>CM041751.1:11357500-12715000 GCA_023373885.1 Hestina assimilis | reverse complement strand
GATTCCCGCTGGGAGCAGGTGTTTGTATTGATCATACAGGCATGTTTTCCGGTCTGGGTGTGTTTGTCCTTGTCATTGTGTATGTTTCCGGATCCCCGACACAGGATATCACTATCCTAATGGGGGCCGTTGAGTGTGTAGCGTTTATATATTTTATTCGAGATTCCCGCTCGGAGCACAATATGTTTGTATTGACCCTGCAAGTATATTTTGTCCTTGTCTTTGTATGTGTTTCCGGGCCCCCGACACAGGATATATTTATTCTAATGGCGGCCGTTGAGTGTGCAGCGTTTACTTATTTATTTATTATTATTTATTCTGACCCATTCACAGATTTTTTTTTATGTTAGAAGTTGGCAAACAAGCATACGGCCCACCTGATGGTAAGTGGCTGCCGCAGCCTATGAGCGCTTGCAGCACCATTAGTAGGTGCCACTCACGCGTTGCCAACCTCGAGATATTAGTTCTTAAATCTCGTTCGCCCAATAATTCCACTAGCGTACAATGCCCTTCAAACTGGAACACAGTAGTGCCTAAGCACTACTATTTGGCGGCAGAATATTGGACACTGCGGTGGTACCTACCTAGGCGGCCTCTTGCAACAAAAGACCTACCACCAGTGTGACTGACTGCACTGGTGGAATAATCTCTGCTGTGACAGAGGCTATCCCAACAGCGGGCGATGGGGTCGTCACATCCCGACGCCTTTAGATTCTTCTTCTTCCCATTGTTCCCGTTATTTACCCAGGGTTTTGTTTATACTCTTATACTTATTTGACTGGTTACTAGTTTTTACACATAGCGATTGAGTTTGAGTTTGAGTAACCCTAAGGGCGTAGCAGTAACTCATGGGATAAGAAAAAATTATCTATCAACAGTTAAAGATTATTATCAAATGTTATGTGATAACAACCAGGGCCACTCGTTCGGGTTGCGTTTTTCGCTACAGAGCCCTATAAAGTGCCGTTCATCAGCGTGAGTGTGACGTGGGCTATTATTGACCAAATAAGAAGCAATGATTATTGCTATTAATTTTAATATGATGACGTGTATGAGTGAGTGGCTTTTGGGGGTGTATTTTTTGTATAGACTGAGAATCTCCGTTCATGAAATCCATATAATCTTGCCACTCTCGTAACGTTATTTCATAGGAGATATTGTTGTCTCAGTCTGTTACTGGTAGCATTTATAGGAGTAAAAGAAACATATATACATATATATAGGTTTTGCAACTTATTTTTTATTCCTGAATGTCAATGCTGGCATGTTTTATACCCGGTCAACACTGTCAATTATATATGTAATTCGACATTACGCACACATAAATACGAGGTTTTTATATAATGCTCTTTCTATCTTCTTTCTCTTTCTACGAATGAGACACTGTTTCTGCTTAAACTGTCACTGTAACGGTCACAAAATATATACCTTTCAACAAACATTCAAGTTGCATTCATATTTATTGTTACTATTATAATCATAAAGCAAAACAGAAAAGTGATCTGGTAACAGCTTTTACAGAGAATAATAGTTTACAAGAGACTCTCCTACATTAACGTAATAGCGTATACACAATACATATTGTAATTTCCTTAATGCATTATTTCTTTGTATAACTGAAGCTATATTTGTTTTCGTAGATCACGTCTGTCTATACGTAACCTCGAATTTTACTTGAAATATCTCAATATTATTACTAAATATAACGAAGTGCCCCCGCCGGGACTGTCTGTCTGTTATTGGGAAGCTCAAACACTACTGAACGGATTCTTATGGAGTTTTTACCAATAATGAGAGTGATTCATGAGTAAGTAATAAATAAGTTCGTATGTGTGTATTTTGTATGTATCCATTTATTTATATTTGTATGTATGTTATAATGTAGTATATATTAAGTATGTTTGTATTTATGTATGTATATATATGTATGTATGTATGTATGTTTGTTTGTATGTGTGTATTCAATACTATTTCCAGTACCTGCCTGCAATTCTACCTAACTTAATTCTCCCACGTTTATGGATAACTGGTAGAGATCTCTTAAAGAGATAAGTTTGTCCATTGTACACATTAACTTATTGTATCTTGACTGGTTTGTGACTTTGTTTTTGGGTACATTAATAAATATAAAAAAAAAGGTTACGGTGAATATTTTTCTCAATTTTTTTTGTAAATTAATTGAATGTGAAGATTATTGTTGTAAATGTCGAGAAAACTCAAGCCGAATCCTTCGTTGCAAAAGCAACGCGTATTCCGGTCTGATAGTTAAATAATTATAAGATAAAATATAGAATAAACCAAGTTTTAGATTTTATTAAAAATACCTAGAAATTAAAAACAACGTTTTTGTTTGAAAAAATAAATAGTTTTTATACTCGATTTGTCTTTAAAGTTATAAAATTGAATTTCATGTAACCTGGCTAAGGTTCATGGCTTTTATATGAGCCCAAAAGACCTGTTTATACTTTAAAAAGTAACACAAGACCATACCTGGAGATAATCATTATATAACTGAACCAAATGAAATAATACACGTGTATCTGATTTTAAAACAGGCACTATCCCACTCACAATTGCGGCGATAAAGACACGCGGATATGCGACTTCTACCTATTATTAAGATATCTATGGTTAGGACGGTAGAATGACTGCTGTATTTGAACTGATCATGATCGGTTGGTGGTGTCGTATTGCATTAGTCTAATATATTTCTACACCCATGAAGTCGAAAGTTGATATAAAACCGAAATATTTTTTTACCGAAAAAAAAAAACCGAAATTATTTCTGTTAATATCTGGGTTATTGCACTGTTTTGGAGAGAACGTTGAGTTATTGTTTCCGTTTGCTATCACAAATATCTTATATCTATAATCTTCCTTTTTGTAGTAATACTCTTACTATAGTTCAAGGGTCTGACTAGAATTGCAACCTTTAAAATTTGCGTTGAACATTTACCGCCAGACCAGTCATAATTATGATTTTTGAACTTTAATTTTTGGTATAAAATAAAAACTGGAAAAATATAACAATAAAATATAGTATCACTAGCGGCCCGCTCCGGCGTCGCACGTAGTTTTGATTTATTCATTACTGCCCGTGGCCCGCACGCGTTAAATGTAATTATTTACGACATCACATTAGAAACCTCAAAAATAACAGTATTTCTCCACTATTTAATGGATGTTATTGTACATATAAACCTTCCTCTTCAATCGCTGCGTAGTTTTAAAGATTTAAGCATACATAGGGACAGAGAAAGCGACTTTGTTTTATACTATGTAGTGATATCATACACAGTACAGAAGCAGTCTTATCCAGAGTGGCTGCCATAAACTTTGCGAGAGCGGATCTCGTGTAAATGAAAAACAATAATGAGCCCGTACCGTGGTATCATGTAGTATTATCTCGGTAAAAGAGTAAGAAGATTGTGTTGGCAAAGCTGGGCTTGCTGAGATAGGCACGATTTGTCATGTAAATTGTTAGAATGATCGAGCTGGATTTCGTTGGGTCTTTGCGACGTTTACTCTGAACGTATGACATTTAGAATGATCTGCTCGTTTATCTCAGAAATGTTATTGATATCCCTTTTTTTAGGAGGAAGTTCTCTTACTATTAACCGACTTCTAAAACGGAGGTTAACAATTCGGATGTTTTATATTTTATTTAGGAATAGATACGTCATGTTATATAGAATTAATTTGCAATTTTTGTTTTTGTATAAAAGGGTACCCTCCCGAGGTGGTACGATTGTCATCAGGTTAGGATCTAAAGAAGGAATACTGGAGAAATCTTGGGAACTCTTTTAATTTAATAGGCACATATATTTACTTTAATCTAGTTGCCGAATTATTATCCCTCAATAAAAAATTTACAATAAAAACAAAATAAAAAAATACTTGCAACCGACTTGTATGTTTTACTTTATTAAGTAACAATTTTAATAATATAAGGCTATTTTTTAATATCCAAAAATATAAAATATTTATAATTTTTTATAATTGATAGTTGTAGCATACAATTATAATATTATTATTCATGTTTGCATAAAAAAAAATTCTTCAGATTAAAACCAAAATTGTTACGTAGCAAGGTCTTACAAGAAATATACTGAAAAAAACTCTCAGGAGGAAAATCAGATGAATTAAGTCCCGCAATCTCGTGTTTGAAGAGGAAATGTTTGAAGGTACTTTTTACTGTAGGTAAGATAAAGTTAGAATACAAAAGACGAAAGTATATTTAAAATATAAAGTTGTTTTATTAATTGCTGTTCATTATTTTCGCTAAAACTCGAGAACGGCTGGATTTATTTGGCTGATTTTGGTTTTGAATATTTTGTGGAAGTCTAAAATATTTATTTGGTATTTAGTATTTGGTTTAAAATGTTAGAAAAGTGAAAAAGTTTTGAGGAAAAAGTAAAAACAACAATTTTATCCTCTCATACAAACTGTTCATAACTGTCAAAAACTTGATGTCAAGTCGGTATGATCCTTGGGTATAGATAAAAAAAAGAATATAACTTAGCTAATAACTTAACATTTATTCAAAGGCGGTAGGAAGTTCGACGGGTCAGCTCTTTATCACTACATAGTATAAAACAAAGTCGCTTTTACTGTCTCTATACCCCATTGTATAGTTAAATCTTTAAAACTACGCAACGGATTTTGATGCGTTTTTTTAATAAATAGAGTGATTGAAGAGGAATGTTTATATGTATAATAACATCCATTAAATACTGGAGAAATACTGTTATTTTTGAGGTTTCTAATGTGATGTCGTAAATAATTACATTTAACGCGTGCGGGCCACGGGCAATAATGAATAAATCAAAACTACTGGATCCATTTTAATCATTTTTTCAGTGAATGACCCAGGCTATATATTTTATACCCGTGCGAAGCTGGAGCGGGCCGCTAGTATTATATAAAAGGAGAAGACCTGACTGACATATCAAGCCAGCCTAAACCCTTGGACCTAGAAAGCTGATTTTTTTCACAGGTGTTGTTTTTAAAACCTAAACGGGAACTAAGAAAGGATTTTCTTCAAACCGTAAGAGGTTAAAAAAGGTGTTGAAAGTTTGTATGAGACGTCCGTCATTTTTGAAACTAGAAGCACGGAACTTTGTTTTTTTGTTAACAATTACTGCAAAAAACACGTGTTTTAACATTTTCTAAAATTCCAATCATGGGTCATCATCATCCATCTCTCAATGGGTGACGCCGCTGGTAGAAGCTAGTATATGCAACATTTTTTTTAGTTCATAATGCATTTTAATTGAATATCGCACTCAATTTCTGTTTACTTTTGTTGAAATACAGTTGTTATATGAGTTTTGTGAAATAAAAGGCTTACTGAATAATCAATAAACTTGCTTTACTTTGCGCTTTTTTGTATTCCTTGTACTTTACGAAGGACAAAGTGAAAACTATTCGTACCAATATACCAATCATGGAAAGCGTTTGTAAAAGGCATGAAAACTTACTTTTGGTAGATTTGATAATTATATAATTTATCGTCAAAATGCGAGTCGGCACTTCAAGCGTTGATCTATTGAGGCTCATTATATAATATTATGTAGTAACTATTATATTATCTTAGATTACATTTAGTACATGTTTCTATACGAAGCCTTAGGCGAATCAAAGAATCTTTGTGAACTAAATAATGCTATATTTTTTTTTGCTTCGAATAGTTTTGATGTATTTCAAAAGATAAGATACGAAATGATATTTTCTTAGACTTCTTTGATAACAACCTTTTCTTTTGGAAAGAAAGTCGTGAAATGTAATCAATAGAAGTACACTATCAAAGGAAGTTTCAGGTTAAAAGTATTTCTAGCGCATGATTTCACTTCTGTAGACCTAAATTTTTTTGTGTAATAAATATTATATCTTTTTATCGTAGAGTCCAGGGTACTTAGATATTCGATGTCAACTACATCCAAACGGCGGTACTTGAACAATATTGAATATTATTTGATCTTATGTAGACAAAAATGGCGGTAGTTAGATATTAGGTGTTAGTTCATTGTCAACACCATTCTATAAATGGACGCAAATAAACTATACCATGTCAACCTACAAAATTGAAAAAACTGAGTTATATATGCAGAAGTGTTGGTAAATGGCTGAAAAACATTTTTCTTTAATATTTGTACGGTTTTAAGCTTTAAAACTTCTAAAAAGCCATTTTTAATCATGCAATTTATGTATTATGTTAAACGTTTTGGGTTATATCATATATGAAATATGCAGTTTGTATACTTATTTTGTGTGAAAATAAGTAAAATAACTTACATAAATCTGAAATTGCCAAAAACTCGACCAATACATAAAAAAACATCATATAAAGCAAGTTGTTCAAAATTTTCAAACGCGTTTTTTCGAAATGACATTCGTGTGGGTTGACATGGTATTGCTTATTTGCGTCCAAATAGCCATGCAGCGTAGTATCTGTACGCATTTCTAACGATTGCGTCTTGGTGTACGGGCCGTCGGCTCTCTCTTAACGGCCCGACCCAACCTCTCTTAATTGTCATTCTTTAAATATATTTTATAGTTATATACCTCCAGTCCATTTGTAATTGATATAATTAATTGAGCTAAAATTATCTACCCTACATAAAGTTCATGATTTCGTATTAAGAAAAATACTTGTTACCGCTTCTGATGTTTGAGAGTGAAGTGATTGTTAACACGACATACCTTCATGTCTCTCACAGTAGCTATTCTATATAAATAGATGAATAGCAAATGGTTAGATTTTATAACAAAATGCTATAAAGAAATTAAAAAGTTTAAATGTTGTTTTTATATTATATGTGAGATCTTTTTACTCGGTTATTACTCATATTATATTTTAATATATTCTACGTTTACTCAGTTTATTACATGCTTCAGAATAATTGTTTTAACATTCTATTACAATGAGAGATAATATTTTATAATTATGTATACTATAAATTATATCTTATTGTACTACACTTGTATATATTTGGTATTCGAAAATGTGTGGAATAAAAATATTAAGTTGCATGTATGGGAACCCCCTAATTGGAAATAAAACTTGTTTTTATTATTTCTTACTAATAAGGTTCAGAGAAATACACAATATAATTTTCAAGTGTTTATCTATTACAGTTCAGAGACACAGCAAAGAACGTCAAAAATGACACGTTTCTTTCATTTTTTTGTCTACTTTTAATATTTGTTGTTCTAGCGGCAAAAGAAATTGAAATTCTGACAAAATTTTTGTAAATCTTTTATAACGACATAAAAAAACGTTCAAAGAAGTTATAACTTGTAAGTAAATACATATCAAAATGCAATGTTATATTTATTTTTTATTAAGTGCGATAAATTGTATTTTCACTGATTTAAACATTTAGAAATCATATTACTGAAGCTAGTAAAAAAAGTAACTAATAAATAAGGAAAATAAAATGTTACGTCATTATAAAAGAATATTCGCTCAAGTAAAATGCGCATTTCAGAATTCCTAAATCACGACAGAATGGAGGCGGTGCAAAAAATAAAAAATATAGAAGTAGTAAAATTTATTAAAGCTTTGGGACGTCAACCGAGCTTTATAGCAAAATTACGTACAATGAACCCACGATAAGTATAAAAAATCGTAAAATATTTCAAAACTCCAGCATAAAGGAAATTTTGCGGTGTCTTTGACTAAACTTATCATCGTTTATTATAAAAGATCTTCTATTCAGATAATAATTGTACTCTTTAAAAAAAGCAAAAACAAATAGATAACTCCGATCGTCGCAGCTGATGCAGGTGTACGAAACCAAATGGGATTTTATTTAGCCTTTGGAGATGAGTCTGCTCCACCTGACGATAAGTAGAGCCCAAATGCGAAGGCGTTATTAGTTGTAGAAGGCGAACTGCACTAGCCGCTCTTAACCTGCCTACTCTCAAGATGCAACTATTGTTATACGCTAGCTGACGTTGAAAAGCGGCTGATGAGCAATCACTTTAGAGGCTTTACACCAATGTACGGTGATAGCTACCAGGCGGATATTTAAGCCCTACCGCCATGTATTGTGGAGTGTAAGGGATACGGATCTAGATTTATAGCATAAATAACATAATTACTTAAAGTTAAGTTAGTAGTTAATAGTTGCTTAAGTTTAAAAATATTATTTGTTTTGGTTTTTTGCTCACTTTGAGCTTACAGTGTAAAATTTAATAAATAATAAAAAAATATTCGGCCAAGCAACTTTAACTAAGACGTATTATACACCTTAAAAAAATGTATCAAAATTGATCATTGAAAGCATTACACACACAAAAATAAGACAAATTGATGAAATATTCTTTATTGGACCACATAAGTAGGTACAAATGACGGACTTAACACACTAGGCGCTCTATTCCAGTCAACCTTTTGGCATTGCAGAAAAATAACAAATGAATGGCAGTGACATAATCATAAAGATAAAATAAAAACAAAAGAAATACAATCATTATAAATAATTGTATAAACATAATCTTTCTTAGAATCGGTTAAATCAATACTTATCTTAAGAGCATAATTGTCGCAGTGATCACGTAACTTGTCCCGAACGCAATTTCCTTTCATGGCAAATATTTGTATTGGGAATCAATCTGGGGCAGAAAATGTTAAGAAAATAATTTATCCAGACGATAGACACCTAATACCTAAGTTAGGAAAATTAGGATGTTAAAATTGAGGTATATAATTTGTATAGAAACATTTGAACGTAAATATCACTTTGTATATATTATACAGAGTAATGTTTTCTTTCTTGACCTATCATTCACCGCCTAGATAATTATATTTTGTATACATCCTACGGTTGACATATAACGAAAAAGATAAAAATATGGGTTAATTTTGAAAGAAAATATTATTATATTGTGATTGGTATAATTATTATATTTCGATCAGTGTGATGTTAACTCATATGTTTGTATAAGGTGTTCATTTATCAGCGCAGTTATTGGTATTAAGTTTAAATTTTATATTGAAACGAAAATATATGTGAGAGTTTTATTTATTTAATACCATGTTACAATATAGACAAAAGAGGTTATAGTCTGTGATTTAAAAGTAAAGCTTGTTGGCAGTTGACACATTTATTCGATCATTGACGGTAGTTTTTCGAGGCAGCTCGTTCGGCGACCGACGCACTAATTGACTAACAAAATGATGAACTACACAGATCCTAATCTTGTGGATTCTGCGACATATATTATTCATATACTTTTTAAATGGGTTTCTAAGAATCGACAAGAAGAGTCAAGACGAATCTCTTTGACATAACTAAGCGTAACTTTATGAGAGTTAAACACAGGAATGTATTATAATCTAAAATGAGAGTCTCAAAAAATCACACACAATACAGAAACTCGATGGAAACATGAGTGTAATAGACGTCTAGCACCAACCGAGGAACCAATCGCCCGAAGCTACGCGGCCGCGTTTC
The DNA here is from genome assembly GCA_023373885.1 of Hestina assimilis. Classification (NCBI taxonomy): domain Eukaryota; kingdom Metazoa; phylum Arthropoda; class Insecta; order Lepidoptera; family Nymphalidae; genus Hestina; species Hestina assimilis. The sequence continues at coordinate 12,705,539 of CM041751.1, read as the reverse complement.
TCTCATTACGGAAAACAGGCGAATGTTTGTACTTAGGCGTCATGCCAATAGTTCGATATTACAATCTCTTTGTTTGGAATTTTAAATTGACGGTTCTTCGTCCTAGCATTATTCCCGGTATTTTATATATCCAGGGTCTGCTTATTACTCTTATCCGGATTTGACAGGTTACTAGTTTTTACACGGAGCGATTGCCATCTGACCTCCGCAACCCTGAGGGCGAACCAGTAACTCATTGGATAAGAGCAATTTACTTATCAAGAGTTAACGATTATTATCAGATGTAATGTGATAACAACAGCTTAATGTGGGCTAATACGGACAAACGCCCAGACCGAAGCAGAAATTTTTTAACATTGCCCGAGCGGCAATCGAACGCGCAACCGTCGAGACTAAAGGCAGACTCGCTACCCACAACGTCACAACGGTGTGTGTGTAATAATATGCAAATAATAATTATATAATAAGATAAAAAGACAAAAGTACAAACAAGTTGCTAGATTTTTTTTTATATCACCAAACAAGCGATTTACTAGAAAGTTACCACAGCCCAAATTTGGTAGTAACATCATACGTGACCTTTTACCCTTCAGAGTATTTAAGAAGAAAGAAGAAGACATAAAAAGTCTTAGAGCAATTAGGATAATTATAAGTTTCCACCATACCATAATACCATTAATCGAACGAAGCGTAACAGTGCAGATACTTCGTCTTCAATTCAATATGCTGTGTGAGGGTAATATTTCACCAATCAAGCACCTTTATTAATACCATAAAGTTACCAGTGAAATACTTTTATAATTATTAATAGTGAAATCGAGCGGATGTTGTCAAAACGATGTGGAACTACGAAAGTTAATAGGCTTTTTTTATGTTACAAGTTGGCAAACAAGCATACGGCCAACTGATGGTAAGTGGTTGCCGTAGCCTATTTGCGCTTGCAGCACCATTAGTAGGTGCCACTCACGCGTTGCCAACCTCGAGATATTGGTTCTTAAATTTCCTCTGCCCAGTAGTTTCACTAGCGTACAATGCCCTTCAAACCGGAACACAGTAGTGCCTAAGCACTACTATTTGGCGGCAGAATATTGGACACTGCGGTGGTACCTACCTAGCCAGCCTCTTGCAACAAAAGACCTACCACCAGTGTGACTGATTGCACTGGTGGAATAATCTCTGTTGTGACAGAGGTTATCCCAACAGCGGGCGATGGGGTCGTCACATCCCGACGCCTTAAAACGTACGTAAGTACGTTTATTAATACCATAAAGTTACCAGTGAAATACTTTTATAATTATTAATAGTGTATATAATAATACAGTATTAAGTTATTAATGTTTCAGCAAAAATCTCTTTAATAAACAATACTAAGCGAAACGCTAATTACTTTTAATTAAATTCACGAAACTCAAACTAAAATGTCAACGAATAATATGTTTCTGTATTTATGGCATTTCAGCGTGCAAATAAAATAATACGAATGTCATTCGTATAATGAATGTTCTTTGTTCTACATTTGTTTTCGTTGCGCAATAATTATCGATACAGTTACGTTCGGAAATTACTTTGTCAATAGTAAATGATTACAAAATAATGATTTTTTTATAACACATAATATGGATGTATATATCGAAGAAAAGAAGTTTTTATATGTAACTTTGTAAACGCTGCACACTCAGCCACCCATTAGGAAAGTTGTAGCCTGTGTCATCCAGACCGGGAAATATGGCCAAGTAAAGAACGTATTTAATGCGTTGGATTATAAAGATAATATCTGAAAAGCTGTCATTCTAACGAAGCTTCACATTGATGGTTAATTTAATATTTCATCACACAGAAAATCCTGGTCGTATCCCACAAAAGGACGAATCATTGAAATCTGATGTAGTAGTTCCAGTGCTGTGCAGTTTATTGTGTTATCTAGTAGAATGATTAAAAAAAATAAAAATAAACGCTACACACTCAACGGCCCCCATTAGGATATTGATATCCTGTGTCGGGGTCCGGAAACATACACAATGACATGGACAAACACACCCAGACCGGAAAATGTGCTTGCATGGTCAATACAAACATATTATGCTCCGAGCGGGAATTGAACCCGCGACCGCGTTTAAGGCAGGTTCGCTACCGCTGCGCCACAACGTCGTCAAGACTACCTATAAAACAAGTAGATGACCGACTTTAGCCGCTAATGACACATTAATTATCCGGTAAAGTTCCATTTCGTATCTCCAAGGGACATTATGTAATCATTAATTAATAAACAAGAAACGTCTCATATTAAATAATAAAGGCAAGAAATGCTGACGAAATTCGTTTCTCAAATGTTTTAAGTCGTTTAATTAAAAAGGGACTTTACTAATTCATGATTCTTTCGGTTAAGGAAGGATTTGAGAGGAATTATGGTAGCGTTTTTTATAATCTTTACGTACGGTAACAGTATCAGTTCTGTTGCGTTTCGTGCAATGGGTGACATCGCCAGAAGCCCAACCTCCCACCTCTTCTATCCTCTTCCATTTTTACCCTTTCCCTATGCACATTGAGATACTTCAGCTATAGCACGCGTTCATAGGTTACGGTGTCTGCTTACCATAAGGCTGTCCATTTGCTTATTTGCCAGCCGTCATGACATAAGAAATATTCAAACAGTTAGTCAGTCAAATGCAAATATCATACTCACTCCTAGCACAAGCTACGAGCTTATTTAGTGTGGCAATAGTGTGTCCGCCATGATCATTTTATCTATCAGTGCGCCAGTGGTGCAAACAGCACCATGACATATACGACGGATTTCAAAAGCCGCCAGCTTTACTTTATATCACAGACTACAACCTATTTCGTCTATATTGCAACATAGTATTTAAAAAAAGGTGTGTGTGCGATTCACACACGATAGAAGTGAAACTTCAGTAACTATACTTAGAAGACGGCAGTGGGAATGCTACGAAGTATGGCGCAAAGAGGAGAAACCGATAATATAAAAAAGTATGTATATCTCTGTCTCATTCTTTGCCGGCTTCATCCTACACATTTTTTTATTTGTGTCTCTTACCTGCCGTTTTTTCCGTTGCATTCGGTTTGAAATCACAATGATTCTAAAGAAGTTTCACTTCAAAAATCAAACAAACTAACATAATACGTATCTATTCCATACTAAATCAAAACCGTGATCACTGCAAAACATTTATATCTAAATATCGTAGTCTGAAATCGGGTTAAATCATTACCCTTTTGAGGTATCAGGAACATGAGGTAGCATCAATTCAAATGATTGAAAGTAATTACATGCGAAATTGAGCGCTAGTGATTACATTAGCATTAAATTCTGTTTTGATTTTCATTGCATGACGTTATTATGATTCAACATTCAAATTATATCGTGCGGTAATAATATGCTGTATAGTATTAAAACAAGTGACAAACGAATGAAATGAATGATAAATTAGAATGTTTTGAAAGGATTTACCGGTTATGTCGTATTAGTAATTCCAGTACAATCGTACTGTTAATACAAGGCTCTATTATTAGTACAGTCACTGCATACCACTATTCTTCCATTACTAAATAAAATTGTTTTTTACCACATCTAAATAATGACCACCGATATGTCGAAATACGCACCGGTGTCATTAAAACGATTTCTTCAGAACATGAAAATAATTATAATTTTTCTTCCCACTGTCCCTCCAAATAAGCTCGTAGCTCAAGCTAGGAGTGGGTACGATAATAGCACAAGAGGGTCAGGATCGAACCCACGTTAATAGAGCTGAGTCGACCCCTCTATCGTGCAGCCTCAATAGGCTACATGTAAAAATAAACAAAATTTCTTATTTCAAGATTGGACTAGTGTTAATAATATTAAAAATAAAATATTTCTGACCTGATAATTAGTCTGTACAACGACCGCTCTAAAAACTATTGAAGCATCTTGAACTCTCGTCTCCAGCGGTCTCTCCGCAAACTTCGGACACTGGCTGTCACAAACTATTGTTTGGCACAAAAACAAAACCACAAACAACAAATCTCTATTGGAAATTTTGCCCGACGGGCATATTATCTGAGTTGCCATTTTTAACCTTATTTCAAAGCTAATTAAGTCACATATTCGTTTGAAGAAATCATTTCACTGCACTCCGCTTTGGCCGTCGTTTCTTCTGACGTTTTCTGCTCTGCATTTTTTTTATCTGTAACAAGAAATGCAATTGGTTATTTGTTGGATACAATGAAGGGATTATTTTCAATCCTATTTGTTTTTCATTTCAATCGCTTTGTTTATTTTACTACCTTATTTTATTGTTTGTATTGCAATATTGAGAACTAATTGAATTGTTTTGCTTCGAATCGAGGATGTATATTGTATGTTATTTTTTTCAATAAGGATTTCTTTTATAACGAAGTTGAATATAATTTCACTGCCAAAATATAATTGGTTTCTTTCAATTTTATTTCTTAAATATTCACTTCACTTCATCTCAATATTGATTAATTTTTCATTATAAAAATTTTTATAGAGCTGGACTATTTTGAAAATGGATTTTTTTTTCGATACACTTTTCGTTAAAAAACATTCGATTTTATCGAGTAAGGACTAGTATAACACAAAATATTGATGTGAAGTAATCTGTACTGTTTTGTTTTTTTTTCTAGATTCGAATTCTCCATCCCTCTTTTCATTGGGCCTGCAAGATGATTGTAACACTTCTAGTAAAGAGTATGTACGCTACGATGCCCACTGACCAGCGGCCGTTACACGTGTAGCATTTATTTATTAAATAAAGTAAAATAACATTTTTAAGTTAACTTAGTTATAAAGGCAACAATCTTAAAAGGACGTGCTTATAATAAAGTGTAAGAAGGCGTAGCAAATTGCTACGTTACGCTACGACGTAGGTAAATACGCTGCCTGTTAACATAATATTATTATATTTGCGAAACAAGTATTCAGCTTTGACAATATGAGTTTTACATGGAATTTACATATTAACTGCTATTCATCATATTAAATTTATATTCCAAGAAAATATTCGTCATGATACTTACGGCTACTTTCTACGATAGTTCTACAAGCCATCTAAGTGGTTGCACAAACAACGATTTCGGAGAAATTTGTGCCTATGAACATTCCGAACTTACAGTAAGCTGAGATTTTCTCAGGCAACCACAGTACAGAGTTCTCAAGCCTCATTGAGCGGAGATTAAAAGGTCAGCACCATGTGATAATTCAAGTGTTGCGAGAGGTTACAATTACCGTTTACCAAGTCGAGCATTATGTTTATGGTAAATAAGTCGTGATGTGAAATATTAGTTAGTCATAAATAAAATTAATAAACATCATAAATTTATCCTCTCTTTTAAGAAAGAATTGTTACGTGCTACAGGTCAATCGTAGTCCAGAAGGATAACCGAGGTCACTAAGTTTCGCAGTTGACCTCTTCTATCGCTTGCAGTTTCTTCACTCGTCGCTCAGAACTGAATGCCTCAGTCAAGTTCCATCCACGAAATGTTATACGGTATTCTTCGAGAATATAAATTTCTAGAAGGTACGCGTTACTATGGAAAGAGACCGAGAGAATAAATACCGATTTCGAACCTTAAACCCTTAGCAAAAAGGTTCTCCGTCACAAATTTGATAAAACAGCATACTTTTTTCTGAATTTGTATTGCTTTTGGCTGTTCTAGTCTTGACAGCGTCAATAGGCAGGGATCAGGTGCAATTGCTATCACAAAATATTAAAATTGACAGCTATTTTTCAGGTTTATCGTAATCTACATACATGTGTTAAAACCAATAATATCATCAGCTAATAATGTAGCATATTTAAATACATAAATTACTCTTGTAATAGCAAACATTCCAAGAGTTCTGTTCTTTTCAAAAACTCATACGAAACCCAAGTAAAGCGAGGGTCGGTTCCTGTTATATTATATTATGTATACTAAGCATATAGGATCAAGAAGAGTGTAAGGCTGCATTCCACCAAAGAGGTGCGAGACGTAGCGAGGGAAGCACTATGGGGATGATCAACTAACCCATTTCCACAAAAACTGCGTTGAGCGAGGCCATGCAAATTAAGCAATTCTATTGGTTCCTAACAACATATCCCTCGCTACGCATCCTCGTACATCTTTGGTGGAAACACAGCCTAACTCGACACGACTCATCAAGTATCAAGGCTTAATACGTCAAACTGAGGCTTGAGTCGCCTCGGGAACTAAGTACGGAGCACATTGCATACGCATTTACGTAACGTCTAATTATGTTATGTAATAAGCCTTATGTACTTGTGTATCTTCTATATAAATAAAAATGAGTGTTTATACAGCTGTTCGACTGGAAATTTTTGAACAATTCTTATGCATACACCCGCCGGGGTTCAGCTAAAAAACAACTTTCAACACTTCTTTTCATTACACGACATTACAAATTGCCTATATTTTTGTTGAATATAATATCTATGCCAGAATATCATCTGTCAGATCAGCGAGTATCGTTTTGTATTAAGAGCGTATAATTATTATAATTTATAGAAAAACAAATTATCAAATACCACAGTTTTAGAGTAGCATTGATACCGCATATTTATTAGATTAGTATTGCAACCGAGCGTGTTATCTTTTTCATACCTACAACGACGACACCCCAGCCACTTAGTGATGTACTTAACATAACCATAATTTTACCGGTTCAATAGTCAAGCATCAGTTGAAATTATTTTTATACAACGGATTTTCTTTTAGAGTATTACTGCTGAGTATTACTGCGTTAAGTTGGTCCTTTGTACTAAATTCAGAAAATCAGCGTAAAGCAACAGAGTACTGAAGCGTTTCGTGCGATAAGTGAGAGCACCGAGGGCCCAATCTACCACCTTCCTCTATTCCCTTCCTTTTCCTTTCCCATCCCTTTCTTCATATACCTCGGGTTGGCAACGAGCTTCAAGTATCGCAAGCGTTCATAGGTTGCGGTGACTGCCTACCATCAGGCGGACCTTATGCTTGTTTGCCAACGGTTAAAAAAGGATTGGTCGCACGGCTTGCGGTATCTAGCCTACTCTAAATCTGTGTCAAATACCCTTATTAAATACGTGAAACGGAGTCTGCGTCGTTTCAGCTTTACCATAATCACTTAAGTGAGCTCTTTATACAAAACCTATTTCGAGCGTGTTGAATGAGTGATGAGTGTGGTTTAGTGAAATATAAATGAGATTGCGAATAAAATGCCACAATCTTCGAATATCTTTCTCATTCAATCGCTTTGACATGGGTGAAATAATTATAGCAGTATATAGGGATGTATGTTTATTGAAATTTAACACGACATAAAAAATAGACTTTTAAAAGCATTGTCAGTTTGAACGCTACTGCTTGTGTTTTATATTTATAAATTTTACCAATTTTAAGATCTGTTTAATTCCAATGTGTGTTTTACAATACAATAGAATCTATGTAGCTAGTAGTAGAGCAATGCTTCTCCCAAAATAAATAGGCCAACTCAACCAGGAAAGAGCTATCCTTGAACACTGGTGGTAGGTCTTTTGTTGCAAGAGGCCGGCTAGGTAGGTACCACCGCAGTGTCCAATATTCTGCCGCCAAATAGTAGTGCTTAGGCATTACTGTGTTCCGGTTTGAAGGGCACTGTACGCTAGTGAAATTACTGGGCAGAGGAGATTTAAGAACTAATATCTCGAGGTTGGCAACGCGTGAGTGGCACCTACTAATGGTGCTGCAAGCGCTCATAGGCTACGGCAACCACTTACCATTACAAAAAAAAACAGAAAATCGGCGTGAAGTAACAGCACACTACTGCATTTCGTACAACATGTGACTGCCCTTCTATTCCATTCCTTTTCATCCTTTCCTACTATTACCTATACCTTGGGTTGGCAACGCGAATGTGCTACTTTTAATATCGCAAGCGTTCATAGGTTGCAGTGACTGCTTACCATAAGCTGGACCGTATGCTTGTTTGTCTACCGTCATTGCAAAAAAAAGTAGAAAAACTAGTATCGTTGAAGGTGACCACGATGCCGTGCTGCCTATATAGTGACTGTACACCATTATTACTTTTGGTCTTTGATTCCTCACTGTTTATAATACTAGAAACTTGGGTCGTTAGACTCGTGAATGACTGAATACGATTGACATTAATCAAATTATTGCTCCAACGTTATACAATACAGAGCAACTGGCACTATCTTGTAGTAATTACTTGTGGTATGCGGTCGATGCGGTTCGCAATTGTTCTTCGTGATTACTGTGTTAATCTATACGTGTTGTGGTCATGTTCTCGATATGAGGTAATTAATGGATTGTTTATTATGGAATGTATGGTCAATTTCATAACTAGTTCAGTCTTTGTGATGTGTTGTGAAAATTAGCAGTTGATACTGCACAGAAAAGATGTTACCCTTAAGTATATTCTCGGGCGTAACTTCGACCTGTAAAGAAGTTTCTACAAAAACCAACTTGTATTTATGCAGACAGAGATGATATATCCTTTTAAAAAAAATTTGAGACGAACTGAGAACCTCTTTTCGAGGATGTCGGTTAAAGGATAAACATTTATTGCGATTCAAATGACTGCCTAAACTAAGCTGCAACGCAATTGACCACGTTGTGGTACAGCGGTAGCAAACCTGCCTTAAACGCCCCAGGTCGCGGGTTCGATTCCCGCTCGGAGCATAATATATTTGTACTGACCATGCAAGCACATTTTCTGGTCTGGGTGTATTTGTCCTTGTCCTTGTATATGTTTCCGGACCCCGACACAGGATATCACTATCCTAATGGGAGCCGTTGAGTGTGCAGCGTTTATTTATTTGTATTTCAGTTTCTTACCACGACTAATTTAATTATAAACATTATACAAATTATAATTTGCTTAATATCAACATCAATTACTATTTTTATAATTATATTTACAAATTTAAACAAAGCTTAATACTTTTACATTTTCATTAGTAGTTTTTTAACTTCACATTTCGGTTGTAATGAAAATTACAAAATAATAGCGTTAAAAACGTCTGCATTGTATAACTAGTCGAGTTTCGAGTTTAGAGTTAAAATAATGGCTAGCTTACGCTAACCGATGTAAGCGCTTGAATATAATTGGACTATTTCATAAAAATAACAACAGACTTTAACCGTCGGTAAGTAATAGAAAATGTAGATGAAACTACTATAGAATGGACTATGAGCGGCTCCTGCGACACCGTTGTTTTTAACCGAGGTCTTAATAATAATATCAACGGTTGGTCGTAGAGGGAAACAACCTCATTAAAAAGTCTCGGTGGGGGGACTCTAGGTCTCCCCACTTTGACGTTTGCCAGGGCCTTAAGTTCCTGTATATGTTGCAGAACATGTACTGAAAAGATTGGCTACGCCAGTCACCTGAGTGATCACCACTGACGTAGCTCTCTGAGCTAAATAAAACAGTCGCCAAGGCCGAATACGGTCGGATGATAATGAGGTTCCTAGTCGGCGGAACGGGATGACAACCTGTCTCAAAATTACGCCGGTCGGCCGTAGAGGGAAACAAGCTCATTAAAAAGTTAGTCTCGGTGGAGGGGGCTCTAGGGCTCCCTATATTGACATTCGGCGCCGGGGCGTCGCGCTTCATTGCGCAAGCGAACCTGCGGCGTCTTACTATGGCACAAGGCGGTTCGTTAGGTTTTAGTGGGTAGTACTCAGCTCGATTAATATTATAAGTAGAAGAGTGTACATTTTTCATATTATTTCATATTAGAAGTAGAAGAGTGTACATTTTTAGGATTAGAAATAGATAAACACTGTAACTGGAAACCTCACATTGATAAAGTGTGTAGTAAATTAAACCGATTTGTGTACGTATTGCGAAGACTAGCGAGAACTTGTAGTATAAAAACTGCCCTAACTGCATACCATGGCTACGTAAGTTCAGTTTTAAATAATGGAATTATTATTTGGGGCAATTCAGTAGAAATAAATAAAGTTTTTATTGTACAAAAAAAATTTCTGCGAGCCATTGCAAACATATTACCTTATGAATCATGTAAACCTTTATTTCATAAATTTAATATATTGACTTTACCTTGCATGTATATTTTTGAAATGGCTAAATTTGTTAGATCAAATATAAATAAATTTAAACTGTTAAATAGTGAAGGGAAGAGACTGAGGAATCATAATAGACTGATAATAGACAAAATTCCAAAAACGGCATTATTTCACAAAAACGTATGTATTTTGTTCTCATGCTCATTGTTTTTCTTAATTTATAATAACTTAAATTGAATGTATTAATCATTTAAAATTTATATCAATTAATAATATTGTACGCCCAGAAAAGGGTAAAACTGTTGATTCAAATTATAAATGTAACAACTTATGTACAAACACAGTTTTAAACAATAAAAGATTATTATTATTATTATTTATTATTATTAGCGAGTGCTGAGTCCCACACTACCACTACTTATAGTGGTGCGCGTAAATGCGTTTCCAAACGTTAAAAAAAAGATGAGACTACTATAGTTTGTGTCAGAAGTCGTTGATTAGGAATGGGACCATCACTAAACTATATCTAATTAAAAGCGGTTAAGGCCACTCGTAACATACAAGCGAAAAAAAGTCGTCTCATAAGATTTTTATTGATGACTACTTGACTAGCTGCGCCCACGGCTTCGCTCGCGTTGTTTACCGTTTTTTATTTACTACAAAGAAACCTAACTCTTTTTAAAAAACTAAAGTAGCCTAAGTGAAAATGCCGTTAAAATAGATCCAGCCTTTTAGCTAGAGGTTAGTCGGAACAGACAGACAGAAAGATGAATTTAAAAATTGATTTTTTTAATATAAGTGCAGTATTTTCATATGCATTCAGTTAAATCTAAACTAGTAACCCGTCAAATCGGAATAACAGTATGAGCAGAACCTGAGTAAATACGGGGAATAATGATAGAAAGAGGATCACTATATACTAGATAAGTTAATAATTTAGAAGATGATACACAAGACCTCGGACTATAACCTTAGACAAAAGCCCTAAGCATTCCCTCTTGTTTACGCTAATGGTGTTGGGGCTTAATCAAATGTCATCACTTCAGCGCCATTAGTAAATGAGGTCTTGGATATAGTTGCATTAGCGAGTCTTGATACTTGTACCCATTTGTAATCCAGATAGTAACACCACTATTATTTATACCTCAAGTGCTATTCAGTCCGCTACAAAGGGAAAGGTAATGTTCGCAATAACATAATTAGTCGTTAGGGCTATTTTACTTGTACTGTTATGGTTAATGGCGTGAACGGTAGGTAATTTGAGAAATTGTTTATATACTGATTTTACTATATTATATTTTAACATCACAAACGTGCAAAAAGGCATATTAAAATAGATGACATAGGATAGGGGTGGGAGTTTGAAACTTCGACATTTAAAATATCGAACGAATTCCCATAGTCAGGGTACTGATGTTTGACCGATTTTCTGTGTGATGGCAGTAGAATCCATTTTCACAAATTGTGCAAGCATCACGCAAATATAAAATTAAACTAAGTTATAGTATATAGTAGCAGAGCCGTGATCCTCTGGGCCAAGATTGGACAACTGGGCCGGCTCGATCGAGGAAGTACTACCATCTCACAGAAAATCGGCATCAAGTAACATTATGAGTAGTTACTGTTGCATTTGTGCCCAGTCCCCTCTGTTCTTATCCTTTTCCCTTCTTATTCCTTTCTTCCCATCTCTTAGGATGGCAACGCAAGTGATCATAGTTTGCGGCGACTCGTTACCGTCAAGCGTATGCTTGTTTGGCACCGTCATGAACTAAAAAGAAAATATTGTTGTTTAAGATTATTAAGTATATATATTTGACGACGTTGTGGCGCAACGGTAGCGAACCTTTAAACGCCATAGGTCGCGGGTTCGATTCTCGCTCGGAGCATAATATGTTTGTATTGACCATGCAAGCATATTTTCCGGTCTGGGTAAATTTGTTCTTGTCATTGTGAATGTTTCCGGACCCCCGACACAGGATATTACTATCCTAATGGGGGCCGCTGAGTGTGCAGCGTTTATATATAACAATACATAATATTCTAATTCATCACGGTGGAAACTGCAGTCAGAATCTACAATATATATTTCCTCAACTGTAAATGTAATCAATTGCCAAGCCTTGGCACCGTTTCCCATTAGGAAATGAGCGAGAGCAGATGCGCTGCATTTGGCATTATCTTCAGACGTACAACATCAAATAACAAGCCAGCTGTGTCAACTCTAGCTTTATTGTACACAAAATGTCCGTTAAAGCGCTGAATTTAATGAATTCTTAGTAATAATTTCGTTACCATCAAATGCTTTTACAAGCGGACTGTAAAATTTAGGCGTTATAATTTAAGTAGCTATTATCTAACATCCAATATCAAAAGAATATTTTATAATTTTATTAGTTCTATTTATTTAAGGAGATTCAATATATTCGAAAGTATTTCAAAACAATCAGAATTTTCTAACAATTTTATTTTTGTAAGGTAAACAACCTACGGTATTGATATTATATAATTGCAATATTTATAAAATTTTGCATTATTTATCAGATTTGGACTAGGAGAATGGATTTTTGACTACCTCTTTTATTCTCCCAAAACTTCGAAAACATTTTTTATTTTTTCAATTCTTCAATTTTATTCATTCAATTCTTAAGGGGCTGAAAAAGGGGTTGAAAATTTGTATTAAATGTCCGTTGGAATTGGCTTGGCATATGGGCTTGGCGATCAATTACATATAAAGAAACACGTGTTTAAACATTTTATAGGTGAAATGAGGTACAGTTTGTATTAAAATCTTTATAAACGCGGGCGAGGCCGCTGTCAGAAGGTAGCTTATTATAATCATGATGATAAACGATTTAATGTAGTTTATATTTCGTCTTAGATAACTACGATCATATACGGATCTAATGAAATTCAAATGAATGATTCATAGAATACGAACAGAACCAACAGTTCTAAAGATATAATAATATAATTCAAAAACGTTACAATAATAGTAATTTGAAATGAAATAGTGGTGTGTAATTTCATTGTTATGATAACAAAGGCCTATTCTCCTTACAATTTATTTGTATTTGAATAAGCCTTTGTGTTGAGAGTAACATCTCAATTGAGATTTTGAAAGAGCTTTAATTATTGTTGAATTTTCATTGTAAAATTTGCCTAAACAGTTTGGTTTTTTGGTCATACATAAACTAACCAATTAATTGGTTGGAATACTTATTGTTAGTTTTTAAAATACTCACTAAACACAAGTTTGTATTTAAAGAAGCTTTTAATTGAACAGTCAAAAGTTCCTTCCAATTGACAAATATACAGTAGGTATTTATGTAACTAAAGCCTAATGTCTCTTAAAATTTACCAAAGGTATTATTACACTTTTGACAATGCAGTTAGATTCATTATTAAGTAAAATATGTACCCCAAAAAAATATTTAAAACTTTGGAAATTAAGAACTATAAAAAATATAACAATAATATTGGGCTGTAATGCTCATAATCATTTTGTCAACTTAAATGTACTTGGGCTGGAATGGAGAATGCCGAAAAATATGATCGGGCCGTACGAAGTCAATATTGCAAATGCGAAAGCGAGTTTGTTTGTTTGCTTGTGACGCTTAACTTTATCTCTAAACCGATTATAATGAATTTTGATATACCTAGATGGGACAACGGAGACGGTTTTTTGCTTTTTGTCACGAAAACAAAACTTAAAGTTTGTATCGGGAACCATTTATTTCTACTGCAATTAAGGTGCCTCAATAATAATTGTCATTTACACGGGAAAAAGCTAGTCTATAAAAAAAAAAAAAATTGAAGTGCCTGTTTGTATTTGTATTTCTTATTTTTTTTTTTATTTATTTCTTATTATTTTATTTATTATTTTATTTCTTATTATTTTATTTATTATTTTATTTCTTATTATTTTATTTATTATTTTATTTATTTTTTATTTCTTATTATTTCTTATTATTTTTCTTATTATTTCTTATTTCTTATTTCTTTATTTATTTTGTATTTCTGTCGGTATGTCTTGGTTCTATGATTATTCCGGCTAATATCTGGAACAGCTGAACAGATTTTAAAGAAATTTTCACTGGAAGATAGCTGACGACATAAGAAGTAACTTAAGGTACTTTTATCTTCGAAAAAGAATTAGGGTTCCGTGAAACGAACAAAAATCGTTACAGGACGCGAGCGGAGCCGCGGGCGGGAGTTTAATATAGGGTCGTTTAATAGTATTGTGCAATCATCAGAAATGCGCAATATTATTGATTGAACTTACTTAGTCAAATAAAAAGGTAAGGACCTAACCTGAAATTTACATTTAATATGACATTTTAAAGGAAACGTACGGTATTATTCTCATATATTCAAGTTCTCTAGATTCTACACGTGTTAAACTTTTCAACGGAAAACCAACTTTATGCGGTTTTATAAACGTGAATGTGGTCGGGTTTGAAAAATTTCAAATTTAAAACCTACTTTTGAATTTAGCTTAGTTTATAGTGATATTTTTAGTGAATTATAACGGTTTACTGGAAAAAATATTTTAAAGTAAGCTTTAAAGATAATTATAATAACAAGTTTGTGTTATTGTTAAAATTGTGATCAGGCGCAGATATAGTAAAGCCGCCACTAGTCACGGGTTCGATTCCCGTTTGGAGCAGATGTTTGAATTGACCCTACAGGCATGTGTGCAAAACATATGGCTGTATGGTCAATTCTGGGTGTATTTGTCCTAGTCCTTACGTATGTTGGACCCCCGACACACGATATAACTATCCTAAATAATCTAAATTAAAAAAATTATTTAAAAAAAACTCTAAACGCTCAACGGCACCCATTAGGATAGTTATATTTCAAAGTGTTAATAAGCTAATCCAATTTTGGATTTTTATTTCAAAACCTAGTTTAAAAAAGTTGAAAAAAAAAACTAATATTTAAAGCTTAATTTCTAACTATAGGTTTTGGTATTTATCAAGTTTTGGAAGCCATCAATTTCTTGAAATCTCTAATAGTTGTTTAATTTTGCAACTTGTCACATACGCGTTTGTAGTATTTTTCAACGTATTTTCGTAAATATAAATAAAGATCAAAAAAAGTTTCCACACAACTAAGTCATTGTCTTTGAATTCTGCGAATTTGATTTTACTATTTACCTCACTGCATAATAGATAGACCTAATTTTGATTAAGTCTTGTACTGCAAAAAAAACTAATGTCTTTACTTTTTTTTTTATGTAAAAGGGGGCAAACGGGCAGGAGGCTCACCTGATGTTAAGTGATCACCGCCGCCCATGAACATCTACAACACCAGAAGGCATGCAGGCGCGTTGCCGACCTTTAAGGAAAGAATAGGCTCTTCTCTTGAAGGTTCCCAAGTCGTATCGGTTCGGAAAGACCGCCGGCGGAAGTTGGTTCCACAGAGTGGTTGTGCGAGGAAGAAAATGTCTTCTAAATCGCGCTGTTGTGGATTTCCAGACATCGAGCTGGTTACTTAATTTATTTAAAAAAATATTACAACATATTTACAATTCAAACAAAAATATATGTTTTTTATCAATCATTATAATCATATAAATATAAAAAGATTTTAATACACGTGTATTTAAAAAAAAATCTATAATTAAATAAAAATATCCTTTCAGAATAATTAGCAATGCAAAGCAATTAATATTTAAGTCATACGATAAACACACGTGCCTCAGCAAATGAAAACCACAGAGGCAATAGAGCTATAATTGAATTAAACCACACTCCCACGAGATGAAGTTAGGTATATCAAATCTATTTAATGCGATTAAATATTTAATATGTAATGTATACACCACAAAAGTGGCAAACACGCGTACGACCCGTCTGATGGTAAGCGATCATGGTATGTCTCTTGCAATACAAACAGCATTAGAAACGTTAAAAATAAATAAATAAATAAACGCTGCACACTCAACGGCCCCCATTAGGATAGTAATATCCTGGGTCGGGGGTCCGGAAACATTCACAATGACAAGGACAAATACACTCAGACCGGAAAATATGCTTGCATGGTCAATACAAACATATTATGCTCCGAGCGGGAATCGAACCCGCGACCTGTGGCGTTTAAGGCAGGTTCGCTACCGCTGCGCCACAACGTCGTCGTAAAAGCATTAGAAGCATTAGCTATGTCAATAAATTTTATTATTATTATTATTATTTATAAATCTATTTTCTTGAAATCTCGGCTTATAAGACCTGTAGTGTAATAATCACGGGCCGTGGCCAAGTGAACATTAGTTATAGTGAAGTTATCCTATAAATTGGTATTAAATTCGAGAATGTACTTTAAGTTTCGGAATGTAAAAATTTTCTTACTATTCTGCATGTGTTAAGGATCGCAGCTTTTTGTAGTTGTATAAAAGTGGAGGGTGGAATATCCAGTAGTTTTAGTGATTGGTGTAGTTGCTTAGGGATGACGCCTGTTGTAGAGACTACTATTGGGACTATTGTAATCTTTTGTAAATTCCAATTCCGAATTATTTCATCTTTTAAATCAGTATATTTCGCTAATTTTTCAACTATTGTATTTTGTAGGTTATGCGTATTAGGCACTGCGATGTCTATTATATAACAGGTTTTATTGTTTTTATCTAAAAGCGTGATATCAGGTCTATTATACGGCACGGTTCTGTCAGTTAAAATAGTTCTTTAAAAATATAATTTAAAGGATTCATTTTCTAAAACGGTTTCGGGAACATATTTGTAATAAGATGTGAGTTTGTCGGATTCTATTATTATTATTTATTATAAACGTGCTACGGACCCGACGGAAGAAGGATGAGAGAAAGGAAAGATAATAAAGGTGTTTTTTTTTCGAGTGACGATCTAGAGTCGCTCAAGATGTTGACTACCGGTCTCCAACTGGTTTCTGCTACTTGAACCGCTCTGCTCAAGGCGTAGAGTTCCACTTGAAATACAGTACAGCAGGGATCGAAACTAAAGGTAGAGTTCATGAATTCCCTCCCGTTTTCCCACCACGTCAGAGCAGCACCGACCTTTCCCTCTATCTTGCTGCCATCCATGAATATTTGGGGTCTGGTGACGCGGTGGGATTCCAGGTTTTCGGGTATCATGTTCTCGAAGAGCTCATACTCTGGTGTTCGAGTTGAGGAAGAATGGGGTAACTCCATGAAACTAACCCTACGTCCCAAGCTTCTACTTGATCAAGATGGTATATTTATGCTGTACTACTAAGCACTACGTTTAAGGAGTTTTGGACTCCAGAACTCATACGAAACGAAACGCAACAATACAAAAACCGTTATTTAGGCTGTTATTCTTTGAGAGGGGATACAACCACGTTCTAAAAATATACATAAAATAATATGTACATACAAAAATATCGAACGTGCAAAATAAACACAGCTTTCAATAGCGTATTGTTTTTATAAGCTCCGGGGAACAATACGCTTTTAACAATTTACGCTAGATTAACTCGTATGCAAATTAAAGGCGACCCTTCCATTTGAGAGTGAATAAGTGAATAGATTTAAAAAAATATAGGTTCATAAATTCAATTTCGAATAAACAGTTTCAATCAATATATTATGTATAGTTTCTAGCTTAGGTGATAAAAGTCGTATATATCTTTTAACCAACCAATTATCTCTTAGCTAAGGCCGGTAACTAGTATTATATGTTGTTTTTTTGTCAGAGAATAAAACGGACTCGCCTGATGTTAAGCGATTACCGCCGCCTATGAACGTCTTCGATACCAGAGGTGGTGCCAACTCTTTAAGCTGCAACTGGCTGACTGAGAAACGCATCTAACAAGCAATCAACGGTGGTTCATATCAAGGTGCGCTTTTACCTTCACCACCATTAATTATTGTATTTTAGAGAGAGCTCTAAAAACATCTCTCCCAACAATGAAGTCGATTTCTAATTAGCTCTTATAAATTGAAGAGCTCTCATTTCCGTATCCTCGGCGTTCTCAGATCATTGCGAATTTGATATAAAGCTATCTTCCATCCAATAAAAATTATCATCAAAATGTCGTTTCAATTATATCTACTAAGACGTTATCAAAATGCTTTATATTCTACCCCTGCAGTGCAATAAAATAAACGCTACACACACATTAGAACAGTGATATCCTGTGTCGGAGTTCCGGAAACACACACAAGGACAAGGACAA
This sequence comes from Hestina assimilis, assembly GCA_023373885.1. Classification (NCBI taxonomy): domain Eukaryota; kingdom Metazoa; phylum Arthropoda; class Insecta; order Lepidoptera; family Nymphalidae; genus Hestina; species Hestina assimilis. Next base: position 12,687,329 of record CM041751.1, on the reverse strand, counting down.
ATACAGTCAGACCGGATTGCATGCATGTATGGTCAATATAAACATCTGGTCCGAGCGGGAATGGAACTCGCGACCTGTGGCACTTAAGGCAGGGTCGCTACCGCCGCGCCACAACGTCGTCAACAACAAATACATCATTATGTTTTGATAAAAACAACTTAAGTAGTATAAAGTACAATACTCTTACTGCCCCTCCCCATAAGCTCATAGTTTGCGCTAGTGGGTACGACAATAGCGCATAGAGTCAGGATAGAACATGCAACTCTCGCGGTTACGGAATCAGTCATTCTACCTCGGAGACGGTCATAGCCGGGAGCGCTCACTGATCGGTAAACGATCGGTGCGTTAAGCAACTTTAGGCGCGGTGAGTCCCTAGATGGGTGATCGCATAATGGTATTTCAACTGAGTCTATAGTCTACGTTCTTCGGAGGGCAGGTAAAAAGTCGGCCCCGGCTGCTATCAATTTGTTAATAGATGAAAAGTGAAGTCAGAGGCGGCCTGAACAACTCTGACACTAGGTTGCCCACTAACCACTCGATGAAGAAAAAGAACCGCTGAGCAACTCAGTACATTCATCTTCTCCTGTTACGAAAAAATAGTAGCATCAGGCAGGCCAATCCTGGCTCCATTGTTGGTAGGTGTCTAAGCATGTCGTAGAATTATTTTTAAAAAAAGCAAGTTTTCTTACGATTTTTTGTTCAAAAGTAAAGTACTACACAAGTTCGAATAACAAAAAGCTGCTTAAAATCAGTGATCCAGATTTGAACATTTGGTTACAGACTATATTTTCTACGCAATTGGTCCAATCTAGCTTTAAAAATAAGCAACAGTAAGTATGATACAACCATGGAAAGTATTCTCAAAAAGACCCCAAAACCTTCATAAGATAACGTCACATGTCTGTCAATATATCTTTCCGAACAGTTTTTGCCGCAAGCCACTCAATGTTAAAAAAGGAAACCTTGTACACTGATGGATAAATAGAAAATTATAACAAAGCTAGCGGCAATATTATCTCAAAAAGCCTTTACAACATAAAACGACGTAAGCTAGCTATTGATATCAAAATTAATATTTGTATAGAAATACGAGTAATTCTTTTCTAGCAATTTTTCTTTTAGTTAGATGTGGATTACCAGTCAACTGTCACTTCCTTTGGGACCGTTCCAGCTTAGATTCAATTTGAACTAAAAAGGGCTTATATTGATAATCTTTATTAAGCATTTGCTACGCTTTTTAGGGATCTGTACCCGAAGGTTGCCAACGGAAACCTATTAGTAAGCCTCCGCTGCCCATCCAGCAGACTGCTCACGAACAGTAAGTAGAGAAAATATAGGAAACCTAGGAAATATATTTAATAACCCTTATAAGTAAAATTCAGCTAATATCAATGTAAAAGTTTTTCAGTTAATTTTTCTTTCCTTTATTATATACATTTAGTGATCTAAGGATTTCTGAGATACGGATGAAAGATAATAATAATATAGAATTCACAGAATCTTTAACTATTCCTGACGTAATGGTCAAGGATTTCTGAGAGACGTTGTTTTCGAATATTCTCTCGTGCTCGCGACTTAGTCTGTGAGGATATGAGTAATGGTCTGTTTATATTCTTATCCTGAATTGACAGGTTACAAGTTTTTTTTTACACATAGCGTTTGCTTGACCTCCGCAACCCAAAGTGCGAACTAACTAATTACGTATCAAGAGATAACAATTATTATCACACTATGATAACAACCGGGACCGAAAGTTGAGAAATGCACAAGGACAAACGCCCAGACCGAAACACATAATTATAAGATCAATGCAAAATTCTGCCCGGAGCGGGAACCGAACTCTCAAACGTCAAGCCTCACCAACACGCCACGACGACGTCCAATATAAAAATATTTCCTAAACAAGTAATGTCGTAGCGATAGAATAAACTAGATAGACTCAAATATATAAGATTTCGAACTGAGTCGAAGGTTACGTGGGAAATGGATTTCGTACTCCTATTTTTCTTCCGATTAAACTAGATGCGGGCTGGAAGTCAACTATCGAATCCCCGGAGACCGTCCCAGCTTATGTTCAATTTGTGGTGGACAGTGTAAGTCTTTTAAAAGAGTTATATTAATGATGGTAGCAACTTGCTTTTCGTTACTAAATTGAAGCTAATTTTTTTTTCATGACGATTGGCAAACAAGCATGGTAATTTTTTGTACCATAGATTTTAGCATTAGGTATTTGAGCATTAGGTAGATGAAGATCCAAAAGCGTATACATTTTTTTGGTAGTAGCCCTTCTTTATATTAATTTTTAAAGTATTTTTTTTTTTATGTTAGAAGTTGGCAAACAAGCATACGGCCCACCTGATGGTAAGTGGCTGCCGCAGCCTATGAGCGCTTGCAGCACCATTAGTAGGTGCCACTCGCGCGTTGCCAACCTCGAGATATTAGTTCTTAAATCTCGTTCGCCCAGTAATTTCACTAGCGTACAATGCCCTTCAAACCGGAACATAGTAGTGCCTAAGCACTACTATTTGGCGGCAGAATATTGGACACTGCGGTGGTACCTACCTAGCCGGCCTCTTGCAACAAAAGACCTACCACCAGTGTGACTGATTGCACTGGTGGAATAATCTCTGTTGTGACAGAGGTTATCCCAACAGCGGGCGATGGGGTCGTCACATCCCGACGCCTAGATATTTATTACTCGTATACTTCCTCTCATACTTATGGATTATATCTGGACATTGTGACTAAACCTACCTTACTTTTTATATCTAATATAGAAATAAAATATATTTAAATAAGCTATATTAAATGCACGAAAATAAATAGCATAAAACTACGAAATTGGCACGTGTATCGTCTAGCGGTCAGGACCCTTGTTACGTTGTGTTCGTAATAACCCGTGTTCTTTTAGAGCATCAGAGGCAACAGGTTCAATTCAACAATGGAAAACAGTATTATCTGATTTATTATATAGTTTAATTATTTTAGTGTCATAAGATTATCAAAATAAAAATATTTATATAAGCCCGTAAAGGCTAAATGGTGAGATAATAAATATATCCCTATACTTTCAACACCTCTTACGAGTAGCTGAAAGTAATCCGCTCCTCCAATTCTTATATACTTAAACTCTATAGTAAAAATATAAAGAAGAGGGAGATCGTTGGCCCCGCACACGCCACCGACTGTGGGCTCCAACCATATATACGAGCCCTCCCGGGTAAGGGATAGGCTATTTATAGTGCGCCTGCGACACACAATTTGATTGTAATAACGTAAAAGGACGTAGTCCTGGTAATTTATATTTATAATGATTTCGTTATCGGACGCAAGATTTATTCTTTTATATTGTTATTATTTTCATAGCATAGAAAGGGATCAAGCCCTGATATTTTATAATAGTATCAATTAAGACCGAAGTCACATAGTATTTCATATTTATCTTTGTATGAGAAGGCAAAACGCCATAATAATTGAGGGACAAGCCCTGGTCATTATATATAAGGGAATAAATCCCTGGTTCAGAAATGTATTCGAACATTAAACCGCCAGGCGGCATTCCGTAAGCACAATGCTATAATCGTCAACCTCACCTTAGTGAAGTAAAATTCATCAATAATAATAAATAATATCATTTATAACGTATATTTGTCATACCACTATATGTGGTTAATATAGAGTTTATATTTATCATAAACTTCACCTTTGTTAAGGTATTTTCATCAATAATGCTATTTATAGCGTATATTTCTTTTATCACTATATATGTGTAATATAGTATTTATAATAACCTCACCGTAGTGTAGGCAAATTCATTAATAATTATATTTATAAGTATATTTCTTTTATCACTATATATGGGTCATATAGTATTGATAATATTCAATTCTTTATAATATCACAACCGCAATTCCTTAAAACTAAGTCCTACCTAACCCTACCTAATTGGTATTTAAATAATCGCATTGTCTTATAATTAATATTCGTGGGCTTATATCGTATTCGTAATCGCATTGTCTTACAACTAATATTCTTTGATTTATGTCGTTTTCTTATTATAGTTTTGCATCATTAAAACCATAGCACTTGCTCACGCAAGGTACCCTTTGGCTCAATACTCAAACATACATCCGAATCCAGTTCATTATTTAAGACGTGATAAACACGCATGATAAGAGTTAAGCAGGCCACACTGTCTAATACTAGTTAGCTATCTCGAAGTGAGAAGCAACCAGTTGCCCTAATAGTATGACATGCTACAATGTCAATTATAAAAATCCCTATTGCTAAGCTAAGGGGCCGTCTCTAATAAGAAGACGAGTCATTTTGCTACAAACGATGTATAACATTCCAGCGCCTCAGCAACAAACCGAACTACATCACGGCATCGACCTAAGTCGCACCACCGCAGCAATTCTAATCTGTATCACTGGGGCCGCTTCAGCAATGGACCTGAGGAAACTACTGCATCGATATAAATCGCACCACAGAGTCAACCCCATGTCAACATCACATCAGCAAAGTCAAAGGACCTCACTCGAGGACACTATAGACATGACCAAAATCATATCGGAGCCTCATACTTAAGCATCGGGTCAACTAAGATTAAAAATCCTCGGGCCTCGCTTAAGGACACTATAGACATGACTCAGGCCACATCAGAGCCTCAAACTCAAGTATCGGGTCAACTAAAACTCGCCAAAACATTATACACGTATACAGCTGAAATATAATTATTTATTAGTTATGACGCATAAATTCTTCCCAACGCATACTTTTAAATCTTCATTGAATTCGCTTCTTCTTAGGTTTCAAATAATCCATTAGATTCTGAAACATAAACAACATCTGCGCCGAAGCATTACTTTCACTATTATATTCACAATTACAATATCGCATAATATTACAGAAACAAAGTAAACTTCGTTTCTTAATATATATCAAACATATATACATTCATAATTGACGGACCCACAAACCGTCATTAAATGTTTAATTTATAATAATAAATTATATTCAATTTATTTCAACAATATAAATTTGCCTTTAACATGTATAGATCATATTATTCATATTAGATCTCTTTGCCAGTAATCATAGACGGACCACCATACCGTCATTATTTATTAATTATTATATATATATTTAATATATACTTTATATATATTCTTTGCCATGCATCACCAATCACCATTAATAATATGTATAAAAACCATATACGAAGATCGGAAACCTTAACTAGCATTCTAGCAGCATGGCCGCCCGAACGCACCGCCTTGGTAAACCGTCCACATATACGCGGGGGTAGAGACGTCGGACGGGCACTCACTAAGCATATGCTCGGAGACACCTTCGCCGACACCACACCCCTTATATATGTGAAGCAGCTGCAATGACATTCGGCACCTGACTCCGTGAATTTCCATACATTTTCCTTTTTCTATGGAAATTTTCATACAAAATTTTATAAATTTTTGATTTTGTAAAAATATTATTTTCGGGGTATGTCCATACTTAGTATTACGTTGCACATAGTCACGTGGTCGGCAAACGATTTTTAGGTTAAGCAACTTTGGGTGCGGTCAGTAAATGGATGGGTGACCGTCCATAAATAGGTTCATATTATAGAAAATACATTCTTTTAGAGATTTCAATAAAGTGTTATGTTGAGATCGTCACAACATACATATTTTCCATAATAATTTCCCGTAGTGTAGAACATTTTAATTATCATATTAAACTAGTAAATAGTATTATTGTAATAACGCTATTGATATTCTTCATTTAATTGTAGCGTAATATTAATCTTTAATAGAACGCAATTAATTTAATGATGTCGGGGCAGCGTATCTATTAAAAACGGACATGGTGGTTTGCTAAAGATATTACATAAATGTTATTATTTCAAGGAAAGATTTTTTGTGTTAACAAAAGGTTGTTTATAATTTAATGGTCCCTAATTCTTAGGTAAAATTATTTTTTGAAAGTAATTCGTAAAAATATTAAGCAGAGTGGCGGCAGTTCCAACGTATTTTACAGTTAGATGTAGGTTTTTTAACAGTATACTTGCTTTAACCCTGTCGGATGAAGCAAGATTATTATTACAATTCGTCAAAGTTTTGCTTAAGAAACGTTTGTAATATATTTTAGAGTAGAGGTCTTAATGATGGTGACATATTATTAGAAAAAACCTTAATAAATTTAAAGATAAAAAAATGTTTTTTCCGGACATTTTTACTATAATTTTGTTTGATTATTAGAATTTTATAAATTATTTCGGATATAATTTTTTATTTCTATGTCATCATACAATATTCAATTTCTTATTTACATCTTCTTAAATTATGTAAAAGTTTAAAGCTAAAAAAATACTTACAAAATAAAAATTAAGATCCGACGCAGAACCGTTCACAAAACACAAATGAGCACACAGCTTTAGATCACTGAGTTCAAGCCGATTCGAGTTTACATTGAGGAAAATTGGTGAATACCGTACTGAGGGGCACGTCCGTTCGTCACGGCGTCCGAGGGAAAACTGAGGTACAGTGTAATGTGCTATCAACCTATAGATTATAGCGACATTAGTGAATACGGTATGACAGGTTAACGAGATGCCGGTTTGGTTTTTATAACATTTTTTCTTTTGATATATATCTATTTGTATGGCCTTTTTGTTTCATGATTTAATGCCTTTCGAGGGTTTCGTTCAAGGATGAAATTTAATATATTTTGAAGTTTTATTTGTTTGTATCATTTTTGATTACTTTAAGCCGAATCCTGGTATCTAATTAGGCGGGTATTTATTTTACCACGGATATTTGTGTATTAAGATTTGTCTACGACATGCAGGTTTCACTTAACTATGTTTTCTTCACTGTTCAATACGAGGTTTTTAAACACATGGTATTACGGTAGTAGTAGGGCCGGCTTGACCGGGGAAATACTACCCTCTCACAGAAAATCCGCTTCAAGTAACAGTATCATTAGGTACTGTTGCGTTTCGTGCGATGAGTGAGAGCGGCAGAAGCCCAATATCCCACCGCCTCTGTTCCCTTCCTTTTTTTCCCTTCTCATCCCGTCCCTTCCGTTCCTTGGGTTGGCAACGCGCTTGTGATACTTCAAGTATCGCAAGCGTTCATAGGTTGCGTTGACTGTTTACCATCAGGTGGACCGTATGTTTGTTTGCCAACCGTCATGACATAAAAAATATATATATATCAGATGTTATATGATAACAACCGGGACCGACAGCTTAAGGTGCTCTCCGAAGCACGGTGGGAGGACCCACAAGGACAAACATCTGCCCGAACGGGAATCGAACTCGCAACCGTCGAAGCTAAAGGCAGACTCGGTACCCACAACGCCACAACGGTATTTAAGTTCTACAGTCCCCGCGATCGGAGCCACGAGAACTGCTAGTTTCTAGATGCAAATGCAAAAGCATCTGGTTTAGATTACCAACTTCGATATTTGCATCTCAAAGGTCTGTATGTTCGAACAACGCCAACTTAAATGGAAGTCACTGTTTGGCTGAATTATTTATACATTGAATTTTTAACAGAAATATGCGATATCCGCATCGATGCGGAAATGAGAATTGATGCGCATCTTCATACAAAATAGCTATTTTCTAATTATATATATCTTCACCTTATTACGAGTGCCCTTAAACCGAAAACCTATATAGCAGTTAAACTACACTTAATAATTCAATGTAGTAATACTAATTTAAAAAAACCTTACAGTAATTTAGTTTTACTAATAGCGATTTTTATTCAACCACAACAAAATTGATGTCTAGTATTGTCGTTCTAATAGATAAGAGCGCTTTCAAGTTAATTCTTATTCTTTACTTAACAACAAAAGTTAATAACTTCATTTAAGATGGCTTACTGTATAATAGAAGTTGCATTAAGAAGATGCTGCTTTAATTGGTGCATCTTAATTGGGGTCATTTGGCAACGATCTTTGGAGTCTTGTTAAACTAGCAATCTACCAGTCTGAAGAACTTTTGCGTCTCGATTCAGACTGAGGGAATAAGTCTTATTATATTTTAGCTTCGCAAGATAATTTTACTATTTACAATTGAAGTGTTAATTTTACAATTTCATTAGACATTTTTTTATTTATGCTAATAATTTAAAATATTTTATTAAAATTTTTAAACCTATTTTTGTCTATTGATCGAACTTGAATACCGAATTACAAGTTAATCTGTTTTCTACTTGGAATATCTGAATAAAATTCTTACATAATTATGTACATTTTAAAACATTTAATATTATTTTAGCTTAAATAAAAACATCGATTGTATTATAAACTAGCTGTGCCTGCGGTTCCGCCTGCGTGGTCTAAGGAATTATTCTTTAGTTTTTTTTTATTCCAGGGCCTCCGGCGCTCTCACTCTTCGTACGAAACGCAATAGTATTCTGTTACTTTACGACGATTTTCTTTGAGAGGGTAATACTTCCCCGAACGAGCCGGTCCTGTTGTACTGAGAGAAGCATGGCTCTATGACTACTGCCACCGTTTCTCTAGACAATATAACCCACGGACTCAAATCTGTAAAATCATTTTAACAAGAGCAAAGTGTCTGAACGAAACTTCTGGGCGTTTAGATTCTTAGGTCAGACATGTCGCAGTCGCGACTTTATGTCGCATCCGACAGTTTGTGTCAGGCTTTAAACGCCTATTTTAATAAGAAAGGCGGCAATATAGAGCAAATATCAAAAGGACACACACACACACATGCTACAATAATTTCATAATAAATATATAGGAATGTTTATTGCCTCGTGTATCGGATTTCTGAAAGAAGGGTTTTATATATTGCTTTTAAGAAGAAAATATTTGTATATTCGATTAGAAAATATTCTTTGGTTATTTCATGAAATTAATTCAAGGAAACGATTTTATAAACCTCGCTTCAAAGTAGCTTGAAAGTGTAATTAACTAAATTATTACTATTTTCTTTAATGTGTCAATGAGTACAAAAATAATTAATATCATCGGATCAAAACAGATCTTATAGCCGACAAATATCCACGTTGATTTTCTATATATATAAAAGGCTTTGTGCTGAATGCCTGACGGATCAACGCACAGAGTAAACCGCTGATCGTAGAAACCTGAAACTTGGAGGGTTCTTTGTATGACGTAGGCATCCGATAAGAAAGGATTTTCCGAAATACTACCTCTAAGGGGATGAAAAGGGGGACAAAGTTTGTATGGGAAAACGTATCCATTCATGGATGTTTCTTATTTTATTGAAATTCATCCCATAACGGGGTTAAAAAGTGGTAGAAAGTTATTTTGTTTCGAAGTTTATATCAATACTCTTTGGTGTTTTTGATTTAAATTACATTTTATTTTGACACATATCTGAAAACTCAATCCGAGACATGGCATACCAACGCCTAGCCTAAACTTGATTTTTTTATTCTGATTTATTTCACAAGTGTTGTTTTTAAAACATAAGTGAAACATTGTTTCGGAAATCAGCCCATAGGTCATCAAATAGGTGAAAAGGATTTTGTAGACGCGTGAAACTCTGTTGTTTGGCGAACGATTAAGACGTGTTTTAACATTTTCTGAAATTACATAACTGAAGACGTGAAATGAAGGTTCAAATTTGTATTAAAATCGTTATTCAGGTGGGTGAAGCCATTGGCAGAAGCTCTTAATTTACAAATAAATAAACGCTGCACACTCAAATTTATTGTTGAATGGCTTTCTAAAAAAACCAGCCATATGAATAAAATCAAGTTTTTAGTATGGGGGCCCCATTTAATTTTATATAATAATTGTATAATAGCTATAGAAATACACAATGTATGAAAGTTGCAACTGTTTATCTATTACATTGAGATGCAGTCCGCTAACATACGGGCGGACTGAGATATGGGGCTTAGTAATAGTGGCACATATAATCCTTTGGACACCAAACTAAGTGTAAAATACTGTAAATACAACAAACGTACTAAGATATACATCAGTGACCCTGTAGTACTTTATTATTCATAAATTGTTTTCTTTGTTTTTTTTTTATGTTACAAGTTGGAAAACAAGCATACGACCCACCTGATGGTAAGTGGTTACCGTAGCCTATGAGTGCCTGCAGCACCATTAGTAGGTGCCACTCACGCGTTGTCAACCTCGAGATATTAGTTCTTAAATCTCGTCCGCACAGTAATTTCACTAGCCTACAGTGCCCTTCAAACCTGAACACAGTAGTGCCTAAGCACTACTATTTGGCGGCAGAATATTTGATACTGCGGTGGTACCTACCTAGCCGGCCTCTTGCAACAAAAGGCCTACCACCAGTTTGTTGTTTCAACTTTCTTTCGGTTGAAAGTAATCATGTTCTGTAGTGCAAAAATATAAAAACTATGCCAAAAACTAGACACAATCGATTTTCATTTTCAATGTCTACATTTACTTTAGTACAACAATGGTGAATTTCCGTTACTTCTAAATTTTAGTACGAAACATTATTGCTATTGTAAATGTTTCAATTCTAACGAAACAATAAAATGCTCTTGATTGAACCTATAAATTTAAAACTACAAAACTGTTTGTATTATAACTGTAAATATGAAAACAATATAGAGCCAAATAATATTCTGCTTCGGAGACGGCTATTTCATTAAACTTTAAGGTTGAAGCTACGCGTGTTTTATTACATACTATACGTAATGGCAAATAAATTATATATTTTTATTGTGACTAAGTTGGAAAGCAAGGATTTGTATGACCCACCTGATGGTAAGCGGTTATCGTAGCCTATGAACGCTTGCAACACCATACATTTGCAGGTTTAACTCATGTGTTGCCAACCTCGAGATTAATATACACATTTTTGTATACGTAGGCACATGGCGAAATGTCATGTGAGTACAGATATAGAACCTAATACGAATTTCATACGTTGGATTAGAATGATAATATTTCAAAAGCTGTCTGTTATTCTGACGAAGCGACACATTGATGGTAGCGCGATAGTTACTTCAATATTCATGATGCCGAAAATCACATATACAAGGAAAATCGTTAACATCCGACGTAGTGGGTACAGTGCTGTGCAATTTATTGTGTTATCTAGTAACGTGATTAGAAGCATTGTTGATAATAATAAGTTGTTCATAAAGTTAACCTACATAAACCTACACAATGTTGGATGAAATTGATAAAGGCTTAAGAGCCTTTGTGATTGGCCTTGGCCAATCGGTCAATCTTATCAAATTCACCAATTTCACCAAATTCACGACAATAGGCTATAAAATATTTGTGTCTCCATATAATTATGATACATAAGTAATACACGAATATTTTTCGTAAGTAACAATAAAGTTTTCCCAGCTATAAAACAGGTCATACAATCTGGTATAAATTGGTTTGCAGCTAGCTCAATAAGAGCTTTATTGATAGTATTATATTTTGGCACTGATTGCCTTTATGGCTCTTTGTCCTAGAAAAAAATATTTGCTTTTGTTATAAGATTGTGTAATAAAATCACAAAATAAGATAAGGATAAAATGTCGTTCTAATAACGTGAAGTAATTAATAGTTATTACGTTATACTAGTTAGTACTAGTTACTAGTATGGGTAGTGCTCCACCCAGTTGTTCTGGGTAAAGAATAGGACTACGGTGTCTCCCTGCCCTTCGCAGAAGGCGACTAAAAGAGATCCTGAGTTCTCGCGAATGTGCAAATTGGGGCTTCGGCTATCCATTATTGCGAGAATGGGCAGACGCCCGTATGTACAAGGGGAACGCTTACTTGGGAGGTGTCTAAAGGAAAAAGCGCTGGGTAGCACACGTCTTGATATTCTTTGGAGATCCCGGAGCCCTAGAGCGCAAAGATGCCCTAAAGTTTGGGCTCTCGGCTGTCCCTCCAGATGGTCGAGAATATTTAGAAGATTATCCCCCGAGAAAAAAAGGGTAAGATAGTGCTATATTTTAAATTGACTTGGTAAAGGCCGCGAGAGTCCGCTGGATGTGAGTGGCCTAGGACCGGCCATTGTGACACTCTTCGGGGGACGCCTATGTCTTGCAGTGGACGTTCTTCGGTTGGTTTGATGATATTTTAATGGTAAAAAATTTTGACCTTCCTGACCCAAAGCTGATACTTACAAGCTAATGAACCAGCACCGTGCACTTCCACTGTAATTTTTTTTTATGTTAGAGGATGCAATTGGGCATGAGGCTCGCCTGATTTTAAGCAATTCCTACGTTATGTACGACTTAAATTTAAAACTTAAATTAAGCACTTAAAATCTTAGGGGTGCTTACCCTTCGGTTACTGTCTGTGTCTTCTAATCTTTGGGTCATCTTGGCTTACAAAATATAATTGCAATGCTTATAATATCATATTAAAGAAAAAAGACTTATGTATAATAACTGGTGCGGGAAATGTTGGTAAGCCTAACCTGCTTTCAGAGACGTGGTGGAGTAATCCACGATGACAACACCCAACGCATAATACATGTTTTTTTTACGTTACTAAGTTGGCCAGCAAGCATACGACCCACCTGATGGTAAGCGGTTGTCGTAGCTTATGAGCGCTTGCAACACAATTAATAGAGACCACTCACGCGTTGCCAACCTCTAGATCACTCACTTTATCACTAGCCTACAGTGTCCTTTAAACCGGAACACAGTAATGCCAAAGAAACTACTGCTTCTGCCGTGGATTTTTTGACACTGCAGTGATACCTACCTAGCTGGCCTCTTGCAACAAAAGACCGACGGACAACATCCCAAAAGCGGGCGATGGGGTCGTCATGTCCTGACGCCGAGAGAATATATATGAGACAGTATGTATGGTTATTAAAAATATCTTTCCCTAGTCGGAATCGAATCCACTACTGTGACCATTAATGCCGCATTTCAAGGCACTATGACATCAGAATGGTATTTTTCTATTACATTTATATAAAACCTATATATTTTATTCAATTTTCTGCAAATATTGAAAGAATATTATAAAATCAATTAAGGCAATTTGTTTGGAAATAAACAAAATTTGAGCAGAAAACTAATTAATTTTATCTCTGCCGCTGCATCACTAGAGATGGATCACCAAATACCCGAATCATCTTAATTCCGTCGAGTGGTTAATCAATCACATAGAAAAACAATTGACGAGTTTTTGTGGCTGACGCTAGATTAGACCTTTACGGATTATCTGACATGCATACATAACACATATATTATATATTTATCAAACACTTTTACATCTGTGACATTTTTGGGTATTTCAGGCAGGAGAGTATAATAATTAATAATATCAAATTTAATAATCATTGGGAAAATAAAGCAGAAATTTATGTTTAACCTTGGAACTCTATAGAAAAAGATGTTTTTTTTAAAAAGAAGTTAATGTTTCTCCTAATAAGCATGTAGCTTGTCCTAGAGTTGGGTACGGTATAGAGTAAACCCATCTTATATTCAAAACACAATCGATGAGCGGATTTAATTAACTGGCCTCTCTAACACATAAAATTAACACTATTAAATACATTAGGCGATAAATCTAAACTGTCCATTCAGCACGAGGAATACAAACGAGAAGAGAACAAAAGATTACTCCACCAGTGCAATCAGTCACACTGGTGGTAGGTCTTTGTTGCAAGAGGCCGGCTAGGTAGGTACCACCGTAGTGTCCAATATTCTGCCGCCAAATAGTAGTGCTTAGGCACTACTGTGTTCCGGTTTGAAGGGCATTGTACGCTAGTGAAATTACTGGGCGAACGAGATTTAAGAACTAATATCTCGAGGTTGGCAACGCGCGAGTGGCACCTACTAATGGTGCTGCAAGCGCTTATAGGCTGCGGCAGCCACTTACCATCAGGTGGGCCGTATGCTTGTTTGCCAACTTATAACATAAAAAAAAAAAAAAAAAAACGTAAAAATCGCCGCACGCCGTTTTATATTATAGCAGCAGTATTATTACTTAGGGAATGAACATGATATCATACAGTATATATAAATATGAAACTTCACACTAAAATTATGTTGAAATAGCTATGCCTGCGCCTTCGCTCCCATCGGTTGGGACCGCCCTATACCACATACCAACCGCATCTTATAACCAGCCAGCACTATTTTCTAATGACTGGGCTTCGAAGTATCGTATCGTGATGATGTATGTGCAGAAGTTACAGAGAGAGAGAGAAGTTACGCGTTCAACCAAGCAAACAAACAAAACTCTTCAGCTTTATAATATATAAAAATTGCTAAAGATTGCAAAATTGATATTCGTAATTACTAATGTCATTGCTATTGAAACAGATGGCAAGCGATTGACCAAACTCAACTCAATGTGCAAGCTACATTTCGTCACCAGACCAGACCATCAAATTTAGTAAACTGTCTAAATCGACCCAACGGACTAGATTTCCTCAGTTCCCATTCACATCTTGATAACACCGGCTTGCGCAGATACCATAAAGTCTCCAGTGTAAATGCAAGGATGATCGAATTTGGATCTCATCCAAGATCGACGCAGGTCTAAATGGAACGTAATATATTCATATATCTAAAAGTTATTCCTCATTGCCAAGATAGATATATATTGATAAATCATTTGAATATAATATAATTATCAGTCGAATGCGTTGTGGACCATGCACAGTCGAAACTAAAGGGGTAACGAATTCAAATCGACTGCAAAAGTAAGTTGGTATTTTCATAATAATTATTAAAAGTAATATGAAAAACAAAGATATGGGAATAACTTTAAAATCTCTACAATTTGTAAACCTATTTTTTCCAAAACAAATGTGGTTCAAAGTTCATTTGATGTTCTGCAACCTCAAATTTTTCTAGAATTTTAAATTTAAATCCCATAGTTCAAAAGTTAGAGGTGACTCATTTTTTATGACTTTAGGAAGTTTTGTCTCAAGAACAACTGAGTTAATGAAAAAAGTCAAAATCAAACCTCCTTATCATTTTGAAAGACCTATCTAAAGATATCTCACACTTTGTTATACATTAAAGTTTTTTTAGGATTTCATTACAAAATCGTGTAATGGTTTATAGAATACGCCTATTTACAAAATTTCAGACAGAGCCAACAGTTTCCGAGTAAAACGACTGTGACTTTCAAACGGACGGACGGACGGATGGACGGATAGACGGACATATCGAAATTATAAGGGTTACGTTTTTCCCATTTGGCTACGGAACCATCAAAATTATTTTCGATTTATACGAACAGTGACAAAAACATACAGTAAAACGTAAAATAATATGAATATGATTCAACAAAATAATTATATTTATTTTATCAAGCCCAGAAACAAAGTAAGTTAATATCATTTTTATAATATCGTATATAAAAAACTAAAATAAATGTCTTATCTCTGTCCTACACTGACGCGAAGGTCCTTTATGTCATCAAAATATTTATTTTATGACTCAGATAAAACACAAATTCTACGAACTCTACGTTCACAGAACTTGTAAAATGTTTGCTTAAATAAAAATCTATATTACAAGACGTAAAAGAAAAGAACAATTAAGTCCGTATCTCAGAACGTGTCGAATTATGATAAAAGTTAGAAATATACCTTAAAATCGAGGGAAATGCTAGAAGGAAGTAGAATTAACAACATCTCCTGTTGATCTTTTACATTCCGAAAACCAAAAAATGGTTTTTACCACAAAGGTGGCAAATAATGGTTACCATACCCTTTAGACTTTTGCAACTCGAGAAGTATACCAAGTGGGCTACCAATCCAAAAAAGGGGAGAGAAAAGAATGGGAAAGAATGACTACTCTTCAGCCACGTTTCGAGGTCAGCCAGCGTAAAACCAATTGCATCTTGCAGGCACGCAGAACAAGGGTGGCTAACGTAGTTCGCCTTTTGCAACGGCATTAGCCGCTTTCGCATTTAGGCTCTACTGCCACTTACCATTAGGTGAAGGTAAGATAAAAACGCTAAATATAACATAATGAGACAATAGTCGGGACATAGAGACGCTAATAGCAAGGTGCACTTACTGGTCGAAAAATCAATGTGTAAAGCAACTTTAGATGCGTTTAGACCATGGATGGGTGATCGTATACAGATATTCCCTTAGCCTCTCTGTGCTTTGGAGGGTACTTAAAATATCAGTCCCGGTTATTATCAAATTGCTAATATTCGAGAAGTCAAATCAGTGAACTATACGGCTGACCTGAATAATTTTGACATTTGGTTTGTCACTCACTCGATAAGATGTGAGAGTCCCCTGTCCATTCCTTAGAATAGTAAATATAAGGATACACAATACTAATAACATAACGGATAGGCTATTAGACACAATAATAAAATAAAATTTTCACTTACGCCATTTTACGTCACATAAAAAAACATAAAACGTCCGTTAGATTAGAAAATTAATAACGAAGTATATTAATGAAAATATAACAAATTGATGTTATTTATGACACAAAAGCTTCGCAAAGCAGATTGCGATAGCCGTAAGTTAGGCTTATGGTTTCTTTAATAATGATTAACGTTGCACAGCAAGTAAAATTAGAACTGATAAATTATATTTTGGCGAGAAAGCAAATTCATTTTTGTTGGTAACATCTTTATTGACTGGGTTCCTCAATGGTCATTGGTTTCTCGGAGTACTTTTGGTCAATTTTTTTTTTAAATAGGCATATATTTTGTTAGTGTGTGTATATTTGTATGTATGGGTTTATGTATACAAGTACTATTTATGTTTTTCTGACTATTTGTTTAATCTGTAGCGCAAACATGGTTTTGTGCATATGTGGGAAACAGGTTTTTTTTTCCTTAGTATAGAAACTGAATGTCTTAATAAACGATTTCCGGTGATATATTTACAGTTAAAAATACTTATTTACTAAATTTTCTACAGACAGGAACTAAACGCAATTTTACTCTCTCATGTAAATATTTTTAAAAAAGCTATTTCCCAGTTTGAGCTATAAGTTTATGCTAGCGAACACAACAACAACAACAACAACAGCTGTCCAAAAATATGTATTTTTTATATATACCTCTCAACTTCAGGTGTCGTAAAACAAAAAAAAAATGCCGTTAAATGAACAAGCTGCATGTCGTAAGGTCTAGGCACTTGCTATCGTTGAAACGGGGTCCACATCAAGATTGGCGACAGCTTACAGTGGAATGAATATTCATTATTCCGAGTTTTACATTATCAATATTTTGCTACTAACTAGTTAACTAGTTTATAATACTGTTCTTTTAAGTTGAACTTTAGTTTTCCTTACAAAATTACCACAGTAAGTTAAAACCGTTTTAGCTAACATGCTTTCGTTATTGGTTATTTGCGTGTATGTTACGACATATTTGTCGTTTGTAAACTGTTTTGGTTTTTTTTTGTGCTGAACAAATAATACTTTTTTTCTTGTTGTTTTTCAAGAATTTCGGGACTAAATAAACTCCTCCAAACATAAAACGTAAATCTTTTATCATTCTTAAATTTTTATGACCAGCAACGCAATTTGAAGTATTAAAAAAATTTTTTTAGGAAGTTTTCAGATATGTATATTATGCGCACGCTTTCGAAAGACGCGCTTCATATAAGCGTGCGTATGGAGACTCCTTTTATTACACGCATGTATTAAAGTTGAAGCTTATAAGAGCGTAATGTGATGCTACTAGCACTCGCCACCACCGGTTTTTTTTTATGTTAGAAGTTGGCAAACAAGCATACGGCCCACCTGATGGTAAGTGGCTGCCGCAGCCTACGAGCGCTTGCAGCACCATTAGTAGGTGCCACCCACGCGTTGCCAACCTCGAGATATTAGTTCTTAAATCTCGTTCGCCCAGTAATTTCACTGGCGTACAATGCCCTTCAAACCGGAACACAGTAGTGCCGAAACACTACTATTTGGCGGCAGAATATTGGACACTGCGGTGGTACCTACCTAGCCGGCTTCTTGCAACAAAAGACCTACCACCAGTGTGACTGATTGCACTGGTGGAATAATCTCTGTTGTGACAGAGGTTATCCCAACAGCGGGCGATGGGGTCGTCACATCCCGACGCCTTTCTCGACGGTTACGAGCATACATACGCCAGAATAAGCCGAACGCGCGTAATTCGGCCTTTTAAAGCGCGCCTATAAGCGCAGATGCCTAAACAAACGTACACACTTGGCAAGAAAACATTTACGTAAATTTTAAAACTTATATCAATGAATTAATAAAATACAATAGTATGCCAATTGTTTCACTAATTATACACGTCTATAGAATATTATTATTAATAATAATTATTATGATAATTGCTATCCCGCTGAAAACACATACGCTTGAAAGGTTATATTAACAAAATTGAAAATCGACCTTTTTTTATCAACTTTGAACTTTTTTATAACGCCCCAATTTTATTTTCATGTACCTATTACGGTACGTTTTTACCCGAATTATAATTAAAAACTCTCATCCAGAGCGTTTTGGTGCTGATGGAATTTTTAAACAAGCAACTTGCTTCGGGACTGTTCGACATTTTTCTATACAAATTTTCTTTTTTAATAACTGTTACTAGCAACTTATTTTTCTTGGAATTTTGCAATATGCATGGAGCTGTACCTCCGGTATTAAACTTAGTAAAGCTTAATTTAGCCTCAAGCTATCAAAAGGCCAAAACGGCTGCTATTTGAGTTCTACTACAAAAATCTTAGCAATTTTTGTATTAAACTGATATATAATTAATATCTTCCTTCCTCATTTAGGGACTGTTAAAGGTTGATCCAATATTTTAATTTTTATTTATTTATTTCATATGGCACTCAAAACAGGTAGCAACTACAAATAATATAAACTTTTAATGTCACTATTCCAATACTATATGTTAGTTGTATAAATGAGACACTCATAGCCGGGTGCGCTCACTGATCCGCAGACGATCGGTGAGTTAAGCAATTTCAGGCGTGGTCAGTCGTTAGATGGGTGATCGCATAGTGATATTTCAACTGAGCGTCTCCGTGCTTCGGAGGGTACGTAAAAAGTCGGTCCCGACTGTTATTGCTATTTGATAATAGTCGAAAAGACAAGTTAGAGGCCTACTCTTATATGGGCGCCCTGAAAAACTCTGACACTAGGTTGTCCACTAACCACTCGATAATAAGAAATTGTATAGTCTAGTAGCAATTGCTTATTACAGTAAAATTTTAATAATATATTTGTTATTCTAAATATATATATTTATTTTTTCCGTATGTATGTGACTGAAATGCTCCTAAAGAATTGGTCGCCGCTCAGACCAACCTATCTACGTTGCGCCGAAGCGCTATCTTGATAACATCATCGAAGCGCCATCATGATTACAAATCAGCTTGCGTACGGTAATAGATATCGTCATAACAGCTTCCGTAATAGCTTCTCCGACATATTTATAAATAATTACAATAATTTATCAGATTTTCATTGTCAGAATCAAATAAATTAACAGTATAAATAATAAAAGATAAAAGGATTGCCATGAAAATGGCTGTTATCTTACATTAGTTATAATCATTACTCCTTGTAACTTTCTCCTTACGAATTTTCACATTGTAATTACGTAGTCTTTTCACAGGTAAAATATTCAAGTTGAAAGTTCCGAAGTTTAAGCGGGGCAAGCGAAATTTTATCTTTATGACTCAGCTTTGTTTCAAAGTATTTGAATATTTAAGAGTATGTTTTTTATTTTGGTTGTACATGAATTTATTGTTTCACTTTATGAATACTTGAAAGCATCATAACTTTATTTTTCACTAGCATCTTTTTTATTTCATGAAGGTTGACGAAAAAACATATGATTCACCTGATGGTAAGCAGTCACCGAAATCTATAAACGCTTGTGATACTTGAAGTAGGTATCACACGCAAGTTGCCAACCCGAGGGATAGAAGGGAATGGTTGAGAAAGAAAAAAGGAAGGAAATAGAGGGCATAGAATAAGGAGGAAAAGAATTTTTTTTTTTTTTTTTAATGTAAGAGGGGGCAAACAGGCGGGAGGCTCACCTGATGTTAAGCGATCACCGCCGCCCATGAACATCTGCAACACCAGAAGGCATGCAGGCGCGTTGCCGACCTTTAAGGAAAGAATACGCTCTTCTCTTGAAGGTTCCCAAGTCGTATCGGTTCGGGAAGACCGCCGGCGGAAGTTGATTCCACAGAGTGGTTGTGCAAGGAAGAAAATGTCTTCTAAATCGCGCTGTTGTGGATTTCCAGACATCGAGGTGGTAGGGATGGAATTTAGAATTTTGTCGCGATAGAATCCACTGATACTGTTCCTTTACGCCGATTTTCTGAGTGAGGATAGTACTTCCCCGGTCAAGCCAGCCCGTTTGTACTGGGAGCAGCATGGCTCTATTATCGTAGATTACTTTACTCACTACTTTACACTCCAATACAAATAATCTCATAAACTCAATGGTAAAAGGGCTGAATCCGTGCCGTTAACGCGAGATTTGCGGGTTTGATCCTGACACCCTTGGGGTATTGTCGCACCCATTCTTAGCGCCAGCTACAAGCTTATTTGGAGAAGTAATTGGAGTATTAGTAACGCTTTATAAAAAAGTATTGCTAACATTCGTTTAAAAAAAAAAAACTGGAGACATTTTGACAGACAGCGTCAGCATGGTTCCCATTTCCCTCTTCATAAGAAATGAAAATTAAAGAGTTAGTGAGATATACGAATGAAAGCGATTTAAATTTATTTCCGTTGGCAGCATTTTCAAATTCAAACCCAATTCAAGTAATCTAGAAGAGGCTAATAAATATACAAATAAAAAAGGAATCTAATCAATTTTATTTGTCGCTATGGACGGCGAGCCAACTAATGCCCGGGTCATCTTAATTCCGCCAAGTGGACGATCAATCCCAAATAAAACAGATGTAGCGTTTTTGTGGCTTGTGCTAGATTAGATCCTTAATATCCACAATATTCGGACGCATTATATACATCATTTTTGTTACAAAAAAAAGGATTAATGAAAATAAATGCAATATTACAGGAAGGGAGAATGCGAAAATGTTGTATCTCAAAATATCAATTGTACTGTAGAAAATTGAAAAACCTTTTTTTTAAGTAATTCGTAAATAAAGATAGAAAAAAGCAAATTCTTTACTGCAATTTTGTTTGTCCAGACAGAAAATTTGACGCGATTTTTTATAATCGATTACAAATAAGTAATAAATCATTTAGGCTAATTATCGAGATACGACATTTCCGCCTTCTGCCGTTGATAAGTGTTAAATAAATCGTGATCATGACATTATTACATGATAGCTCATAGCTTCTTTGAACGTTGCATGGTAATTTGAATTTTTCTAATCATCACGTCATAATAATCTTGCTGGGTCGCTGTGTAATGCTAGGACTTTGTTGTAAATGGGTCTTAAGATTTGAACAATAAAGTCTTATTTACATTAATTTTATTTGACATCAAAATACAGTTTATTTTTATGGAGCGTCAATAACGTAAAAACGCGCTTTCAGGCGCGCTTTTCATTGCGCATCCAAAAACCAAACGCACCCACACGGGGTAGTTCTATAATTATAGGAGTGTTTGTAGCATATTATTCAAAAGCTATTATTCGCATATACGATCTTAAAAACGCTGGTCTGTAGCCGCCCTTAGTCTAGCCAGTCGTACGTAAGCTACATTATTAGTATTATCAATTAAATCTGACCTGTCAAACTATAGGTACACCAGACTTTCGCTATATTTGTGTACATATCGCGATAACTTTTTCTTCTTTATGCTTTTTTTATAAAAACTCCCGTTTAATTTTCACGGAAAGGGGAAAAAGGAATATTAAAATTTCATGAAACTCGTGAAGATACCATATAATTTTTTAGAGTATAATATTTCAATTCTTCGCTGTGAGATTGAGTGAGCAGATACCAGAATATAAAATTTCATAGATGTTATGAAAAGGCTTGGCGAAGTGTGTTCAAAATTCTATCAAGCATCGAGAAGACCCTTTTTCGAGACACGTGTATCAGGTTTTTGAATTAAATATAACATTATATTTTATAGTGTCGGGAATAAAGACGTATGTCGTATTGTCTGTCGAAGTGTTTCTCTCGAACGTCAGAAGTAGACATACAACACATGTATTTTTGATATAAAATCGTGAATTATGTTTAAGGTAGATAAATATAACTCTATTAATTATTTGAAGTTACTAATACAAACGCGTTGCCTTATGGCACGATACTATAACGTGACTGACAAAGACTAGCTACCGCGTAAAAATATACATACATTAATACGCGTTTTTATCACTACAAAAAGTCGAAAAGTATGTAAGCCAACCAAAATCATCTGCTCATAAAATTGATTTTTAGACTACAGCTACTAGGAAAGGGTCCTATTTCTAATTATATTTACTCAATTAAATAAAATACTTATTAAAGATTATTTGTGCCCATTTTATGAATGTTCACATATGTTTTTTAGTAGTGAAATAAATGTTAAGTGTTGGTGTGCGTAGGTATATGAAAATAACAGCTTTCATATAATATTTGTAGATAAGAAATATATTTTTAGAAGAAATATATTTTTGGGGACACAGTGTGTAGCGGTTATTATTATTATTATGATAAATATATTTTATTCCTATTTATGTTTGCTGCTGAAATACATAGTTTAAAACACGTGGCATTAATAATATTTATGAAATTATATTTTTTGAATGTATAATAAAATACCTTATATTTCATGTTCCTTGTTATTGAACATTATAGCGTTAATAACTACGATTTCAATATTATTTTCATACTGTAGGTTGCTAGGTACATGAAATAGCGTATATTAAAATTTATTATGAAAAAGGCGTGTTAAAAGCTACCGTATTTCCTATGCATTATGTCGCAAGCGGATAACATATCGTCGCTTGAGAATAGTCGAGGCGTTATTTTAAGTTAATGGGATTCTGTGTGACACAAATAGGTGATGCGAAGGTGGGGAATGTTTTTGTGTAATGGAAAATTTCTATAAATATTCTGTTTTATTACTACTTCATTTCCATACTTTTTTTTTAGATGCAGATCTATTACCAGAAAAACAGATAAGATTTTAGTAGCAGTAGTTTGCTGTTTTATATCCTCTATAGAATATAGACGTAAAGTAACCGTACCGATGCATAAAAGAATATATACATTTTCATATTTTTGTTATATTTGTATAACCAATGTTATTTACCGTTTTCACTGTCAGTGGTGCACTCGAAACAAACGGTACTCGCTGAAAATCAGTGTTGTGGCAGCCATGTACAACTTTTTTTTTTTTTTTTTTATTCTGGTATTTTTGCGGGGCCTTCGTAGAAAGCTTACATGTCGGCCCCATCGTTACAAACTAAATTACACATAAAAACTATAAAAATTAAAACTACATTAGTTTGAGAGAATCACTAACAAATTTATATACTTTCATTGCCGGAATGCTCAAAGGCTCACTAAGAATCGAGTTAAAAATACCAATATTTACAAAATTTAAATTAAGTTCACATTTTAGTGTTTCTCTCAAACTGTGGTTGCGGACACATGCCATTAACAAGTGTAAAACATCGTCAACATCGCCACATAGTTCACAATTGGGTGAGTCACGTTTTCTCATGAGATGCTTAAACTTTCCTAGTGGCATGTGTCCGGATCTAAGTCTAAATGCTATAACTAACTTATTTCTATTAATATTACTATTTACAAACCAAGGGCAACGAGGAGGCATTGATTGAATTGTTTTATACCATAATCCTTTATCAATCGATTTTGCATTCAAATGTTCATTCCAAATTTTAAAACAATTAATTTTGAATTTTGAAAAAATTCGGTATAGTGTAATTTTATATTACAATAATTTCCTCTGGTATGGGCTAAATTTGCTAATCGATCTGCTTCCTCGTTACCCCTCAGGCCGATGTGGGATGGAATCCACTGCAACTTTAAAATTAAGTTCTTGTTTCTAAATTCTTGTAATGACCTAAGAATTTCAAAGGCTAAAGATATTCCATTATAGCCTTTGGTACATCTTATAACATGTTGCAGTGCACTTTTGCTGTCTGTGAATATAACTGCCACTCTCACGTCAATATCTGAAAGGTACTTAATGGCTTCCCAAATTGCTAATAGCTCAGCTGTTAATATAGATGCATCTTTATTATTAATTTTAAACATTTTGTGACAATCATGGTTCGGGTCATATAAAGCAGCACCTACACCAGCATCATTTTTCGATCCATCTGTATAGACCTTGTAATAGTCACTATAATTACTACTAATTTCTCGAATAATATCGGTTTTTAAACAGCTAATTTCGTAGGATCTCTTAGAATTTGTAACACAATCTAAGCTAGTCATAATAATATCGTCCACCTTTATATTACTAATCCATGTATTAAAAGAATACATCTTCAATACAGTAGAGGTAGAGATTAATACTTTCTGATTTGGTTTCACTATATATAGATGCAAGTAAAGGTTTTTTATTATTCCGCCAAAATCTCAATTCTTCTAAATTACTAAGTTCAGTTATACTTTTAATAGCCGAATTACTCCGTGATTGTGCTTTAATACAATACTTATACGCTAAATATTTTCTACGAATAAACAACGGTGGCAAACCTATTTCATTTTCCATTATGTGTATTGGTGTACTGCGAATAAATCCACCAATAATTCTAAGGGCTTGGTTTTGAATTCTATCCAGTCTTAATAGGTGTATTTTGGCACAACTATCATATAAATAGCAGCCAAAATCCATTCTGCTACGAATTAACATAATATATATTTTGCGCAAATGCTTAGGATGGATACCCCAGCCTGAACCGGCTAAAATTTTAAGAATATTGAGCGTTTTGGAAGATTTTTCACTAATCTCACTTAAGTGTTTCATCCATCTTAAGGATTTGTCCATCCAGACACCTAAATATCTTATGTGATTTACAACTTCTATATTTTGGCCATGAATTTTAATATTTATTTGTTCAATTTTCCGCTGTCTTGTAAACAAACATATTTTAGTTTTATGGGGAGACGGTTCCAACCCAATGAGCCTTAATTTATCCACTAATATATCAATAGCACTTTGCATTTTTGAAATCTGTTCTTGCCAATTAGCCGCTTTTACATATAGCACAAAATCATCTGCATATTGAGTAATAACTACATCGGGTACAATGGTTTCAGTAAGTTCTCGAGTTATGATATTGAATATTAGTGGAGAAATTGGATCTCCTTGAGCTAATCCCATATTAGTCCTTCTCACTATATCAGAACCTTGCATATTGTCAGCTGTAACTTTTAAATATCTTTCACTAAGGTAGTGCCATAAATATCTACAGATTAAAGAACCAACGCCAATGTTATCAAGTTTTTGGATAGCTTCGGTAACTACAACATTATTATAGGCTCCTTCTATATCCAAAAAACAAGCCAGAGTCGGTAGGTTTTCAGAAAATCCTTTTTGAATATATGAGGTTAAATGTGTGAGACAGTCTAAGCAAGATTGCCCTCTTCTAAAGCCAGAACTGTTTTGAGAAAGTAATTGTTTTTTTTCAACAAACCACTCAATACGTCTTGTTAACATTGTATGTAATATTTTGCAAATGCATGAAATAAGTGCAATGGGTCTTAGGTCATTAGTATCTGGTTTTGGGATTGGGATTATTTTAACATTTCGCCACTGATCTGGTATTTGGCCAGTAAAAATAATGAGGTTGTAGATTTTAAGTAACTCTAATTTAGCGTTTATAGGTAATTTATATAGCATTGAAAAAGTCACTGCATCCTCTCCAGGTGCAGTGTCTTTCTTTTTTAAACAGGTCATTAACTCTTGTAAACTAAAAGCAGATTCCAAGACAGTGTTTTTAGACTTTAATTCTGGCATTGATGATAAAACATAATCGGGTGCTAGTTTACGTAATAATTCTACTTTCTAAGGATCATCTGCAAAAATATTACGTTTTTTGATTCCCTTTATCCATCGCATTCTATCCCACATAGCAGGTGCTGATGTCTCCTCACAAATAGCATTACACATTTTTTGCCAATCAAGTGACTTGTAACGAGATATTATACGTTTACTTTCCTGAATTTTTTCTTCTAATTTATTCAGATTGTCAGGTGTTGGATTACGGCGAAAATTCTTTAAAGCTAACCTACGCTGAGCAATGGCTTCCGATATGGATGTGCACCAATAAGATTTTGGTTTAAATTTAGACTTTGGATTAGAACATAATTTAACATTTGGTATATATCTATTAGCAGCTTCATTTATTTTATCTATAAAATGGTTATATCTTTGTTGTACATTTTGTATATTTAAGGGAGAGTGGAATGATACTTGAATTGCGTCATGGTAGGAGACCCAATCTGCTTTTTTGTAATTACGTTTTGTAACCAGTTGTACATTTTCCTCTTTATAGCTCATAGAAAATTTTATTACTAAATGATCACTATTGAAATTTTCATTTGTAACCTGCCATTTAAATTTAATTGCTATATCCGAAGATACGAAAGTGATATCTGGTGTAGATTCTTGCATAACGTTCTGATTTAACTTGATTCTCGTAGCTGCACCACTATTAATTGAAACTAATCCAAATTCAAAACAGGCATCTAGTAACTGGCTACCTCTTACATCACATTTATTTGCCCAGTTAGTGTGGTGGCCGTTAAAATCACCGGCAATTATACTATGTTTACTAAAATTTGAAAATATTGTATCCCAATCGGCCTGGGTAGTTCGAACAGATGATGGACAATAGACAGATAAAATGTTCTCTAAATAATTACAGTTGAGAACCTTAACAAAGATTATTTCTATTCCTATATTACTAACAAAAATATTAGCCAATCTAGTTTTTATACTTTTATGAACTATTATCGCTACGCCACCATAGCCATCGTGTCGATCTTTCCTAAATACATTATATCCACTAACATTAAAATCATCTTCTTTACATAGCCATGTTTCACTTAAAATTGCAATATGAATATTTTCTTGATCTAAAAAAGCTTTAAAAATGATTAAATTTGGTTTTAAACTTCTGCAGTTCCATTGAATTATATTTAAAGTACGCTTATTGTGATTTTTATCCATTATAGAATATATTGAAAAAGTTTTTTAAAATATCAGTATTCTTAATTAATCCTACGAATACCGTTTTTATTTCCTCAATAATAACTTTAAAAAACAAATTCATTTTGTCCTCAAAACTCAGTGCCGAAAAGCATATTTCTTTAATTTTCAAAAGCAGCCTGGAAAAGTTAAATTTCTTACGCCTCTTTTCTTCATCTTTATTCTCTTCTTGAAATCGTTCTCTTTCCATGTTATCCGTAATACATTCTATGTCACCAACTGCTTCTGAAACTGTATTCACTTTTTTCTTCCTTCTTTTTACTTTTTCTTTCCCAATAATTGTTGTTTTCATGCCCTCTTCTTCTATTTCACTGTTAGATAATTCTTCTATATCTTGATGATGAATTTCAGCTTCTGTTACTAAAACGTCTCTATACGTCCTATCTAAGCTCTCATTATAATTTACTCTCTGATTACTATTTTCTCCCTTACAAATTTCTTCATTTACCTCATTAGTATTATTATTACCTTGTCTAGGTTTCCGTTTGTTGTTGTAGTTTGCCAAAGCTTTTCGATATTTACAACTCTTTTCAGACATTATTTCTCTGATCTCCTTCTCTTTATGAAATACAGGACAGGACGACCTATCGAGAGCCATATGATCTCCCTTACAATTAATGCAAAAAAATAACTTAGTCTCGCAATTAGCGTGTGGTTTTCCGCATTTGGGACAAAATTGCTTTTTCAATGGGCAAAATTTCTTTGGGTGTCCATAACGCCAGCAGGAAGAGCACTGCGTGACGGGAAATGTGAATCGCTCCACTTTAAACCTGCACCCGTATACTAGTATATACGAGGGTAAAGTGAAGCCCTTAAAACACACCCTTACCGATTCGCTGTCAACCCATTCACCACTGTCCAAATATCTCTTTAACCTTTTAATAGATAAGATTTCCAGATCACTTTCAAAACTTTCCTTCATTTCTTCCTCTTGAATATCTAGATCAATATTTCTTACTATACCGAAAGTACTTTGCAACCCTTGTGTTAATTGACAGCGATAATCTAATTCAGCAAACTTTTTATTGGTCAAAAGCTTGTCGGCATTTTCTGCGTCTTCAAACTCTAATAAAACTTTATAGGGACTTTTATATTTAACACTCAGAATGTTTTGTATATTTTCTGATCGTAATAATTTGGCTAATGCCATTTGTTTAGGTAAAATTACTTTTGACGTTACACTAACCTCAATCTTCTCTGTTTCTTCTAGTTCATTCACCATTTCAATATCATCGTTCACATCACTATTGCTTGATTTCCGTATAGCTGGACGTTTACGTTGCGGCCGTACCACAGTCGTAAAACCTTCCTCATCGATGCTTGCACCACTACTGTTATGTAAGCTTTCTTCTCGCTGTCTTTTTTACATCGTACACTTTCATCAAATTCATTAAAATTATTACTTTCATACTCGACTTCCTTACTTATTTCAGACATGTTTACATTTTGTTATTTATTGAGGGTATGCAAGAAACTTTTATCAATTACTGCGCAAGCGTCCGCTCTTAAGCAGTGCGTTCGCACGAATCATGTACAACTTGTACTGAGCAAGCAACCGAATTGATAGATTTACACTGTTGCACGTGTCCTTCATATTATTATTATACTTTGTTCGTTTCTTATTATTTAAGTTAAGATTCACTATTTTACTTATTTTATAATGATTATTTTCAAACTTTGTTTGCATTTAGTTAATTTTAAGTTGTGTCAGTAGTGTATTTTATAATCTATCAATAAAATTATTCTTATTCTTATTAGTACACATTTGATTGAATGGGCTTTATTTTTAATTTACATATCTTTTTATAAAAAAAAATAGCATCGCAATCAATAAACTAAATCTGTTAATAGCCCACTCAGAGAAGCTTACATAATGTTTTGATCACCGCTGACCATGAACATCTGCAACACCAGAGGGTATGCAGATTACGTCAAAATGACTTGGGAGTACAAGTCATACATTTTAAAATTCAGATATGCTGCCCTGGATTTCTAATCTACGTAGTAACTGGACTATGAGACGCTCATAGCCGGGTACTTTCGCTGATCGGTAAACGATCGGTGGGTTAAGCAACCTTAGGCGCGGTCAGTCACTAGATGGGTAATCGGATAGTGGTATTCCAACTGAGCGTCTCTGTGCTTCGGAGGGCACGTAAAAAGTCGGCCCCGGCTGTTATCGATTTCACAATAGTCGAAAAGTCAAGTCAGAGGCCTATACGGTGACCTGAACAACTCTGAAACTAGGTTGGCCACTAACCACTCGATAAGCAGAAGAAAGAAAAAAAATAGTCTCGTATTTTTTGAAAAGTAAAAACATTGTGATAATCACATTGCATAGAGAACGGAAATCATTATTTCTTTAAAAAAAAAAAAAAAAAAGAGTCTTCATTTTCCACGTTCCGGAAATCAGACGCATTACGATTTGTTGATGTTCACAAGATTTCCCTCGCGGTAATGAGTGCTATTTACAATAATAAAAGCCCGGGTTTTTGTAAAAAGGTCACCCTTGTTTCTGAAAATGAATACGATGTATATTAAGTGAATGCTTGTCAGCATCAGAGTCAAGGCTACGATTTTAGTTCTTTTTTATTTTATTAATTAATGAATGTAACGAGACAAGAGCGTATCCAATTATAGGTAAAAGTACCACGATGACCGATATCTTTTTTTGGTAGATCGTGGTTCTTAGAAATTATATTTAGATACGAATAACATAAATATTGAATGTGAATAATGCATATTGATAATAATATGATGCTCATCTGGACTCAGACCTGGGTTTTCTTTACCTGAAAACACGGATAAATCGACATTTTCTAAAATGTATCATAACTACATCGATTTATCGCCTGCGAAACTGCCTACATAATAAATTTCATGAAAATCGTTGGAGCCGTTCCTGCTTCAGATATATATTATAATGTATACAAGAATTGCTCGATTGAAGATATTAGAATTATTATTACGAGAAAATAATAAAATTTTAGGTAGTCATACGGCATAATATGTTTCGTTAAAATAAATCGACGTACGAGATTTGGTTATATATTCTGGATAGTAAATAATAATAAATAAACCTTATATACAACGGACCGCATTGTTATAGGATCCTGTGTCGGCTGTTCAGAAACATAGACAACGAAAAGGACAAACACACGCAGCCTACAACACATGCTTGTATCAATGGTCAATCATCGGCTCCGAGCACTACCGCTGCGCCACAACGTCGTCAAAAATAAGAATTGGCAAATTGTTTTGTAAAATTTAAACAATATAAAAATACAAATGAATAAATTCGTAATGAAATAAAAAAATATGACCTTATTCATATCAAAATTTTCTTCCATAGATATTTCTAGAATAATTGAGTCATTATAACAAAACCTATAATCATTCTATTTAATTTATGCGCAGCTCATCTGAAGGTATCGTAAAATAGAAATAAAGATAACTAGAAGACGATTCAAACAAAACGGCGATGAAATTCATCTCGTAAAATGAATAGACTCGAGCCTTTACGGAGTCGTAAATTCTAGGGTCTGGCTATTGTCTAAGATAGGGGACAGTTTACTTCAACATTCGTTATCCTTGGATTTGCACCGACGTTTGGTAAGAGCAAAGGACTCAGAATATATTATTATGTAAAAATATTAAAAAAAAACTTACTAAGTGCGAATCCAAAATTATCTTGTTTTCTTGACTTATAACGATATATGTTGGCGCATGACGAAGTATAGAACCGATTTAATACGTTGGATTAGAAAGACAATATTTTGAAAAGATGTCATTTTAACGAACGAATTTGTCACATTGATGGTTACTTAAATATTTCACCATACAGAAAATTATTGTCGTACCGCATATAAAAGGACAAATCATTGAAATCCGACGTAGTAGTTATACTGCTGTGTAATAACAATTTATTGTGTTATCTAGTAAAGGGATTAAAAGCTTTGTTGGTTGCAATAACTTGTATATAATATTAACCTACTTGGATGAAATTGATAAAGGCTTATGGCTATCCTTAGCTTACTTTGATTCAAAATGAATACTGATAAAACCACAGACGTTTATATACAATATTATATTAAGACTGAAATTGAAATTGCCCTGTGATTCCATTGCATCTCAAAGAAGTATTAGACCCTTGCTGTTTTCCACATGAATAGGCCGGCTCGAAAAAACCTCCTATCATGCATTCACCATTCAAGCACGACTGTGATCCGGTCTGGGTGTGTTTGTGCTTGTCATTATATGTGTCTTTGGACCCCCGACACATGATGACCAGTTAAGAACCGAATACCTTGCCGGGTCATCTATGGTAAATGTGTTAGACTCAAAATATAATTGTTATTTAATTTATTTTTATGTATTTTATTACTAAAACATTTAAACACTGCTCACTACAGGGTTATGTCATGTCATGTCACAGCATTAAAGTTATAAAAATACCTAATGTTATTTATTGCCTTGCCGTACTTTTCCACTCGAAATTCGAGCGAGATACATCCCGCTTCCATTATATAACATTTTTATGGTTTTTATGTTATGAGCCCAAAAGAATAAAATTACAAAATATTTAATTCACCTTCATACAAGCCTAACAAGCAAAGTTAGCCAAATTCAAAATTACCCTTTCTGCAACTCGGGGCGTTTTTATAATTACCTTCAATTTTGCTTTTATATACCCTTATTAGAGCGCGTTTTTTTGCGAATAATAATTAAAAACACTTACTCAGAACGTTTTAGCGATGATAGAATTTTGAAACAGGACGTTTTAACATTTTTAATAAGCATTTAATACCAACGATGAATGAATGTATTTAATAACTTAGCTTACTAACCGGAGCCATTGAACAGCTTTAGTAAAGCTAATAAGCTTAACGCAAATTGATTTATAAATGTAGCATTAGTAATATCTTTTCTAGGAGAATGGGAAGACAAGTAATTTTGTCAATTATTTTCATACCACATCGATGGGAAACGAGAGTTCGGCTTCGGTCCGACTGATAGCAAGCGCTTAATAGCGCCTATAGGCCTTTATAATAAGAAGTGTCGAAATGTATATCCGATTCAAGATTGGAAAGGTGAAAAAAATACATAAAAAGAGGTGTTGGTAGCTTGAGACTGGTTTTTCATACTAGTTCCGCTGGGGCGTCATGGTTGTTTGTGCCTAATATAGTTACTAGGCTCGATGAGTTAACACTTAACTCAGGTTGACTACCGCTACTTCACACACACACTTTGCTTGGTTGTCAAATAATTATATAAAACAAAAATTACATGATAAAGAAGCAGATAATAAAACCTTTCCTTATAAAATTCTTACTATGTACAAGACAATAATACAATATAATATAAATTGGTTTGCAGCTAATTCAATAAGAACTGTGCTGCTTTTGCTGATACTGTTATATTCTTGGCACTGATTGCCTTTATACCTCTTTGTTTCAGAACGTAATAATCGTTCTAAAACAAAATTGTATAAAGCAAGGGAAGTAAAATGTACATGCAAGATTATATAAGACCATTTTATCGTATTGAATTTTCAGAAAAATAAACTTAACGACTATGATCTGCCCGCGGCATCGTTCTTGTCCCAATTCCCATTTATTACAATAGCATTATTAATGAAATTGATTATTATTGTTAGTCTGGATTACATAGGACATATCTATCAACCGAATTTAGAAATTTTTCGTTTTTGTTTATCTCAGAGAAACCGATTCCATTCATTATTATTTGAGCAGGATATATCGAACATTCGGAATACAGATTTTGGCTTAGTGCTCAGTGTTATATCGGGTAGTGTAATTATAGTTTTTAGATTATTTTCCCTTAATCGTATTTTGGTTATGTTAATTATTAACTACGTTATTAGAGATAAATCACTTGATCTTCATTTTATCAAATGGTTTTTCAATTAAATATAAAAATGCAAAAAGTACTGATATATTCTATATTGTTTATCTAATATATAAAATTCTCGTGTCACAATGTTCGTTCCCATACTCCTCCGAAACGGCTTGACCGATTCTTATGAATTTTTATGCATATTCAGTAAGTCTGAGAATCGGCTATTATATATTTTTCAAACCCTTAAGTGATAAGGGGTGTCCACCCAAAATTTTATTTTTATTTTTTTTATAAAATTTTATTTTTTTATTTTTTTATTATGTGGCATTGAAAAATACATACGACCCTAAATTTTCACTTTGTTATCACCAACCGCTGCTTTTTAATAGCCATATTAGTCAATCAAAATCTTTCACCGGGTAGAGGGCGCTGCTATCGGGTCCCAAATTTTTTCGGGGCAGGACAACGTCTGCCGGGCCCGCTAGTATTAAATAATATTTTAATTAAATACTCATTTTTCTTATTGATTAATTTTTTTAAAGTAAAACTGTTTTTGTATTTAAAAATTAATCAATAAAGCTGAAACAGATTTACCTGACACGTATACGCCAAAAGCATAATACATGACACAGTAGTAACAAGCATCAAATTGAGCTCTAAAGTGTCTTACTCTGCAGAATGGATTACATTTTCCATAATATCCGTCCACATCTTGATAGCACTAGCTAGTATCCATGAAATTTCCAATAAATGTGCATGGTTGATCGATTTGGATCTCATCCAGCAAGGCCAGCACCGATGGATATAGAGCTACGATTTTGTATCCACACATTGAACACAAAAAAACTGGAATCGATTATTTAGAACCCACTGAATACGAAAATCCGGATATTTTAATTTTCGTCTGTTTTATTGATTGAAGGCAAGACTTGCTGCGGCTTAGAGGTTATAATATGCTATATTTAAAAAAGGTGAATGAAAACATTGAATAAGGCTCGTTTTGTTCGTAATGATACCCGAGTGGTATAGGTTGGAAAAACTATGCTTTCACGGTGGTGATTCCATATTTAGAAGGGTATTCATATCGATGCTATTTTCATCAAAGTTTTTTTTACTGACTTCTGTACAAGAGGCTATAAATTCAGACGGTTTTTATAGATACTTCTTTGTTGGATAGGTAGATTTTGTGATATAGTTATCAAAAATATCGAAAAAATATAAATAACTAATCTAAATAAAACAGCTGCCTGAACAATTATTTTATAAATTCAATAATATTTAGACCTAGAAAGAATTTTGCTTAAGGGCGTTAATAATTATAAATGTATAGTACGACAAACCCTATGAATATGCTCACCAGAGACATTTGGTTGTCACAGAGACTATAATTCTAACTTTTGTACTCAAATCATTATTAAAACTTCATAAATCCTCATATACGGACGAATCCATTCCTTAGATAAAATATTTAAGCTGGAAGTTTATTTTTATGAGTCAGCTTTATTTTGTGAGCAATATTATTACTTACTTAGTTTCATTTATGTTTTTGCGTGTATTTCTCTCCTAGCATTGACAGTGTCACAGAGCTGGGCGTAATATTGAATTTCCATTAACGAGTGTGGATACTGAAAGCCTTATGCGATCATACCAATAGTTTTACTAATTTACATAAATTATGCTAACTGCTTTTCAACAGATAAAGAAAATCGAAAATAATAATGTTACAGACTATTTTTGTCCAGAAACTACATAAATTGTATAAATAGAATCACATTACAAAAGCAGGTTAAATTTAGGTTGTAAGAGTAATTTAATCTTTTTTATTTTTTGATATACAGTGTGAACTTCGCTGTGGGTATTTAATTTTCAACATTTATACCGTTAAAAGAATTGAACGCCGCTCGAAGTGAATGCTTTTGTTAGAATTTTAAAACGTGGGTCGCCACAGCTACAGTGGTTCTGTAAAAAAAGATAACATTTTATTTCCCTGCATCTACCCACTCAATCTTTCCAGGAATAATTGAAACACGATACTATAAGAAATTGTATGGTATCTTTTTTAGGTGCTGGAAATTTAATATTAATTATGTTTTTCATAGATTATATAGACAACGTTGTGGCGTTGTGGGTAGCGATTCCACCTTTAGTCTCGGGCAGATGTTAGTTATAAATATCTGTTTCGGTCTGGCTGTTTGTCCTTTTGGGTCCCCCACTATGCCTCGGAGAGCACGTTAAGCTGTCGGTCCCGGTTCTTATCACATAGCATCTGTTAATTATCGTTTACTCTCGATAGGTAATTTGCTGTTATCCAATGAGTTACTGGTTCGCCCTTAGGGTTGCGGAGGTCAGATGGCAATCGCTCTGTGTAAAAACTAGTAACCTGTTAAATCCGGATAATAGTGATAGGCAGACCCTGGGTAAATAAAATACCGGGAATGGAAATACTGGGAATGCTTAAATTTCTTAGTAATAATCGATTTATTTATAAAAATAGTAAACCGAAACTACTAAGTACGTCTGCTTAATTTAACCGCTTTTTCAAAAATTCAAAAAAACCTTTTTTGAAATTTTTAAAAGTATATTTTACAAAACCATTGCATTGCAACGTGAAAGTTAAAAACCATAAGATTCCCCTCCAGCGAGGCTATCAAACATGTTTGTTTAATAACTAGTACTAGTACTAAAAAACACACAAAAAACCGAAAATTTTTACGAAACAACAAAAACTTATAAAAGTTCATTAGAATTCCAAAATAAATTTTCCCTTCACAAAAGATTTTGAAGTACTTACCTATAATTCTCGTTTATTTTTAGTTTTTAGTAGTGCAGTACGAGCACTATTGAGATTTACTTATTCAACGGCATGTTAAAAGGCCTATCTATTTCCAATGCATTGTGTCACAAGCGAATAACATAGTGCCACTAGAGGATGGTTGAAGTTATTTTAAATTAATGGAGTTCTGTGAGACACAAATAGGTAACACGAAGGTAGAAAAAGTTTTAAGAACTTCTATTTAGATGAAGGAATTTAACGAAGCTATAACAATGCTTAAAAAAACGGGGTCGGATTCGCGTATAAAGGGTTCTGTACCACTGTAGGATAAATATTAGCAATGCTCATTTAATACCGTTGTGGCGTTATGTGTAGCGAGTCTGTCTTTACTCTCGACGGTTGCGGGTTCTATTCACGCTCGAGCAGATGTTTGTTAAAATTTCTGTTTCGTTCGAACGTGTGGGTCTCCCCACCGTGCCTCGGAGAGCAAGCTAAGCTGTCGGTCCCGGTTGTTATCACATAACATTGAATAATAATCATTAACTCTTAAAGTAAATTGCTCTTATCTAATGAGTTACTAGTTCGCCCTTAGGGTTGGGTAGCCAAAATCTTACTTTACGGCTTATTAAAAACATAAATAATTATCAAATCGAATATAAGCACAGCAAAAAACCAACCTTTAAGTTATTTTCATTCGGGAAATCAGAGCAATAGCTATTTGTTGATGTTTTCAAGACTTTTCTCTTTGTAATGAGTACTTCCCACGTTTCTCTAAACAGGTTTACTTCGAGAAAAGCCCTTATAAATAGATATGAGATCAAAGCTATTTATATTATATCAAATATATTAATCATTATTTTTATTTCTTATTTTATCTTTCACTTTCACTTTCACGGGCTGATATAAATAAATTTTAGAAATAACTAATAATAATAATAATAATAATAATACTTTATTTTCTCCAATACATACAAATATAAAAAGTAGCCCTGACTCCTGAATTGGTGTCACCCGTGTGTCAGAAGTAAGTTCCTTCCCATTAAATTATTTTAAAGTATTACAAAGTAAGTTATCTTATATTACTAGTTAATAAAGCTAATCCAAACCCTGTGTTTACGTGTGTATGCGTTTGTGTGTGCTTATGTATGTGTGTGTTTGTGTGTACGTTTATGTGTATGCTTTTTTATAGTAAGTGTGGTGTAGATGTTTATTTATGATCAATATTTATTTATTTATTACTTCTTTTATTTTATTTTATCAGGTAGTTAATAGTTTCTCAACGTCTAATAATAATAATAATAATTAGGCTTCCACTCAATGAAAAGATAAACAACACTTCTGTAGAGCGGAGCCGCGGGAAATACGTATTATTTTTTAAATGTTCAGACAAGTTTTATAAGAAAACTTGTAAAACTTAATCTGAAACGGTCAAACCTGAATAAAATACGTTCTATACTGTGAACTAGCACAAAGTAACAATAAAGATAAGCACACAAATGCTATGACGATAATAACCGTCTGGGCTATAAAATGCTAAACGGCTTTCAAACTAGCATTCAGTCTAACATGTTATATACTTTTGTTAGTAGCATTAATATTAAACTAACAACAACTTGACGAAAGTTGTGACGTGGTTAGCGGGTTTTGAGCGTCGACGGTCGCATGTTTGATTCCCACTCGGAGCAGATGTTTGTTATAAATGTGTGTTTCGGTCTGGGCGTTTGTCTTTGTTGGCCATAATTATATCTGATAATAATCGTTAATTTTTGATAAGTAATTTGCTCTTACCCAATGAGTTACTGGTTCGCCCTTGGGTTGCGAAAGTCAAATGGCAATCGCTCTGTGTAAAAAAATTGTAACCCGTGAAATCAGGATAAGAATATAAGCAGACCTGGGCCAAATATCAGGAATAGTGCTCAGAAGAACCGTTGACGCCGTTGTGGCGTTGTGGGACACCATTGTGGCGTTGTGGGACACCGTTGTGGCGTTGTGGGTAGCGAGTCTGCCTTTAGTCTCGACGGTTGCGGGTTCGATTCCGCTCGGGCAGATGTTTGTTAAAATTTCTGTCTCGGTCTGGGCGTTTGTCCGTGTGGGTCTCCCCACCGTGCCGTTAAGCTGTCGGTCCCGGTTATTATCAATTACATCTTATAATAACCGCTAACTCTTGATAAGTGAACTGCTCTTATCCAATGAGTTACTGGTTCGCCCTTAGGGTTGCGGAGGTCAGATGGCAATCGCTCCGTGTAAAAACTAGTAACCTGTCAAATCCGGACAAGAGTAATAAGCAGACCCTGGGTACATAAAATACCGGGAATATTGCTAGGATGAAGAAGAAGTGCTCAGAAGAAGATTAAACTAACAACAACGTAGAATATAATTACCATTGATTTATGATTTATAGATTTTTCGATTACAGTTACTAATTTAAAAAATAAAACTCTTTAATAAATTAGTACTAGCAAATCCTTACTATTTCATCTCGAGAAAAAGGCTTAAAGGCGGTGAAATAGGGCATGAATATATTGCCTTAAAGGTGCCTCATTAAAATATTATTCACGCAGGCGAAGCCGTGGGTAGAAGCTAGTATAGTACAAACTATCTGATCAAAAAATTTTGTCTCTGATATATAAATAATTACACTGAAAACCAAGGAAAATATATCTTCTTCTTCGCCCTAGCATTATTCCAGGTATTTTATTTACACAGGGTCTGCTTATAATTCTTATCCGGATATTACAGGTTACTAGTTTTTACACGAAGTGATTGCCACCAGACCTCCGCAACCCTAACGGCGAACCAGTAACTCATTAGCACAATTTACTTATCAAGAGTTAACAAATATTATTAGATGTTATGTCATGACAACCGGGACCGACAACTTAACACGCCCTCCGAGGCACGGTGGGGACTCGGAGAAATGCCCAGACCGGAACTGAAATTTTTACAAACATCTGCCCGAGCAGGAATCGAGCCCACAACTGTCAAGACTAAAAGCAAACTCGCTACCCACAACGCCACAACGGTGTCAAGAAAAATATATGTATAATATGAAAGTATATAAAACGTGCTGGATATTGTATCATAAATAATATTATCCTTATCTCTGTCCTACGCTGACACGACTGTCCTTTATGTCATCGAAGTAGTTCTTTTATGACTCTAGAGATAAAACACGAACTTTAACAAACCTTGGAATAAGCCTTAAAATACAAGAATACACGCAGTACTTATAAAATATTTACTTAAGCGTACAAAGCCTACCACAATACCTATGAACCGGTTACAAAACAGGCTTATATTCCTTTAAATAGATAATTTGATTTATCCAATTAACTGTGAAATGCTGAAAATGAAACCCCCATTTAAATTTTTTAAAAGACTTAGTTTTTTTAACATTTTCTAAAAATCCGTCCCTGAAGCTGAAAGCTTAAAAGCTTGGAGGGAAGTCCGTCACAGTGCGTCCGTTTTTGTAACAGGAAGCATAGAGCTTAGTTTTACGTGAACAATTAAGGCTAAAGGAACATACGTTTTAATATTTCCTAAAAGTCTACACTGGGAGGGATGTAATGGGCTTTTAAAGTTTGTATTAAAATCGATATATGCGGGTGAAGTCGCTGGCAGAAGCTAGTCAAATATAACTAAGAGTGGTAATAATAAAAACATAAAACTGTAATTCATCTAATTAAGAATTGTAATTCGCGAGCAGATGCTAGTGTTCTCATAATTTTGCACTTCCAAAATCCTGATCATTTACAGCATAACCAATTTTCAATCCATACCACCTCCATTTTTATATTTAAAAAGCCAAATTTCACGGCAGAATACCATTTGAAGTATAAATTACATTGTAATTTCATTCATGAAATCATTAGTCCGTTCAAATACCCTTTGCGACTTTTATTCGTGGCAAAAAGTAAATACCAGGCCAAATCCCCCAAAGTTATTCAAATAAAGCAAGCCTCAGTGTTCCGAATAAATGCATATTGAATTTGTTTACGTACGCTAAAGCCGGAATTGAGATAGACCATACTTCTATTTAAATTTGAACCTACGATCTACATATTATTACTCCTGCCGCGATTCCGTACGTCTTTGTTCGATTGAAAATGTGTCTTTTTGTGTTAGAGAAATAGACACAAAAAGTTTCTCTATTTCGTTTCAAGGTGAAGTATGAAAATATAGGAAGGGACTAGTTATATTAAAATAGGTTTTTTAATTCGTTTTGATGTTTCCGACACACGAATGCAACTGCAACTCAAACCGCTTTTATTTTTTAAATTAATAATTGAAATCTGTTTTAAAACGACGGCTGTCACGTCACCACGGTTTCAATTTTTGCTTGTCTGTCCGTAAATAAAGTTAATAGATGATTATTTTGTTCCTTTAATAAAGTTTAACGAAAAATTTAATTGACGCTGTGTGTAATGCATAGTTTTATGAGAAAATAATTACCGAGTTATAAACTCAACTATATTACTAAAAGGAAAATTTCCTCTTAATTTTTAATACATCATTATTATTAATTGAAAATCCATTAATTTTGTCTATCAAATTAATCTTTAATGAAGCGTCTCATTATAAAGTACTTTTAATGAAATCCAATGTCAAGTCTTGGAGAGCAATTGAAAAACTTTAAAGTTGGACCAAAACTAGAATTGCGTTAATTAACAAAGTTTAAAAGACAAAGACAGCTTGAGAGTGTAAAAGAGAGAGAAGAATAAGCTTAGTAAAAACAACGTATTTTATCGAATGCTTGCGTTTCTGTATAAACATCCATTAAGGATGGTATGGCCTTAGTTAAAGCGGACAAGATTTTAAATAGTTTTAAACAATTTACATATTGGCGTATGGCGAAGTATAGAAACTATTTTATACGTTGGATTATCAATGTTTGTAAAGCTATTATTCTAACAAAGCCTCACATTTATGGTTAATTCAATATTCCAACACGCAGAAAATCTTTGTCGTACTACATAAAGACGAATCGTTGAAATCTGATGTTGTGGTTACAGTGCTGTGGTATTGTGTTATCTAGTAAAGTGATTAAAAGCATTGTTTATTATAATAAGCTATTGATAAAATTAACCTACTTTAACCTACAGAAATGATGGATGAAATTCATAAAGGCTCAAGGCTATCTTTCCTTAGTATGATTCAAAATGAATAGTGATAAAACAAGCCGTGGTTTATACATATATAAATCAACTGATGTGTATATATGCCTGTCTATTTGTACTAGATAATATATCAAAATCAAAAATCAAAATTATTTTTGGCAGTAATATTTTTTTACGGTTGGGGCGCGCGTTCATAGATTGCCGTGACCGCTTTCCACCAGGTCGATCGTATTCTTATTTGCCAACCGTCATTAAATAAAAAAAGCACCAAACAAAAAACTAATTTAGAAGTACAACGGAATGGAGATCCTTCTCCTTTTTTGACAACCTTGTAGCTAATTTCTATTTTTTAAAAATAAGACCGTTTAAAACCGCCATTAATGACATCGAACACTCAACAAAGTATGTCCAAGACAAATTCCTTAACGCGCCTAATTGTGCCAACATTTACTTCCCTAATCACGTACAATGGATGGAACTCGCTATAAATAAACCGAAAGTACCATCGCTCTGGATATAGCCTTTATAAATTACATCCGATTGTTTTTATCTTAACTTCCTTGGAAATGGAAAAAGTTGTTACTCGCGCTGTCTCGAATAAATAGTGAAGGCGACTAAGTTTTTGTATTCTATTCTAAATAAATCAGTTGCTAGTTTTCACTTGTACTAGTTTTCTTGGACACATTTTGTAATACCTATTTTTCTTTTAAGTGATAAACTTGTTAGATATATTCCTTTTTAGAGTCAAAAATCCAACAATTTTTTATAATGTAAAATTGAAAACTCACGTTCAATCGCTATAGGAACCGACTAGTTTCGGACCTATTGGAGGTCTTTCATCGGAGTGAGATAGCTATTTCAGAGTCTGGCACTGACTTTCAAAGTTTTATACTTATCATAAGGCTTTAAAAGATAAAAGGCGCTTCGGGATGCAAAATAACGTAGAAATAATGATTTTTATATGTAATTTTATTGACTTATTGTAAAAAGATTTTTAAATAATATCACAGGCTATGTTTGGTTTAGTAGTATTATAAATAAATTAATCAGTGATGTTTAATGATTTTTTATATGTAAATGATGTTAACAATACAGATTACAAATGTGTATACCGATGGAAATTTTGTTTTTTGTAACGATAATTTTTGTAAATAATTTTTTTTTTTAATTTACTATATGCTTTGTTATCAGTTCATTCAAAACTGAAATTGACCTAAATGATTCGATTTATCAATTTGATTAACTTTTTTGTTTTTTTTTTTTAATTACTTTGTCGATTCAAATCGTCATCAGGTCGTCGTCATCAATCTTTCAATTTCATTCATCCATTTGAAGAATTGGATGAATGTTACAACCCTGAAATAAAAACACACTAAAATTCACACTAAATTTACTACCTTTCCCTTTATAATATTCGGTGATAAAAAATTATCGCAATAAAAAATCAACATAAAGTTCCAACACGATAAAAGTTACATTCAAATCGTAAACAAAAAATAACTCTATCATATCCCGCCATTTGTAATTCTAGAAACATATTTATCAATCCATAAATAACAAGCATAAAAACATTTACATACATCTGACTCAAGACAAATAAATATAAATACAATTTCGCCGGTTCCATTGTAACAGATGATAATACGAAACTTCGTAACTTTATATCAGAGTATTACTCATATATACAAAAGTTGGCAACTCCCTAACAATGTTTTGTATTGTAAATTGCGCCCAGAACTTACAGGCTGATTCTCGATATTACCATAATCCCGACTTTTGTTACAGCTAGGCTGCATATTTATATGATTTATAGCTTCAGGTAGCGCAAGGTAATGAAATCATAAAATATTGCGTTATATATTAGAAAATAGTAATAAATAAACATTCTGTTAGCGTGCTTGTTCGAATACAACGTCAATTTTTACTGGAATGTTTTTATTGTATATTATGTTATTTAAAAAGTATTTATGTATTTCTACACATAGTAAATAGCATTATTCTTATTCTTCCTATCATTATAAATAATTAAATAAATAATAAATAAATAAACGCTACACACTCAACAATACATGTTTGATGTTATGATAACAATCGGCACCGAGAGATTAACGTGCTCTCCGAGGCACGCCCAGACCAGAGCACGTGCTAACGCCCAGACAAACAGATATTTATAACAAACTGTACAGGCTCAAAGTAGACTCACTTCTAGTATGCCACAACGGTTGTCGCAACATTACTAATGAATAACACAAAAAAATAATGCTATAGATATACCATCTTCTATGTTTCGTAGACGCTGACATTCATGATGTCAGAAACTTCAATACTGTTACAATGGGCTGCGCTACACTTCCTGTGAGTCGTCGTCCTTATTCATGCGGGTATATTTGTATAGGCATTTGAGACCTGAGTAGTGGACACCGGAACAAACATTTGATACGGACACGGCGCCGCAGGTATCTCGTACTCTTGGAAAATTCCGCTATTTACTAACGTTGATATATTGTACACTGTTATAATATTGTTACGGGCTGGGGTTCGCGGATTTTGAAATAAACACCTGATGGCTCTAAATAAGACTTTATTGAGATCTAGATTACACAACAGAACTTCACAAATCACAGGTCAATCAGAGTCCAAAAGAATAGCCGAGGTCACTAATTATCGCACTTGTTCACTGGTATCACTTATAGTTTCTTTACTGGTTCGAGAAAGTTCAGTCCACGGAACGCTATACTACATGTTTCGAGAATACGTCTTTCTAGAACCCCTAAAAACGAGGTATATTTTTACTTCCTAACTTATTTACATAAAAAAGAAAACAATTTTACTCAGCTCTTAATAAATTATTGTGATTAAACTTTCGTAGTGAACTTTCTATTGAGAACATCTGATTGTGACAGTCAATTAATCACAAAGCACTCGACTAATTGGTACAGAATTACTTCTGACTGGAAAACATTTCTGAATTAAAAAGAAAAACGAGCTTGGCAAAGATAGTGGCAAAAGAATGACGTGACAATTTTATTTTGTTGATCGCAGTGCAACAATGAGAATGCACTAATTCTATTAGAAATGTTTATTAAAATTTAAATCTTAATATCGCAGTCATCAATCCTAATTTTAAATGTCCCAATTTTTTTTTCTTTCTATGTTTAATTTATTTAGGAAATAAAACGTGAAATATGGGATTAAGAATTTTCATTTTGCATAAAAGTTGCTTAGTACTGTACTGCTGTTTACGCGAGCGAAGCCGCGAGCAAATGCTAGTGATATCATAAATTCCCTTTACCTTAAGATATTTAAGAGCAACCTACAAAGTACAATACAAGGATTATTACACTACCTCAAAATTGAAGCCGCTTATCTTTGCTAACGAAACTTAAGACAAACTTCTTAAACTATTTAGTAGCGAAATTAAATTCCTCTGCTACTTATAAAATCAAACAAACCTTTCTTCAAATAAAAGTAAGAGAAGGCGTATGTAGAAAATATTTTTAAATATTTTATAATATTTTTTAAATATTGT
The DNA here is from genome assembly GCA_023373885.1 of Hestina assimilis. Taxonomy (NCBI): domain Eukaryota; kingdom Metazoa; phylum Arthropoda; class Insecta; order Lepidoptera; family Nymphalidae; genus Hestina; species Hestina assimilis. The sequence continues at coordinate 12,642,937 of CM041751.1, read as the reverse complement.
ATTTGTAATAATTAATCACCAGCTAGGCATCACGGTTTTTCTACTTTGAAGGTAATATACAAAATAATATTTTTTTTTATGTTAGAAGTTGGCGCCCACTTACCATCAGGTGGGCCGTATGCTTGTTTGCCAGTCGTAATAAAAAAGACTTATTCTTCAGCCATATAGTATACTTTTTTTTGTTGTGAAACTAGAATAGCTCAGACTCTGTTTGTCTAAAGCCCGTGCCTTGTTTTTTTTTATATGTTTTATTTTCATAACGTTACTAATACTTTAAGTTTTTTTTTGTGACTACGTTGCCAATCAAGCATACCATGGTAAGCGGTTGTCGCAGTCTATGAGCGCTTGCAAACCTATATCGGTCCTTAAATCTCCTTTACCTAGTAACTTCACTAGCTACAGTATCCTTAAGCCGAAAAACAGAATACTTATTTACGGTAGAATGATTGACACTGTGGTGATATTTACCTAGCCGGTGTTTTGCAGTAAAAGGCCTACCAGTAATTTTTCTTATTATTTAATTTTTACATATAAAAAAGGAAAAGAAAGTTAAAAAGGCACGGTCAAGCAGAGTCAGTGCTATTCTAGCTTCAAAGTTTAACCGGGTATAACTATTCGAAATGTAAGCTATTTCAGTGAAAATATGAGTTAAGTTTTCACTTATAACTTTGCTAGAACGATATTAAAAATTAAATATGAATGATTTCAAAATGAAAAATTTTGCAATACTGAAAATAAATTTAATATTAGAGAAATGAATGAGACTTCATAATGTTGAGCAACGAAGCAGTAAAAGCCAATCACCTCAATTTTAATATTGTAATAAACGTAAATTTGACTTTCTGGGAACTTAAATTGGAGTCATTTTGCTATTTACCGAATTTGAATCAATATTGTACTTTTATTAAATCCATCCATTTATTACATTGATCAAATGTGTATATGTCAAGTATATATATAATAGCTGGTAGTAGGACTTAAATGACCGCCTTATTAGCTGTCTCTGAACGTTTGTGAAATCGTCACTGTTCGTCATGTTTCAAGGTCAGCCATCTTATAACCAGTGTAACATCATCTAGCTGGTAGGCAGGGTAAGGGCGGCTGGTGTAGTTTGCATTCTGTAACGGCATTCTTCGCCTTCGCGCTTGGACTTTACTTCTACATACCATCAGGTGGAGTAAAATAAATAAATAAATAAATAAAAAAAAATAAAAATAAATAAACGCTACACACTCAACGGCCCTCATTAGGATAGTGATGTCCTGTGTCGGGGGTCCGGAAACATTCACAGTGACAAGGACAACTACACGCAGACCGGAAAATATGTTGTACCCCTCAGTCTAAATTGAGATTGAGATAGATTTTTAATACTACCAAATTTGGCATAGAAACGCACCTTAGCGAAATCAAGAGTAGTACAAACAAAACATTGCTTTTGCAAGGTTTTCTTTATTTGAACCAAATAGATTAAATATCATTAAATAAATACTATGAAGCCTCAATAGCTCATCAGTAGAAGGCCTGCCATGTCGTACTCAGCACAAGCTACGCGTTTATTTGGATAGGAAATAGGCTTGAAAAAGCATTGCTAGCATACTTTAAAAAATATATGCAAATGTAGGTGCTGTTATTCATAATATTAAGCATTATCTGTTTTATCCTGTCATGCAGACATCGATAGGAAACAAATCAGAGGCTTCGTCTAATACACGCGAACCGCCCATATTTCACAGGTCACGAGGTCGCAATCAATTCCACCACCTCGTTTTACCCTCACGTTTTACTACCCTCTTATTTGATCCCTGTTATCTAAAGCTTTTACGGGGATCTTCACCACATACTTAGATGGAAATATTTTAAACTATAATGTGTTAAACATTGAGTTAAGTTGATATAAAAAGTCGTTTTATTTCACAGCATATCCAAAAAGAACAGTATAAGGTCTATATGAGTAAGTATATTTCGTGAGGAAAATACTATACATTACCAAAAGGTCATTTCTTTTACTGATGGGGAGGAATTCTGATCAGAGATACTAGCCTCCTTGGGAGGAGAACAATGTCATGGAAATCCGCTTAAACCTCATCAAAGGTTGACCTTAATGCAAGATCACCCTCCTACGCTTCCCTCAAGCGACGACGATAATCCATGCCACTCCGACTGCCTTTCGGCCACTAAACATACACACAAACACGTTCCTAGGGCACACTCTATTTATATAGTTCCTATAGGTTTTGACGCTGAGGGGCAGGGTTGATCAGCGGCATAAGGGCTTCTACGCCACTGTGGTTGCTGTAAAGCGGGAGCATCAATTAGACGTTCCTGGTCAATTAGTAAAAACTAAATACTTTCCACCATTGTATACTAGCCTGGTTGAAGTTGATTAGAAGTTTTTTAAACAGTAGTAGTTTAGTTTTGTTTTTTTAAATAAACGCTGCACACTCAACGGCCACCATTAGGATAGTGATATCCTGTGTCGGGGTCCGGAAACACATACATGGACATGGACAAATACACCCAGACCGGAAAATATGTTTGCATGGTCAATACAAACATATTATGCTCCGAGCGGGAATCGAAGCTATAAAAAGTAGTTAAGTTAAAAAAAGTTTGGTAAGAATAAAATAAATTGAAGAAAATATAAAACCCTTTAACATAAAGTTCTTAAGTGAATCAAGTTATAAGAAGATTACTCTTACATGATGCTTTGTTCTCTCGAGTGTGTAATGAATTGTTAATAGGATAAGTTCTTAGTATGGGGTCTTTTTGTCTTAACTCGTACTACATGATGGAATTTTACAAGTTGTTTCAATAAAAGATTAAGGTAAGTAATGTGTACACTCATGCAAAAAATTTGGAATAGAAAAAGTAATTTATTTGTAATATTTAGTGACTATTTAGATTTAGAATAATAAATTAGATAAAGTTCAATGAACTATATAACTAATTGAATTAGTTGAAAGTGTTTTCTATGCGAATATACATATGTTTCTTCAAGTCATTATTAATATTCCTATTGCCCTTCCAGATAAGCTCGTAGCTTGCGCTAGAGGTGGTTACGACATTAGCCAAAAGCGGTCAGCATCTAACTCGCAACTGTCGTGGCGGAGTCGAGCCCTTTAACCGTTGAGCTATTGCTCAGACTTAATTAAAATTTTTGTATTATATTCCATTCTATTTCTTTTAGTGTAAAAAGTGACTTCTTTTACAAAAAATATTCAATATTTCTTAAGACTATTTGATGAATTTTACTTATGCCAGAAATCTTCAAACTCAAACTCAAACTCAAAATATTCTTTATTCAAATAGGCTTTTAAGCACTTTTGAACCGTCAAATATACAGTCTGTTATGTCCGCCTAAGTGAAGCTACCGCCGATTCGGAAGGTAGATTCTGCAGAGAAGAATCGGCAAGAAACTCTACAGTTACTCTTTCAAAAATAATCACATTACATTTGTGAAATGTACAATTAAGATATATATCCCGCATGAAACTCAACGTATATAAATTCCATGCCACATTACCTGCAATATATGAATAGAGCTAAAAGCAAAATTGGAGCAATAGCGTTCTAGGGAAATCAATGAAGATTAAGCTAACGGTGTCATGACCACGACTAAATATAAATATTGGATATTATATTATGTCAAACATTTTACAGTAATGAAAGCGTGCTCGAAGCATGAAGAACCGATGGACCCTGGGGACCCAAGTTGTTGGCGACCATACATCGGAAGTCACAGCATCGGCACGCCTAAGTGCCTTTTCACACGTTCCGTTTGCCGGGTAGCCGTTATCCGGTAGCGAAATATATGTGCATGGCAGCTTTTTAATGTATGTGTTTACTACTATGACTACTAGATTCAAAATTGCGTCGTGCAAAAGCCAAATGAGTTACCAGACAGTCAGCGCCGGATACCCAGCAACTGGGACGTGTGAAAAGGCTAGGTGAACTGACGATAAAAAAGATTTGACAAGAGCCGCTGGATCCAAGCGCATGATCGTTCTCGGGTGCATCATTTAATTTTTTTATATGCAGCAGTGCAATGCAGCTATATATATATATATATATATATATGGCAGCATCTATAGGCTCAGGATGACGACAACTACGAATACTATATACATATATGTATGTCAAAAATTTTACAGTCATGAAAAGCTGTAATTATAAGCTAAACAACTAATGGCCAACAGATATATTATATAATTATCTAAACTACGTACATATTGGTGGTAATGAATCTCCCAGAATCGCCTTTATTTGACACTGATCAATTTATAGAACACTAAAGAGCCTTTCTCAGGAATAAATTATTGGTCGAACCAATAAATATCGGTTCACACTCGTAAATGGGCGTCAAATTGTTGGATGAGCTATTGATCTGGTTTAGGGATTTGTATTACAAATATTAGCAAAACCAATAATAGAGCAAATAAAATAGAATTAAGTTTTACTTTCAGCCAATTTTTAAAAGGAGGACTTTATCATTTGATTTCTTTTTGTCGACGACGGTTGGGACAATTTGCATGATTATTTATTTGATGATTGACTTTGATTTGAATATATGGCTGTTGGCCCTACTAGTCTTGACAGCGTCACCGGTTGGGGTAGCCGAGTACTGAGAACCAGCCGTGAAAAAGAGACAGTATGATTCCAATATGATGACTCCAATATGATTCGGTCCTTACGAGCGACGGCTAAGGTCGTCATCGGGAATGGAGGAAACGTTCATTCTAGTCAATGGACTCACCCGACAGTGTGAGCGCGTCATGACGTGTTGAACAATGGACCTCGTTCCACGACGCGTGTGCGTGTTTGAGCTGTGTATGAAACATTGTCTAATATGGATCGAGAGAACTCTTCTAATTTCTCTTTTTGTATAAAATAGCTTCTGCATTCATTCTGGAAAAGCACCCTTTGATGAGGACCAATGATGACCACAAATGGTTACCAGAACGAATCAATACTGACATAAATTTTACAGGTTGCGATACAATTAGGTACTTTATGGTTGCAGAACTATTGTTATTCCCAACTTAAAAGGTAAAAACATAAAAAATATAAAAAATGAATAACGACTTTAAAACTAAAAACAAAAAAATCTACAGCTTTTTTGTTGGCGCTTTATGTACCGATGTTTCACTTTTCCTTTTTAGAAAAAAATACATAAACGATAGCTGAAGTATTCTTACTTCTTATTTTTCGTCGAATGTCTATATTTTTTGATAAAATAGTTTGTCAAACAGAAATAGTAGACTAATAAAAAAGTAAAAATACATCCTTTGACTATCAAAAAACCTCAAAGAAGAGATTTTTAAATCGCGGGGAGTGAAATATTGCTGTTGTTGTGCTCGGCAATCACTTTCTATATATTTTTATTCTCTATATCTATCTAATAATATTATTGTGTCCATATTTATAAATAGGTTTATTATTTATCGGTTCAATAATACAAATAATAGTCATTAGTGATGACTTTTTTTCATTTCTGACTTTATAGAAGTTTACGTTTCTTAATTTTTTTATTTATCTATAAAAACAATATAATTAGTCAATGCATTGATTTGAATTAACATTCTATATTATAACCTTGTATATAGTTAGGTAGTCAAGGAACCCTAAGTATTTTTCTAAAATAGTAAGTATTCTAAGTTATTCCTTATAACAACAGCTATCAGCTAGTGAAAATTGCGTTAAAATCGGCCCAGCCGTTTCAGAGATTAGTTTTGTTCCAACAGACAGATTAACAAAAATTTTAAAAGTATTTTTTTATATACTCTCATATATACGAACCTAGCTTCTTACGTCAGGTAAGCAAATACACTGGATTGCCACAATATTTTAATAATAATTCCTACAATATGACTTAAAATATCAGAAAGTGTTGAAATTTATATCATCATACGCATGCGCTAAAAAAAACACGAATTCGATTGGTCAATTTCTTATCCCCATTCTTACTCTTCCCTTCACACATATCTTCTTGTCATTTCAATTTGTAAGTTTCAATATATGCACCTTCTATTGTGCTCTATATCTATGGCATGTAGGTGGGAGCGCACGTAGGTGAGAGATGGGTGCTTAAGGTCATGCGTAGGCATGTAGTCTACACAGTTGCGCGAGAACGTAAGCGCGCAGATATGCATGTAGGTGAGTCTACAGGTACGCGTCAGACGGCGCCGTAAAGCTCATAAGTGTATGTTTTGCGTTAGCGTATGGTTTTAAATTGCAGGGAATTGTAAGACAAATATAGTATATGGAAGCAGTGATGAAATTTGTGCGAAAAAGTCAGACATTTGACTCATATGGACTTATCTGCACATACAATCTTGACTTTTAAGATCGTTTAATAGGTTTTGCACACATACGTATTACGGAAAGAATATTTCTAATTTAATTATAATTTTGTAATTTAATTTAACCTTAGAAATTTACTTAAGTAATTGTTGTTCTTTAGATTGAATTTGAGGAAATGTATTAAATACATATATTATTAAAATAATTTATTCAAAAATATGAAAATATAATTCTTGCAATAAAATGTGAGGCGAGCATCATTAAAAAGTTTTGAGGCTTGTTAGAACAAGTTGTACAATTTTGCACATATACAGAAGTTATATTATTATGTAATATTATACACTACAATATCCTTTTTTAAATATCATTCATCGCATTTCACTTTTATAATAAATTCAAATATAAATATTTTGAGTAGACATTTGGGCAACGGATTTTAAAATACTACTCTTTAAGTTTATTATATTTGTCGGTACAATCATATTGATAGTTTGGTATTTTAGTAATTTTTTTGACGAATAATTTTAATCGCCTCAAAATATCTTTAGCATGTTTTTTTTTTATATTTATTTTTTTTTTCTTTTAATTTTTTTAGGTTACGGACGTAATTTTTAATACCCTTAATCGAATAATTTTCCGAAAATTTTCCTTTAATTGCGTTTGCTTCGTGGTTTCATAAAACCACAAGGTTAATTTTTTTCTCCCAGTCTGACTGTCAGTCTGTACAATAAGTTTGGTACATTTTTAAATCTTAAAGATAATGCCGATATTGAAGGAGAACGCAGAGCGTTGTCTGTGAGAGCTAACATGATTGTCAACAGATTCTTAAAATGTTCCAAAGAAGTCAACTTCAAGAAGTTCTGGGTTGATTATACTCAAAGGCAATACAGTGCTATAAGAGTACAATATAATACTGCCTTTAGGAAATGCTGATGGGGATGCCCAGGTTTTGTAGCGCTTCAGGAATGTTTGCGGAGGCTCGTGTTGACTGTTTTTATACTACTATAAGAAAGAGATGTACATCCCTCATAAACAGAGTTCAGGGCAGCTCTAACAGCATCCTAAAGATGTTTTCAGCCAGGTTTGATTGTGTATATATAAATCATTGTAATAGGATTCATTTATTGACTACATAATATACATAATATGTAAAGCTTTTGATATTTGTTAATTGTGATTAAATCAAATAGTCATTTCTAAGCATTTTCAAAATAAATAATTACATTATATATTATTTACTTTTTGAAACTCATTATATAAAATGGTAACTTAAAATTTTACTTTACTTTTTCAATATTTTAATTAATTACTTTATTTTTCATATAATTCAATCACTTTTAACACATATTATTGTTATTAATACCATATCTGATTATTTATTATTATATTATTAGGTATAATTATTATTATTATTAGATAGGATTTTTGTACTTGTTATATTATATGATCTTCGTTGATTGAAATAAATAATTATTATTATTTTTATTATTATTATTAAGCCTTATAACGTGTTGAGAAATAAAACGAGAAACTTTTAATACTAAGTCACTGCTACCAAATGCTTGTCTACAATTAAAATATTAAATATATTACGTAATTTTACAGTATTTTAATGGAACGTACATTTTTTTGTTCTTTTCTCAAGATTTTTCACAACAAAGATTCAACAATTCTTGGATCTCCACATTTCAGTCTGTTAGCTTACTCACAAATCGCAGAATTTCTATTTGTAAGGACAGTGCTTACTCGCTATTTCTTTAGAAACACGGAAGAAAAATATTTCAGTCAAGGCGGGTATCGTATTGTATTTTTGGTAGCGGTTCAACAAATTTTAATATTTGTCTCTTACAAATAGAATGTGAAAGAAAATGTTTATTTAAACGAATTCAGTTTTGTTTGTGTCAATGTTTTCAATATAAAAAACACTGTTTTATTTAACCTCAGATGTATATCCAAACATGCTACTTTTAATTTTATATATTTTATTATTACAATATAAAATTGTGTAGCGATTAATAGAAAAGATTCACTAAATTTCATATAGATAGAGCCAATAGTCTCTGAGTAAAATATCTGCCAGCGTATAACCAATTGAATCTTGCGGATGAGAAGAGTAACGGTGGCTATTCCAGTTTGCCTTCTGTAAGGATAATAGCCCTCTTCGCGTTGGGTCTTCCACAGACTAGAGGTATAAAAAGCAGTGACTTCAATCATAAAAATCTAAAAATTCAGATACATATCCGCGTGACCTTGTCACTGCAATTGTGACTTATGAGCCACGATTGGTACGATATTACTCTGGTGTCTTTTATACGTTTTTCTTACCATTGCTGTATAAAATATTCAATATCCGGAGCGGTACAAACGCAGGTAGCAATGTAATGTGAATCTCCCGATAACGTCGTACTCTATGTATGTAGTAGTGATAGTATGGATTCGTATGTAATAACTGTCATATTACATTATTTATAGCACCTTATTATAAAGATTTCTGTTACTTTAATACACTCGAGGTATAAAATACGTAGCAATTTGGTAATGCCAACGTTTTTATGAAGCCATTATTAAGAGAAGCCGGTACGGAATCGACGTAATGAACTATTCAGCTTGCAGGTGACTATAAAAACGGGTACAATGGCAGCTGACAATCGTGATTATCATATCAGTAGTTTCATTGGAGTTCCAGCAAAACTACGACTGGAAATTTACATGATCAGCTGATTGTATCCCTTCATAGTTTTACATAGAACATTGCTTCGAAAAGTTATGAATAAATTTATGAGATGTTGGTGTAGTAATGTATGAAACTTTCGAAAAATATTTTAGAAAATTATAGTACTTGCTTTACAAAAATTAAAAATAAAATGTTTTGCATTTTTTTCATTTTCATCCTTAGAGATTTTGGCTACTCATTTTTATTTATATTAGTTAGTCTGTGATTTAGTTAACTATTTTGTTTATAAAATTGTATAAAATATATCATCATATTATTAAATTATATTGAAGATTTTTTTAACGAAACATGATATTATGTACCTATGTACAAATAGAATAAAATTTTGGAAACAAATAGTTTAAGCCTCTCATTAATGTCTTTATGACGTATGTCTTGTCATCCTTTCAGATTCTTCAGAAAAATCTTCAGATCTACGCGAGTACAATCGCGAGGCACAACTTATATCAAATCCAATAATCAAAATAAACAAATAATTTCTTTAAAAAACCGTCTCCGTTGGGGCCATTCTTTTTCTCATGGCTTACGATATTGTATAAAATTTTATAATTGATTTATTGAAACCAGAGAAGAGAGCTTAAGAAATTGCATCATAACTTGGATACCCATTAAAATTACTCAATGAAACTTTTACATCCGAATTTTGTATATTTTAAAATTATAGGTATTTCAAATATTTATTTATGCAACGACTTAGTTTTATCACGTGTATTGAATGTATATATTGTTGTACATATTATCATAATATCATAAAATCTATAGCATAATTATGCTGCATGTTTAAAAGAAAGTGCAGGTTTCTTTCAGAAATAATTTTGAGATATTGATAATTATGTGATCAATTCAACTGTCATACATATAACTACAATTATACCAAATCTTCTTACCATACCAAATGAAAAACTAATATAAAATACAAAATATTACAATAAAAGTTTGATGCATTTCCATATTTTTCGTCTTATTGTTAGTGTACGTCATTGTATGAATAAATTAGCAAGTACCGAGCGTTTTATGTTTGCATAAAGTGTCAAACTTTATGTGATATCGTCAGCATGCAGTCATCCACCTGCGCTGAGCTTATAAAGTTTACTCAGCTAACAAACATATTCTTGAACAAAATAAATGTACTAATTATAAAATAAGGTGGTAAAAACTTTTCAACAAGAGGGATCAATGTGGGATTCATGAAATGTTTATATTTGTAAATATGTAACATAATAAAAAGTATTCGTTGTATTTAGAGTATTAGCATTGTCCACGGCTCCGCTTGCGTTAATATATTTTTTGATAGCCCCACGGTAACCCAACGAATTTTTTTTCCGGAATAAAAAGTATCCTGTGTGTTAATCCAAAAATTAAGGTATGTGTTTAGCAAGTTTTATCCAAATCCCTTCAATAGTGTTTGCTTGAAAAGGCTAAAACACTAACTCTGCTCTCATACTTAGAGCCAGCGTAATTTGCGTATAATTGCTATATATTTTGACGAATGAACTTATTTTAATCAAACAAATGATTCAACAAAACATTTTCTATAATATCATGATTTTTAGTAAATTTTTTGTAGCTTAGCAGTGATTGGCGAAATCGCTCTTTACTCTCTCGGTCTCTTTCCTTAGTAACGCGTACGTTCTAGAAAGTTGTATTCTCGAACAATACCGTATAACATTCCGTGGATGGAACTTTCTTGAGCTCTTGGTCCGCGCTGTATAAGCGGGCCGTCGAATCAACTGATTAATTCAATTGTGAGAGATGAGCGAAGAAACTGCAAATGATACAAGTGATCGAGTGCGAAACCTAGTAACCTCAAGGAAGGAAGGAAGTTCTGTTCTGTAACCTGAAAGATCTCATTAAAGTCTCACTTAGAGCCATCAGGGGTTTTAATCCAAACTTTTATATATACAGTTTATACGTGTATTGGTCGCAATAAATCTCCCAGATTCGCCTTTATTAGACTTCGATAAATTTATAGGCCACTAAATGTAACCTTTCTCAGGAATAAATTACGGATTCGGAAACAAGATATTGCGTTCATCGATCTGATAACAGCCGTCATCCTATTGTATGAGATTATGATTTTGATTATGAGTTCAATTGAGGCAGTTGTTATTTTATTGTATTTTCAATTGAGACTAATAATAGTGTGCGTAAAATATCCGAAAGAGAAAATTACTTTAATAAGAAATTTTACACTGGTGGTAGGTCTTTTGTTGCAAGAGGCCGGCTAGGTAGGTACCACCGCAGTGTCCAATATTCTGCCGCCAAATAGTAGTGCTTAGGCACTACTGTGTTTCGGTTTGAAGGGCATTGTATGCTAGTGAAATTACTGGGCGAACGAGATTTAAGAACTAATATCTCGAGGTTGGCAACGCGTGAGTGGCACCTACTAATGGTGCTGCAAGCGCTCATAGGCTGTGGCAGCCACTTACCATCAGGTGGGCCGTATGCTTGTTTGCCAACTTCTAACATAAAAAAAAAAACTAGCTGTGCCCGCAGCCTTATATTATTAGTTTTTGTTGAAATATAAATAATGGTTCCCACAGAAATTTTTATCCCCTATTTCAAGCCTTTTTTGCGACAAAAGATGGCATATATTGTCTTATTCCTCATTTGTATTTGTACCAAATTTCACCAAAACTAGTTAATACACCAATTAAAATACTAACTAACGCATAACCACTCTGTGGAATCAACTTCCGCCAGCGGTCTTTCCGAACCGATACGACTTGGGAACCTTCAAGAGAAGAGCGTATTCTTTCCTTAAAGTTCGGCAACGCGCCTGCTTGCCTTCTGGTGTTGCAGATGTTCATGGGTGGCGGTGATCGCTTAACATCAGGTGAGCCTCCTGCCCGTTTGCCCCCTCTTACATAAAAAAATACCAACAATTTATAGATATTAAATTATAACGTAATAAGTAGTCTCTTTTATTTTCAAACTAACCATTTTTGATGATTGATGCCTAATCCTAGAGGCATGATATAACATGATGAAATTATAAGGTTTCTGTTTTTGACAATTGGCTACGAAACCCTCAAAACGGTGTAAATGCAATGTTGGCACCGTAGCATTTATAAAACAATTGTGGGATTATACAATATATCTATAGATCAATTCTATGTAATACAAAGACTATGACAATCAGGTCACAAGTATCAAAAGATATCCATTGCGTACTATTGGAATAATTTATGAAATATAGAAAAGATAAACCAAAATTCTAAATAAAATTATAACACACGTTATTTATATTCTTTTAAGATTTTTTATATCTCTTAGAGTGAATAAAACAATTATTTTACAGTACATTTCAAGAATTGGAACTTTCTTTTATCAGGAATTTAATTTAAAGACTCCGAGCTTTCAACTACGCCAGTGATTAAAAAGGCACGGCTTTGTTTTGAGCTGAGATGTTGGTTTCAATCCGAGACCAGTATCAAGAATGCCCGCTAAGAGAAAATAGTTATATTAAGAAGCTGCCTTTTCGTATAATAGACTAAATTTCACATTCTTTAAAAATACAATTTAAAAATATAACCCCTGAGTTTGTGAAGCGATGATACGCCAGTTCTTTTAAAGTTTAATTTTGATTGGTTTGGTTTTTAGCCGGTGATAAAATATGACTTTCAACAAGAGTGTGATACTTTATAAGTTGAAGAAAATATTTAAAATATTCAGGTGTGGAAATATTTTTTTAAGTATGATGGTGGAAAATACCTACGAAATGGCCTACGAAAATTTGACACGCCAGTGGTATCATCAAGTGTTGTCAACTGTGTGGACAGAGGTGAGAAACGAAGACAAGGAAACTAAATGTATCGCAATGATGGAAATTTGATCATTTAGTCACTGCTTTATTTTATCCTCTATTCATAAAATCGTCTTCTTTATATCGAAAGCCACAATGCTGGTAAAATTCTGCTTTATATACAGGGAAACCAAGTATTTTCCAACGTCGGAATACGACGATCCTATCGCCCGCTGTTGCGATAACGTATGTCAAAGCAGAGATTATTCTACCAGTGTAATAAGTCACACTAATGGTAGGTCTTTTGTTGTAAGGGGCTGGCTAGGTAGATTCCACCGCAGTGTCAAATATTCTACTGCCAAACAGTAGTGCTTAGGCATTACTATGTTCCGCTTTGATGGGCACTGTATGCTAGTGAAATTACTGGGCAAAGGAGATTTAAAAACCAATATCTCGAGGTTGGCATCGCGTGAGTGGCATCTACTTATGGTGCTGCAACCGCTCATAGGTTACGGCAACCGCTTGTAACGTAAAAAAAATATCATTCTACGTATACAAATTATTGTTTAGAGTGAAGAAAAATGTATTTCCCTGTACAAATTTAACCTTACAGAAGGTAACTTGATCGATTACCGCATCCTTGGACGTTTCCGACCTAAAAGGTCTCCGTCTTTTTGAAGTCTTTTGGAAATTACATCAATCAGTATTTTGTATTTTGTTTAGAATAGGGTAATAATTTAATACCTGACTTTATCGGAGGTATGGGACGCCAAATCCTCTAAAGTTATTCAAATGAAGAAAGCCTCAGTGTTCCGCATAAATACATATTGAATTTTTGAATTTGTTTGCACTGCAGCTTGAATAGAGATAGGTCATACTTGTATTGGAATCTGAACCAAGATCTACATAAAAGAATAAGATAAGAATACACTATAGCAATATTTGAAATAACTTCGCTGTTTACTATTCATGATCATTTCTTTAAAATATTATCACTTCAATAAAAGGTTTTTGTACTGAATCATTATTAATAATCCAGACTTCCATAATAATTTTGCCGCAAAAACAAAAACTTAGAGGGAGTTAAATAGGGTATCTATGCCAATATTTTAAAGCTGAAAAGTTTGTTTGTTTGATTGAACGCGCTAATTTATGGAACTACTGGTCGGATTTCACAAATTATATTTGCATTTGATAGCACATTTCTTGAAGGATAAGAATAAAGAGAATAGGCGATGCAATGCGATGCTACTTACGTACGGTGGGGAGACCCACTAGGACAAACACCCTGACCGAAGCAGATATTTGTAAGATCAATGCAAACATCTGCTCGAGTGGAAATCGAACCGGCAACCGTCGAGGCTAAAGGCAGACTCGCTACCCATAACGCCACAACGGTATCGGAACAGCAACACGTTTATAAAGAGGAAGAATTGTTTGTTTAACTAAACTATAACTATGTAGACTAAGCGAGTAAAGCTACGGGGACAGCTATTGTATAAATAAACGCTGCGGACTCAGCGGCCCCCATTAGGATAGTGATATCCTGTGTCGGGGGTCCGGAAACACATACAAGGACAATGATTAATACACCCAGACCGGAAAATATGCTTGCATGGTCAATACAAACATATTATACTCTGAGCGGGAATCGAACCCGCGACCTGTGGCGTTTAAGGCAGGTTTGCTACCGCTACGCCACAACGTCGTCAAATTGAAATAAAGCTGCCTCATTAGCAAACGTTATTAACCCATTTAATGTCTAGACAGTAGACATAACAGTGAAATAATTGCCGTGCCCTACATGTAGGTTACTGGACTGACTGGTGACGTATTAATGCTGGCGAAGCTTAAGGCAAAATTTAGTAATATCGAGTGTTCGATATATCGGGTTAACACATCTTTTAAGAATATTCGATAAAATAAGTTGAGATCATAATTTTAAACCTGGCAAAACTTAATAATCCTATTAATCCATTTCGTATAAAAAGAGATAATATTATTTTTTTTTGGTTCACGACGGTTGACTAACAAGCATATGGTCTACCTGATGGTAAGCAGTCGACACAACTTATGAACGCGCGCCGTAATTGAAGCATCACATGCGCGTTGCCAACCAAAGGTATAGGAGGAAAGGATCAGAAAGGAAAACGGAAAGGTATGATGCTGCCGCAGGAAACGCAACAATACTCTGTTACTTTACGTCGATTTCCTGTGAGATGGTAGCACTTCCCGGTCGAGCCGGATTTGTACAAGGAAATCCTTTATTCAGGAAACCGTATAGTAAACTTTAATCCCAGATAAATCCCGTTATACCGTTCTATATGAATTTAATCTACGATGCAATATCTTTGTATTTATCTTCAGTATGCAATCAACTGGTAAGCTTGAAGTTATAGTTTTCCAATCAATTCGTTAATCAAAGTAAATTTGTTTTGGCGAACAACTTTTTAATATTATGTAAACTCTCCTCTACTGTTACTTTACGATATACATTTATAATCCTATGATTGCTAGTTCTATTATGTATATCCCGCGTATATTATTAAAGTGAAAGTTTGGATAGATGTATATTTTAAAGGCGTCGGGATGTGACGACCCCATCGCCCGCTGTTGGGATAACCTCTGTCACAACAGAGATTATTCCACCAGTGCAATCAGTCACACTGGTGGTAGGTCTTTTGTTGCAAGAGGCCGGCTAGGTAGGTACCACCGCAGTGTCCAATATTCTGCCGCCAAATAGTAGTGCTTAGGCACTACTGTGTTCCGGTTTGAAGGGCACTGTACTCTAGTGAAATTACTGGGCGAACGAGATTTAAGAACTAATATCTCGAGGTTGGCAACGCGCGAGTGGCACCTACTAATGGTGCTGCAACCGCTCATAGGCTGCGGCAGCCACTTACCATCAGGTGGGCCGTATGCTTGTTTGCCAACTTCTAACATAAAAAAATGTATGGATGTTTATTACTCCTTCACCCAAAAAGACTGGGTAGTTTTGGTTGAAATTTGCAAATTTTGACACAGCTTATTACCTGAATTAATATATAATTATGTAGAAAATTTTTTATCCCGAAAAAAAGTTGGGTTTCCGTGAGATTATCAAAAAACTACATAACACATTCTTTTTGTTTTCACAGTATTTTTATGATTCAATAAATAGATAATTTTTATTTATTTAAATATTTTTATTTCCTTAAGGATTCCTTCCCCATCTCCATACAACATAACACAAAAAGCACATGTCATTTTTTTTTAAAGTGCTGTAATGATAGTTAAAAGGTCATTGACGAAGTAGGATATATAATATGTTGTGTGTGGTAGTGTCTTATACGTTACTGTGTTCGGGTTTGAGTAGTAGGTAGGCTAGAAAAATTATTGTGCAAAGGAGATTGAAGAACTAATATCTCGATTTGTCAACGAGTGAATGGCACCTACTCATGGTGCTACAAGCGCTCATAGGCTACGATGACCGCTGACCTGGTGGGCCGTATGCTTGATTGCCAACTTCGTAACATAAAAAAATAGCCAAGCACGCGCCTTCGCTCCCGTCGGATGAGAGCAATCTATTCCACCAACTAACCGCATATTATCGCCCGCCTGCACTTTCTATCTTATTGTTTGCCTTCTAAGTACCATATCGTGATGTTATATATGAAAAAATAACTTTTCGAATCCGATCAATAGTCCTAAAGATAAGCAGTATCAACCAAACAAAGTCTTCAGCTTCATAATATTGGTATAGATTAAATGAAAATGCCATAGTGACAGTATATCTAGGTAAGATATAATCTTGGACGTAATGTGTAACTCCTTTTTTCTTATCTTGACATTTTTTCCTGTTCCTATTCGAAGTTAGTGCGGAACCAATTAGTGGTGTGCCGTTAGCGAGTAATTCACAGCTACAATCAGGCGCTAAGGAAGTGAGACACCAAAGGTCGTATTACGTAACACAAGAACGTATTGTGTATCCTATATTTTTCCATATAAAGATACTAATTGTTAAAATTGTTTTTTTTATATTTTCGGATAATACGTATCCTATATATTAATCCAGATAATAAGCTATGTGTGTTTGGTTTTATCCAAATCTGTCTCGTAGTTTTTGCGTGAAAGTGTAACAAACATCCATTCATCCATCCAAACGTTCATATTTATAATATGAGTTAGATAAATAGAAGTAACCGCCAATTCGTGTAGGCGTAGTAAGGTGGAATAAGCGCTTAATCTTCCCTCTTTACTGTAGGGGTCGCCTTTACCCAATTGTGGGACATTTTGAGGTTGTGAAAGTTAAATATAGCTCTAAAAAGTTATGACAATGCCCATCAATGTATAAAAAATATACTTACTATTACCGATAGGACTTAGAGAAACTTCCTCAAAGTTATTTTATTAGCATTTAGTTAGTTTTAATACCAATGAATATAAGTTTAAGCCTCAATAGCTCAACGATAGAAGAGCCGACTCCGCTACGCTAACGCGAGAGTTGCAGGTTTGATCCTAGTAGCGCAAGGTACGAGCTTATTCGGAGGGGCGATAAGAGTATTAGTTAGGACTTGAAAAAGCTTTAAAAAAACCGATATTCGTAATAATATTTTAAAGCTCTATTCTATGTAATTTTTGTTTTTAAATAACGCCCAAGGGCGAATGACTCCACTCCACCTGATGGTAAGTGGAAGAGGAGTCCACACGCGAAGGTGGCTAATATGGTTGCAGAAGGCGAACTGTACTAGCCATCCTGCATACCCGCAAGGTGCCTCTTCACGCCTCGTTTGAAGGACCCCAGGTTGTAAGAACGAGGGAATACGTGTGCCGGTAAAGAATTCCATTTTATAGTAATGGCTATTGCTTTTAATTTATATGACACGTAACATCACCTACAGTAAGAGAACTCGTGATTAAGGACAGTGCAATTATTTCTTGTTTAGCACTAAGCTAGCGTCTTGTTCCTTGTATCTTATAGTGGGCTGTGAACCAACAAATTACAGAAAGCAATTCCAAACTTTGGACTTGAAATGACACCCACAGAATCAAATTAATCTTGCATTTAATCAGAGGTGACAAAAAACGTATTTTATTTAAATGGCAGTGTTAGTATAGTGTATTTTAGTTTTTTTAATTATCTTCATATATCAATCCATTTCTAGGATTGTCTACGTTACTCAAACAGTTGTTCGATAGCCCCATTTAATAGAAGTGGCAGCTTTCTATACCCAGTACGTGAAGAAATTGAACCATTGACTCTATAAGGAGAAGAATATATGAATTATTATATAATCAAAAAGTACCATAAAATTGTATACGATAAAATATTTAAAGCGATTTAGCTTATCTATACAAAAATTATATGACTATTATATGTATACTTTTCGGTTGTCGTCTGGCTTTAAGAAAGGAAATTCTTTAGAAGGTAGTTTTTTATCGCAATATTGTGACGATCTCAACACTACACTTTATTTAAATCTCTAAAACAATATATTTTCTAAAATATGTTCATATTTCTATAATTTGAACCTATTTTTGAACGGTCACCCATCCAATTACTGACCGCACCCAAAGTTGCTTAACCTAAAAATCGTTTGCCGACCACGTGACTATGTGCAACGTAATACTAAGTATGGACATACCCCGAAAATAATATTTTTACAAAATCAAAAATTTATAAAATTTTGTATGAAAATTTCCATAGAAAAAGGAAAATGTATGGAAATTCACGGAGTCAGGTGCCGAATGTCATTGCAGCTGTTTCGCATATATAAGGGGTGTGGTGTCGGCGAAGGTGTCTCCGAGCGTATGCTTGGTGAGTGCCCGGCTGACGTCTCTACCCCCGCGTATATGTGGACGGTTTACCAAAGCGGTGCGTTCGGGCGGCCATGCTGCTAGAATGCTAGTTAAGGTTTCCGATCTTCGTATATGGTTTTTAATACATATTATTAATGGTGATTGGTGATGCATGGCAAAGAATATATATAAAGTATATATTAAATATATATACATTAATTAATAAATAATGACGGTATGGTGGTCCGTCTATGATTAGTGGCAAAGAGATCTAATATGAATAATATGATCTATACATGTTAAAGGCAAATTTATATCGTTGAAATATATTGAATATAATTTATTATTATAAATTAAATATTTAATGACGGTTTGTGGGTCCGTCAATTATGAATGTATATATGTTTGATACATATTAAAAACGAAGTTTACTTCGTTTCTGTACTATTATGTGATATTGTAATTGTGAATATAAAAGCGAAAGTAATGCTTCGGCGCAAATATTGTTTATGTTTCAGAATCTAATGGATTATTTGAAACCTAAGAAGAAGCGAATTCAATGAAGATTTAAAAGTATGCATTGGGAAGAATTTATGCGTCATAACTAATAAATAATTATATTTCAGCTGTATACGTGTATAATGTTTTGGCGAGTTGTAGTTGACCCGATACTTGAGTTTGAGGCTCTGATGTGGCCTGAGTCATGTCTATAGTGTCCTTCAGCGAGGCCCGAGGATTTTTAATCTTAGTTGACCCGATGCTTAAGTATGAGGCTCCGATATGATTTTGGTCATGTCTATAGTGTCCTCGAGTGAGGTCCTTCGACTTTGCTGATGTGATGTTGACATGGGGTTGACTCTGTGGTGCGATTTATATCGATGCAGTAGTTTCCTCAGGTCCATTGCTGAAGCGGCCCCAGTGATACAGATTAGAATTGCTGCGGTGGTGCGACTTAGGTCGATGCCGTGATGTAGTTCGGTTTGTTGCTGAGGCGCTGGAATATTATACATCGTTTTTAGCAAAATGACTCGTCTTCTTATTAGAGACGCCCCTTAGCTTAGCAATAGGGATTTTTATAATTGACATTGTAGCATGTCATACTATTAGGGCAACTGGTTGCTTCTCACTTCGAGATAGCTAACTAGTATTAGACAGTGTGGCCTGCTTAACTCTTATCATGCGTTTTTATCACGTCTTAAATAATGAACTGGATTCGGATGTATGTTTGAGTATTGAGCCAAAGGGTGCCTTGCGTGAGCAAGTGCTATGTTTCTTATGATATAAGGCTATAATATGAATATGACATAAACCAAAGAATAATAGTTGTAAGACAATGCGATTACGAATACGATATAAGCCCACGAATATTAATTATAAGACAATGCGATTATTTAAATAACAATTAGGTAGGGTTGGGTAGGACTTAGTTTTAAGGAATTGCGGTTGTGATATTATAAAGAATTGAATATTATCAATACTATATGACCCATATATAGTGATAATAGAAATATACGTTATAAATATAATTATTAATGAATTTGCCTACACTACGGTGAGGTTATTATAAATACTATATTACACATATATAGTGATAAAAGAAATATACGTTATAAATAGCATTATTGATGAAAATACCTTAACAAAGGTAAAGGTTATGATAAATATAAACTCTATATTAACCACATATAGTGGTATGACAAATATACGTTATAAATGATATTATTTAATATTATTGATGAATTTTACTTCACTAAGGTGAGGTTGACGATTATAGCATTGTGCTTACGGAATGCCGCCTGGCGGTTTAATGTTCGAATACATATCTGAACCAGGGATTTATTCCTTATATATAATGACCAGGGCTTGTCCTCAATTATTCTGGCGTTTTGCCTTCTCATACAAGGATGAATAAGAAATAAAATGCGACTTCGGTCTTAATCGATAATATTGCTAAATATCAGGGCTTGATCCCTTTCTATGCGTGGCTTCGGCCTATGTAAATAACAACAATATGAAATAAATAAAGATTAGACTGATGTCTTAATAACGAAATTATAATAAATATATTTAATCAAATTGTGTGTCGCAGGCGCACTATAAATAGCCTATCCCTTACCCGGGAGGGCTCGTAGCTATGGTTGGAGCCCACAGTCGGTGGCGTGTGCGGGGCCATCGATCTCCCCCTCTTCTTTATATTTTTACTATAGAGTTTAAGTATATAAGAATTGGAGGAGCGGACTACTTTCAGCTACTCGTAAGAGGTGTTGAAAGTATAGGGATATAATTATTATCTCACCATTTTGCCTTTATTGGCTTATATGAATATTTTTATTATGATAATCATATTACACTAATATAATTAAACTATATAATAAATAAGATATTATTGTTTTCCATTGTCGAATTGAACCTGTTGCCTCTGACGCTCTAAAAGAACACGGGTCATTACGATCACAACGTAACAAGGGTCCTGGCCGCTAGACGATACACGTGCCAATTTCGTAGTTTTATGCTATTTATTTTCGTGCATTTTAATTATTATTTACTTAAATATATTTTATTTCTATATTATGTATATAAACCATGCTGGGGATAGTCACAATATCATCTTCCCTTCTGTAGCCATATTAAATATAATTTTTAACTGAAGTTCTTATTGTGTGATTTTGGAGATCGAACTCTCAAAAGAAAAATAAAAATATAAATAATATTTTGGGTATATATAACTAAGGCAGTTAAAGACGATATTTATGAAAGTAATTATTATTGAAACACAATATGACATAGTGTATTTACAGATCTAATATAGGATATTAAATTCCTTAAGGCAAATGTTGGATGCCTCAACCTGTGGCGTACCGCACTGTCGCATACCTTATTCCGTGTCACAGCTACATACGTGTGTTTAAACAATTGTTAACTCGTGTACTAAAAGTTCGGATTATAGTAATATTCTGAATGAAGATTAGATTAGAATTTACTTGAGAGTGCTAAAATTTTTGATCTACGACAAAAAAGTTAACGACGCAGTTACTGTGTGGGCCTTTTTTTGTCGGGGAGGAAATCTGCGCACAGATACCTTGCCTCCTGGGAGGAAACCGGTTTACGAGTGGTTCCATGACAGGTGGTCGGTCATAGGTACCCATTAAACCTCCTCGGTGGCCGACCTCAGTGACAGAGAGAGGATTCGGGATCGCTTAGAGAACTCAAAAGGGGGCATCTCGAGTACTGTGCTGGCAGATCTTGGTCCCAAAAGGCGAGATGGATCGTCACATTGACCAATCGAACTCTGAATAGTTTCTCTGGTGTTTTTACTAAATTTACGTATATTTAGGAATAACAGAAAACTTAAACGTCGTTATTTTAAATTTATTTTACCACATAAATAATAAACAGCTTTAAAAGGTTACTCTTTATTAAACAGAGCGATTGCCATCTTTCGCAACCCTGAGGGCGAATTAGTAACTCATTGGATAAGAGAAAAATCAGATTTTATATGATATCAACCGAAATTGACAGCTTAACGTGCTCTTTGAGGTACCATGGGGTCACCCATAAAGAAAAACGCCCTGAGCGAAACGGATATTTGTAATATCAATACAAACATCCGCTCCGAGTGGGAATCGAATCCATCTAGGTTAGTGGTGGGCTCGTTACCAACACGTCACAAAGATACATTTATTTAATATTAATTTCTAGCTAGCAATATTAAATACAATAAACTCTTTTCTGTGCAAAAAATTTAAAATATGTAATGGTCATGCAAATTATTACTATCAAAGGTTTCGTTGGGAATCCAACGAAACTACTGATATGATAATGACGCTCGTCAGCTGCTATTGTACTCTAGAAACGGTTTTTAAGTTACCTTTGAAAGGAACGTAAAAAGTACAAGCGTTCTGAATACTTCATTACGTAGGCTCCATACCGTTTTCACTATTAATAATACCTTTATAAAACGGTGTCATTTAAAGCGGAATTGCGACGTATTTTTAAAAAAAATTCTATTGAAACCAATGTAGGTTAAAATACAGGTTTAATGAATGCCTTTTTAGATGTTACCTTTAAATTTATATGTGTAAAATGTAAATGTTGTATAAGCGTTGGAGGTTTCCTACCACTATTTCTTTTGCCTCCTACTCCTTTGTTTCCAATATAAAAATGGCAAAGTTTTTTTTTATAATCATGCAACTAAGTTTTCAGCAAGCATATGACCCACCTGATGGTAAGCGGGTGTCGTAGTTTGTATTTCCATGCATTTGTAGGTGTCACTCACGCGTTGCCAGCCTCAAGATATTGGTTCTTAAATATACTGTGACCAGTGATTTCTTTAGCTACAGTTTCAGTTTTCGGCTATCATAAAATTGACTACAGTCGAGACCGAGTTTTCAAGTGATCGCTTACCGATCAAAGAGCACACCTGGCTATGATATTATTGATATCGTTTTATTGATAATGTTATGGAGAACCTTCTCACCGGGGCATAACGCTCAAACCACTCGCTACTGTCTCTGTCTATTTCCTTCGTAACGCGTAGATTCTAGAAGGATGAGATTTCGAAAATTTCCGCATAAAATTCCACCGACGGAACTTTATGCGGAAATTTTCGAAATCTTACTGACTACAGTTGAGACCGAGTTTTCAAGTGGTTGCTTCCCGATCAAAGAGCACACCTGGCTATGATATTATTGATATCGTTTTATTGGTAATGTTATGGAGAACCTTCTCACCGGGGCATAACGCTCAAACCACTCGCTACTGTCTCTGTCTATTTCCTTCGTAACGCGTAGATTCTAAAAGGATGAGATTTCGAAAATTTCCGCATTAAATTCCATCGACGGAACTTTCTCGAACCCCTGTTCCGCATTATATAAGCGGCCTGGCACGTCGACTGATTCATTCAGTTCTGAGCAACGAGCGAAGAAACTGCAAGCGATACAAGTGATCAAGTGCGAAAACTGTTGACCTCGGCTATTCTTTTGGACTACGATTGAACTGTGATTTGTGAAGTTCTATTCTGTGGTCTTGTAGATCTAATTAAATTCTCATTTAGAGCCATCAGGTGTTTTAATCTAAATCTACGAACCCCAGCACGTAACAATAATATTTACCAATCAAAGGATGTGTAATGTATGTAACCTTTTTTTTTTTTTTGTTGTCGGGGAGGAAATCTACTGCCAGATACCCGGCGTCCTGGGGAGGAACAACCGGGTTATGTGGGGTTCCATGACAAGGTGGAAACGTCATGGGGACCCACTAAAACCTCCTCGGTGGCCGACCTCAGTGTTTTTGTCAGGTTACGGGAACTCTTGGAGAACAAACCAACGCGACCTGACAATCACATGGCTCCGCTTGGTAGCGGAGCTCAGTCCCGGGGGGGCGAGATGGTAAGCCCCCCAGCGCTTCCCATGCAAGCGCACATGGCAGTCGGGACCACACCGACTGCCGTCCTCCTTAGGGCCGCTCATCTCGGACGCACAGATACCCCACTCTGCACGTCCACGGCCCGAGGGTGAGCCCTATTTATATAGCCCCGGGTAACGGGGCTGAGGGCCAGGATGGCTAGCGGCATCAGGTGGTCGACGCCTTTGCCGCCGTTGGCGTCTAGCTGGATTGGCCCTCTCTCGATCCCGCTCGGCCGTCTCCTTCCGGATCATAACGGTCTCACAGAAGGAGACAACGGCCTCCCATGCCGATTCCCTGTCTAGCATCGCCGACACGACTGCTGGAAGATAGATATATCTGTCTCTTTTGACAATTGTGTCAGTCGTATATAAAATTAATAAAACGCATTGCCAACACCGCTGGCTTTATTTAAGATATCACAGGATGGTACCAAAACTATAATAGAATATCAATTCCATTCTTCTATTTTTAGCTAGTCATTAAAAACAATTACAAGAACATTTGATCGACATATATATCATAATTAAAATTTATGACACGCCGCCATTCAAAGCTTTGGCTGGGTCACGAGTACATGGTTGGGTGAACTACAAGTATATTCACTAGGGAGTAATGACACTCAATTTTACGCTAATGGGATTGACACTTAGCGAAAAATAAGGTCAGGATATAAAATAGAAATTCCGAAAGTTCATTAAGTATATATATTTATATATGTATAACTATATTATATTATTATTATTGAGTAGAATATATCTATTATGTATATATTTATATTTATTTATTTTTAAGTTTGATAATATGACATATTTTATATAGTATTAGAGGTCTATTTAATATATTTATGTATACAAAGAAGCACCACCTACCCTCTCTTTACTCATTTCTCCTAAATCCGAGGTTGTCTGGGAGAAATCGTTAATTAGCGATAAGACCGCCTACATGTACATTTATATATAGCTTTTAAGTTCTTGAATGTAACTCGTTTCTAGTGGTGTACAATAAAGACTATTCTTTCTATTTGTCTAAGTAATAAAATATGATATGAACCTTTAACTTTTATAATGATAATATATAAACAAGCATACTGATTGAAAATGTTATATAAAATAGCTATTTATATTTGCCATAGCAATAAAAAAAACAGCCGAGTGCGTGTTAGACTCGCATATATAAAGGTTTCCGTACTGATGTATAATATATAAGAATTACATAAGAAAGTATTGGTATATTAGATACAGGGCCGTGGACACCGTTGTGGCGTTGTGGGTTAGCGAGTCTGCCTTTAGTCTCGACGGTTGCGGGTTCGATTCCCGCCCGAGCCGATGTTTATTATAAATATAATCTGTTTCGGTCTGGGCGTTTGTCCTTGTGGGTCTCCCATCGTGCCTCGGAGAACACGTTAAGCTGTCGGTTCCGGTTGTTATCACATGACATCTGATAATAATTTGATAGGTAATTTGCTGTTATCCAATGACTGGTTCGCCCTGAGGGTTGCGGAGGTCGGATTGCAATCGCTCTGTGTTAAAACTATTAACCTGCCAAATCCGGATAAGAGTAATAAGCAGGCCCCGGGTAAAATTGACGACGTTGTGGCGCAGCGGTAGCAAACCTGTCTAAGCGCTACGGTTCGCGGGTTCGATTCCCGCTCGGAACATAATATGTTTGTATTGACCATGCAAGCATATTTTCCGGTCTGGGTATTTGTCCTTGTCCTTGTATATGTTTCCGGACCCCGACACAGGATATCACAATCCTAATGGGGGCCGACAAGTGTGCAGCGTTTATTTATTTATTATGTATTTATAAAATAAAATACCGGGAATACTGCTAAGACGAAGAAGAGTATAAGAGCATTAAAAATATAAAAATTCTTGAAAGTTTTTTTGTATTATTTTTAGTTAGGACCCTTAGGATACGGAACTCTAGAAAAACAATAGCAGTTTTCACGCTTGCATATATAGAAGCTTTAAAAAGAGTAGGTATTACTTAAATTACTCACAAAAGTGTACCATATCAAGGTTGCATAAATAGCAATGCTAACAAAATTTTAACTAACATCTTCTTAAAAAAATATAGAACACGCTATTCATCCTCTATAATATATTTTATCTCATTGTAAATCAAAGTAAACGTAACAATTTTGTTTTAAATTTTATGTATTTGTACATATATTAAAAATAAATTTATCATGGAAAATTTTGAAGATAAAATAAAAATACAATACAATCTCCATTTCAACAAAATATTTTCGTATCTCTAAAGAAATAGCTAGTACTATGTCCTTACAAATAGAATTCTAGAGTACGATAACAGACTGTTGGGAAGAGACTCGACGTCGTTAAAAGACAGTCGCTTTAAATAACTACAAATGAAATACAAAAACATTTTTGCACTGATACTCTTTATTACTGAACAATAAAATTAGAAATTTACAGTGGGGATGGTTTCAGACCAGTATTTTATACAAGCGTATAAGCTCGATTTTCAAAGCGCTTATACGTCTGTATAAAGCTTTGACGCACTTGTAATTTTTTTTCTGCTAAGTTGAGTAAAACTAAGAATGTGTCCATCAACACTTTACTTACGTAATAGTACTTAATAGTGACATATTAAGGGGAAGGCGCTTTGTTCTTGCGTCTTTATATATATGCAGTACTCACTAAACTACCATTTACACTAATTCAAAAGGTTTTTTGCACTATGTCCGTGTAGCGACATCTACACGCAACATGACGTAACGCGATAGAAAGACAAGATTGTCCACAATGTCGCTCAAGCTACAACGACACCTACAGTGCATAGTACGCAACGATATGGACGACCAACGAACGTCACGATCCTAAATCGCGCTATCAAAGTTTCCTACCCACTTAAGGTATATATACAACTTTCCAACGTAAGTCGTTGGGCTTCGGCCCAGGGCTTCGTTCCGCCAGGCAATATCACCCGCCTGGTCGGAGGATTCTCCCGTTGTGTTGGATACGTTTCTCACGTCGTCACCTCCACATCCGTTTTGTCGAGGAGCTGGATAACCTTGACATTCACATGATGATGAAGTCTTAGTTGATGAGCTTCTGCATACTTTTTTTACTATATTTACGACCGGGTCTATATTCAGGTCCCGATGAAGGACGTCATTTCTTAAGCGCTAGGGTGCATTTACAATGCGAATGTGCACTTATAATGTCGTATATGCTCGTAATAATTTTTGAATAATATGCTAATGACATTCTTCACCCCCGATTTGAGCGTAGATGTTGGAATACGCCCGTATACGTGAGTACGGAAAAGCCGGTACGTGCGTGTAAGTGCGTATGTTAAAACGACTGTATACGCTCGAAAAAAGGGTTAATCTGAAACTGTTAATAAATTAATCTTTCATTAGTTAGTTAGTTGGCTGTAACTTTTGTATAGATACATAAATAATAACACAAGCACACATTAATTGTTCTTCATCTTATAATTACAGAGCCACGTAATTTGCTTTAGTTTTAGATATATTATGCGGACCTAATGCCATATCATGCGGTCTGGATGAATTAGCTAAATTATATGTTACACTAATATGATGCATTGTGCTTATAATTATAATTATGCTTGCGGATATAATTAAGTCACAGCTAAGAACATCTTAGACCCACTTAGTACATATAGTCTGTTATAACATTTGAACATAATTATAAGCAATCCTAAGCAGGAGTTATAATGTATAAGCTTACTACTATTTTATCTTTTTAATAAAAATATGAACTTAGTGGGTATTTAAGAATAACTTGTCAATCAGTCTTAAAGCTTTGCTACATAGCGCAATACATGATTTCGTAATTGTTATGTTATTTATACATATTAGGAATAATGAAAATAATATTTAAAAAAAGAACGGTTTGGAAAATGTGATGATATCCCATGCAACAAGACTACAAATATTGAAAAATCCCCCTATCAAAATCATTGAAACATTTAATACAAAAATAAAATTACACAACTGCTATGATCGAATATTTAAAATATAAAACGAAAAAACATTAAATAATTAGCAGTCAAGTGCGTTGTGGACCACGCAGCGTTGAAACTAAAGGGTTCCGCAGCTTGTTTATGAGGAAACTTAAGCCTTTAAAAATAATAACGAATTAAAATCGACTGCAAAAATAAGTTGGTAATTTCATAGTAATTAATAAAAGTTATATGAAAAACAAAGTTAAGGGAAAAACTTATATATCTCTTAAATTTGTAGATAAATCTTCTTCAAACCAAATGTGATTCAAATTTTATGACTTTAGGAGCTAATATCTCAACAACTACGGACTTAATGAAAAAAGTCAGAATCAAACCTCCTTATCATTTTGAAAGACGTATCCAAAGATATCTCACACGTTGACATACGTTGAAATTTTTTTTTTCAGCACTCAGTTACTTGTATGGACTGCTACCCTTAATTATTATATATTTTCAGATTTCATTACAGAATCGTTGTGGGGGGGTCATAGAATACAGCTATTTGGTGAATTTCGTATAGATTGAGCCTATGGTCTCCGAGTAAAATGACTGTGACATACGATATACGGACGGACGGACAGACGGACAGACGGACAGACGGACGGACGGACGGACGGACAGACGGACATGACGAAACTATATGGGTTCCGTTTTTGCCATTTGGCTACGGAACCCTAAAAATGAACCGTAATGTATGTAGTCTACCGATTCTTATTTATTGCATGGAAATTTTTATTACCTAAACCGTATTTTATATCTTTTATGATAATTAAAGTTAGACCATCCTTAAAGCCTTGGATACCAGAGGCGAAATAAAAGAGTGGTAAAACGTGACTGTGAAGCGAGATGATAGAATTGATTGCAACTTCATGACGCGTGAAATATCAGCGCTTCACTTATATTGAACGATGCTGTCGATATCGAGACTTTTGTTGAGAAGCGGTAGTCTGTAATTGAACATTACTTATTAAGGTTTCCCGTAGTTTTGCTAGCGTTTTATTTAATAATAAAACTAAGACAACTCACGATATTGATTCAGGTTTTTATGAGGGTAGATGATTATACTACAGCTGATGCTAAAGAAAAGTGGATTCTAAATGTGAAGGTGATAAAAACCGTTGGAGAAGGCGAACTAACGGCACTAACCGCCCTTGCTCTGCCTAACCCGCTAGATGACTTCGAAACGTGGCTGATGAGATGAGGAATCACGTCAGTTTTTCACTAAAGTACGGTGGTAGCTGGCCAGGTGGTTGAGCCTTACCATCAGCAAGGCATACCACCAGGATTGGTGATTATATATGTCTTAAAATTTCCACAAACGAAACAATTATACGTGAAGTATTCTTCACTTCGATACTTTTTATGATGGTAATAATACCCTGGTCAAATCAGCCCATTCGTTCTTATCAATAAATAGATATTATTATTATGTTATATATATTATATTTTTTTATTCCACTAGTTGAGACTTCTTATCAGTTCATAGCTCACCAAATACAAAATCATCAATAACTTATTTCTGAGAAGGCCTACATTTATTGGTCTATGAATTTATCGATGTCAAATAAAGACGATTCTGGTAGAATAAAAAAATAAAAATACGTATTTATCATGAAGAAATAGCTTAGAGTTTCACATCAGTGCGTGCCTCAAAATGCGGGACGCGCGTATACGAGCTTATTCTGACGTGTTCGCTAGAACTCGTGATGGCGAGTGACAGTAGTATATTATTCAAAAACTATAACGCGCATATATGAGATTATAAGTGTGTCAACGCTTGCATGAGTTGCGCGTGTGGCTCACTCGTCAAAACGCTCCTTTATTTGCTTTGAAAAACGTTCTTATACTGGCCTAAAACGCTGGTCTGAAACCGCCCTTACTTAGATAATCATATAATGGAACGTCTTAGAGTTCTGGTTACATGAATTGAGATACACACAGGCTGATCCTTCTAACTTATTAATGAGGTATCTTATTAACAACTCATCTAACACTCGGCAGAACAAAGCGCCAACTAAGAGCAAAGATTAAAAGTAATCTACTTACGATGTAATTCACCTAAGAATACGTTAAGGTAAATCCTTCAGTATAAGATGGATTTTCTTCACAATGAAGATTCTCTTGATTACGCTTATCAGTGGGAAATGTACGGCCTCATTATGTAGTAATTTCCTGTGTCAGGGGTCGCGAAACAAGGACTTGGAAAAACACACCCAGACCGGAACACATGCCCGTATGGTCAATACAAACATCTGTCCCGAGCGGGAACCGAACCAGCGACATATGGCGCTTAAAGCAGGTTCGCTACCGCTGCGCCACAACGTCGTCACGTTCAACGTCGTCGTCACCACGTTCTTTGCAATGAAAATTAGTCTTATCTATGAAACATGTCCTCGAAAATATATATGTCGGAGTTGGATGTTAAACGAGCTTTTCTTTAATAATTTTTATCAGTAAAATTATTAAAGATCACTTACTATTACTAAAGATCACTCTTAGATTATTGGGAGGTGAAGTCAGATCGGTGCGCCGAACCCACTGCTCGAATATATGATATGATACTATGATTTGTTAAAAGGAGTAAATCAACAATAACTATTGTACAGCTTGTTTTGTGCTTGCATTTTACCCACACGACGCCCACAAGAGTTGTAACCACTGATGACGATGTCTATGAGAATCTCCATTCTCCGACATATATGTATTTTATTTGTTAAGAAAATTTAAAGTATACAGTTGAGTTTAATATATTATTTACTTCAATATACATAAAATGATTCTTCCTGCATTCCGTCGTAATCCTAGGCTCAATCTCGTAGAAGGCTTCCTGAAACCCTGCGAGGGCTGCGAGGGCTGCGAGAGAACAAGTTTTCAAATTTCAGACACCAACTAGTGACGACCCTATAGCCACTAAGGCATTCAATAATGAACAAATTGAAGAAAATCTTACAACAACAATCGCTGTTAGCAATGCATTTACTCAGTCATGATTTTACTATATAAGAATGGAAAAAAAAATTAAATTTACTTTACAGATAATATATTCACCAAAACTATCATTGTTCCAAACTATTCGTACTATAAGTATAAACTACCACTTCGTTCTGAAATAAAACATTTAACAAAACTTTACGCCAATCCGATATTCACAACTTTAATAGTCTCCCGAGTTTTTACCGCGCCGCAACTGATCCAAAACCAATATGATAGCAAATTTTATGAGGAGTAACTTTATTGTCCAATACAATGAAAATGGCCGATTGTCTCGCAGAACAAAAAGTACAATACACAAATGACACCTCCAAAAAAACCGCTTAATTTACATAGCACATTAAGACATTTACAGGCGTAAGATCTGTTTATTAGTTAGAGGTCTTTGTAGCCTATAATTAATTAATATCCTTGAAATATTGGTATCATGTGATGATTTCCCGGCATCGGAATGTGACGACCCCATCGCCTGCTGTTGGGATAACCTCTGTCACAGCAGAGATTATTCCACCAGTGCAGTCAGTCACACTGGTAGTAGGTCTTTTGTTGCAAGAGGCCGGCTAGGTAGGTACCACCGCTGTGTCAAATATTCTGCCGCCAAATAGTGGTGCTTAGGCATTACTGTGTTCCGGTTTAAAAGGCACCGTAGGCTAGTGAAATTACTGGGCAGAGTAGACTTAAGAACTAATATCACGAGGTTAGCAACTCGTGAGTGGCACATACTAATGGTGCTGCAAGCGCTCATAGGCTACGGCGCCCACTTACCATCAGGTGGGCCGTATGCTTGTTTGCCAACTTGTAACAAAAAAATTGCATCACATTACAAACTCGAGGAGAAGGGAAATAAGTGAGAAAGTTTAGGCTTCTAGTGTTAAAACTCTTCTTGAGCTACCTATTTAACAGCTAAGTAGACCAACACATTGGAAAATGGCTGTCGTAGTCTATGTGCATTTGACACCATTTATTAGTGGGTGTCACTAATTCGGTGTCAGGTTACTTCTAGATATTATTATATGGTTGTTAAATCTCCTTTACCCAGAAATGTCACTACTGCAGTGTCTGCTTGGCGACAGATTACCAGACAGTGAGTTGGTACCTATCTAGATGCCCTCTTCCAATAAAATAAATAAATAAATAAATAAACGCTGCACACTCAACGGCCCCCGGAAACATTCACAATGACAAGAACAAATACAGCCGACCACATACAGACCGGAAAATATGCTTGCATGGTCAATACATTATGCTCCGAGCGGGAATCGAACCCGCGACCTGTGGCGTTTTAAGGCAGGTTCGCTACCGCTGCGCCACATCGTCGTCTTATATAAGTCAAATAAAAGGCTTATCACCAGCATGGATACCTACATACATTTTGATAGAGAAATTGCCTTTGATTATTTTGACTAAGCAGAGTAACGTTGTCACTTCTAAATCTCTGTTCCGTGACTTGAATAATAAAATCAAGTTGGATAACAACCTCGAGCATATTATGACAATTGGAATGATCACAACGGCCAATTACATGGACCTTCTTTATGAGGGTCGTTCATTTGTCATGATCGTCAGATCCGCTTTTCGAAACAACAGTATTCTCGAGTCATTATATAAAAAGTATACATCTACCCTATTATGACAATTTTCGACAAATCTTCGTGATCAGTTCATGTATACAAATTTGAATGTTTTTGTAAAACGCTACACAATCACCGGCTCCTCAACACAACACGGGTCTGGAAACACACAAGGACGAGGACAAATACTCCTAGACAGGATTTTTTTTTCCGGAATGTGTATTGCTGTTGGCCTTACTGGCCTTGACAGCGTCACCGGGCGGGGGCCGAGTACAGAAATTCAGCCGTGAAAAGCCTAGACAGGAACACATGTATGGTCAATACAAACCTTTTCTCCGATCGGGAATCGAACCCACGTTTCATTTTCAACCGCTGCCCCACAATGTCGTTCAAACATTTTGCTTAAAAAATCTAAAAAAGGATAAAATAAACTTTAAATTGAATCAATCCCATCAATTTATTATTAAATATAATAACTTGTCTCGAGAAACTTAGTTCGATTTATTTATACTATTATTTACTTTCTATGGCGTTACAACCCTTTGTGGGTCTTGATGGTTCTCCTCTTCGCCTTTGTTCTCCAACTTCGCCTGTGCTATAGCAATACAACACTGCTGGTCCCGAGCCCGGGTTAAGAAGGAGGGTTCATCGTTAGGATAACCACCTGACTTGGTAAAAATTCCTTGGTTGTGAAGTCTAATACGAGAAATTCCGCATGTATTTATAATAATAAATAGATACATTTTAAAGGCGTCGGGATGTGACGACCCCATCGCCCGCTGTTAGGATAACCTCTGTCACAGCAGAGATTATTCCACCAGTGCAATCAGTCACAGTAGGTCTTTGCTGCAAGAGGCCGGCAGGTAGGTACCACCGCAGTCCAATACCTTTTTGTATTTTTGTTCCGACTTGGTAAAAATTCCTTGGTTGTGAAGTCTAATACCAGAAATTCTGGATGTATTTGTAAAATAGATACATTTTCTTCTTAGATTTAGGTACTTACGTCAAATCAAGTTACCTTTTTTTGTATTTTTGTTCCAAACATTTCTTTTTATTAAAATTTTGAGTTAAAAATACGTCAAACGAATCCAAACTAAATAACAAAAACTATATCTACGCTGGACATAAATTCATTTTCCCTGTTTTACAGCTAATGCCTAACAAACAGCTTGTAGCGACACTGTGTCAACGTATAATATGTCAAAAACCAAAATTTACGAGGCATGACCGTTCAAAACCTATGCTCTCTCGCTGTTATGCGATAAAATTATAACTAGTATTTCGCCTAATTTTGATTAAAATATCATTTAAATATGCTATATCATTTATTTGTACAATATCTTCGGATAACTAAAAAAAGAAATAATTTTAATAATAATAATAATAATATCCTTTATTGTACACCATTAAAAGAACACAATACAAGTAATTTAATTGAAACATGTACAACCAGGCGGCCTTATTGCTAAAAAGCAATCTCTGCCAGACAACCTGGGAGAGGAGGAAATAAGATAAATACAAAAAGGTAGGCGGCATACTAAACAAATTATAAATCAAATAATATTAAAAAATGAAAAACATTAATAAACATAAAGATATACCATAAATAAATATCAATAAATAAAAGTACCATAAATAAATATCATAAAGTACCATAAATAAATATATATATACCATAAATAAATATCAATAAATAAAATTTTATTAAGTTTCATGTTTTTTCTTTTTAGAATTATTCCCGGTATTTACTCAAGGACTGCTTATAATATTATCCTGTTCTGTCAGGATACTAGTTTCTATATGGAGTTATTGACATCTGATCTCCGCAACCCTAAGGGCGAACTAGAAACTCGTGGGATAAGAACAAATTACCTATCATGAAATAAAGATTATTACCCGATGTTATGATAACAACAATGATAACAATGAGGGACGGTGGGCAGACCCACAAAGACAAATGCCCAGACCGAAACAGATTTATAACACGAGAGGCAATTCGAACCCGGGGCCGTGGTGGCTCAAAGCAGGCTCACCACCAGAACGTCACAACTAACTAAGTTTCATCCGATTGGTATTAATGATTTGCAAGCTATTTAAAGGCGTCGGGATGTGACGACCCCATCGCCCGCTGTTGGGATAACCTCTGTCACAACAGAGATTATTCCACCAGTGCAGTCAGTCACACTGGTGGTAGGTCTTTTGTTGCAAGAGGCCGGCTAGGTAGGTACCACCGCAGTGTCAAATATTCTGCCGCCAAATAGTAGTGTTTAGGCACTACTGTGTTCCGGTTTGAAGGGCATTGTACGCTAGTGAAATTACTGGGCGAACGAGATTTAAGAACTAATATCTCGAGGTTGGCAACGCGTGAGTGGCACCTACTAATGGTGCTGCAAGCGCTCATAGGCTACGGCAACCACTTACCATCAGGTGGGCCGTATGCTTGTTTGCCAATTTCTAACATAAAAAAAAAACTCACACACACAAATAATCGAGTAGACTCCGACTAGAATTTATATTATATTTAATAAGAAAATATATAAAAACAACACTCAAAACAGTACATAGCATAGTTGTACTTAAACCCGATCCCTTATTGAATTCCAAAGAAAATACCGGAGCGCAATAAAGACATTCTTTGTGGAAAAAAGATTCAGAGGCAGCTTAGACGGTGGCTGACGCAATTTTTCTTTGAAACACTCGCTTGCAAGTTTCTTTGATGTTTATTATATTAATATAATACATAAATAAAAATAAATCTTATACATAATCTTAAACATTGAGCGTCCAGCCGCCATTTTGATTTAAAGAGATTCAAATGGTACAAGTCGTTTCTAGACTGAAAATCTGAAAGATGTGCGTATCATATTTTGAAAGTGTTATATGATATGATATCTAACATTATACACCTTAAAACATAATAATTATTATGTTTTTTGTGTCATTACGGTTGATTTGGTTGCCCACCTGTGTTGGTAACCAATCATCGCAACTTATAAACGCTTGCTTTACTTAAATGACAGGCGCGTTGCTAACCCAAGGGATAGGTGGGAAGGAATAAAACGGGATCAGAGAGGGTGGGAAATTGGGTCTCTGTTACGCCTATTTTTTGTGAGAGGGTAGTACTTCCCCGACCTATTAGTGCTGGGAGGAGCATCGCTCTACTATGTTGCGATGTCTCAGCAAATGCTACATGTGTACATACAAGCTGTTGGATTTAGTGTCTTTTACTAAATAGTTGATAAAAAATGTATCAAACGGATACTTTTACCCTATAAAATCGAGCACGGTTCTGGTCAAAGCTTTAGACATGAATGAATCTGCCTCGTTCAGTCACGTTATGCATGTTTTGTCACATAGAAATTTAAACTCTCTCTTCTACAAAATTGGTAAACTAAAATAATGAAATAAAGTCGCTAGTTTTAGGACCATATTTGGACGTAAATAAGCAATACCATGTCAACGTCCATTTATAAATAAATAAACGCTACACATTCAACGGCCCCCATTAGGATAGTTATAGCCTGTGTCGGGGGTAAAACATACTCATTGACAAGGACAAATACACCCAGACCGGAAAAAATGTCTGTGTGGTCAATACAAACATATGCTCCGAGTAGGAATCGAGCCCTAATCCTATGGCGTTTAAGGCAAGTTCAATACCGCTGCGCCACAACGTCGTCATACGGCAAAGATGTCCTTACTGAAAGTGCTCGTCTTGAAAATTGCGATATACTATGTGTGTGTTCATCTGGCGAACTAAGTTAAAGTTTAGTAATTATTAATAAATTCCATTTTTTTAATGTCAAACCTTCTAAGCTATTTATTAAAGGAGCAAAACGGATACATATTATTTCTTAGGATTTAATATAATCCTTCGCAGAGCAGGTGAGTCTATTAACAATCAATGGTAGAAAAAATTCTTTCTAGTTGCTCATTATTTTATCTAGATTCGTTCTAGTATTGTGTTTAGATCATGGTAATGTAGTTTCATTTTTACGTTCCCTTGCTGCCAACCAAAAAATTTTGTGTGATTAATATTATAGTATTGAAGCCTCGCGTGGCCTTTTTCTTATTCATGGTCGAGCCTTAGTACGGAATGGAGCTCCCCGCTCATTGACACTCAATAGGGCCAACAATAACAAAATACATTCAGATAATACAAACAAAGCTATGCTGATGGGCAAGCTTCTAGCACTATCCCGGTATTTTGTCCAGGGTCTACTATACACTTATCCCGATTTGCCTGGTTACTAGTTTTTACACAGAGCGATTACCATCTGACCTTTGCAACCCTAAGGGTGAACTAGTAACTCATTGGATAAAAGTAAATTACCTCAAAAGTAAATTAGTCAAAAGTTAACGATTATTATCAGATGTTATGATAACAACCAGGACTAACAGCTTAACGTGCTTTCCGAGGCAGGTTGGGGAAACCCTAAAGGATAGGATGCCCAGACCGACTCAGATATGTATAGGACCAATACAAATATCACAACCCCCGACCGCCAAAACTTCTATTTTATAAACCCATAATTTTAGATTTAGAACGCGACCAACCCAAAATCTTTATCGCATTAAATACCTATAGCCGTGCACAAGATTGCCTTAATATTTTATGCAAAGAGAGCCGCCTGCTGCCGTGACAGAGTTTTGTTTGCACAGTAGAGATCAAAAAGGAAATTGCGCCCAAATCTCCGTCATCGTGTTCTGAATAACAAACCGAATTATCTTCCGCTCTTTGGAAATTTAATCGCCGTACTTATCTTCGGATGTTATATTTATTTATCCCTCTTAGAAATGGCGAAAATTTTATTGGTGTAATATTTTACTACCAGTGTTATTTATTAAAATCTTTTGTTTTTTTCCTATGAACATAACAGTATTCTCTGCTCTAAAGTACGTTATGTTATTTGTAGGAAGCGGTTGGCTATATAGACACTATAGGATAAGAATGTTATTATAAATAGAAAACTACACACGCTCCTATCCGCTGAACTATGATTGAACTTGTTTACGGGTTACTTGTTTACGGGTTACTTGTTTGCGGGTTACTTTTTTAATGTTAAAAGGGTCAAATGGACAGAAGGCTCACCTGTATGTTGTTAAATGATTACCACCACCCATGAACATTTACAACACCAGAAGGCATATAGGTGTGCTGATTTTGAGAATGCAACTGGTTAATTAATATTACTGGGATACATTTTATTTTCTTTAATATTTAATTGATCTTTCTGATAAGCACATCTAGTAAACTTTAATAATATTTACATTACATAGTATACAAAGCCAGATATCCACGTAGTTGTTCAACATAATTCTGTTTTTCTAGTTTTCAAACAATTATCTATATATATAAAAGGCTTTGTCCTGAATGACTGACGGGTCAACGCACAGCTTAAGCCGCTGATCGTAGAGACCTGAAACGGAGGGTGTGTTCTTTGAATGACGTGGGCTTCCGATAAGAAAGGATTTTCCGAAATACTACCTCTAAGGGGGTTTAAAAGAAGGGCAAAGTTTATATGGGACAATGCGATTCCTTGGTTCAATCTACTTCAAATTTACCATAAATCTTTTTTAACAGAATTGATGAAAGATGTGTTTCGGTTTTTATTGAAATTCATTCCTAACGGGGTTAAAAACAGGTTGAAAATTATTTTGCTTCGAAGTTTATATCAATACTCTTTAGTGCTTTTGATTTAAATTACGTTATTTTGACACATGTTTGAAAACTCAATCCGATACATGGCATATCAACGTCTAGCCTAAACTTGAAGTAATTTTTTTCTGATTTTTTCACAGGTGTTGTTTTGAAAACGTAAACGAGCACAAGGAAACAATGTTTCGGAATTCAACCCACAGGTAATCAAATAGGTGAAAAGGATTTGGCACAAGCATGGAACTCTGTTTTTTGGCGAACGATTAAGACGTGTTTTAACATTTTCTGAAATTCTTGAAATGAAGATGTGAAATGCAGATTCAAAGTTTGTATTAAAATCGTTATTCACGCGGGCGAAGCCGCTGGCCGAAGCTCGTTTTATTATATTTTGGGGAATCCAATAGATTTGGATCCATTGAATAAAAATTAAAGACTACAACCTCTTTTGTCTATATACAATATATTTAATAAAAACATGGTATTTAATAAATAAATCAAACAAACTCTCACATATATATCTTTATTAATATTTAAATAATTGAAATAGATTACTTTAACTCGCTCGTCAGCTGCCATTGTACTCTGAGCTGCATGAATAGTTCATTACGAGTCTATACCATTTTCAAACTTAATGATACGAGTCAAGTGCGAGTCGGACTCATTCATTAAAGACAAAGTTACAGACATAAACATATTTTATTTAAGTTTGCAGAATTTTAACTTCTTATAAAATGAAATGAGTTTCTTAAAAAATTACTCATATCCATTATTATCAACTATCTTGCTGATAATGATTTTACAGAAACAACTCTGAGACATTTATCCAAATATACATTTTTTTTTCGTCCCCCATTAGTATAGTGATATCCTGTGTCGGGGTTCCGGAAACATACAAGGACAAGGACAAATACACCCAGACCGGAAAATATGCGTGCATGGTCAATACAAACATATTATGCTCCGTGCGGGAATCGAACCCGCGACCTGTGGCGTTTAAGGCAGGTTCGCTACCGCTGCGCCACAACGTCGTCAATTTAATACTAAGGTATGCGTATATTAGTATTTTCTAGCATGACTCTGCTTGCACATTATTTTTGTGACTATATAGGGAAGCAAGTATACAACAGCGAAACACAATATACTGCTTTGCGGTAGAATAAATGACACTGTGCTGGTACCTAGGAAGTAGGTAGGTAGGTAAGTAGGTAGGTAGGTAGGTAGGTAGGTCGGGCTCTTGCAATAAAAGGCCTACCACCAATAAAATCTCAATTAGTAAGGGATCAATGACAGAAGTAATACCGTCTCACTACAATTCTCCATCTCGTAGCAATATTTTTACCTGATGTGTTTTGTACGATAAGTCTCCAGTACGGCCAGACCAAGAATCATCTTGTTTTTCTTTTCTTTCCCTCTCATCCTCAGTAGATTGGTACTGTTAAATACTTATTTTGCATAGACTATACAAGGCGATGACCATTGGCCCATTTGATCATAAGACGACAGTGTGTTTGTTTGCTAGCCTTGCTTGCTTTTGTTAACAATTATATAAAAATGAGAATTTTCAGTATTGATTACTTAAGCATCAACTCATGACTTAGTCTGCGAAAATCATAATACTTAAGATAATGAGCATCAACTTGAATATACGTTTTATAACTTACAACTAAAAACCACAATAACATAATTTGGACGCAAATAAGCAATACCATGTCAACCCACAAAATTGAAAAAACTGAGCTACTATGACATTCGTGTGGGTTGACACGGTATTGCTTATTTGCGTCCATTTATACTCCATAACATTTTATACGGATGATTGTTAAAGAAAAGCAAATATACCTCATAGAAGTATAAAGAAATACTCATCATTATTACACCTGTGTAGTTTCTTCAATAAAAACAACATTAGACGTAGAAACAAGAAAGTTCATAACAATGTTTTAAAATACATTGTTTTAAGAACAAAGTATTTCTCAACTCGGTAACAGCAAAAGTGCATTTTAAACTTTCCACTTTAAAATAAAAGATAGACAGCATTAAATATATAAAGTTGTTAAAAGGGATTCCAGACTTTTTTAATCCAAGGCACTCAACGTCTTAATCAACCCGATGAGGCGATAAAAATAAAACCTAAATGAAAATAGACAAACGCTAGCTCAGATTACTCTAGAATACAGAACAAGGTTAATGTTTTTTCATTATTTTATGGAGTAGATCGAAGAGCTACGCTTTAATTAATTAAAATCTGCAAGTAAAAAATAAATCGAATGTAAGTGCCTTTTCAAACGTTCCTGTTGCTTGGTAACCGGCAGCGAAGTGTGGGCATGTATTACAGCTTTAAACGTACCGGCGTAATTTTGCTCGGCAAGTGGTCGTCGAGTGTACGCCGGATTCACCACTGTGCGTACGAGCTAGTAACTTTAAAATCGGGTTGTGAAAGCGAAATGAGTTACTTGACAGTCGGCACCGAATACCCGGCAACCGGCACGTATGAAAAGGCACTAAGAGCCTGCACTCGTTACCGCCAAGGTACGGCAGGGAATATTCATGACAAATACATAGACCTAATAAATGATATAGATAGGCCCTTCCATACAGACAAAATGACAAAGACTGGTCAGTCACAAGCATGCAATTAAATCAAATGAAGTTAGCGTCACAAGCTTATAACATAATCGTATAAAATTAGCGTATGACTAACTTCGTTGATGTTGACTTTACGATGAAGCACCAGTGAGTCTTTGGTGATTTTATTTGTATGGAAATGCTTGTCTATAATGAATAATAGGTCTGTGGACAATATAAACTTAAAATTATGACACTAAATTTGATATAAAATTTACTGTCATGATTTTAAGTTTTATTTCTATTTGTCATATAAAAATCCCTGTCATATCATGCCATGTCACCAATGAACGCACGGCCTTATTCTATAACTCATTGAGAAATCTTTAGAGAAACAATTATCTTGGAATTTGGTTCTTATTTCGCTTAACTTAAAGTTGCTCACTGAAAATACTGAATACGGTATTATTACCACCTAGTAGACTATTTTCTCTGTCCATTTATTTCTCCAATATAAATTTTCTGCCTCGAATTTCCATTGTTTAACATCGGAGATGATTAGCAAGTTTACTACTGATGAAAAGCTGTAACTAGCGGAATACAATCCTTTGCCACTGAGTCCTGTGAAGCACATTCAGGTTAGGAAGATAACAAGCTTACACACTCAACGGCCCCATTAATATATGTTATATTGTGTCATTGTATGGTCAATATAAACATCTACCCCGAGCGGGAATGCTGCACCAATACGGTTGACAGAGAATTTTTTTATAATACTAATATAACTACATGATTACTATTATGTTGTTAAATAACGGAAACTTTAATCAAAACGATAATGCTCTTTATCACAAAATCTGCTACTTGAATTGTATATTATTATAGTTGATATGTGCTTTAATGTGATTAGTGTATCTTTAAATAATTCAATACGCCATGTGGTTCTCTTATCTATTATAAATGATATAATCAAGCAAGGCCAGTGTTAACGAATTTATTGCCGCTATCATTGAATATCAAATCAAATAACATATGAAGATAAAAAATGTGATTATACAAATCTTGGAAAATGTTAAAAATTGATGATTTAGAACTGATACAATTATTTTTTTGCAAGATTTTAACAGCTAAAAGTGATATAAAGCTTTATAACGTGATGTATTTTGTATATCTTTGTACCGTTTATCATTTTAATTGCTGAACTATTGCGTATACTAACCTGGACAGAAAATTATATCTTAATAAATAACGGATAGTTTTAAAAGATATTTTTTTAATTTCACGATACTATGGATTCACCCTATGCAGAGAGAAATAATTACTTTGGGAAAATTTAGAATAACTGAAATGAAAAGTGACAAAGAGAAGTTTTTCATTGATTTTAGAATGTCGATATACTTATCGATACGTACGACGTACGTTCAACTATATACTGGCATGAATATTAGTGAGCATATAATAGCAACACAAGATGTTGATGTTTTCCGACTGAACCGACCTTTTAATACCAAAAATAGGTAACCTCTAGCGCTACTTAGGTTAGTGGTAAGTAAGTAGTAGTATTTCTCTGGCCATTATTACGGCTAAAATACTAAAATAATAAAAATAAAACGACACACATATTTAACAACATTTAATCATAAACTCTAGAATTTTGAATAATTTTAAACAGATTTATGTTTAATTCATGGTTTTCGGGACAGTGGTTTTAAAGTCTGGTTCTCTAACAACCAAATTGAATCTCTGCCTTGTCATGACAATAGCGTTATCAGCAGCTTGGGTTATAGTAGATAGCAATTGATAAGTGCCACTGTATTCTACACCAACATTTCTTAACGAAACTCCACAGATCAAGAACGGCGGAGAACCTCTCAAAGGAACGATATTTGGATCAGGAATAGCGTTTCGAGGATATACTTCATGCATCGCTCCATTTCTAAGTATAATATAGCATGAACTCAATGTGTCCCATAGGGGCTTGGTGATGCTGAATGTTGTTCCAATATGCTCATGTCTGATATAGGTGACATTCCTATCTGGTAGCGTAATCTCTGTGAGACAGAAACCTGTAAAAGAGACAGCTTAATTTAATTGGTTTTGTTAAACAGCTTGTTGTACAGCTTGTTGGAACAGCATTAGTGTTGCAGTCCAATAAAAAGAGAGAGATTACAGAAAATGGGAGTTGAATCTCTGGCGTTCTTATTTCATCTTCTTATCATGTGGTTAGTGGCCAACCTAGTGTCAGTCTTGCCCAGGTAGCCCATATACCCATATAGCCTCTGACTTGACTTATCGAGTATTATCCAAATAATTAGGTACCGGGATCGACTTTATACGTTCGCTCTGAAGCAGAGGTGGACGCAAATAAGCAATACCATGTCAACCCACAAAATTGAAAAAACTAAGTTATGTATGCAGAAGTGTTGGTAAATGGCTGAAGAACATTTTTCTTTAATATTTGTAGGGTTTTAAGCTTTAAAACTTCTAAAAAGCCATTTTTTCAATCATGCAATT
The DNA here is from genome assembly GCA_023373885.1 of Hestina assimilis. Lineage (NCBI taxonomy): Eukaryota > Metazoa > Arthropoda > Insecta > Lepidoptera > Nymphalidae > Hestina > Hestina assimilis. Next base: position 12,599,675 of record CM041751.1, on the reverse strand, counting down.
TATGTATTTTTTTAAATGTTTTGGGTAATATTATATACGAAATATGCAGTTTGTATACTTATTTTTGTGAAAATAAGTAAAATAACTTACATAAATCTGAGATTGCCAAAAACTTGACCAATACATAAAAAAACCATATAAAGCAAGTTGTTCAAAATTTTCAAACGCGTTTTTATCGAAATGACATTCATGTGGGTTGACATGGTATTACTTATTTGCATTCAGATATCCTCAGTTGAAATACCACTATGCGATCGCCCATCCAAAACTTGACCGTGCCTAAAGTCGCTTTACCCACTGATCGTTTAGCTACCCAACGCAACTCAACGAGCGCGAGGCAACGCAAAAATATCGATACTGCTATTTCAAGTAGATATTCTACTTAAGAGCATTATTACCCCATCAGTTGAGCCAGACCAATCGCGTGAAAAAGTTCTACAAAAAAACGTTAAAAATTCAACTGCCTAATCTCCAAGGCAACTTGCACAAAACAATAAGCAGATAATTAACTATTACACTTTAATTAGTTCCGGTGTATAATATTTAAATTTTACTTGACCACAACATCTCAAAATTCATAGTGAATAATCACAGCTAACAGAATCATCGTATCGACTCATAGTCATTGAAGCTAACGTAACAAAAAAATAGCTAAAATGACTTGATGACTTCTTTCATTCATAATGGTGGTAGGTCTTTTGTTGCAAGAGGCCGGCTAGGTAGGTACCACCGCAGTGTCCAATATTCTGTTGCCAAATAGTAGTGCTTAGGCACTACTGTGTTCCGGTTTGAAGGGCATTGTACGCTAGTGAAATTACTGGGCGAACGAGATTTCAGAACTAATATCTCGAGGTTGGCAACGCGTGAGAGGCACCTACTAATGGTGCTGCAAGCGCTCATAGGCTGCGGCAGCCACTTACCATCAGGTGGGCCGTATGCTTGTTTGCCAACTTCTAACATAAAAAAAAATGGTTTGACCAAAAATAGGACAGAATTAAAACGATGATGAAAATAATATGGTAGAAATATAATAAAAAAAATACCACTCACCTTCATAGGCGAAGAGCGCAAGAATCACAACTAATTTATTGATCATCTTGTCAACGACTAAATAAATTTAAAATGTAGAAATGAATCTGTTTTTAAATATAATTTATATTGATAAAATTTGATCAACAGTATCTTTACTTGATAACAATAATCATGATTTTGATCACTACTGAATCGATCTGCAGTAGCTTTTCACAGCTGACTGACTGAAAAGGGGCAATGTTTTTAGAATGTGGATACATTTCTTGGCCATGCTCGATAGTATATTGATGAATCTTAACAAATGTTACTATCCCAAGATTTTTCTTAATCGTAGAAGTTTTAAATTTGTTGGAAAATTCAAAAAACGTCCATTCGCCCTAAAGAAACTCATATTTATAATATTACTAGATGTGCCCGCGTCTCTGCTTACGTTATGTAGTTTTTTGATGATCCCACGGGAAGTCAACATTTTTCCGGGATAAAAAGGTAGCCTATATGTTAATCCAAGTAATCTATTTGTGTACCAAATTTCGTCCAAATTTGTACGTGAAAGAGTATCCATCCATCCATCCATGCATCTATCCATCTATCCATCCATCCATCCATCCATCCATCCATCCATCCATCCATCCATCCATCCATCCATCCATCCATCCATCCATCCATCCATCCATCCATCCATCCATCCATCCATCCAAATAAAATTAGTTAGATTAGGATTACACACGTGCCGCTGCAGAACTAAGCTCTTTAGTTTGCAGCGAAGAGTGGCCATCCGGATCGTACGGGGATATCGTACGATATCGTATGAGGCGGCGACCGTACTAGCGCGCTTTCCACCGCTAGACTTATTGGCGAAGATGAACGCGAAGGTATATGACCGGATCCGCGCCCTCCGCCAGAGCGGCGAAAGTGCACCCCCAAGTGCGCTCGAAGCAATAAAACGGCAGGAGAGGCTCTGCGTGCTCGAGACGTGGCGCGACCGCCTTCGCGAAGAGCGATATGCGCGCAAACGCATCATCGGTACCATCCTGCCGGTATTCGGAGCGTGGATGGTAAGGCGGCGACAAGTCACCTACCGTCTTACACAGGTGCTCACTGGACATGGGTGCTTCGGTGAGTTTCTGTGTAGGATCGGACGGGAGTCGACGATGATGTGCCACCACTGTGGCGGGGACCGGGACTCCGCACAGCACACCCTCGAGGTGTGCCCCGCGTGGGACGCGGAGCGTAGCGCCTTGGTCCAAGAGATCGGACGTGACCTCTCCCTGCCAACAGTCATACTGGCGATGCTAGGCAGGGAATCGGCGTGGGAGGCCGTTGTCTCCTTCTGTGAGACCGTCATGGTCCGGAAGGAGACGGCTGAGCGGGATCGGGAAAGGGCCGATCCTGCTCGACGACGACGGCGGCGGCGTCGCCCACCTGATGCTGCTAGCCGTCCCGGCCCTCCAGCCCCTTTACCCGGGGCTATATAAATAGGGCGTGCCCTCGGGTCGTCGACGTACAGGGTGGGGAACCTGTGCGTCCGTATTGAGCGGCCTTGAGAAGGACTGCAGTCGATGTGGACCCGACTGCCGTACGCGCTTGCGCGGGAAGCGCTGGGGGCTTACCATCTCGCCCCCCGGGACCGAGCTCCGCTAGGCGAAGCACAGTGCTTGTCAGGTCGCGTTGGTTAGTTCTACGAGAGTTCCCGTAACCTGACAATCGCACAGAGGTCGGCCACCGAGGAGGTTTTAGTGGGTCCTCATGACGTTACCATCTTGTCATGGAACCCCACATAACCCGGTTCTCCTCCCAGGAAGCCGGGTATCTGGTAGCAGATTTCCTCCCCGTTAACAAAAAAAAAAAAGAAAAGGATTACACACGTTTTCTCTCTAAACCAAATTCTAAAGTCAATGCGGACAAAGTCGCGGGTAGATGCTATTATAAAATAAATATACAACAAAAAAGTAAATACCTTATATTTTCGTGTATGAATGTGAAACGCAGGTGGAAAAGATGTTTCTACTGCCTTGCCAAGTTTGAAGCAAAAGTATGCACCTGCTCTGCCAACTATGTGAAATAGTGGATAACTAAACATACAAGAACAACTATATAAGTGAAGTAGTTTGGAAAACTGCCTTTGGAAACATCTTAAGACCATACAAAAGTTTATATTTTAAGCAACTTCTATTTCACATGTTTGTGTAAAAAAACTGAGCTACCACATTTTTCCCATTTCTAAATAAATTCTTAAACAGGTTTAATTTTTTTGTGATATATTTCTTGGACATGCTCAATAGCATTCACAATCGATCTCAGGTAATTATTATAAGAATATGTTGGTGCATGGCGAAGTGTTGAGTAACTGCAGCTATAGATCTTATTTAATACGTTTGATTAGAAAGACAATATTTGAGAAGCTGTCATTCTAACGAAGTGTCATTATCAAAATAAATCATGGTCGCATCAAATAAAGACGAATCGCTGAAATCAGACGTAGTAGTTACAGCGCTGTTCAATTTATCTGGGGGCATGGCAGTGCCCCCGCCAAGTCGAGCAAAAAGCGGCACGGCCGTACTATCCTTTTCTCGAAGCACTTCAGGCCATTTTCGACGCTCTATAACTTCGTTGTGGATCAAGCTATAAGCCTGAATTTTCAGTAACCGAGCAGGTATTGTATAGACACGGTATATTTCAAATTTCATTCAATTTGAACCAGTACTTTTAGAATTATAACTAGTCAAATTTCGTAATTTTGTCATTCACTGACTGACCGATCATCAAAACTCTAAGGCACTTCTAGCAGACATGGAAGCTTCAAATTTAGAATATAATTAGTGTTTAGTGTAAAAGTAAAGGAAAAATTAAAATATTTTGTAATTTCGCTCTAGTTTTCTAGATACACCAACTGCATAAATAACTTTGTAATCTCATATAAATGTATAGTATTACAAAGTTACATTTGCAGTCAGAAACGCACTTACATAATTTTCAACCTTTTATAACTTCGTTGTTGCTAAAACTAAAAGCCTGAATTTTCAGTAACCAACTAGACATTGTATAAACACGGTTTATATCAAATTTCATTCAATTTGAAAAAGTAGTATAAGAATTATAACTAGTCAAAAATTTCTTAAGTTTGTTATACATTGGCGGACCTTCATCAAAACTCTAAGGCACTTCTAGCAGACATGGAAGCTTCAAATTTAGAATATAATTAGTGTTTAGTGTATAAATAAAGGAAAAATTAAAATGTTTTGTAATATCGATCCAGTTTTCTAGATACACCAACTGCATAAATAACTTTGTAATCCTATATAAATGTATAAAATTACAAAGTTACATTTACAGTTAATAAATCAGTGTACATGTATAGTACCTAGATGGGTACCTAGATAATATACGATTAAATTCAAGAAGTGGGTAGAAAAAGTAGGACTTTCTACAAAAAGATATGAGATCCCATTAAAAACATAAAATGTAAAAAATTGCCAGTCTCGCAAAGCAGTTCTTCTACTACAAAAAGTGGTGAGATCTCATTTTTTTTTTTTTTTTTTTTAAGTTGGCAAACAAGCATACGGCCCACCTGATGGTAAGTGGCTGCCGCAGCCTATGAGCGCTTGCAGCACCATTAGTAGGTGCCACTCGCGCGTTGCCAACCTCGAGATATTAGTTCTTAAATCTCGTTCGCCCAGTAATTTCACTAGCGTACAATGCCCTTCAAACCGGAACACAGTAGTGCCTAAGCACTACTATTTGGCGGCAGAATATTGGACACTGCGGTGGTACCTACCTAGCCGGCCTCTTCCTCGTCACATCCCGACGCCGGGATATCTCATTATCTCATGTATAACTACGCCTGAAACTTGGCAGTTTTACGAATCTAAAAGTATTTGTATGAGTAGAATAAGTCGCCGTAAAAGTGCTTTTCCCAGCACAAATGGGCCGGCTCGACTGGGGAAGTACTACCTTTTACAAGTATTACTTTGTCATCTACCTTTTAATATTGTTTAAGTTTTCATTAATTTTAAGTTGTTGTGATTATACTGGCCATATCGAGTAGAGGAATACCTCTAATGGGTTCGAGACGCCATCTTGACCTTTATTTTGTATTTACTTGAAAAAGATATCTTGTGAGTGGATTGAGGTGGATCACTTAGATTGTTGGGAGGTGAGTTTAGATCGGTGCTGCGAACCCACTGCTCGAATATATCTGATTCTATTATTTTGTTAAAAGGAATTAATCTATAAGAAATATTGTACATTAAGTTTGGTGCTAGCATTTTGCCTAAATGGCGCCCACAAGATTTGTAACCACTAATGACGATGTCGGTAAGAATCACCATTCTCCGAAAACGGACCTCTCTGTCGGAAACGGAATCGACCTCGTTGTGGCGTTGTGGGTAGCGAGTATGCCTTTAGTCTCGACGGTCCGTGTGGTTTCTCCACCGTGCCTCGGAGAGCACATTAAGCTGCCGGTCCCGGTTGTTATCACATAACATCTGATAATAATCGTTAACTCTTGGTAAATAAATTGCTTTTGTCCAATGAGTTACTGGTTCGCCCTTAGAGCTGCGGGGGCAGATGGCAATCGCTCCTTGTAAAAACTAGTAACGTGTCAAATCTGGATAAGAATAATAAGGAAACCGTTGGTAAATAAAATACTGTGAATAATGCTAGAAAAAAAATGTCGGAAACGGCTTTAACGATTTTCATAAAGTTTAGTATGTATCGATCTAATTATCGAACGAGGATCAGTTTTTAGTAAATGTCATTTTATTCGTGTTTTCAGGCAAGGAAAACTCCGGTGCTAGTCCAGATGAGCATCATATTATTACAATTATCAATTTGCATTATTCATATTTCATCATTAAGTAATTAGAATCTAAATATAATTTCCAAAAATGACGATATACCAAAAAAAATACCAGACAAATCTCAGTCATCCAGGTTTTACATTTTACAAAGATTATTATTATACCTTTTCAAAGACTTATAATACAGGTGCATAAAATACGTGTCATTATCATGTATATCAATGATGCAGCAAGCGATTTTTAATCAACATTCATAAGCTTATTATCAATAACACCCTAAAGACTGATTCTGTCTGTGAAGTGCCGCTAATCACAAAAGATAATCAAATAAAATAAATCGTTACCTATATATATTATACAAAAATAAAAATAAAACAAATCTACACTTTTTAAGTGAAATCTTCGATCAGGATTTTTGGATCGTCAAGTGCCATTAGATAGATCCTACAGATAAAAAAAAGATACAATAAACTGAAGTCTGAATGGATTTGGATGAAATTTGGTACTGGTAAAATGGTTACCTGGATTAATTAACATCATCATAGAATCTATACTTTTTATCCCGAATAAATCTTAGGTTCCCGTGGGATTATTAAAAAACTTACTACATGCCGTATCAATTGAGAATTATGATGTTTGTCACGCAACCACGCATAAACTACTAAACGGATTGGGATGAAACTTTACACACACATAGCTTATTATCTGGAATAACACATAGGATACTTTTTATCGTAGAAAAAATATCGTGAAAAAAATTGGGATTATAAATCATACTACAGGACGTTCGTTAAAGATGCGTCTTATCTTATATTATAATACTTGGTTATATTGTAGAGTGTCTAGTTCACATTTTTTTTATCTTTTAATTTATATTATGTAATATGGTCACAGAGTAAGAAATCACGAGTGTTCTTATACACTAGAAACATTTTAATTGCTTGCTGGAATGGTTGTCAAATCCAAGAAGTAATAACGGAGGAGCTCTCAAAGGTACATATCTATGAGCCAGAATGTCTGAAGCGACTTTGCCCCTGGAGACTTAGTAAACTCCATTAAACATAGTTAAGTGCGCTCTGAGCCTGCCAATTCAGGACTCTATGACAGGAGCCCTGTTACGAAACTATGTTATCAATTTCATTAGGAAACTGCTAATTAATTAGCTAAGAGGCCTTTGAGTATATATTTGTCTAGTAAGTATATGAAATGGGTATAGTGATTGAATTTTGCTTCAAATTTCAGAAATAAAAGTCTTTTATGCCTTTAATTAATACTTGTAATGAGGATACGAAAATACCTAAAAATATTAGAGTAATTTTTTTCGCGATCAAAAAGTTCTAAACATTAACATAATTAGGTTATCAATTTTTTGTATCCGGTTAAGTGGTTGCCGCAGCCTATGAGCGCTTGCAATACCATTACTGGGTACCACTCACGCGTTGCTAACCTCGAGATATTGATTCTTAAATTTCCTTTGCCCAGTAAATTCTCCAGTCTACAGTGCCCTTCAAATCGAAACACAGTAATGTCAAAGACACCATTGCTTTGGGGTAGATTGTTTAACACTGCGGTGGTATCTACCTACCCGGCCTCTTGCAATAAAAGACCTACCACCAGTGTGACTGATTGCACTGGTACAATAATCTCTGCTGTGACAGATAATATCCCAACAGCGGGCGATGGGGTCGTCAGGTCCCGACGCCTAAAAAGCTTACATTATCAAGGCTTAAGAAGTAACATGCGTGTTATATTGGAGAAGATAACGGAAGAAGATAGAGATGGTGGAAGTGATGGCTTCCAGCTATCTCACTCTAACTCTTTCGGAACAGATTAAACTACTATATAATAGCGATAACGATAATAACAATACCAAAACCGTTATTTTATTATCAGAATGTAATCAAATTGAAAGATACTTATCAAACCTTAATAAAGATTTTATCAATACTACGTGATTCGGTTCAACATCGATTTAAATATTTTACAGTGACGTTATAGAATTTTCCAATACAATAATCGTACGAGTATTTTTTCATAAAATAATTTGTCGGGGATCCAAAAAGTAGAAACATTCGTAAATCCAACAAAGAAAATAAAAATAACAAAATCCAGAGAGAATATACATTCCGTTCTTTTTTTCCTGTTCCGTGGGTTGGCAAAGCGCATCGGATGCTTCAAGTATCGCGCGCGTTCATAGGCTGCAGTGACTGCTTACCATCAGGCGGACCGTATGCTTGTTTGCCAACCGTCATGTAATAAAAAAAGCAATCGAATTTTTTTTTTAAGATATTGCTATTGCCCGTGGCTTTGTCATATGAGTTTTTTTTAATGAAGCACTTTTAGTGCAATATTGAAAAGAAGGGGTGGCAAGAGAAAAAGGAAGGGATAGAACAGTGGGGGTGGGAGATTGGGCCTCATGCTTTTTATGTTGATTTGATGAGAGGGTACTTCCCCGTTCGAGCCTGCCTTTTTGTGCTGAAGCATGGCTCTACTGCTGCGAAATGCTGCTTTCTGTGTTTTTTTATTCCTGCCCTCCTACTATTAATAAAAACTCCATCATTAGAATTTCCTCCTATGTTTTCAAAATGAATATAATTCTTCGGAAAATAATAAATTACTTTCATACTAGTCCACACAATTAAAGCTTATATTTTTTTTTTACTGAGATTGGTTTAAAAATTTTCTGCTACGAAAGTCATTTATGATCGTATGATTTCGAATGTTTTCATCCAATAATATTTTAAAGAGCTTATCCGATTACTAGACGTAGCGTAACGGCCCACTGACCGCGTAATTTTCGACCGTTCAACCGCGTTAACTCCGGTAATAATCAAATTAAAAGACCATACGGATAGTTGCTTCAGATTACAATTTAATATTACCTTAATATTTTTATAAAAAATACTACTTATAAGACTAAATATTCTATTTATAATTATTACATAAGTTAAAAAAAGATAGACAACACAAAAAACTTAATAATAAATAAATAAACGCTACACACTCAACGGCCCCCATTAGGATAATTATATCCTGTGTCGGGGTCCGGAAACATTCACAATGACAAGGACAAACACAACCAGACCGGAAAACATGCCTGTATGATGAATACAAACATCTGCTCCGAGCAGGAATCGAACCCGCAACCGTCGAGGCTTAAGGCAGACTCGCTACCCACAACGCCACAACGGTGTCATAAACTTACTTAAACCCTTAAGGAAACAAAAAACTTAATTTAATTGTTTCTTCCTAAGATAAACGGCAGCCACCTTAGATATTTATGTACCAAAAATAATTTAGACACAATTCGGTATGTTGTAATGGTTGTTTTACTTTGAAATATTTTCTTTTTGTCCGGATTGCTTAATCAGATTTTCATGAAACTTATATGCAACCAACATGAAAGCATCCGTAATAAAATTCGGTTCACGAACAGCAATGATTGCGAAACATACACACAAAAAATTACAAATTAACCAGATTTTAAGTACATGGAATAAGAAAGAAATATATGATTTATTGAATTTTTATCTCTACAAAATTAAAGTTATTTTTAACCTTTAAAATGGCATATAACTAAATTTTAATTTAATTTAATTGCAATTTCTTTATCAGATGTTAAAAAATATCCTTTAAGTAAAACTCTTTATAACAAATGACTCTTTTTAATATATGACACGAAATTTCTTCTTTCTGTCTTCTTTAAATTAAAATAAATAATAATTATATTTATTTCACATTTTGGACAGAAAATGACCCAGCAAGATAGGCGTTTTTTAACTGGTCATCCTCGGTTTTCAGAATTAATTTTAGCTTTAATTAATTTTAAAGCACACACAAAATAAATAGCTTAATTGCTACGAACAATGCATTTTGTACGTATCCTAATTTGATAACCACACGGAAAGTGTGCATTCGAGCGTAAACCGTGACACAGCGGTCCATCGACCGCGTGATTTCCAACAATTCTACCGCGAAAACAACGATAAATCTAATTAAATACCTGCAAATCGTATTAACGATACAGACAAAACACAACAGTATTATACTATTTATCTTTTAAAATATATTAGACTCACTCCCTGATAGAGATTATTGAATTGATAATGAAACAATTGTTATTAAAAATGTAAAAACGCTTACTTGTTGCTTCTCGATTTTATATGCATTACATTATATTGAATGAAGCACGATTATGTATCTGTTTGTACTCGTATGAATGTACGTATGTCCCAAATAATAATTTTTATGTTATGACATAATTATGACGAGCGTTGTGGCGGATACAATTCCCGCTCGGAGCAGATGTTTGTTATACATATCTGTTTCGGTCAAGACGTTTGTCCTTGTGGGTCACCCCACCGTGCCGCGGAGAGCACGTTAAGCTGTCGGTCCCCTAATCGTAGCATAACATTTGATAATAGTCGCTAGCTCTTGATAGGTAATTTGCTCTTATACAAATTCGCCTTTTGTGTTGTGGAGGTCAGATGGCAATCGCTCTGTGTAACAAAAACTGGTGACCTGTCGAAACAGAATAAGAATATAAGAAACCCCTGAGTAAATACCCCTAATAATGCTAGCTATAATGATTATGTTATAATTATGTTTATATTATTGTTGTTCTAAGATAACTGACCTAATTTATCATTAAGTTTTAGTATATGACGACCTCCTGCTTTATATATAACTAGCTACTGCCTGCAGCTACGTCGGAATACCGATTACTAATAAGTTATTAACAAGATAAATAGCATATATATTATTAAAACTATCGTGAGACATTATTAACTTAATGTAAAAATCTAAACGGCTCACACTCACGTGTAATCGGTGTAAGTACCGACTAGTTTCGGACTCATCGGAGGGTGAGTGGGTAACGTTCGCGGTCGCGACCCGTCTCGCACTTCACACCGACTACACGTGAGCCGTTTAGATTTTTACATTAAGATATATAGCACTTATAGCAATAAAGTAATTAGTATCTAATATTTGACGACGTTGTGGCGCAGCGGTAGCGAACCTGCCTTAAACGCCACAGGTCGCGGGTTCGATTCCCGCTCGGAACATAATATGTTTGTATTGACCATGCAAGCATATTTTCCGGTCTGGGTGTATTTGTCCTTGTCATTGTGAATGTTTCCGGACCCCGACACAGGATATCACTATCCTAATGGGGGCCGTTGAGTGTGTAGCGTTTATTTATTTATTTATTTATTTAATATAAATTGTGATGAAAAGAAGCCTCTTAAAGGAATCTATGGACCAATCTATAAATACCAAAAGCATCTTAATTGATTCAGCTGTTTGAGCGGGAAAATGTAACAAAGTAATAGTCACTTATTCTACTTATAATTTGAGATTAAAATGTATGTATTATGTAAAAGAATATTTTTTTCAATAGCAATAATATTTACACATATTTATTTAATAACCGCAACGAAAAGGTCATTTCCAGGCATAGCTATTAAGCGCGTAATTCAGCACCGTTCTGCCGCAAAAAGTCGTAATTGAATTAAATATCCAGTACTGCGATAATATGCAATTATCGTAATCCGATTAATGATAATTAGCGAATCGTTTCGTTTTTTACTACTAGTCTTACATTAATAAATAAACTGTGTACAATAACAGAACTTCAAAATAAGTTTTTGTGTACGTTTCGCGGTAATTTCAGTGCCCACGAACCGTTTTTACAGTTATTTTATTTTGAATAGGGATACATTTCGGGTGATCTTATAGTATAAATATTGAAGTTTGTTGATTAATGTTGTTATTTTTAATAAATTTTATTTAAAAATCAATTGATGTTAACCTTTTTTAATCTACTTTTTTTGAATGTGTATTGCTTTTGGCTCTACTGGCCTTGACAGCGTCTCCAAGTGGGAGCCGAGAACCAGCCGTAAAAGAGAAAGCCATCGCGGAGGCTCAAATTTGATTCCGTCCTTATGGAGGCACCTGCGAGGCCGAACCATGGCTCGCGACGTCATCGGAATGGAGGAAACGCTCCGAGCGCATTCTAGTCAATAGTGTCAAACGCGCGTCACCTTTTTAAATACTAAATTGAGATAAAACCATAAGAAAATGTTTTATTTATAATCAATTTGCTGCTGAATTAATCTTATCATTTCATTTATCTTTTTAGCTTGGTTTTGATTTAAAAAAATAAAACCATACCTACGCTCAATATACTTACCCCAGATATCCTTTCAATAACATTCTTAAATATGATTGATCAAAAGTCAATAAATTAAAGTGATATTCAAGAATATTAGACACAGGGCACGCTATTACTTATTCGAGACGCGGTGTCTTGTTGTGACATATTAAATTAAACGACGAAGTCTCCGAAACTGAAATCTTAGTAATTCGAAACTCGTGCAAACTCTCCGTTCGTTATAACGCGTCACGTAAAACAATTCCCAGCCCCTTATCCGAACCTGTGTCTTGAATACAATAACACTTACTACATTGTACAGACGAATTCATAGAAAGAGCGTTCCTTTTGAAGAACTTAATTCCTCAAACTAAAAAAACAATCTACGAATACCAGATAATACCTTCTACTTTAATAAATAATAAATAAACGCTGCGCACTCTACGACCCCTATAAGGATAGTGATATCCTGTGTCGGGAGTCAGGAAACATGATATCTACAAATGAATGGTGTTGCAAGCGCTTATAGGCTACGATGTCTGTATGCTTTCTTATCAACTTAGTCGCATAAAAAAGCTCTTGCAGGTGCAGCTACAGGTGCAGGTGCGTTAAGGTATATAATTTAAGCTTTTTTTTTATAAACACCATATAATTTATGCTAATAAATTATATATTAAAAGCGTTTAGCTCGTATTTTATTGTGCGTTGATTTTTCTGTGAAATACTACTCTATGACAATATAAGGCGGACCGCTTTCTTCATTGACTCCCAATCTACTTGAATGGGATATGAAAGTGACAAGAAATGGCTTCTGACAAGAGTGACAGGGGTGATCATTTCAGAAATGTTTGAGTGCGAATATTAGACCTGACTTCTTCTTCTTCTTATCAAGTGGTTAGTGGTGATTGAGTCTGATTAAGCACACTTGAAAAAACCAACATTGAAACCTCGCTCTCATTTACATACGGGTCTCAGTTCAACGATGGTTTCTGGACGTTTCAGGCAACGGCAAAACACACAAAAAATATCAATATAAAAATATCAATTAGAAAATATTTTGTATTACATACATATGTTTTGCTCAATATCTAACCTTATTAATAATAATTGCTAGTGTTAAGCTGGGTTGAAAAAATACAACAATACAAAATTTCTCTTCAATTTTTTATTATAATTTCAGTAATAATTCAAAATTGTTCTACACAAAATTAAAGCAATTGTACTTTCATTGAAGGGAAGTAACAAAAAATGTTAACATAAAGCCGTAAATACACGACAGCGTGTAGTTAATGGGATAAACTTAGGCAATTTGTTGAGAAAAACTGCAAGCAATTTTAGTACAGTTGTACAACAACCATAATAAGTGGCATAAATAAAAAATAACTGAACAAATTCCGTTGAACAAAGTAGTGATATCTATATCTATAAAAATAAACGAAACTGAAGTGCCTGCTTCTAATTTTTAATTAATTTTGACGACGTTGTGGCGCAGCGGTAGCGAACCTGCCTTAAACGCCACAGGTCGTGGGTTCGATTCCCGCTCGGAGCATAATATGTTTGTATTGACCATGCAAGCATATTTTCCGGTCTGGGTGTATTTGTCCTTGTCATTGTGAATGTTTCCGGTCCCCGACACAGGATATTACTATCCTAATGGGGGCCGTTGAGTGTGCAACGTTTATTTTTTTTTTTTAAAGCTTTGCACTAAATGTATATGCAAGTATATAGGGTACTTACATAACTATGTTTTTTTGTCTGTCTGTTGATTCCGGCTCACTTTTTTTATCTATATGTATAGCATCTGGATTTCTAAAATTAGTCTAACGATTTTCATGAAATTTAGTTTACAGGGAGTTCAATAGCGATAAATTGATCTAGCTAGAATTCATTATTAGAAAATGTCGTTTTATCCGTGTTTTCAGGCAATAAAAACTCCAGTTCGAGAAAATATTACTCTTCCAAGTCCTGTATTAGCGAGTACTACTACTATAATTGCTTTAACGACCAGCAAGTAAACTAGCAAACGAATCTAAAACTACTTCAGTAGATGGCATTATAAAATATTGTTTATATTTCATTATTATTCAATTCGTAAAAAGAAATCCGAGCAAAACTCGGCCATGCTGGTACTTGTTACAAGAAGTAACTTACGAGAACATACGAGACACGCCGCGGGTATAGCTACTTATAAATATGAATAACATTACAATATATTAGCAACAATTAAGCCCAGCGACCCGTATACATTCCAATTTATCTTACGAAGATTAACGAGACTTAGTTGGCTTTAACAACAACAACAACAAAGCTCTAAACACATAACTTCAAACGTCGAATTAAATACATGGTAATCTTCCACGAACTTGCGAATAATATAAAAACAACATTAAATACAACAATATTAACAATAAATTCAATTGGTTTGCGTAAACACGAAAAATTATTAAAAGTAAAATAACTTTATTTACATGAGGTATAAATTGTATTTATTTTATGTGTTCAGGTTCAAAGCGCAGTAGATGGAACTATAGAAAAATATTTTATAATATTATTATACATACAGTCAAACATAGAACCTCCTAATTTCTTAATTTCAGTTACGAATCGAGAGGTTTATTTTTGTGAAAAAGTTTATAATAATTTCAAGAACAAATAATCATATATTTTATACATTAGTCCCGCACCATAGGGACGGAATGAAATTTGAGCCCGCGTGAGGGCTGCCCCTTTATTACGGCCGAGTCTCTGTACTCGACCACCCGCCCGCTGACGCTGTCAAGGCCATTAGGGCCAACAGCAATACACATTTCGAAAAAAAAAACATTACCCAGTTACTTCACGCCGATTGTCTGTGAGATGGTAGTGCTTCCCCGGTCGAACCGGCATTTATGCTTGGGGAAGTACGGTTCTACTACTACTAAGTCAAGGCGAATACTCCTTAAATGAAGTTTACTGTAAGTAGTTATTTATAGTTCCAAAGTTTAGTTATTATCCTTAATTATTATTATAATATGTTCTGGAGAATTTTGTTAATTAATCTCGAATCACGGTCAAGAGTCTAGCAAGAAAATACAGTGCTTAAGTTTGGGGAATAACTATATACTTTAGCTTAAGTTCTCTTGTTTGGAATTTGGGGTGTAGTGGTGATTGTGTTAGAGTTTCTTGAGGTAGATTAATTACTGTATATTACGTGGATGTATAGGATAGTGACTCAAATAATGAAAAAATGATAAACATCTATTTATCGGCGTCGGGAGGTAACGACCCCATCGCCCACTGTTGGGATAGTCTCTGCCACAGCAGAGATTATCCCACCAGTTCAATCAGTCATACTGGTGGTAGGTCTTTTGTTGCAAGAGTCCGGCTAGGTAGGTACCAACGCATTTGTCAAATATTCTACCGCAAAGCAGCAGTGTCTTTGCGATTACTGTGTTTCTGTTTGAAGGGTACTGTAGGCTAGTGAAATTACTGGACAAAAGAGATTTAAGAACAAATATCTCAAGGTTGGCAACGCATGAATAACTACAAAAATATGGTGTTGGTAATAGTCCACGACAACCCCATACCATCAGACGAGTCGTATGCCTGCTTGCTAACTTATTCACATAGAAAAAATGTAATTAATTAACCAGTTTTCTAAATAATATGGTATACATAAATCTATTTGCAGAATAACAAACGCTACCCTTTTCCATTTACCTTTCGAGTGATAGGATAGAATACATTTATACGAAATGAAAATTCAATCAATGCGCAACCGGCTAACAAGTTGAAGGCAAATGTTTGCGCTAATCAGTGACAAAAAGTTACTGAAGCCGCTACGTGTTTTAAATAAACCACATCAGATCAATGTTGAATACTATTTACATAATATTATACTCAACCCGAATATATTTAAATAAAGATTAACAATAAATATTACAACATATTATCAATTCCATGCTAACTATATTTACAAATAATTGCAACTGTACAAATTATGTTCACAGGGAATGGTGGCAAGAACACTAGCTGCATTTCCCCACTGACTCGCAATCCCGATTCTTTGGACGAAAAAATGGCCAACCTTCCTGTCACCTGTAGAATCAATGATTTAGCACTAACTGTTCATGACCCAAGTGTTTCTACTGCAAACTGCACAAAGATGTAATTTGGAATAAGTGAACAATACTTACACCTGTTACAGAATTCAGTTTCTTCCGTAGCGACTCCCACCCGTAACTCCGTCTGTCTGACATGAGATAGGGCCAATGTATGAACGCAAGTAGCTTTCTACAAAAGAGACCCGTCCCCTTTGGGATTAACAATGAATTTGATGATATAAATGTTACTGCAATAATTATGTCGCCACAATGTCGTCAAAGTGTAAATAATTGTTACGTGGGCCCTTGCTGTTTTCAGCATGAATTAGTACAACTACGTTATTATTAACTAGTATTACTACGTACCGTTGCATTTCGTTTCGTCCCCAGCTTTCTCCTTCCTTTTTTCCTATGTCTAATCTCAGGTGGCAAAGCACGGTGATGCCTTATATATTGTAACATAAGTTTCTTAACTTCTCATCAGGCAGGCTGTAACCTATTTGCCACCATTGCGGTTTAAAAAACGATAACCATGGTAGCTTAGAGAATTCATGAAAGGTTATTTCTAAGGCCACAATACTTACTCAAAATATGATTCGAAATGGGATGTGTCACTTTTTCGTACCAAAAAATACTACTGAAATCTGGCCTTGCATTTGTACGATTTAATGTACTATGACAAATTCCAATCAAAACTTCTAAACCTTTCCTCTCTATCTCTCTCTCTCTCTCTCTTACCTGTGCCATTCGGTCCTTCTAATACTTCATTGGATTTAATTCCAATTTTAGAAAAGGTTGCGACCTAAACAAACACTTTTAAACTGAGCATCGGAAGGACAATGCAAACAGGTTTAAACGAAGCTAGCTCACTTATTATATAGAATTATCCACACTAATATTACAAATGTGAAAGTAGCCCTGTCTCTTTCCTTCTTATAACTAAAGCGATGAACTAATCCTTACTCGTTTTTTAAATGGACATAGCTTACTGGAACCCAAAACAAGCTACGGGCTACCACATCTAATACTTTGTAAAAGCTAAACATGTTGACCGTTTTGTTGTAAAGATAGAAATCCTCAATGCTGTTGTTTGGTTAGTATTACCCTCTCACAGAAAATTGGCGTAAATTAACAGTATCAGAAGGTACTGTTTTGTTTCATGCGATAAGTGAGAGCGCCTGAAGCCTTTGTTCTTTTTTCCCTCATTATACCTCGTATCCCGTTCCTTGGGTTGGCTACGCGCATTTAATACTACAAGTATCGCCTGCGTTCATAAATTGTGGTGACTGCTTGCCATCAGGCGAACCGTAGGCTTGTTTGCCAACCGTCGTGAAATAAAAAAAATGCGTTGTGTTGCGTAATTGCGTTGAAATTTATAATTGTGTATCTATTCTTATTCTTATCCTCATTTAAGGTTGTATCTTTCTGGAGCCAGTGTGCAGGTATTTATCGTCTAGGGTCAGACCACCGTGTTGGAGAGCGTCCTCGCAGTCTTGTACTTGTAACTGTGTATCTATATTACTGGCTGTGCCTGCAGCTTCGCTCGCCTTCCTCAAAAAATGTACTGTCAAATGCAGAAAGAATTTTCAAATCCGACCAATATTCCCAGAGATTAGCACGTTCAACCAATGAAATAAACTCTTTGGCTTCAGCACGGGCGAAACCGCTGGCAGAAGCTAGTATAATATAATGACGCGCGTTAATGATTAATATCAATTATAATAAAAGAAATCTTTCTTAATGAGAATAGCTGTTCCTTAAACGTTAATGGTAATTACAACGTGTACAAAAAAAGTAATTTTTAAATCTCTTCACAGCGGAAAGGACGGTGTAATCGGCTTAATTAAGACCTTGCTATTTTAAGAGCGACGTTAATTATTTTACTTTTTTAATTTCAATGTTACTAGGATGAAGAAATTTTAAATATTCATGTTATATAATTTGTTATAATAAATAAATGCTATACACTTAACAACTAATGGGGACCATTAGGATAATGATATCCTGTGTCCGAGAGTACGAGAGTGAGACAAATACACGCAGATCGGAACACATTCTTGTATGGTCAATATAAGTGTCTGCTCCGAAAGGAAAACGAAATGGCTTGGCCCGGGGAAGTACTGCCCTCTCACAGAAAATTGGCGTAAAGTAACAGTAGCAATAGGTTTTGTTGCTTTTTGTGCCATGAGTAAGAGTGCTGGAGGCCCAATCTCCCAGCTACCTGGCCTAGCTGGCCTCTTGCCACACAGACCTACCAGCAGTGTGATTTACTGCACTGGTGGAATAATCTCTGCTGTGACAGAGACTATATGTGTGCTAGCTAAACAGACTGTATGTGTCACTCTAGAATGTCCACTAACCTCACCGACAAAATATTAATGGTATTCGTAAAGGTTTTATATTTGATATCACGTTTTTAGCCACTGGGGACATTATTGAGTCAGGTAAGAAAACCTTATCCGCACTTTAATTTCATATCACACACAGCACAAAAAATATTTTATTGGAGTATTTTTTGACTTGTCACTCACAAGGGTAGGTATAGGAATTCAATACAATTCCCTTATATATGATCGTTTTTGTAAGTTCCAGAAAGGGTTGGCTTTTACGTTCTCACTTATCATTGGGATACGAATAAATATGATATGGACCCAGGTTTTTACGAGGGCCACTTTCACGCGAAAGTAATTTTAACTTATTGTATGTTACTGAAAGGGCTTCCATTTTCATAATAACGTATCAGAAAAATATAAATGGTGATTTGTCGATTTATAACTATCCTCAAAAGTGTAAAAATGTGAAATGTGACGTAAAATCTTCGCGAAGTTGCGTTTTGTCCAGATCAAAGGTCGGAGGCCTTTTCGAAAAATCGTTAGCTCCTATGAGTGACATAA
The DNA here is from genome assembly GCA_023373885.1 of Hestina assimilis. Lineage (NCBI taxonomy): Eukaryota > Metazoa > Arthropoda > Insecta > Lepidoptera > Nymphalidae > Hestina > Hestina assimilis. The sequence goes on along the minus strand of CM041751.1, from coordinate 12,580,714 downwards.
GGCAAATGTCTTAAATGGTCAATTGATTTACTGATCAGATCATATTTTCCATAAATAAATAATAATTTGTTGGCAATATGTTCGTTAATAGAGTAACTATTGATTGTGGAACTATACCTATCTTTTTAAAAGTTGAGAATTGCTTAGTAGGCCGCAATATGGAATAATTTTGGATGGCCATAAAATAATGATACAATTAACATTTATTTAGTTAGGCCTTTTATTGCAAGAGGTCGGCTAGGTAGGTACCACCGCAGTGTTAGTCAGTCATACTAACGTAAAGCAGTATACTGTGTTTCGATTTAAAGGACACTGTAGCTAGTGAAATTACTGGGCAAAGGAGATTTAAGAACCAATATCGAGTTTGACCCGTGAATCATATGTATGGTGTGGCTAGGGTACATAGGCTGTGATGACGATTACTATAAGGTTGCTTGCTTGCTTAGCTTTTACATAGTCACTAAAAAAAAAGTTATTAACTAGCTCTGCCTGCAACTCCACTACAGCTGTTATGAATAAAAATAGACATAAAAAAATAAAATTCACTTTAAAAACTATAATGATTAAAATGCATCAAATTTTCAAGTATTATTCCACGTATATTCAAAATCCCTAATCAATCTTAAATAGAAGTAAAACCTGTGATCAATCAACAAGAACTTACCATGATGAAATACGTCATCCCAAATGAGAAAAGTTTGATTGGTGGGAAACCTTCAGAAATTCATTAGCGTACGCAACTCGGGTGTTATTACGAAAACTTTAATAAAAAAGTTAGAAAACATGTCTGCGTCCCTCGTAGAATACGAATTGACTATAATTTCACAGCTTAAAAAGTATCAGTAGGTACTGTTGCTTTTAGTGAGATGAGTGAAAGCGCCGAAGGCCCAATCCCTCCACCATCCTTTTGATAAAAATTTGTACAGAGGTAGACTAAGACCTTAGGAAAGGACATTGACTACCTTTTGTCGCGATAAAAAAGGCTTGAAGGGTTTGGAATAGGGGATGAAAGTTTGTATCGTGAACCATTTTTTTGTATTGCAATAAAGGTGAGACACCATTAAAAACCGTGATTCATGCAGGAAGCCGTGACCAAAATTAGTATAACATAAAACTACCACACACAGAAACTGTCTATGGTAATAAATTAAAGTTCTTTATCTAATCCTAAGCCCATATGTAATTTTAGTTACGAAAACACATAGAAATTACTTCTTCAATTAGTATAAAGTAAAATTATTGTAGAGTTTTAGATTTATAGTAAACATGAATTCAACTTATATACTAGTAATGTATACTCTTCTCATCGTAGCCACTATGTATGCAGATTTTGCGATACAATAATTTATATATAAGCATATTCAGTGTTTACTGCAAGCTAAGTTATAGTTGTGGAATTCATATTGCTTCTGAAATAGGATGTAGTAAGATTATACTATTCACAATAAATTTCCATCCAGTCTTAATAAACCGAATGCATTTTGCCTCACTTCCTTCAGTATTCAACGCTAAATCGGAGCACCGTTATTCTCTATTAAAGCACAAGTCGTTATTTTAATGGTGTAAGTAATTTCAAGAATACTTTTATTTGTTTCATAAAATCAACCTCTCCCTTCTTCGTCTCATCTTCAGGGCTCATAGATTGAACTATTACATGACCAATGGAAAATCTTCCGTGAAATGAAAGAAAGGGTAAAAAAGAAATAGAAGACTATTCTTATATCACTGGTGGTAAGGATGTTGTTGGGTAGGTACCACCGCAGTGTCAAATATTTTACCGCCAAGCAGTAGTGTCTTTACCAAAAAATATTTATGTTAAAGAAGATTTTACCAAAGAGGTGTTAGAAAAAAGAAAAGAACTGATGCCTCAGTTGGAAGAAGAGCGAAGGAAAGGGCATATAGCATTTATAAAATATGACAAGCTTATCATCAAAGGTGAATCAAGTACGATTAGAGATAAAAGGAAAAGAGAGCAATCCACTTCACCAAAACTAACACCTGCCACTGAATGCGCCCCACCCAAAATAAACAAAATAAATGCTTTCGAACGAATGTATAGAAACAGATCTCAATCAACATCAGACATAAATAAAGAATAGCAACTAACATACATCGGAAAACAGAAGATCAGATTAAACGATAGAATTATATTAAGTACGACAACCACACCTCCCCCAAGCCGGGTGGTCTCCGTGGGGGATATCGACCACTCCCTTTCAGCTCCAAAAATTCAAAATAATAATAATAACAATAAAATCATACATACAAAACACAACAAAAATTTTTATATCGCTACTTTAAATTGTCTATCATTGAGAACACAAGAGAAACTTACTGAATTAGAACTAGCACTCTCCAAGATTAATTGGGATATATTAGGATTAAGTGAAGTAAGAAGGGTAGGAGAAAGCATTGAGGATCATAGAGAATATATACTATATTATAAAGGGGAAACAAAAGGAAGCTATGGCGTAGGATTTATAGTTAAAAAATACTTAGAAAAAAACATAGAAGAGTTCAAAGGCATATCAGAGAGAATAGCTGTCCTTAATATGCATCTACCTGGCTACAAAAATAAATGGTCTATCATTCAAGTATATGCACCTACCGAACAACATGAAGAATATGTTAAAGATCTTTTCTACGAACAATTGTCTTCGACCTTACAAGACGCAAACAAAAACGTTATGGTTTTAGGAGATTTTAATGGACGAATAGGTACTAGGCAAACAGGTGAAGAAAGAATTATAGGCAACTTTGGTTTTGGCAAAAGAAGCAAAAATGGAGAAAGAATGATTAATTTAGGTTTCGAAAATAATCTTGCATACATGAACAGTTTTTTCAAAAAGAACCAAAGAAAAAGTGGACCTGGATGTCCCCAGACGGATCATATAAGAATGAAATCGACTACATAGCGACTAACAATATAAAATGCTTTCAAGATGTGAATATCCTAAACCAGTTCAACTTCAACACAAATCATCGAATGGTCAGAGCAGTAATATACTGCATAGAACCGAAAAAAAGTAGAAACAAATTTAAGAATACAACCAATTTTATAGTAAGAGAACAAAGTCAGATTAAAAAAGCAAAAAACATATTAGACGAAAAGTATGATAAAGCAATAAATGAAATATATGGACCACTATATAATAAAACCTTAAGAGATAAAAACAACCAAGTTGAAAATGAAACCCAAAAACTAATAGAAGAAAGAAGACAATTACTAAAATTAAGAAAAAACAAACAAAATCGTAAGATTATATCAGAACTAAGTAAAAAGATTAACAAAAACATTAAAAAGGATAGAACAAAAAGAAGAATGGACATCCTAATCTACCATATAAAAAAGACTGGAGGAGTAAAAAAGCTTTAAAAGAACTTGTACAGGCAAAAAAATGGATACCGAATATTAAAAACAAAGCGGGGAAAAAGGAAACGTCACGAAAAGGTATCATACAGACAGCAACGGAATTTTATAAGGGACTATATTCAGCAGTGCATAATAGTCCAAATGTAACTATCAATCTTGAGAATGATGATAATGAGGAAGTACCAAATTTTCTCCTGTCCGAAATAGAATATGCTATCAAGAGTCAAAAGAATGCAAAGGCACCTGGACCAGATCATATAACAAACGAGATGATCAAAACATCGGCAAAAATACCAGAAAATCTGAGAAAATTAAGGGAATTATACAACACCATATTACACACGGAATATATACCATCTCAATGGACCAAGAGTACAATCATACTAGTACACAAAAAAGGAGACAGAAACATCATAGAAAACTACAGGCCCATAAGTCTCATGTCGAATATTTATAAAATATTTTCTAAATTGATCTTGAATAGAATAACTAGAATAATGGATGAACAGCAACCTATGGAACAAGCTGCATTTAAAGCGGGGTTTTCTACCATTGATCACATGCATGTCTTAAAGCAACTAATAGAGAAATCTCAAGAGTATGGAAAACCCTTATATATCGCGTTTGTAGATTATAGCAAAGCATTCGACTCAATTGGACACGATTCGCTTTGGATGGCTCTTTTACACCAAGGAGTTCCAAAAAAATATATACGTATAATCAAAAACATATACGCAAATAGTACCGCACAAGTCAAACTAGACTCAACCGGCGAAGAGTTTCCAATAGCTAGAGGTGTAAGACAAGGAGACCCGCTATCCCCAAAACTTTTTTCTGCAATTTTGGAAGATACATTCAGAAATCTAGAGTGGGATAATGTTGGTATAAATATTGATGGCAGACAACTTAATCACCTAAGGTCTGCAGACGACTTAGTGCTTTTAGCGAATGAAGCAGAAAGTCTCCAAGATATGCTGCAACAATTAATGGAAGCAAGCAAAGTAGTTGGCCTTGCCATGAATAAATCGAAAACAAAAATAATGACAAACAGGGAAGAGGTACCTATACAAGTTGACAATGAAAATATAGAGTATGTGAACAACTACACATATTTAGGGCAAATAACATCATTCAGAGACCAAACTAAGTTAGAAATTGAAAAAAGAGTGGCTTGTGCCTGGAAAAGATACTGGTCTCTTAAGGAGATATTTAAAAGTAGCCACTTTCCATTGACAGCTAAGAAAAAAGTATTTAACTCCTGTATCTTACCTTGCCTTACATATGGTTGTCAAACTTGGGCACTGACACAGAAATATTTACTGAAACTGAGAACATGTCAGCGGGGAATAGAAAGAAGCATGTTGGGGATAACACTAAGAAATCGTAAAAAGGCAGGAGAAGTTAGATCAAGTACAAGAGTTGAAGATGTAATACAAAAAATTAGACAATTAAAATGGAGATGGACTGGACACATGACAAGAGACAGTAGATTAAAATGGACTAAAATTATAACAGAGTGGCAACCAAGGGATGGAAAAAGAAAAAGAGGAAGGCAACACAAGCGATGGGAAGACGATATAAAGAAAGTTGGAGGTTCAATCTGGAGACAGCTGGAAGAGGCCTACGTGTCACAAGACACGCTGATCACTAAAACTAAAAATCCGATGTGTTAGAATTTGACTATGTGTAAATGGCAATCAGCAATAAAGGCTTAAATAAATAGGTAGTGTCTTAGACATTACTGTGTTCTGGTTTGTAGGCTAGTGAAATTACTGGGCAAAAGAGATTTAAGAACCAATATCTCGAGTAGGCAATAAGTGAGTGGCACAAAGGCTCATAGGCTACGGCAACCGCTTACCATCAAGTGGTCCATAAGCTTACTTGCCAACTTAATAACATAAAAAATAATTGACTATAATCAGAATTTTCATCTCCAACATTGACAGTTCTTAAGTAAAGTGCTGCAGTACGAATACTGCTACTTCGCCTTGATATATAGACCAAGACAGAAAACTACTCAATAGCTCAACGGTAGATGGGCCGACTTCGCTCCGTTAACGCGAGAGTCGAGCGTTCGATCCTGACCCCCTTGGGCTTTTGTCGTACCCACTCCTATCGCAACCTTCGAGCTTATTTGGAGGGGCAATAGGAATATTAGTAATGTCTTGAAAAAGTATTGCTAATATTCTTTATATTAATAAAAAAAATATATATTAAATATTATCATGAAATTAAAGACTGTAAATAATATTGACACTGTTTTTATTAGAGTTTGATTCCATAGTAGTCGTATATCAGTCCACTATAATATTGTTGTAAGTATTATACTCTCACAAAAGTTACTTAAAATAGAAATATTAGTACTGTAGCTGCGGTTAATGGAAGAGAGCATCCAAAGCCTCCTTCTTCTTCAGTCCTCTTTCGTATCTTACTCTTCTCCACTACTATCCTTAGGTGATGCCTTAGGTGTTAGAAATGTATAAATACAGAAAACACTGGACAAAAGTCGGACCAAAAATGACACCGTTGTGATATATTAATAACTAGCGGCACGCTCCGGCTTCACACGGGTATAAAATAGCCTATGTCATTCACTGAAAAAATGATTAAAATCGATCCAGTAGTTTTCATTTATTCATTACTGCCCGTGGCCCGCAAGCTTTTAATGTAATTATTTACGACATCATATTAGAAACCTAAAAAATATTTTTTATGTCCACTATTTAATGGACGTTATTATACATATAAACCTTTCACTTCAATCACTCTAACTATTAAATAATTAGCAGTCAAGTGCGTTGTGGACCACGCACAGTTGAAACTAAAGGGTTCCGCAGCATGGTTATATAATAATATATATAATAATAACTTTATTTCGGTCAACAATGGATCATATGTTGTTAGTAATACAAGTATCTTACGCCTATTTATTAGTAATTTCTAAAACTTATTTAACCTAAGACAGGATTAATTTGTCAGCACGTGAATCCGACAGCAGTGGTTCACATACAAACAATCGAATCTATTAACAAATGCTCTCAGGACGCCACTTGAGCTGGAACGAATCCTGCGCAACAACGATGTGCACCGCTTTCGCATAATGGTATAAAAACAGTCCACATACGCCTCGGCAAACATCCCCGATGCACTACAAAAACGAGGCATACCCATTAGCACCCTGAAAGCATTGTTATATTGTACACGCAGGGCGTTGTACTGTTTCCGCGTATAGTCTGCCCACACGCTGCTAGGGTAAAATGTGGTGCACTAAGCTCTGAAAAGCGTTATTTTGACTGGCATTGAGCAACGAGCAAACCTGCGAACAATCATATTTGCCCTAACAGACAAAGCCCTGCGTTCTCTCTCAATATCTGCATTGTCTTTCAAGTCATAGAATACTACATGGCTAAGATATTTAAAGCATTCAACTCTCTTTAGTGGAACCCCGTGTAACTTGATAGCAGGTACAATAGATGGAATCGATTTTCCCCTGGCCTGAAAGACCATGCATTCGCTTTTCTTACAGTTATAGACTTAGCAGTTTTGCTAACCCACAGACAGATGCACTCAGCAGAACCATGTCGTTTGCGTAACTAATGTTATTAAAACAGACTCCGTCAATATGTCATCCGACGCGAGTGCTACTGAGCGTCTGTATTAGAGCATTCACATACAGATTAAACAACTTGGGTGAGGTCAGGCCACCCTGCCTCACCCCACATTCCAACCTGTAAGACCTTGAGTAGCTCTCTGACCATCGCACAACAGTAACCTGATTCTTATACCAAAACTTAAAAATCCTGATGATCTCTTCAGGCATGCCAGTGAGTTTTAATTTCTGCCATAAAAATCGTAATTAAAATGCCTTGGATAAATCGAGAAAACAGGCGTAAATGGGTGATGGTAAGGTTATGAAGAATCTTTTAAAAATAATAACGAATTAAAACCGACCGCAAAAATAAGTTGGTAATTTCATAGTAATTATTGAAAGTAATATGAAAAACAAAGTTATGGGAAAAACTTATATATCTCTTAAATTTATAGACCTATCTGCTTCAAACTAAATGTGGATGAAAGTTCATGTGGTATTCTACAAGCTCAAATTTTTCCAGAATTTTAAATCTCATAGTTCAAAAGTTAGAGGGGGACACGATTTTTACGACTTTAGGAGCTAATATCTCAACAACTACTGGCTTAATGAAAAAACTCAAAATCAAACCTCGTTATCATTTTAAAAGAACTATCCAAAGATATCTCACACGTTGCCATACGTTGAAATTTTTTTCAATCGTCAGTTACATGTATGGACTGCTACCCTTAATTCATATATATATTAAGATTTTATTACAAAATCCTTGTGCGGTTCATGGAATACACCTAATTAGTAAATTTCGTATAGATAGAGTTAATGGTCTCCGAGTAAAATGACTGTGACATACGGACGGACAGACGGACGGACGGACAGACGGACATGACGAAACTATAAGGGTTCCGTTTTAGCCATTTGGCTACGGAACCCTAAAAACCGGATCAAAATCCATTGCGTAGTTTTAAAGATTTAAGCATACATAGGGACAGAGAATGTGACTTTGTTTTATACTATGTAGTGATAACAAAATTCTATATAATATATCCATAATTCCTATCATACAATCCGTATAACATAAAAAATTAAATTATAAAGACTCCATTGAAATTGTTTTTCCAACAAGAGATGCGAAAACTTTTTATACGTTCCACTTTTTACGATACTTACCCGAAGCTCATCCCTTATTCACACTGAGTTAGAATCTCTTCTTAAGAAATATAAACCACATTGAAGTACACGAGAGATCAATTGACTTATTATCATAATGTAACGCTCTTCCTCTCTATTTGAATAAAACACAAAAAGCCTCTCCGCAAGATTGCGCATCTATATTTTAAAATTAATGACTTTCTTTTTTTGTATAAAAATGTTACGATGAAATACTACTTAAGCTTTTCAAGGTAGCAAAGATAGGAATCCTCATGGCGAAGACCAAAATATCAAGCTTCTTTTACGGGGCCTCTTTTAGTTATGAAATTAAATTTTTTCTTATTGTTTTTATAGCGCCCATAGAAATACAGTCTGTCAAATTCAATCATTTCAATATTATAGTAATTCATGAAGTACAGCAAAAAATATCAAAAATATTAAATTGATTGTATGACCTCTTTGTTTTCATGTTTAAAATTTGTTGTTGTAGTGTAGTTGCAACAGAAATACACCTTCTCACAAAAAAATCACCTCTCCTTCTATTACGGTTCGTGAGATACAGCCCCTTACAGACGGACGGACGGATGAATGGACGGACGGACGGACTTTAAAAAGACTTACTACAATAATAGAAACTTCTTCATTGTTCAAACTATCTTCATATGGAATTTTATAATATTAATATGGATTGTTTAGTTACATAATATCAGATATAACCAAAGTACTATTAATGAACGATACATAATGTAGATATAATATTCTAACTTACAAAGGGAAAGTTCCATGAACACAATAGACTTACAAGCTATACTAAATTTACCAAATTCCATTGTTGCTTTCGAATTAAGACGAAAGCCATTGTGTAGAAGATTTACTTTATATTATTATATTGACAATAATTTTTTATATTTTATAGGCATGCTACGGTTATTAGCTTTATAATAATCTATCGTTTTACAAAGGAAGTATAATTATTTATTGCATTTTTTATATGAACTAGCTGATTCCGCTGCTCCGCTTGGGTTGTCTACCGAATTGGCAAGTCTTCTATCCAACTCGGTAGATTACAAAAAATCTATCCAGAACACACCGAAAAAATATATTGTTTAGTATATTTTTACGATATCGTAAGTTTTACATTTCATTACTACGATTTCTTCTACTGCGCCGGATATTGAATCTATTATAAAGCAATGATAAGCAAAGTGAATAAATTACACTAATAAGTTATACTCGTGGCTCATAAGTCACAATAGCGGGTACAAGGTCACGTCTGTGACTTTTAGTACCTTATTATTAAATTTTATATGATTTTACCTTTACAATATAAATGAAAACAAATGAAGTGCGGAAAAACTTAATTGTATCCTTCAATAAATTGTTGGCAAATGTACTTAAGTTTTATAAACGATTATTATTATTATTATGATACTAAACAAATTTTCTTCAGTAACCTCTTACCTGTACCCATTCAGCCTCCGAAATACCTCATTAAAATCAACTCGACTTAATCCGGATTCCAGGAGAACGTCGTGACCTAAATAAACATTTTGAAAAGTGACCAACGCGAAAATGCGAAAGAGCTAATGAAGGTTGCTTACTTATTAAGTATATGGCATTACAAAAAACTTATGTTTATTAAAGTTTTCTCAAAATGTTTTCTTTTCGTCGTTTTTGTACTTTTAATTTTATGTTTCAGTGAAGAGAAGGACTAGGACTTTATACTTTTACTCCAGGCGATAATGAGAATTATGAATTTTTTTTTAAATATATAGGTTAGCGCTTGGCTGTTGTCAACACCTGATATTAAATGTTGACACAGCCTAAGGTGGAGCGCGGTTACCTAGAAGATGCCTATTCACTCTTGATTTAAAGGTACCTACACTGTAGGTGGTGGGAAAGACAGAGGTCGGGAGGGTATTCCAGACCTTAGCGGTGAATATTTCACACTTAATACAAGTACATTTATGAGTAAACTATAGTCGAAAGTTAAAATTTTTAAGTTTTGTATGAGTAATTCATTGAAAAAATTACTTACAATAAACGAATAAATTAATGCTACACAGTTAATGGTCCCCATTAGGATAGTTGTATCCCGTGTCGGGAGTTCGGAAACATATACAATAACAAGGACAAATGCACCCAAACCGGAAAAGATGCCTGTATGATCAATACAAACATCTGCTCCGAGCGGGAATCGAACCCGCGACCTTGAAGGCAGGTAAGGTAAGGTCGCTACCGCTGTACTTACTTACTTTTAATTACTGCCCGGTGACGCTGTCAAGGCCAGTAGGGCCAACAGCAATACAATCCGAAAAAAATTCTTTCACTGCTTATGAAAAAATAATTAAAATTTATAATTTCTAGTCACAACCATTTTAAATATTGGAAATAATTAATGAAAGCTGCTATGTTTACTTCTTAGAGGCGGATTTTGAGCACCAAATCACTAACACACCTCAGAAATTTTGCAATATTGATGTGGCTGTAGTGTACAGACAAACCGAAGAAGTGACGGGATCTCAAATGTTGGAACAGCGGACTTTCAACATTAAACTGAAAGACAAGCAAACGAAATTAATTAGGTTGGAAACTATTGGATGAAATACGGACAAACATTTTCGTAAACTATATCTATAGTAGTAAAACTAAGCTCCTTTCTTATTTCAACGTTCATAGCCTTGCTTTTAGCCTCGATGGTTGCGGGTCCGATTCCCGTTCGGAGCAGATGTCTGTATTGGCCATACGGGCATGTTTTCCGGTCTGGGTGTGTTTGTCCATGTCATTGTATGTTTCCGGACCCCCGACACATGATATAACTATCTTAATGGAGGCCGTTGAGTATGTTGCCTTTAAAAAAATAGGGACTTTATTTATTGAACGAAGTTCCTTAACGCGGCTTACGGGTAGTGTGATTTAGTAGAAGTCGTCATGTAACGAAATACTGTAAATGCTGTGTGTGTGTGTGTGTGGAGCCTCCTACAATTAAATGAGCACACAAGCAAGTAAGTGCGCAACCAGATGCGCAACTCTTTCTCTCCCTGTCTCTAATTATTATATAAATTGAAATACACAGATTTAATTTCGAAAAAAAAAACGTAAAGAACTTCGTTCCTGACGGGGATCCTTCAACCGCAGCTTTATTTTTTTGATTCTGTATGAGGGCGCATTATGTATAAGCATGAAGGCGTATGTAATTTATTATTTATATATAATTTATTAATTATACATAAAATAATATTTATCTAACTAAAACATTACAACTTACTATTTTTGGAAAATTTTAGACTTCGCTTCAGTATATTTACGAAGAGGATAGTTTTGTGCTGAGCCTTAATTAAGAGAAGGTTTGAGGTAATATTAATTTACCACGAAATTTCATAACTCACATTTCACAATATTGTAAACGTTACCACAATATACAAGTATTTACGATATTTGGTCTCATCTAACTATTTTTTTTTAAAGAATATTAGCAATGCTTTTCAAGACATTACTAATATTCCTATTGCCCTCCAAATAAGCTCGAAGCTTGCGCTAGGAGTGGGTACGACAATAGCCCAAGGGGATCAGGATCGAACCCTCGACTCTCGCGTTAACGGAGCGAAGTCGGCCCTTCTACCGTTGAGCTATTGAGGCTTCTAAATTTTAGATATGGTATTTGGGGAATATTCAAATATTTATACCATATTGCATAGTTCTTGTTATATATTTCAGACACCAACACTACAAGTGGTAGTGTAGATTTGTAGGGCTTTGATGTTAACGCTCATGCAATACTTTAAGTATCCCAAGACATAATATATGTATATGCACTTACAAGCTTTAGTTTTACGGTAGTAGAGCCATGCTTCTCTCAGCACAAAAGGGCCGGCTCGACAGGGCAAGTACTACCCTCTCACAGAAAATCGGCGTCAACTAACAGTGTCATTAGGTACTATTGCGTTTCGTGCTATGAGTGAGAGCGTCGGAGCCCCAATCTCCAACCCTTCCTTCCTTTTTTTCCCTTCTCATCCCGTCCCTCCTGTTCCTTGGGTTGGCAACTCGCTTGTGATACTTCAAGTATCGCAAGCGTTGTTGGGTTTTGGTCACTGTTTACCATAAGGCGGACCGTATGCTTGTTTGCCAACCGTCATGACAAATATGCATTCGACGGCCGTGCGCGGTTTCAATACCGACCTAGGTTCACATGTTTGTAATACTTAGAATTTTGTTTCAGTCGGAATGATTGTGTATACGTATTCAAAAGTATTTTTAGACCTCTGACCTTAAAAATAAAATCAATTCAACCCTTTTTTTACGTAGCATTGCAATTCAGCCCGGTGCAACTGGTATTCATTAAAACGCACTAAATGTATACAACATTTCATAAATTTCACGACAAACTTAAGTATTCATAATGACATAACCGTCGTCATTACGTTACGGCGAATATTTAAAAGGGTTTTGCAATTAAATTTAAATACGATACAACCTTTTTAGTACGTTGAGGATTTCTAGTATTTCGTATAAGTTTCGTTAATAAATGTGGACATTTTCAGTGTACTCAGATATTATTACGAAAGGGAAAGTTAAAATGGTATATAGTTTGGCGAATAATTTTACTATATAAAATTAAATATTTGAATTCTTAAATGAGAAATCAAAATCAAAATCAAATATTTTTATTCAACATAAAAAGCATTACACTTATTTGTTGAAAGTCAGATTCTACCACCGGCTCTAAAATTAAACCTCTACTTGAGAAGAACCGGCGAAACAAACTCAGGGGGTTTTATCTTTTTTTATATGTATTTTTTTAAACTGATATTAGTTTACATATTATAATCACTGAAAAGCCTGGAGTGACTGTCTCATTCCCAAGGCATGGTGTCCTCAAGGTATTCACCAATTTTATAATAGCCTTTACCACACACACGTTCTTTGACCTTTTTTTAAATTTATTTATTTATATATATTATAGAACAAAGATAATTAAAAAGTTAATAATCTTAATCCGCCATTACCTTTGTTATCATTAATTATTTTAGACTAATAAAATCTTTACTAAAAATTTTTACTATATACAATTAATATATAGAAGTGTTTGTTTGTAATTCCAAATTAACAGCTCTTCACTAATTGCATACTATCATCATTACATAGTATAAACAAAGTCGCTTTCTCTGTCCCTTTGTATGCTTAAATCTTTAAAACTACGCAACGGATTTTGATGCGGTTTTTAATAGATAGAGTGATTGAAGAGGAAGGTTTATGTGTATAATAACATCCATTAAATAGTGGAGAAAAAAAAATTCTAATGTGATGTCGTAAATAACTGCATTTAACGCGTGCGGGCCACGGGCAGTAATAAATAAATCAAAACTACTGGATCGATTTTAATCATTTTTTCAGTGAATGACTTATGTTATATATTTTATACCCGTGCGAAGCCGGAGCAGGCCGCTAGTTTATAATATACGGTAGTTACATGAAAAACACAATTTATGAAATTTTTGTGTCTGTTTATTCCAGCTAATCTCTGACACGGCTAATCCAATTTTAAAGCCAGATATTTTTAAAGGCAAATAGCTGATGTTATAAGGAGTATATCTGGCTAGTAGAAAAAGAATTAGGGCGTAATAAAAAAATCAGTACTCCGAGAGGAGCCGCTGGTACAGCTATGTACGTACAAAATGTATTCACACTGAGTGAATGACATTGGAAATGTAAGCAGCATTAAAGTACACGAAAGATCAATTGCCTTATCAATACGCAAAGCCCTTTATTTGAATAAAACACAAAAAGCCTCTTCGCTCTTTTCGTCGTGTTATATATTTCCGTATTATTTTTAACCAATGACCCGCTCTCTTACTTCGTTTGAATAAAAACAAAACCAATTTCTAGAGTAGAAATCTAAATATGAAAATATTTCGAGTCCTTATTAATGTTCCCATTAAATGTAGAGAAACAATACATACTTACAGTTATATTATTTCCTTTTTTATAATTTTATACATGTATTTGATATTTCATTAACTTTTACATTCATTTTGAATTACGATGGTGTCAGATCTGCGTTTTTTGAGCGTATACGGTTATTTTGGCATACGCGCTTACACGCGCAAAACGAAATGAATTTTAAATAAAGGTAACAAGTAAAATTTGATAGCTTTGATTTTGTGAAATCTTTAAAGTTTGTTGAAGTATTTTAAACATTTTTTAAGGCCCAAGAAATAATGAAGTAGAAATCTTCTTATTTCAACCTATTTATTCTTTAAAGAACATCGCATTTTCCGTAAAAAATACCTTTCTTCATTACACGAAACTAAATGTAGAGAGAGACAATCAAATCAACGACCTTCTGTATTTAAGGTTGTACATTATGTATTGCTTAGCATATGACAGTGATATGCAGTTGTCACAGGTCGCGGCTTCGATTCTTGAGCAGATATTTGTATTGATCATACAGGCATGTGTTCCGGTCTGGGTGTATTTTTACTAGTCCTTGTGTGAGACAAGATATTACTATCCTAATGGGGGTTGAGTGGGTGCCGCTTACTTATTTTTTATTTAATATAATATAAAATGGACAATAATAAGTATTATATAATTATAAAGATGATGATGTCATTCATTGTTTTCAGATAATAGCGCTGGTATTAATAGTAGTGTCTTTAATATTATTATTCTGCTACAAATTATTATTATTGCATCCAACGATATAAATTCAATTCCAATTCGAGAATTCAATTTAAATCTAATTGAATATGGTTAAAGAATACATCTAGTAAATGAAATCAAAGATGAAACAGGAAAAATTAACTTAGATCAATTTTAATTTAATTTAAATCCAAAATGATTTTCTGCTAGGCTAAATAAGAATTTTTACATAGTATTATTATATCTTTAGGCTAGTTTCAGACCAGCGTTTTTTTATTTACTTATAATGAATATTAGTAATACTTTTTTAGTCATTACTAATACTGCTATTGCTCCTCCAAATAACCTCTTAGCTTGAACTAACAGTCGGTGCGACAATAGCCTAAGAGACCCGGGTTTTTTACGATCATATAAGCTAATTTTTCGAAAAGCGTATGGAGAGTCTTTGACTACACCTTTTACCTATTACCACATACGGAAATTGAACAAACGTAATATAAAGCGCTATGAATATGCTACTAGGGAGTGTCAGTTCGATTTGTATATCCAAATTATAGGCTAACTTAACATGCATTTTGTATCTTTATGAAATATGGTTAAACTAATTAAAATTATTAAGACAACATTACATAACTCTTATTTAAAGATAGAAGTGCAAACAATTATTATAAAAATAAAGGAGAAGGTGCAATAATATCTAACATATTTTTTAGTAATACCAGAGAAATCAACCATTTGTTGAAACTTAATCTGAAAGATGGGAAACAGGCTAGAACGATGAATAAAAAATGAACAATATCATAGAGTGCTGCAATGCAAGAGTAAGGTTAAAGACAAATAGGCGTTAAGAATTCTTTTAAACCGTTATTAACCACGAATTAAATATATTATATTCGTCATCCGATCCGATACACAAAAAAATTAAAAATTACGTTTAACGTTAACTGCAGTTTCATAAATAGTACCATATCAGCTTTTTGTAACAAATCCATTTAACCAATTTTTGGGCTAAAGGTAAAACAATATCAAAAACAAAAGTTCGTTATATACTTAGGCGTACGGTTCGAATCTTTTTCCGGTTTCCAAACCCTTCGAACTAGATTGCTTCGTCACTTATTTTTGATAAGGAAAACCAGAACATCTGTTCTGCTGAAATGTGAGTGATTAATTCGTGAGTTACCCGAAAAGTTCCGAAAATCAGCAGCGGTTATATAACACAGGGGATAGCAAGATTGATTGATTTTCTTATATTGCACGCTACACAAAATCTGCATTAGTAATTAAATAATTTTGAGTCAAGTGCCTTGTGAACCATGCACAGTCAAAACTAAAGGGTTCCGCAGCTTGATGATGAGGAATATAATATAGGACTTAAAAATAATGACGAAATAAATCGACCGCAAAATTAAGTTGGTAATTTGATAGTAATTATTAAAAGTAATATGAAAAACAAAGTTATGGGAACAACCCGTGTGTCCCTCATTATGCGTCTCTAAAATTTGTAGACCTATCTTCTTCAAACCACATGTGGTTGAAAGTTCTTTTGATGTTCTACAACCTAAAATTTTTCTAGAATTTTAAATCCCAAAGTTCAAAAGTTAGAGGGGGGGGGACAATTTTTATGACTTTAGTAGCTTATGTCTCAACAACTACTGACTTAATGAAAACAAGCAAAATCAAACCTGTTTATCATTTAAAAATATCTATATTGATAGTGCCAACAGTCACCGAGTAAAATGACTGTGACGTACGGACGGACGGACAAGAGGCAACCCTAAAAAAACGATGGTGATGACGTTTGACAACGTTGTGGCGCAGCGGTAGCGAACCTGCCTTAAGCGCCACAGGTCGATGTTTGTATTGACCATACAGGCATGTTTTCTGGTTTGGGTTTTGTTTGTCCTTTTCATTGTGTATGTTTCCGGAACCCCGACACAAAATATAACTATCCTAATGGGGGCCGTTGAGTTTGTAGCATTTATTTTTTACTAGCGGCCCGCTCCGGCTTCGCACGGGTATAAAAAATATAGCCTATGTCATTCACTGAAAAAATGATTAAAATCGATCCAGTAGTTTTGATTTATTCATTACTGCCCGTGGCCCGCACGCGTTCAATGTAATTATTTACGACATATCATTAGAAACCTCAATTTTTTTCTCCACTATTTTTATACATATAAACCTTCCTCTTCAATCACTCTATCTATTAAAAAAAACCGTATCAAAATCCGTTGCGTAGTTTAATAGACTTAAGCATACATAGGGACAGAGAAAGCGACTTTGTTTTATACTATGTAGTGATTATTAAATAGTCATGTGATCTGCCGACAGAAGTGAATTTTTTTTCATATTTTCATTTCATTTTGAATCGGAAGCGGAAGCATTGCTTTGATTCGCTTCCGTACGATTAGCTTCGAGTCTGTCGGCCATATTGTTTTGTTTTTCTAGTCAGCGAAAGGGTGAGATTGATTTTTACGGGACATCACTGATATTTTAGAAAAATAATTAGCGTTCCGCGCAGCAAAAAATACTAAACAATAATTTTGTAAACCGACGTGAGCGCCACAGCTGGTGAAACCTATAAAATTTAGGTTTGTGTTACAAGCTTCTGTTTTTATTGTTAGTACTTAATAGCGACCCACTCTTGCTAGGTTTGAGATTTTATATATACATTTATTATAGTATACATTTATAAATAGCGTTACGTTAAAGTATAAATTACGCATCAACATAGAATCCATTGATACTACACATATGTACCTATTAGCCAAATAAATATAGACGTTTTAATTCAACATACATATTATATGTATTCTTCATAATTATGATCAAAATAGGATTGCTTTATTGAATTTTCGTCAATTATAATAACGGAAATATAATATTACGTTCAAGTAAAATTGGCCCTCGTAAAAAACAGGGTCCATGTGATATTTATTCCCTTTCATATGACTGGTGAGAACGTAAAAGCCAACCCTTTCGAGAAATAACAAATGAAATACCAACGATATAAAAAATGGATTCTTATATTATCATCACTATATATTCATTAAAACAATGTCTCTCACCAATTATATCTATTTGACAGACTCGAAAAATTCAGAACAAAATTTCATGCCTTTTCATAGACAGAGCAAGATTTCAATGTATTTGTTAAGGTTGTGTAAATTGGTTGAAATATTATAATACCCATATAAAATTATAGAAAGTGTCGAAAAAAATTAGTGTATCCTTTGTTGCTACAGCAACGCGTGACCGGGTCGGGTAATAAAATAATTTCGATAAGATATACATACGTTGTATACTGTATATTCTTAATATATGTATACGGTGTATGTATGACAACGTTGTGGCCTTGTGGGTAGCGAATCTGCCTTTAGCCTCGACGGTTGCGGGTGCGATTCCCGCTTGAGCCAATGTCTGTATTGATCTTACAAATATCTTTTTCGGTCTGAGCGTTTGTACTTGTAAGTTTCCCTACCGTACCTCGGAGAGCACGTTAAGTTGTCGGTCTCGTTTGTTATCATATAACATCTGATAATAATCGTTAACTCTTGATAAGTAAATTGCTCTTATGCAATGAGTTACTAGTTCACCCTTAGGGTTGCGTAGGTCAGACAGCAACCGTTCTGTGTAAAAACTAGTAACCTCTTATATCCGGACAAAAGTATTAAGCAGACCCCGGGTAAATACTCGTATAACACCGGGAATAATGCTACAAAGAAGAATCATTTATTGTTAAAATATGTATTCGTTTGTGGTATAAACATAAATGTACAATTAACGTAACTGTCTTTTCCCTAACCCTGTATCTTAACATTGTGTGTGTTTTGCACCACGAATTTAATATTTGCTCAAAGCCCAAGACAACTTTACAAGGACGCTTAAAACCGAAAGCAAACATAATACACCTCTAATTAATTAACTTGTGTAGTATTCTCAAGCAATTAGGGTGAGGTTCTTATCTCACGGGTTTATATGACGAAACAGTAATTGTTACCTACCTGATATCCCTATGCAAAAGTAATATTCCGGCTAAGTAGGTACCACCTCAGTGCCAAATATTCTGCAGCCAAATAGTAGTGCTTAGGCATTACTGTGTTCCGGTTAGAATGGCACTGTAGGCTAGTGAAATTACTGGGCAACGCGTGAGTGGCACCTAGTAATGGTGCTGCAAGTTCTCATAGGCTACGGCAACATGTTACCATCAGGTGGGCCGTATGCTTGTTTGCCAACTTATAACAAAAAAAAAAATTGAATTCCGCAAGAGATTTCTGATGACGTCCTAAATTAAATTACGCCACTAGGACTAACGGAATTAGAAACACGAAAAATAAAACAATTATTTGAACATAATTATACCGATTTTTTATCACAAGCTATTTTGTAACGTAAAAGCAATGTGTCTTCTGTTAACCAAGATATTTATCGACAGTTTTATTTTTCTTACAAAAAATGTACATATTTTTTGGATGTTTTTATACCACACGATGTATATGTGGCGTGAAGAAAAAATATAAACCCAAAAACGAACGCAGAAACAATTTTTTATTCAATACGCGTTCGTCCATATCCATATAATAAACCTTAAAGTCTATAAATATTGGTCAGTATTTGTAATTATTAACTTATTAAATATTTCGATTCTGCAAATTTCAGCTTAGCTATCCAGTACTATTCAACCTGTCTTCGTAACAGTAATAAAATAGTTCTCTCAAACCGCAGAGTCAATTAGGAAGATTTAGTGCATACTAGTGCACTGCTTCTACGGTTCCCTAATGGTTGTACCTAATTTCAGCGTGATTGACGACAACTACAATATGAGAATTTAATATGTATTAAATATATTCTGTTACTAAGACACCTATACGTATTGGTAGCAAGTCCGCCTTTAGATTCGACGGTGTCGGGTTCGATTCCCGCTAGGGCAGATATTTGTATTGATCTTAAAAATATCTGTTTCGGTCTGTGTCGTTACCTCCCGGTTGCTATCACATAACATCTGATAATAATAATCGTTAACTCTTAACAAGTAGAATGAGCAAATCATATTCAATGAATTACTCTTTCGCCCTTAAGGTTGCGGAGGTCAGATGGCAATCGCTCTGTGTAAAAACTAGTAGCTGGTCAAATCCGGATAAGAGTAATAAGCATACCCTAAAAATATATATACACTAGCAACGCCCGCGGCTTCTCTCGCGTTATTGTAGTTATTACGGCGGACAACTATCTAAAAGCTATTTTTCTATATACTCTAATAAGAAAAATCCCAAGAGATTCTTGAGTCTAATATTACAAATTCTCCTTTCTGGAAATCGAAGGCACTTTCAATATCTGTCAAATTACAACGTTCAAGAAGATACTGTGAAAGCCTTTACACTAACTGATTGCTAGTATCAATATCAGTTACTTGTCTAACTTTCCCAACCGCATTCAGGCAACAGAGATGAGACGTCTTACAAGACAAGCTAAATGAGGATTCCACTAAAGCTTTTAGGTCAGATTTATTCTAGGAATAACATTATAGATTTTCTTGCTCATGGCCAGAGAATTCACTACGTAGAATACGATTTAGCTTAGTCCTACAATTAATATTTAAAATATTTTTAAAAAAATATTCACGATTACTTATCTTTAATCGCATGTGTTAACATATGGTCTGCGGAATTGTTTGGACTGACAACGCCGGTGGAATTTCACCATCGGACATCGCGACAAACTCGAAATTCCACCCTTACCATTTCAATGTCTTGAAATCCACAACAGCGCGATTTCGAAGACTTGTTTTGATGATTTCTTCTTCTTCAAACAATTACTCTGTGATACCAACGTCGGCACCAGTCTTTACGAACCAATACCATCTGGGAACATTCAAGAAAAGAGCCTATTCCTTCCTTAAAGGTCGGCAACGCACCTGCATGCCCTCTGGTTTTGTACATGTTCATGGTCGGCGGTGATCGCTCCGATGACATCAGGCGAATCTCCTTTTACATAAAAAAACTATATATTGTTAAAGATACACAGAAGATCAAATTGTTGAAAATTGCTATGATATATTTTAGCAGGGTTAATTTACACTTATAAAAGTGTAAATTAAAAATAATTACTGTATTCTTATTTTAGTCCGTTTGTACTTTTTTTATATAATCTATTTTTTTTATATATTTCTTCTCTCTTTCACATGTATGCAGATGATGTCCAAATATACCGTCATTCAACGCTGGAAAATTTTTCTTCCGCTATCTCTGATGTTAATAATGATTTGTCTTTAATTTACCAATGGAGTAAGCAGTACGGTCTTAAAATAAATCCAACAAAAACTCAAGTGATAGTAATTGCTAACCCTAGTATGATCTCAAGAGTTGAATGGCGGAATATTGATCCTATTATTTATGACGGTGTTATAATAAGCTATACTACCACCGTTAAAGACCTTGGTGTATACCTAGATCAGACACTGTCGTGGTCCTTTCACTTGAAAGAGATCAGTAAAAGAATATTTATTGCACTGGGCTCTTTACGGCGATTGCAACTCTTCCTACCTATACCTACCAAAATTATGTTAGCACATTCTCTTCTACTTTCTATTTTCGACTATGCTGACGCAAGCTATGTTAACTTAACTGAGTGTCAACTCAATAAACTTGAGCGACTTCAAAATCTTGCCATACGGTTCATATTTGGCTTGCGTAAATATGACCACATATCTGAATTTCGTCGAAAGCTCAAGTGGCTCCCTATACGTCGTCGCCGGGATGCTCATATACTTTCTCTTCTGTACTGTGTATTATTTAATCCGAACGCACCTATATATCTCAAAGAGAAATTTGAGTTTCTAGGGTCACGAACCGATTCACGAACTTCAAAACAATATACTCTTAAAGTGCCTCCACATCATACAAAGTTCTTTAAGCACTCCTTCGCTGTTAATGCTGTAATGTTGTGGAATGCACTGCCTTTAGTAACACGACAGTCAAAAACCTTAGCTACTTTCAAAAATTCCGTTAAAAATTTCTATCTTACAGAAACTGAATAGGACAACTTGTATACTTTATTTCTTGATATTTATTAATTTTATGTATGTTTATCGTATAGGGATTTATAATTATATTTATTAGTTTATAATAGAATATTTATTGGATAATATTATATATGTAATTATGCCTACGTATTAGTGTTTACATATTTGCATGTAAGTTTATTATACTGGCACCACCTGCCTAATTATTTTTAACAAATTCTCCTTTCCCGAAGGTTGCCTGGGAGAAATCGC
This sequence comes from Hestina assimilis, assembly GCA_023373885.1. Lineage (NCBI taxonomy): Eukaryota > Metazoa > Arthropoda > Insecta > Lepidoptera > Nymphalidae > Hestina > Hestina assimilis. Next base: position 12,558,688 of record CM041751.1, on the reverse strand, counting down.
TTTCAAGCGATAAGGCCGCCATTTGTACTCCCCTATTGCTTTATTTTTTTTTTTTCTTTCCTTTTTGTGTATTTTTGAGGTGTACAAAGAAGTGTATAAATAAATAAATAAATAAATAATCTAATATTGCAATGTTCATATGAAATTTCGAGATCGAAAATAATTCTAAACTATCTTAAATTCAGACGTGTAAATCTGTGAATAACGAAGGTCAAAGTAAGCTGTCTCCAATCTAAGACAATATCTAGTCCCTAAAATTTACGACGCTATGAGGCTTAAGACTATTCATTTTACGATATAAATTTCGTCACATATTTATTTCAATATATTAATTTATTTATTCAATATTAATATTACAACATATTAAAACTCAAAACTAACTGTATTTACAAATAATTGCAAGTGTACAAATCACTGTCACACGAAGTGGCAAGAATGCTAGCTGTATTTCCCCGCTGAATTCTAATCACACATCTTTGGGCGACAAATGAATTTTATTTTAGATTCTGCTGTCATAACTAAGGTTGACATTTGGCTAGAATTATTTCTGTCATTAAATGAGAAAGCACCAGAATTTCTCGTATTACTAACTAAATATAAGTATGACTAAATTTTAATACTATTTTTAGCTCAGAATCGAATTATAACAACATTATAGTATTTCTGATTAATTTTTCTTTAGATGAATTACAAAACTTATTAAAATAATTGAATTAGCTTCTGATAAGAAGAAGTAAGGCTAATTATAATACTATACCATTTTATATTTTACAGAATTAGTTTCGAAAAGTAGCTGAGTATGTTTTATAAGTCCTGCGCTCCTAAATTCGTTAAGAGCGTGTTTTATTTAGGTCATAAAAGAAATATTTTAGTACCAAGCAAGCTTCGTATCAGCCTAGACTAAAGATAAGGCTGGCATTATTTATGAAAAAATAGCCTTCAGCTTTTTACGAGTATTTTTTAGTAAGAAATAGGAATATTACAAAACTTTATTTTAAAGAAACGCAGTAGTACGGGCACTACTACTTTGCATCAACATTCATAAATAAATAAATAAACGCTACACACTCAACGGCCCCCATTAGGACAGTTGTGTTAGGAGTCTGGAAACATACATAATGACAAGGACAAACACACCCAGAACAGTACACATGCATGTATGGTCAATACGAAGATCTGCTCCAAGCGGGAATTGAACCTGCACCTGTGGCTCTTACGGCAGGTTCACTACCGCTACGCCCAACGTCGTCTACAGATCACATTTTGTACAGACTGAGCCAGCCCATTCCTATCAGAAACGCGAATCCTTTACTTTTCATACTTAACACTATACGTTTTTTATGTTACAAGTTGGCAAACAAGCATACGGCCCACCTGATGGTAAGTGGTTGCCGTAGCCTATGAGCGCTTGCAGCACCATTAGTAGGTGCCACTCACGCATTGCCAACCTCGACATATTGGTTCTTAAATCTCCTCTGCCCAGTTATTACATGAGCCATACAGTGCCCTTCAAACCGGAATACGATAACGCCTAAGCACTACTATTTGTATATGTGATACTACATTTACAATAAAATTAGTGCGGATTCAGAAATTGAAGTAAAAAGCATCAACGTACCCGAATTAGCAACGGGAAAAAATAATATATTCCACAAAATGATAGGGATAGAAAGTGACGGATGTGAAGGAGAGAAAGAGATGGCAGTAAATAAATAAACATATTGGACAAAAATAAAATATATAATAACAAAACACCATAATTATTATGTATTGCTTAAGGAAAACATAGAGAAGAACGAGTATGTCATGAAAGAAATTCTAAGCCATATTGTATATACACCAATCTGCAATTGAGCAGCATATTATTATAATTTTTAGGGTTCCGTAGCCAAATGACAAAAACGGAACCCTTATAGTTTCGTCATGTCCGTCTGTCCGTCCGTCCGTCCGTATGTCACAGTCATTTTACTCAGAGACCATTGACTCTATCTATACCAAATTTACTAAATAGGTGTATTCCATGAAGCGCACAACAATTTTGTAATAAAATCTTAATATATATAAGAATTAAGGGTAGCAGTCCATACATGTAACTGAGGATTGAAAAAAAAATTTTAAAATGATAATGAGGTTTGATGTTGAGTTTTTTCATTAAGCCAGTAGTTGTTGAGATATTAGCTCATAAAGTCGTAAAAATCGTGTCCCCCTCTAACTTTTTGAACTATAGGATTTAAAATTCTTGAAAAATTTGAAAAGTTCTTGAAAAGTTTGTAGAATACCACATGAACTTTCATCCACATTTAGTTTGAAGAAGATAGGCCTATAAATTTAAGAGATATATACGTTTTTCCCATAACTTTGTTTTTCATATTACTTTTAATAATTACTATGAAATTACCAACTTATTTTTGCGGTCGGTTTTAATTCGTTTTTATGTTTAAAGCCATTAAGATTCTTCATAACCATGCTGCGGAACCGTTTAGTTTCAACAGTGCGTGGTCCACAACGCAGTTGACTGGTAATTATTTAAGCTTATGTTTTGTCTAAGATGTTGAGACTGTGTGTTAACGTTTTGTTTTAGTATTATTATTATTATTCTTACTTTCATTATTGACATAGTTATGTTACATTTATTTGTATATATATTATTTATTATAATTATTTTTCGTTTTTTCTTAAATATACGTACGTTATATTTTATTTAAATGTTAAATGTTGTTCTTAGTATATTTATTTGACTTAGTAGTATAACTCTGATCTTACAGTCAAACCAATTGTCTGGTTTTGTAAGACTATACTGTATAAAACAAATTGTGAACATTATATAGACTAATAAATAAATAATTAATAATAATAATAATAATTGCATTAAGTTCCTTGTCTTCCTCCTTAAGAGTTATCTTAGTTAGTTGTATTTCTCCTTTTACTTTACTTTTAAACACATGGCTACGACAAGGTATCTAATCTAGACAAAGCTACAAGTGTAATTGTATCCGTTTTTGTATGTGATTGATTATTCACTCGACAAAATTATGATCCGGGAATTAGGCGATCCATCTCCAGTTACTTGTGGCAAAGATAAATTTGATAAGGTTTTTTGTTTTATTTTCTTACTAGTTTACCCTGTTTACATTTTAACCCTTTTCTCCAACTAGACAAAGGTCTCTTTAACTGACTTCAAAAACGACGAGGTAAAATGTAACTTTATAGAATTAAGCCAAGCTCCAAGCAATTCTTCATAGAATTATTGAAAAATAATATCCGTTATTGAAAATTTTAGTAAAATTTAGCACGAAATATATCACATTATAACTTTAATATTAACAAAGGAAGGTCTACAAGGGTCTCAAGGTTGACAAAAGCGATAAATCATTGTTGTATCGTCGTTCAGTCTGGTCCTTTGATGTCTTTGAAAAAACAGTTTTAACAAAATGAGAAATAAGGCTTAAAATCGTTATCCAGCTATTTTATAAGCGCCACGCTTTAGCTATGATGAAAAACCACTGTCTACCTGGTGTACTTGGACATAAATTCTACATTGCCCTAATTTATCACAATAAATATATGATTTTTTGATGTAACATATACGGGTAAATAAATCTTGGCTTCGATGTATGAGTATGGCTAGACATTTGAGTATATTAGGCACTCAATCAACGTGAATAATGAGATGGTGTTAGCTTAGTTCGTTTTTAGTTGAATTCGTATTATATTTAGGTAATATATATATTATATCAAGCCTTACTCCCTATATATGTATCTAATAAATGGGCCGGCTGGAGCGGGTAAGTACTACATTCTCACAGAAAATAGTAAAAGCGTAAAGTAACAAGAGCGTTCATAGGTTGCGATGATTGCTTACTACTACGTGGACCGTATGCTTGTTTGCCAACCATAATGACATTTAAATAAAGTAGAATGTAATTATTAGAATGTAAATAATAAAATATCGTCATATTGAAAAATCTTTAGTCGTGTAATCAGTCGTATCTAATAGTACGATGGCTGTCTTATAAAGGCTCAAAATTACTTAAAGTTACTTGTTTTATTAAATTCCTACTGTTGTAAATGTAGTTTTTTCTGAAATTTCATTATTTTTCCATACTATTTTTAACGTTAAACTGAAAATTATTCAGAACAAAATAGTAGTTAAAAACTTCAAAAATATTCTTTGCCACGTTCTTCCGTAATCTCTGTATGTAGTCTCGACCGTCACGGGTTCAATTAAATTCAGTCTGGGCATTTGTTCTTATGGGACTCCCCATCGTGCCTTGGAGAGCACATTAAACTGACGGTTCTGATTGTTACTATCCTCCTCGCTACGATTTCCTCAATGCTGAGGGTCGTGACTCGTCGTCGTATACTGTGCTTTCGAGAGTGGTACGGATCTGGTCCGTCCAGCGTGTCGGGCTTCTACCTCGTGGTCTTTTTCCATGTACTTTACCAGTTACCATCAAACTTTTCTAGGTTGCCGTCATCCTTTCTGGCAATGTGGCCAAAGTGTTCAAGGACTCTACGGAGGCAGATGGTAGAAAGCCTTGTCTGTATCTTGAGTTCTTGCAAGATTGACATGTTGGTTCGATGTGCTGTCCAGGGAATCCCTAGCATTTTTCGCCAGCACCACAGCTCGAATGCATCAATTCGATTCGATTATAACATCTCATAATAATTGTTATTTTATTATTATGCAAAATTTATAATTTTGATGAATTACTGGTTCGCCTTTAGGGTTGCAGTAATCAGATGGCATTCGCTCTGTGTAATAACTAATAACCTGTCCAATCTGGATAAGAGTAATAAGCAGACCCTGGGTAAATATATTACCTTTTTATCGTTTTTCTTTACGTCGCATCGCAATCGTCCTGGTACGTCTAGTTATTATTATTCATTGAATTGTCATAATTATATTAAAGACAACAATTGCGCTTAGTAACCCGTATACATTCTAATTTATCTTATGAAGATTAACGAGGCTTAGTGGGTATGAGCATCGGAATTATAACAGAGCTCCTTAACACGTAAAGTCAAACACCGAACTTTTGAAAAACACGGGATTTTATAACACCTTATCGGATATAATACAATAAACGTCAGGCATTTTTATTTCAAAATAATGTATTTATTTATTAAAATTAAACGAAGAACTTTATAACTTTATCTTTTTAATAGACCAATAGCACAGCTTAAGATGTTTTTATTTATCATTATTTAATAAAATATGATCACCATTACTTGATATTTGGTTTTCAAAACCTTGTTGTAATATTATATTTTTACATATTTTAAGATTTAATGATTTTTTTTTAATTATAAGTTCCCCATTGTATATTTTGTTTTAATAAAATCACTTCATAAGCAAACATTATTCTCAAAATAATAATAAACGCTACACACTCAACGGCCCCATTAGGATAATTATATCCTGTGTCGGGGTTCCGGAAACATTCACAAAGATAAGGACAAACACACCCAGACCGGAAAAAATGCCTGTACGATTAATACACACATCGGCTCCGAGCGGGAATCGAACCCGCAATCGTCGAGGCTAAAGGCAGACTCGCTACCCACAACGCCAAAACGGTGTCAAAAAGAGAAGTCATCAACAATCATTACATTGAGAACCATCTTTTTTTATGTCGGTTAAAACACAAATCAACTCAAAAGGCTAGGCATAAAATTGTCACGTATTTTTCATAAATGAGTAATTATATCAAGAGCAGTGCTAAAATACCACAAGTTAGCGGCGAGACATCCTGGCACGGAAACTCCACAATGATAGATTACGTTTTATTTCAATGATCTAATCAGCTAAAGTGCTGCTTATTTTAGATTAACATCTTTCAGTAAGCATTGTTGTACTTAGAATGTGACAATGGAAGTAACTTTGAAATATCGTAGAATGTTTTAATAAAATTTTATATTAGCAAATATTTTGTTTGACAGTTCTTTTACAACAAAAATAGTAAATTACGCACCTAAGGATAAATATACGACATTCTCACCCGCGGATTATTCTTGAAAATCCCGGCAATTGCGGGTGGTAATGACCTACTTTTCTACCTTGCTGCGTATACGATTTATTTCCTACAATAAAAAGTTCAGTTTTAGTTCTTTTTTAATGTTGGGAAGCGCATTTACGCTCACCACTACAAGTAGTTGTAGTGTGGGGCTCACCGCTCGCTAATCGAGCTAAGTACTACCCACTAAAACCCAACGAAGCACCTTGACGAACCTTACAATGACGAACGCCCTAGAGCCCACTCCACCGAGACTAACTTTTTAATGAGCTTGTTTCCCTCTAAGACCAACCGGCGTTATTTTTTAAAGAGGTTTAACTTTTAGTCCCTGGTATGGGGGATAGACATAATTATGGTTGCTAGGTTACCGGAAGCTAATGTGAGTTAATTAGTGTCATCTTGCCGGGAGAGAATCGGGAACTTTTGTCCGTCAGGAACAACACCAGAACCAGGAACTAAAAGCAAACTTTTAATCAAGATAGGAAAAAAGAAATTTATTCCATCCGACACGTCATAAGGAATGATAAGAAAAGAATAGCCATCCGACTTTTTATCGGGGGAGTCAGATTATGTACTTATAATAATGCGAATTTCAAGTGCGAGTGTGTAGCGTTTATTTATTTATATTTATTTATAAAAATTTGCCTTTCTTATAGAACTGTAAATTACTTTTAAAATGACCACACTAAAGCAGTTTGCAATTCAACTACCTAACTTACTAACATATATATATTCTACGAAGTTTAATTTATCAAAAATGCTAATCGCTACATTTACTTTTTGAAATAAAAGCCTAAGCTATTAGACTTTTCTTTTTTTGAATTATAGTGACTTGGTAATGAAATTTCAACTATTTCCGTAAAAATATGTGCAATTTCATACTTCGTTCATTTATTATTTTCTGCTCTCGAATATACCTAGTCATCAAGCTGAGAGTTCAAGAGCCATATTGAGGACGTGACTTTGCTATTTTTATTTAATTAATTGTGTAATAGCAACGTAGTGTTTCAAGATTCTTATTTCATTTTAATTAACGTGTATTGCTGTTATTGAATAAAAGCTGACTTGGCCCAGTAGATAACACGTAGACTTTAACCGAAGGGTCAAATCTGGGCAAGCACCTCTGGGTTTTCAAATGCTCAATTTGTATTTCAAATTGATCTCGTGATTAGTGGTGAAGGAAAACACGGTGAGGAAACCTAGGACATGTGTGTCTGCCAAACCAATGCAGCGTGGTGGATTAACCTCTAAATCCTTCTCCTTTAAAAAGAGAGAAGGCCTTTGCCCAGCAGTTGGACACTTTTTTTAGGCGTCGGGATGTGACGACCCCATCGCCCGCTGTTGGGATAACCTCTGTCACAACAGAGATTATTCCACCAGTGCAATCAGTCACACTGGTGGTAGGTCTTTTGTTGCAAGAGGCCGGCTAGGTAGGTACCACCGCAGTGTCCAATATTCTGCCGCCAAATAGTAGTGCTTAGGCACTACTGTGTTCCGGTTTGAAGGGCATTGTACGCTAGTGAAATTACTGGGCGAACGAGATTTAAGAACTAATACCTCGAGGTTGGCAACGCGTGAGTGGCACCTACTAATGGTGCTGCAAGCGCTCATAGGCTGCGGCAGCCACTTACCATCAGGTGGGCCGTATGCTTGTTTGCCAACTTCTAACATAAAAAAAAAAAAAACTAACAGGCAGTTTCTTTACTTTTATTTTTATTGTTATTGAATGTAAGAAGCAGCGATGCATGAATACTGTATGTACCTAGGCAAAGAATATATTTAAACTACATTTTTAAGTAAACATTCTATTTAAGCTTAAAAGTGGAACGCTCATGTCAAGCGCAAATATGAACAGCATTCGTGAACATTAAACGCTTTCAGTTTAACCTACATGTAATATTTTTAGTATAGCTCATAGAATTTTCATATTTTAAAACAGTCAAAGAAAAAATATCATATTCAGTACTCTTGTTTATTATCTATAATACACCTATACAGTATACATTTATACTAATGTTAAAATTTTAATACTGTGCAAACGTGATTTATAACTAAACAATTTTACTACCTACTGTGTTCGCAATGAAACCTGACCTGTGTTACCTCTTTAAAGTTAGTACAGGTATGTGATCTAACTGGTTGCCAAACTATTAGTGGGCTGAACTGTTATAGGCCGGTCAGTATTTCATACCTGAGTGTCTCCGTGCTTCAAAGGGCACGTAATAAGTAAGTTTTAGCTGTTATTAATTTGATAATATTCAATAAGTCAAGAAGGTCAAACAACTGTGACGCTACTTTAGCCACTAACCACACAATTAGAAGAACAACCTAGGTAGTTTATCAAGCAACCCAATTGTAGTAAGCGATAAAGGTAACTTATCGTTTACATTTTCGTTATGCTTCGCTCTTTCGATTGGTATTTTAATTTGTTTTTGGTAAATAAGTTGTATATTAATAAAATAAATTATTAAATGAAACAAAAAACCCAAATGCATTAATAATAATTCCTAAAAAGCTAAAAACAAGCTCTATAATGACTACTATAATATAAATATTTCTTTAATGTTAGTAAAGGTACTGCAGACGGGGACAAGCATTGAAATAAAACATAATTATTATATTTTTCCGTATTTAAGCACTTCCCTTTAAACTCCATCATCAATTTACAAATTGATTGATCATATATATATATATATATATATATATATATATACAAGGAGAAGACCTGAATTACTTATAAACGCGAAGCCTAAGCCCTTCATCCTAAAAAGCTATTTTTTTGGTGTTGTTTTTAAAACGTAAGCGGGCACTAAGAAAGTATTTTTTTGAAATTCAACCCTCAAGGGGTTAAAAGGAGTTAAAAGTTTTGTTGGAAGTTCATAATTTTTGAAATGAAAATCATGTAACATTGTTTTTTGGGCAACTATTAACACATTTCCTTCAATGCCGCCCCTGAAGGTGTAAAGCTTTATATGGAAAAGAAAGGATTTGTTCCTCCAAATTTAACGCAGCGAAGCCGTGGGCAGAAGTTATTTATAAGTAATATAACTTACCTCTCTGCATTATGCGGGTCTAACTAGAATGTCGATTATATTTTTGGCAAGTTCTATCCCACAAGCTTGTAACTTATTTCGAGCTGGCATCTGTCCGCGACTTCGTCCGCGGTGACTTTAGAATTGGCTCTAGAGACAAATGAACCATTTGTAAGTAAATAATCTAAAACTACATAGTATAAAACAAAGTCGCTCTCTCTGTCCTTATGTATGCTTAAATCTTTAAAACTACCCAACGGATTTTGTTGCGTTTTTTTAATAGATAGAGTGATTGAAGAGGAAGGTTTATATGTATTATAACATCCATTAAATAGTGGAGAAAAAACTGTTATTTTTGAGGTTTCTAATGTGATGTCGTAAATAATTACATTTAACGCGTGCGAGCCACGGACAGTCATGAATAAATCAAAACTACTGGATCGATTTTAATCATTTTTTAGTGAATGACATAGGCTATATATTTTATACCCATGCGAAACCGGAGCGGGCCGCTAATATTTCATAAGACAAAGATAAAAAAAGTTCTGTAGAGTGTTTTTTGATAATCCCATGAGAACCTAACATTTTTAGGAATAAAATGTATATTACGTCTTAATCCAGGTAACAATCTTTGTATGTGTTACATTCCTATCCGTTAAATCGTTAATGCGATGTGTGATTGAGTAACAAGCATCTAAACATTTTTGCAGTACGTTTTTTTGATAATGCCGAGGAATATAACATTTTTTCTGGTATTAAATGTGTTAATTCAGGGTGTGTTAATTCAATATAAGCTGTCTGTGTGCTAAAATTCATCCAAATTCGATCAGCAGCTTTTGCGTGAAAAGGCTAAACTACTTTCTTACTATTCTCTCCTCATACTTGGCTCACGTTGTCATCAAGATTGCAATAACTATTGATGGAGTGAACGCATTTTTACGAAACAAAACTGAATGTTACTCGAAAATACGCTTTATCATTTCTTTGCTGACTTTGAAGTTGAAAATTGCAGTTTTGCAGTTTTGCGTCAGAGGATAAGGAGTGCGGAGAGCCGACAAACAGGCAGACATTTGCAAAAATATAAATATATGATATTTCATCATTTAGTTTTTAGTTCCGAGTAACATTTTTATAAGAATCTGAGATGTAGGTACAGACACTTAAAATTTATATTTTTCTTACATTAAACAAATTACATGACTAGGAATCGAAAAATACTTTTATTATAATATATTATGCTTATTCCTATATTTTATTACTTAATTATTTATTAATTGTACAATACATTGAATAACATCATATATTATAATAGTTTGCGTTTTAGAAGTTTAATTATTTTATTAATCTACCTATTTATATAACTATGCCGTATTTTTATTTAAAGAAAACGCTTTAATTAATTATTCTAGACATTGGGAGTGGAATTGGTATACACTGGCCAAAAAAAAAAAAATCAAACTTCAATCATCGATATCTCGAAAATTAAGCAATATATCGAAAAATTTTATATTTACTTTTCGTCTTATTTTATCGAGTTCTACAAGGAAACATCGTCAGATTTTAGCTCTGTGCGAACTGTGATATTCCGCTTTGAATATCTTTGCTTCTGCGGAACCCATGTTAAAATAATGTAGCCTATGTCACTCTCACAACTGAGACGAATCTAATGATACCCTATAAGTCGATGTACGTCCAAGGGTTTAGCCTGTAGAGCGTCACAAAGAAATAGACATACATACATACATACATACATACGCTCGAAAAACATTACCCTCCGGCAGTCGGGTAAACATTACCCTCCGGCAGTCGGGTAATAAAAAAGCATTTTTATGAATTTTGTTTTGGATGATGAACATGTATTTTAGTTAGTAATAGTCATATATTATGTATTTTGGCATTTGGCAACCAAGACCATACATTTATTTCCCTTATTATATTTTAGGAGAAGGTAAAGGATTGTTTCAATCGTATACCATAGTTGATTTAAATCGTGAGTTAATTAATAATACCACATTTTTTTTGGTGTCGGGGAGGAAATTTGCCACCAGATTCACGGCGTCCTCGGGAGGAGAACCGGGTTATGAGGGGTTCCATGACAAGGTGGGAACGTCATGGTGGGTCTCTAAAACATCCTAGATGGCTGACCTCAGTATGCTTATCAGGTTACGGGAACTCTCGCTCGTTACGGGAACCCGACAATCACGGAGCTTGATAGCGGAAGACGGTCCTGAGGTGCGAGGGTAAAGCGCCTCAGCACTTCCCATGCAAGCGCGCATGGCTTTCGGGACCACACCGACTGCTGTTCTCCTCAGGCCGCTCATCACGGACGCACAGGTACTCTAATAATACAATCTAAACTAAGCCTACATTTGTGATCTGTATCCGTCACTGGTCTTTATGTATGTGTAACATATATTTAATACCTACTCTAAGACTAACAAACTTTACAAGGATTCTCAACCAAGAAACTACATAACATAAACTAATTAGGAAACTATTGTGGGTGTCATCAAACAATTAAGGTAAGGGTTCTGTCTAAATGTGGTTTATCACAGCCGTTATATAACAACGATCCTAAATTATAAAATAGAAAGTGCACTTTGTAATGCACTTTATGTACAGATTTTGTCATCCCACTTATATCCCACCATCCCATCCCGCGAATATAATAAATTTGAGAGTTTACATGGATGGATGGATGGATGTTTGTTTGTAACTCATACATGCCAGAACGGCGGAACGGATTGGATAAAATATGACACATAGATAGATTAGTCTGGCATAACATATAGGCTACTTTTCATCCCGGCAAAATGTATGGTACTCGTGGGATAGATTAGTTGTAATTTTTCACAGAGCAAAGAATCAACATGATTATTTTCATAGGTATTTTAGAGGTCAGAAAATAACACACAGGGGTTATCCCACTATGCTACTATCCCTATAATAGATGTACATATTTTGTATGTAACAGAATAGAAAAATAACTTTTACCGGTCGTCTGGCATAACTACTACAATAACGAGGGCGGGCGTCGCTATTATTTACTATAGGTTTTATTAAGTAATCTTACGATTACTGTAAAAACACCCTGAATTTATTTAAATTTCTCCTGAACGATGAATGTCATATAATATTCTATGTCGTCGACTCGCATTTATAGTAGGTTTTTGGGAATGTGTATTGCTGTTGGCCCTACTGGCCTTGACAGCGTCATCGAGCGGGGGTGGCGAGTACAGAAGACTCAACCGTGAAAAATGGGCAGCCCTCAAGGGGGCTCAAATTTGATTCCGTCCTTAAGGTGCCTCCTGCGAAGCCGAACGGCTAAGGACGTCATCGGAGATGGAGGCAGCGCTCCGAGCGCATTCTATACGAGAGACTCATCCGACGGTGTGAGCGCGACGCGACGTGCGAAACAAAGCACCTCGTCCTCGCCGGCGAAAATGGTGTTGTGTGCGTGTCTGTGCTGTGTAAGTGGCATTTTCTAGTGTAATCCTATCGTCAGGGTCTTGCAGGATGTGCTTAGGACGCCTATCTTTTGTCGGTTGGTTACATCGGTCTGTGTAGATACAAGCATGTATAATCAAAGGATTTGGATGGAAAGTAGTTTGATTGAATTGGTTTGCGATAAGCGCTTCAAATATTTGGGGATCGAATCGATTTCAAAGTCTTTATGGAGATCTACGTTGCGAACGTACCACGGACAGCCCGAGGCCATGCGTAAAAAACGGTTCTGATTTATTTGTAATTGATTCATTCTTCTGGCGTGGACGTGAGAAAAACAGGGCTCGCGTAGGTCAGCATGGGACTTATACAAGCTTTGTAAAATGTCACCCTATTTCTAAGGGACAGTTTACTCCGCCTGCCCAACATCGTATACAATCTTCCCAAAACGAGCGCTGTTTTATCGCGTGCCCTGCGGATATGAGCTTCAAAGGTAAGTCTGTTGTCGAGTATGACGCCTAGATATTTGGTTTTATCTTTCCAGGTGGACCGGATCGCCAGTAATTCCTTTTATAGTACGGTCGATCGACTAATGTATTGATCTTTGATTAAAGGCTTGATCCTTTGTCATTGCGTAGACATGTCGGATCACTCTGCATCTTCTAACGCATATATCACGGGGAATGTTCTGAGGAATTGTTTGGATTGATCCCACCGGTAGAATTTCACCATCGTCCATCGCGACAAAACTCTAAATTCCATCCATACCACCTCGATGTCCGGAAATCCACAACAGCGCGATTTAGAAGACATTTTCTTCCTCGCACAACGCGTCTGACATCAACTTCCGCCGGTGGTCTTTCCGAACCGATGGGACTTGGGAACCTTCAAGAGAAGAGCGTATTCTTTTGTTAAACGTCGGCAACGCGTCTGCATGCCGTCTGGTGTTGCAGATTTTCATGGTAATAGTTCATGGTGACTTAGCATCAGGTGAGCCTCCTGCCCGTTTGCCCACTCTCACATTAAAAAAAATAGCATGTTATGCCACTTTTTTTACTAATAAAATTCCTTTTCTAATTTCTAAAATCTAAAGTAACAATAAAGGGATGAGATACTTTTCGAGATTTGATCCACATTTATTTATTTTTCATTAAATTTCATCACTGTTACGAGTCCACCAGATTTCCTGCCGTTTCTTTTTCATCGCAATTTTTCATAGTATTTTTTGGCATACTACTAAAGCCATGTTTATTTTTTTAAGGTGGACTTTACGTTTTTTTTTGTAATTTTGAGAATTATTTATAAATTTGAGCAGACGTCACAAGAACCATTAACGCTCCGATCATGTGTTTGTATTGACCATGCAAGCATATTTTCCGGTCTGGGTGTATTTGTCCTTGTCCCTGTATGTGTTTCCGGACCCCCGACACAGGATATTACTATACTAATGGGGGCCGTTGAGCTTGCAGCGTTTATTTATTTATATACCATTTTATTAAAATCAATGTCAATGCATTTCATATGTTATAAAACAAATGAAAATCAATGATTTCAAAAGTGTTTTTTTTAAATTCCAAACACGATATAAATGTATTTTTTACAAATAAGCACTTTAAGCTCTTTTCTTTATACAAAGGCCCGATTTCGATGCTATAGACGATTCTATTTAAAATTAAGTCGTTTTATTTGTGGCTAATTGAAACGACCACAAAGGCTTACCCTTTCATTAATTGAAATTCACTTGCGTTATTGTTTTGTTTTCAAACCTGAAGAAATTGTTATTTTGTTCCAAAGTCCTTAGCAATTTCAATATTGTCTTAAAATAATTTTATAATAAATGATTATATTTTAAGTGCTACTTAAAACAAAAGACGATAAACAATTTATTAAACCAAATATGGTGTGTCAGTTTTTGTTTTTTAATGACGACGTTGTGGTGCAATGTTAGCGAAGCTGTTTTGAGCGCCGCAGGTAGTGGTTTCGATTCCCTTTCGGAGCAGATATTTGTGTTGACCATACAGGCATGATTTCTGCTCTGGGTTTGTCTCGACACTAGATTTTACTATCGTAATAAGGGGTCGTTGAGTTTGAAGCGAATTTATTATGTGTTTATTTATTTACTGTTACCTTAGCCCAGTGGCAAAGATAAAACCTATGGATGGATAGAAAAAATTGTAAGATACATACATATATCCCCCAAACCTAGTAGTGATCCCTTCCTGCCTTAAATGCTTGTGTGGAGGTACTAGGTATGAGATGCCTCCAACACAACGGGATTCCTCCAACCAGGCGGGTGATATTGCCTGGCGAAACGAAGCCCAACGACTTACGTTGGGAAGTTGAATATATAGGTGAAGAGCATAGGAAACTCTGATAGCGCGATTTAGGATCTTGATGATCATTGGTCGTCCATATCGTTGCGTAGTATGCCCTGTAGGTGTCGCTGTTGATGCGAGATTGTGACAAACTTATCTTTCTATGGAGTTACGTCGTATTGCATGTAGATGTTGCTACACTTGGTTTAGGTACGTGGTTAAAAACCCTGCCCATTTGCTCCCTCCTACATAAAAAGTTAATTAAATCTATTATGTACTTAGTATGGCGTGATACAATATAGTAATTAGCTTCAAGCTAATTTTCCAATCTCCTATCGTATACGTACCTTATCTTATACTGGATCCGCTTTTAATGGCGCTGTCTGTCAGAAATGCAACCATATTTTGCTCCGTTTCACTACAATACAATGCTATAGGGAATGTTGTATCTTTTTACCCGACTGCCGAGGTCTGGTAATGTTTTTCGAGCGTATGTTTATATATTTCTTTGTGACGCTCTACAGCCTAGACCCTTTGACGGATTTCAACATATGACGTGTCATTAGATTTGTCTCAGTTGTGAGAGTGATATAGCGTATTTTATTTCAATATGGTGCCCGTGGGAAAAAAATCCATAATAAATATTGCAATTCTAATAGCGCCAAAATCAGATGATGGTTTCTTGTAGAACTTGAGAAAATAAGACGAAAAATAAATGTATTTTTTTTTTTAAATATTGCCTGGTTTTCGAGAAATCGGTGTTTAAAATTTGAATTTTTCTCTACCAATTTTAATTATTTTTAAAATTTTTAATGCAGTTTTTTTTTTTTAATTTAATAATTTAAGCTTGTTATCCAGTGTATATGTAAAATACACGGTACTAAAATATAACTAAATATAAAAAAATTAAAAAATTAAAATTTTTTTCGTCTGTCTATATTTTTGTTCTGGCTAATCTCCAACACGGCACGGCCGATTTTAACAAAACTTTCATTGGTAGATAGCCCATGTTAAGGAGTAACTTACGCTCATTTTATTTTAGAAAAACAACCTACTTGTTTAATGATTCTGTAACCAAGCAATAATTCGAACGAAACCGCGGGCATATTTAATTTATAATAATATAAAGAAAATATAAATAAATACTCAAAGATATTTTAGTATGGAAATACTGAAAATATTACCTCAGTCTTAAGACTTCATTCAACATCTTCCTTCATTTCTGAACTTAACTTTTAGGTCTTCAAAGTTTAATATTATCAACGCTGCGAAGAAAATTTGTCTCTCTCCACCATCTAATTGCAAAAGTTTACGCGCTTGGTTGAAGTTCGTATCATATTTAAAAGTACACCCAAAATTTGGCAACATTAATAATAGTCAGTGTTACGGAACCCTTTGTGAGACCCTATTGTGTCGTTATGGGTAGCGAGTCTTTAGTCTCGACGGTTGCAGTTTCGATTTCCGCTCGGACAGATGTTGCATTGATCTGAGAAATATCTGTTTCGTTCTGGGCGTTTGCCTTTGTGGGTCTACCCAGCGTGCCTCAGAGAGCACGTTAAGCTGTAGGTTTCGGTTGTTATGGTAGATAAAAATACAGGGGAAATGCTAGAAGAAGATGGAATTCTTTGTGAATGAATTATTGACAATCCATTATTGCCATCTTCTTCCTAGCATTAATCCTGGTATTTACCCAGGGACTGCTTAAACTAATTTTTACACACAGCGATTGCCAACTGACTCCGCAACCCTAATAAGGGCGAACTAGTAACTTATTGGATAAGATATCATATCCTCCGATATGTGAGGAGACCCACAAGGAATAACGCCCAGACAATTAATAGGAAAGAACATAACAAACATCTGCTCCAGCGGGAATCAAACCTGCGACCGTCGAAGCTTAAAGCAGACTCGCTACCAGCATACATTTACCAATGTTGATATCGCATTCTACAAATTTGAACAAATCGTTGCATTTTTTTTTTTAAGCTGCACACTCAACGGCCCTCATTAAGATAGGTATATCCTGTGTCGGGGGTCCGGAAACATTCACAATAACAAGGATAAATACACCCAGACCGGAAAATATGCTTGCATGGTCAATACAAACATATTATGCTCCAAGCGGGAATCGAACCCGCGACCTGTGTCGTTTAAGGCAGGTTCGCTACCGCTGCGCCACAACGTCGTCGTTAACCTTCACAATTTTGAAGTCTGTTAAAATATTCCATTGCAACCAATCTTTCAGGAAGCCGAATTCAGATTTTGTAATAACTTATAGTATAAAATGTCGTTAGCAATAAAAGGTTTATATTAAAGTACTTTGTTATCTTCATTGCCTCACTGAGTTGTAATCAAGTCTCAATATTATCTGTATTTATGCCTTTCATTATCTTCACATCATACGATTTATGAGTATAATAATGGAACAAAAGATCGGCAATAATTATGAGGTTTATTTCACAATGAATTAATGAATTTATTTAAAAATGAGTATATAAGGGGAAGTTAGAAAGGAGTGGAAGATTATCCTGGTATGGGCATGTTATGCGCAGAAATGAAAGTCATGTGGCCAAAAGAGCAATGAATTTGAATGTGAGTGGTAATTTGAAGAAAGGACGCCCGAAAAAGCCGAGGATGAAATGTTTGGAAGAGGATATGCGTAGAAAATTGGAGACAGATCGCACAGGACAGAGACAAATGGGCATCTTTGGAGGAGGCCTTCACCCGAAATGGGGTTCCTACAGATATTGCTATATCAAACTAGACAAGTTAAAACAACACTATTATAACTATAATATTAAGTCTATATTATTATATAATAAGTTAATAAGTAAATTAGTTATATGTGTATTTATAAAAATTAGATAAGCAACTCAAAAATAAATGTAAAGTAGGTTATTAGTAGGAAATAAAAGCCTTTTTTATTTTATTTTATTTTATTTATGCGTGGAAAGGGAGTGAGCGGAGAGATGACGAATGTTACAAAAGAATGAAAGAAAAATACGTGCTGTGCCGACCACACTTAGAAGAAGAAGATTTAACAATGAGTGAATACTGTCTAACTTTTGCCGGCTGCGGTTTTTTTTTTTATGTTACAAGTTGGCAAACAAGCATACGGCCCACCTGATGGTAAGTGGTTGCCGTAGCCTATGAGCGCTTGCAGTACCATTAGTAGGTGCCACTCACGGGTTATTAACCTCGAGATATTAGTTCTTAAATCTCGTCTGCCCAGTAATTTCACTAGCGTACAGTGCCCTTCAAACCGGAACCCAGTAATGCCTAAGCACTACTATCTGGCGGCAGACTATTGGACACCGCGGTGGTACCTACCTAGCCGGCCTCTTGCAACAAAAGACCTACCACCAGTGTGACTGATTGCACTGGTGGAATAATCTCTGCTGTGACAGAGGTTATCCCAACAGCGGGCGATGGGGTCGTCACATCCCGATGCCGATGCGGTCTCTTTAAACGCAATCACCGGTGACGCTGTCAATGCCACTAGGGCCAACAGTAATAAACACTCTAAAAAAATAAAATGGAAAATGGGCATCAATTCTTCATAGATGCTTATTACCCTAGTTTTAAATTATAGGGTTCCGTAAACAAACTGGAACTCTATTTCCTTAGTAGACTATTTAATTATGTACATAGTCTACTATTCATGTGTGTGTATATCAAAGACAGTAATATGAAATCAGTTTTTTTACAGAACACGTGTACCGTTGTGGTTTAAGAAATTTATTGTTTCATAAAGAATATTACAATATTCACTTAAATGAAACTTACAGGCTAACTTAAAATATAAAGTAAATCTGCTTTGACATATTTGAGCGTACAATAAGTTAAGTGATTATTATTATATACAGTTAGTTATTACATTATATACATTGCAAGACAAGAAAAAAATAACAATGGAACAAAAATGTTTAAAAATAAAAATTGTGTAGGTAGTTTTATAATTTAATACATACAACATAACATGACAACAAAATCATACCACTGCGTGAGCGCTGCGGAAGGAATTCATAGATACTTCACAACTAGATGTGACTTACGATATAATATAAAATTATGTTATATATAATTATATATATATATATATATATTATTTTTTTTTTAGTTATTATTATTGATTTTTGATTTGACCGTTGATCATATATTCGTATATTTATTTCGGTCGCGGGTTTGATTCCTGCTCGGACAGATGTTTGCATTGATCTTACAGTTCTCGTGTCGTATCTTACTATCTGTTTCAGTCTGGGAGTTTGTCCTTGTGGGTCTCCCTACTGTGCCTTGGAGAGCACGTTAAGGTGTCGGTTGTTATCACATAACGTCTGATTGCTCTTATCCAATGAGTTACTGGGTCGCCCTCAGGGCTGCGGAGGTCAGGTAGCAATCGCTCTGTGTAAAAACCTGTTAAATCCGGGTAAGAGACCGTGGTCAAAATACTGGGACTAATAATAGGGCGAGGATAGATTTTTGCTAGCTATTTCTTAGATAATGTTGTAATAGTCTCCTTAGTAATAAGCTTAATAAAATACCAAGAAAAAATAGCTGTGAAATTGACAAATTTATTTTGATTATTATAAAACTACCCGCTTCACTTTCTCTATGCTAAAGTTTTTATCTTAATACATATGTATAATAATAAAAAAACTAGGAAAATAACAACGTAAGAAAAAACTAAATTAGCTGAAATCTAACTAATTATCTTTTTTGTTCAATTCCAATAAAAACGAGTCGCCTTTCTAAGACAATCACCAGCTGACCTTTTCCGATTCACAACGATTATGCAAATTGTTTTCTCAACGGAATAAATTTGAAGGGAAAATGAAGGAATTTTAATGTTTAGATTATTATTTGACGCAGTCTGTTTGGAAGAATGTGATTTGATTTCTGGCTTATGATAATTATAAATCTTCGTAACATGAGGTAAATCGCAGTCTAATAGTATATGTAATAGAAAAAGAGCCTATAGTCATTTTAACCATAGAAAACTCACCCCCCTTTGCCATCTAAAGTAAGGGTAATAAGGGAGAGTAGACAAAGGGAGAGAGTACTGAGATATGAAACGAAACGTAAAATTAGGATTTCTATTACTAACCATCGATGTTCTTTGAAACATGTTCTATCACCTTTACATAGATATCATTCTACACAAAACATTAACGAAAGTATGCACATTATAATAAAATATAAAAGATATAATAAAATAGAATAATATTCAAAATGCAGATTTATGATGCATCCATACAAAAGTTACTTTTTGTGGAGCAACGTTTCCAAATGTTGGTGAGCAACATTTGATAACAAAAAGTTATTTGTTATAAGGTATATGTTGCCGTATTGAGTAACGTTGTCCAACATTTAGAATCTATCAACATGTAGTAACAATCGACACCATTTGCAAAAATTTACAAATGCCGCGCCATTTTTGTTGATTAATGTTACTCGTGTTATGATGTTGAGCAACTTTCAACAAATAGCAACAAGTGCACCCAAGAATATATTATTATTATTAACTGCTTTGTGGATGCATAATTTTAAATGAAAACCTTTTATAGGTAATATTTTTAAGCTACGAGTATAAAGCAACACTGTTTTCTAAGGAAAATAAGTCTCTGATATGTGTCATGGCATTTTCCAAGGCGTGTATGGGCGCGCCCTGTTATATCGGAAAATATAACGTCATCGTCGTCGCCATGGCGTTCATCGTTTTTAATCTGTTTGATTCAAAGAGTTTCCATTGTTCAAGAGTTTTAAACGTAGTACTTTTTAATATTTTCAAAAATTAAACTTTTGATTTGACAATCTAAAATTGGTGCAACTTTATGAGAACCACAAATAAATATATTATAAGTAAGTTCTACAGTTTCTAAATTACCGTTTGTGATAACTTGGTTTAATGTTTCTCTTACGAATGGTGATATCCAAGTGAACTTATAATAATAATTGGGGTACATTGATAATTTTATTAAAATTATACCTCCATTTCATAGATTACCATCACTTACTAAAAGTAACTAATGTACTCTAAATTACTAATAATTCTATAAAAAATCATTATTATGCTAACACTAGTATGACTATTCTATTCTCCAAAAACTTACACTCATACATACAGACATAACAATACAATAGACATACTTCTTGTCATTGATTAAAACAAAAATCTTTTTTCCTCTTTGTCAGTAAATGGAATCCTTAATATTGTAGCAAAATAAACTCTAAAAGTTGTATTTTTATTCCAACGAAGAAAGGTGTATTAAAAAGTGTACCAAACTAACATAACTAAATATTCTTCGAGTAAACTGGAAATTGTCAAGCACTACATTATTCGTCCAACACTACGTAATGTAACAGAGTTTCCACTCTTCTAAGCATAAAAGAATGTACCTCGTATGAAACACATGATGAAACGGTAAAAGCTAGCCTTTTTACCAAACGCTAACTTGTTTTGAGAGCTCTCACTCTTTATACTTTTTATGTCTTGTAAAACTAGCACAGTTTGAAATGACACTTCACGCTGTATGAACACTGCACTACATGATACTCAAACAAGGCTCGGGTTTATAGTTTTTTTTTTTATGTGAGCAAACTGGCAGGAGGCACACCTGATGTTAAGTGATCACCACCGCCCATGAATATCCGCAAAACCGGAAGGCATGCAGGCGCGTTGCCGACCTTTAAGGAAAGAATACGCTATTCTCTTGAAGGTTCCCATATCGTATCGGTTCGGAAAGACCGCTGGTGGAAGTTGATTCCACAGAGTGGTCGTGCAAGGTAGAAAGTGTCTTCTAAATCGCACTGTTGTGGATTTCCAGACATCGAGGTGGTATGGATGGAATTTAGAGTTTTGTCGCGATGTCCGATGGTGAAATTTATAGTACTTTTACGGTAGTATAGCCATGCTCCTCCCAGCACAAATGGGTAAAGTAACAGTATCAGTAGGTACTGTTGCGCTTCGTGCAATGAATGAGAGCGCTGGAGGCCCAATCTCCCACCTCCTATGATCCCCTCCTTCCCCTTCTCATCCCTTCCCTGCTGTTCCTTGGGTTGGCAAAACGCATGTGATACTTTAAGTCTCACACGCGTTCATAAGTTGCGGTGACTTCTTACCATCAGGCGGACCGTATGCCTGTTTGCCTATCGTCATGAAATAAAAAATAAATAAATATATCATTATTTACACTTAGAAAGATAGTAATGTTAATATTATGTCTGGAAATGAAAAAGGTAAGAACGACGATGTAGATGTTATAAAGAAAATAGCATTCACACATACAAAGACAATTAATTGACTCTTTATGGCATAATAAAGCCATTAATAATAAAGGCCAATGTTGTAAATATATAAAGACGACACCGTTGTGTCGTTGTGGGTAGTAAGTCTGCCTTTAGCATCGATGGTGGCGGGTTCGATTCCCGCTCGGATATTTATTGTAAATATCTGAGAGCACGTTAAGCTGTCGTTTCCAGTTTTTATCACATAACATCTGATAGTAATCGTTAACTCTTGATTAGTAAATTGCTCTTATCGAATGAGTTATTGGTCCGCCCTTAGGGTTGCGGGGGTCAGATGGCAACCACTCGGTTTAAAAACTAGTAACCTGGCAAATCCAGACAAAAGTTAGCAGACCCTGGGCAAATACTCGTATAGTACACATATATGAAATAATACAGCCTTTACGTTTTTCTTTAAAGCTTACAAAACTATATATGCCAACCCTAAGTCCAGACGATTTATACTGGAATAAAATATTTAACAATTCTTCCGGGGGCTTTCATAAGACACCGTACGAATAACGTATTTTGCATCTAGCACAAGCGCACACAAGTTAAATAATAAATATTTAAACATATTTTTTTTAAGGAAAACAAAATCTACTTCTCCAACTTAGTACTCAAGTATGTTAGTTGCGCATAAAAGAATATTTTCACAGGCAGGTTCTACAAAGCGTCGGGGCGTCGCGGTTAAATGCGCAAGCGAGCCTGCGACGTCCCACTACGGCGCTAATTGGGACCTTGGTGGTTTTATTGGTTCGCAGTTTCTGAGTCCCACACCTCCTGAGCCATTGCACCCGTCCCGGCGCTCGAGTGGGTAACTGCACTTCCCAAGTAAAAAGACAGGTCCTACAAAATGGTTAGGTGCTGATGCAAGCCAAAAATCTTTCCCACTGAGACCTTTAACTTACATGAGACCTTTAACATTCATATAAACCTTACATATTTCCATACAAACTTTCATTCCCTATTGTTATTTTACACCCTTCAGGGACTTTTACAAACTTTGAATGTCATATTTATTTATTTTGAAACAACAGTCTAAAAAATAGTTTCAAGCTTCTAGCTCTAACAAAGTCAATACTTCCATAGTTTTCATTCCCCCTCTTTCAACCTCTTACAACCCTTTTTTTCACATTAAAACGTAGCCTAAGTCTTTTCTCAAGCTCTAGAGTATCAGTGTACCAAATTTCATTGAAATCGGTTAAGTAGTTTCTTCGTGAAAGCGCGACAGACAGACAGTTACTTTCGCATTTATAATATTAAGTAAGGTTAGTAAGGAGTATATGACTTTCATACTCAATCTCAAAGTAATATTCTTACATAAGTTTCGCTACAAAATCGAGTTTTCGTGTCCAAGTGAAATAGAGCTCACAACAATATTAAAAGTTTAAAAACAAAAGCAACCTGTGACGACGTTGCTATGACAACAAAGGTCGTTGCCGTTCGTTGAATCGACTTTTTCCGATATGTTATTCATGCAAAACCTTAATAAAATAATAAATAAATAAATAAACGCTACACACTCAACGGCCCCCATTAGGATAATTATATCCTGTGTCGGGGGTCCGGAAACATACGCAATGACAAGGACAAACACAACCAGACCGGAAAACATGCCTGTACGATTAATACAAACATCTGCTCCGAGCGGGAATCGAACCCGCAACCGTCGAGGCTTAAGGCAGACTCGCTGCCCACAACGCCACAACGGTGTCATTACCAATTTAATAATACACCTAAACATCGCTTACGAATCACTCTGTCTAATCTTGAAAATCGCATGAAAATCCATTCATTCAGTAGTTTTGAAACTTTTCGCATACAGATAGACAGACAGACAGGTCGTGGGTTCGATTCCCGCTCGGAACTGATGTTTGTATTGACCATACAGGCAAGTTTTCCGGTCTACTTGTCTTTGTCCTTGTCATTCTGCATGTTTCCGGACCCCCGACACAGGATATACCTATCTAAATAGTGCCGTTTAGTGTGTAGCGTTTATTTATTTATTATTATTTATTGTTTTATAGTAATTGTGTAGTGATTCGTGAGCATGCGCAGTTTCTAAATAAGATGTTAGATGTTTTTATCTAGAATAACACTGATCTTACCGAGCTATTAATTTGCAGTTTGACACGCGGAGCACAAATATTGCACTTCTGAGACTGTGTACAGAAAACTCCGTATGAGTTGTTTTAGGTTTTTAAATGAAAAATGTTTTCTTTTCAGAAAGACGATAATTTTGAAAAACATTTCAGTTACTATGTTAAAAATTGTTAATATGTTATTCCAATGACTTGACGATGTTGTGGCGCGGCGGTAACGAACCTGCCTTAAGTCCCACAGGTCGTGGGTTCGATTCCCGCTCATAGCCTATATTTGTATTGACTATAAAGGCATGTGTTCTGGTCTGGGTGTGTTGTCTTTGTCCTTGTATATATATCCGGACGGTCCAGACCCCCAACACAGGATAATAATCCTGTGTTAATATCCGTAAGAGCCGTTGAGTGTGTAGGGTTAATTTATTATTTACTTATTAATTATTTAATTATAAAATTTATCACACGGGAAGCATGAGCTTTCAAATAAAAAATAATCGTCAAAATCGGTTCTTCCAGTCAAAAATTCTGAGGTAGCAAACATAAAGAAATACAGATTAATTTAGAACCTCCATCTTTCTTGAAGTTGGTTAGAAAGCAAGAGGAAAACCACAATACGAATTCGGACTTTATTACATTATTTCTCTTTGAGGAAAAGGCAAGAACAAAACCCACCATAAGCTTGTGTGCGTGCAGATAGAATCGTCATACACACACATTATCACATATATTGTTGTAACATATTATACGACAAGTTAAAATGTTACTAAAACGACCAATAAAGAAGTCCCATTTATGAATTTAATTATGTCAAGTATAGTACAACTTCCGCATATTACATTATGATCGTCAAGCAATGGAAACAACTACTATCGTACAGTGAGTGACACACCATAGTAAGGTGTCATTCAATTATCACTCTTATGGCTAATAATTATAAGTATCAGTAAGCGTTCATTAACACATGAGTGTTCATGTATTTATTTACGTTCGTCACAACTCGAGCGCAGTATTCGCGTAAACAAGGTTAGGACCGCACGTGTCGGTTTATTCAGTTTTATATTCGAATATTTATCGATATTATAATAACAGTGACATAAAATCAATATGGAACCAGTGAATCTTATGAAATTAGATGGGCCTAAGTTGAAAGAGTTTTTGGGTTCATTCGATCATGTCTTTTCAGACTGTGATGGTAAGTTGCGTCACTTGCGTCATGTTTACCGGTCGATATTGATTGCGCGTTGCTACGGCTTAGGTTATGTTTAGATTATGTATATTTCGTCATTAGTTATAGTTTAAATTAAGATAATGCTTCACTTTTATATTGTGTTAGTTGATTATATAAATGTTTTTTGTTTATTATTAAGGAAGTAAATTGCTTGTTTTTTTATGTATCTTTAGAAGTTTATTGTTTGTTACTGTGTTTTGCTGTTCTTGTGATTTGCACGATGGGGTGATGTGGTCGCTCAGCGACAAAACACTTTTCTACAATAAATGAAAAAAAAAAACTGTTGGTTATAGAATTATATGTTTGAATGCGTCAGACCAAAATCGTCAGACTTTATTCTATTGATCGAATCAGCTGATTAAAAATTGACTTTTATTTTTAAATTTTAAGGTTTTAAATACGACCGCCTTCTTTAAATTCTTACATGATTAAAACTAATATAATGTTACACCACATTTTAGTTTTCTTTTTTTTTTTTGGTTGTTGGATTTCCTTGAATTTTGAGTTTTTAAGTATTTTTAGAGCTCAAATTTAAAAAGCATTTTACTTCACTGATCAGATATCCTTGTATTAAAAAAAGGTATTTCTTTTCAATGTCTTCTGCTAGATTTTCCAAACTCGGAATTTAACATTTAAATATAAATTTATGGAAACATAAACGATGGTATTGCTGGATCAATCTCGGCGAAGCTGTCAAACCTAAAATTTAGATCCTGTGAGCTTGAGAATCGAGAGACAGTGAAAAGATTATTGAGTCAAGTCAAGGTCAAGAGATGGCAAGTTTAGAGAATTAAGTTATTAAATATGTACTGTGTTTAATTAAATAGGACTTGTTTTTGATTCTAAACTAATCTGATTTGATGTCACATTCAAAAGGGTCAGCTAATTTGGTCTGAAATTAATATTTATAACCTTGGTACTAATTTACCCGGAAGAGACAAGTCATTTTAATGAACACACAATGAAACACAATAGTTCAGCGGGTAAAAGGCCGACTCCGTTCCGTTAACATTGTTAGTTGAGGCTTCGATCCTGACCCCCTTGGGCTATTGTCGTGCCCACTCATAACGCGATCTACGGGCAATAGAGATATTAGTAATGCCTTGCCTATAAAAAGCATTGCAAATATTCTTTAAAAAAAAGGAAAAAAAAAAATAATAACTAGCGCCACCAAGAAACATGTATTGCTAAAGAAAACACAGTCATCATTAGTCATGTACAGTCACCATGACGATGCATTAACGCCTATTTGAGTCTATAATATAAAGTGAGATATGGACTTTTGAAAAACCATTTTTTCTTTTATGTACTTTAATTTTATTAATAAGATTACAATTTTCAAAGTAAAGAATATTAATAGGTCTTCATGTGTTTTTTTATTAGGTTTTTTTTTTTGGATTTCATAGAAACGGAGACGGATTGGAATTAAATATATGTATCGTATATTTAATAATTATATATTACACAGTGTTCTTACGACTTGAATGAAGTTTTGTTTTTGAATGAGAGGATCCTCTGGTGTTCGAGTCGAGAAAAAAAGTAAAGACGGTTTCATACTAGCGTTTTATACGTGCGTTTACGCTGGTTTTTCGAAGCACATATAGGCCTTTTACGACATGCGAAACTCTTACGTTGACGCGCTTATAAGCCCGTATGGGCGTGTAATATGAAGCGCTATAAATGTGCACTGATACTGTCCACTAAAGAACATACTCGCATGAATAAGCCTGCGTAAGCCGCGCGCGTTTAAAGTGTGAAAAGAAGCAATCGTATAAGTGCGTAAGCCGAAACGGCCATTTGCGCTAAAAATGCTAGTTTAAAACCACCTTAAGGCTCTACTAATTCACATTACATTGTTACGAATATATTTTTTATGTCTAAATTTTATATTTGTAACTTTTTTCTTAGGTGTTGTATGGGCTAAGACACCATTACCGGGCGTTGGAAAATTCTTTGAACTGATGCAGCGACTTGGGAAGACTGTGCACTTTGTCTCTAACAATAGTTTACGAACTAGAGAAAATTATGAATCGCTCTTTCAAGCAGCTGGCATTCAGAATGGATATGTAAGTAAACTGAGTAAATTGAGTAAAAAAGAATTTTCCAGTTTAGTGCATAATGATTTATTCGAAACAACAAAAAAAAAAAAAAAAACCCACAAGCTTCCTCTAATTTTGCAAGCCTCTAAAACTACATAGGTCATGGTGGGTGCTTACCATCAGACGCGCCGTAAGCTTTTTCTATTTTAGGGTTCCATAGCCAATTGGCAAAAACGGAACCCTTGTAATTTCATCATGTCTGTCTGTCCGTCCGTTCGTATGCCACAGTCATTTTACTCGAAGGCAATTGGCGCTACGTGTAAGAAATTTAGTAAATAAATGTATTCTATAAGCCGCTACAAGAATTTGTAATGAAATCTTAAAATATATAAAAATTAATAATTAATTAATAATTAGCAGTTCATACGTCATGTAACAGAGAGTTGAAAAAAAAATCAACGTATGGCAACGTGTGAGATATCTTTGGATAGGTCTTTCAAAATGATAACGAGGTTTGATTTTGCCTTTTTTCATTAAGTCAGTAGTTGTTGAGATATAAGCTCCTAAAGCCATAAAAATTGTGTCCCCCTTCTTTTGAACTACGGCATTTAAAATTCTAACAAAAACTAAGGTTGTAGAACATCAAATGAACTTTAAACCGCATTAGAAAATAGGTCGACAAATTTTAAATATATAAGTTATTATAAGTCCCATAACTTTGTTTTTCATATTACTTTTAGTAATTACTATGAAATTACGAACTTAATTTTTCGGTTGATTTTAATCGTTATTATTTTTAAAGTTCTTAAGATCCTTCCTCATCAAGCTGCGGAAACCTTTAGTTTCGACTGTGCGTGGTCCACAACGCACTTGACTGATGATTTTATTTGTATACTATACCAAATGAACTTATTAAAATAAGTATGTATATAAAAAAAAATCTTGAAAAGAATACGTCTTATTTTATCGTACTAGACTCATTATATTGACGAGTATTATATGATATATTATGAGAATTGTTATTACGAAATATATTATTAAGTACCAAATAAGGCTTAGAGATTTGATCGATCAGTCGAATCAAGAGAAATCGCAGCCTTTGTGTCAAAAGAAAAAGTATAATCATACAATACATTATGTACATATATTATTATTTGTAGTCTCTTTGTGAGTACTGATTACCAATTTTATCAACGCTTCAATTCATCGTTCGAAGAAATACACTTTATTTGAAACAGGCAACATTTGTATTGTTTTGTGGAAATGCTCAAACAATTGATTTATGCGAATCTCTATCTATAATGAGCAAATGAAGTTAATTATTGCAACAAATTATAGCGCTCCCGACGACGTAACAACGCTAGCTTCGGCCTCTCAGGAGGGGTCCTTGGGACGGATTCAAGCCCCGCGCGGGCTGCCCCCCACTGGTAAAGTTGTCCAGGCCTCGAGGGGCACCAGTAATAGCGACTCCAAAAAAAAACAATTTATTCACCGTGGTGACGTAATGGCAGCAAACCTTGGAAAATGTGAGACTCACCGCTTGCTCCTCGAGATAAGCACCACAGTGGGACGCCACAAGATCGTTTGCGAGACTAACTATGGCGACCCAAGCAATAGGGTGCCTTCTGGCCCCGTCCACCGAGACTAACTTATTATTGAGGAGTAGCAGCAAACCTAGCCTAACCCATTCCTAGTCCATAAAATAGACACAGTTGTTAAACAATTAAAATATGCATATATGCTTAATTGGACAGGGCTAATACAAGACAATGGTCACGAGTTCTCCTGGGAGGTGAACAACTCAGGGCAGATATTTCTTATCATCATCATCATCATCTATAGATGCACATCCATCTATAGATGATACGGAAAACATGTTCCGGATGGTTGTAGTGTTTGTGTGTTTTTACAGAACATAGGATTTTACTATCTTAATGGGTTCGAGCGTGTAGTATTGATTGTGTAGCATTTATTGCGATCTCAATAAGACTTCCCTGCTTAATGTTATCTATTTCATATATTATGATTCTCTTAATTTAAAGATAAAGTATGTTAGTTTATGCTTGCGTAATAAACAGCTAACTAAATAATCGAAGTACATTTATTACATAGAAAATAAGGAAGCTCAAAATTTGTTATACAAGTATTTATTTAACAGAGGCTAAAGATCATAATATTCTGTTCTTTTACAAGTTTTAACGACATAATATAATACTATATGTAACCGACTTCATAAAATAAAGAGTATATGACTGTTTGTAATGTTTGATTGTATGTTTAACAATTTCTCCGTCGATTGTGAAATGATTTTGAAATTTTTTTTTTTTTTTTTGGAAGCGGTAAATACTTTTGGGTAGTCAGAATCTGATGATAGAATCCTGAAAAAAAGCGAGGAACTCTTCAAATTTTATTGACATATCTATTGTTGTTTGGCTATTATTTACAGTAACTAGTGCATTTTCTGTGGAATTATTGTGAATATGACCAAAAATTACCACCGAAACTACTAATAAGTATTTCATGCGTTGCGATGCAATTAGGAACTTTTAGTTGGGTTGCGATGCAATTAGGTACTTTTAGTTGGGTTGCGATGCAATCAGGTACTTTTAGTTGGGTTGCGATGCAACTAGGTACTAATATTGTAACTTATTTTCATTTTTAAATAAAAATCGTCATAAAAATTAAAAGACAAAAAATAAACATTTTCAACAACAGAAGTCAGTGGCATATAATATAAGATCTTGTTACTTTTTACGATCTGAAGTAAAAACTACTTCTGGTAGTAAACAATATTAATTATCATTGACAGAAACTCTTAAGGAGAAGTCGTAAAGGTTTTTTTAAGTGCCGTCGTAGATTCTTTTCGTCTTGGGGTATATTTTTAAAATGACTCCTATTATATTTTTTTTTTTTTTTAAAAAAACGCTACTCACTCAACGGCCCCAATTAGGATAGTGATATCCTGTGTCGGGGTCCGGAAACATTCACAATGACAAGGACAAATACACCCAGACCGGAAAATATGCTTGCATGGTCAATACAAACATATTATGTTCCGAGCGGGTATCGAACCCGCGACCTGTGGGGTTTAAGACAGGTTCGGTACCGCTGCGCCACAACGTCGTCATTGTATGGAATTTTTGATTCCAGAGGATATTTCATTTATTTTTAATTATTATAATGCTTTTTGTAGGATAACCTGACAATACCCTCAGCAGCTATAGCCGAATACCTTAAATCGGTAAAGTTTGACAAAAAGGTGTACTGTGTCACTTGTCCTGAAACAATAGCAGTACTGGAATCACATGGCTTCAAATGCAAAGAAGGGGTAAGATCTTGTATTATTATATATTATAACGATATTGGTAATTTTTTAAATATGGTCATATTTTTTAAAAATTACCAATATCGTTATTTATATTATTACCCATCCAACTAACTTTTGGTAGTAGTAGAGCCATGCTCCTTCGACACTCCTCCTCCTCCAACACTCATCCTCCGACACTCCTCTTCTTCCGACTCCTCAGCAAAAATAGACGGGCTCGACTGAGCTTGTACCTCTCACAGAAAATCGGCGTATACTAACAGTATCAGTCCTGCTGAGTTTCGTATGATGAGTGAGAGCACCAGGTTGCGGTGCTGCTTACCGCCAGGAGGTTGGTATGCTTGTGACAGCTTACTGTCAGGTGGATGGTATGTTTGTTGCCAATGTTTGCGAATGTTTACGACAATAGTTTCAGTGGATCAATATTTATTGTTGATATAAAGAGACTTTGATGTAAAACTTAACTATACAAAACTATACGTTTTTTTTTTTATGTTACAAGTTGGCAAACAAGCATACGGCCCACCCGATGGTTGCCGTAGCCTATGAGCGCTTGCAGCACCATTAGTAGGCGCCACTCAGGCGTTGCCAACCTCGAGATATTAGTTCTTAAATCTCCTCTGCCCAGTAATTTCACTAGCGTACAGTGCCCTTCAAACCGGAACACAGTAATGCCTAAGCACTACTATTTGGCGGCAGAATATTAGACACTGCGGTGGTACATACCTAGCCGGCCTCTTGCAACAAAAGACCTATCACCAGTGTGACTGATTGCAATGGTGGAATAATCTCTGCTGTGACAGAGGTTATCCCAACAGCGGGCGATGGGGTCGTCACATCCCGACACCGAAAACCGTTTTAAATAATACATTTGTGTTGAGATGGTAAAGAACCCAATTGATATATTATAATAGTTCAATTACTATTAATGCACCATAGTTTATATGTGAAAAGTAAATAACAAATTAGATATTATTATTATACTTCATAAAAAAAGCTTTTATATAGCGCAAATGTAAAATAGCAAAATGAAATATTAAACTTTTACTATTTCCACTTCAAATCACAATCGATAATGTAAACCTTGATCGCTGTTCAATGTTTGTTCGAACATGGTCTGATAAGAGAGAACAAGTTAATTATAGCTTACTAGTTGTTAGTTCTAGTTAGTCAGCAAAAACTATGGTTTTCACGGAAATTCACAAAAACAAATTCGAAATTCGTTTAAGTTTTCAAAATCAGAAATAATAATAATATTAATATTAAGTTAAAATATAAATAATAAATAAATAAAACATAAAATTGATTTTGGATATTATATGCATCAGTATGATCATTGACATCAAGCAAAAACTACTGGATTGAATTGAACTGTTTTTGAAAAAAAAAATCTAAAGAATAAAAGAAATTTATTGAAACTATCGTGAGACATGTAAAATTTAAACGACTAAAACTCAAGTTCATTCGGTTTAAGCACCAACTAGTCTCGGACCCATCGTAGATCCTTGATCAGAGTGAGTCGACGTTGGCGGTCGTGTCTCGTGTCGTTTCGCGAAATTAGTCGGTACCTAAACCGATTAAACGTATGTAACAATGGATAAATAGTATTTTATCCAACAATGATGGAAGCTCGATATAATAATTATAATTATATCTAATTAAATCACCTGAAGCTGTAGATATAAAGGTAGACATTATATAACAAAAATATATATATATATATATTTGTTATATAAGCAACATTATTTATAAAATAAATTACATTATTATATAAAAATAAAAACAATTATTTATAGCCCGTATATCTTATTCATTCGTGTAGTTTATTATAAATAGCTAGCTATTAAGTTGTCTAACAAGACAAAGTGGATAAAAAACGTAGACTTTTCAAGACAATAAATTAATAAATAAACGCTAAGCACTCATCGCCCCCATTAGGGTAGGTTTATCCTGTGTTTCGAAAACATACGACATGACGACGTTGTGGCGCAGCGGTAGCGAACCTGCCTTAAACGCCACAGGTCGCGGGTTCGATTCCCGCTCGGAGCATAATATGTTTGTATTGACCATGCAAGCATATTTTCCGGTCTGGGTGTATTTGTCCATGTCATTGTGTATGTTTCCGGACCCCGACACAGGATATCAATATCCTAATGGGGGCCGTTGAGTGTGTAGCGTTTATTTATTATTATTTATCATGGATTATTATCATGGATACACAATGACAAGGACATACACACCTAGACGATTAATTGGCGCTAAGGCACTTTCGGTACCGCTGCGCCACAATTTCGTCAATACTAACGCGTATACCGAGTTTGGACCTTGATTCGTACTTTCGGTCAAGAAAAATATTTTAAGGAAACCTTCTTGCCTTGAGAAAAATCCGAAATATATTAAAATCGATACTAAAGCACCGTTTTTTTTCTATATAATTATGGTTGGCAAACAAGCATACGGTCCGCGATGGTAACGCGCTCCTAACCCAAGGAACAGCACTCTCACTAATCTACTAATACTATTACTTTACGCCGATTTTCTGTGAGATGGCAATACTTCCCCGGCCCTTTTATACTGGGATGAGCTTGGCTCTAGTACCTTAAAACCGTGGATGATCTCCCAATCCTTCTCCCTAATAAGAGAGAAAGCGTTACTGATATATTTATGAAAAAAAAATATCTGTAATATTTAAATAATCAATTATAATTCTTGCAGCCAGATGTCGGAACTTATTACTACGGGGATTATCTCGAATACTTAACCGACGATGAAGAGATAGGAGCTGTTGTATTCGATAGCGACTTTAAGGTTAACCTACCAAAGATGTATAAAGCCCTTACTTACCTTAAGAGGCCAGAAGTACTCTTTGTTAATGGTGCGACGGACAGATACGTTCCTTTGATGCCGGGGTCCTTAGCACTAGGTATTATATCTTCACTCTGAATATTCATGGTTGTTAGGGAAATTTTAATACAAGTACATGGAAATATAATACAATGCCATCTGGAGTTCCATTATGTTTTGTATAAAGCCCCTAAAGCACACTCGAACCTCGTAGCTTTTAGCTTTAGTGCTTTACAAGCTTATATTGCTTGCATAATATTCAAATTTTGATAATAATATTATATTAAATTGTCTTGCAATTTTTATCTTTATGCTATGCAAAATAAATTTGATTAATAAAATAAAAGTAACGCTACACACTCAACCGGATATAACTATACCAATGGGATACCCATTGGGATAGCTTTATACGATGTCGGGGGTCCGGAAACATATACAGCGATAAGGACAAACACACCCAGACCGGAAAACATGGTTGTATGGTCAATACAAACATCTGCTCCGCCTGTGACGCTTAGTGCAGGTTCGCTACCGCTGCACCACAAAATCGTCATTATCTATTGTATGTTGTTATTTTTTTAGGAACCGGAATATTTAGTGATATAGTTAGCGAGGAATCAAAAAGGGCTCCAATATTGCTCGGAAAACCGGGCAAAGCGTTTGGCGAATTCGCGATGAAACGAGCCGGCGTTACTGATCCCAGCCGAGTTCTATTTATAGGCGATATGTGAGTCACCCTTACTAAACTAAAAAAATCCAAAAGTGAGTTCGTTTGTTTCTTACTCTTTGGCGTCGAAATCACTGAACCGGTTGTGATGATTTCTGATATAGATATAGATGGGACCATGGAGACGGTTTAAGGCATCTTTTTGCAAACACAAAACTACTTAACGGTGTTTGAAATAGGGCTGAAAATTTATATAATAAAATTTTGTATATTGCATTAAAAAGTCACATTGAAAATAATTATTAGTGAATAATAAATAAACAAGGCATTTTCCTAATTTTTGAAACAGTTTAGCAAATATTTGAAATGTGCTTCTGCTCTGATATCGAATTTAAATTTCCTGTCTAAAAATTAATAGCAATGAGTCCGATAAGCAAAAAAGCCATACATTTTTAAAACCTTTTTTATCATACTGCGGTACAGTAAAGGCATAACTACGTTTTTCACATTGGTCCACATTTATTTTAATTTTCTATTCCCTTGTACCATACCAATGGTTCGAAACTGTGGTTGGGAAAATTTTATAAATGTACTTAATGTCTTTTATTTTAAATCCATTTATTTTTACACTAAGACTGGAAATGATAAAAATAAGTGGACGATTTTATAACCCGATTACATCAAAAGGGTTACTTTTGTCTGTCTATGTATGTAATGGAGATTTATGTATAATATCATTTTTCACATTCGTCTCAATCGTTGTTTGATATATTATATGATTTTTTTTGTAGTTTCTGTTATTAATAGTATGAATTTACTATCTTCTTAAAGTCCCTTTTTATAACCTTTTATTAATGCTTTATTATTATTTATAGGATTGAACAAGATGTCGGCTTAGGCAGGGCGAGTGGTTTCAAGACACTTCTTGTGTTAACTAATAAAACCAAAGAAGAGATGATGTCACATGCGACACTTAAACCGGATTACTACGCCGATTCATTGGGCAGTTTAGTTCCTATACTTACATAAGTACTTACTAGAATATAGACAATTTTATTTTATATATTATTGCAAATGAAAAAACCGTCGGTTATTATAACGGTCATAGGAATACACAATGTATGAAAATTCCAACTATTTATCTAATGCAGTTCATGAGAGACAGCAACAAAAAAACGTCAAAAATATCAAGTTTCTTGTATGTAGACCCCCTATTATATATATATATGATAATAACCCGCTGACAGGCGGAAGAACGGACAGTGGAAGGTTAGTTATTACTAACTTAGGTAACTAAGGTTCCGTTAGCACACTTTGAGTATGTAAAATAAAATCTTGGTGATATTTTAGGGTTAAAGCATTTTTGTCTACCATATTTAATAAATAATATTTGATGTGTTAGTAGATAAATAGATTCGGCTTTTTAGGAATAAAATATTAAAAAAAAAAAAAAACTAAAAATCAATGTGATGCAAATTTTTGTAAAATACTTTTTCATGCAAAGACAAATATAGTGAAAAGTAGTAGCTTGCACATGGGTAGTAAAAATAATATGGGTTTTTGCATATTTATATTTTTATATGTTCTTAAATTTATATTTTATAAATGCATTTTTAGAGATGTACCTGAACATGCTTAGATTATTTATTTAATATAATTTAATAAATATGTTACTATTATACATGACGCAGCACAAATCTGTAAGCGCATGTATTCCAAAAATATATAGTCAAATAGCAAAATTTTCAGTTGTGAATTGTATAGAAAATACTTCCATAAAAAATATTTTGCGAAAAGCGCTATCGAAAGTTTTAATCATATCATATCGATCAAAATTATGCTTTTAACAGTAAAAATTTGTCTTTAATATTTTTATTATATTTCATGATAAATGTAGTAAATAATTTTATTAAGAGCAACGCTTATTTCCTTCTATTGAAATAAATAAAAAAAACAAAAAAATGTTTTCTTTCGTTATATCTTTCTCATTGTATTTAGATGTACTGTGTTTTGAAAGGGCTACGCTGTGTCGGCTCGACCTCGTAAGTATAGCTACCCTTTCACAGAATTTCAACATAAAAAAGCAGTTCCATACTGTGGTGTGGCTTTCTATGAGCGATTTCGACAAAATCTCAAAACGAACCCCTCTGAGGTTCTGACCCCTTCCTATTTTTCCTCCTCCTATCTCCTCCTAGTTATTAAGTGGCAACAAATGGTGTTGCCTCTAGTTTTGCAAGTGCTGTATTGTCACCTTTGGCTGTAAAAAGATCACTATTCTTTACCTAGCATCAAAGATATAATTTTCGGCCCCCGAGGGTTGTCTCTTTTTCATGGTTGAGTCTCAGTACTCTGCTCCCCCTCGGTGACGCTGTCAAGGCCAGTAGGGCCAAAGCAATACATATTCAAACAAAAAAAATAAAATAGATATGATAAAGAAGTGAAAACACTGTAAAATGTAAATACTTTCTTTAATAATATTTTGTATTCTATTTTATATGTGTCAAAGATGCTTTCTGAACGTGTTTACGAGTTGTTATAATATTGGTTTTATTCTAGTTTTCTGTTGCTGTGGAACAGAAGAATTTTCACACGCTGTTAGTTACAACTGCATATATATAACAGTACTTTTTATTGGCTTTCAAAAGTCTCAAAATATTTTGAAAGAAATATTATTTATTTTGAAATATCGCTCAATACTTTCTCTTTGATTCATGAGTGATATATATATACTATTATTAAATTATTATTATGAGCATACTTATTATTATTATAGCATATAATACAAAAATCATAAAGCCGAAGGCTTATTTCTTTAAGCCATAACAAACTTGGTTTGAAAAAAATGTTGTATGTTTAGATAACCTGTTTACTTATGGAGGTTACAGATTATGTAACATCACGCCACAATCCTTAGGGTCGGAGCAGTAGCCGTAAATGTCAATCAATCTGATAAACTTTGGCGACACGGGTACGGTGCGGTCATAGACATATAAGAATAGAATAAACTAGTGATAGGACTATCGTGTAATTGGACCTTAAAGCTCGATAAAAAGAGAGAGAATGATATACCTCGTCTGTTCTAGGCTGGATGAGGTTTAACTAACAAACACGAAACCACCCATGCATGCGCATGCTCTTGCACTTGGCGAGCGTGAACTGCTTGGTCGTGGCTAAAAAGAGACGCAAGGAGCGTTGTACATCGTTCTCTCTTTTCCCAATTAATGCAAATCATTCTACTGTTTATTCTTATATTAAATCTATGAGTGCCGTTGTGAGATGTCTCGGTGGATGATATGGGCTTGTATCATACTCTTGTTAAATATTTACGAGACTACCCTTACCATGAAGATTTGTATGAAAAAAAAATCCCTAACTAAAACAATTGTTTTTTTTTAAGTCTTTAGTGTCTAACACAGCTCACAGCTGATTGTTCGAGGTTCTATGTACAAAAATACCAGTTACGTTTTATGAGAATATTTCAGTATAAGTACAACCCGGTGACAATTTTTAGTTGTTCTTTGATTTTTATTTTATTAGTTTATTATGAAGTTAATAATCATATTATATTTAATAAATAAGTTTCGACAAATAGATAAGTAAGTGGTTTTAGTTATCTTTTTGTATTTTCTACATAAGAGTAAATCATATACTTAAATCGAAAGAGGGTCATCAAAAGTGATGTGCTATTAGTGATTTTGCTTGTAAAAAGTGTGTTCCCAGACCCTTTAAAATAAGATATAACTGAAACTTACATGTTTCCTTCAGGGAGCAAACAGAAAACTCAGAAATGCTTGTTCAAAATTTAAACACTTTTTTTAATCTCTTGAAAAATATTAAGTTATGAAATTTCTTCTCCGGAATACTATTAAACCGGCTGTTAATTTAATTGCAAACATTTTAAACCTCTATATTTCTCTGTAATACCCATAAAGTATTTAGCTACATTAAAGCAAGGGTTGTATCCTAATCTGAATATAATTAGGGGCCACTCTCATACCCAAACAACGTATTCAAAACACCCCCATAATATGTGTTTAGGTAATTTGACTTCCGACATTAGTTTAAATCTTGATGATCAAAGGACGCTACTTAGTTCGATTGTGGGTCTAAAAACATGAGAAATAATTATTTGTTTTAAAAATCTGATTTAAGAAAGAAAAAAATACTATTCTGAAAAGAATAGAGACTGAATATTTATTTTATTGCAGACTATTTTAAAAGTAAGGGACCTTACATTAGAAACATAATCAAGTCACTTCAATAAATGTAACAAATTTTACGATATTATCAACATCTTTTTAACATAGAAAAATACCGTAACAAAATCAAAATTAAAATTAAATATTTTTATTCAACGTAAAAGCATATAACTTATTTGTTGAAAGTCAAGATTCTACCACCGGCTCCAAAATTGATATCTACACGAGAAGAGCCAGCGAAAAAAACTCGGGATAATATATTATATACTAGATATATATATAAAGTAGTACTAGTTCCATGCATCTCTCAACACGAATGGGCCGACTCGGTCCGAGATGTACTGCCCGCTCACAGACAATCGGCGTAAAGTAACAGAATACTGTTGCGTTTCGTGCGATGAGCGAACTGGAGGCCCAATCTCCCACACTTCTGTTCCCTTCCTTTTTCTCTTCTCGTCCCTTCCCTCTTAGCCCTTGGATTGGGGTCGCATATGATACTTCAACTATCGAGCGCGTTCATCTGTGGTGGTAACTGCTTCATGCAATAAAAAAATCTGTACGTAGGTACTTCAGAAAAAATAAATGATAAAAGTTCCAAACGTCCATTTATTTTATTTTCATTTGGCAACTACACCTTCCTCTAGTAAAAATCTCATGTTTTACAGTATATACATAGAAAACCAAGAAGAATGTTTGAGCTTATTTTCTTGCCAAATGTCTGCTCCACACATATTTAAACTCAGTATTTGCCGTAAACAAAGTGCTAAATAAACCTGACATGTATAAAGTACCATATATAAATGCTGCTTTTATCTTTTTACTTAAGTTTTTATTTTATAGTATTAAACTTATTTTTTTATTTTTATGATAGAGATACAGGGGACAAACGCGCAAGATTTTTTTTTATGTTAGAAGTTGGCAAACAAGCATACGGCCCACCTGATGGTAAGTGGCTGCCGCAGCCTATGAGCGCTTGCAGCACCATTAGTAGGTGCCACTCACGCGTTGCCAACCTCGAGATATTAGTTCTTAAATCTCGTTCGCCCAGTAATTTCACTGAGCGTACAGTGCCCTTCAAACCGGAACACAGTAGTGCCTAAACACTACTATTTGGCGGCAGAATATTGGACACTGTGGTGGTACCTACCTAGCCGGCCTCTTGCAACAAAATACCTACCACCAGTGTAACTATTCTTACCTGATGATAAACGTTAATGACTGCCCATGAACATACCTATTTATTTATGTTAGAAGACGCATTTACGCGCACCACTAGGTAGTGGTAGTGTGGGGCTCACCACTCGCTCGAGCTAAGTACTCTACCAGCTAAAATCGAACAATCCTCCTACGCCACAATGGTACGCCATGGGTTCGCTTGCGTAATCAACCGTGACGCCCCGTCGCCACTATCAATGCTGGGTGCCCTAAGGCCCTCCAGCGAGACTTAATGAAACCAGCGTAATTTTTTATACAGGTTCCACTATTACATTTCTTTAAGTTAGATTTTTTATTTAAATAAGAAGTTAAAAATAAGTGACGTAAGAAATATAAAAATACTAAAGGCGATAGCTTAATTTGAATCTTTGGCGAATGAAAACAAAAATATCTTTTTAAAAATATAAAATATTTGAATATTTAATAAATATGAATATATTAAATTGTAATTATGGATGATTAAACGATATACGTGGTTGTAATAATTTTATATATATTATATACTAAAAATCTGAGACTCAATAGCAGCGCTCCATAACTGAGTCTAATTGTGACCAAAGGTGACACCGATGAAAATTATTGAATTACTAATATCGCTATTTAAAAATAGGGGTTGATGGTAGAAGAGTAAAAATTTAAGGTTGTAAGTATTTTTAAGGCCACGTAATAAAAAAATAAAAAATAAAATATTTCTAAAAAAAAATGTTGTGTGGATCACCCTTATCTCTTAGGGTACCATTTTCTTATACCTACATGATAAACATATAAAATTTCATCAAAATCGGTCAAGCGGTTTACAGTAACTAAAACTATGATACCAGCATTTTGTATATTAGATATTGATTTTGTGTTTAATAGTTCCAACTCAAGCAAGAAACTACACTAATTTTTTTTTTTTTTTTTATTTATCGTTGAAAATAAATATATTGCTCTAACGTTACATTAGTAGTTACGTGAGAGCAACGTGAGGCGGAACCAACTAAATATTTCATCCGAGATCAGGTGGAGCAAACAAAATACCTTAACTGTGACGTGGATTTATTAGGGGCGGCGAAATTGCTAAAATTGGGTTACGTTTTATCGGATCAGGGGAGGTGCGGATATGTTCAACGCGAAAGGTTGGAGCGAACATACTTGTAATACTTTACATATTTTATGATAACATTACGTATTTTTGAGTGCCATAAAACCTTTTTTATAATATAATTTTTCATAATAAAGTTTCGGGATGGAACGTAATGGTGTTAATTTGAGAATGAATTTGAAATTGATTAAATACTTTTGATTTATAATTTCTAGTATAAGCATGGCGAAAATACGAAATAAAAATTATTTAGGACTGTCTTTACTTTGCAGTTCTAACTTTGTGTTAAAGAAGACATAGTTGTGTATAAAATCTTATCTTTAAAATCATTTGCTCGTTTTCTTCATCTTCCATTATTCCCGGTATTTGCCCAGGGTCCGCTTATTACTCTTATCCAGATTTGACAGGTTAGTTTTTACACAGAGCGATTGCCACCCTCAACCTCAAGGGCGAACCAGTTACTCATTGGATGAGAATAGATTACCTATCCAGAGCTATTATCAGATGTTAGGATAATAAACGAGACCAATAGTGCTCTCTAACGTGCTCTCCGAGTGGAGTGGACTGGAGAGACTCATATAGACAAACACCTTGACCGAAACAGATATTTATATCAAACATTCGCTCCGAGCGGGAACGAACCCGAGACCGTCGAGGCTCAAAGCAAGCTCACTCAAGCATCAGTACGTCACAACGTTCGCCAAGTTTAGTTTATACGATCATATATAATTTTAATTTTTAAATTATTACAGCCCCATATTTTTCATAATAATATCAGGTTTTAAATAATATCAGTTTTCGATAAAATTGAGTTTTTCACATCAATCTGCCGCTGATAATGGAGCTTGTATCAATGGAAAATTGCCTAAAATCCAAATAGCCTTCATTCTGATTTATTGACAACGGTATTGGTTGTGACTTTTTATGAATTGCTTCTAATTCCATTATTTTATATATTTGGTACATACTTTTTGCTTTATACGTTAATAAAATAAACAAACACTTTATTATATTAACAATGTATGAAACTTTTAAAGAAAATAATCTATCTTTTTAAGTCCTTTTTAGGGTTCCGTAGCCAAATGGCAAAAACGGAACCCTTATAGTTTCGTCATGTCCGTCTGTCCGTCCGTATACTAGTATACACAGTCATTTTACTCGGAGACCATTGGCTCTATTTATATGAAATTTACAAAATAGGTGTATTCTGTGAACCGCACAACGATTCTATAATAAAATCTTAAAATATATAAGAATTAAGGGTAGCATGTATGGAACATGTAACTAAATGTTGAAAAAATATTTCAACATATGTCAACATGTGAGATATCTTTGGATAGGTCTTTTAAAATGATAAGGAGGTTTCATTTTGACTTTTTCCATTAAGTCAGTAGTTGTTGAGATATTAGCTCCTAAAGTCGTAAAAATTGTGTCCCCTCTAACTTTTGAACTATGGGATTTAAAATTCTGGAAAAATTTGAGCTTGTAGGATATCAAATAAAATTTTAACCAAATTTGGTTTGAAGAAGATAAGTCTACAAATTTAAGAGATATATAAGTTTTTCTCATAACTTTGTTTTCATATGATTTTTAATAATCACTATGAAATTACCAATTTTTGCAGTTGATTTTAATTCGTTATCATTTTTAAAGGTCTTAAGATTCTTCATAACCAAGCTGCGGAACCCTTTAGTTTCAACTGTGCGTGGTCCACAA
Organism: Hestina assimilis; assembly: GCA_023373885.1. Taxonomy (NCBI): domain Eukaryota; kingdom Metazoa; phylum Arthropoda; class Insecta; order Lepidoptera; family Nymphalidae; genus Hestina; species Hestina assimilis. The sequence continues at coordinate 12,516,177 of CM041751.1, read as the reverse complement.
CGGACTTGACTGCTAATTTTTTTTTATTCATTCAATTAAGTATTTGCTTCCGTGATTAGATCTTTTCATTTCAATGTTATGACTTTGTAAGACTGAGAAAATGAGATTGAAAATAAATCTAAATAAAATAAATTATTAAATGAAACAAAAAACCCAACTGCATTAATAATAATTCTTAAAAAGCTAAAAACAAGCTCTATAATGACTACTATAATATAAATATTTCTTTAATGTTAGTAAAAGGTACTGCAGACAGGGACAAGCATTGAAATAAAACATAATTATTATATTTTCCGTAATTTAAGCACTTCCCTTTAAACTCCATCATCAATTTACAAATTGATTGATCAGCTTATCCCCGTCTGCAGTACCTTTACTAACATTAAAGAAATATTTATATGATAGTAGTCATTATAGAGCTTGTTTTTAGCTTTTTAGGAATTATTATTAATGCAGTTGGGTTTTGTGTTTCATTTAATAATTTATTTTATTTCAAACTTTTTAGTTATATAATTTATAATTGATTAGGTATATATATACAGGAGAAGACCTGAATTACTTATAAACGCGAAGCCTAAGCCCTTCACCCTAAAAGCAATTTTTTTGGTGTTGTTTTAAAACGTAAACTGGCACTAAGAAGTATTTTTGAAATTCAACCCTCAAGGGTTAAAGGAGTTAAAAGTTTTGTTGGAAGTTCATCATTTTGAAATTAAAATCATGTTACATTGTTCTTTGGGAACTATTAATACATTTCCTTCAATCCTACCCCTGAAGGTTTAAAGGTTTATATGAAAAAGAAAGGATCTGTTTCTCCAAATTTATCGCAGCGAAGCCGTGGGCAGAAGCTAGTTATAAGTAATATAACTTAGCTCTCTGCACTATGCCGAATCTAACTAGAATGTCGATTATATTTTGCCAAGTTCTATCCCACAAACATGTAACTTATTTCGAGCTAGCATCTGCCCGCGACTTCGTCCGCAGTGACTTAGAGTGACTCTAGAGACAAATGAACCATTTGTAAGTAAATAATCACTACATAGTATAAAACAAAGTCGCTTTCTCTCTCCCTATGTATGCTTAAATCTTTAACACACGGACAGCCACGGACAGTAATGAATAAATCAAAACTACTGGATCGATTTTAATCATTTTTAGTGAATGACATAGGCTATATATTTTATACCCATGCGAAGCCGGAGCGGGCCGCTAATATTTCATAAGACAAAGATAAAAAAAGTTTTGTAGTGTTTTTTGATAATCCCATGAGAACCAGACATTTTTAGGAATAAAAGTATTTTATGTTACAATGTCAGGTTACAATCTTTGTATGTGCTAAGTTACATTCTAATCCGTTAAATCGTTAATGTGATGTGTGATTGAGTAGCAAGCATCTAAACATTTTTGCAGTACGTTTTTGACAATGCCGAGGAACCTAACATTTTTTCTGGTATCAAATGTGTTAATTCAGGGTGTGTTAATTCAATATAAGCTCTCTGTGTGCTAAATTTCATCCAAATTCGATCAGCAGCTTTTTGCGTGAAAAGGCTAAACTACTTTCTTACTTTTCTCTCATACTTGGCTCACGTTGTCATCAAGATTGCAATAACTATTGATGGAGTGAACGCATTTTTACGAAACAAAACTGAATGTTACTCGAAAATACGCTTTATCATTTCTTTGCTGACTTTGAAGTTGAAAATTGCAGTTTTGCAGTATTGCGTCAGAGGATAAGGAGTGCGGAGAGCCAACAAACAGGCAGACATTTGCAAAAAATATAAATATATGATATTTCATCATTTAGTTTTAGTTCCTAAGTAACATTTTTATAAGAATCTGAGATGTAGGTACAGACACTTAAAATTTATATTTTTCTTACATTAAACACATTATATGACTAGGAATCGAAAAATTCTTTTATTATAATATATTATGCTTATTCCTATATTTTACTAACAAATTATTGTACCTAATTGTACAATACATTGAATAACATTATATATTATAATAGTTTGCATTTTAGAAGTTTAATTATTTTATTAATCTACCTATTTATATAACTATGCCGTATTTTTAATTTATAGAAAATGCTTTAATTAATTATTCTAGACATTGGGAATTGGAATTGGCAATCACTAGCCAAAAAAAAATCAAACTTCAATCATCGATATCTCGAAAACTAAGCAATATATCGAAAAATTTTAGTTTTACTTTTCGTCTTATTTTATTGAGTTCTGAGGAAACATCATCAGATTTTAGCTTTAAGCGAACTGTGATATTCCGCTTTGAATATCTTTGCTTCTACGGAACCCATGTTAAAATAATGTAGCCTATGTCACTCTCACATCTGAGACGAATCTAATGATACCCTATAAGTCGATGTACGTCCAAGGGTTTAGCCTGTAGAGCGTCACAAAGAAATAGACATACATACATACATACATACATACATACATATATACGCTCGAAAAACATTACCCTCCGGCAGTCGGGTAAAAACAAATTTCCTAACTAAGCCTCAATAGCTTAACTTTAGAAGGGCTGACTCCACTCCGTTTACGAGAGTCACGGGTTCGATCTTGACCCCCTAAGGCTATTGTCGTACCCACTCCTAGCGCAAGCTTAGAGCTTATTTGGAACGGTAATACGAATATTAGTAATACCTTGAAAAAGCATTGCTAATATAAAATAAAATAGTTATGATAAATTACTGCAACATCATCATCATAATTTATTTCAAAATGTAATTCTTTCATTACATTACGTGAACTTCAACAGACTGATTGTACTGCGCTGATTTTGCGGTAACATCCAATAAGATAAAACCACAGCGCAGCGACACATCGGTCCGCCGCAACAAATTAATAAAGCCTTAGCAGATACCTCATTGTATTTATTACTTGGTTCAATTAATTACACACCGGTTTATAGTTCACTGGTTCTGATTGGGTTCATCCAAATAAACTTACAAAGAAGATATTTACTGAACCGTTAAGAACTTGACTATATTGAAATATATTCAGTGAAAATCTAAATGATATAAAGAGACAATAGATACATGACAATATTATAATATAGTTATGTTAGAATTGGGTAGAATCTGACTTTCACCAAATAACGAGACGCTCATAGGTCGGTTTAAGCAACTTTAGGCGCGGTGAGTCAATAGAGAGGTGATCGCATGGTATTTCAAATGAGCATCGCCGTGCTTCGGAGTGTACGTAAAAAGTCAGTCCTAGTGTGTTAACATTTGAAAATAGTCGAAAAGTCTTGTCAGAGGCCTATACGAGCGACCTGAACAACTCTGACACTAGGTTGGCCACTAACCACTCGATAAGAAGAAGAAGACCACATAACTGTAATGACGTTAATACGTTGAATGACGAACTTTGTGTCATGCTAGTACCGAGCCTCCTCATTTCCCGCTCGGAGCAGATGTTTGTTATAAATATCTGTTTCGGTCTGGTTTATTCATGAGGGTGATGACGACGGGGAGCATTGTGCCACATCTGATAATAATTGTTAATTACCTATCAAGATAGGTAATTTGCTTTTATCCAATGAGTTATTGGTTTGTCCTTTGGGTCACGAGGGTCCGATTACAATCGCTCTTTTTAAAAACTAGTAACCCGTCGAATCTGGATAAGAGTATAAGGAGACCCTGGGTAAATACGGGAAATAATGCTAGGAATAAGATGAAGAAACTTCTTTTTTAAATAGCTGTTTGTTGCAGTTTCTCGTTGTGTATGTGATGATACACATTTCGCCACTTCAGTTAGTCAGACAATTAGAATTTTTATTATTTACCACAAATGTAGCAAACAACGACGGGCCACCATATGATAGATGGTTGGTTACCATAGACTATGGACTATTTAAACTTAAGAAACATAACTTCGTACCTTTCGTATTTATAACACGGTTCTGCTCAATCTAAAAAAATCTTTCTCACAGGACGGTAGAAGGTCCTAACTCTCAACCATTATTTATAGCTTAAAACCTTTTACTTTTAAATATAAAATTCTGCTTTAAAAATATCTCCTACATATTTAACAACGAAGCGGTAGAACTATTCGTTAAGTTTAACATCAATTAAGTAGAGTCTTAACGTGTAGATCAGGGTAATATATTATTGAGTGCGGCGTCTAATCTACCGATTCACAGCTCATTAGCTGGGATAGCGCAGCTGCACTTCTGTGCATTAATTTAGACGTTAGCATGAGCACTATTTGAATAAAATGACATGAGTTCGTTATTATTCAAAATTAAAAAGGTTGTTTGTCTCCTTAGAGATTGATATTAGCATTTTTATTCTACTAATCTTACTATATAATAATAATAAATGTGAAAGTTTGTATATTTGGATGTTTCAAAGTTTGTATGTTTGTGACACAATCATGGAAAAACGGCTGAACGGATTTTGATGAAATTTCGCAAAGATAAAGATTGATACCAGGTTTAGCAAAAATAATACTTTGTATCCCGGAAAATGTTAGGTTCCCGTGAAATTTGCAAAAAATTGACTGCAGACAGTAGTCACTGGGAATTATGTTTGGATGTCCGTTACTAATTCACGAATAAACTGACTAAACTGATTGTAATAAAATTCATACAGTTGGCTTATTATCTGCATTACCACATAGGATACTTCAATGTCGGAAAAATGTTCGGTTCTTGTGGGATGATTTTTTATATATTGCTGTCATTGAAATTCGGTATAAATGTGTCTTATTTATAAATTATTCATTTTCTCAGGATCCAATTCAATGGTCACCGCTGAAGAAATCAGGGGTAGATGTTACATTAATAAAGGAGTGTATTTTAATTATTTCCTGCATAAAATTTTATGTAACTTGATTTAATGATTTGCTTATTAGTCATGAATACATAATTTAATACTAAATATTTTTTTATAAAAGTAGATAATAGTTACGGATGTATTAGTAGAGTATGCAAGGTATGAGTAGTGCAGTTTGCCTTCCATAAATGAATTTGCCACTTTCGCGTTGGACTTGACTGCCACTTATCATCAGGTTTAGTAAGGTCATTTGTCCACATAATACATCGACGACATAATTATGTCTATTATGGAAGCCTAAAGTGCCTAAATTCTTTCCGTTTAAAACACAATACATGTCGAATTTCCTTAAAGAACTCAAAATAGTAGGCAAATCGATTAATTGCTCCAATTCGATTCGATGCACCGCATCAGGTTCAAATTTAGGTTTCCTACGAGCCTTTTCTTTGCCATTCCAAAAGATATTTTAACACACTGTAATAAGAGTGAAAAATATCGAATTTCTGTCTACGCAGTAAAATACAGCTCGCACTCGAGTAACACCGAGTTCGGGAACGCTAATTCTGTTAACATTTCCACGGCTATCGAAAATCGACGCAATTTGTGGATTCAACTTGCTTGTCGTGCATTTTTGTAGCGTTTAATAGTTTCGTTATTCGCTTCAATGTGACCTGTTTTTTAATGATTTATTTAAGTCGTCGTAAAAAGCATTTTTTCGATTTCTGAAACATCTATTATGACTGACCGAATACTTAACATGTATGTAAGTACCGTATGAATGTGTTTTAAACGTGTCACGAGTTCTAATAAGCAACTCTGTTTTAAAGTGATTTGTGTTTCCAATTTACCTCACACAACCGTGAAGAAAAACCTAAATGTCGCAGAAGAAATTCTAAAATGTGTTCTTGACAATTGTTCCTTGCAGGGCTTAAGTGCCCACCCGGTATTACCACTGTTTTTTTTTTTTTTGAAAAACTCGTGAAGTGACTGACCGTCAGCCGCGTTTCGAAGTTAGGCAAGGCAAGGGCGGCTAGTGTGTGTGTGTGGGTGTGTTTGCCCTTAGGGTTGCGGATGTCAGATGGCAATCGCTGCGTGTAAAATCTTGTAACTTGTCAGGTCCGGGTAAGAGTATTACGCAGACCCTGGGCAAAAATACCGGGATTAATGCTAGGAAGAAGAAGATTATGTAATTGATTCTAATTTTAACCACATTTGTAAACCATTCTTAAGTAACGATAGTTCTCATAAACTATTTAACTCAAGCCACCACTAACCAAGGGTCGAGTCCTAATCTGAATGTAATTAAAGGGAGTGCCCTTACCCGAATAACGTATTAAATGCGCTTATAACTGTTTAAGTAAATTTAACACCCTTAAACTTAATGATACTGATGGTTATAACAATTGTTCAGATTACAGATAAGAGTCGTAGTTTATAATATAAATTATTGTCATAGGTAAATGAACCGATAATTGATTTTTATATAAAAATACGATACTTTTAGGATTGAAGTCAGAAGTTTCATAGCACATTCAAAGTTCAGTGCCTTACAAGTCGTCACGACGCGCTCACGCCGTCGGGTGAGTCCATCGACTAGAATGGGCTCGAAGCTTTTCCTCAATTCCCGATGACCTCTTTAGCCGTGGCTCGGCCTCGCAGGTGTCCCTTTCTGATGGCCGGGTCTCTGTACTCGACCATCCTCGCCCGGTGACGCTGTCAAGGCCAGTAGGGCCAACAGCAATACACAGTCAGAAAAAAAGCAAGTTATGTCTTTACTATTATGTCTACTTTCGAGACTATCAATGTGATAATTCGCCGTGACATTTGAAATCTTCGCCCGAAATTTTTACTTTGTATCTTCAAAGAATAACTACAGGTCCATTTATATATTAAGAGCAAATATAGCTCTAACAATTTATAAAATACGATACTGTTAATGTATAAGAAAAATATTTGTACAGAAATAGCGAAATTAAATTTTCTTTGTAAATCTCCCGTTTATTGATTTTAAGTTTTTCGAACCCTCTTGAAGCTACGAGAAAATAATTTAAAATGCTATGAAAGCAAACTTTAATCAAATACCTTAAATAAACTTTACAATCTCGATTCAAAATTTGCTCAAAGTTATTTATTTTAATATCACACAATTTTAATATAAGGATCTTGAGAACATTCAGTATTGTATTACTTTTGTTACTTTTAAATGGAACTAGAAATGGCTTACTTATCACTGACAAGATATGGCATTTTTTATATCGTATTGTACTCGTACCTAGAGTAAATAATCATAATTTATTCAATTGTTCCACGTGTATTAAAATAGTTATTCACGCGGGCGAAGCCGCTGGCAGAAGCTAGTACAGTATAACTTGTGGCAATCTGTAAAGCTGCTCCCTGACTGATGTAAACATATTATATTATTTAATTAATTTCCTAGTAGCTACGGTGTCAACTATTGTTTGTATATAAATAATTATCTGTATAATATTTACCACGATTCTGGTATAAAAAATATGTTCTAAAATTTAAAAATTTACAACCTTGACATGTTCAAACTATAACTACAATCGTAAAACAGCTGATTACATCCAAACACTAGACAGGCTTCGTCAGCTCCTAGAAAATTGCTACTTCATTTATGGTTCGTGAAATGTCGTTTGGGCTATATTGAATGCTACTGTAGTGCTCAGTGATGCTATTATGCTGCGCAATGTTAGAAAACTCGATACAGCACTTTTATAAAAGCACTTTGGTACAAAACAGGCGCAAACGTAAACCCTTTTCGATTCATTATAAAAGTATGATTTATAAACGCCGCACAATCCACGGCCCCCATTAGGATAGTTATACTCTGTGTTGGGGGTCCAGAAACATACACAATGACAAATATCACACACTCAGATCGGAAAACATGCCTGTATAATCAATACAGACATCTGCTCAAAGCGGGAATCGAAACTGTGACCTGTGGCGCTTATGGCAGGTTTGATACTGCTGCGCAACAACGGCGTCAATGATTTGAATTAAAATATAAAAGATAATAGTCGTACAGACGATTTCTTACCAGTTTTTTTCTCCGCACATACAGTCGTTTTGGCATATGGCCATACACTCGCTTCATTTACGCGCAAAAAGCTGAACTCGTGTACGCGCTTATTCCGGCGTGTACGCTCGAACCGGTAGTGGTGAGTAACTGTAACATATTGTTCAAAAATGATCACTCACAGAGGCTAGAAGCACTTCAACACTCGTACGAGTTGCGCGTTTGGTAAAAGACATGCCTATACACACCTATATGCACTTCGAGCACTTAAAGCGATCTTATTGCGCTCGTATAAAACGCTTGTCTGAAACCACCTTAATAGCGTCATAAAATATCTCGTTCCCTCCATTTTCATTCAGTGATAAAATCTAAGTGCACTGCTTTGCGATTCCTTGCGTAATGACCTTTGAACAGGTAGATTAAACGCCGTGCTTATTTTTTTTTTTTTTTATTTATTAGTCCACAAAACTGACTACAATTATGCAAACGACTTAAATTAGAAAATGAATACAACATTATGTTTCAATTGAGTCTTCTCGATGTGGACATAACATGCTTATACTTAGAGGGTACTAAAATAAAAAGAAGAATAGTAAAATAAACCTAACTTAAATTAAACTAAAAATTAGAATGAAAATATGAATATGAGATGAATGAATGATATTAATAATAATAAAAAAATTATTAACATATTACCCTGATCTATAATCAACTATTAAGTTGAAAACTAAGAAAATTATTTCTTATGTTTTTGAGCAGCACTTCATACATATTTTAGGGTCTGAGCTATGCATTTGATATAATATATCTAAAGTAATGCACAAAATTGTGCATGTAATTTTCGAATATGCTTCTGTGCAAAATAATCTTTACAAACGAAACATAGAATGAAACCTGTGTGTGTGAAAGTGTTTACACACATTTCACACGTTGCACACAAATTAGAAATTGCTGACGTAAACTGCCAGCTTGTTAGCTAACCGTATATTGGTGATTATCTCCTAAAGTGACTACTCGTCAGCTGCGGTTCAAGGTCATTCCCATATAACCAGTTGCATCATGCGGGTAGGCAGACCTAGGGCGGCTAGTGCAATTCGCTTTCTGTTTCGATATTAGCCACCTTTGCATTTAGACCCTACTTTCACTTACCATCAAATGTTGTAGAGTCGTTTACGCTTCGGGCTAAATAATAAAATTAATAAAACAAATCTACATATAACTTACAATTTTAAAGTTAATAAATTTAACTGTTGGGATAACCTCTGTCACAACAGAGATTATTCCACCAGTGCAATCAGTCACACTGGTGGTAGGTCTTTTGTTGCATGAGGCCGGCTAGGTAGGTACCACCGCAGTGTCCAATATTCTGCCGCCAAATAGTAGTGTTTAGGCACTACTGTGTTCCGGTTTCAAGGGCATTGTACGCTAGTGAAATTACTGGACGAACGAGATTTAAGAACTAATATCTCGAGGTTGGCAACGCGTGAGTGGCACCTACTAATGGTGCTGCAAGAGCTCATAGGCTGCGGCAGCCACTTACCATCAGGTGGGCCGTATACTTGTTTGCCAACTTCTAACATAAAAAAAAAAAAAAAAATTTAGTAGTTTCTGATTGTAAATGAGAATTAAGAACATCGCATGGCTGGGTAGTTTTATAAACAGTTTGTGGCATGTTAAATCTGTTTTAGGTTAACCTCTCTTGAAAAGTTTTCACATAGACCTATCCCAACGTACGTAACCGACAGAATTAAAGTTAAGTTTTACGTTTCACGTAATATCATAAATTAATTAACAAGTTGTTTTATGCATTAAATATGATATAATTATATTAATTAAATAATTGTCATATGGTGGAATACCAAATAAAACTTAATGAATACATTTACTTTTTTTGTTTTTAATAAACTATTAATAATTTTGAAAAAATATTGACAACAACTTCTTCTTATCCAGTGGTTATTGGCCAATATAGTGGTAGAGTTGTTCAGGTGGTCTTTGACTTGAATTTTCGACAACTATCAAATTGATAACAACCGGGACTGACTTTCTACGTGCCTTCTGAAGCAAGGAGACGCTCAGTTGAAAGACCACTCTACAATCTAGTGACTGACTGCGCTTACAGTTGCTTATCCACCGATCGCTTACGTAACTTTTTAATAATAATTAATGGGTTAAGTAGCTAAGCCGCGAGAAGTCTAAGAATAGGTGACATAAGCTTCTCCTTGTTTTGAAGAGCATGTATAAGCCAATTATTATGGACTACGCTAAGTCGGTAAGTCAATTCAGAGGCCTTTATAAGCGATCTGAAAAACTCTAGCCCAGACGACAGTAAGAAGAAGACTGTAGGCCGTATGCTTCTTTGTCTCTTTTGGTATAAGAATACAAGTACCTGGATGACCGAGCTTCGTTCTTTATTTTTTATGTGCGACCTTTGGAAAATATAATTATGTAGGTACGAAGTGAATAATGATACTATATCAATATTTACAACGCCATCTACTGAAGTAGCTTTAGCTTGCTAGTTTACTTGCTGAGTATTAAAGCAACAACAGTATTATTATATCACCAATAGATGTCAGAAATAAATAATAAATAAATAAATAAACGTGGCACACTCAACGGCCCCCATTAGGATAGTAATATCTTGTGTCGGGGTCCGGAAACATTCACAATGACAAGGACAAATACACCCAGACCGGAAAATATGCTTGCATGGTCAATACAAACATATTATGCTCCGAGCGGGAATCGAACCCGCGACCTGTGGCGTTTAAGGCATGTTCGCTACCGCTGCGCCACAACGTCGTCGTGCGATATAACGACATTTTCCAGAAATGAATCCTGGCTAGAACTATTATAGGATATTGCAACTACTACAATTATCGTGCTACTTACACTAAGTATGTATATTTCACACCATTCAAGTTCTAGACAAAGAGTATGTAACCAGACAGGAGAACAAATACTGTTAATTGCCCTACCAATAATCCATATGTTCACACAATTCCTACGACACGATTCATTAACTAGATTACTAGATCAATATAACTGTAATTCATTACCGAATAATCCTCTACGTTATCTAGACAATGTTATTCTATGTCTATTGTTCCGTGCAAACAGGATATCTATATCTCCTTCATTACCATAATGGTTTTGTTAATTGGAATCTAACCTTTAATAAATTACAAAGTTATTACAGTAGCCATGTTTCGCTTAACACAATAGACGCAAATAAGCAATACCATGTCAACCCACACGAATGTCATTTCGAGAAAAACGCGTTTGAAGATTTTGAACAACTTGCTTTATATGACTTTTTTATGTATTGGTCAAGTTTTTGGCAATTTCAGATTGATGTAAGTTATTTTACTTATTTTCCCAAAAAATAAGTATATTAACTGCATATTTCGTATATAATATAACACAAAACGTTTAACATAATACATAAATAGCACGATTAAAAATGGCTTTTTAGAAGTTTTAAAGCTTAACATCCTACAAATATTAAATAAAAATGTTCTTCAGCCATTTACCAACACTTCTGCATATATAACTCAGTTTATGCAATTTTGTGGGTTGACATGGTATTGCTTATTTGCGTCCAACTGGGCCGGCTCGATCGGGGCAGTGCTACCCTCTCACAGGAAATCGGCGTAAGGTAGAAGTATCAGTAGATACTGTTGCATTTTCGTGCGCTGAGTGAAAGCGATGGTGGCCCAAGCTCCCATATCCTTGTTTCCTTTCCCTTCCATTTTCGCTTTTCTTTCCTTTCTTTCTATCCCTCAGGTTTTGAGTGCGCATGTGATACTTAAAGTATCGCCAGCGTTCATAGGTTGCGGTGATTGCTTACCATCGGACACACCGTATGCTTGTTTTTTACAACTGACATAAAATAAATATAATAACAAAACTTATAGTTTATACAAAATTATAGTACATTGACTTTATCGGCGTCGGGATGTGACGACCCCATCGCCCGCTGTTGGGATAACCTCTGTCACAGCAGAGATTATTCCACCAGTGCAATCAGTCACACTGGTGGTAGGTTTTTGTTGCTAGGCCGGCTAGGTAGGTACCACCGCAGTGTCCAATATTCTGCCGCTAAATAGTAGTGCTTAGGCATTACTGTGTTCCGGTTTGAAGGGCACTGTACGCTAGTGAAATTACTGGGCAGAGGAGATTTAAGAACTATTATATCGAGGTTGGCAACGCGTCAGTGGCGCCTACTAATGGTGCTGCAAGCGCTCATAGGCTACGGCAACCGCTTACCATCAGGTGGGCCGTATGCTTGTTTGCCAACTTGTAACATAAAAAAAAACAGGCTTATATCGTTGTAAGCCTATTTAGTATATTTTTTGTTTTATAAATAAATTTTATAATTTCCAGAGGTAAAGATTGAAATTTCTAAGAATATAAAAGCAATTTCATATGATTTTTATTTTATTTTGTTTTATTTTGCACCTTACCTTACCTTAACTTTGTTGTGTAGTCGGTAAATTTCTATTTTTAATCTAACATACGTACTAATTACTCTTATTCCTAATATAGCCTACGAATGTAAGGAAGAACTAAATGTTTAATATGCCGATGTAAATAATTCAACTAGAATTATAAATTCTCTCATAATATTTCAATTTCAAATCTTCCAGAACTTTTGACTAAGCAAATTCAAACGTTCTGAAATCGAGGTTTAATAATTTAAGCTTAAATGCGTTAATTAAGTGTAATTACTTACATTATATAATTTTGTGCAAATTATTCATTATCAATTGCTGAGTTAACTTGAAGTAAATTTGTTTAAGACTACGCTACGGATCAAACTCTCGCTCATATTATCATGATGATGATTGCCAGCTCCTAAGGTTTTATGGTGGCATGAAAGAGCTACACAGTCTGTCTCGAGCAGATTTGAAGAATTCCTGCAGTAAATAGCCATATTTCATGATGATACTTTAAGTATCACACACGTGTTTAGGTTGGGGTGATTGCTTACCATTAAGCGAAACGTAAACTTGTTTGCCAGCCGTCATTAAAAAAAAATACATACATACGTACATTTTCCTTTTGATTTAAGGACTAAGTAATAGTTAAAACCACAGTACCTTCAAGATTAAACTAAGGCCAAATGTTAAATTTACTTAAACAGATATAAGCGCATTTAAAACGAGTTATTTGGGTAAAAGGATGACCTTTTAATAACATTCAGATTAGGGCCCGACCCTTGGTTAGCCGTGGCTTGAGATAAACGCTTTATAAGCTACCGTTACAGAGATATGGATTGTATATGCGGGTGATTAAATTATAGATAATTAGCAGCCTTTATTATATACGGAAAATTATATATTTGCAAATAAATTGGCAAAGAGAAAACAGTTCAGTACAACTTTTTCCACTTTTTGTCAATAAATCTTTTTGATTGTGTAGTTATTAACGAGCTTTAGTATCAGCAAAAAAGCTGGCCAAGTGCATGTTGGAGTGGCAATCAAAGGGTTCAGTAGCACCTTAGAATATATAACATAATAATAATAAAAGTCAAAAATATAAATTTTCTTGAATGAAGGGGTTATAACCCCTTTATTATTTTTTAATGTTATGAGCTAGGAAGAGGAGTGTTATGTTATGTTATGAGAAGGAAGACTTTATAGTTCAATTTGTTTTCAAAGCGTGGTTTAGGTTTTTAAACTCTAAGTATATATTATTAAATGTGTTAGATTTAGCTAAATGCTTCGATTTACTAGTAACCGACAATTATATTAGTGGCGAATTAACATTTGCGGTTATGGGGTTCATAGGTAATTAGCCATATTATATGTGTAAATATTTTATGTATGTTACAATTGTTACCTTTAGCTAATATTTGTATGTTGCTGTAAAAGACCTTCAAACGGGATGTCCTTCCGTCTATTTATTTTTCAAGTTTTTTGCAATTATTATGAATCTCGTGATGATAAATAACACTTTTCAGCATTTTTTTCATTATTAAATACCACGAAAATATATTTATATTAATAAAATAATCTATATCAATATTATAAAGCTGGAGAATTTGTTTGTTTGTTTGGCTGAACGCGCTAATCTCTGGAACCTTATCAATTTGAAAAAACCTTTCGGCATTTTATAGAACATTGAGGTAGGCTACAGTCTATATTACATCACGATACGATACTTAGCAGGCGATAAGATGCGGCTAGTTGGTGGACCACGGCGGTCTCACTCGACGGAAGCAAAGACATGGGCACAGCTATTATAATATAATTCAATTAATTGTTTTTCCAATAGATCAAACTTTGTTAGGATGTTATCTTCTATAGGTGACATTTTTTTTCATAATCGTAGCCAACAAACTTGCAACACTGAGCGTTAAATTCTTTTTAGAGTTTTTACCAACCAGTGGAATACTATAACTGAAACTACATAAGCATCAATACATACACACAGGCATATATTTATGAAATTAAGTATTGCAAAAATCCGCTGCATGAAACAAAGCAAAAAAAACCATAGCATAAAATGAGTGAACTAAAGTTGCAGCAGACGAAAAAGTAAAAATATTCAACTTTATTTCGGAACAGACAATGTACGCCAATAACGTTCGATTCAGAATTCGCGTCGATTTTTGGTCGCTGTAGAAATGTTAACAGAATTAGCGCTTTTGTGCCAGGTGTAACTCAACCAAGAGCTTTACTGCCTAGCTAGTCTCAAAATATTTCATATGATACTTATTCCAATGCATCAAGGTTATTTTTTGAATAACAGCAATGATATTTTAAGGTAGACTATATTTTTAAATCCATGTTGAGCATGTATTTCTCGTACTATTTTGAATTATTCAATGGGCATTCAATAGCCTTAATATAGTAAGCTTATATAGAGTTAAAGCCAGAGTGTTGTTAAATTAAGGAGTGAAAATAGTAGGTGAATAAGGGGAAGGAAAAATGAAGAGAAAAAAAGAGAATTGAGAAGTCGCTAGTCATACCGAGTAGACGGGTGTTGGAAGGTTTGTCTAATCCTGTCGCGTGTGTGTGAACGACAAATGCGCCGAAGCGATGCAATGCGATACGACGAAAAAAAATAACAAGTAATCATTAAATATGTATTAATCTTTTTAATTTATCGTTATCAAGTAATCGTTAAATAGGATATTATTACCCACTACTACTGTCCGCAAAAAATGTTATTTATTGGAACGAAGTTCCTTATCGCGCGTTGTGAAAGGGGGCTAGACGGAAAAATTCTTACGAAAAGTTGTCACGACACTTTTTGCTATAGTAAGCTATTGTAAGCTGTGCGGCGTCGCATGTTTCTCTGTCTGTCTCTCTCTCTTATAAAAAGCAAGCCAGATATTTTCATTTCTATTTCGCATTGAACAGTGTGGTGTCGCGACGATTATTTTTGTTGAGTGTATACAGGTTTTTTGTAAATAATAAATAATGTTAATAATAAAAAAATATTATTATAACTTAAAAAATAAAATTTTATTACAATTCCTTCACTAATTAATCGAAAGGAACTTCGTTCCATCCGGGTATCCCTTGACACCTCTCAAGTTTTATAATATTATTATTATGCTATTCTAAATACAAGTAACCCCAAAATTTAAATGAAATAAAAAACCCGACTGCATTAAAATACTAAAAGAAAAAATTTGAATAAAAATAATTACCAGTCAAGGGCGTTGTGGACAACGCACAGTTGAAACTATAGGGTTCCGCAGCTTGGTTATGAAGAATCTTAAGGGCTTCAAAAATAATAACGAATTCAAATCGAACGCAAAAATAAGTTGGTAATTCCACAGCAATTATTAAAAGTAATATGAAAACCGAAGATAGGAGAACAGCTTATAAATCTGTAGACCTATCTTCTTCAAACCAAATGTGGTTGAAATTTCATTTAATGTCCTACCAACTCAAATTTTTCCCGAATTTTAAATACCATAGTTCAAAAGTTAGAGGAAACAATTTTTATGGCTTTAGGAAGTAATATCTCAACAACTACTGACTTAATGGAAAAAGTCAAAATCAAACCTCCTTATCATTTTGAAAGACCTATCCAAAGATACTCACACGTTGACATACGTTGAAAGTTTTTTGTTTCAAAACTCAGTTACATGTATAGACAGCTACCCTTAATTCTTATATATTTTAAGAATTCATTACAAAATCGTTGCGCGGTTCATAAAATACATTTTCATTGTTCAAAATTTAGTAAATTTCGTATAGATAGAGCCAATGGTCTCCAAATAAAATGATTGTGACATACGAACGGACGGACAGACGGACATGACGAAACTATAAGGGTTCCGTTTTTGGCATTTGGCTACGGAACCCTAAAAATCAAACTTTAAACATTGATTTCTCGAAAACCAAGTAATATATAGAAAATTTTTTTTCAAGTTTTACAAGGAACCATCATCAGGTTTGGCGCTATAAGAATTGCAATATTTATTAGGGAATATTTTTCCCAATGGCACCATCTCTAAGTCGAATCCTCTTTACCGAGGGTCGTGTCTGCCTGGAGCCAGCGTACAGGTGTTGATCATATTTCTCCATTTGTCCCGGTCTTGAGCCTGTCCTAAAGCAATGTTAAACGTGAAAGACCACCGTGTTGGAGAGCGTCCTCGTGGTCTTTTACCTTGTACTTGGCCAGTTATCACGAGCTTCTCGAGGCAGTCTCCCTCTCTCTTAGCTATGTGGCAAAAGTACGCGAGTATTCGTTGAAGGCAAGTGGTGGATAAGCGGGTATCGATCTTCAACTCGTTCAAGATGGACACGTTCGTTCTCATTGCCGTCCAAGGAATACGAAGCATCCGACACCAACACCACATTTCGAATGCATCAATTTTGTTTCTTTCAGATTTCCTGAGCGTCCATGTCTCTACGCCGTAGAAGAATATTGAGAAAACTAGAGTTCTTACGAGTTTCATCTTAGTGTTCCACGGGCACCATATTGAAATAAAATGAGAATGTCACTCTCACAACTGAAACAAATCTAATGACACTCTATTTATTGAAATCCGTCAAAGAGTCTAGGCTGTAGAGCGTCACAAGGAAATAGACTTTTTTTATTACTCTGCTTCGGCAGTCGGGTAAAAAAAACAAGAATTTCAATACTAACTGAATTTTCTCAAAAAGAGGAGATACGACGAATGTGTTTTCTTAGTGGCTAATGGGCAAACTTGTGTCGTCTTGGGGATGAATTGGATCAAGTTTACTCTCTTCCAGTCCGAGACTTCACTTGCTAAAGACTCGATTTCTAACAAGTTTTAATTTTATTTAACTACGTTTGCTAGCGATTTTGCATAAATTTTTAGGATAAAAGTACCTACGTACAATTTCATTCATGCACCGAATATCTAACCCATTCCAAAGCAATTTGACATAAAGTTTATTCTAAATTATAGCGAAGCATAATTATTATTATTTGATTAAATAATACATTTAATAAGTAATTTTAAATTTATATCACAAAAAAGGAACCATTTTTATAAAACCGTAGAAACGTTTTCCCGTAAAACTTGCCATTTTCTGCGAAATTTTCCGGGTACAATACGTCTTTTTTATGTTCCCATCTACGCTTCCAAATATTTACAGTGATTTTGACAATGCCACAATTTGCATTTTTTTATCTCGTGTTTCTATTAGGGTTATGTGCTCTCGTAAATTTAAATGAGGGTTGTTATTATTTTACTTACGATATTGTACCCTATATATTACAAGCACTGGTGCTGTTATTAATATATAATTTAATTTCAAGACTGTCATATTGCTAATGTCATTAAAACATAATGAAAACTAAAAAAAAAAATTTTTCCTCCAATGTTGGCTTTTAGTTGTATTATGTTGTAGGCACTTATCATCTCGCCTATGACACGTAGGATGGAGACGACACGGAGGAGATTGATCAATGCGGATGAGACTACAAACTAATATAAGTATCTGATCGGTGAAATAGAAGAAGTAGTAAGTCTTTAACCTAAAAAGACACAAATAGTACAATAAATAATCATATAATACCTAGTTAATAACATATATTTATATTCTACTAATAATCTATTTACAGTCTAATATTATTACGTTTAATAAATCTACATAGAAATGACGCAATGGACTAAACAAACTTATTTGTAAACTCATTTTTGAAGTCCGCTAACAACTAGTCACATAAAATTAAGATCCCAAAAATATTAGGCAGGTCTAAAATGCTTTTTCTTTCATATAGGTCTCGGAAGCACAATCCAACCATGAGAACTACCACCAACTTATGTATTGGAAAGTAATACGTTGAACTTCTATGGCGGAACTAGTTCTTATCGTCTCATATAACTTGTGTTCCTCTATAGTTTTGCTGTGTTCGAGATAAAATAGTTATCATACAGTGTATTGAAGCTAGTTACAGACTCTGACAACTCTAAATACTATACTTATGTCATTAGTTTAATTAAGCACTGCTTTTATAATGCATGGTGCTTCCTATAGATAACCAAGTCTCCGAGTAAAAAGAATATATATGGACGGAGTGACAGACATGACGAATTTCTAAAGGTTTTTGCAATTTGGCTGAGGAATCCTTAAAAAGATGTCCTAGTTCAAAAGTATTATTATTTTTAATTATTTGAAACATTTAATATTTTTTTTAAATCAACTAATAAATTATACTTTTGAAATGTAAAAATATAAGTCGCTATATTTGCTACATTAACATAAAAAATAAACTCATGTCTTCAAAAACTTTTATGTTATAAATATCCAGTATTATGTTGTCTGGGTTCTGTGTCGTTGATACTCATAATAATATGAAACTTTACGAGACATTTTCGTAACATCTACGCAAGTTAGTTACTTATGAAAACTTTCAGCAAGGTTAAACCGAAATAGACTTAATATCATCTTCGAAGTTGCTACAAAGTTATTTGTGGCGTTATTCTATGACGCAAAATTTATATAATATTATAAAGTTATACTGATACTTTCATAATGTTGAATCTTTGACCTTTTGAAAAATATAAGATGTTTTTAGCTATAGCTAAAAACCAAACTAGTTACTTAAAACTTTTATATTATATATAAATATATCCATCTATACAAATAAATAAAATTGATGTATCTGTCTGTAATTCCAAATTAACTGCTCTTCACTAAAATCATGTCAATTTTTAAAATGTTTGTCTGTCATTCTGTTTGTTCCGTTTAATCTCTGAAACGGCTGAACAGATTTTAATTGGACTCTCACTGGCAGATAGCAGATGTTATAAGGAGTAACTTAGGCTTTTACTATAGAAAAGACTTAGGGTTCAGTGCAATAAAGAAAAATCGGTACACTACGCGATCGGAGCCGTAGGCGGAGCTTGTTGAAAATATAATTCGGCCTCTTTATGCTGGTCCCGACTCCAGACGTTCCTAAATATTTATACTGCTTGTGACAATGACGTACTTTACATTTTGATCCCCATTTCTATTTAGTTTAAGCGAACTTATAAGGATAAAAGGTAATTTTATTATTTTACTTACGATCGGTACCGTTATGGCGTTGTGGGTAGCGAGTCTGCCTTTAGTCTCGACGGTTGCGGGTTCGGTTCCCGCTCGGGCAGATGTTTGTTAAAAATTTCTGTCCCGGTCCGGGCGTTTGTCCGTGAGGGTCTCCCCACCGTGCCTCGGAGAGCACGTTAAGCTGTCAGCCCCGGTTATTATCGATATCATCGGATAATAATCGTTAACTCTTGATAATAAATTGCTCTTATCCAATGAGTTACTGGTTCGCCCTTAGGGTTGCGGAGGTTAGATGGCAATCGCTCCGTGTAAAAACTAGTAACCTCTCAAATCCGGATAAGAGTAATAAGCAGACCCTGGGTACATAAAATACCGGGAATAATGCTAGGATGAAGAAGACTTATGATCGGTCAAGATCTGTAATGTAATATCATCTGATATTTTGTAAGTAGCCAGACATATTTGTCGGCGCGAAAAGTATATTTGGTTAAAAAGTTATTTTTCTATTTTTCTTTACGAATGCTCCGGTTGAGTTGTCAACTATAAATCAGGTTGAAAATATAGACGCTACATTACATTTTAATAATATCTATTTAAAGTCATCAATTTCTCTTGCATAAATAAGTTGGCCCTCACCTTATATTTAAAGTAGTATCAGGGTACGATCAAACTTTTGAATTTTAGCGACTCTGAACGTATCGGAAAATAATTTGTAGAACTTTTTATCTTATTTTTTTAGTTTGTTTCGCAGCTTCTGTTATATTGTTACAGAATGAGAAAATGTTGTAAGACTTATAAGTGATAGAGGCTTGCTTTCACCATGAACGGATTGCCCCATCTTGTGAAAATACCTATATTCTTCAACAAACTATCGATGTAAAATAACAGTATTCGTTCTTGAAGCTCTTTTGTTCGAAGTCTCTCTCTCTCCCTCTTTATCTCTCTCTCTCTCTCTTCTATGTTTTATGTCAGCGACCTATCCCACTGTTGTAACAAGAGACCGTTAGCTACGGAAATATTAATTAAATAGCTCATATAATGTTAACTTGACAGACAACCCTATGAGAAAACTCCCCTTAGAGTTTGGTAAAACATTGGTAAAACCGTAGAACTCCTTTCCCTTTGTTCCTCTCGCAGTGAATTGTGTGTAGCACAAACTTTAAAATTACATTGAAAATAAAGTTTAAAGGCATACAAGACATGGTACGGATATATTTACTGTTATGATAATTTAATAATATATATTGTGAAATATTCTATGCTAAATGTAGTGTTTTTACTGAACATCTGCAAGGAATTTAACTTATATAAAAAAATCATATTCTGTTATTAAAAATTACAAATAAAGCAAAATAAGTTTAAGTTACTTCAGGTAAATATGTAGTGAAGTACTGTCAAATAGTAAAATAATTAATGAAATAAAACTAAGTACATGAATGTACTTGAAGTCGGAGCAGCGTTATAAAAGTAAAAAATGTTTTGATTCAATTACAGCAGAAGCCCGCACCAGTTAAGCGTTAAAATTTAATGCTTGTAATTAATATTGTATTACGTTTCTATTGAGTCATTGATGTAACGTGGTCTTAAAATGAAACGCTTATAATGAATAGAAAAATATATAACCCTATTTTATACTAGATTCTATTCGATTTCGGGTGTTTTTACGGCCCATCTGATGGTAAGCGGTTACCGTAGCCTATGAGCGCAACAACATTAGTAGGTGCCACTTACGCATTGCCAACCTTGAGATACTGTTTCTTAAATCTCCTATGCCTGACTGATTACACTGCAAAGCGGGAGATGGGGTCGTCATGTCGTTTTCTGTGTGTCTGGAAATACATATAAAACAAGCACAAACACCAATACACATGACTATAATTATGATCAATATAAAGTAAAAAAATCTAAAAATTAGAACTGTTCAAACACCGCACCGTTGTTACACCGTAGCGTAGCTAAAGATAGAATTATGATTTATTTTTTACGGAAGGCATCTTCAATTAAGTAAGGAATTCCTGCTCTTATTAAGCCATGTCGAATTTGTCGAGGGATTGGTAAGAGACCTGATAGTGTAACGGTGGTTTCCTGGGAAAGGGGACGAACGCTTTGCATTAGAAGCACTTGGGTCATGGAGCGTAAGTGCTGATTAATTTTTAAAAGATATTACACACCAACTCATTATCCCTACAAGTGACAGGAGGGCTAGTTCATTTTTCGCCCAAAGAATCGAAAGTGCGTTTCAGCAGAAATGCTAGCTACAGCATTCTTGCCACAACTCCACGTGGGCATGATTTATGCAGTTGTAATTATTTGTAAATTTAGTGAGTATTGAATTGTTGGTTGTAAACAAAAATTTTAATTCTAGATAATCCTGTTTCTGAAGAGGCAAAATATTAGTATATGTTACTTAATATAGGTTTAAAATAACAACATTGTATAGTATATATGTATAGCTCTATAATTCAAACTCTATAATTGTAATCAAAGCCTTTGAAATATCTGATTTAAAAAAAAACATTGAACTGGAACCTTGACCTCAATTTTTGTATACAATATAGTACATGTATTACAGAAAGTTTATTATACTGATAAGCAACATTTTATCCGGCTTGGTGAAGTGTCAAAATACGCCAAACCCTTTTTTATATTTTCTCCGTAACATTGTATAACAGAATTCGAGTTTTAATACTGCCCCTGGGGAGTTCTGTAACTTTTTGAAAGGTCAACGCTATTTGCGAATCCAAGGACCCTGAGGTTTGATTACCTCCGTCACCACACGAAGTATTTGCTGTAAGATTGACGCAGGCGTGCTGAATGATTAGTCATAAATACAAAATGAATTTACCCTATCACTAAGCAGATTTGTAAGCTTGATTGATTCAACATTAATAATTAATAGTAACATATATAAATAGGCAGTTGTTAGTATTAGTCTTACATATATCTGTTTCGGTCTGGACGTTTGTACGCCGTACCTTGGAGAGCAAGTGGTTAACTTGCTCGGAGAGCAGTTGTCAGTACAGATTTTTATTACATAACATCGGATAGTAATCGATAACTTCTTATAGGCAATTTTCTCTTATCCAATTACTTACAGATTGTGGAGGATTGATGGTTAAATTAGAGAATAAAGATTTAATTTGTTCTAAAAATCAGTACAAAATTATATTTACGTGGTACTTTACTTACTTAACTTAAGCTTTGGTCAAAATCTTAAATTTATCAAAACATTATAATTCAGTAGCAAATATATAAACCTAAATTAAAAAGTATACACGCTTCACACTCAACGGCCCCCATTAAGTTAATGATCTCCTGTGTCTGGGGTCCGGAAATATATACAAGGACAAGGACAATCAAGCCCAGACCGGAACATTGTTGGGATAAACTCTGTCGCAGCAGAGATTATTCCACCAGTGCAATCAGTCACATTGGTGGTAAGTCCTTTGTTACCAGAGGCCGGCTAGGTAGGTACCATCGCAGTGTGCAATATTCTGCCGCCAAATAATAGTGCTTAGACATTACCGTGTTCCGGTTTGAAGGGCACTGTAGGCTAGTGAAATTATTAGACGGAGGAGATTTGAGAACTAATATCTCGAAGTTGGGAACGCGTTAGTGGCACCTAGTAGTGGTGCCGCAAGCGCTCATAGACTACGGCATCGACTTACCATCAGGTGGTTCGTATACTTGTTTGCCAACTTGTAACATAAAAAAAAACACATGCCCTTGCTGTCGATACAAACATCTGCTCCGAACGGGAATCGAAGCAGCGACAACCTGTGGCGATTA
The DNA here is from genome assembly GCA_023373885.1 of Hestina assimilis. Taxonomy (NCBI): domain Eukaryota; kingdom Metazoa; phylum Arthropoda; class Insecta; order Lepidoptera; family Nymphalidae; genus Hestina; species Hestina assimilis. Next base: position 12,493,061 of record CM041751.1, on the reverse strand, counting down.
AGGCTACTACCGCTGCGCTATAACGTCGTGAAAAAATATTTAAATATTCTTATAATTTAGGTTTCAAGTAGTAGTAATATTTCGGACAACTTTAATAGAATATAATAAAACATACCGCCAAAGCCATAAGAATGTTTCGGACGAACAGTCCTCGGAAACATCAATGTTTAATTAACAGTAAGATAACATTAATTTATTTTTGTAAATCAGTAATATAATCAGCACTTATAATGAAACTGCTGCTTCGGAAGAAAATACTTAATTTCGTTTTAAAAACTCTGTAATGTGCATTTTATATTACAGCCATTACTGACCTGAAATTTTCAATAAGGCTTAACCTTTTTTAATTAAAATAAACTTGGGCTTTAATTACGTTGTATTTTTATTAAATATTTAGGTCATAAATTCTAATACTCTATTTATATTTTAGTTATTTGTAATTATTTTTATTCAAATTTATATTTGAACTAGCTTTTGCCCGTGGCTTCACCGGCTTGTATAAGAATTTATGTGGCACATTAAATGGTAATTATATAAACAATTGGATCCCTGATTTCATCCCCTATTTCACTCTCTTCTACTTTTTTTCGCAACAGAAAGTCAAGTCCCTCTATATCTATAGCAAAATTCATCATAATCAATTCAGCAGTATAGGTGAAAGCAAACAAACAAACTCACTTTGGTATTTATAATATTAAATTGCATCATGGGTTTTGCGTTAGTGTAAAATTGTTAAAGTAAATTTTTATTACGACACTGTTTTGTATAGCGAAAATTTTATTTTGTGTCTCGCTGTAATAATCGTATATAGGAAGGATTTTTTTTTTTTTTTTTTTATGTTAGAAGTTGGCAAACAAGCATACGGGCCACCTGATGGTAAGTGGCTGCCGCAGCCTATGAGCGCTTGCAGCACCATTAGTAGGTGCCACTCACGCGTTGCCAACCTCGAGATATTAGTTCTTAAATCTCGTTCGCCCAGTAATTTCACTAGCGTACAATGCCCTTCAAACGGAACACAGTAGTGCCTAAGCACTACTATTTGGCAACAGAATATTGGACACTGCGGTGGTACCTACCTAGCCGGCCTCTTGCAACAAAAGACCTACCACCAGTGTGACTGATTGCACTGGTGGAATAATCTCTGTTGTGACAGAGGTTATCCCAACAGCGGGCGATGGGGTCGTCACATCCCGACGCCTTATTTGACATATTATCTTAATTAATCAAGCTGAGCCGGTGACTAAAGATTCTTTTGTCGACTTAGTTGAACAAAAGAAATGCCTAGATTGACGTCACCTATCTGTCACTCGCCAGTAATTATGGTATTTGAAGTTGTCTTTTTATACCAGAAAAAATAAATACTTACATTTTTTCACCAGATTATCAACCTCAAAAATAACATACACCTATACAATAAACCGTTTTTATATTCGTGCATTCAAACCACAATCGTTTATTTCAACGCCACATTGAACTAATAAATCTCCATACAAATTAAAATAATTTCAAATGAAATAGGCGCATTTAATTTCAGCGTTGAATGGGACCGATATTTAATGCGGTAATTAAATTTGAGCATACAAATATTTAATTATTAAAATAGTATTAATTCTTGAATTTTAGTCATAAAATCCAATTGAACTTTATGATATTGTAGAATTTGTAACACTAAATATTATTCTGAATAAATTTAACAAAAGTTACACAATTTTTATAAATAATTGAAACTTAAAAATTAAATAAGTAAGTCATAAGGATTGTTTGTCTACTGTACTCTTTATTTAAACTTGTTTTTAATTAGTTGGTGCTACTTTTAAATAGCATAACCGGTACATATTTAAAAATAAAACTTGTTTTTAGCATACTAAAATTGTTAAAATTAACCGTAAACTACTATTTAGTTATTTTTTTAATGTCAGAGGGGACAATAGGCAGGAGGCTCACCTGATGTTAAGCGATTACCGTTGCCCATGAACATCTGCAATACCAGAAGGCATGCAGATGAGTTGCCAACCTTTTTATGATACAACTGTATATACGCTGGCTGACCTTGAAACGTGGCTGACGAGCAGTCACTTCACAAGTTGTTCACCAACGTACGGTGATAGATAACCAGGCAGGCCTTTTTTTAAGCCCTAACACCATCATATATTATAAAAATTCGATAGCAAAAAGCATTTCTTGAAATAATAAAGAACAAAATGAAATCCTATAATATTGGTTTTAAGGTAAGGTACACTATCGGTAGGACGAAATGAAAGTATTTCAGCAAATGTTCAACGTTAACCCAATTTTCGAAAATTCATCTTGGAAGTTTGTCTAGGACGCAAAAAATGGTGAAAGGAACAAACCAAAGAGTTCCAACGCTTTTATCAAACTCCAGACAAAGGCCCGCGTCACGAGTCCTAAGGTTGCAGGAATGTCACTTTATTAATTTTTACTTTGAAAATATCTTTTAAAAAATTCAAATATTATATAATTTCAAAGCACGAATTTTGAATAATGAATATTTTGACGCCTGGAAATATAAGAGCAAGATTTTTGTTCAAAACCAAAATTTGAGCCAAATTTTTGAAGCATCAATAGCTCAACGGTAGAAGGCCCGACCTTGCTCCGTTAACACGAGAGTTACGGGTTCGATCCTAACTCCCTTGGGCTATAGTCATACCCACTCTTAGCGCAAGCTTGGAGCTTATTTGGAGAGGCAATAGGAATTCACGAATTATTAATGCCTTGTAAGAGCATACTAACAATCTTTAAAAAAAATTTAATTGCAAAATTTATTTCCAATTAGTATAGAATTACAGTGAGTTGGTAATATTTCCCTATGACTACAGCTGTCACAGTTGAACGGTTGAACATAACCTTCGTTTCTTAACGGTGATTAAGATAACGTAGAAGACTGAAACAAATTACATCTTAGTTCCGTTTACAGTAGAAACACTTGGACCATGGAGTGCTAGTGCTAGGCAATTTATAGAACTTCTCAATGCCTCCATAGGTGACAGGAGAGCTGGTTTATTTCTCGCCTAAAGAATTTGGACTGCGATTCAGCGAGGAAATGCAGCTTCTCTTCTTCTTCTTATCGAGTAGTTAGTGGCCAACCTAGGGTCAAAGTTGTTCAGGTCGCCCGTAGGCCTCTGACTTGACTTATCGACTGCTGTCAAATTGTCAACAGCCGTGACCGACTTTTTACGTGCCCTCCGAAGCATGGAGATGCTCGGTTGAAATACCACTATGCGATCACCCATCTAGTGACTGACCGCGCCTAAAGTTGCTTAACCTACCGTTTACCGATCACTGGGTGCACTCGGCTATGAGTGTCTTAATATATAATGCAATAAGCAGATCTTGCCACCATTCCCCGTGGCAATGATTACAAATCATCAAAGTTGTAACTTTTTGTAAATGTTAGTATTGAATTGTAATATATAATGTTGGTTGCATGTAAATTAATAATAATAATCTTAAGCATAAACTATTTGAAATTTTAATTGAAATATAAAATATACAAATTGTTGCATTTCGACGAAAACCAAATTACAATCCGCTTTGAAGCTCACCCTAAGCGTTCGTTAGCTGTAAGTGAAATTGGACAGCATCAAAACGAAATTTAGAACCTGTTTTCTGGGTGAATTAATTATAATTATTAATTATAGTTAATAATAAAGGTATTTTTGGCGATAAATCTTATTTTAAATATAATTTTTAACACTTTATGACAAGCAAAGATATAGCATTAAATTAATCTACGTTTTCACTGGTAGGTAAAGGCTATCGACAAAAATTACCAACAGCATTCATAAAATTTACCTTATTCATACAGAGCTCTTAAAGCGTCATAATAATTTACTTTATTTCTAACTAATATTATAAATGCGAAAGTTTGGATGGATGGATGTTTGTTACTCTTTGACGCAAAATTTACTGAACAGATTTGGATGAAATTTAGTATACACATAGCTTATTACCTGTATTTATCCCGGAAAATGTTAGGTTCCCGTGGGATCTTCAAGAACTACATAACGCAAGCAGAGCCGATGCCACAGCTAGTGAACTAATAATTAATATATTGCACTATAATTTTTATTTCAAATCTTTTTAAATAATATTTTCATGCTATCGAAATTCTATTATAATCAATTATAGATTTATCACGAAATAATGATATCTAATTTTGTGTCAACCCTAAACAGGTGACCTATAAAGTTTCGCTAGTAATAATAGCTCGTTATGCCAAGTTTACGGCCCGTAATCAGTTTCCTTTAAATTAGAGGACGAACGTTCATTCTGATTTCCCTGTAAATTCTTTATGAAACTCAACATTGATGTAATATTTAATTTCAAACTTGGTGGCGACTGTTCGCATTCGGACATTTTGTTTCGCAATTTTCGGTTTGTCTTATCGTTAATTAGTTTAACTTTATCAAATTTTCTTCGTTACAAAACTTTTATTATTAGCTTTAACGTTGAAATGTTCAACAATACTAATTTGTTATCAGTAATACTATTCGCTACTTTAGTTGCTGTGTATTTTCGAATGCATACGATCCAATTCAATTCTGACCAGTAAACCGATTCAGATTTTATATGAGGATGACGCATTATATACGTCATGGTAGGAAATCGCGATCCAGCTCAGTTTAGGTCGTCATTTCAATCACAATAAGAATTTATGGTAAGCGCACTGACAATTACGAACACAACTTAAAATAAATAATTACCAGTGCGTTTTGGACCACGCACAGTTGAAACTAAAGGGTTCCGCAGCTTAGTTATTAATAATCTTAAGCCCTTTAAAAATAGTAACGAATTAAAATCGACCGCAAAAATAAGTTGGTAATTTCATAGAAATTATTAAAATTTATATGAAAAACAAAGTTATGGGAAATCTTATATATCTCTTAAATTTCTAGATCTATCTTCTTCAAACCAAATTTTATTTGATTGTGGTTTAAATTTTATTTGATGTCCTACGAGTTCAAATTTTTCCAGTATTTTAAATCCCATAGTTCAAAAGTTAGAGGGGGGACACAATTTTTATGACTTTAGGAGCTAATATCTCAACAACTACTGACTTAATGAAAAAGTCAAAATCAAACCTCCTTCTCATTTCGAAAGATCTATCTAAAAATATCTCACACGTTGACATACGTTGAAATTTTTTTTTTCAGCACTCAGTTACTTGTATGGACTGCTTGCTACCCTTAATTCTTATATATTTTCAGATTTCATTACAGAATCGTTGTGCGGTTCATATAATACACCTATTTAGTAAATTTCGTATAGATAGAGCCAATGGTCTCCGAGTAAAATGACTGTGACATACGGACGGACGGACGGACAGACGGACAGACGGACGGAAGGACAGACGGACATGACGAAACTATAAGGTTTCGGTTTTTGTCATTTGTCTACGGAACCCTAAAATTATTCAAGTCAATCAAACCGCTGTCAATCTTTAGTACATGCGACAATTGATTTTTTATGTAGATCATGTACCTGCAAAACTGCGGTACAGAACTAATTATTTTCCACGATAAGGTAGTTCAACGAATTTTCCGATACGTGCAAAGTTTGCGGAAGAGTCAAAAGTTTAATTGTACCCCCGAGACCTAACTTTAGACACAAGGAGAGGACCAACTTATCTATGCGGGGAATAATTGATGCCATGGGAAAACTAAGTATGTTATAAAATCCCAACGCACCCTAATTTTATTATGTAGAGCATCCCAGGAGTTTTGGTTTCTGTCTATATCATTAGCAGGTTCTGTAACATAACCAGTTAGGTCGATTTCAACAGATGTTCTTTCGTCATATTAATTTTAATCGTAGCCTATTTCATAATTTTGGAAAAGTGATTGCGGTTATTACTCAGATAAACGTTGTTTATAGAATTTTAAGAAAAAGAGGCATGAGTATAAAATTTACGGTAGTAGAGCCATGCTTCTCCTAGCACTAATGGACCGGCTCGACCGGGAAAGTACTACCCTCTCACAGAAAATCGCGTCAAGTAACAAAATCAGTAGGTTATAGTACTGTCGCGTTTCGTGCGATGAATGATGAGCGCCGGGGCCCAATTTCCCACCCCTCTACTCCCTTCCTTCTTCACTTCTCATCACTGCCTTCTGTTCCTTGGGTTGGCAACGCGCATGTGATACTTCAAGTATCGCAAGCGTTCATAGGTTCCGGTGACTGCTTACCATAATACGGACCATATGCTTGTTTGATAACCGTCATGAAATAAAAATAATTATCTGTGAAATTCATTGTAGACCACTCACAGTCGAAATTAAGAGTTCCGCAGCACGATGATGAAGAATCTTAAGGAGTTAAAATAATAACGAATTAAAATTGACCGCAAAAATAAGGTGGTAATATCTTAGTAATTATTAAAAGTAATATGAAAAACAAAGTTATGGGCACAATATATATATATCTAATATTTGTAGACCTATTTTCTTCAAAACAAATGTAATATTCTACAAGTTCTAATTTTTCCAGAATTTTCAAACCCATAGTTTAAAAGTTAGAGGGACACAATTTTTAAGCCTTTAAGAGCTAATATCTCAACAACTAGTGACTTAATGAAAAAAGCCAATATCAAATTCGTTCCGTTTTTGCCATTTGGCTATGGAACCCCAGAAAATACAATTGTATGTCGGAGACAGGAACCCAAACTAGGTTGTCCTGTGCTATATAATATAAAGTTATTATTTAATGAAATTATAACCGTTGTTTATTATTAACAACATTATGTTACCCAACAAAAATAGAAAACAATGATAAATGCGGCAGTCATCCGTAATATGACTATTTGCAAAAACGGGACCGCCATAAAACGATGTATCCACACAAACCGCAGCAGTTACCCTTAAATTGACCAATTTTTCAGAATTTAATCCATATAATATTTTCAAAACTCCTACAAATTTCGCATGTTTTGTAATTAGTAGATACTTTAGGTGATATATAGTTAACGGGATCCGTTGAATGATATAAGTATAGTTATAATACTCTTTGCATGTTTCCTTTACTGGACTTACAATACTTACTGACGCTTAAACATTACGTGAACCAAGTTCTGGATTTCTAGGTGCATAGACACCGTTGTGGCGTTGTGGGTAGCGAGTCTGCCTTAAGCCTCGACGTTTGCGGGTTCGATTCCCGCTCGGAGCAGATGTTTGTATTAATCGTACAGGCATGTTTTCCGGTCTGGTTGTGTTTGTCCTTGTCATTGTGAATGTTTCCGGACCCCCGACACAGGATATAATTATCCTAATGGGGGCCGTTGAGTGTGTAGCGTTTAGGTGCTTTTGTATTGAAATTTGGAGACAATTAAGAACTTATGGACTACCCTGATGCTATACTTCATTGTTTGTTGCTTTTTATCCAATGATGATTAACGCTAAAGATCTATATTTTGAACCCTGAAGGCGTAAATCTCTTTCTTCTTCTTTTATACTAATTCAAACGAATCGCAAAAACGTGCCAATAATTAAATATTCATTGAAATATGTTAGATATTTCTTTGTAAATAAAAATAAATATAAATAAAGGCGTCGGGATGTGACGACCCCATCGCCCACTGTTGGGATAACCTCTGTCACAACAGAGATTATTCCAACAGTGCAATCAGTCACACTGGTGGTAGGTCTTTTGTTGCAAGAGGCCGGCTAGGTAGGTACCACCACAGTGTCCAATATTCTGCCGCCAAATAGTAGTGCTTAGGCACTATTGTGTTCCGGTTTGAAGGGCATTGTACGCTAGTGAAATTACTGGGCGAACGAGATTTAAGAACTAATATCTCGAGGTTGGCAACGCGCGAGTGGCACCTACTAATGGTGCTGCAAGCACTCATAAACTGCGGCAGCCACTTACCATCAGGTGGGCCGTATGCTTGTTTGCCAACTTCTAACATAAAAAAAAAATATATATATATTTAACTATTTAAAAGAATACTAAAAATATAAGATTTTTATTATTCTTCAAATTCAAACGTTCGTGAAACGAATATTTACCGACGGATTTTCTATCGTCGAGATCGTAACACGTCGATGCAATGGTTCGTGAAATTTCAAAAAGAAACTTTTATTGGGATTCCGTTAAACCGAGCGAAACCTTTCATACCTTCTGCGTGTCTTATAGTCTATGTTTATATTGCTAAGAAAATGCTATTTTATGTTAAATCAATATACTCTCGAAATTAATTCATAATTGTGTGTTCAATCCGGTGACTGCTTACCATCAAACGGAAGGTATGCTTGTTTATTGTCATGATATAACGTAATAAATAAATAAACGCTGTACACTCAACGGGCCCCATTAGGATAGTGATATCCTGTCTCTAAGGTCCGGAAACACATACAAAGAAAAAGACAAGAAAAAATACCACCCACCCAGACTGGAAAAGATGCGCGGTCAATACAAACATATTATGCTCTAAGCGGGAATCGAACCCGCGACATTTGGCGTTTATTGTAGGTTCGCTACCGCTTCGCCACAACGTCACCGAAAAAACTTTATAAAAACACGTGCAAGCTGCAGCTCTAGAACACGCAGCGTTAACGATTATGCCTTCAATGTTTTGATAAAAGTATGATATAAACAAACTGGTTAGTTATTCATACCTTTAGTCATGAGAGTTATATTCTTCTTCGTCTTCGTTAATGGCCAGCCTAGCATCAGAGTTATACAGCTTGCTCTTATAGGCCTCTAACTCGATATTACGACTATTATCAAATTGATAAAAGCCGAGAACGACTTTTTACGTGCCCTCCGAAGCACGGAGACGCTCAGTTAAAATACCACTATGCGGTCACCTATCTATTCACTGACGACGCCTAAAGTTGCTTAACCCATCGTTTACCGATCAGTAAGCGCACCTGGCTATGAACATCAAAACAGTATAAAAATTAGGAATGCTATTATAGGTTAATAAGCTAAAATAAATTATATAAAAAAAAATATATGTATATATATATATATTTTTTTTTTAAATATATATATATATATATTTTTTTTTTAAAGAATATTAGCAATGCTTTTTGAAGGTATATACTAATATTCCTATTGCCCTCCAAATAAGCTCGAAGCTTGCGCTAGGAGTGGGTACGACAATAGCCCAACGGGGTCAGGATCGAACCCTCGACTCTTGCGTTAACGGAGCAAAGTCGGCCCTTCTACTGTTGACCTATTGAGGCTTAAAAAAATATATTTTTCACAATACGAGAATTTACGTAAATAACCAAATTTGATTAAGATGGAAGTTGAATAAGTTCACGATTATCTCGTAATGTTAGTATTTAAACATTCCTGTCAGCGAGTTTAAAGTTACTCCCAGTACTTTGTTGACTGCGAACAAGAAGCATTAAACTATGGTAAACTTCTGGCGAACTTTAAGACTTGAATCTTCTTCCATTTCGTTCCATCGTACACTTTGGCCATACAATGTTATTTATTTTATGGAATTTCTATTGATAGTATTGCAATTCAATGGTTCGTGAAATTCTGAAAAGTATTTATTTGAAAGTTGTCAGCTGAGTAAAATATTATTGTTGTTTTTATTCACCTTTTTCTTTGGGCGCTTTGAGATGTGACACTGGTGGTAGGTCTTTTGTTGCGAGAGGCCGGCTAGGTAGGTACCACCGCAGTGTCAAATATTCTGCCGCCAAATAGTAGTGCTTAGGCATTACTGTGTTCCGGTTTGAAGAGCACTGTATGCTAGTGAAATTACTGGGCAGGGGAGATCTAAGAACCAATAACTCGAGGTTGGCAGCGCGTGAGTGGCACTTACTAATGGTGCTGCAAGCGCTCATAGGCTACGGCAACCACTTACCATCAGGTAGGTCGTATGCTTGTTTGCCAACTTGTAACATAAAAAAACAGATAAGTGTTTTATAGGGACGTGCGCTACTCCTAAGAGCGTTTACCTGCTTATCTCGTATAGGTGTCTAATATTTTTGAATCGTGAGTGATTTCTAATTAGCGTTTTTTGACCGTAGAATAAGTAGGGCGCTTAGAATAACGAGCTTCTACGCTGGTATAAGGCGCTAATCTTTAATATGCTATTTTCACCGGTTTAAGCACCGGAATAAGACCGTATACTTGCGTTCAGTTTTTAAAAGAGCGAAAAGGCAAAACGACCGTATATGCTCGAAAAAAATACGGTGGTCTGAAGCCGCAGTCTTAATTTTTTTTTAAGTTAAAAGTTTATAGTTATAGGTTCGATTTATGTGTTATTTTGTTGATCCTATCACTATTAACTATTACAGTGAGTTGGTCGCGTGGCTAATCTGATGATTGCTTTAAAATATCATTTTAAATCAGACCAGCCGTTTAGAAGTGTATAAAGAACGCGTACACATTCCAAAAAAAAAAAGGAACGTATACACATAGCCACCATACTCGTATACAATAATATGGATTTCAATTAAAAGTTTCTTAAGTTGGAAAGCGATTACAAACACCTGTGAGCGCATTGTGATGACATCCCACAAGCTTGTTTTCAAGAATAAGATGAAGTTATCTATTGAAAAAGTTTAATTAAATTTCTTCATTTTGAAATAGTGTATTTAATTATGAGACGCTCAAAGCCGAGTGCACACACTGATCGTTAAACGATCGGTAGGTTAAGCAACTTTAGACGCGGTCAGTCACTAGATGGGAGATCGCATAGTGGTATTTCAACCGAGCGTCTCCGTGCTTCGGATGGCACGTAAAAAGTCGGTTGACAATTTGACAGCAGTCGATAACTCTGACACTAGCTTGGCCAATAACCACTCGATAAGACGAAGAAGTGTATTTGCGTGGTAAAGTTGTAAATCAATATTCGTATCGTATTATCAACACAAGCTGCGCCTGTGACTTCGCTCGATTAATGCAACTCTAATTATTTTTCTTAAATAAAAATTTGCCTTTGTTGCTCTTTATAACATCAGCAATGTGTTAGTTAAAGTCACGTTAAAATCGGCCCAGCAGTTTGAGAGTTTAACCGGAACAATCAGACAGGCAACATTTATATCGTATATACTTTTATAAGTATGCATTTAGTGAAAGCATTTAATTTGGAATTACAAACAGATACATCAACTAAAAGACGTCTTTTTCATATTAGGAACTTTACATACCAGATATTATTAATAATACATACTGGTTATTCCAGAAAAAAAAAAAATATTGCATGCTTAGCGTTATATTGAATAAGTACCGTTAATTTAAAAGAAAAGCCGCTTATTTAACAAAAGATAAGATAAGAAGCAATTGAGTTATTCTTGTAATTAGATAATCCTTTAATCCTATTATTGTCAAAGGCACTTTATATTACTTTTTAAACATGTCAATTGGTTCTACCTGACTGTATCCTAAACAGGTACACTTGGTTTTAGCGCAATAAAATCCTTTTTGTTTCTAAGATATTAGGCAGATAAGATTTCTTTGTAAGTCGTAAATGCCTATTCACGAAAGACTGACAATGCGCAGAAACAATAGAAAGCTAGTTCTAATAATCGCTGAGAGATAAACTTATTTTATTATTATTATTTTTAGTTTGCCGCATGCTTTTTTAATGTGTATTGCAGTTGGCCCTATTGACATTGACAGCGTCAGCGTGGGAGCCAGGTACTGAGACCCGTGAAAAAGAGACAGCCCTTACGGGGGCCCAAATTTGATTCCACCCTTACGGTTGCTCCTGCGAGCCACGGCTAAAGACGTCATCGGGAATAGAATAATGCTTGTATTGAAACAATTATACGAGCTATGCTGTGAAGCAATTACCGTAGCCTATATTTATTTTTATAACACTATAGATCACCGATTCACCGCCTGATCACCTATGATTTTAGAAGAGCGAAGAAGATTTCTCCTCTTCTAAATGAAAAGGGATGGAGATAGACTATAAAGTTGGTTAATTTAGGGCTCTTATTTAAACACAAGACATAGACATCTAGAAAAGGAGGAATGAGTGAAAGTATCGCCATTGGCAATGTATTCAACCACACATATTGGAATCTATGTCGTCGTGCACAGTGCGGATTCAAAGGAATTTTCTACCGCAAAGCCTCCGGTTGTGGAATGCGCTCCCTGCCGAGGTTTTCCCAACACGAGACAGTATGAGGTTCTTCAAAGGAAGGTTGAAAAGATTTTGTGGGGTCGGCAACACGCATGTGATACCTCTGGGGTTGCAGGCGTTCATGGGCTGCGGTGACCACTTACCAACAAGCAATCCGTACGTTTGTCACCATCGTGGTACAAAAATATAAATAATATAAAAGTACGAAAAGACATAGATATCGACACAATAGAACTAGTAGTTCTAGTAGTAGTAGAGGCGTAGTAGTACTTCTAATAGTAGAGGCGTGCAAATTTATGCGAAAATATCAAGGCTATTTTAACTCAACCTTAAACCACCGGTAATATTTTATTATTTAATAGTTGTGTCCCTAAGTATATTTTGTCTATATCTTTTAAATTCAACTACTAAAATTAAAATATCGCATGTACCAATTCTCATTAACATTTTATTAATAGGCGATCATGAATAAAATAATTGGAAGATTGTATTATTAATTCAGTTTCTCAAGACTGCTATTCCACCAGTTTTAATTACAAACGACGCTTAAACAGCTTTTACTAAAGTAAGGAATACATTAAAATACTTTCTCTATTCAGCCAGAATAGGCTTTCAATTCTTCTGACACCGTTGTGGCGTATTTGTAGCGCATCCGCCTTTAGCCTCGACGGTTGCGGGTTCGATTCCCGCTCGGGCAGATGTTTGTATTGACCTTACAAATATCTGTTTCAGTCTGGGCATTTGTCCTAGTGGGTCTCGACACCGTGCCTTGTTATCACATAACATCTGATAATAATCGTTAACTCTTGATAAGTAATTTGCTCATATTCAATGAGTTACTGGTTCGCCCTTATGGTTGCGGTGACTCTCAATTCTTCAAGATTGCACATAATTTTAGTAAGTCATATTATCTCCGTAACTTTTAACTGATTTGAAGTATCATTGTTTTCCACCCAACGACGTTGGCGAGGCCAGTAAGGCCATTCAGAAAAAGAGAGGATTCTATTCAAAAGTTTGTTTAAAAATTACCTGCAGTTTCTTTATATTTCATGTTTATAAGCAGCTAAAACTTAATATAATAAATATTTTTAAATTTCTTGTTATTTTTTCGTCTGTCTGACCGGGATGAGAATAAATAAAATTAAAGGTCACCTCTCCTTATACGTTGTCGCTCTTAAAAACTTTAAAACCTTGACATAAAAGAACGTATGAAGTACTGAGAATCTGTTTTTGGAAAAATAATATTGGCTAGAAAACAAAAAAATATAATAATAATATATTCTAAAATAGATTTATCGTTTATCCATATCATATTTGATCAATACAAATATTTAAAAAAAAAAATTGTGTTCAATAAATTAGATGCATTTATAACAAGTAATTAATTTTTAAGTTATATTTTAGACCTTTATCTGGGAAGTCCTTAACAACATCATAATAGAATTATGGGACCACCCCAGAAGCAAAAATGACGATAATCGTGACGCAAGTAGCAAACCTGCGTTAAATAGTTGCGAGCTTCAAACCCAAAGGGCCAAGGTTTGTGTTGACAATACAATTGTTTGTCCCGTACTGGTCTATGGCTGGTTGTGTTCGTTTTGTATGTTTCTCGAACCCCGACATTTTTTTTTATTGCTTTTTAAGGCATTACTAATATTCTTATTGCTCCATCTAAGCTCGAAGCTTGAGCTAGTGGGTACGACAATAGCCCAAGGGGTCAGGTTCGAACCTTCGACACTCGCGTTAACAGAGAGGAATTCTACCGTTAATGAACACAAATATAAAACAGACACAAAGTTTCAAAAATTGCTGCTTTACACTTTTTGTTTTGAAGTAATAATAAACGATATTACATCTTATTTTTAATTTGTTAATTAAAAAGCTCTTAATTCATTAACTCAACATAATGCAATATTAATCAACTACAAAATTTTGACGGGTAATTATTTCCACATTAACACCTCTTCCGAGTAGGAAAGCGACGTTTCGCAATTAATTTCACATTAGCAAGACAACGCAATTGTGAAATAACTTAAATATCTGTTATCTCTTTTTACCTTTTAGCTTATAAGTGAGATGACAAATTTAAAACCAAAACAAAAATCAAACAGTGACAACATTCATGCCCTATAAAGATTCTATCTGTAGTAAATTACAACTACGTCGCTTTAACTTATCAATATATTTCAAAGAAGTTTTTTAACAATTCTTTGGAAAGTTCAATGCAACAAGGTTCCAAATGCCCTTATCGGTGTTTGGACCAACGGTGCCTTCTCTCCCACAATCTATTTATAGACTGGACCAGCAAGTTTGGTGGGTTTAAGGAACGCAGGTAGACTGGTTGTGAGTCATCAGGGATTAGCTCTGAAAGGCAATATACGTTCTTATTGTATTGTAATATAGGTGATATTACTCTGGCAAGTAATTAGATAATAGTAAGGTGTGTTTGTCAAAGTGTAAGAAGGGAATCAATTAGTTTTCTTGCCAATTTATTGTTTTCATTCAGTTAGTGTTCGACGTTCGGCGAGACAAGAGGTCTATTGTTTTGTATTAAATATAGTGCTGTGTGGTGTGTTCCGGGGTCATTGCGTATAGGTAAATATACATTTATTTATTACATAAATTGTATAGTTATACAATATTATACAAATATAAATCTCTATTGTTAGAAAACTTTTGGTGCCGTTTTGAGTTTCGAATCTCAGGTAAAATAATGTTTTGATATTCGTAATACAATCTCAAACACCCATACTGATCTTTGTTATTATTTACATGATTAATATAATATTAATAATTATATTAAATGTTTGTAATACTTCAGTAAAAACACAATTACGGAATAGAAAATGAGGACATTTCAAACTAAATAGAATATTAATATGACGTAGTATTTCTAATTATAATTGTTAACCATACTATAAGCTATGTGAAAAATTAATAGTAAATTTACACAAGATTTTCTAAACATCAAATGTATTTCGAGAAATGTTTAAAAATGACAGTACCTACTAATGCAATATTCATAGGCAAAAAAAACTTATCTAAATAATTATTAAAATATTTATTAATTAAAACAATCTTTTAATATATAAAAACAATTTTTGTTTTTTTCATCTTTGACTTCCAAGCGTTACACTATTCCTCTAATTATGCTGATGATCTTTGATGAGTTATTGTGCGAGTGCCCGTGAAGGTTTTTCACAAAAAAATGTCATTGAAATATGTTACTGAAATATAAATGTATCTGTTTTATATTCGTAGCTTAAAATAAAACAAATTTATTATAAGACTACGATACACTCAACTGCCACCCATCATAATAATCACCGCAATCAGTGTAACTTAACATTTATATGTCACTCTTGCATCTAAAAAAATTAATATTATATTTTATATATTATCTCAATGGTATATACACAGGAAACTAACGTCAGCTAAAATTTATTTTATTAATAATAGATAAATAAGTAATTATAATAATAAATAATTTTTATTAGAAATTATAAATAATATATAATAGTAACAGCCTATTAATGTGCCAGTGGTTGGCAAAGGCTTTTATTAAAATTTACGTTTAATAATCTCATAATGACTATAAGTATGTAAATGTAAAAAAATAAAATAAAGGCTTTATTTTACTTTTTTGGGATTAAGTCCAATAAGTCGCTCTAGATCCCTCCCTATTGTGTGTCCTTTTTATATCAAAATCGGCTGAAACGTTTTTCTTTAAATATTTTATATTAATACACAGTTAATTCCTCGTCTATAATTTAAAATATAATTGTCATAATTTCGTTGATCTTTAATTAAAATATATATTTAGAAACTCTATAAAACCATCTCGCACATAGTAAAATTATGAATAGAGATCCAATGAATAAAAAAATATCATCAAAATCGATAAAGAAATTTAGGCAAAGTAGATTCACGAAGACCACTGTTAGTAATAAATCTTACATAGCCTCTACAACAATAAATTTACTATTATCTATAGACAGGTTCTTCCATACAGGCAAAATGTCAAAGACTCGTCGGTTCTCCTTCGTAAATTCACGAAACACGAAGTTAGTCACATGCTTGCCATATAATCGAATAAAGTTAGATTGTGACTATCTTCGTTTCATTCCGTTGATGTTGAACTTAAGATAGAGCACCAGCGAGTCTTAGGACATTTTGTTGCTATGGAAGGGCCTGTCTACAGTATATACTAACTCTATGATCACATGTTCATTCTTTATAAAAATATTCAATGAATCTAAAGCATCCGGCATTTAAAATCTAGTTTTGTGACACACGATAACCTGTAATATTACAATGGAGTAGCTGTATTAAAAATATCAGCTGTTTTGTTTGGTAAAGGTCATTTTGTACTCAGAACAATACCCTATTATTATAGCGATGCGAATGTCCTCGGAGATCGATATATAAACATTGATGGTATTCGTGGAATTCTTTGAATAGTCTGTATATATTATGTTAATTATAGAAAAAAACATGAATGAGTAACTGTAAATGCTGCTTCATCTAGTTGATTGTTAAGTATATTTTATATATAACTTTGGTCGTGAGAAAAATGGCTTTTTATAATGCAACAATATTGATATAAACTAGATCGATAACAAGAGAAATAAAAAAGCTTATTGTGCGTAGTTGAACACTGAAGAGCGTCAGATTCATATAAAGGCATTCAAAATGCCTTAATAGTGGCAAATTTCTTAGCCAATAATATTTGACTATGAAAGCCATTGACTCGAAAGGAAAAGAAAAAATTATTTTGGGATCTCAGAGTTCAGCCACAAAGTTACGCTATTGAGCCCAGTACCACCAACATTATAATATTTGATGAATTAATATTCATTATAATTTCATAAAAGCAAATTTCAACTTAAAGGCTAAAGCGATGATCGAGCAATAACGATAAAGCAACTGAGTATTTAAAACAACAAAATTAAAAAAGCGTAAAAAATCATGTCATATTTGCTTGACATCAATTAAAATAAAAATTCTGTTACAACATAAAAGTTTAAAAGTTACTGTTGCAGTTTTAATTGGATTTACGCAATCAAATCGTAAAAAGCATTTGCTTATACAACTGACACGAAGCAATTGTGATATTTATTGCACGTTTCTGATTCTTCCAATTATTTTTGTGTTTATATGAAATTCATATAAAAGTTTCAATTGTATCTGTCGAAAAAAATTTTAATTTTTTTCCGAATATCCGACCCTATAATACAATATTCTATAAAAGCAACAGCCGATGCCTTTAAAGAAAACATGAGTCATCTGAATAACGTAACACAGAAATCATAATCATTAAAAATACATTAAATAATTGTATCAATTGGCAATTCAAGTAAAATGTAGGAACGATGTTTGCAAATAAACTTTTGAAGTTATTTATAGATGTTTTCAATTTTAACAGTTTTTTTTTGTTACAGACCTATTGAAGACGAAAATGTCAAACAACAGCAGTCAAGAAGATATGCTACAGCCAACTACATTACAAGAAGCTATAAATCTAATAAAGTTTCTAAAAATCTCACATAAACAGGAAATATCTAAAATGAGAAATACAAATAATAAGCAAGCTGAAATAATAAAGAAATTAGAACTAAACAGAAAAAAGGAACTCGAATATTTATCTTGCGAGCTTCAGAAATACGAATTGAATCTCGCTCTTAGAACTGAAACCGTAAAAAAACAACTCGCTCAAAAAGATGATATTATACAAAAGCAGCAAGATATAATAGAAGACCTAAATAAGAAACTAAAACTGAAAGATGATTTCGTAGTACCTGAAATAACAATACAAGTCGAATCGAATTCTGACTCCGGTGTTGCTATGGAAAATGAAGAACTACATAGTTCGCATAAATCTGAACAAATCAAGACTGAAACAAAAGCAGCAAGAAAATGTAGCAGACGATTTGCAGATCCCATTAGTTTCCTACGACGTGTTGATTTTTCTCCCATGAAATATAAGCCCAGTAATCGTGAAGGGACTAAAAAGAAAGAGGAAAAAAAGAAAAACTTAGAAGTTCCATGTAAAGATCGAGTTGTTATAGCAGACTACAATAACGAAAAGGCTACAAGTGATGAAGATAGGCCGTCAGAGGATACTTTATTCTCAGATGAGACCATTGAACCAGTTATATTGAGACCTAAGAAAATGAATGACAGTATGAATAATCATTTCTCTGATGATGGAAGTGAAGATACCAGTGAGGAAATATTTGATAGAGTCATGACCAGAAGCAGCATCCGAAGATCCGTGAAAGCAAATCCTAAATATAAGAAAATAAGTAGAACAAAATCTAAAATGTTAGAACAAGTTAAAGTTAATATTATCGACTGAATTTATTCCTGCTGTAGACTGATATTTATGACACGTATTTATGATGTTAATTCAATTTAATTGAACTCTAAATAAATATTTTCATGTAATGAATTTGTTTTTTTTTTTTTTTATGACCAATATTAATTAACTGGTTTTATTATACTGTTAAGTTCAATAATACTCTATCTATTACTTTGTTGCAAATTTCTACCTAAGATCTTAATTTTCTACTAACTTGAAATTTGAAAGAAAATATTTTATGAAGGGTAATATAGAATAATGTTGATTAATTCTAAAGTTAAATTTAATAATTAAATAAATGTATATAAATACCTTTTCTACAAATCAATTTGAACAATTCCTTTTCTTTGAATACGAAGTACACAATCATAACTTTAATACCACGAGCTACAAAATATATTCTCAAAAATTCAAATCCACCACCTGCGACTCAGGTAGTCAATGTAATATTGAATAGGAAGTTAAGGGAGTTAACAAGAGGTTAACCGTACAAACCTAATTGCCGATCAACTAATATGGACTACCCTTGAGTGAATTGTACTGGAAATTGTAACAACTTAGTTACAGAAATGAATTTTTCATTGTAATTGCTTATCAAAAAACTTTTTCACAATAGTATATATCTACGCTTGAAACCAGATATAGTATTAAAAGTATATCAATCTCCACGGTGAAGTAAAATGGGTGAAGATTAATATGGCATAGTATGGTATTAATGCCAAATATATTATTATTATATTTATTTTTTATTTTACTTAGAAGAAATATCAGCAAAGCATTTTAAGGCATTACTACTATTGCCCCACCAAATAAGCTCGTAGCTTGCGCCTGGAAAGGATGCGACAATAGCTCACAGAGGTCAGGATCGAACCCGCGACTTTAGCTAACGGAGGAGAGTCGGCCAATCTACCTTTAGCTATTGAGGCTTCTAGAGCTTAATTTAAAAGTCAAATACAACTAAAAACAAAAACTTACTTTAAAAATCTACCATAGCTTATATTTACTAACAGCACCATAAAATGCATCACAGTGATTATCAGTAGATATAAAAAGAGATGAAGAGAGCGAGAAGAGAAAGACAAAAGAGAGAGAATAATAAGAGAATAGAGTTTAAGGATTTTACAAATACTTAAACTCGATATTCTGTATAAGAGAAGAACTTTCAGGCAAGCCGCCAAATTTATGCCAAAAATAGTCAGGCTCTATTACTACTAAATATCTATTTCTTATCTTTGTTATCTTATTTTCACAATGTGCCTCAAGTGACTTTCAGATATACTTTGAATACTATCGAATACAAATTTACCTACTCGTCCGAGGAGTCGTAAAAGACAAGGGCTTTTGATATGACAATATAAAAAGTTTTTATGACTATGCTCGTTTCCCTAGCGTCGACTTATCGAGTTTCTTTTAAATTGCCTTCCATCTTGTATATAAAAGATGTATAAAATACTAGATTTTTCTCTTTTCTCAGTTCGTATAGAATAATGGCTGCTCTTCTTAGCCAGACTAGTCATAATAAATGCATCAAAAAAGCAAAATAAGTTCAGCTGTAACGAATATTTGCTCATATAAAATAGGCTGTATATAAAATTATACTATTTTCTATTATCGTTTTATACGATTGCTTTGAGATCGAAAACAGTAATGCTCTACAATCAAATCTTCAAAGTACAATCCCGCAGTAATTTGTCCAATTATCACGAATGCCAGGCAACTTAACGAAACACACGTTTCCAAGTTGGCGATTCAATTAACAAGTTTGCTCAGGACTGTACATCTGTTTCTGAGAACACTTCGAGAGGCCTCTAAGATATATGGTCTCAGCTTCCAGGTATATTGATAAAGTTGTGTTATAACAGTGTTGTTTAATTAATTAATATAAATTGGTTTATGTTTAGGTTACGGTATTAAACTTAGAGCGGTTTTAGATAAGCGTTTAGCACACGCGTAACTCGTACGATCGTTAACGCGCTTATAATTATATATACGCTAGTATATATGTATAATAGTTTTTGAATAATATGCTACTGATACGACCAGAGGACTTACCATTAACTCTTATTGCGATTCAAATGACTACTTAAACTGAGCTACATCCCTGTTTCGTACCATGACATAATTATGTATTTATACGTCATGTTCATATAACATCTGAATCTATTTACTGTCAGAGTTTAATGGGATCGTAATAGAATTTTTACTAAAAGTTAATTGTAAGGCTGCAGTTTGAGCCTAAATGCCAGAATAAGCTCGTGTACGCGCGTTTGGCTTATTGAAAACGACCGTATGAGCTGGAGAAAAGCGCTGGTCTGAAACCGCCTTTAAGCCCTGCGGTGTCAGCTGCGTTAGAATATTTCTATAATTTTACAATAATCGTAAGATATTCGTATACAAACATTTTGAAGGTTTTCGTTACAGCATTTTTTTTTTTGTATTTCTCGTGTATTATAAATATATATGTATATAGTATAAATTAGTTTAAATGAATTGGTTTTTGAATTAAGCTACCAAAGTATAATTTAAGTACATAACTATAATAAGTACGTAGTCCACGCAAGGTCCCACTGGAATTGCTTGTTCAATATATCTAAACAATAGTTGAGCAACAGCGCGGATTAAATGCCTAATCCTACTCCTCTGTAGGGCCTTTAGCTAGCAGTTGGACACTAATGGGCATTAACTTCACTTAAGTATATTTAACGACTTCGACGTAAAGTTAGTCATTCTTCTAGTAAAAAAGAAATACGAGCCACAGTAAAAGTTTTATAGTTGGAAAAATACCCAATTACTAATGATAAGCAGGCTTTTTATGTATAACAAAGAAATACGTTTTTTTATTTACATCGGTAATCATGACTTGATTCCACCCGATAATAAGTTGTAGTGAACCGTTAATAAAGCAAACTGCGCTAGCCACCCCCGCCCTGCCTGCAAGGTGTTTCTTCATGCTGACCCCAGATAATAAGGGGGACATGTGTGCGGGTAGTGAATATAATTATGTATACATTAATTATTCCGAGTATTCCTTTGACTGGTTTAGGCTGTGTAATATCATCTTTGTATACATGATCTTTACGCAGCTTTACCCGCATTAAATCAGGACGATCGAACGTTGTTGCATGCCTTTGTCACAACCACAGGGGACGCCGTGCCACCTTACCACACACACACCTTTTTTTCTGATCGTGTATTGTGTAGCGACATCTCCATGCAACACGACGTAACGCGACAGAAAGACAAAGATTGTCACAATCTCACATCAAGCTACAGCAACACCTACAGGGCATACTACGCAACGATATTGACGACCAATGATCGTCACAATCCTAAATCGCACTATGGAAATGATTTGGGCTCAAAATAGCCTTAATCAATTTTATCACCATTTATAAGTGGGTTAACTTTATGAACAACATAATATAATCAAAATTGGCTTTGATCACCTTACTACCTTACTAACACAATACACGGCACAGCACTTTAACTACTGCGTCGGATTTCAACGATTCGTCTTTTAAGTGGTATGACGATGGTCTTCTGCATGATGAATCTTCAAGATCTCGATACCATCAATGTGACGCTTCGTTAGAATGACAGCTTTTCAAATATTTTCGTTCTAATCTAACGTATTAAATAGGTTCTATAACTGCAGTCACACGATACTTCGCCATGCTCTAACATATTTATTAATCGGTCAAGCCAAGAGGTTTATTTATAAATATTTAATGTAATCTGATTATTCATTAAAAATAAATTGAGTAGGTACAATCTGATCGAAGTGTTGAGATATTTTAAATCAGCATTCCTGTCCCGGCTGAGACAGGCCTATCCCGTTATTGTACCGGATATTCAATACGTGTTACATATCAATATATTCAAGTTACTAAGTTATCTTCACAACATTGTATTAAGTCTCCCATCTGTATCGGCTTAACCTAGATTTAGATTATTCGTTGCATAATATTCTCGAATAAGATTTGGTATACACAGTTGTCAGTTGCAAAGTATTGTCAGTTGTGTCTTATTGTTAGGTCAATTAATATTTATAAATTTCTATAATTTGCGATCCTACTAGACTGCTATTTAGTTTGTAATGGGACTGATTAGAAATTTTAACGAATTAGGTAGCCGAAAATTTAAACAACTCGATCCCTCTGATTTTAAATTAATTAAAAATGAAATTTTATAATCATAAGAACATCTAAGCATTGTTATAACTTTGAATTTAGTTGTAAAACAAGAAAACATACATGATAAGTTATATGGATAAAAAGAGACAGGAACAGAGAGAGAGAAAGAGAGAGAGAGATGCACACCCGGACTCGCTTGCTCGTGTGCTCATTTGCTTGTACGAGACTCGATACACACACGCATACACGCACAGCATACGGCATTTCGTTACGTGACCATTTCTACTAAATCGCACTTCCGTAAGCAGTTTCGTTACAAAAACACCAGATAAGTATAAAAAAATATAAACAGATACCTGAAATTGAGAGATAAAGGTCAATAAAACTAGATTTAAATACAATATTTATAAGGAAAGTATGTTATATTTTCGTTCTTAGTTGAAAATTGTATTTCAATTTCACATTCACACCGTAAACTTAAACCGTTGACGTCAAAAGGTATAAAATATTTATTTAAATAATATTTCTGAACAATGATACCACAGACAGAAGACTTTACAATCCAAGCAATTTTACAGCATCTGCAACACGGTTTTACGAACCGAAACAAAGAAACAATTGCTTTAACATTTGTATTGGAGTCATACACACCGTCTCAACCAATGTTCCGCGAAATGCAAGACTCAAATTTACGAACAGCTCAACCAAAGTCGAAATTGTCAAAACGCACACACAACAAATAAATATACAAACAAATTTAGAACTTTAGACGAAGGTTTTAAGTTTCTTTTTTGCGTCAAAATATTATCGAACAAAAGCCAAAGGGATTAGGAAAATCTTTACTAAGTATATAGTGAAGTAAAATGGCTCCGACAGGCATTTCACAAAGTTGTACAGCGTGTACAAATTTATAACTAAATCCGTAACTATTGATTTCATGTTATAATGTATTATATATTTTGTAAGAGTGACGCTAATACCAGCGTTTCTTTAATACTATTTCACCAACTTTACATTACTAGAGTTTTTTTATGTTTCTAGATTGGCAAGCTTACGGCCCACCTGATGGTAAGCGGTTGCAACATCATTAATAGGTGCTACTCACGTGTAGCTAACCTCGAGATAATGGTTCTTAAATCTCAATTTTACTAGCTGCTCCTTAAACCGGAATACAGCTATGCCAAAGACACTACTGCTTCGCTATAGAATATTTGACACCTATCTACCTAGCTAGCTAGCCTCGTGCAACAAAAGACCTACAACCAGTGTGATTGCACTGGTGTGATAATCTCTGCTGTGACAGAGATTATCTCAACAGCGGGCGATGGGTTCGTCACGTCTCGGCGCTGGAAAGATCAATTGGTGTTATATAATGATAATGTTAGTATTCATCGGGGCTGTTAATTTACAGATTATATATGCATATAGAGGTTAGGAAAAGGTGAGGAATAGAAAGGGGCTATAGATACATATCATATTAGGGAATCCAGTTTTCACATTCATCAAACAAAATGGAATAGTATTATTAAGGTTTCTTAATCGCCTCCATAATCTGTATTTATTTTTCTGAATGGCTGTTACCCTACTGACCTTCACAACGTCACCAGACAGCTTGACTAATGAGACCCGACCGTGAAAAAGGGGCAGCCCTCGCGGGAGATCAATGTTTATTCGGTCCATAGGGTTAAGGTGTTTCTGATATTCATTTATTTAGAATGAAGACAACGTAACTCAAAAGCAATTTTTTGGGAATCAACAAAATAAGTTTTAAACACCACCTGTACAATATTTCGTATATTATATTTTCTTTGTTATTGACGTATGTTATTTACCGTCGATTATGATATGTTAGGACTATTGTTAGATTGAGAATTTCGTTTTAAGTCTTTTTACGCTGAGAACTAAATTTTGATTTTTTTTTTTAAATTGTGATGTTTTCGTTCTAAATGTGCGATATACTTCTCTAGTTGAAATAGACATCCATCAATCAGCAATCACTAATGCTGAAAACAAGGCTATACTAATATTAGAAATATTTCGTTCTAAATGTCATGTCCAAATTAGATAATTAAGAAATGAACGAATCACTATCCATACATCTACAACAATAAGTTTAGAAGTGTGTGTTTGTAATTCCGAACTAACAGCTTTTCATTAAATTCATATGAAAGAATTTATGGTACTTACATATAAATAAAAGCAATTTTTAAAATTTTTGTCTGTTTGATTTGATCAGATGCGATAACAAGTAACTTAGGCTTCTTCTATTTTCTACATCAAAATACAATTTGAATCAGACTTCAGTGAAACAAGTCCGCAAAAAGGCACAAAATTTGCTGCAATAGAATAAACGACTATCTAAAACGAATTCTATGTAAATAAATCAAATCGAACAAAACACTCCAATTGTAACAATACACAAAGAAGTGCTTATCACAAAGGGACAGGATAAATAATAGGTCGGCACAAAATTTCATCGTAAACAAATAAATATAATTTAAAACTCGCACAGATGAAAAGTATCCTGTTAAGTGAATTTTTCAAGCGGATTGCTTGCTGGGAGGATAATAAATGATAACGTAAACAAATTGAGGCTATCTGCTGGGATGATGTTTTGAATTTGTACGTATTAAAGAAACAAAACATAAAGCTTCTAGATATGCCTAATATTTCGATTTAAAAAGCATTTTTGAATATATTATTTTATATAAAAAGCGCCACTCTCGTGGATGCTGGGTGCTTCCAGGCGTATTTCAAGTGTTGGGGTTTTGGGATTACATTAATCCAGATAAACTAGAAAAATAAAGATTTATATCACGTTCTAGTGTAATGACAGAGAGAGAAACGCCGGTGATCAGTTGACAGTTTGTATTGACTACGCAAACATGACTGTGTTTCTGAGTTTTTGTGCTTGTATTTGTGTACGCGTTTCTGTACAAATAATTTTCTTAATTATTTGTATAGAAACGCGTATTGAACGTGGCAAACTGAATGTCCTCCACATTCAGTTTGCCACGTTCAATACAAATTCATAATCTATATCAGTAAAGTATATGTAGTTCCAAAAAATAAATTTCATATACAAAATGTTAAAATAATGAATTTATAAATTGAAAATGAAACGTTTTACTAATTTACACAATAAAATACAAGTGGCTAGGGCCCCTGTACTAGGCTAGCAATCCGTACTACTGGCTGCCACGCTCATCCAGCAGACAGTCATACATTATTTGTTTAACCTAAGAGAATAAAATTTTTTTAAATAAAATATAAAATAATATAAATTCACGAGTTATATTGCAATTTCACTTATTGCCAATTTTGTTCGCTTATAAAATATCACTGGCCGATTTCAGTTACATTGTAATTCACTATATCGATGTAAGTCTCTAAGGGTTAGTCGTGTTCGTGCTGGATATAACACAAGGATGAACCAAATTCAGACCGGGCTACAAAATATTTTATGTAGTCCGGAAAGTGACAGCTTATTTACGATGTATGATGGATTTGAATTTACAACATAGGAATATAATATTTTGTGTTATAAATTTCATCGGTGTATTATTTTGTAGTTCACCAATATATAACGCCTTTAAAAATTTAGGAGCAATTTGTTAGAAACATGTAATGGTGTATTTATAAATTTCGTATAAATAGTCACAATATTAAAGTATTTAATTTGCCCTAAGAGATTATGATGACTAGCGTTGGGCACAAAACACGTTTGAGTGCCAACGAGGGCTGTCCTTATTTCATCTTTGACGTCGTGATAATTACACCTCGTTCATCTCTGATGACGTCTTTAGCCTTGTTTTGGCCTCTGAGGTCCTGTGAGGGCTGTTTTTTTTCACGGCCGGGTATCTGTACTCGGTCCCCCCGCTCAGTGACACCGCCAAAGCCAGTAGGACCAACATAAATACACATTTCGAAAAAAAAAACACCTGAGTGCCTGGTGTTAAAATTTATAAAAATAATATGTATGACGAGTAGTAGACTCATAATAATTGTTGTGGCATTAATAAACTCAAATTGCTCGTATCCATTCTGTTTTTTCTTTCGAATGTGTATTGTTGCTGCTTGCTTGTCTTGCTTGCCTTGGCCGCGTCACCGGGTGAGGAGCTGAGTACTGCGACCCGGAGAGAGAAAAAGAGACAGCCTTCATGAGGGTTAAAGATGATACCATCCTTACGCCACCACCTGGAAGACCGAATCACGGCATAGGATCGGGAATGGCACAAGCGCTCCAAATGCAATCTGTAATGTTACGTTACTTTCAATGCGTAAGATTACTGAAAGTCCAAATCATTACTCTTCCGTTCCCCTTTTATATACTCTTCGACTATCCTCTCAACTCCTACCCTTCACTATAAATCCCATCAGACAGGCCATATGTTTGTTTATTAATTTAAGAGCATAAAAATTACGATTCTTTTCTTATTTTGCTTTGATTAATTAACTTTATTAAATAGCGATACTTTCCTCAATAGTGAATATAATTATATTTATGTTAAATATACACGCTATATTGAATAATCCACCTGTCAAAAGTTGTATGTTGTTTACTGTGAATATAATCGCTCTCCCTCTGCTTAGGCTGAAGGTAAATTATTGATGCGTTGTCTTTAACAGCGATTTTATTTTATGACAACCAAATATTTTTAATTCTGTCAAGAGGGTAGTGGTTGATGTATTTGGCCCGTTTTGACGCAACGAAATGCTATTTTCGCTATTTTTACTAATTGTCTTTACACAAAAAGGTAGCTGTATATTAATTAGCTTTTTTCCTTAAAATAATGTATTTTTAACATAATTTTCAACTACAGAAAATTTATTTTAAAATAAGTCTCCTTAAATCATAGGTAACTCTTAGCATCTGAAATCCACTATTTAGTTTAAACTTTTTAAGTTTTTAGTTTTTAAGTTACATTAGTTTACTTTTAAAGTATTAACAAATAAAACAAAACCTTTGCCTTTTTTATGTTTATGTTTAAATGTACCTAAAACACAATGTTTCATGCTTCTTGTTTCAAAAAAAGACGAACTTCCATACAAATTTTATACCTCTTTTCCAGTCTCTTAAAGGTTTAATTTCGAAAAATCTTTTCGAAAAAAAAAAATAATACCTGTGAAAAATTCAGCTTTCTAGGTTTAAAGGCTTAGGCTGGGCATTGATATGTCAGTCAGGTTTTCTCCTTTTATTTGTATTAATTAATAACATTTCCGCTATCAATAGAACCTACCTTTACCTAAGCATATAAGTATTCACGTGTTTCAGCTATTACTCGTAGTATACGTTTATATAACTAAAGGAAATGCTTTGAAGTTATTGAAGATAATATTCAATATTAAATTATTTCCAGGAATATTACAATATTATTAAGCAATAGTGACAACATAAGACGTCAAAAAGGGTTATCCCGTTTTTTTAGAATTTGAGTGTACTCGAACAAAGATATTATTATTTTTTGTTTTTAAAGAATATTAGCAATTCTTTTTCAAGCCACTACTAATATTCCTATTGTCCTCCTAATAAACTCGAAGCTTGCGCTAGGAGTGGGTACGACAATAAACCAAAGAGGTCAGGAACGAACCCGCGACTCTCGCGTTAACGGAGCGGAGTCAGCTCTTCTACCGTTGAGCTATTGAGGCTTTTTACATACAGAGTTTGAGACAAGTTAGTCGTTAATTAATTTGATGTTTCTACGTAATTATTATGAAAAAGTGATAAGTTAAATTACAAAATCACTAAACTCTGCCCGTGAAATTGTTTTATTTTATTTAAACTTATAATATCACTAGTGAAATTATATTATCCAGTATTTTACAATTTCGCTGCAATATACAAATATATTTCTCATTCCTTTGATGCTTATCTTTTTAAAGACAGCACTTTAACTATCTACTGAGGAAATAATAGAGAGCCACTTTAAAATTGGCAAGAAATAAACTACAAAACTTCAAGTATGCCGAGAAGAGGCTACTCAAAGTAGAGTACTTGAAGCTTGAAGCTACACTTACGGACTGACCAAGCTTTTAAGCTCACGTGCCGTGGTTGAGTGAAACTTAATGTTATCTTTGAGAAGCTTTTTTTATATATAAGATGAAAAAATAATAAGTTACTTGTTAAATTTTTTAACACGATGAGATTCTGTCGTGCTAATTAAAGTATTATCTTCGTTCGTGAATTTTTAATTAAAAATGGATCCACTTGAATACACAAAAAGAGAAAACCTGACTGACATACCAACGTCCACCATAAATAGTTAGATCTAGAAAGCTGATTTTTACGTAAGCGAGCACTAAGAAAGGATTGAAAGGATTGAAGGTTGAAAGTTTTTATAGAATTCCATCAGTTTTAAAACTAGAAGCACAAAACTTTGTTATTAAACATTTACTAAAATTCCACCCCTGGAGGGTTGAAATGGGGGTTCAAAGTTTCTATTAAAATCGTTATTCATGCGGGTGAAGCCGCTGGCTAGTTACAATTTACAGGTCTACTAACACAACAACGGGGAATGCCATTATAACGTTTAACGTAATGGCTGTGGTAAAAGTGAAAAAAAAACCACATGTTCTACTCGTTCTCGTATTTCTCGGTTTAAAAGATGGTCACGAAATACTTTTTGTCTGCAAACTAACGCGAGGGACAAAGAACGTAGGAACAATTGGACTTGCAGTTTTGTGTGGATTAAGATGTGAGAGACACGAGTGTTAAATGTTATTTATTTTTAACTAGATTTAAAAATGAAGAAATTATTAGTTTGTCTGAGTTTGTACCAATATTGAATGATATTTTTTTTCCTATCTTGCGTCAAGGGTCTTATAATGATCTGATCATGAATCCAAATATATAAATCGGAATATCACAACCAGTGGCTTTTTATATAGGCAATTAAGCAGTGCTTTCCTTGCCACTACGCCTTAGTTACTGATATGTGGCGTTATTATTTATTAATGACGTTAAACAATAAACTAAACTCGGATGGCGATTTTTAATACATTAAAGAATTAATTTCGCTAATTATCGCGTTTCTAATTTACAAGCTAAACGAGGTAACTGATTTGTTATTACTAAAATTATAATTAACCCACTAATTCACTTTAAATAGCTTTAAAAGAATCGTTAATGTAGGTACTCGATAATTAAAGCGCATAACAGAAATGCAGGGAGTTGTGTCATTACAATAAAACGCCTTTCTTTCTTGCTTTGTATCGCGTTACATTAAAACCGCGGTGAGCGGACTGGCACGGTCTGAACGGTCAAAGGAGAGTTTAATATGAGAACCCTAGATATTTTTCCACGAAATAAGGATTATTTCAGCTTTATTCGAAATAATACTTTCAATACAGTAAGCAAAAATGCTGTCTAAACAACATTACGATTGTAGCTTGTTTCTGTCATACATAATTTTTTAGGTAATAAGTCGATTTTTTTATGTTACCAAGTTGGCAAACAAGCATACGGCCCACCAGATGGTAAGTGGTTGTCGTAGCCTATGAGAGCTTGTAACACCATTAGTAGGTGCCACTCACGCGTTGCCAACCTCGAGATATTCGTTTTTAAATCTCCTCTGCCCAGTAATTTCACTAGCGTAGAGTGCCCTTCAAACCAGAATACAGTAATGCCTAAGCACTACTATTTGGCGTCAGAATATTGGACACTGCGGTGGCCTACCCGACAACTTCTTTTTTTACTTGAGAAATGCAGTTACGCACTCGAGCGCCGGGACGGGTGCAATGGCGCAGGAGGTGTGTGGACTCGAAGCCGAGCTCCCCTACCCACTAAAACTCCAAGGTCCCATCTAGCGCCATAGTGGGACGCCGCGGGGTCGCCGAAGCATACAACCGCGACGCCCCGGCGCTTGCCCCGAGGGGCCCACCGGTGGGGGCAACCTACTGCCGCAATATATACATACTAATATATATAATACATAAATACTATACACGGCGGCACTTTCGCGCCCCACCGACCGGGACCAGAAGGCCCCGGCAAACCCAACCAATGGAGCCCTGGGTCCTAGGGCTCCCCCGCCGAGACTAACTTTTTAATGAGGTTGTTTCGCTCTACGACCGACCGTCGTTATTTTTTAAAGAGGTCGTCTTCCTTTACCGCCTGACCGGGGCTGAAGGCCCCGGTTAAGCACACCACCGGTGTCGCAGGAGCCGCTCGCAGTCCATTTTGATAAGCAGAAAAGTACCGGAGCGACACATATGACACCACCCTCCTAGGCGCGGTCTGACGTAAAACGCCCCACGCCCGAACCATCTGACCCTGTTAGCTTCACCGGGCAGTCGAAGGTGCCACCTGCACAATCGACTCCCGGCTACTGAGCCCCGACGGCACGACAAGCCCAGGGTACCGCAGAGTTTGACCTCTGTGGTTGGGGGGGTGGTGGAATAATCTCTGCTGTGACAGAGGTTATCTCAACAGTGAAGTCGATATGCAAATGTAATTCTATTATATACTTATTATATACAATTGTTATACCACAAACAAATTACCAGAAAGAAGGTAGTGTTGAAGCCTCAGGCGCTCACGTTTCTTGACGAAATATACTAGTACTTCCCTATGACGACCTAAGCTAGGCTCAACCTCGCAGGCCGACCTTTGGATCGGATTCAACTTAGCTGACTGACTGGCCTGCCACAAGCAACCACTTCCTCTCGAGGCCACTAAGGTCAACAGTTAATAATAAATAAAATTTGAAAAACCAGCGAACCTTGAAAAACAATTCTTCTTAAATATTGTTATAAATCTTACATTTTCAAGTCTCAAGACAATCCAAACTGATGACAAAAAGGTTTTGGTCCGAAATAAAAATACAAGTCACCAATATTTAAATAGAGACCACTGGGGGATGAAAGAGGAAAATGTTAACGAAACACCTTGAACGTCGAAAACCGCAGGACTCTGGGGATGGACCCTAACTGCTATTTTGATTTTTTATTTATCCTTCTGATTTCCCATATGATAAAACTAATATTACTTCACGTAATTCATTTTTCTATAATTTATTGGGTAGTCATTTTTTAACTTTTTTTTTTTTATGTAACAAGTTGGCAAACAAGCATACGACCCACCTGATGGTAAGTGGTTGCCGTAGCCTATGAGCGCTTGCAGCACCATTAGTAGGCGCCACTCACGCGTTGCCAACCTCGAGATATTAGTTCTTAAATCTCCTCTGCCCAGTAATTTCACTAGCGTACAGTGCCCTTCAAACCGGAACACAGTAATGCCTAAGCACTACTATTTGGCGGACACTGCGGTAGTACCTACCTAGCCGGCCTCTTGCAACAAAGACCTACCACCAGTGTGACTGATTGCACTGGTGGAATAATCTCTGCTGTGACAGAGGTTATCTCAAAAGCGGGCGATGGGGTCGTCACATCCCGACGCCGATAAAACTCACTAGCTAGCTAGCCTAGCTCTGTTGGTAGTTTTCTGACAATCCCATGGGAGACATAATACTTTTCCGTGACAAAAACTATTTTAAATATTCATCCAGGTAATAATATAAGCTATCTCAACCCCAACCGCCGAGGTAAAACTCTGCGGTACCCTGGGCTGGTCGTGCAGAGGGGGCTCAGTAGCTGGGAGTTGATTGTGCAGGTGTCACCTTCGACTCCCCGGTGAAGCTAACAGGATCCGACGGTTGGGCTTGGGGCATTACACGTCAGACCGCGCCCAGGAGTCGAGTGGTGTCGTATGGGTAGCTTCAGTACTTTTCTGTTTATCAGTCACGGCGCTCGAGTGGGCAACTGCATTCCCCAAGTATAAAAAAGGTAATAAGCTATCTGTGTGCCAAATTCACCCAAATCTATTGAGAAGTTTTTGCGTGAGATTAACAAATATACATAAATCCATCCATCGTGACAAACTTACAGATTTATATTATTATTACACATGTCGGTTTTTCTAGTTATATTTTATTTTTCAGCATAAACTTGGTGTTTTTGACATGAATGGGCCAGCTTGACCGCGATAATACTACCCACAGAATATAGTCGTGAAGTAGCATTATCATTGCTGGTACTATAGTGTCTCGTTCCATGAGTGAGAACAACGGATAGTTTTACATTACATTATAATTTTACGAATTTCTGCTTATCTTATCGAGAGGTTAGTAGTCAACCTAGTGACAGAGTCGTTCAGATCGCCCGTAGGCCTCTGACTTGACCTATCGACTGTTGTCTAATTGTCAACAGCCGGGACCGACTTTTTACGTGCCCTCCGAAGCACGGAGACGCTCGGTTGAAATACCACTATGCGATCATCCATCTAGTGATTGACCGCGCCTAACTTAAGCAACTTTGCTTAACCTACTGATCGTTTACCGATCAGTGGATGCCCTCGGCTATGAGCTATGTTAATATTTTATTTTTTGCCATAGGTTCAAATTTTAAGATTTTTTTTAATGAATGGTAACATCTTATTAGTTATTATCTCAATAGCAGATGGGGTGTCTAGTTAAGGTTCATCCACACATTGAATGGAACGTGCACAATGAAGTCGTTAGAAGCAGTCGACGGGAAGCAATTTGCAGCAGAGTAAATTCTTTTAAAGAATAAAGTCCACCACAAAAACTTACGAATAAATTTGAGCAGACCAATATAACACTTATTGCGAATAAATACAGATGGTTACAGAACGAACGCTTTATATCAATTAATGCTCGAGGCTTACTGTACAGACAGTAGAGAAGTTCAATACAGACAATTGCACTTTGTTACTACATAATGAGTTCTTTTGTAAAGTGTAATAAATATTTATCATTGATATCTCTATTTATTATTGTTTATCTTTTGAGGATTTTATTTAATCGATATTGCTTGCATATTTTATTATTTTATTTCAGTGACATTAAAACAAGGTATAGTTATTAATTTCTTACATTGGCAATTTTTATTTATGTCATCATGTCTATTGTTCAAAATACCCTCATCTTCGAAAACTTCTTCATTTATATTTATTTTAATACGTGACGACAGTATCTTTTACTTGATTATATTATTTATAAAAATTAAAAGTATTAAAAGCCAGCACAAAATGTTATTAAAGTAAGTTAATTATGGATTCAGTATAAAATATAAAAATACGTAAAGTTAGTGACGTTAAAATCTGTAATATACATTTTAATAATTGTTGTATATACTTTTTAGGCAGGTTTGGATATGGCTTTTAAGTCTGATGAAGAAGGAAATTTAAGAATAAACAATAATAACAAAGAAAGAGAAATAGAAATAAAGAAAACAGTCGGTACAAATAACGGTATTCTAATAGAAGTATTGAATACAAAACAAAGAAAAGATTCATTTAAACTCAGTTCCATTAGCCAGAACAAGCAGCACCAAATAAATAATCCAGTAAGCGTAAATACTGTAACTATATATTTAACATTTTCACCAGCAATAATGGCAACGTATTTTACGCACTATCCAGTTCTACAAACATATAGTTTTCCAGTTATAGTAACTGAAATGGCACCCATGGGGTCCATATTGAGTCCAGTACAAGTTCCTCATCTTTATACTTCGCCAGTCCAACCTTTACCAACAACTATTTTTACCCCACAAGCTATAGCACCAATATGTCCATACACAGGAACTTTGTTTACATCTGAACCTTTATTGACTACTGTAACTCCAAATACAATAATAACAGAAGAAATACCACCTTTATGCTGTAATTTATATAACCAACCGTATGAAACTAAATCCGATTATAAGCAAGAACCAACATCAGCATTAATAGAACTTTTGCATGATCAAGATGAATATGTAGAAGAATCCGCATTAGCAGAAGAAGTAGCTGAAGCGATAATCGCCGAACCAAAAAAAGAACAGCCCGTTGAGTTCTATTTAACGTTACCTAAAGAATTATTTCCAACAGCCAGAATGTTTGCTATCGATCCGAATTCAATTATAGATGAATTTTGTAAAATATCCACTATAAATGACAATGTACCTTGGATTTTGGACTTGGAGTTCGGTATACCTCGAGTACCGGTCACTCGAGCAATTGCAGTGTATGATGTCAAATATAACAGTATTCACTGCAAGAATACACCAAGTGCAATACACCCAGGTTTTGAGAAATGTAATAGTGAATTCAAAAGGGTAATACAATATTATTACGACTGTATCATATCTTCATGGTACAAAGGATACATTATTTTGAATTATGATAAATCTGTGGAGAATTTCCAAACCTGGTTATTAAAGCCAATGCGGATTTTTGGAATGTGTTGGCCTTAGCATGTTAGCATGTTATGTAATATAGGCATGACAAGTAAAATAGGCATAATAAAGCATATTTGTAAATAGAATTATACAATTTTTTTTAAAACTCAATTGCTTGAAATATTTTATTAAAATACTAAATAAAAAATATTTTATTGTTTTATTTATAAATATTTTGATAATTGTATGTTCAATTTTAATTACTGTATTGGACCAAGACAATATGGAACTACTGGTCATGAAAAATTTTCATTCTTATTTTTCATATTATTTAAATACTAGCATCGATATACAATTTTGTTATCGCGACAAAAAGTACCCTATAACCACCTCCATAGTCCCATCTAAATCTATACTAAAATTTATCATAATCGTTTCAGCCGTTAAGGCGTGAAAACGTCACAAACAAACAAACTCACTTTCGTTTTATAATATTCAGTTAAAATTTATTGATTTGTGTTCAAAGATAAGTCTATTAGTAAGACTTAAATTAATTATTATGAAAATTATTTTGGAAATTAAAGACATTAAGACAATTCTCATTATCACCCAGGTTATCTCGAACGCAATTTCATTTCGAATTTTCTTTTATCATCAACTGCGTCCATTTTCATTATTTCGTTTACATCATTCCGTTAAGTTTTTAAATGAATTTTATTTGTTTTAAAAACTTAATTATCTTACCAAATTTAACTCAAAATTACCTTATGTACTGTGTTATATTTTCATATTCCATTTTGCTACAGTTTTAAAACTAGTAATTTTTTTTTCATTTGTCTACCTTATTTACCAGGAAAGTTTAAAAGATAAGCTGGTAAGGCATAAATGTCATGTGTATATAAATATTTAGGCTAGCAGTATAAGCTGGCGAACCTACCCTAAATAAGATTTTGCCTAAAAACATTACTTTACTGGCCTAAAAGTAATCAGCTTAGGAGTCGAGCTGGGCCATTCTAGCTATAAACTAAGTTTTACTACCTATAATCTTCATTAAATTTTAAGCACCCAGTCGTATTATGTTTAAATGTTCAATGACTTGCTATTTTTCCACCATTTGAAAGAAACTTGTTCCATATTTACTTTGATCGTAGAAAGCGATAGATGATAGAAGAAACATGAGATAAAAACCGCGTGCCAATATTTTACGTATTTTATGTGTGCGTAATGTTAAATTACCTATATAATTGACAGTCTTGACCGGGTATAAAACATGCCAGCATTGACATTAAGGAAATATTAAAATAACTTGCCAAACTTATATATATATCTATTTCTTTTACCCCTATTAGTGCTACGGGCAACAGACTAAGACAACAATATGTTCTTTGAAATAACATTACAAGAGCGACAACATGGTATGGCTCCGTCCATGAGATTCTTACCCCCGGTTTCTCGAACGTTGATCTAATTCATGTCAATTTAATATACCAAATATAGAACGCTCATTGGTTAAAGATCAATCAATCAAAATCAATGATCAACAGGCATCCAATGAGAGTTTTGTATTTGCTATGTTAAGTTGAAATAAGTTTTGATCAACGTTCGAGAAATCGGACATAAGTCTAAGAATTTGATAGATAATTTTCATTAATCATTATCATTATATCACAATTATATTCACTTGTTCATGGATACGACATCGTGTAAACCGATTTCGATTCTAATCGTTGAATCGGAATGTTTCCAGCATTCAGGTATTCGATGCGGAATCTAATTTATTGACCGCAGTTATGCTTGAAATTAATAATACGAACCAGCAATTAGTGGATTTTCCCGTTATGATACGGTAATGAAACCCAATGGATTTTCTGTTTGTATACACATTTGTTGTTTTTGACTAACAGAAATTGCCTAATACCGATAGACTAGCTTTGCCCCGCGGTTGCACCTATGTTTTTTGATTATACTACTGTTAGAATCTGCTCATTGTTAGATATCGTTACTTTACGAGTACATCGTTGATCTAAGATTATAGGTACGTTTATGTTTGCTACTTTTATGTGACTAAGTTGGCAAGGAAACATGCGATCCCACCTGATGGAAGGCGATTGTTGTAACCTATAAACGCTTGCAACACCACCAACAAAACACACTACTGCATTGCGGTAGCGACTCTGACGCTGCGGTGGTATCTACCTAGCAAGCCTCTTGCAATAAAAGGCCAGTGTGGATGATTGCTATTCAATCACGTAAAAACGGATAAACCAATTTGGATAGAATTTGTGGTACAAAGAATTGTAACAGATAATAACTGGATCACAGACACAGTTATCTCGGATAAATGCTAGCTTCCTGTGGGCTTATCAAAAGTCGGGCGACGCTCATAGCCGAGTGCATCCAATGATCGGTAAACGATCGGTAGGTTAAGCAACTTTAGGCGCCGTCAATCACTAGATGGGTGATCGCATAGTGGTATTTCAACCGAGCGTCTCCGCGCTTCAGAGGGCACGTAAGAAGTCGGTCCCGGCTGTTGACAATTTGACAACAGTCGATAAGTCAAGTCAGAGACCAACGGGCGACCTGAACAACTCTGACACTAGGTTGGCCACTAACCACTCGATAACAAGAAGAAGATCAAAAGTCCAACTAAATGATGTATTTATTTGAAATTTGCTAATATGTGTAATGGTATAGAAAAATAACTTTAACACGTG
The DNA here is from genome assembly GCA_023373885.1 of Hestina assimilis. Lineage (NCBI taxonomy): Eukaryota > Metazoa > Arthropoda > Insecta > Lepidoptera > Nymphalidae > Hestina > Hestina assimilis. Next base: position 12,455,603 of record CM041751.1, on the reverse strand, counting down.
ACCGTGTTCAGCATATAGTTGACATTAGGGCGAGCAAAGCCGCAGGCATTTCTAGTAGTTATAAGTTCAGTAACCAGCTATATTGTCAGTTATGCAGTCCGCCTGATGGTAGGCAGTCCGCCTGATGGTAACCACAACCTATGAACGCTTGTGATACTTGAAGTATCACGTACGCGTTGACTACCCAAGAAACAGGAAGGACGGGATGAGAAGGGAAAAGGGGGAGAGTTGACTGGGCCTCCGGCGCTCACACTCAATGCACGAAACGCAACAGTACCTAATGATACTGTTACTTGACGCCGATTTTCTGTGTGAGGGTAGTACTTCCCCGGACGAGCCGGCCCTTTTATTCTGAGAGAAGCATATGGCTCTACTACCGTAAATATTAATATACCGTAAATAGTATTGTGTTAAATAAATAATGCAATTTTAGTCAATATTTAATTATTAACAATATTATTGTGCAAACGAACAATACATCAACGACATCATAAACTATTCATTCAAACAAAATTATAATAGAATATACATTATTTTAAACATCACTTCTAAATGCATTTACATACAGAATAATTGTGATTTGGTAATTTTCACACATTTGTTAAACAAACTTACATACTATTCTATACAATAGTGTTTAATATAATAATAGTTAATATTTTGATCTTAATATACTATTAAAATATAGCTTAATAGTTAGGTAATATGATAACAATATATTATGATATTTACAAAAATACTCACACTAAAATATAAAAGTTACAATAAATAATACTGCATACAAATTATTAAGCATAAAGGCAAGACTATTTACAAAATATAGGTATAAATAAAATATAAAACTTACTGAATTTACAAATAAACATGATACAGTAAAATTAATAAATTAAAAATTAATTATATCGTTAAACATTTTGCATTTAATAAATTCGTTAATACGATGTTGAATGAAACGTATTTACATTATGCTCTTGAAATTGCATCAGCGTGTTGAATGGATAATAATTATCCAGTTGTATCCAATAATAATTATTACTGAATCTGAAATAAGCTGTGTACGTAAGGGCGTTTATTAAAGTCCAAGCCTGAACGGCTTTACAGATTAACACTTTTAATCGATTCAATTCTTAGGTTAATGGCGTCCAGGGGGTCTACCATGAACTCTTGTTGCGATTCAAATGATGACCTAAACTGAGCAGCATTGCAATTTTGTACTTCGTTCCGTGAGATCCTACTAACGATTCATTATTAATCAATATAAGTTAATAGGAAGTTACAGACAATTATGTTAAATTTATTATAGAACTTTACGTCATGCATTTAGTACCTGGGGGTGTACCATTAATTCAGTTCAAGTCATGTTAAGGCGGCTTACCATTAACTGATTAATTTAAATCATTAAATGACGCTATTCCGCACCATGACATATATATTTATACGTCATGCACATATAAATCTGAATCGATATTCTGTCAGAATTGAATTGGATTGATTTGGTTGTAATTTGAATCGCTTAAGTTTATGATAATAATAAAAATTCATGGTAGCCTCCCATTTGTACCAATTACTTCGCCAAAGTGACGGAGAAACTTTTAATCAATATTTTAATTGATAACAATTGATATCTGTATTTGTCACACAAAATATATCACCTGTTTCAAGCTAACTTGATACAGAATCTCGCATTTCACAAGTTCTGTACAGCCTTCCGGTGGACTATTCCATTAATAAAACGCCTCAGAAAACGTTGAATCGAATCAACATTTTTGAAGGTAAATTTTTGAAATCGTTAAGTCGGATTGTAAATCGATAGTCGTTTGTATAATTATAATTTACATAATATTAGTTCTATATTTTTTTTTATTCAAATCGAATTTTTTATGAATAACTACTGAATTCTTGATGCATCTTCTTCATGGCTTTCACTGTCACTTTTAAAGTTCGAAATATCTTGAGATATTAATAAGATAATTCAGGATTTAAGAGTTCACGGTTTGCAATATCCAAGGGACGAACTTAGATATTCTCGTGCAAACTCCGGGTAGATTCGCTTCGCCACATCCGATGCCCCAACTTATAATACCCGCCAAGAAGTATCTTTGATCCTTCCCCTTCACCTGTCGAATAACAAATAATTATTTAAACTAAATCACAATCACAAACACAACTTTAAAAGATGTTAATTTTTTTATGTAAGTTTGTTTGATTTATTGTATTATTAAAACTATCGTGAGATATTATTAACTTAATCACTAGTGCGAGACGGGTCGCGACCGCGAACGTTACCCACTCACCCTGAAGAAGGACCTCCGATGAGTCCGAAACTAGTCGGTACTTACACCGATTATACGTGAGTGTGAGCCGTTTAGATTTTTACATTAAATTGTTTGATTTATTTATCATGTTACAATAATTATAGACGAAAAAGGTTGTAGACTTAATATAAAGTAGAGCTATTGACATGTCGTATCTGTCATGGTGCGTTTTTATTAGAGAAATCATGAATGGTCGCTATTTGAGGCAGTGTCTATGGCTGCTGAGGCACTGATTGATAAAATTATTATGGCAGACACAAACATCAACCACGCTAAATGTAATGTAATGAATTCTCCGACATATTTTATACCATCAAACGGGTAAAAGTGATAGATGTTTAATTGTTAAAAGTTGGCTAGGTAAGTACCACAGTGTTTGGCATTAGTGTGTTTCGGTTAGAAAAATACTTTAGCTAGTGATATTCCTGGGCAAATGAGATTTAGGAACCAACATCTCGAGGCTGGCAACGCGTGACTAACAAATTAATAGTGTTGCAGGCGCTCATAGGCTACGACAACCGCTTACCATCAAGTGGGCTGTATGTTTGATTACCAACATAATCGTATAAAAACAAAGATAATCCATAAATCAATATTCAATTGAAACATCAGAGGTAGACCATACGTGTGCCAAGTGGGACAACGTGTAGGAAATGAAGAAATAAAAGAAAGAAGTTAAAGACTGTTGGACCTCTAGCGCTTGAACGTTTCAAGCTAAATTTTAACATCCCATAGCTGCTCAAAGACCTCTTCTCGTGTTAAGGAATATGATTAGCAGCTTGAAACATCATGCTGTTAGATATTTTCACTCACCGCAAATTTCACCACACAAATTAGACACCGTTGTGGCGTTGTGGGTAACGAGTCTGCCTTAAGCCTCGACGGTTGCGGGTTCGATTCCCGCCCGGAGCAGATGTTTGTATTAATCGTACAGGCATGTTTTTCTGGTTGTGTTTGTCCTTGTCATTGTGTATGTTTCCGGACCCCGACACAGGATATAATTATCCTAATGGGGCCGTTGAATGTGTAGCGTTTATTTATTGTTTATTTATTAAATTAAGCACTCGGAAACCAACGACATTCAATTAAATTCTACATCCTCTAGCAACTAGAATATCTCAAGCTAATACTAAGTACTGTAAAATAAATATAAAATCGGTCTTATTTTAAATCTTTTGTGTATAAAAATGAAGAAAAGATATTATAACTTCCAGTAAGCAAACACTTGAAACTTCTTTTATAGTATTTTAACACAAATAGCTTTTGCCTGACATTGTAATACAGAAGTCTCCAAAGTTATGTTTGAGATACCTAACTATAACCAAGTTTACTCTCGCCCCCATTAAACTTCCAACTTCTCGCTTACTTTTTCAGCGTTTCAGTAACATTTTACTATTAAATTTAAGTTCTCATTTAAGTATTTTGTATTTTATCAACCAGTGTTGTTTCTAAAATATAGTTAAAGTTTAGTATGACGTTTCAAGCCCTAAATTTCATCAAAGATATAGTCATTCATTTCATTCATTCATTCATTCATAGTCAGTCATTATCATTTATATCGATAAGGTCTCGAGGCCCAAAATCCTGCAGTCAGTATTCCCTTTAATCCCTTTCCCATCCTTCTCTTGGGTCTACAATATAGTTGTGATCCAAAAAGAAATTGCTTACCACGAGAACAGTGACTACTTACCTCAGGTTGTCTTGTTTACCACAAATGTACAGAGTGTGTGGTATCAAAAAGCTTACGAATAATAATTTTCAAAGATAAAATAACTTTTATTACTAATCGATATTCGTGTCTTATAAATTGTTTTTTTATTTTTTTATTTTAGAAGTTGGCAAACAAGCGTACGGCCCACCTGATGGTTAGTGGCTGCCGCAGCCTATGAGCGCTTGCAGCACCATTAGTAGGTGCTACTCGCGCGTTGCCAACCTCGAGATATTAGTTCTTAAATCTCGTTCGCCCAGTAATTTCACTAGCGTACAATGCCCTTCAAACCGGAACACAGTAGTGCCTAAGCACTACTATTTGGCGGCAGAATATTGGATACTGCGGTGGTACCTACCTAGCTGGCCTCTTGCAACAAAAGACCTACCACCAGTGTGACTGATTGCACTGGTGGAATAATCTCTGTTGTGACAGAGGTTATCCCAACAGCGGGCGATGGGGTCGTCACATCCCGACGCCGTTAAATTATTGCAAATTGTGATAGCTTAAAATGTTTATTATAATACCTGTAATGGTCCTCCCGAATCGCCCTGGCAAGAATCATGACCGCCTCGCTCGTGGCCAGCGCAGAGAAAAATATCGGGAATGATCTCCTGTCTGCCCGCTCGGAGGAACATTGATTTGCAACGCTCGTTGGACACAATTGGTACTTGCACCTGGGAATCGAATTGGAATAGAAGTTTTGAATAGCTATTTTCTATTTTATTGTATGTTGTTAGTATTGATTTGTAAATCAAGTGGAAAGTGAAAAAACCATTAATAATTCACATATTAACACTTTTAAACTCGACAGACTCAATTGCCCTCATTAGGATATTTATGTGTTATGTTGGTCGTCCGGAAACATACACATGGTTGAGGATAAGCCGAGCTGCCGAGCGGGAATCGAACCCGTGACCTTTGGCGCTTATAGCAGGTTTGCCACCGTTGCGCCAGAAATTAATGGTGATGATGTGATGATGATATAAACTAATTTAAATTTGAAATAATTGGGATCAAAATTTTCTTCATCCTAGCATTATTCCCGGTATTTGTATGTACCCAGGGTCTGCTTATTACTCTTATCCGGATTTGACAGGTTACTAGTTTTTACACCGAGCGATTGCCATCTGACCTCCGCAACCCTAAGGGCGAACCAGTACCTCATTGGATAAGAGCGATTTACTTATTAAGAGTTAACGATTACTATCAGATGTTATTGATAATAACCGGGACCGACAGCTTAACGTGCTCTCCGAGGCACGGTTGGGAGACCCACACGGACAAACGCCCAGACCGAGACAGAAATTTTAACAAACATCTGCCCGAGTGGGAATCGAACCCGCAACCGTCGAGACTAAAGGCAGACTCGCTACCCACAACGCCACAACGGTGTCAGTTGTTATTAATTGGGATCAAAATTTTAATAATTATTATTTATTAATACTAAAAGGGGAGTATGTTAGGCAATGACTTCTCTCTCTTTGTGTCTGAACCGATTTTAATGATTTCTTATTTTAAATAATAATCCCTAATGAATTCTGAGAATCTGATCACGACTCAGAACTTCTCAAATGATTGCAACTAATTTACTGCCATCATCATCATAATTAAGTCAAAGAACTTGGGCGGTTGAAGACATTAAGTTGCTTTTGCATGAGATAAGTATTTATATAGTTACTATAAACCTCACCTCTTGCAAGACTGTTGGTAAAACACCCCCTTCAGATAACCTTCCCCATCCAGTTACTGTAGCATTTTCCCCCACCAAAAGGTCATCGGTCGCTGGCAGACATATTGGAGATATATGAGGTGCAAACTCAATAGGTATATCTAGCTTTACGAGAGCCAGATCATGTTCATATGTGTAGAAGTTATATTTTGGGTGTACTGCTTTTCTGGCAACGCCTCGTTCGACGTATGGATACTGTTCTGACACCGAGGAAAAGTCGAATTCACCAACACGTATTCTTATTTGGGAGGTCAGGAGGCTGAAACAATTTAGTTTTTCATGTCAGCATTAATATTTTGTATTTTATAAATTTTCACAGCATCAAGAACTACTAGGTGCTCTATACCTATAATCTAGGCAGCATTAGCCTAATTTACTCATATAAATTCCTCATATAGATGCCTCAATAGCTCAACGGTAGAAGGGCCGACTTCGCCCCTTAACGCGAGAGTCGTGAGTTCGATCCTGACCCCCTTAGTCGTACCCACTCTGAGCGTATGCTTCGAGCTGATTTGGAGGGGTGGTAGGAATTTAATCTTTTACAAAATAACCTATCAATTTCAAGAAGGTTTGCCACTGATAAGTTATGAACATAATTCCATAACCATACCATTTAATTTTATAAATTCAGATCCTACTATCCTTACTCATCAACACAGTGTCCAGCTGTGGCGATCCATCCCTCATTGATAATAGCTCCACCACATCTGTGATATGATGAGAACCCGAAGAAGCCAGTTCGACGTACGGAAACCTGCCATGGCCATCTGCCGAAGGCGGAGTCTTGACCACCCATGATGCGAGTCTCCGGTCGCGGCCACATAGCTGTCACTCCACATTCTGTAAGCAGTTTATAGAAGAATTATAATTAAAGCTTTTAAACGAAAATAATCAAGCATCAGTAGAACAGCTCAGTTCAAGGTTTAATTTCTATATTAAACATCATTGTTATATCAAGTTCTGGCCAATCGTAGGAGAAATAATATTTAAAATCTCAAAGTTCAACATAATATTGATATTGATAAATTCTTATTCCTGCTGAATATAAGCAAAGTAAAGAAACTTGAGAAGATAAATATCATATTTTATCGTCATTTCAATTTGTAATAAAAAAAAAAAAAAAAAAAAATTAAATTGAACTCCTACTAAGCGACTGGACTGATCTAAGTCGGAAAAAATGTCACAAATCATCAAAAAAATATCATTTAAATGATTTTTTTTCTTTGTCTTTGGGTGGTTTGACTGGATGGTCTTGATTCATATTTGAATCCTGTAGAAATCGCTGTGGTCAGATTCCATATCAGTTTTATTTTTAGGGCACGGCAATTTTTATCGGGCCCACTAAATTTTTTTTTTTTTTTCTCTGTTCATTGATGCTACTTTTTACATACCACTTTTTAAAATAAACAAAGACTTACCCGAATTCGTCGCAAGCATACTCTGTGAAGGTGATGGTGTTGTTTCATCAGTTTTGTTGATCATATTGAGCATCGGATCCTTCGGTTTAATGAAATTTTTATGAGGTTTACTCGTTGTTGTGGTGAATTTCTTTGTAGGTTTCGGTTTTCCTGCAGGCTTGTTCCAATTAGGTCTTGGTTTCGTGATAAAAGCTGGTTCAGTTGTCACTTGCCAGTGAATAGTGTTTATGTTGCTGGGTCGTGACATCATGTGCCCTAGAATTTTATGAGAATAAATTTATTTTCAGCCGGGATGTGGATACAAAATGTCACGCTTGTAAATCCAGACAAGCAACGTAGTTTATTTAGCGCTTAAGTTGTCTCTAAAATTATCTTTTAAAATAAATTGTGAAGTTTTGTTTTTTTTAACAACGACATCCCTCTCTTGATAATTTAAATTTCTGATCTCAATAGCCAAGAAGTACTAAAATTTTTCTACAGTAATTAAGTGTTTACATTTCAATACGTTTAATAGCTTCAAGGATTCTAACAAATTAGGCAAACTTAAAATTGTCTTAGTTATGGAATTGATGTAGAAAAATCAAAAGGTAAATTAGTACTATGTAAAGTACCGATACAGTTAAAATTTATTTGGAAAAATGGCCCATGACAGACAGATACATAATATTTTTTGTGATATTAAAAAATGAACCAGCGAAGTGCATTACGGACTCGCAGATAAAGGGGTCTGTACCACTATAGAGTATTGAGAAAAACGTCTAAGATATCAAGTTTATAGTATTTGGGGGCCTATTTATTTTTAATTTAATTTAATTTTTTTGTATGTTTTGTTGTAGCGGAAACAGAAATACACATTCAGTGAAAATTTCAATTCTCTTCCTATAGCGGTACGTGAGATACTGACAGATAGACAGACGAACGGACGGATGCGGGGATGGGCGGATGGACAACGTAGGCTTAGTAATAGGGTTCCATTGGTTACATTTGGATACGGAACTTAATAACTACAAATAAAATTATGAACCAACGCCATCTATGAATTACATCATAAACTTACCTGGTGAAATACTGTTATCTCCGTGTTGCTCAGAAACGGCAACAGGTCGCGCTCCCGGCATTATACTAAGACTAGACGGATTTTTGTTGTGGGGACTAGTTTCCACTTCACTGCTGGGCCTATGTACATTTTGGTACTTATTTATACTGCTATATGTTATTTTATTAACTATATCACTATTTTGTTCGCTATTCGCTGCTAAATTGTCTACAGAAGGTAAGTTGAGTTCCGGCGGGCGATAATTGTATGATGTGGGCGCGCCATCTATCGGTTTCGTCATGAACGACGGACGAACCGTTTGCAAGTTTGGTCTTGGGGTTGTTGTTGTTGTAGTTGTCGTTGTTGATGTAATTTCTGTTCTCTCTATTGGCGTATTTGATGTGGTTGGTATCACGCTTGATGGCGCTGTATACGGTCGTTCCGTTATCGTCACAGGACTTTGTGTCTCTGGAAAATAATAGTAGATTATGTACTTCGCGTATTTGAGATTTGGAAATGCTTAACTTATTAATGCCTAAAAATGTATTTTTATTACAAGTATTAGAGGTGAAGTTATAAAAAGTTACTTTTCAGAGTATTGTATAGTATATATAGTAAGATGGTTTAGTATATACTTTGTATTATTAAATGCTTATATTTTTAAATGTATTAAATTTTAATAAAAATAAATATGAAATGCTGCAGGACATTGACATGAAAAAATAAACAAATAAAAAATAAATGACTAAAGAAGAAAAATCAATAACACAATTATTAAAAACTCATAGTAATTGTTCGTAACATTCTTTTGATTTTAAAGATAAAAGACACAATGGTTTTTCCTGTCTGATCATTAAATACTTATAAATCGAATCCATAAAAAAATGATATAGCTATTTATGTATTTAAGATTTAACGTAAATTTTTCGAGACTTGTTAAAACTTATAACGTATTTAATTACATAAAATATGCAGTAAAATTACTACGGAATTTTATAATTTAGAATTGAATTGAATTTTATTTTGGTATTTCTAATTTATTAAATTATGTTCTGCAAAGCACCTGCAACAGCTGGTTTGTCCAGTAGCCGGCAACAGGAGCCGAACATGAAGCCGTCGACGCACACTCCCGCGTGAATACCACCCAATCGGTTGCAGTCCTGCACCCACATGCACGCACCGCGTGCACCACCAACCGTGCACGATTTGCGCGACATTTGATAACCTGTAAAAACAAATGATAATTAAAACAAAACATAGTATGAATTATATTTGATTGTTTTTAAGATAAGATTGAAATATAGTGTATATTGAGGTGTATCGGCTGGTAAATGACAAAGGTTTGCATTTTTTTCCAAGTCAGATTTAAATTTGACTTTAAAGGGTTAATAATGTGTTGTTGGTTGACTATTAATATGAGAGTTGCAGGTTCAATTCTAGCCTTGGCTATTGTTGTACACACCCCAGTACCATTCTTCATACTTAGTTAATATTGTACGTTATTTCGGGTAATTGTACACTTATCTACTCTATACTTTACATGAACAAGTGAAACAAATGGTATGCGAAAATATGTATGTATGTATTTTGCTTGATCTGATTTTTTTGGTTATTGTAATTATTTACTGCACAAAACTTACAGCAAAAAGACTGACTTGTTTTTTTAATTTTATAAATGGTACAAACTCAACACAAAAAAAACCAAACTTGACTTGAGTGTAAGAGTGTATTGTATAAAGTAATTTATTTTCTTTGTCTGTTGTCAGTCAAGTTACTTTTAAAATCAGTAAGCAATTCCGCGGCTTATTAATTATGATTCAAACTAAGTTGATACCAATTGACGCAGTATTGATGAGTACTATGATAAAGATCTTTTCAGCCGTAAAAAGCTAACAAATGTATAGACCGAAAGGAGTTACTTTTGCATTCATTATATTTTTTTAAATATATAATATGCAATAAATATCACTAGTATTGGGCAGCCACTTTTCTTATATATCTGTATCTGTGTGCATTTACGTTTGTGTATCTTATCATGCTTATTTTAGAGGTTCTGTATACTGTCATTAAACAAAAACACTTTGAACGATATAATGCAAATCGGTTCAAAATTTTTATAAGTTTTCTTTTACTCTAGTAATGTAGGCGAGTAAAACTGCTCGCAGTACTAGTCTTAATGTAAGAAGCCAAAAGTTTAATCTAAAATAATACAACAGTCTTAAGGAATTCCAATCCGCAGTTACCATGGGAAATGTCAATTTCATTTTCCATTAACTCTCAATGGTGGCCACCGCGAAATTCGCCAATAAATACCAATCTTTTACGGAATCTTACTCATACAATATTCCAAACGGTATAAAGCATTTTATACCGTATTACTATGGACACAAAGTTCAAATAAAAAGTCATATGAATGGAGATAGGTCGTTATCGATTGGATTATATCTGCTAATCATCGCTAAGAACAAAACGGTCACAATATTTAGACAAACTACAACTTTATTTACTAGGTATTAAGATTTCAATTTGAAATTTCAGGTTAATGATACTTCAGTCGCTTATGAATGTATTTCATTCGCTATTAAGTGGATGAAAAATGTTTTTTTTCTCATAGCTCTCAAGGACCGGACGCTTCCGAATGTCTCTGTCTATGTAATGGACCGTGAGAAATGGTGATTCAATGATAAGTACCTTCATTTATTAAAGTTTTAAAAGAATAATGCTTTGAATTTAAAATATTCTGACTTTAAGCATTTTTTTCAAAAGTACCATATAACTTAATGCTGTGATCAAGAATACAAAATCTGGCAATGTAAGGCTATTATTTTATTGAATTGGATTTTGCCTTCTTGCCCCACTGCCTTTTTGGATTTTGCCTTTGGAAATTACTGGGCAAAGGAAATTTAAGAACTAATATTTCTAAAATGGCAACGCGTGAGTGGCACCTACTAATGGTGCTGCAAGCGTTCATAGGCTGTAGCAGCCGCTTACCATCAGGTGGGCCGTAAGCTTGCTTGCCAACTTGTAACAAAAAAAGCCTACTTGCATATTGTTCTTTGTATTTAAAGAATGCTTTAATTTACAGCCACTGCTTACCATCAGGCAGGTCATACGCCACATCATAGTCTATAACATGACGCTTGTCAAATAAGCATACAATCCGTTTGATGGTAGGCAGTCAACGCAACCTATTAACGCTTGCGATACTTGAAGTATCACAAGCGCGTTGCCAATCCAAGGAACATGAGGGACGGGATGAGAAGGGAAAAAAAGAAGGGAACAGAGGGGGTGGGAGATTGGGCCGCCGAGGGTCTCACTCTTCGCACACAACGCACCAATACCTACTGATACAGTTAACACTAGAAACAAAAATAAACTTTGTAATCATAGCTTTCGTCTGCGTAAAGTCAGTAATTCTTTTAAGGGGCTAGGTATTCGCATTTTTAACAAAATTCCTTATTGTTTATTGGAACTGCCAATAAACAAGTTTCAAATCTACATTAAAAATAAACTTGTCATTAAAGCCTATTATTCGTTAGAGGAATATTTTTCTGATAAAAATGCTTGGGAGTCCCAAGTTAATATTGCTGGATATCATTCAAGAACCAAATTTTATAATAAAGAATACAATTGTAAAAACATATTTGAAAAGAGTAACTGTCGAGTTTCTTGTCGATTCTTCTCGATAGAATCAACCTTCCGAACCGTCGGTAGCGTTTGACTATTTGATATCGTTACATTACCCTGATTTTTTGTGAGAGGGTAATACTTTCTCGGACCATTTGTGTTGGGAGGTATATGGCTCTGCTACTCTTATAGTTGTTTCAAACAACGAAATAAAAATTTCATACTTCTATAGATATTTCAATGTACTTAATAAAGTAAAATATAATCAGAGAGTAACATCGACGCTTCCTTCCAGCAAGATTCTCACAAATGAACTTCCGCACAGCGAAATGACTTAAGGCGGAAGCTGCATCCTTTAGAACATAATAGAACAGACAGGATATTGACTTTATAGAGAGATAACAAAATAGGATATTATGTTATAAGAACCTTCAAAGGTATTTGCTTATTATATATAATTGTATACAACGCATATTTCACTTTGCGCTATTGCGAACTTTGCCCGCATGGAGAATGTATTTTAAATGAAACCTTCAAGTTTTGTTTTCATAATATGACTGTCTCTATGGTCCCATCTATATTTCCCTCTTCAACCTAGCACTATGCCGGTATTTTTGCCAAGGATTTTTCTGCTTATTACTCTTATCCGGATTTGACAAGTTACTAGTTTTTACACAACCAAAAGGGCGAACCAGTAACTCGTTGTATGTTAGAAAATTAGTTGTGAAGAGTTACCGAATATACTCAGATGTTATGATAACAACCGGGATCGACAGCTTAACGTGCTCGCCGAGGCACGGCCCATGTCTCAGGTCTGATGATCTCATCTATATCTATACCAAAATGTATCATAACCAGCTTAGTGGATTAATCATGAAAGCGTAGCACATCGCACTAATAAACAAACTCATTTTCGCATTTCTTTAGAAGTTCAAGGGTCGCGGGCGAAATCTACTTTAACTATACAGAAATGCAATTAAACTGAAATTATTCCAAAATTATTCTTCTCCGTCCGTTATATAAATAAATAAATGTATAGTTAATCTATGCTCTATAGATCACTACATCTAAGGCACGGTAAGTGTAGTATAGTAGTGAGCCATAGATCGGACTCAGGGGCATGCTTTGAGAGTAGTCTATATCCAGCAGTGCATCTATGTTACTCAGAAATAGTGTAGATGGACGTTTGATAAGCAATCAATGTTCTTATCCTTATAACCTTGTTGATACTTGCAACACTAAGACCACATTCGTGTTGCCGACCTCTGTTCTAGAAACCAATTTATTAAAGAAAAACCAAAAGGACACAATTTTGGGTGACCAATTACTTACTAAAAGACAAAATATATAGTTATAATATATATATATATATATATTTTTTTTAATGTTAGAAGTTGGCAAACAAGCATACGGCCCACCTGATGGTAAGTGGCTGCCGCAGCCTATGAGCGCTTGCAGCACCATTAGTAGGTGCCACTCACGCGTTGCCAACCTCGAGATATTAGTTCTTAAATCTCGTTCGCCCAGTAATTTCACTAGCGTACAATGCCCTTCAAACCGGAACACAGTAGTGCCTAAGCACTACTATTTGGCGGCAGAATATTGGACACTGCGGTGGTACCTACCTAGCCGGCCTCTTGCAACAAAAGACCTACCACCAGTGAAAATTATTTATTTTCGATTATTATGTATTTTCGATTGTTTTTTGATTTCATGACAAATGGCAAGCAAGCATACCGTCATAAACACTTGCGATACTTGAAGTATACATGCGGGTTGCTAACCCAAGAAACAGGAGAAAAGGGATGAGTAGAGAAAAAAGGAAGGGAATAGAGGGGGTGGGAGATTGGGCCTCCAGCGCTCTCACTCATCGCTCGACACTCTACAGTACCTACTAATACTGTTACTTTACGCAATTTTCTGTGAGACGGTAGTACTTTCCCGGTCAAGCTGGCCTAAGCTGACATTAATTTTAATTGTCTCCTTGTAATGTATAACACTTGTACAAATGTATATGTATAAGATTCTCCATTGTAGAGTAATGTAACACATTACACGTAGAACGCAAAACATAATAGGCTTATCTCGTCCTTATTACTAATTTAGACAACACCGTTAATAAGACAGTACCTTCGTTCCCTAAGCTTTAGCTGTTACATATGTACAAGAACAGTATATGACTTGGCTCTTACGCTTATGTACTTTACTAATTGGAGCAAGAAATTACCTCATTTGTTATTGTTAATTAAAAAGCCTCATTCGACTTAAAAAGGTTACGAGTGACATTCAAAATAAAGATTACAGTCAGGTATTTTCGATGAAAAGGCTAGTTTAGTTTAAAATCTATAAACTTGTAGATCTTGTCCTTATTAAAATGCTGTTTGACAAAAAAATTGTTTTCTTTCATTTTTGTGTGTCAACAATAAGTATGACAACTAAGGGCGATTGATTCGACATACGCGCTTATACGCGCACTTTATTTCTTCCTTTAAAAACCCCAACGCGCGTACACGGTCTTATTCCAGCGTGTACGCTTACCGCGCGAACCGGTTACAGCGAACCGTTGGTGGAGAAGTGTCAATAGCATATTGAAAAATTAATAAGCGCTTATACGCGCCTACAACCGCTTCGATGTGGTGTTGCGCGGTGTAGTAAAAGGCGTGTCTATTTGCCTATACTCTGTATACGCTCCCATAAATAGCTAGTCTGCAAGCACTGTAACCATATGATGTCTGTTAGGACAGCTCCACACGAAATTTCATGCCTTAATCTAATTTTGTTCGTAAGTTAATCACTGTCTTATTACGACATCTAATTAGAATTAGGTAAAGTACTAAGCGACTATATTTTGTTGTCAACTTTCATGCCTAGGTTGTTTAATGGTGCAGGAGTATTCTCAGGAGTAGACAGTAACCATTCAAATTTTACTATATTTGATATGTATTTACATTTTTTTTTTTATGTTAAAAGTTGGCAAACAAGCATACGGCCCACCTGATGGTAAGTGGTTGCCGTAGCCTATGAGCGCTTGCAGCACAATTAGTAGGTGCCACTCACGCGTTGCCAACCTCGAGATATTGGTTCTTAAATCTCGTCTGCCCAGTAATTTCACTAGCGTACAGTGCCCTTCAAACCGGAACACAGTAATGCCTAAGCACTACTATTTGGCGGCAGAATATTTGACACTGCGGTGGTACCTAACTAGCCGGCCTCTTGCAACAAAAGACCTACCACCAGTGTGACTGACTGCACTGGTGGAATAATCTCTGCTGTGAAAGAGGTTATCCCAACAGCATTGTTTCTAAAAACATTAACAAATATATTTAATATCGATATTATCTTAATAGGAAATCCAATAGACGCTTAAACTAATGCTATTTAATGCTATGCTATTTAAGTTAAATTAATTTTATCAACGTATCTCTTATTGCCCGATCATTAAGCATTCAAAGTCACTAGAACAATATCGTATGCAAACAAAGCATTAATATTCACAACATGGACATTTAAAAAGGAAAGTACGCACGTATTTGTAACAAGTACAAAGTATACCCACTCCATTCATAAAACAATATTTTTTTTTTATGTTAGAAGTTGGCAAACAAGCATACGGCTCACCTGATGGTAAGTGGCTGCCGCAGCCTATGAGCGCTTGCAGCACCATTAATTAGTAGGTGCCACTCACGCGTTGCCAACCTCGAGATATTAGTTCTTAAATCTCGTTCGCCCAGTAAATTCACTAGCGTACAATGCCCTTCAAACCGGAACACAGTAGTGCCTAAACACTACTATTTGGCGGCAGAATATTGGACACTGCGGTGGTACCTACCTAACCGGCCTCTTGCAACAAAAGACCTACCACCAGTGTGACTGATTGCACTGGTGGAATAATCTCTGTTGTGACAGAGGTTATCCCAACAGCGGGCGATGGGGTCGTCACATCCCGACGCCTTACAACAGCGGAAAACTAAATACGATAGAACTAACTAGAATATTACTATAAATTATATTATGGCTTATTGTTTTTTAATTGATTACTAGGATGCATGTTTGTATTGACCATACAAGCTTGTGTTCCGGTCAAGTTGTGTTTGTCCTAATTATATACGACGGCAGCGGAGGGTCCAAAGAAACCAAAATTACTTAATATTGCTTTAATTACTTAATAATGAAATTACATGCTAAACTTAAAACTAGTACTACTTGCTCGATGTGAAAGACAAGAGTGAATATCAAATTAAACCAATATCTTAAATTAAAATTAAACATTTATAACAATTTAAACTAATTGGGTGAACTCTGACTAAAACTCTTTTGAACTTTCCGATAAAATGGTTATTACGGCGAAAACCCGGTGGTCTGCTATTTCCTTGAATCCGCGAGACGTGGGAACGTAACATCCTGGTCGTCGTGTATGTTTTCGGTTATTGTTATTTATTTTCCTGGGTCTTCGCCTGCGTGAGACTTCGATTTCGTTCAGTTAAAATAAAAAGTGATTTATTGCTAAGTTTAAAAGCTTACATTTTACTTATTGGAATTAAATGAATCTGTTATTCCATTAATTTTAAGCGTAAAAGCTCGTTTTTTGAAACCTTATATACATTTTTTTATCTTTATATAAACTGAAATAGACCTAAATTTGTATATGATTATTGTTAAGTGATTGAAAGAAAATCCCAAGGGAATTAGAAAGGATGAGAAAGGAATACAAAGAGGTAGCAGGAGGGTGAGAGATTGGGCCTCCGGCGCACTCACTCATCGCACGAAACGCAACACTACTTTGATTATATATAGCATGTAAATGTATAGCATGAAAATATGACGTCACTCCACGTCCTAATTGACATGTGACACATGAGATTTGTTTATTGATCCGAGGATTGCTCGCACTGCCATCCAACAAAATTTGAACGACGTTGCATAACTATATGTGTCAGTTAGAACAATTTCATTCGAAATTCTCATATTAATATTTTATCGTATACAAATACTAGTATCTACCCGTGGCTTCGCGTGCGTGAATAAGGTTTTGTAATGAGCTTTCTAGTATTAAATATAAAACAAAAGAAGGATTTGAAATGAAAAGTGCAGCGTCCAACAATAGCCTTAGTCAACATTTACGAGTACAATGGATATTATTACACGGTACCTCTAGGTATATAGAAAGAGTACTCTTTCTATATCTTACATTATATTATGTAATACTCGTAAAAAAACAACCTAATACGTTCCTGCTTTTACTGCGGTTGGGTTTGGGTATGAATTCCGCTCGAAGACCATTTTCATACTGAACTTGAACCCGAATTTCAGACTTGCCTGTGATTTCCTCTGTCATGTAACGGGTTACAACTAGCTAACTTTTAGTATTTTTATTTAATAGTCATCAAATCTAAATAGATTATCCTAGATGCATACAAAAGTAATCCTGAAAAATTATAACAGAAAGTTGACAGTTTACCGTCATTAAACTTTACTGCAAGATGCTGGTTAGGTATGTACCGCCGCAGTGTCAGATATTCTACCGTACAGAACCGCTATACTGTAAACGCTACTGGTTTACTGCGTTTCAGTTTGAAGGACTCTGTTGCTACTGACAAATCAGATTTAAGGACCATCTCGAGGTTGGTAACGCGTGAGTAACACTACTAATAAATGCTGTTGAAAACGGTCATAGCACATCTCTTGCAATAAAAGCCTTACCACCACTAAAATAAAAATAAGACGGTAATTCCATTCACATTCAAGTGTCTGCCAACAATTATAATATTCCCTGAAGTTATTAATTCAGTTTCATTTTTAACGACGCCTCCAATTATTTTATCTGGGTCTTCGCATTATAAAACGCTTTGTGTGCCAAAATTGTTTTGTACAAAATTATAACAATGTTTCAAGAAATGTAGGCAAGTCAAACAATCTTAACTTTTGAAGGTTTTCCCAACTTAAATAGCTGTATTGTATTCATTTATATTTCTTCACCTTAAAAAGACAAAGCTTTGTAATATTTTAAACTTTATTAGTATCTTTGTATGCCCTTGGTGGTAATTTTAATGTTTGCGGTTATTTATCTTATCTAAATTTCATTATTAATGCGTTCAATTATTATTATACCAATTGAATATTTTGGATGCTTAGCGTTTTTTGTATTTCGTTTCTATATTCGTTTACTTAAACTTAAAACCTCAGCAAAAGAGTTATCACTGATCTTACTAGCACAACGTTTTAATAAATGCTTTCCATTTTATTTTATTTATTTATATTCATGTTATTCTGTTTATTATGGCTTATTCCAGAAACGGTTGAATCAATATTGATGTAGTAACTGAAGCTATTTTTATTTTTAGAAAAAGTATTAGGTCCGCGCAATAATAACAATTCATCAATAATTCGGTCGACCATCTGAGAGAAGCGGGCACAGCAAGTCTTTGATAGTGACGAAAAGACTTATAAAATGCTTATACTTATCTACGTGAACAAAATCTTATGTTATGTTCAGCAATGACAAGAAATTAGTACAAGTATAAATAAATAAATAAATAAACGCTACACACTCAAAGACCTGTGAATCCAACCCAATCATGGATCCGGAAACCATGAGACCGGAGACCGGAACACATGTCTGTATGGTCAATACAAACATATGCTCTGAATGGGAATCGACCCGGCAACCGGTGGCGTTGAAGACATGGTCTTACGCTACGCCACAACGTCGTCACAAGAATAATATAATACGTTCAGTTTAGTATAATTTAATATACATATTGCACATAAAATTTGGGCAAATTTAATGTATATGAATTGAACAATGGATTCCCAAATGAGCCATATTTCGAACTAACACCATTCGTCTTGGTGATATATTAAGGTTGAACACATAACTCGGTGCGAACAAAATTTCGTTTGAATAGTAATAGAGCCTTAATGCTTAGTATGAATGGAATGGTTTGAGCTGGGAATATCGACGTAAAGCAGTTTTTTATCTTACAAGTTGGCAAACAATCATACGGCCCACCTGATGGTAAATTGTTGCCATAGCCTATGAGCGCTTGCAGTACCATTAGTAGGTGCCACTCACGCGTTGCCGACCTCAGGATATTGGTTCTTAAATCTCCTCTTCCCAGTAATTTCACTAGCGTACAGTGCCCTTCAAACCGGAACACAGTAATGCCTAAGCACTACTATTTGGCGGCAGAATATTTAACACTGTGGTGATACCTACCTAGCCTGGCCTCTTGCAACAAAAGACCTACCACCAGTGTGACTGCTTGCACTGGTGGAATAATCTCTGCTATGATAAAGGTTATCCCAACAGCAGGCGATGGGGTCGTCACATCCCGACGCCCTCTGGTTTTCCTACCTATGTCGACATAAAGCTGATTCAGTACAGTTGCGTCTTGTACGAAAGCCCACTTCCCTGTTCTATTTTCCTTTTTATCCCAGGGGATACTACCTTTCTTAGGTTGGCAACACCTCTGTAATAAAGACGGTGCCATTTTTAATATTTAAATCGCTCGCACATAAATGGTTTTGTAACACTGTACAGTAAAATATCAAGATTCTTGTATGGGATATAATTTTAGAAATTACATTTATTTGTATAATTTGTTATTATAGTGGTAATAGAAATACACAATCTATAAGTCGCTAGACTGCGCTCCGGAGCGCTCCCTCCCTCCCGATGACGTCCCAAGTCTAGGCTCGACCTCGCAGGAGGGGCCCTTGGGACGGATTCAACTTGTGCCCCGCGTGGCAGTCCATCTTTTACCGGCCGAGGTCTCCAGACCCGGCCCCCCACCGGTGACGCTGTCAAGGCCACTAGGGCCAACAGCAATGGACACTCCGAAAGAAAGGAATCTATAATAATTCTAACCACTACAGTTCATAATATACAGCCATCAAAATAAAAAATATTGTGTTTCTTGCTTGTATGGGGAGCCCCAAAATTTTTAAAATTATTTTATTTTTGCTAATTGTTGTTGTACGGTTCATGAGTTACAGCACACTGAGAGACAGACGAATCCCAGTGGCTTAGGGTTCCGTTAGCATCCTGTCGGAAAGGAATAATAAAAGAAAAAAAAAGAAAGATCGAACCTTTTAATGAAGAACCCCAAAATAAATCTCAGAGTTCTTTCCATGATTATGTTGATCTTGACAAATTCAACATTCATTTGCGAAATTAACAAAAAAATAATAAAACTGCTTCCTCCCCTTATTTCAATCTCGTCAACAATATAATGGCGTAATAGCAATTTTCTTGAACGTATAATGGTGTTGAAACAAAGGGGAGACAAAAGAAGTTCCATTGTTACAACATAAGAAAATAACAGCCGAAAAAGAATTGCCAGCGATCCGCAATCATCTTGTCGTAACAAACAAACGACGCTGATTAGAAGCAAACACTTTACGGCCCAAAAACGTATTTACGAAACTTTTGACGTAAAAGAGAACCTTGATAATAATTTTACTACATAATTTTATTTTGTTACAAAATTTAAAAGAAAATTAGATCACGCTAAACATACTGTACAAATAAATAAAATTGAAGTGTCTGTTTATAATTCCAAATTAACTTGTAGCTTTTCACTAAATGGCTACTTTTATTTTACAAAAAATAGAGTTCCGTGCAGTAAAGAAAAATTGGTAGATAATAAATGCGTCTAGTATCATCATCCTATTATTTTATAAGATTTCACCAAATTTACGAAAATCTAGACCATATAAAAGCTCGGACGAGAAAGGCTTTTCCGTTAATTCGAACAAATAATCTACTGGATCTAGCACATAGAATACTTTTCATCCAAAGAAATTTTGGAGAAATGAAACTGTCTTTTCAGTGGATGCAATGACACCCTATGCACGTTCTGCAAGACCCTGACAATAGTATTACGTTTAACAATGCCCCTTACACAGATACAGACACGCACACAACACCGTCTTCTACGGCGAGGACTAGGTCCCTTGCATCGCACGCTCAAACCTTCGGTTGATTCCAGCGATTAGAATACGCTCGGAGCGTCGCTTTCATTCCCGATGACGTCCATAGACGTGGCTTTGAGCTTCCGCTAGACGTGTCCCTTTTTCTCGGTTGGGTTACTTCATGACCCCCGTCGTGACGCTGTCAAGGCCAATAGGGCCAACAGCAATACAAAATCAGGAAAGAAAAACAAAACGCAATTAAATTTTGTGCTGTCTTAAAAAGAGAAATGAAACTATTATTATGATACATCCGCATAACCTTATCAAATGAAGATCGGTAACAGGGCATGAAACTTCCCCCATTGTGTAAAGGAAATAGCCATTCTACGCAACAATAACATCATATTATGGTGAATGCGGTTACATAAGTTGATTTCCTCAGGATATATACGTTACGTCTTATATGATTATTATCATGAGGATTGAGGGCTTCATGGTATAACTAGTTATTATTATTTCCAAGTACAGAAGAAAATGTTGTAATGTTTGTGCGAAGAAAAATTGTTGGTCTGCGAGCAAAGTGTTTATAAACTTAGAGTATGACAGCAATTCTTTTTGAAATTTTCTTAGACAGATTATTTAGACATTTTTAGTATTTGATTTTTATATTTCTACTTTAAGCTATTTTTTAGCCAAATGTCAAAAACGGAACCCATATAGTTTCATTATGTCAATTAACTCAGAGTCTATTGGCTTTATCAATACGAAATATAGTAAATAGGTGTACTATATGAACTGCTACAGAGTTTTGTATTCAAATAATAAAATATTTAAAAATTAAAGGTAGCAAACAGTCCATAAAATAAAACTTAGGGTTGAAAAAAAATTCAGCGTATGGCAACGCAAGAAGTATTTTTGAATAGGTCTTTAAAAATAATAAAGAGGTTTTATCTTGACTTTTTTTATGAAGTCAGTAGTTGTTAAAAATTGTGTGCTTTTGAAACACTTTTTGTCGACAAATCTACTTTATTTAACTTCATTACTCAATAACTTGATATTAGAAGATTAATTTATAAGTAGCATGTGCTATTTACCCATCGAACTTCACGCTTAGCTGAAGGGGAAAAGGGTGTATCAGTTATGCCTTATTAAACATTGAGAGAAAATAAATTAGAGCCTTCATTCTGGGACATGCGGTAATTATAAAAAAAAGCACGGATTTTAAAGTAAACAGTTTTCTTATTTAATTAAGCGTGGAGCTTTGTGCTATTGAAAATAACTATTTAGAATTAGTTTTAGTAAAATTCAATTAAAATAGACGGTTAAGATACCCTCATATTATGTAATCAGTAATTGTAAAGAAATCCGTATTCCCTGACAAAAAAACTTTGAGGTACATCGTTATGATCGTCAGATCGTCACAATCCTGAATCGCGCTATCAGAATTTTCAACATCAATAAGTGTACACAACTTCCAAATGTAAGTGGTTAGGCTGCGAACGCCAGGCAATATCGCCTGTTTGGTCCTCCTTTTGTGTTAGAAGGACATCATGTTGCAGTTGTAAATTGCATAAATTTTACACCAAATACAAATTGTATCAAAATATCAAATATACAACATAAAATATACTAAGGAACTTTACACGAGTACTAAACTAGTCTAAACTGGTAATATCCAGTCAGCGATTTCTTGCAAGCTCGGTGATAATTCGATGCGTCAAAACCAGTAGCTATTAAGATCCGGGATACCGTTAAATACCAAGGACGGTGTCTAGAGGCGCTACTAAGGTTACTCACTTCAATCACGCAGTAACTATTTTCTATAATTCCGGAAAAGTCAAGGAAAAAATCTATATAGTACTTAATTTTGTCATTTGTATGCCATTCGAGTGATCGAGTAAAAACATGCAAACATCTAAACATCCAAACATCCCAATTATAATTTTTTTCGGAATGTGTATTGCTGTTGGCCCTACTGGCCTTGACAGCGTCACCGGGTGGGGGCCGAGTACAGAGACTCAGCCGTGATAAAGGGGCAGCCCTCACGGGGGCTCAAATTTGATTCCGTCCTTAGGGTGCCTCCTGCGAAGCCGAACCACGGCTAAGGACTTTATCGGAGATGGAGGCAGCGCTCCGAGCGCATTCTATACGATAGATTCATCCGACGGTGTGAGCGCGACGCGACGTGCGAAACAAAGGACGGTGTTGTGTGCGTGTCTGTGCTGTGGAAGGGGCATTTTCTAATGTAATCCTATCGTCAGGGTCTTGCAGGACGTGCTTACGACGCCTTACTTTTGTCGGTTGGTTACATCGATCTGTGTAGATACAAGCATGTCTAATCAAAGGATTTGGATGGAAAGTAGTTTGATCGAAATAGTTTTGCGATAAGCGCTTCAAATGTTTTGGGATCGAATCGATTTCAAAGTCTCTATGGAGATCTACGTTGCGAACGTACCACGGACAGCCCGAGGCCATGCGTAAGAAACGCTTCTGAATTATTTGTAATTGATTAATTCTTCTGGCGTGGACATGCGAAAAACAGGGCTCGCGTAGGTCAGTATGGGACGTATACAAGCTTTGTATAATGTCACCTTATTTCTAAGGGACAGTTTACTCCGCCTGCCCAACATAACCAATTATAATATTAATTAATTTAACATTCATTTTTAAAATATTAATTAATAATAATCCGATTCAGTAGTACTACCTGCTTAGGCAGGATTAAACCAATTAGTGTCCATACTCTTTGGAAAGCAAACCATATTTCACGATTTCATAGCTGAAACATTTTAGGAATTATACTAGAAATTTAACTGAAAACTCATGGTTGTATGAATTTGCGCAATCTAAACCACAGTCACTCGGGATAGAATGTAGCATCCACAAACATAATTCCTCTCTGGCTGAGATATTCGGTAAATTAACTAGATATTTACCGTGTCTGTTATCATTTATAACTACATAGCTTACATAATTCGAATATACAAAATTATTTTTACATATTACCAAATACAACGACTTAGTCTGCTCAGTTTATAATGAAATGGCAGGAATATATGGAGTTTTATAAAGGACCTCGGGCCATTTTTTTTTTAATTTTAGAAGTTGGCAAACAAGCATACGGCCCACCTGATGGTAAGTGGCTGCCGCAGCCTATGAGCGCTTGCAGCACCATTAGTAGGTGCCACTCACGCGTTGCCAACCTCGAGATATTAGTTCTTAAATCTCGTTCGCCCAGTAATTTCACTAGCGTACAATGCCCTTCAAACTGGAACACAGTAGTGCCTAAGCACTACTATTTGGCGGCAGAATATTGGACACTGCGGTGGTACCTACCTAGCCGGCCTCTTGCAACAAAAGACCTACCACCAGTGTGACTGATTGCACTGGTGGAATAATCTCTGTTGTGACAGAGGTTATCCCAACAGCGGGCGATGGGGTCGTCACATCCCGACGCCTGTGCCATATGAATTTATTGATATAACGTAATAATAAAATGGTTAAGAAAGAAATAGAGAATAGAATTAAATTAAAATCAACCTCACAACGATGGTAATTACTTTATTTTCAATATTTATTATCATTATTTTATAAATCAAAATAAACAAATAGAAACACAGCTAGCAATGACATCATTTCTTTGATAAAAACCGCCATCACATTATTCGTAATCACGTAAAAAATCTATAAAAATATAACAAAAGACGACATTAGCCTTTTCATAATAACGACGCGATCGGAACACCGCAAAATAGAATAGAAAACGAAACAGAAATGGCATTACCCTTTTACGCTTTTTGTATATTGTAGGAATAATAATAGTTCGCGTATGCGCCTCACGCTTGCCGCGCTAGCGATCACCCGATGCGTGCCCCTCCATGCGCTCCCGCCGACCGCCCGGCGACTCAGTAGTTCGGCTCGCGCTCTGCTCGTTGACGGTCGCACAGTCGCATCATTAAAAATGTTAATCTCGCTTACACTATGTCACATATCGATGTTTTCTTTGTGTAATAAATGTTTTAAAGTTCACTTGAAAACTGTTTTACTACAAACTGGCGCTCCAACGCGGCCCGCGTAACGCGTAAGTACATAATATTCACGCGTCACAAACTGTTGTTCCGAGTGTGAGTACCTACGTAAAAACGCGACGTGAACTCAAAATATAACGTACGTAAACGTTTTCTCAGTAAACGTAAAACTAAAGACTCATAGTGTAACGTGTTTCCTTGTGTTTTATTAACTTTTGTGTGTATACGATGCCTCGCCGCAAAAGTAAAAATCTCGATTATGACGCCATGAGCGATGCGCCGACGTCGCCGACGCCCGCGCCGCTATCGGAAGGGCAGCTTTCATCGTTTTTGGAGATGTTCGCCAAGGCTCAAGCGGAATCGAACCGTGAACTGGTTCAGAGCCTGCTGGCTACGTCGCCCGTTAACGTCGCGCCTTTATCGTCTTCATCGTTAGCTACGGTCAAACACGGAAACTTCGCTCGCTGTACGGCTCGTTTTAATGGAGCATGCCGAGACTCAGAGACCCTCGAAGCATTCATTGATGCAATTGAAATATACAAAGAGTGTTCATGTATTAACGACGAACATGCGCTTCGTGGGCTACCGATGCTTCTAGAAGGGGAAGCAGCTGTGTGGTATCGAGGTATAAAGTCGTCAGTGACGTCATGGGAAGACGCACTTCACAAACTTCGTGGTATGTTCGGTGTGCCACGCCCACCACACAAAATATTTCGTGATATTTTTGCCGCCGAGCAAATCGACGAACGTACAGAAAACTTCGTTGGTCGCCTGCGCGCGTTGATATCAAAACTTCCTTATAGATTGGAAAATGCTATGGAAGTGGATATAATTTACGGGTTACTTCATAGACGCATAAGGAAACGCGTAACCCGTGAATCCATCGCAAACCTGGAAAGTTTAATAGAAAAGGCGCGAAACGTTGAAGATTCGCTGTCTGAAGTGACCGAGGCGCGCGAAACCGCCGCCATTGGTGCGCGCGCGTCACAAAAGCCGCCGCCGCCGCCGCTTTGTCGGCCGCCGCCGCTTTGTCGCCCTGCGCCGCCGCTTTGTCGGCGTGCGCCGCCGCTCGTCGTTACCGAGGACAACGCGACGAGTACAACGGGGAATAAGACTTCGTCGAGTGTTACGACTAGTGCTTCTCCCTCGCCGACTATGGTATTTCAAACGGACAAAGGTAACAAAAAACTTTTTTGTGTTTATTGTCGTAGAAGTGGGCATACTCGCGATGAGTGTAAAGGGTGAAAAGTGTTTATTCCGGGTCAGGTAACATTAAATGTTACGGTTGTGGAGCTAACGGTGTGATTCGTGCGAATTGCGTTAAGTGTTCAAAGACAAATCTTAAAGAATCCTTTTGTGGGTGTGATATGACGTTGGAGCCACACTAATAAGAATAATTATTGTAATAGTCGTAATAGTTTAAATTGATAAAAATGTTAACGATTTTGTTTCGAAATGTAATAATTGTTTGTCTAGTTCTAAATGTAAATGTTTACTTGTGAGTGATGCGTTGTCAACGAGTCAGTTAAGCAACTTAGCCGAGCCTAAAGTAAATAACGACGGTCGTCCGATTCTCGATATAATGATAGGCGGTTATAACGGCACAGGTTTAATTGACACGGCCGCTAAGCGTAGTGTCGCCGGTTCCACACTGTACGCATTGCTTCGTAAACTGAACTATTCGTTTCATAGTAGTTTTATGTCAGTAAAGTTAGCTGATGGGGACGTACGGAATATTAAAGTTTTACTCGTAGATGTGGACGTATTACTTATTAGATCGGTAATACCCATCACTTTTGTTATTTTTCCGTATGCAAGGAATAATGAAACGTTACTCGGAATTGATTTTTTACGAAAAGCGGGTTTAGTTATTAACGTTTCAAACAATACGTGGTTTACAGCTGATCAACCTCAGGTCATTCACCCCTTGCGGTGTGAGGCCTCACGTGACTTCGTAGGGTGTGCTTCCGCGGATGTCTTACGTAATGATGAGGGTACGATGCTGACAGTTTCAGATAAGGAGTTTCTCGTTCAGTTGCTCGAAGAATATAGTGATATCTTCGCACAAGGGGAGAGCCTACTCCGTTGCGGAGCACCACATCGACTGTGGTGATCACCCGCCGATTGCGGTGCCACCATATCGGCTTACGCCCGCCAAGAAAATTATTATGGAAGAGGAAATCGAGAAGATGCTTAGTGAAGGTATTATCACGGAATGCGAATCTCCGTGGGCAGCACCAGCTCTGTTGGTACCAAAGAAGGATGGTACTTTCCGGTTCTGCGTGGACTATCGCAAGTTAAATGCGATCACCAAGAGTGACTCGTATCCATTGCCGGTGATCGATGACCTCCTTCAGTACACTGGTAAGAGCTGTTTCATGAGTACTATTGATCTTCGATCTGGTTATTGGCAGGTCAAGGTAAAGCCTGAAGACCAGGATAAAACTGCGTTTGTGACTCCATTTGGCGTTTACAAATTCACGCGCATGCCATTTGGACTTCGCAATGCACCCGCGACATTTCAAAGGTTAATCGATCGATTTCGTTCCGCTGCAGCTCTCAAGGATGTAACAATCCTGGGCTATATTGATGACTTGATAGTGATTTCCGATTCATTTCACAAACATTTACTGGACTTACGTGCGGTATTCGACCGCTTACGTATATTTAATCTCCACGCTAATCGCGCTAAGTGCGCATTTGTTCGAGAGAGTGTGAAATATCTGGGACACATCATCACTACGGAAGGAGTGTCCCGGATCGGATAAGGTTGATGCTATATTGAAGATGCAAGAACCAAGCAACGTCAAACAGCTAAAGTCTTTTCTGCAGAGTTGCTCGTGGTTTCGCAAATTCATGCCGAGCTTTTCCCAAATCGCACAGCCACTGACTATGCTAACACGGAAGGATAAGCTCTGGTTGTGGGGAGAAGAACAAGTCAAGGCTTTTCGAAAACTGAAGGAATTACTTACTTCACCTCCGGTTCTAATACAACCCGATTATAGTGTGCCATTCGTTCTCAGAACTGATGCCAGCGACTACGCATTGGGATCGGCTTTGCTCCAGGGGAGTCGCCGAGAGAGAAGAGAGACCCATCGCGTACGCCAGTCGACTGCTTACTTCGGCGGAGAGGAACTACTCTGTCACCGAGCGTGAAGCATTGGCAGTCGTCTGGGCGGTAGAAGTTCCGTGGTTACATCGATGGTCATCCGGTACATGTCGGCAGCGACCATCAACCTCTGAAATGGTTACTCACGTTGAAGTCGCCTGCTGGTCGACTCGTACGATGGGCTATGAAGCTCCAGTCCTTTGATTTGAAAATTGACTACACCCCCGGGAAAGCAAACGTTGTTGCTGATTCACTTAGTCGTCCGCCGTGTGAGGAGGCTGTGGATCCCTGTGGAGTAAGCATGGTGCTTGTCGAACCACCGCGCTGGGATGCAGCTACGCTCCGTGAAGATCAGCTCGCAGACCCCGAAGTGGAAAAGATCATTAAGGCTCTGGAAGGTAAAGATGAATTAGAATTTTCCCGATGGACCGAGAGAGGTTATCATACGTGCAGAGGAATACTATACCGGTATACTGAAGCGGAGACAGAAGAACCGCAGCTCGTCGTTCCTGAAAGCAGAAGAAAACAGGTAATGTTTGAATGTCACGACTCAGCTACTTCAGGTCACGGAGGCTTAGATAGAACCCTGCACCGTATAAGTCAGAGATTTTATTTTCCTGGAATGCGACGCTACGTAGCCGATTATTTAAAAACATGTATTGAATGCCAACGCTACAAACCTGCTAATGTTAAGCCCGCAGGATTGTTACAGACTCCAGTTCCTGCTCAGCGCTTCGAAGTTGTAGCTGTAGACCTTTTCGGACCTCTTCCCAAGGGAATCAAAGGCGAGAGATGGGTGTTAATTATTGAAGATACAACCAGCAAGTGGGTCGAGCTGTTTGCCCTCTCTGAAGCTACTGCTGAGGCCTGCGCTAAGGTATTAATAGAGGAGGTCTTCTTGCGTTTTGGTGTTCCACGGCGTCTCATATCAGATAATGGTGTGCAGTTCGTTGCTGACGTCATGCAACATGCAATGTTTACTCTTGGTGTGAAACAGAGTCTCGTGCCTCTCTATCACCCGGAAGCCAATCCAGTTGAGCGCAAGAATCGCGATCTCAAGACTCAGTTGGCAATCTTGGTAGAGGGACACCATCAGCAGTGGCCGGAAGCCCTACCATTCATTCGTTTCGCACTGAACACGTCGTTGACGAAGGCGACTCAACAGACACCGGCATTACTTAACTTTTGCTCGTGAACTTCGCTCGCCTATTGCAGTACAGAGTGATCTTCGTGCTGTGATAGAGGCCGAGAATTATGTTCCGCAGATTACACCGTATTTGCTGAAGTTGGCAGAGACCCTCAGTGCTAGCAAGGAATGCATTGAGAATCAGCAGGATATACGAAAGACTGCAAAGGACAAGACTCGACGGGCAGACGAACTTGCCATTGGAGATCTTGTGTTGATGAAGTCGCATGTACTTAGTAGTGCTCGTAAAGGAGTCAGCTCCAAGTTCATGCCTAAAAGGGACGGCCCTTACCTTGTTCAGAAAAAGGTTAGTCCAACTACTTACCTCTTAACGTTTCCCGATTCTCCAGATATGGTCATTGGTAAATACCACATTTCAGACTTGAGGAGGTATCACTCGCGAGAAGGTG
Source organism: Hestina assimilis (assembly GCA_023373885.1). NCBI lineage: Eukaryota > Metazoa > Arthropoda > Insecta > Lepidoptera > Nymphalidae > Hestina > Hestina assimilis. The sequence continues at coordinate 12,426,121 of CM041751.1, read as the reverse complement.
AATGCCCTGAGGTTCCGCAGCCGGTTGTTCCTAAACGTCTTCGTGGTAGACCCCGTAAGGAATCGTCTTATGTAGTATATGTTTGACCAAATGTGAGGTCACCTATTTGATCAAAGGGGAGTATGTAGGAATAATAATAGTTCGCGTATGCGCCTCACGCTTGCCGCGCTAGCGATCACCCGATGCGTGCCCCTCCATGCGCTCCCGCCGACCGCCCGGCGACTCAGTAGTTCGGCTCGCGCTCTGCTCGTTGACGGTCGCACAGTCGCATCATTAAAAATGTTAATCTCGCTTACACTATGTCACATATCGATGTTTCTTTATTATAATAAATGTTTTAAAGTTCACTTGAAAACTGTTTTACTACAATATTAAATTATCTATGTATTATGTTTTCTTGTGTGTGCAATAATAAATGTAAATGAAATAATAAATATATGAGTTTCATGTTCAATTACAATATAAAAATTGTACATTATGAGAATATGATTGTATTTCTTGGTTACATTAAGAAACAAGGTTATATTCTACTATATAGTATAGTAAAAATAGGGTAGTAGTAAAGACAAAAGCCAGTACTTGCTGACTACTATTAAAACTACAATAAATTTTGAATAAAGTAAGGTATTAGTTTAGCAGTCATAATATTCTACACATTGTTTATGGCAGAAAAAGCCTCTCGCTAAATATATAAATAAAAACGTTCAAAATCCACTTGTTCTTTTTTTAATAAGCTTATATATTATTAGCCTCCACAAAAGAGAGTTCATGGCACTCCCAACAAAATCGTTGTTCTATTAACGCTTCAATCAAACATAATTTATAACGGCGCAAAATCTACATTTGGCTATCAATAATTAATCCTTAATGAGAATTGAATCATCAAAAAAGAAAGCTTCAATTATATAACACTACAGATTGTTTTCAGAGTTTTTAATTAAAAAATAAACTAATTTCAAAAATAATTTTACGATATTGTTGATAAAAAAAAAAATATTGAAATGAATGTATCTCCGGAATCCTCGATTACATGAAATTGTTCACGTGTTAAGATCACGTGAAATTTAACTGAAAGCACACCCTAACAAAAAAAGAGTCAATACAACAAAATCGATTTATAAAAACCGATTGCTTAAAAAATGAGACGAATTAACAACCGTTTATTTCAATAAGGTTCAGGCCTAATCGATTTAGTAAATATAGATGTTTCTTTTAAAATCTTTTCTTATGTTTACTAAAGCAGTGATTATTTATTTATCTAATACTCTTCTTCCTAGCATTATTCTCGGTATATACCCAGAATCTGGTTTTTACTCTTATTCAGATTTAACAGGTACTAGTTTTTACACAGATCGATTGCTATTTGACCTCCGCAAAAGGCGAAGTAATAGGAGTCCGGCGTTTTTTACCGGCGTCGGGATGTGACGACCCCATCGCCCGCTGTTGAGATAACCTCTGTCACAGCAGGGAGGTACCACCGCAGTGTCCAATATTCTGCCGCCAAATAGTAGTGCTTAGGCATTACTGTGTTCCGGTTTGAAGGCCACTGTACCCTAGTGAAATTACTGGGCGGACGAGATTTAAGAACTAATATCTCGAGGTTGGCAACGCGTGAGTGTGCCACTCCTAATGGTGCTGCAAGCGCTCATAGGCTACGGCAACCACTTACCATCAGGTGGGCCGTATGCTTGTTTGCCAACTCCTAACATAAAAAAAAAGAGTTATACTAATAGGAAATAGTCTATCCAGAATGAACGATTATTTTCTGATGTGATGTAATAACAACCGGGACCGACAGCTTAACGTGCTTTTAAAGGCATGGTGGTTTACAAGTGGTGCATTACAAGGTCAAACATCAAGACCATAAACAGATTTTTGTAAGATGAATACAAACATCCACCCCGAAGGGCAATCGACACGCGGTTGTTAAAACAAGAAGCAATCTCGCTACCAACACACCACAGAGGTCTTAATATAATAAAATGTAAAATATATAATTTTTATATAAAGTCCTTGAGTTGAAAATGTATTTATAAAATTTAGCTATATCAATTAATAAGCTAATGTGTTGAATAGTACATACAAATAAAAATGTGAGTCACGAATTGTTACAATCAAGATAAAACCTTAACCGTAAGTACAATAGAGGACAATTAATGGCCCTTATTATTATATTTTCCACGATAAATAATTTAGAAGAGTATAAATAAATTGTGCACACTTTTGTAACTTTTTCATTACGTGAATATTTCCAACAAAACAGTTATTTTTAAGACTATTAGTCCAAACTAAAAATAGTTCTAAGTAAAGAAAATTCGTTAGAGCTTGTGTCATCGCGTATATATTTTATGTGCTTATGCTTATACGTTTAATATAGTTAGTGATCGTTCAATATGGAGAAGGAACTTATCATTATAAAATAAATATTATTTAAAAACAAAAAAACTAAAAAACACGTTTTTATAGAAAACTAAAAAATTAAAAATAAATAAAATATTTTATTCTTAAAAAAGCGTTACTGTGTTAATTAATTGGACTTCAAATCACCAAAAATCACTAAAAATCTAGTTCACGAACTTAACTTTTACCCTTTAATACACTGTTACTGTATGTTATCCCATAGGTACTATACATTTTTCCGGGATAAAAAATTAGTCTGTGTCATTTTCTGACAAGTAGTAGACCTATGCAAAAATTACTCTATAAGAAATTGAAACAAATCTATCACGAAAACCATATATTTTACCAGGACAAAAAGTAGCTTATGCTATTCCAGACTATAATTATATATGTGCCAAATTTCATACACTGCTGAACGGATGTAGTTCAGCTATTCTGGCGTGCTTGAGTAACAAACATCCATCCATCCAAACTTTCACATCTACAATATTATAGTGAGATGATATGTATATAAAAAAAAAAAATATATATATATATATATATATATATATATATATATATATGTATATTTGGGTCGTCTGAGTCGAGTCTATGTGTGCCTCTCCCCTTTCCTTACAAGAACTACGCGTGCCGGTCTCCAATGTCACCGTCTAACTGTGGCATCAACTCCTTCGCGAACAAAGAAGTTTGCCAATTCTTTTCTTTGTCGTACTTCCAAAAGTGGAACTCATTGCCGGCTCACGTGTTCCCTCCATCCTACAATCTGGGCTTGCTTCAAACGAGGCGTGAAGAGGCATCTTGCGGGTAGGCTGGGCAAGGGTGCCTAACACGGTTGCACTCCCCAACTCTGTTAGCCGCCTTCGCGTTTGGACTTTATTTCCACTTACCATCAGGTGGAGTAGAGTCATCTACCCTACTTTACAAATAAAAAAAAAATAACATGCAACACTGCTGAAAACAACCAAATCACAATCACATCTAAACGGATTAACGCAAACCGTTTTTTTTTTTCTTTCAAATCAATAAATTATAATTAATTGTTTTTTTTGTAACTCCTTGAATCATTGTTATATGAACTAAAAAAAAAAACGCTAAATAGTTTTTTTTTTTATGTTAGAAGTTGGCGAACAAGCATACGGCCCACCTGATGGTAAGTGGCTGCCGCAGCCTATGAGCGCTTGCAGCACCATTAGTAGGTGCCAATCGCGCGTTGCCAACCTCGAGATATTAGTTCTTAAATCTCGTTCGCCCAGTAATTTCACTAGCGTACAATGCCCATCAAACCGGAACACAGTAGTGCCTAAGCACTACTATTTGGCGGCAGAATATTGGACACTGCGGTGGTACCTACCTAGCCGGCCTCTTGCAACAAAAGACCTACCACCAGTGTGACTGATTGCACTTAATATCAAAGCAGTTTCCATACTAACCAACCAACCATCAAACAGTTATGAATAAAATAATGAGTGAGGTAGAAGCCGCTATGTCACCGGTAGACCTTATAGTTCCTTTGACAGTATTTTTCGTAATTAATTTGAAGGTAAAATGGAAGACCTTTACTTGGCTGCTCCAGCTTGAGGGTTGCTTTAGAGTATGTTTGTTGTCATACATATACATACCTTCTTCATCCTAGCATTATTCGCGGTATTTTTATGTACCCAGGGTCTGCTTATTACTCTTATCCGGATTTGACAGGTTGCTAGTTTTTACACAGAGCGATTGCCATCTGACCTCCGCAACCCTAAGGGCGAACCAGTAACTCATTGGATAAGAGAAATTTACTTATCAATAGTTAACGATTATTATCAGATGTTATTGATAATAACCGGGACCGACAGCTTTTTTTTTTTTTTTTATGTTAGAAGTTGGCAAACAAGCATACGGCCCACCTGATGGTAAGTGGATGCCGTAGCCTATGAGCGCTTGCAGCACCATTAGTAGGTGCCACTCACGCGTTGCCAACCTCGAGATATTAGTTCTTAAATCTCGTGCTCTTAAAGCTTAACGTGCTCTCCGAGGCAAGGTGGAGAGACCCACACGGACAAACGCCCAGACCGAGACAGAAATTTTAACAAACATCTGCCCGAGCGGGAATCGAACCCACAACCGTCGAGACTAAAGGCAGACTCGCTACCCACAACGCCACAACGGTGTCATACATATACATACCTATGTATAGAAATTACATCATATTCATCCTTATCGTGGGAGCACTTAAGTAAAAAGCTTTAAACGAATGGTCAAAGGTAGCTGGTTTTTTTACAAATTTCTTACTAACCAATTTCAAAAAGCATGATTTTTTTTTACTATTTACATAAAGAACTATTTCTATAAGGATAAATCAGCTATTTGTCACTAGCTATTATTATATATTCTGTTATAATACCCAGAATACCAAAGGACAGCGCCAAGACCGAAAAAGATATCTGTATGATAAAAACAAATTGCATATGCTAAGCGGGACTAAAGACTTGATCTCATAGGGGAATTGTTAACGGTGGTAGGAATTTTATTACGAGTGGCCAGCGAGGTAGGTAACACCGCAGCGGTGTGTCGGTTAGAAGGGCACTGTAGGTAGTGAAATTACTGGGAAAACGAGATTTAAGAAGCAATATCTCGAAGTTGGCAACGCGTGAGTGAGTGACACCTACAAATGTATGGTTACAAGGGCTCATAGGCTATGATAACCGCCTACCACCAGGTGGGTCATATGCTGACTTGCCAACTTAATCACACTAAAAAAGATGAAAGAACTCTAACTACTCAGTAGTATTAAAGAAATTAGTATAAGTCTAGCCGCCATTTCTATTTAAGTAGTCACTATTTCTTATAAACAACCTTTTATTATAGTAATTGTTATTCCTTTCATTCTTTTAATATCGATACTATTCAACGGTAATCAAAGAATCGAATCTTCAAAAGGATTAACGGAACTCAATTGATTACTATTGAATGAAACAGTTTCTTTTTTGCACAATCTTTTTCAAGTTATTACATATCATTGTGGTTATCAAATGATAAATAGTTTGTGCGAAAATAGACTTTGATGGTATAGAAATATGGTATTATTTTCGCTGAGTTGTATGTGTTGGTTTTCTTTAAATTAGTCGTGATGACTAGCGAACATATATGCGGAAAAACAAACTAAGTACATAACGATGGACGACATGAGGCGACATATTATGAAGTATATTTAGTTTAAAGTTATTAATGGAGGGGGTTTTCATATAACTTGTGTTGGTTAATCATAATTGTTTTTTTTTAATATATAAAATGGGTAAACTCTTGACCTCCATCGAGCGCGGCATAGATGAGGTCTATGGTGGAGCGAGCTTACTCATAAGAAGCCTGTGTACTCGCACCTTGAAGAGGTTCAGATTGTATGTGTTCGGGAATACAGACACCGGAAGAGCATTCCACTCCCTGGCTGTGCGCATTATGAATTTATGTTTTTTTTATTATGGTTTTCAGGGTTCCGTACTCAAAGGGTGCCTCAGAAACCCTAATATCAGAGGGCTGCATTAACTTATTCGGGTATTAGTGATACATCACGAAGGGTACAAAAAATGTTCACAGAAGGTGTCAACAACAAGAACTAAGAATAGAATAGAATTTCAATATAAAGGTGTCGCAAACATGAAACTTGATATTTTTACCGTACGGTGGTACGGAACACTTATATGCCAGTCTGACACGCAGATTTTTTTAAACTAAATTAGTGACTTCATTCATTTCATGCTTTGGAGTTAAACTATTACATTCATAATATAGTGATAATTACAGTACTCAATATACAAACTTAACAATATCACATAATAATTTTACGTAACCACCAAAATAGCTATAGATAATATTTTTATAGTAGATAATATTATAGTTACTTCATTTTTTTTTTTCGGAATGTGTATTGCTTTTGGCCCTACTGGCCTTGACAGCGTCACCGGGCGGGGGACCGAGTACTGAGACTCAGCCGTGATAAAGGGACAGCCCTCACGAGGGCTCAAATTTGATTCCGTCCTTAAGGTGCCTCCTGCGAAGCCGAACCACGGCTAAGGACGTCATCGGAGATGGAGCCAGCGCTCCGAGCATTTTATACGATAGACTCATCCGACGGTGTGAGCGCGACGAGACGTGCGAAACAAAGGACCTCGTCCTCGCCGGCACTTACTTCATTAGCATTAAAACAATGATAGAAACAAAATCTTCGCAGGCGCATTAAAACAGTTGACAATAATTTTATCATACATAGGAATGATATAAAATAGGAGCGCAAACGGAACTAACTCTCAAACCCTCATTTATGTCTGTAACATTCTAAGGTTGAAAGGTTGATTATGATGCACTAATTGACGGCCTAAGCCGTATAAGTCGTCGAAGCCACCTTATGGGCAAAGTCAAATTACGACTTCTGCAAAGGCTGTCCATTTTCACAGTCAAGTCTCGGCCTTTCCACCCTGTGATGCTGTCAAAGCCAGTAGACTCAACAAACTACACTTTCCGAAGAAAACAATAGAAGTGAAACCAGTAAATCGACAAAAGAATGAGATGAATATTTATAACAAGATATAAAAATATTCACAAACACTGTTATATAATAACACGCCATGCTGACTTCTTACTAAAAATCTGTAATACGCAGCCGCATACAGTTCATAGTAGTATCAGCTCACGTACTTTTCACATATACTAACACACGTTAAATGCTCAAATACAAGCAAGTATTAAACATGGCGCCAACAGCAAGACAGATTTGGAACAAGGGCTCAATTCTTCAACACCTCAACGGTAGAAGGGCCAACTACGGTCCCTTAACGCGAGAGTCGCGCGCACTCCTAGCGCAAGCTTGGAGCTTGGAAGGGGCAATGTGAATTTTAGTAATGCCTTGGAAAAAGACATGCATTATTACAAACTGGTATATAATATGCTTATATTTAATAACTAATTATTACTCAGTCCGGTTAGTGTGATAACTCCCGTCGTTAACTAGACGTACGTAACCGTTACATTAACCACCTTTGAACGTAATCGGTTGTGGTTGTTGACATCACGCGTGTTTTTTGTTAGAGAATTTGAACTTTCGCGGGTCAACAACATTGTAATGTCATCATTTATAACAATTATATTATGTGGGTGTGAATTTTTGTATCTGTATGACGAATCTACATTTATACTATTGTAAAATTGTAACGGGGCTATGTCTCTATCCAAAATATGTCTCTATTAAAATATTTCAAGATATTTTCGAAAAACATATAAGAATTTTATAATTGTATCTACAGTTATAAATGCTACATACTATGGTCCACAAGAAAAATTATATATTCAATATAATCTTGAATTGCAATTCAATGATTTATATCACGCTAAAGCAGTAATTAGTTCGTCATTGTTCGTCAGATTAAGACGAAGTAATAACAAGATAAAAAAAATGTATGTATACCTATATCTCTTTTGACCAGCTTGAATGGAGAATTACTACAGTAACACAAAATATCAATTTGGATATTGGATGTCATTGGAGATTGGATTTCGAGAAACCCTCTTCGCTGATAAGGTCCTTTGTTTCGCACGTTGCGACGCGCTCACACCGCCGGCTTACCACATCGTTCGGAATTCACTTTAAGCGCTGCCTCCGTTTTCGATGACGTCCTTACGTAATTCGGCCTCGCAAGAGGTACCCCACGGACAGAATCGATTTTGAGCCCCGGTGAGGGATGTCCCCTTTTCATAACCGATTCTCAGTACCTATAATTTATAATTTGATTCACGGCGATTCATTTGTAACACACTCCATTAAAACATGGAAAACGTCTTCTAAGGACCCACATTCTAAGCAGTGTTGTGTCGTAAATTTACCCATTAGATTTGAAATTTATCCGAATTTGTTGAGGGTACTTTGTGGTATACAAAAAGGCTTTATATAATTATTTATACTTTGAAAGATTCCATTAAAATTTTGCTACCTCTGAAACTCAAAAGTCGATATTGAATATATCTAACAAACTGATCTTTGTTATTACTTAGGCATCATGAATGTTAAAACTTATCTAATATCGATAAAGCCCTAAAACCTTAAGACGCTTGATGGAGAAGTTCAAACCATTATCCTTAAATTCAAAGTTCGTTTTATAGAATTACAGACCTTACTAGCCGCAGACTGTTTTTGGGCTCTGAAGCGAACTGATTTGGTAACATTTTCATATCAAAAGGCAAAGTTATAGACTTTCGTATTTAAGATAATTTTGTCTTCAAGATGCTTTAAGTACTTACTTCATATAAAACATAATAAGACGATACTGTAATCGAGGAATGAGATGAGATGAGATGAATATTAGTAATGCTTTGAAAAAGCTTTGATAATGATATATTTTTTAATATTAGTATTATATAAAATTTTTGATAATAGTCTTAGCTTATTTTATATTAAAATATTTAATTTCTACTGACAATGGCGAACAATTTTTTAAAATAAAATCATATATTCTGCAGCAGATAACTTCTTATTTTGTGCTATTAAAAAGCTGCTGTATTGTTGTATGTATATTTATTGCAATATGGAATATGTGTGATAAGTATCACATAAAGAAAATGAAACTATTTTAAGTTAAAAACTTAATAGCTCATCGGTACTCGGGCCTGATCCCTTCATCCTAGCATTATTCCCGGTATTTTATTTTACCCAGGGTCTGCTTATGACTCTTATCCGGATTTGACAGGTTACTAGTTTTTACACAGAGCGATTACCATCTGACCTCCGCAACCCTAATAGCAAACCAGTAACTCATTGGATAAGAGCAATTTACTTATCAAGAGTTAACGATTATTATCAGATGTTTTTGTGATAGTAACCGGGACCGACAGCTTAACGTGCTCTCCGAGGCACGGTGGGGATCCAGACAAACGCCCAGACCGAGACAGAAATTTAACAAACATCTGCCCGAGCGGGAATCGAACCCGCAACCGTCGAGACTATAGGCAGACAGGCTACCCACAACGCCACAACGGTGTCGGTACTCGGGCCTGACCCCCTTGGACACTTATTGCAATAAGTTATTTGGAAGGGCAATAGAAGTATTAGTATGACTTGTAAAATTGCTAATATTCTTTAAAAAAAAGTTTCGTGTATTAATTAATTAAGACCTCTTTATACAAAAAACTTTTTCACAGCGTCTTAAGCTCCTCTGACACAAAAAAAACGACAACCAGTTTCAAAACTGAGTTACAAAGCAAAAATAACATTATTCGCAAACAAACCGGACTTGAAACGGTTCCGCATAATTGCAGTAATTTAATCGTTAAGAAGCGAAACGGGAAATTAGTTAATAAAATAAAAGTTAACGATTTACTTAACAACATACAGTGCGTGTTATGTTTATAATGGAAAAGGTTAATTGTTATTATTACTATAAGTTTTTCCTGCACAAATGGCCTGGCTCGACTGGGACAGTTCTACCTTCTTACAGAAAATTGGCGTAAAGTAAAAATACCAGTACCAGTAGTAGTACTGTTGCGTTTTAAGGGATGAATGAAAGCGCAGGAGCCCCAATCTCCACCCTCGCCGTTCCTTTTTGCCTTCTCATCCCTTCCCTCCTATCCCTTGGGTTGGCAACGCGCGTGTGATACTTCAAGTATCGTAAACGTTCATAGGTTGCGGTGACTGCTTAGACAGACCATATGCTTGTTTGGCAACCATCATGACAAAAAAAAACTAAATAGTGTATGGATCAATCGCACCAAAAAGTCTATGGATATCTTACGCGTCCAATACAAAAGTATTTTAAGAATGCTTTTGAAACTTCCCCATTATTGCAGTGCAGTATTAGGAAAAAAAATTACATCCTTAAAAATCAGAAAGAGGGTTAGCAATCTGAAAACAGTAACTGACTGTTTTTACTCTTTAATTATGAAGCATTTTGTGGAGAGGATGACCAGTTACAAAACGCTAAAAAGCTTAGCTTACAATATACTTCCTATTTCTTTTAATTTAATTAGTTACTAATCATAAAGATATTTAACTTATAAAATGTATTTTTGTTATCTGAATATATAAATTGAAATTTACAATTAATCTATTTTAAAACCAATGCAAGATATCTTTGCTATGTCAAGATAAGAAAGTGGATAGAAAACGACCAGCCTTTATTGGCAATTGGAACAACTATACCAAGTAAGCTACTATATACCCAATAACTAATAAGAAAGCGAGCATCCAAAAGTTGTCGCTTGAATGAAACTGAATTAGAGAAACTTTACTTTCTTAAATTATTAATAATATTCTTTATTTGTACACCAAATGTATATACTAAAACAATTTTAATACAAGGATATCGGTACAAAAGGCGGTTTTATCGCTAAGGTAGCGATCTCTGCCAGACAACCTTTAGATATATGTAAGACATATCACAAAGAGGAGGTAAGGAGGTGTACTGTGGACCTAGGAGATTAACTTATTAATTGTATATGAATATGACACAACGAAAAAAAAAATAATAAATAAATATATACATACATACACATCACTATATCCATACATACTACATATCATACTATATACATAAATAAATAATAATATGAAAAAAAAATCATTTTAATCTGTCTTATTAACTCTATAATAATAATATATGGTCTAGAATATATTATTTGAACAAAAGAGTAATTAGTAGGTTGGTTACATGTTAGTGCCAGTCATTAAAAGCAGAGTATATTCATCTGGCCACCGGAATAATAATTTTTTTTATCCCTCCAACTATTACCAAATCTGCCGTAAGCACCACAATTCGTGTGTTCAATTCCCGCTCGGAGAAGATGTTTGTATTGGCCATACAAGCATGTTTTACGGTCTGGGCATGTTTGTCCTTGTCATTGTGTTTCCGGACCCCCGACACTGGATAAAACTATCCTAATGGGGGCCGTAAATTGTGTAGCGTTTATTTATTTAAATTATCTTTGCATGTCCTAACCGTGAGATTTTGATATTTGATATAAAATAATAGTCACTTGTGACAAACCAAGTAAAACCTTAAAAATAAAAATGAAAAATATATCCAGCTGAATAATATGATGTCATTAGCTAGATATACTTTTAATTAGGGTCCGACCGAAACTGGTTTTTCAGCCGAAACCGAAACCGAAACCGAACTTTCGGCCTCCCTCTCAGTTTCGGCCGAAACCGAAACCGAAACCGAAACTTTTTTAAAAATAATTAAAATTACTTTTTTTTTACTGACATTTGAATTTCAAGTTTTTTTAACATTTATTTGCATATATACGTAGTCAACTAATTAGGAACGGAAAATAACTTGATTAAATATTTTAAAAGTTTCATTTTATGAGATAATGTTCGTTATAAAGTATACTGTTCAATGTACTTTTTCGAAGGTAAGAATATTTTATGGTGGTTTATTAAAAAAATATTATTAGTAAAAGAAATCTCTCCCATCGAAATTGACCATCTAATTAGGGACAGCAAGAGTTAGTGTTTTATTTTCGATTTTTAAAAATAAACCTGAAATACAAAGGCGGAAAGCCTTTGTGTTTTTATTTGGCATCATTCTTTATTTTATAGTTTTGATTTCTAAAATTAATATCACAATTTATTACTTAAACATGGGTCACTTATTTAAGTTATGAAACGACCAAGTGAAAACAATTTTATCTCAACGTAAATAGCAATACCCTAAAATAGCGAATCATTTGATTTACTCTAAAAGTATGGTTTTCAACGCTGTACAATATTTTCAAACCTATAAAAGAAATTTAGATCGCAGACTGGTAATAGTTTTATAAAAAGTTCCCTTTGTGGGCTCTGTAATTATTAAAAGAGAAATATTTAGACTATCAGTTAGTGGTGAAGTTACATAGGCGCTTTAACACGAAAATAATTCAAAATATACTTCACTGTTCATTAAATGATTTCTAGCCGGTGAACTACTATCAGTTTTAAATTGGCCTGCCAAAGCCTAGACATGAATTCTTTGGAACATTTGTGGTACAACAAACTGGAAATTTAAACCAACTCTATAGTAGTTTCAAAGACGCCTGGAAGAACTTCACTAACGAAACTTGTCATTATTACATCAAGTCGATGCAGCGCCGATGTCGATATGGCTATAGCTAATAATGGCAATCACATTTAATATAATTTATTAATAGAAAACGTTTTCTTTTAGATGAATTTAATAATAAATATACATTTTTCTCTTCCATTACATTCTACGTTCATTATTTCTAATGTTTTCTTAAGTGTCCCTAATTATACCGAAGCAGAAGTAAAGTTAATTTTAATTGTTGCCATTTTTAATTACAATCCATTCCAAAATTTAATAATTCTATTAAGAAAACATTGGTTAAATGATCAAGATCCGATCAACATAAAAAAACGTAATGAAGACTTCATGTAAAACTGAAATTACGGAAAATATAAATAAATGTTACTCTTATTATACCCATGTCCCTAATTAGTTGACCACCACTGTATATAATATAGACAGTTAAATAGAGTTAAATAAAATAAAAACTAAAAATTCATTCAAGTCATAACCATAATTTTGTCATGAATATACAAGACTTACTATTGGGAGTACTCTTAAAAAAGAAACAACTTGTAGTTAGATATACTATGTACATAACTAACTAGTAATACGTTGTGTTCACAATATTTTAAAGATCAATCTAATACTTATTTCTGGAGATTTTTGGCCGCGTCAGCGAACGGTCACGAGTTGGCTGCGAAGTTTACCGAACAACGCACGAAAACTCACGAACATTCGAGTTTCGGCGAGGCCGAAAGTTTCGGCTATATTTTGGCCGAAACCGAAACTAAAGCCGAAACTAGATTTTTGGCCGAAACTGGCCGAAACCGAAACCGAAACCGAAATTTCGGTCGGTCACTACTTTTAATATAAAACATTATGTAACACTATGCCCTAATAATTTACCCTCTAAGCAACAGAATGGAGTATTAAATTTCTAAATGATATATATTCAGCACATAACCTTAGCCATTAACCCACGACCTGGGACACAATGAGTAATCAAGTCACTAAGTTATAACATCTGCGTGAACAGGTAACATTAAAGTCAATTTGTCTGAACGGTACCTTGATTTAGACCACATTGTACCTAACTTAAAGGTTACTAAAATAGGCATAAATTTATTAATATACAGTATTATAGTGTAGCCTTGTCTATACGTCTTTGTCTTCTTTAACATTACTCTCGGTAAATACCCATTCAGCTAATAAGCAGTATAGCTCTTAGTTGGATTTAACAGTCTACGTCTTATTACATAGAGCGATCGCTGTGACCTCTGCAACTCTTTTTTTAATGTTGGGAAATACACTTACGCGCACTGCCATTAGGCAGTGGTAGTGTGGGACTCATAGCTCGCTAGTCGAGCTAAGTAATACTCACTAAAGCCCAAATATTCATCTGGACCATAATGGGACGCCACACTTGCGCAATCAACCGCAAAGCTCAGGTCTTTGGACCTTTATAACCCTAAAGTCAAATTAGTAACTCGTTGGATAACAACAAATTACCTATCAAGAGTTAATAATCGGGACCGACTGCTTAACGTGCTCTCCGAAAAGAGAAACGCCCAGACAGAAGCAGATATTTAGAAGATCTCTACAAGCATCTACCCTGAGCGGGAATCAAACCCACGATCGTCGAGGCTATAAGGCAAGCTCGATACCAACACGCCACGTCAGTCGTCACATCTATGTGTCCCTACTAATATTATAAATGCGAATATGAGTTTGTTTGAGACGCCTTCATGCATTGACTGCTCAACGGGTCATGATATTTATAAGGTTCCGTACCCAATGGAAGCCCACAGAACCCTATTTCCAAGTCTCTGCTGTCCGACCGTCTGTCTATCAGCGGACTGTACCTCACGATCCGTAATAGGTAGAGACTTGAAATTTTCACAGATTGTGTATTTCTGTTCTTGTTTAAAAGTTACCCACAAGCTTATACAGTCATTCATTCATTATTATATTCATTGACGACGTTGTGGCGCAGCGGTAGCGAACCTGCCTTAAACGCCACAGGTCGCGGGTTCGATTCCCGCTCGGAGCATAATATATTTGTATTGACCATGCAAGCATATTTTCCGGTCTGGGTGTATTTGTCCTTGTCCTTGTATATGTTTCCGGACCCCCGACACAGGATATCACTATCCTAATGGGGGCCGTTGAGTGTGTAGCGTTTATTATTATTATTCTCATTAAATACATTTTAAAAACATTCATATTTGCATTAGATAGATGATAGAGAAAGTCAAAGGTAGACAGACAATTAATTCTATATTGCTGGAAAACAATTCTAACAAAGCATTTTTTCTGTAAAAGCGGTAGCGGTATTTAAATCTCCATCAAAACAGAAGCTAAATTTAAATGTAAAACGAGGAATTTATTTGTAAAGCATAAAAGGTTAGTTACGCGAGGTATATTTTTTATATAGAACGTTAAAGAATAGCGCATACGAAATCTATAGCGCTATATGGCGAGATATACCTTTGTTTAAGATGGTTTCAGACCATCATTTTACACTGTTTGTTTTTCAAAGCGCGTATGTGTGCGTATTTACACCTTTTGCGAGACGTACAACTGGTATAAGCGTTAACGCGCTTATAAGCTCGTGTTAGCGCGTAATATATATATATATAGTAATAGCTACAAATATGCTACTAAATATCATTTATACGTTTCTAAACCATTAATCCAAATATGTGAAGTTTTCGTAAGTTGTTCCGCATACACCCATAAACACTTTTGTATTGCATGCAATGTATGGCGTAAACAATAATGTATATAAAAAAAACGATGTCGTTATGTTAAATGAACTTACAAATGCACACATTTCATGCGATGAGACCCTACGGTGGTGAAAAATGCAGTTTTTAAGTTTAGAAATATATTATAGCAACAAAAAAAAACTTTTTCTAAGCATTATTCGAGTAGACCCATGGTATTCATTCACAAACAAGCTCAAGCAATTCTTATTTCAGACCAATAAAAACGCGTTCTGAACCTTGTATTTAACTGTAAATTATTTAAAAAAAAGCTTCATAAATCATAGTACTTTAGTGTGTATTGACCTTAACTCGCCACAAGGTTTTTCTTTGTTAAGTCCTGGATATAAATAACGTTTACAGCGGGAAGCCATTTTCAAAATTTATGTGACATGAAACTTTTTAAATTATTAATAAAACAAAGCAAACAATAGGTTTGTTTACATTCCGAATATAAAACACAGGTTGTTAATGTCATTTTGTAATCAGATAAAACGAAAAATTGTAAAACAAATTTTTGTTATTTATTTTAGGATTCAGTTTTTTGGGAACGAAGCTCCTTATCGTGCGTACGTAAGTACGTACGTACGTACGTGCGTACACACTCTGTGTCACGAAAATAGTGTAAATGATTTTTCTGTGAAACTTTTCGCCTATGTAACCTTTGTTCCCTTTCAAGTTTTTTTTTTTCGCCATAAAAGTAGTCTCAAACCATCTCTATAGTCTTATCTTCATCCTAGCATTATTCCCGGTATTTTTATGTACCCAGGGTCTGCTTATTAGTCTTATCCGGATTTGACAGGTTACTAGTTTTTACACGGAGCGATTGCCATCTGACCTCCGCAACCCTAAGGGCGAACCAGTAACTCATTGGATAAGAGCAATTTACTTATCAAGAGTTAACGATTATTATCAGATGTTATTGATAATAACCATCTCTATAGTCTTATCTATATCAAAATTCATCATAATCGGTTCTGGGACTTAAGCGTGAAACCATCACAAAAAAATACCTCACTTTCACATTTATAATCAAGGATATGCCAAATTAATCATTTAGAAAAAAAAGTGCGAGTTGGACTCGCGCACATAGGGTTTATGGAACCCCATTCTTTAAAAAAACGCGCAAAAGAAAATTACGTTTGTTATGTGGGAGCTCCCTTAAATGTTTTTTTAATTCCATTTTTCTTGTACCTATTTCTTGCTATAGCAGCAACTGAAATACATCACCCGTGGAAATATAGACTGTCTGACTATCACGGTTCCAGAGATACAGCCTAGTCACAGACGGACTGACAGACAGACAGACGGACGGACGGACAGCGGACTTAAGGTAATAGGGTCTCGTTTTACCCTTTGAGTACGGAACCCTAAAAACAGTAAAATCAAAAACCGCGCCAACCGTTACTTCTCCATAAACGCCTTATTAAATAAGGTACAATTAATTAACCGCTGGTCAGCGGTAAGTATTGTACTATATTTGGTATCGAGAAATTAGGGCGAAACACGTCCAAGACGTTCAATGTATAAAGATAACTTAGATAGTAATATAATTAATCCAGATAACATTTAACGCCGACATAATACGTGGGCTACATTAATAATGTTAGAACTATTAGCAGAAAGCCTAACAACTTCAATCAACTATAATGCTTCTAATATAACAGATATTTTGAAAGTTTTTATGTAAGGAGGTTCGTTATTCAATCAGCCAAAAATTGTTGAACGGATTTGGATGAATTTTGGCTTGTATAGATAAGTATTGTTCTCTCAATTTAAAATGAATAAAAATGGCTGCTTCTGCGCAGGTACAATCATGGACAAAATTGTTAGACAAAAATATTGATGTCGTCTTATTTAAATAGATTTTTTATAAAATGGGATAATGGAATTAAGTGTATAATATTGTTATTGTTTATCGTTATTGATTACTTAAATAGAATAAAACACATAAATAGTATAGACAAAAGGTATATAAAAAAATAAGAATAGTTAATGTACATTTTTAATCACTGTCATTTATTGGGATAGCACTTTATTTTGTAATTAAATTAAATGTTCACACACTTGACAAAAATTATTTATATCTTTAGTTACGCGGCCCCCTTCATTCCGCATTCGGTTAAGACCCAAAAATGTGTTATTGCACATGGTTCAATTTATATTGAGAGTTATACCTGGATTATGACATAGGATAATGTGATTGCCAAAAATCGTACTTACGTTTAAAACTTTGCTACTCAATCACACAGAAACGGGTTAACGGATTGGGTTGAAATTCGGCACACAGAGAGTTGATTATCTAGATTCTAGATTAACACATTGGTTAATATTTATCCCAAAAAAAAATTTCGGTTTCTGTGAGATTATCATAAAGCATGCTACAGGAGATATTGAATTAAAATTCGGTATAGAAATGTTTTATTTAACATGATTTATTTACAAATGATTCATTTTTTCCTGGAGCCAATTATAAGGTCACCGCGAAAAATTCACAGGCAGAGACTAGTTCAACTATATATAAGAGTTTTATTATTAACCTGACCTCGGAAGTATATTGTAGGCAGGTTACTTTTGCTCTCTTCTTGAAGAATATGTGCCCTGAAATCCTATTTATACGAGAAAAATTATTAACATAAAAGTTTTAAAGATTCCTTATGTTTCAGTTTCTTTTAGAAGTTGTAATCAACCTAAAATTATACAGAATATTTTTTTTTACTTCTTAGTTCTGGCTTGAACTTCGTTAGAAATTATATTACTTTTGTAAAATTCCCTAATATTTTTTATACCGTGTTGTGCCGAAAGATATCTAATTTTTTTTTATCTAAGTCAGTAAGCAAACATACGATCCAACTGATGGTAAGCGGTTGTCTTAGCCTAGAACGCTAGCAACACACAATGTGTTGCCAACTTCGAGACATTGGTTATTAAATCTCCTTTGCCCAGTAATTTTACTAGCTACAGTATCTTTCAAATCAAGGCAACGTAAAAAAATGTTCGAAAATCTTTATTCAATAAATAATTTTATCAGCATTTTAAAATTCGACATTTATTATTAAGATGTATCTAATAAAACCGAACAAATACATTTCTATTCGTTAAGTTATTTATAAAATAATATTCTTGATAATATTCATGAAAAATCAATCAATTACAGCCTCGAATCATGTATTTTAAGTTAACACATAACATTTAACGCATAATACGCAATAAGAAAATAAACTGAATTGTCATTATAGAGAAAGCTACAAAATTAATTTTAAACATAAATAAACGTTCATTTTTCAATAATTAAACGT
This sequence comes from Hestina assimilis, assembly GCA_023373885.1. Classification (NCBI taxonomy): domain Eukaryota; kingdom Metazoa; phylum Arthropoda; class Insecta; order Lepidoptera; family Nymphalidae; genus Hestina; species Hestina assimilis. Next base: position 12,407,626 of record CM041751.1, on the reverse strand, counting down.
GAAACTATACGTCTTTATCCAAATATACAATCAGTACACATTATACAAGTGCGGAGAGCGTTAAAACGCATCAGATTAAATCCGGTCCAGTTAACCTCTCAGGTATCATGAATAGCATCGTTTAATTTCACGCTTCTCTGCCATTATGTATACTGTAAGCGATATTAGAACTAATACAGTTTAATTTGTATATAAATCTTTCATACTTCCTGCTTTACGACGACTGATCATCTGTTCGAATGCTATCCGTGTTATTTTGAAATGATATTTACAATTGCACCGTAAAATCATTTTATTTGACTTTTACAATTGTAAATTTTCACTCTATCTTCTTCCTAGCATTGTTCCCGGTATTTATCAAAGTTCTCAAGAGACACTCATAGCCGAGTGCACCTAGTGATCGGTAAACGATCAGTGGGTTAAGCAACTTTAGGTGCGGTCAATCACAAGATGGGTGATCGCATATTTGAACTGAGCGTGTCCGCGCTTCAGAGGGCACGTAAAAAGTCGGTCCCGCCTGTTATCAATTTGTTCAATAGTCGTAAGATGAAATCAGACGCCTACCGGTGACCTGAACAACTTTGACACAAGGTTGGCCACTAACAACTCGATAAGAAGAAGAACCCAAGTTCTGTTTATACTCTAATCCTGACGGGTTACTAGTTTTTACACAGAGCGATTGTCATCAGACTTCCTCAACATAAAGGGCGAACTAGTAACTCATTGGATAAGAACAAATTACCTATCAAGAGTTAATGATTACTTATGATGTTATGACAACAACGGTGACCAACATCTTAACGTGCTCTCCGAGGCACGATGGGGAGACCCACAAGAACAAACGCCCAAACAGATATTGATATATAACTAAAAGTACATTTATATATAACTAAAAGTATATTTTCTTCATAAACAAACAGAAGCAGCCAAAGAAAAAATCAAGTTTACCTGATTAAAGTTTACAAAAACCTTTTTATCTACTGAAATTTGTTAACTCACTGTTTACAAGCTCTACGTTTACAATTATCTGAAAGATCTTTAAATTACATTAATATACACACCCAATAATATGAGTTGAGTTCAATATACCTGAGTATTATTATTATTATAACATACATCAACGTAAAAGAAGCCTCGCTACCACCACGCAACGTTTGTAATATAAAACCACACCATTATTATTTCTACGTTGTGTAGATATAACTTTAGCTACAGTGATGTAACTTATTGGCAGCACGCACCGCATTACTTTGGTATAACCTTCTGTAAGGAAATTGACTAATCTATTCATTCCCACGGTGGATAGGCTTACATACACTTTACTACAAAATGAAACAGTAAATTTAATCTAATTGAATTCCTGAGGAGATATGAGCTCAATAATGCTTGTATTACGTAATAAATATGTAAAATTAGTTTTTTCTTACACTTTTAAGTGTTCTGTTATTAGAATAAGTAAGCGTGCAGTCGAAATTCTTCTTTAACGAATTGAAAAAATAAATAACATATTATTTATAATAATTCAATTAAATATAATTAGCAGTAATTATTACTAAATTGAAGCTTAACGGTAGAAGGGCCGGCTGTGATAACGCAAGAGTTTCCGGTTCGATCCCTACCCCTAAGGCTATTGTCGTATCCATTTCTAGCACAAACTTCACGCTTAAATGTAAGGTAAACAGGTATCTAAATAATGATTTGAAAAGAGAGTGCTAAAATAAAAAAAAAACACTTTATAATATAATAATTAGGTTTTACCCGTGGCTTTACTTGTAGTTGTGATTTTTTTTTATTTCATAACGGTTGGCAAACAAGCATACTGTCCACCTGATGGTGTCAGCAGTCACCGCAACCTATGAACGCTTTCGATACTTGAAGTATAATATGCTCGTTGCCAACCCAAGGCATAGGAGGAAAAGAATGAAAAGGGAAAAAAGGAAGGGAAAAGAGGAAGCGGGAGATTGGGCCTACGGCACTTTCCGCCGATTTCCTGCAAGAGGATACTACTTCGCCGGTCATGCGGCTCTACTACTACTAAAATATCACCGTTTTCTATATTACACATTGTACGTATCCTAGACTACACCATAAAGAACCCTAGTATAAATTGTCCGCACTAAGATGTACTAAGTAAAGGAGTTACAAATGGAAGGCTTAATACAGAATAAGGTAAGTCTCAGCGCACCTTGAGACTTCACTAGATATAAATTGAGAATAAAGCCGGCTTTGAAAGATTTATTACCAATATGAACTACGTTAGAATTATCCTTTGAAAAACTGTATTGCATAATTGTTCTATATTAACTATTGACTGTTGTTTAAAACCATAAGAAATTATATGAATAAAATTTGCGTATTTAACAAATAGACGCAATGAAATAACTTGTGGAGGTGACGACGTGAGAAATGTGTCTCAACACGAAGGGAGGATCCTCCGACCAGGCGGGTGATATTGCCTGGCGGACCGAAGCCCTGGGCCGAACCCCAACGACTTACGATGGAAAGTTGTATATATATCTCAAGAGCGTAGGAAACTTTGATAACGCGATTTAGGATCGTGACGTTCGTTGATCGTCCATATCGTTGCGTAGTATGCCCTGTAGGTGTCGTTGTAGCTTGATGCGACATTGTGACAATCTTGTCTTTCTATTGCGTTACGTCATGTTGCGTGTAGATGTCGCTACAAACTAAACACTATTTTTTACAACTTCACATCTCCAATCTTTGCATTTTCATTGTTTTATATTAATTCTTTATCGTATAAATTTATCTAACGCCTCGAATGTCACGGGTTCGGTTACCGCATGGGCATATTTGTATTGATCTAACAAATATTTATCTAACTCTGGATGCTTGTGCACTGTTTGCAGGTCTCCCCCCGTGCCTCGGAGAGCACATTAGCCTGTTTAGCTTTGGATAATTCGCTCTTATCCAATGTCTAAGGTCAGATGGCAATAGCACTGTTTAAAAATACCTGTCAAATCCGGAAAAAAGTTATAAGCAGACCCTGGTCAAATACCGGGGATAATGCTAGGAAAAAGGTTATATAAATATGATCTAGCATCAAAAAATATACTAAATTCCTTCAAAGTTTTAAATCCCTTTAACAAATTCAACAGAGCTTAGTCAATAATTCAATCATTCACGGTACTACCAGATAACGACCAGTTGTTACATAACTACCAATTAATCCCTATATACCGGAACACAAAGCAATAAACCCAGGCGCAAACTACAATAATTCAAGTAAACAGATCATAATAAATAGCCAACAATCCCAGGCACTATCAGCAATGCTAATCGTCGGAATTATTTATCCATATAAAGGAGCCTGACAACAGGCACGGTTGTAAATTGCGTCATAACGCTTCGCTTTGCCCCCGGCATCGCCCACCTGTCTAATGGACATCGCGTTTATTTTTAGATAAGTACATGTTGTTTATTGAGTTATTTATGCATGTTTTATGGTTTATGCATCGATGTTATTTGAGTAAAACCACGATTGTAAATTATCGAACGCGAATGGTTTTATCGTGAGCGATATGATAGCTTTATAAAAGGACTGCATTTAGACTGCTAGGTAATAAAATTTACTATTCGAGACTATAAATGGACGCAATTAAGCAATACCATGTCAACCCGCAAAATTGAAAAAACTAAGTTATATATGCAGAAGTGTTGATAAATAGCTGAAGAACATTTTTCTTTAATATTTGTAGGGTTTTAAGTTTTAAAAATTGTAAAAAGCCATTTTTAATCATGCAATTTATGTATTATGTTAAACGTTAACGGTTATATTATATACGAAATATGCAGTTTGTATACTTATTTTTTGTGAAAATAAGTAAAATAACTTACATAAATCTGAAATTGCCAAAAACTTGACCAATACATTAAAAAACATCATATAAAGCAAGTTGTTCAAAACTTTCAAACGCGTTTGTCTCGAAATGACATTCGTGTGGGTTGACGTGGTATTGCTTATTTGCGTCCAAATGTCAAGTCTCCAGGTTACGTAATGGTTTCAATTGAAGCACAAATTAATTATACTTCAATCAAAACTACAATGAACTTCAATAGTTTTTTAACAAAAACCAAATTTTCTTAAAATTCGCACGTTGATCAATAGTTTTTTTTTATGATAGAGGGGCAAATTGGCAGGAGGCTCCTCTGATGTTAATCATGGATCATCATAGCGATAGCTCTTCTCTTGAAGGCGTATTGGTTTGGGAATTTCCATCAATTGCCATAAATAACTTTTAAAAAAAATAACAATCACTTCAAATTTATTAGTAAAAGATTGATTTGTTATATCAATGACCATCCATCCTGTCATAATTTATAAGTAATCGGAAGTTAAACGAGTTACTAGATCATAGCATTTTTTCTCTATACAACAAAAATTTAAAGCTTAAAGATTGTTGAGTGCATAGAAAACGTAGATAGATCGAGATATTTGTCATGTCAAAAGAAACATCTATTCAATAATTTATGCGCATAATTTGATAAATTATATCAGTAAGTAATAATTTAAATCACTGAGAAACTTTTAATTTAAATTCCCATGTCATACTAAATTTCCACAATTATTTTATGGCAGTGTCGCAACTGACTTATTGCTGACACAAAACACATTACACATTTCGTTTAAAAGTTGGATTACAGGATTTATAAACTGGCTGATTAATATCTTAAAGTACATGAGGTAAAATAGGAAAATGTACATGCACATTTGATTTTATTCATTTTTATTTTTCATCTTCACTATCATCACTGGTGGTAGGTCTTTTGTTGCAAGAGGCCGGCTAGGTAGGTACCACCGCAGTGTCCAATATTCTGCCGCCAAATAGTAGTGTTTAGGCACTACTGTGTTCCGGTTTGAAGGGCATTGTACGCTAGTGAAATTACTGGGCGAACGAGATTTAAGAACTAATATCTCGAGGTTGGCAACGCGTGAGTGGCACCTACTAATGGTGCTGCAAGCGCTCATAGGCTGCGGCAGCCACTTACCATCAGGTGGGCCGTATGCTTGTTTGCCAACTTCTAACATAAAAAAATAAAAATCTTCATGTTATAAAGCTGAAGAGTTTGATTGATTGGTTACGCGCTGGGACTACTAGTCTGATTTGAAGAAATCTTTTTGCATTTGATAGCTCATTTGTTAAAGAAGGCTATTTGACATCACGACGCTCATCAAGCTGGACACGGTGATGCTCATAGCCTTACTGATCCGTACACGATCGGTGGGCTAAGCTACTTTAGACGCGGTCGATCACTAGATGGGTGATCACATCATATCGTATTTCAACTGAGCGTCTCCGTGGTTCAGAGGACACGTAAAAAGTTGGTCCTGCCTGTTATCCATTTGACACAAAGTTTAAATGTCAAGTCAGAGGCCTATACGGGCCTACTGAACAACTCTGACACTTGACTTGACCACTAACCAATCGATAAGAATGAGAAGAACATCACGATACGATCCTTAGACACCCAAACTGTCGACATCTACAAGATGGGTGTCTCTCTTCGTAATAATCGTGTTATATACAAAAATAATAAACTCTTCCGAGTTGTTTGTTTGCTGAAACAATAATTTGTAGACCACGCAAGTGAAGCTGCGGTTACAGCTATGTTAATAAGAAATTACAACCGTGTCGCATTCCCTTGTCGACTATTTGTCAAATGAACTTCCTACGAATTAATGTTCTGATGTTTTAATATGACGTGGTTCTAAATAAGGATTGTAGTCCCATAAGTATAAGAGAATCTCTTAATCAAATGTTACTGGATATCTTTATGATAAGAACGAGAAATTATTTCCTGCTACAGGTAAATGTATATTTTATAATATATTTGCTTTTGGTTCCATCCACACATGAGTACTAGTTATAATGTGTTAATCCTGATTATTTTTCTTCCCGGTATTACTCTTATCTGGGTTTGACAGGTTACTAGTTTTTACATGGTGCGATTTCTATATGATCTCCGCAACCCAAAGGGCCAACCAGTGGCTCATTGAATAAGAGCAATTTCCTCACTAAGAGTTTTGATAACCGGACCGACATCTTAAGGTACCTTCCGAGGCACGGTTGGGAAACCCACAAGGACAAACCCCAGACGAAAAACAGATGTTTGTAAGATCAATGCAAACATCTGCCCGAGCGGGAATCGAACCGTCGAGGCTAGTGTCACAATGCCACAACAGTGTTAATCCTGATTATTCTGCACATACAAGTGTATATAGCTATAACATTTTAGCCACTATCAAAAAGGTTATCAATTCGGCTCAATTATATGGTTTCGTGCCGAAAAAGTGACCTTATTATAGACGGAACCTTATTAAAAAGCCTTAGATATCCGTCCGTCCGTCCGATGGTCTGCGGACTGTATCTAGTATGAGGTAGAGACTTGAAATTTTCAATGTTCATTCTTCTAGAAATTTGTTGCACAAATAGCTTATAACCTGGATTAACAAATAGGATACTTTTTATCCCGGAAATGTGTTCGGTTTCTAATAAACTAATAATGATATTAACGCAAGCGGATCCGAAGGCACTGCTAGTAATAAAAATTAATTTAATTTAAAAATTTGTGTAGGGGGTAACGTACGTAAAAATCGTAACCACAAAAAATTATAAATTAATAAAAAAAATATTAGTAAGTAGAGAAATAGTAATTATTATTTTAAAATACAGTAGCCAACGGACATTTTATCTTAATCTCGCTTTCACGAGATGATGTGTAGCGGATGCTGTATCGTTGTCACACGCAACATAGATATAAGATCATTAACAACAAAGTAGCAAACTACTGGCCAGATACTATTGAATATCCACGGCTTTGCCTGTGAATATTTATAAGATTTTTTAGATATAAGAAGTTTTGTTTTTGAGTTACATTAAATTGTAACCGTGTACAACCGGTTGTTGGCATTTCCGATATTAAATTCTACAATATAAATTTTTATAGATGGCAACAATTCAATTTTTGTATTTGTTATACTGGTCAGTGGCGCATTTACCACCAGGCTGAGTAGGCTTGAGCCTAGGGCGGCAGATTTTTGGGGCGGCAAATTTGGAGACAAAATTTTTCGAAATCAAAAACGTATCTGCGTGACTGGTTTCTGATGTTTTACAGGTAGAAATATGCAACAAATTTGCCGATGACTTTCTCCTCTCACGTGTTATTTAATCGGCCTTTTGTTGGACTGTAAAAATAATTTAGGAAATGGCAATTGTAGAGATAAAAGGCGGCAAAAACCTTACAGCCTATACCTTGAAAGTTTGTAATTCCGCCACTGGTACTGGTATCACCGTTTTTATTTAACTCTTTTTCCTGTCTGATAGTGGGTATTACAACGTGTGTTTCAAGTGCGAGATTTTATTTTAAATATATTACAATTACCCTATCTATATACATTCAATCTCTAAGCACCTGCCTTTAGCGTCATTGGCCGTGGTTTCGGTTCCTGCTCTAGGTATGTGTATTGAACATACTAACATGTATTTCGTTTGGTTGTGCTATCGTAAGAGGACCATTGAGTTTGTAGCATTTATTGTTAAGTCGCATTATATTTTAGTACAAAAATAGTTTTATTGTTGATATATAAACTAGTGCGATAAATCTATGTAATAATAACTAAATGGAGAATTTCTATATTATAAAAATCACGGGTAGTAAATTCTGAAATTATCATAAATCTAACACGCAAGTCGCGAGATTACGAGTAATGCTCTCATAAAAATGTTCGTATGATCATTATGATTAAGATATTATGAACATTCTAGAAATTACGCTTATTCCAGAGCGTCCGATCCGGCATTTATGGAATTATTAAAGCACAGGTCATGTACATTAGTATTGATAAATCCGGTGAGGCATACCGCGCGGTACTGACAATCGATCGCGCAATAATGGGGCTAGAAATGCCTAAAGTTGCCACTAAAATCCCAAAGCCTCTCCCATGCACATTTACTTGAATGATAAATGATGCAAACCTCGACCATTAATTTAAGCAATTAAAGCGAGTTTCAATGTATAAGGGTCCACAGCTAATCTTAACCACTCTTGATCTTACAGATTAATTGGGATGATGATGATGATGGGTAAAGATCATAATAATTATATTTTTGTAACTTTATTTATTACGTCTTAGTAATCATATTTTTCTTATATACAAATACTAGCGGCCCGCTCCGGCTTCGCACGGGTATAAAATATACTATTTTGATAAATCTCGTAGGGTTCAGCCTGCGTTTGTTGCAATGTAAGCGGAAAAAAGGTAATTATTTACGACATCACATTAAATACCTAAAAACAGTATTCCTTCACTATTTAATGGATGTTATTATACATATAAACCTTCCTCTTCAATCACTATCTATTAAAAAAAACCGCATCAAAATCCGTTGCGTAGTTTTAAAGATTTAAGAATACATAGGGACAGAAAAAGCGACTTTGTTTTATACTATGTACTGATATATATTAGCAGGCCCGGTATTCGTCATCCTGTCTCGAAAAAAAATCTATTATGAATTTAAACCATTCTCGAATCCACTGGAGGACAAAAAATCTTCAAAAATCGGTCCAGTCAGGAGGAGTTCAGTCACATAGCCACGGAGAGAAGAATTATATATATTAAGATTCTCAGAAATACACTATAACCAGAATGTAATCTTTATTTTATGACACTAAACAATCTATTCACTTTTAGTATTGTATCATAAAATATTTCGGTAATTGAATTAATCCCGGCGTCACTTCTGAGCAATAAAACTTATTGCGCTAAACATTAACCCACTTTATGGATTATTAAAACCACAGAACTGAAAGAATATCAGAAAATACTTTTACTAGATGGAGTTTCATTTATAGATTGCATTTGATAATTTTCAATCATATACATTATGCATATTGCCATTGAAAATAAGTAAAGTTTAATCGAATTCCTTATAAATCAGCAATTTTTATTATTTAAAGAATATATATAAATCATTAGTACAAACTTATTACCATGATCATGAAATTGCATTTTCATACATATTTCATTAATAATATGAGTTAAAATGTGCATAAATATACAGAATTTACTCTAAAGGTCAAATTTGTAGGGTAAGCCTTCTGTCTCCTAATTTTTCTTCCATCTTTCATTAGTAATCGCAGATACCAATGCTCATGTAATTTAGCTTAGGCTAAGTTAACAGCGTTGAATCAGGCACGCTTATTGTTACTGGTTCGCCTTTAGAGTTTTTTTTTTTTTTTTTTTTTTAAATAACGCCGGAGGATAAATGACCTTTTGAAGGACCACAGGTTGTAAGAATGAGGGAACACGTGTGCCGGTAAAGAATTCCATTTTTTTGACGTGCGACAAAGTAAAGAGTTTGCAAACTTCAGTTGTAGAGGTTCGAGGGTGTTAGAGACCTCCACATCACCAATAATTCGGACGGCGCGGCGGCGGAGCCATCCCAGAGGTGCGAGCAATATACAACGCAAGACCGTACGTTGCGGAGGTCCGATGGTAAACGCTCTGTGTCAAAACTAGTAACCCGTCAAATCCAGATAAGAGTAATAAGCATACCATGTCTAATACACCGGGATAATAATTGGTAGAAGTTTCAGTAATCAGAAATCATGTAGTGTTTAAACGTCATACACCGCTTCTATGCTCACTGTTCTATAAAGAAAATGATGTCCAGCGGGCGAAATGAAAGCGAAACGGTCCATAAAAGAGATGTTATCGTTTTTATTTATTGCGGTAACTTTGCGTTTAGGTTCGTAGTATCTGGAGAAAAGTTACTATTTACTAGTGGCTCAGCACTATCGGATTATGTAAAAATTGTAACCTATTTCCATATATTTCATTGAGTTTTGCTTTTTTGTTGCTGGTAAAAGATATCTCTAGAAAATTTTAACTAAATTCTATAAACGCTACACACTCAATGGCCTAATTACGATAGTTATTTCCTGTGTCGGGGGTCCGGAAACATTCACAATGACAAGGACAAATAAACCCAGACTATGAATGTACTTTATTAATTTTTTTTTAACCTAGCCAAGCGTTGTATACGGTTATTTATCAACGCAATTTATCCTGGGTGAACTGTCGAAAGCAGCGCCAAGTTATCTAATCTCATTTGGCACAAAAGCGTGATTTCAATTGCGCCTCTGTAAGTGGAGACATACTGAAAGAGCTGAACGAAAACATTATTTATACTATATATAATTATTTTAAGAGCTCGACCGGGGGCTAGTAATCCACCACCACCACTGTTCCCTTCCTTTTTCCCTTCCTCCTGTTCCGTGGGTTGGAAACGCGCATTTGATACTTCAAGTATAGCAACCGTTCATAAGTTGCGGTTGCTCACCATAAACATCATAAAGTAGCTAAGTTGTGTATCAAATTCTTTTCATGTTCAGAGGAAAGGAAAATATAGTGTGGAAACGTGCAAGTCTTTAAAGATACTCTATGGTGTGTACCTCTTTTTTTATTTTCACTGAGAAATGCATGTACGCACACCACTGCACGTAGTGTACTCGTCAAGTACACCAGGCAGTGGCAGTATGGGACTCGGCCGCCTTGTAGTCTAGCGGGAATACCCACTAAAACTCAGCGAAACTTTCATCGCCACAGTGGAACGTCATGGGGTCGCTTCCACAAACAACCATGAAGCCCCTATGATATTGTTACGGGGAACCTTATCACAGGGGCATAAGGTTCAAAATCGCTTGCTACTCCTTTTGTTTATTTCTACGACCGCCGCGCAGGTTCGAGAAAGATGTATTCTCGAAACATGTAGAATAGCGTTCCGCGGACGGAGCTCTCTCGAACCCGCGTCTGCGTATATAAGCGGCCCGGCGCGTCGACTGAGTCATTCAGTTCTGAGCAACAAGCGAAGAAACTACAAGTGATACCAGTGAACAAGTGCGATAATTAGTGACCTCGGCTATTCTTTTGGACTGTGATTGACCTGCGTTTTGGACCTGTGATTTGTAAAGTTCTGTGTGTAATCTAGACCTCAATAAAGTCTTATTTAGAGCCATCAGGTGTTTGTTTCCAAATCACCGAACCCCAGCCCGTAACAATATGTACCCGTGACATTACCAAACATGAGCCAATCTGCATTGGAGAAGCATGGTGGCTTAAGCTTAAACTTCTAATCTTACTACCTACACTCTACTCACACACAACCTTAACAAGATCTTGTGGCGACCTGGTGGTGCAGCGGTAACGAACCTGCCTCAAGCTCCACAGGTCGCGGGTTCGATTCCCGCTCGGAAAAGATGTTTGTATTAACCATACAACCATTTTTTCTGGTCTGAGTGTGTTTGTCCTTGTCATTGTGTATGTTTCCGGACCCCCGACACAGGATATAATTATCCTAAGGATAAGGATATAATTATCATAACGGCCTCCCCGTTGAGTGTTGAGTTCTCAGAGAAAAATCTCCGAGAAAAAATCTCCGGTCGTCATCGTTCAGGTAGTTGATAATTCATTCCTGTTTTATTACTTTTATTACTATATTATTAACATACTATCATTTTTGGCGTAACAAAAAAACGTGGATTTCTTTTTTACGAATAAAATTCAAAGTAAGCACTAAACCATTATGCGTTAATATAAATCAATTAATAAGTTTAACGTTAGGTATTTTGAAATCAGTATCATAGTGATAAAAATTTAATAAATCTTACGTCGAACGTTCAATCACAATGTGTCAGAAGCGCATTCTCTAGACCGCGAGAGATTACATTAATATATGTAAGTAGTTATCAGTCTGTCAATATCATATCGGCTATTAATGCATACATCCTAATTAGCATTACTTTTAATACTGGATGACTTGAGTTTTTATATGATTTTAAATATTTTTATTCTTGCCCCGGAGTAAAAATGTAGAACCTATTTAATACGTTGGATAAGAAAGGCAATATTTGAAAAAGATGTCATTCTAACGAAGCGTCACATTGATGGTTACTTCAATATTTCACCATAAAGAAAATTACTGTCGTACCGCATATAAAAGGACGAGTCGTTGAAATCCGACGTAGTAGTTACAGTGCTGTGCAATTTATTGTGTTATCTAGTAAAGGGATTAAAAGCATTGTTGGTTACAATAAGTTGTTCATAATGTTAACCTACTTGGATGCAATTGACAAAGGCTTATGGCTATCCTTAGCTTAGTTTGATTTTTTTTTTTATAAAGTATACTAGCAATGCTTTTTTTTTAAATAGCATTACTAATATTCCTATTGCCCCTCCAAATAAGCTCGAAGCTTGCGCTAGGAGTGGGTACGACAATAGCCCAAGGGGTCAGGATCGAACCTGCGACTCTCGCGTTAACGGAGCGAAGTCGGCCTTTCTACCGTTGAGCTATTGAGGCTATTGAATTGAAAATGAATTCTGATAAACCACAGGCGTGGTTTTATATATATATATATATAAATTTAAGTTGATATGGAATGCCCTGTAGACATAATTTTATATGACGTGTTGATACGTCAATTATTGTGGTAGTAAGAAAAGTTATAAAGAGCTTTAGTACAAACACTCGAAGCTAATAATAAAATTTACTCTTCTACCTTGCATTACTCCAGCATCTTGAGGTTTCATGATCTGGGTGAAATTTGTACTTAGCTAAAACATTACAGAGTCACTTATAGAAATTTAAAGTAATATTTCCTCAATTAAAAATGTTTTTAACATGGTTACGCTAGCTAAACGTAATGTCCGTGTGTTTGTCTATTCACCGTGACCACTTCTAAGCGGACATTTTCTCCGTTTCACCTTAATGAACGAAACAATTGAGAGCCCGCTTACTTCGAATGAGGCCTAATGAGATAGATAATTCAATAAGATTTAGAGATAAACTGACAAAATTTGCAATTAATTTTTATTGTTGACACCTTTGTGACGTGATGGTAGTGAATGTGCCTTTAGCCTCAATGGTTGCGGGTTCGATTTCCGCTCGGTGCAGATGTTTATATTGAATTTACAAATATCTGTTTCGGTCTGGGTGTTTGTTCTTGTGAGTCCCCCCGCCCAGCCTCGGAGAGCACGTTAAGTTGTCGGTCCTAGTTGTTGACATAGCATCTGTTAATAATCGTTAACTCTTCATAGGTAATTTTCTGTTATCCAATGAGTTACTGGATGGTCCTTTGGGTTGCGGAGGTCACATGGCAATGGCTCGGTTTAAATACTAGTAACACGTCAAATCAGGATATAACCAGGACAACCGCTTACTACACATAAAAATTGCATCATGTACCTACCTACTATGTAATGTATTTACGTTAATAAATAAAAATACAATGGTGAGCCATATCAGGTATGCACATAGTACAGTACAGTACAGTACAATACAGTACAGTACTGTGTGGGTCATTAAATAGAAGAAGTTTTTGTGCAAGGCAGGCAGTTTTTATATCAAAATCGTACGTCATATGTTACATATAGCATTTAAAATTAAATATTAAAAAAGTTATGAAAACTCTTTACAATATCATTAAAAGTTTTTAATGAACGAAACTCCCAACTTTTTACACTATAATTATATGGTAGCATCACGTTCTCTGTAATTTAAACAAATTTTCGTTCATTGAAATGAAAAAACTTCTACGGGATAGGGATTCATAGAAGTCTTCAAGCGTCGAGTATATAGACACCTTTTCCCCAAAGGCCGGCAACGCATTCTCGACCCCCTTGGTGTTGTGGATGTTCATGGGCGATAGTTGCCACTCACCATCAGGTTTGCCCATATATGATATAAAAAAAAAAGGATTAACTTGGGAAACTAAATTAAAGACTTCTCTTTGAAGAGATGATTAAATCGAATCGAAAAAAAAAAGACAGAATTGGATTTCTACGAGAAAATTCTTCTTAAATATTGAAAACTAAGTTTTGCATTTGACTTTATCCGTCATTATTACAATAAACTATTTACTTGCCTAAAGTTAAATTTGTTTATATACTTACAAAATTATGTCATTAACTTTTGAGCTGTTTAATTGTTAAAATGTAACTGACATACTATCGTATTAATAATATTGCTATAAATTCATATATTTTAAAAACCTTTCATCATCTAATTTATATAAAATTGTAATTAGTTTATTAGTAGTGTGCCAGCTGTAGCGTTTTTTGTCATTATTACAATAAACTATTTACTTGCCTAAAGTTAAATTTGTTTATATACTTACAAAATTATGTCAATAACTTTTGAGCTGGTCAATTGTTAAAATGTAACCGACATACTTTCGTATTAATAATATTACTATAAATTCATATATTTTAAAAACCTTTCATCGTCTAATTTATATAAAATTGTAATTCGTTTATTAGTAGTGTGCTAGCTGTTATGTTTTTTGCAAAAATGAGAGGCGCATCACCTGAAGAGGGTAGTTGGCAAAAGGCCTCGACGTTTAAGAATGAAATAGTATTTTTTTGAACGACAGAGTAGTTAAGCTAAAGTAAGCCATAATATTTAAAAGGTTAAAAAAGGAAATTTTCAAAAGCCAAGTGATTTCAAGACAGATACCTATATCTTGTAAGTTGTGAAATTATTTCTCTACTAACCTTTATAGGAAATGTCCTGGCAGAAACTAATTCTCGTAATAAAAGACCCTCATAATGAGCCTTCATATTGGTAGATACCAATATTTAGTCTAAAGTACTAACTACAAAAGACTTCACGTAACCGGAGCAACATTACGTGGTTCTTAAACTTAAGAAGAATCATATAGATAATAATTAGATATTAATAAAAGTTCATATCAAAGGCGTGTAAACGCCATCGTATCTAATCTAATCTAACTAACATTATAAACGTGAAAGTTTGGATGGATAGGATGGATGGATGGATGGAGGATGGATGTTTGTTTCTCTTTCACGCAAAAATTACTAGAAAGATTTGAATGAAATCTGGTACACATATAGCTTATTACCTGGATTGATATATAGCGTACTTTTCATCCCGGGAAAATGTTGGGTTCTCATGGGGTCATCAAAAAACTACAAAGCCGGGTGGAGGCGTAGCCACAGCTAGTAGTGAATAAAGAATTATATCCTTAACTTATTACATGTTTATCAGTAAAAAATTCTTGTAAACCACTCTAAGGTGACACGCAAGATCTGTTCATCCAATTTATCTATCACTTGAATACATAATCTCCATAGTTTGTCTTTAATCAGAGAAAGAATACTCATGTGAGCACAATACAATTGAACGCGGTTTTGTACTCAGTCGGTCATCGAAAGTGATTTTTGACACGCTTTCCGGTATTAACGCAAAGTAGATGTATGAAAACCTGACGTAGCTGGAAAAATGAGTAGAGTGACTACAAATTCTATTATTGTTTAGGTTTTTTTAGTGTATTATTTGTTTAATTGTAATTTTCTAGCAAGTGGACAAATGTAAATTATTCTTTCCTATTACGAGTTAGAGATAGATTAAAAGACCCATTGAAGAGTAAAGCTAGACGTAAAATGCTCTGTAATACATAAATTTTCGAGTGCTTCATTTGTGTTCCGAATTCCGATCGTGTTTTACGATGATGGAAAACAACATGAAGAAACCTTCCAATACACAATGGAAGATAATATTCTGAGACATGTACAGTCTCCAATTTGCAATGGAGTTACTTTGTGGGTTAAATTCTTAATGCTTAATAGATGAAGAAGACTTTCCATATTTTTGCTATTACATACTTACAAAAACTAACTAAAAATTAAACTAACTAAAATTTAATTTTTTTTTTATTTTTATTTATGTTAGAAGTTGGCAAACAAGCATACGGCCCACCTGATGGTAAGTGGCTGCCGCAGCCTATGAGCGCTTGCAGCAACATTAGTAGGTGCCACTCGCGCGTTGCCAACCTCGAGATATTAGTTCTTAAATCTCGTTCGCCCAGTAATTTCACTAGCGTACAATGCCCTTCTAACCGGAACACAGTAGTGCCTAAGCACTACTATTTGGCGGCAGAATATTGGACACTGCGGTGGTACCTACCTAGCCGGCCTCTTGCAACAAAAGACCTACCAGTGTGACTGATTGCACTGGTGGAATAATCTCTGCTGTAACAGAGGTTATCCCAACAGCGGGCGATGGGGTCGTCACATCCCGACGCCGGTAAAATTTCAACATTAGTAGGAATTAAAGAGTTTGTGCCAAATAAGAGTTTTCAAAGATTATTGAAAACATCAACATCTATTTTGCTAAACGAATAATTTGGTAAGTAGCCAAATTAAGACTAATAGTGATAGTCCCTATTAGACAATCCTCCTCTTTATCAATGCAAAATCAATTCCAAATCAACCTTCTCGGTGTACTTCTACAGGGATGTCTTGGTACTTGGCCAAAATCAGAACTAATAGCATTTTCTTGTGAAATATCAAGACATAGAGCCAAGAATTTACTATTGACGACCCTAATTTCACACGTACACCGGCAATGTTAAATAATCCAATCCAATATCTCCTTTAAATACGAATGCTTGAAAAAGTTACAGTCCTTTGAAATGTTATATGACTGTTTTGGGCTTGACGTGCATTGAAGTGTACATAGTTTTTCAATTTGGCAAAAAACCCACAACCGATACACAAACATGGATTTAGCGGCTCACTGACACCCCATATATGTAAGAAATAAAATTGCGTCTTCTGACAAACACAACCCAAAATTTAAATTTTCAATCGACTACTAAGCTAAAAATTGTTGTAAAGTTTTTCTGTTTGCGTAAGAATTTAACAGAAGTAACTATCGGTATCAAGTGACCCCATTTCAATCTATGCCACGTCGATAAGGTATTACAAAACTCTAATAATACAAACTTGTGCGTGTTTTACACAATGTACGCGTCTACTCTAAGGAATACAATTTAGTGAAAAGGAAGTGAACAACGAGACGAGAAGAAGTCTTGTTAGTATCGGTAAAAATATACACTATAGGTACTGTTGCTATTCGTTGAAAGAGTCAGAGTGCTGAACTCCCTGTTTATCGCTTTCCTTTAACAAGAGTGAGAGTTCGGAAGGAACTTCAAAACTCTCATCATGTTTTCTTGGCTGAATCCTTTTTAACGCCTTTTCCTACTTGTCTCTTTAGTTTGTTTTTATGTGATGCTTTTACGCCTAAACGGTTGAAGCGATTATGGTGAATTTTGTTACAGATATAGATGGAAGCACATAGATTTTTTTATGTTACAAGTTGGCAAACAAGCATACGACCCACCGGCCAGTAAGTGGTTGCCGTAGCCTATGAGCGCTTGCAGCACCATTAGTAGGTGCCACTGACGCGTTGCCAACCTCAAGATATTGGTTCTGAAATCTCCTCTGCCCAGTAATTTCACTAGTGTACAGTGCCCTTCAAACCGGAACACAGTAATGCCTAAGCACTACTATTTGGCGGCAGAATATTTGACACTGCGGTAGTACCTACCTAGCCGGCCTCTTGCAACAAAAGACCTACCCCAGACCAGTGTGACTGATTGCACTGGTGGAATAATCTCTACTATGACAGAGGGTATCCCAACAGCGGACAATGGGGTCGTCCGACGCATTTTTACTAAGAAAATTCAGGGGTGAAATAAGGAATGAAAGTTTTAATATGAACCAGTTATTTCTATATTTAACTAAGACTTGGATAAAAGCTAGCTACTTTATAAAAATATCTTTATATTTTAATATAGTATTATATTATTCATAAGTTAAATTTTTTGACATACTTCTTATTTTTATATAGCAAAAATTTTAACTTTTTAGGATAACTATAACGCAATAGTGGTACAAAAAACAATCATTATTAAAAATACATTATAGCGTACGATTTCTTGATTGAAATTGAAATCTACGTTTATGTACCTTAAAGTTTTAATCAAAAACCTCAATTTTTGAAGCCTCAATAGCTCAACGGTAGAAGGGCCGACTGCGCTCCGTTAACGCGAGAGTCGAGGGTTCGATCCGGACCCCCTTGGGCTATTGTCGTACCCACTCCTAGCGCAAGCTTCGAGCTTATTTGGAGGGGCAATAGGTATATTACTAATGCCTTGAAAAATCATTGCTAATAATCTTTAAAAAAAAAAAAAAAAAAACGGACAGCAAATACATTTTACACGCAATAAAACAAAAAGACCACTTCAAGTACAAAATTTAACACATCGTAAAAGACACGTTATTTCGTCCTTTATTAAGCATTAAACTACGTTTATATTTGTACGGATATAATCGTAAATTTAGGGCGGAAAATAAATATAAAAAATGCCGAATCGTAAAATCGTTAACCGGTTTCTTGTTTTTACGTTTTTAGACGGCAGATTTACTCGGGCTTTGCAATTTGTTCACAACCAAATGACATCATGGTAAAAATAATGACTGCTAAACGAAAACCAATACGTTCATTACATATATTTACATCAAAAATGATACTTAAAAAAATCGACGTTGTGGCACAGTGATAGCGAACCCGCCTTAAGCGCCACAGGTCGCAGGTATTGACCATGTATGTGTTTCCGGATCCCCGACAAAGGATATCACTATCCTAATGGATGACGTTGAGTGTGTAGCATTTATTCATTTATTTTATTTAAAAATCTCTAATGATATTACTCAATGACTAAAATATAAGTCACAACTAGTAGACGAAAAATGTAAACGTATCAAAACTTAGTTTAAATTCAAAGTCCACACCTGATACATTACAGGTGACTGAATTTTTAAAAATACATATGTATTATAATTTATATACCAATCTAGCCAGCTTTATCCTATCGAAAATAAAGTAACCCTTACTTTTGAACAAAAGGTTCCATTTTATGTACACTCCACTCTAAAATACATTTGGGCATCGTAACTCAAGGTTACACTACAATAGGGCACATCAGCCACGGAGGCTCTTAAAAACTCATCTCACAGTAATTCATATGAAAGTGAAACCTATACTTTCTTGTTATGTACATATATAGGTTAATAAATTCACTTTCATGACCTTCTCAGGGCGTATTAAAAAGTAAAAGTAAAACATAATTGCTTCCACTGCAGGGCTTTATAATTATAATAGTTATTATTGCGGCGAAAGTGTTTTTTAAAAGATTATCTTGGAGATTGCTTTTTTAATTTTTATAGAACTGTTTTTATGTTTAATTATCAATCTTAAACGCTGATATTATGAGCCCTTTTATACCAACTACAGGTATTCGAAATCCCACTAATTTTCAATATAACTTTGTTCTTGTGTATATTGACAATTATTCTGTTATAGTGCCATCATGACCAGCCGGCCGCTTGCAACAAAAGACCTACTACCAGTGTGACTGATTGCACTCGTGGAATAATGTCTGCTGTGACAGAGATTATCCTAATAGCGGGCTATATAGCGGGAATATTATCCTAATTTTAAGACGTTGGGACGTGACGACCCGACGCCTAATAATTCAACTCATTAGAAATAGTCCCAATATTTTTACAAGTTTGACGTTTCAATCAATGTTGAAAAAAAAATTAGAAGATATTTTCTTCATGCCCGTTGCCTCTTTTATCTTAATAAAAACATGACACAATAATAATTCTTCTCAATTTCTTATCCCGTCGTTGAAGGATAATCGCTGTCACTATAACTCACCGCAGATCCAACATACCCTCATAAGTTAGGGGTATTATCAGGCCTGTATAAATAACGTTAATTCCGAAGACGGATCACATTCTCTCTCGATTATTGGATGAACGAGCAAATTTATCCATTCCGGAAAACATTATGTCAAGCCTGAATCTTTCGTTTCGTTATGTATGTCTCTCTCATTCTTTTTTTTCAGACGACGTTGTGGCGAAGCGGTCGCAAGCCTGCATTAAGTTCCACATGTCGCGGGTTCGATTGCCGCTCGGAGCAGATATTTGTATTAAACATACAGGCATGTTTACCGGCCTGGGTGTGTCCTTGTCCATGTGTATGTTTCCGGACCCCCGACACAGGATACAACTAATCCAATTTACATCAATTTTTTTAAACTCGGGTTGTAAGATTTTCCAAGATGGAACGGATGTTCAAGATGGAACAAATACCATATTATATAAAATACAAGAAAAAATTATACGCAAGTTGAGATAAAGGCCAAGTTATTATTTTTTTTCAATGTTGACTGTGTTGGTAATGTAAAACATCAACAGGTGCAGTCGATATCCCACTGTGTTGGAATAATTCATACGACAAAAGTAAATAAAGATAGTATGTAAGTAGTTAATAACGAATTATCTTCTGATAATATTTATTTATTCGGACGATATGATAGCAACCGGGACCGACAGCTTATCGTGCTCTGCGAGCCACGGTCGGGAGATCCACAAAGAAAAACGCACAGACCGAGACAGATATACACATAAAAATATCGACCCCGAGCGGGAATTGAACCCGTGAGAATAAAGGCAGGCTTGCTCCCAATACGCCACAACGTTCGCCATAATATCACGTTACAGACACACAAAAATAACCGATTTATTTTTTGAAGATGTCTCAATAAACATCCCATCAACACACTATACCCTCACGCCAACTTAAGGCTCTAAATCTCATTCTATCAGCGGTGTCAGTTTATGCTAGGCTTAAATTCAATCTCCACGTGTTAAAGGCCCATCAAATTCTTTAAAGCCTGCAAGGCCGCTACCCATAAACAAGAACAATCTAAGCCGGGTTTATGGCGAAGGGTTATATAACCGTATCTGCGAAGTAACGTTCATGTGACAGTGTAACTTGACATTTCTCTGGCCTTTTTGAGAATTCTACTTTACACTTAATCCTACAAATCAAATTTAATCACTAATATTATAAATAGACGATAATAAGCAATACCACGTCAACCCACACGAATATCATTTCCAGAAAAACGCGTTTGAAAATTTTGAACAACTTGCTTTATATAATTTTTTTATGTATTGGTCAAGTTTTGGCAATTTCAGATTTATGTAAGTTATTTTACTTATGTTTACCAAAAAATAAGTGTACAAACTGCATATTTCGTATATAATATAACCCAAAACGTTTAACATAATACATAAATTGCATGATTAAAAAATGGCTTTTTTAGAAGTTTTAAAGCTTAAAACCCTACAAATATTAAAGAAAAATGTTTTTCAGTCATTTACCAACACTTCTGCATATATAACTCAGTTTATTCAATTTTGTGGGTTGACATGGTATTGCTTATTTGCGTCCAAATGTAAAAGTTTGGATGGATGGTTGTTAGTTACTCTAGCTTATTACCTGGAATAACATATAGCATACTTTTTATCTTTAAAAAAATGTTGGATTCCTATGGGGTCATCAAAAAACTACATAACGAAAGCGGAACCGCGAGCACAGCTAGTATTATAAATATGAAAGTCTGTATGGTTGGTAGTTTAGATGTTTGTTACTCAATCATGCAAAAGCGGCTGAATGGATTTGGATGAAATTTAGCATTATTATCTAGATTAACACACAGGATATTTTTTTCTCGTGAACATTAGTTCAGATCCTGTGAGATTATTAAAAAAATGTACTACAGGATATGTTTATTTGAAATTTGCTATTAATTTATCTATTGAATCATTTCATATATTTATTTCATCTGCGTAGATAAATAAATAAACGCTACATACTCAACGGCCCCCATTAGGATAGTTATATCTTAATTCGAGGGTCCCGAAACGTACACAATGACAAACACACCCAGATCGGAAAACAAGCTTGTATTCTCAATAAAACCATCTACTCTGAGCGGGAATCGAATGCGACCTGTGGCGCTTATGGCAGGTTCACTACCGCTGCGCCACAACGTCGTCAAAGGATTTCAGATTTATGTTTCGTCCAGGCGCTTACTCTAGTTATCATATTAAGTAATAAGTCAGGAGGCTCATTAAAAACGGCCCAAAACTGACTAAATATTACATAACAATCCAGCCAAATTGAGAACCTTTTTGAAATTGCTTACAAATTATGCGTTATATTTCCAGATAACGGGTAGAATTCCGTATTTATACGGTACTTAATTGGTAGCGGAACTGCACAAATGGTTACAATGTTGAGTGCTCAATGTAAATTTATTTTATTGCATGAAAAGTGCAAAAAACTCTTTATTCACTAGAGAAAGTCGGATCGACTCGATGATTCGGAAACAAAATGCATATAACAAAAACAAAGAAAGTGCATCTCGATGTCGAGACGTGATGTGATAATATTGAGTTTTACAACAAAATAAAATTGTATATAGAAGAAAGAAAGAAAGAAATTCTTCTTTCTTTAAAAAATTGTATATATGTAAAGAATATCAAATAGCAAACTACTTTTTTTATTTAATGTAAAATTTAAACGGCTAACACTCACGTTCAATCGGTTTAAGTACCGACTAGTTTCGGACTCATCGGAGGTCCTTCATCAGGGTGAGTGGGTTACGTTCATTATGTCTCACGATAGTTTTAATAATTTAATTACTTTTTTTATATTTTTAAAATCCTTGTATGCAACTATTTTAAGAAAAGAAGTTCGAAATTGACAAGCATATAGACATATTATTTTTATTTCATTCTAATATAAGCCGCTGTTAGTTTCTCATCTGAATACTTATTTCTATTTCGTAGTAAAATTATACACGAGAGGCGAAGAATTGTGCACGGAGGTCGCTCTACAACACAGCATAGATACCCTTGTTGTTCATCCATATCATAATGATCAAGTCATTAGACTTTGGCCATTGAAGACGACTTACCATGTTACCATCAGACGACTGGTGATGCCAGTCGTCCCTTTCATTAGATCCTTCTTCATTGCAACAATTCAATAAATTCATCGTGATTTCGATTACGATTAATGATGATTTTTAAAACCAAGCCTTTCTCCAGGATTACTTACGAGTATTTAAATTAAGGTGATACGAGGCAACAGTATGTCAGACTGAGTGACTGATGTTAGGGTTACTTCAGCCCTATATATAACACATATAAATAAATATATAAACGCTAAACAGTCAACGGCCCCCATTAGGATAGCTACATCCTGTGACGGGGGTCCGGAAACATTCACAATGACAAGGACAAACTCCCAGACCGCAACACATGCCTGTATGATCAATACAAACATCTGTTCCAAACGGAAATCGAACCCGCGACCTCTGGTGCTTAAGGCAGGTTCGTTTCGCCGGGGCGTCATGGTAGTGTGCGAAAGCGGTCCCATGACGTCCCAATATGGCGTAGACGTATTCGCAGAGTTTTAGTGGGTACTGCTTCACAGGTGGTCGAGTCCAACACTACCACTCGCTAGCGTGCTCTTCGGAACACGCTAGGCGAGTGGTGTGCGTAAATGCATTTCTCTGCGTCAACAAAAAAAAAAAAAAAAAGGTTCGCTATCGCTGGTCCGCAACGTGGTCAATATAATGTAAACTTCTTTACTAGCCAGAAGATTTAAAGCAAAACGATTTTTTCTAATTCCTGAGATTAACGCCTCTAAACAGATAAGAGACCTTAAGCTTTGAATATTACTATAGTTAAAACATAACTCAAATTATTTAAGAGGCCCAAGGTTAGTATTTAAACAAAGAGAGACTTTCGTAGTGGGGATTTAATTTATACGTACATAATACCTATAATCTCTGATAACTTAAGTACATCGATACAATGTAATCCACAAACATTGTGAGCGCTTTATTATTCAGTCCATGTTTCTGAATACATTATAGATGTAAGTTTGATGCAGCACTAAAACTTAAATTGTCAGTGCAGCCAAGTTAATGTATGCAAAAAAATATTTTATATGGAACAGCTTTTTATCAAAATTTCGTGGTACTAGAGCCCTGCCGGTTTTTTTCAAGGTAGTAGCGCACTCTGGTGTCTCATTTCAATAAGAAATGTTTGCTACCTTACCTGGTATAAAAAAGTACGAAAGCGACTAAGGAAAAACGCTAGCAATATCAATAGAATTTTGCCGGCGTCGGGATGTGTCGACCCCATCGACCACTGTTGAGATAACTTCTGCCACAGCACAGATTATTCCACCAGTGCAATCAGTCACACTGGTGGTAGGTCTTCTGTTGTAAGAGGCCGGCTAGGTAGGTACCACCGCAGTGTCAAATATTCTACCGACAAACAGTAGTACTGCGTTCCGGTTTGAAGGGCACTGTTGGCTAGTGAAATTACTGGGCAAAGGAGATTTAAGAACCAATATCTCGAGGTTGGCAACGCGTGAGTAGCAACTACTAATGGTGCTGCAAGCGCTCATAGGCAACGGCAACCGCTTACCATCAGGTGGGACGTATGCTTGCTTGCCAATTTGTAACATAAAAAAAATGTTAATTGAATAAGATTAAATGGAAGGGCCGTGTTTACTATGCAATAAGCAGTACAAGTATACGTAGTTTGCTATCTTATACTCGGATCACGTCAAGTAAATCTTATTTCACTTTCATTTTGAATAATTTCGTCGATCTATCGAGGCCCAACCAACCATGGGTTGCCATAGACACTTTCGCTTGTACATTTTATATGAATACATTTGCGTTGTACATAGAACAGAGGCTACATAGGAATTGCTTTGGCGTCTGTTTTAATCTACCCAGTATATTTGAAATTTAAGATAACGCAATTTTTTAATAAATTACCACATTGCTTCTGTACTATTTCAGAGTCGACGGCATCCGGTAGATTTTTGGGCGAAACAATTATTATTATAATATGTATTCCTCATCATAAATTGCTATATCTAAAATACAGTAAAAGATCCTCAAAATTCCTGACAAGTGTTATTTTTAATATAATATTAAGTACTAGTTTATAATATGTATGTATATTTTATGGGCTTATACAGGCATGGGTTCTGGTCTGTATGTTTTTTTTTACTAATATTCCTATTGCCCCTCCAAATAACACAGTACGACAGTAGCCCAAGAGGGTCGGGATCGAACCCGCGACTCTCGTGTTAACGAAGTGAGGTCGGCCCTTCTACCGTTGAGGCTTTAATATTTGTATATATCCCAGACTATACCAAACAGAGACACAGACACCCAGAATTGGTCTAATGGGGACCAAATGAGAGTAGCGTTGTAGGTAGTTATTGATACCATTTCCATGACTCTTATGTTCTAAGCGTTGTTTACGTGTTAAGATGTCATTCGATATCAGAGATGAAAACACCATAACTGAAATGGGACTTCGTTGACTGTTTCTTTTTGTATCACGTCTGTCACGTAACACGGTGGAGTGATATGAATCGGTAAATAGAATTTTGTGAAAAGAAAAAGTTATGATCATTTTTATGAGACGGAATAATATTTCCTTGTGAGAAAACGAGCAAAGGAGCGTTAAAAATACTACGGAGGCTAAAAAAATATATAATTTTATGTGAATTAATTTAACATGGGCTTATTTAAAATGAATATAAGAGGAGGCTTTTGTTGGTTGTAAGTTTGTAACCAATAATAATTTATTAGGGTTTATTTTAGTTGTTGCTTTTATTAAAAACTAATTAAGTTCAACTTTTTAGATGACTGAGAACCTAAAACATTGTTTCTCTCTTTTTATATTTTAGTTTCCAAGTCTAAGTTCAATTTATATTTCCTCAGTAACATAGATACAAAGTCAATCAAATGAGTTAGAATAAATGACTTACATTTCCACATGCTCCGTAACACTATAAATGATTGAATTTCGCAACCATTATGATATAGAAAGCTTGAAGATGACTGACAAAAAGCATAGCTGTTCTTTATCATCTTCTTAATTCAAATCAAATATTCCTTAAAATGAAATCCTTTAGCTAGCAAGGTGAATATCACCAAAAGGATTCCTATCTGTGCATCTTGTGTGTGTAAAAGATAAGAAAGTAGTGCATAAGAATGCTTACTGTAAAATAGCTCACCGGAGCCCGCCCGGGGCGAGGCGCGAGCGGGCGCGTACAGCGCTAACAGCGCCAGCGCCCAACACCATGACATCACAACCACACCTGAAAAAGAAAATATATTTTATTATAAGTAAGAAAGAGAAGAGAATATTTACAAATAAACTACCCTCTATCCTAACGTCATTCCTAGGACACCTAATTCATCAAACTTCAAGACGTTTAACCTACAGAGCGTATTACATTAACATCAATTCAATACATATTTCATTTTAATTACATAGTAAAACACAATTGATATAAACCAAGAAATCTTTCAATATCCCATAATATAGCCCAAAAATTACTAGTAACACCAAATTTTCAAACGGGCCAGTTTAGAAAATCGGCGTCAAGTAACAGCATGATTAGGTACTCTTCCGTTTTGTGCGAGGAGTGAGAGCGCCGGAGGTCCAAAAACCTTTGGCACTCGGGGACTGCTGCGGTAAAGCTATTGCATAGCATTTTTTATTTACTTATGCAATATATAAAATGTTGGCTGTTTTTAAAAAGTTAAAATACACATGAAATCGAACATTGATTTCAAGTTAATAAGATACAATTTTGTCTATAATTCAAAATTTCATTGAAATAAAGTAAGAAACTTCGTAACTAATTCAAAATATTTGAATTTGGAACGTAAGTACGTCATCAATTATACATACATACATACATGATACATTTTATATGAAACTTTAACTTTATAGAATAAAATCCTTTTGCATATATAAGAATTATGTATAAAGGATATTTTTTTATTCTTTCGAATAAAAAAAAACCTTTATACATAATTCTTATTACTATATATAAAGGTTACATATTATTTTTTGAAAATTGAACATTAGTGTTTACAGCGTATTATTTAAAGATCATTTTCCAATACATTTATTGAGTTATTTGTTATAATTTTTTTGTGGGGAGTGTTAGGTTTTATTTTTGTTATGGAATTTCTTGATTCGGTCGCCGCGCTCAAAGCCCGCGATAACAGCTAGGCAATAGCTTAAAAATTCCGCCTTTCTGACAGCTATTAAACTGAAGTCCTAGAGCGGAAGCTTATTGGTCACAGGTCGTTCTTTTTGGACACCACATCGAGTATATAGTACATATGTGTTTATCGATTGTCAACATGCCTAATATATCCTGTAAATAGTTCACACCTACATTCATATACCATATTACACCGTCCGTCTCTTTTATATCTACAGAATACAGTTAAAATTTACTCTGTACCATACAACAGTAGTAGCTGGTCGCAAATTACTTACACGATAAGCCGTTTGAATTATTACAAAACATCTATAATTCAAGGCTAATTTATTTCAATTCTGATAAAATGTCTCGGCGAGGCTTAGAACGACATCAGAAACGCTAAATCTTTTAGCGTTCTGAGTCTTATCATAAAGCGTCTGCTTTACTTCCATAATCCTGAAATTAATGGATGACGCGAAGCCAACTTCGAGACGACTTCAGAAAATTTAACTGACCCTATTATACGTAAGACTTATTGTTGGTGACAGTTATGAAGAGTATATAAAATTCGACCTTTATATTTACAATCATAAAATCTTATAATATTTATACGTGAATTTGAAATAAAAAAATAATTGTTGAAAATTATATTACTAGCTCGCGTGAATGACGTTTTAATAATGGACCATAAAGCAATATAAAAGTAGTTCCTTATACAAATTTTAATCCCCTATATCACCTTCTTCAATTGACCTTAAATTGTTGAATTAGATGTTTGTATTGATCATACAGGCTAGTGTTCTATCTAGTCTAGGCGTGTTTGTCCTTATAACAACACACAGTTCAGACACAGGATATAACTATCCTAATCGGATCGGACTTAGTTTTTCTGGAAATTGCGATTTTTTATAACTTCGATAAGCAATAATCTTTACTGTGCTACTGAGGTGTTGTCTGCTGTTCACCTAACATAAATAATCTTACGCAGTAGAGTCTCTACTGAATAATTCGCTAAGCATATACGCTATATATATATATATATTATTTTATGACGGTTAGCAAAGAAACTTACGGTCCTTGTAAACGGTCACCGCAACCTATGAACGCTTGGTATGCTTGAAATATATATATGCATGTTGCCAACCCACATATAGAAGGGAGAGGTTGAAAAGGGGAAAAGGAAGAGAGCAGAGAAAAGAGATTGGGCCTTCGGCGCTCTCACTCATCGCACGAAACGCAACAGTCCATAATGATACTGTCATTTTACGCCGATTTCTGTAAGAGAGTAGTAGGTACTTCTTCGGTACCGACCCATTTGTGCTTGGTGAAGCATGGTTGATAAGAAATTTAAATTCTTAAATTATAGTGACTTTTACACATATTTATTCTTCAAAGAAATCGAATCCAAGATTTATCCCCCATTCAAGTGTTCAGATTTGCTGTTGCAGTTTTAAATACGGCTAGCTATTAGTACGATAAGCCTAACTAGAAAGCACCTGTATAAGCTGTACTAGCGTGGCTACTTTGATAAGGGATTTATTTCGCGTAACTAGGTCGAAAACTGGATGAAAATATTATGATTATGTTTTATTACTTACAATTACTATTTACTGAAGTTTTTCTCGTGAATATACATTAACTTTTAAATTTGAATGACATATAATTACTGTACGTTGAATTTCATGCAGGATATAAAACTTAATTGTAAAATTTGACATGTAGTTGATTATATTTGAAATGGGTAACATTAGAGTTTCTTGCCGGTTGTTCTCTGCAAAATCTACATACAATAATTCAGAATCGGTGGTAGCTTCACTTAGAGGGGTACAACAGACTTTGATTTGATTTGATTTTGATTTGATTAATTTGATTCAAAAGTGCTTAGAAGCCTATTTGTATTAAGAATATTTTGAGTTTGAATATAATATAACACGTCTCATAAACTTCATCTGATCAACTCCTATCGTACAGTGCTCAAGAAGCTGACGCTATCGATCCATAACTTTCGCGCTAAGTAAGCACCAGCTCAGTGAACTTGTATTTTGATAGCTTGGTAGCGACATAAATATTTTTTCTAGTTTTTGAACCTTCAAAGAGATGTTAATACGAATTCCAAAATGCTCTATTCATTACATGATAGAGATTTACAGCTCCTAAGAATTTGCGCATTAAGAGAAAACTGAGGTTGCCAGAGTAGCTCAACAGAGTAACTCAATTTAGTCTCAAGCCGTTATCCCTTAATAAGCCTAAAGATTTTAGTTTCGCCTCGCTGTTTACGTTTTTCAATTATTTCCAAGCATCTAATACCTTAAACGATAGCACTAACTTTTCTCAAAGCAAAAAATATGTCTAAATCAATAATAAACGAGTGAATTAAAGGTTGTTCTATACTTTTAACTCAATGAACTTTTAGTTAAGTTAACAAATTATTTAGTTCATCATTATTAATTTATAGTTTTATAATATGACTTATTTTATATTATACTTAGTATAGTAGTAATCTATGTATATGTTTACGTGTGCAAAGTAGCACCACCTACCCTTTGTTTTTTTCCTAAAGCCGAGGTTTTCTGATGATCGCGATATAGGTGTAGTGCCACTAGGCAGCATAGTGGATAAGCAGCCCAAATTGCGAATAAAAGCTATTTACTTATAAATAACTTTTATTATAAAAAACGGCAGGCAAAATTATAACGTCGGGTCTAAGAAAAGCAATTTCCACGTCGGTCGTCAAAAGAATAATTCTATTGAAAAAAATTCCTTTGAATAAAAGTTTCAAACTCTATTTCCCTGTCGACGTGATTGAAAATGACATTACGATAAAACGTTAGGAAATTGTACTGTTTCTTATATTAGCCTTTCGGGAATTTGTTTTTGACAATTTTAATGACAATTTGATATTCACTTTATATAATCAAACTTTGAACTTCAAATAATTATAATTGGTAATTTACTACTGAAGATAAAGCTAAGTCTACAATCAATATTATACTTTTTTAAATTTCTTGATGATTGCCAAACAAGCACAATCCGCCTGATCCGTAAGCAGTCACAGCAGCCTATGAACACGCGCGATACTTGAAGTATCACATGCGTGTTACCAACCCCAGAGATAGAGGGATAGAGGGATGCAGATACGAGACATGTCAATAATTTTATTTACTGAAACGCACTCATAATTGTACTGATTCTGTTCTTGAATCAGGAATTTTATTTCATCATGTGCGTGCTTCATCATCATTCATTTTTATAAAGAATAAGTATTCAAAAATTTTTCATCACGAAAGGTAAATACAATTATCCACCCATATTATTCTCAGGTACGAGAAACGAGCGAAACTTTACCACTCTCGGAAACTTCGACAACGTACAATTGTCGACAATTTTAGTTTCTGAAGTTCTTTCAACGGAGGCCTTTCATCGTTTAAGTTTAATTTTTAAAATTTAATTTCGTATAACGCAATTGAAAAATTATGGTTGTAGAAAATGTACTTATTATTTTTTTTAAATTGATATAGTGTGTACGCAATACACACACACACACACAAAATAATTATGGCGCGTCGTGTCTCTCCATTAGCGTATTGAAAAATTAAGGTGAAAATTATAACCATTTTGTAGCAATATAATTATATACACTCTCTAAACTCTATAAAAGTCATAGCACTATTGAAATATTCTGTTCAGATATGCATAATATAATTAGCTTCAATCCTCCATAATTATATATACATCTTAATCTCTTTTCCAAAATCATTGAACAGGCCAGCATAAAATAATAATAAGAAAGTGTCATCAAAATTAGATTACAAACGGCAAAAGTGTGGATCATCTAAGTGCAGAGTAGTAAGTAGCTTAATATGGTTAAGTACCTATATTACTATAGAAGGCGTTAGCATATTGCTATATGGGCAGACATATTAATGGCCTACAATATTTCCTAACCTTGGTTATTTAAACTTAGTTTAGTCTGATTGTCTTCCTTAAATAAATAAAAATACACATAACCTTCTTTCTTAAATCGGCTTACACCCGATAAAGTAAAAGTAGATTTATAGTATACTTACAATTTGAAAGCGTAAGACAAACTCTCATCTCGTTATATCCCTTTTAAGGTACCTTCGAATAAATCAATAACACTTACACTGGATTCATTGCTTAATAAATCTCATTTTGAATGAGCATTCGTCTTATTCAATAAACGGCTACATTTTCTTAGCTTGTATATACCAGTCGTTACGTTTCTAGAATTTTAAAATCAAGTATCAAGTCTCATTAGAATTTTATAGATTTCTAATGTATTTTATATCTTCTAATCTTTTATTACCTTACTGTTTATATCATACTAGCTTCTGTCAGCGGCTTCGCTTGCGTGAATAACGATTTTAATACAAACTTTAAAACCTCATTTCTTTTTTTTTTTATGTTAGAAGTTGGCAAACAAGCATACGGCCCACCTGATGGTAAGTGGATGCCGTAGCCTATGAGCGCTTGCAGCACTATTAGTAGGTGCCACTCACGCGTTGCCAACCTCGAGATATTAGTTCTTAAATCTCGTTCGCCCAGTAATTTCACTAGCGTACAATGCCCTTCAAACTGAACACAGTAGTGCCTAAGCACTACTATTTGGCGGCAGAATATTGGACACTGCGGTGGTACCTACCTAGCCGGCCTCTTGCAACAAAAGACCTACCACCAGTGTGACTGATTCCACTGGTGGAATAATCTCTGTTGTGACAGAGGTTATCCCAACAGCGGGCGATGGGGTCGTCACATCCCGACGCCTGAAAATTCAACACTTCAGTTGTGAAATTTTAGAAAATGTCAAAACCCGTCTTTCAATATCTTTAGTTGATTGTTTGAAAACACGGATCAATCCCCACACCACGAATCCCTATGAAAAAATTCAGATTTAACCACACTAACTGAACTAGTAACTAATTTCGTAACAATTACGTAAATTTCTATCAAATGTTAGCGATTATAGTACGGTTCTGTGAGATAAATACTGGCTCTGACCCTTTCATGTGCTCTATGGAGAACAGTAAGTATTCACAATGACAATATTATAATATATACGCCGAGCAAAAACCGAAGTCTTGACGAGCAAATTTCATATTCATTAAATAAGTAATAATAATAATGTTAAGTATATTCAATATGATATAGCTGATAATAGCTGAAGAAATTTCTATATTTAGATCAAAGTATGAAACGTAAAAGGTTTTCTCTATTCCAAGTAAAAAGCGCTAAAGGTCAATCTCTCAATCAATCTCGAGCCACTTTGAAAGTTTTTCCATTAATTTTAGTAAGAAATCTTTAGACCTTTTTATAAGAGAGTTGGAAAAACCTTTCTATATTATTTATTCCAAAAAAGTAGTAAACAGGATTATGATCTACAAGTAGTAAACTATAACTGTACTATAGACGCTTGAAACTTTAGTAGCATCAGAAGACAGTTGACGACCAAACGGAAGGAGTGGAGAATGAAATGAAATGAAAGGAAAAAAGTGGCCTGAATTTAGCACTAAGCACTCCTACTCATCCAGGCAAGGCTTTACTAATAAATGAAACCTAATAACCCCAATCAGAGCACTTAACTTTTATACAAAAGAAAACAAAAAACATTTACGTTTGTATTCTCTTTTAAGTAACATCTGGGTCGCCTTTACCAGTTATATTCGTGAATACACGAAGAATAATAAAGTAATCACAATAAACCCGTTTACAGCTTCTCAAATATCAAAGAGCCTTTCCTCGACATCAAAAACCAGCTTTTATTTTATCCCTTTTGTAAATAAGACGATAGGATCAAATAAACCCGCCTCTTAAGGGGGATCCGGGTTTTATGAACCGCATTCCACTTACGATTACAATATGCATAAAGTCATTTTTGTGAAAAAAATATAACATAGTATATACAGACATATTATAATATGTCTGAATATACATAGTAATGTTTTAAAAAAAGTGCCATCCAGAAACTCCTAAACAATAAAAAGAGGCCGAAAGCACCATCCATGGTTTTTAATGTGAGCATCGGATAACCAAAATCTAACCTGGTCTGTCCTTTCCCCTCCGAAGCACGGTTTTCCAATTCTCTCCCCTTGTGTGGTCAACGTGCTTGTAACAGATGTGGTCTTGCAAGCGTCTGTAACTCTAAAGACTGCAGTGACCAGTCACCGATCAGGGACATTACTTAATTACGTGAAGCTTTTAGGGGAAGAGAGGTCTAACCGAATCAAATATTTCGTAATTTTACTTACTGAATTTTTAACGGTTTAGTGTATTTAATACAAAAACTGCGCATTTTGCATGAAGCCTCAATATCTCAACGATAGAAGGCCCGACTGCGCTCCGATTACGCGAGAGTCACGGGTTCGATCCCCTTGGGATATTGTCGTACCCTGTCGTACTCCTAGCGCAAGCTTCGAGCTTATTTGGCCCCTCCAAATAGGAATATTAGTAATGCCTAGAAAAAGCATTGCTAATATTCTTAAAAAAAATCTTACGTGAGTTTAAGGTAGTTGACTTCTTCAACTCAAATCTCAAGATATCACACAAAAGGGAGAAGGCAAAAATTTGCAAAATAACGTGATGTAAATAATGGACGCCCTTAGGCGTCGTACGATTGGTTGTACAGATTATTGTATATGATGCTACATACATTTATGTATACGTTTTTTCCATGCATATTAATTAGTTTCTGCTCACTGCTTCATCTATAATAAACTCGAATATGTGCAGAGCGAAATAGGGTTCTTGTACGTGCAGCTTTATATTTAGAATATTCATAAAGATATTTGTAGTTCTTTTTAGGTAACAGTTGAACGGATATTCCGAATAAAAGTATTTGATAACTTATTAAATTGATAATTTATAACGATTATTATTATTAATAATATTGACAAAAATTGTACAGCTTAAATATCAAAGGATATTAACAAAAAATTGAATATACAAATGATAAATCGTAATATGATTACGAATTAAAAAACACATCGCAACAAAATAATAAAAAACCATAAAAATATAAAAAGTACTATTCATAAGAAAGAGCGCACATCCGAAGAGAAGCATAAAGTCGGAAGCAATTCGAAGCATTTCGAAGCGTTTAGACACAAACAGCGTTATTATGTTATTACCTGGGAGTGATATTACACACCCGTCATTAGCCTTATTAAATTCCATTGTCTGTAATAATATTTGTTCCGCTTATTTCATAGCTGTCGATGTAAGGCGTAAGCTTGAATACACATGCGATGATATCGCTGTAGTATACCAAAGGCTTATTTATACTCATGAAAAGATAGTAATATATTTTCCTTGGTCGCGGGTTCGATTCCCGCTCAAACCAGATGTTTGTATGGAATATACAGTTTTCCTGTCTGGGTGTATTTGTCTTTGTCATTGTCTATGTTTCCGGACCCCCGACACAGGCTATAACCATCCTAATGGGGGCCGTTGTGTGTGTAGAGTTTATTCATCTATTTATTTCATTCCTATATTCTTAATATAAAATAAAACATTATTATGAAATAATCAAAATTAAAGAAAATACTACTACATACAATGTGGATGTAGTGACCCTGAACAATTACTTTTTATATTTTGAAAAGTTCGTTTCTATCCCTCGATGCTTTTGAAGTCGGAACGTCGAAAGCATACCCCAATTAAAACATAATTCGCAAATTCAGATCACAGAAACGAAAAGATACAAAAATACTCTGAAAAGATGAATTTATAGCCATCTTCGTTTTGAAGAAGCGTAATTCACCTGTCTATTTCACAACTTTGTTTTAAATTAATGATAGTCAGTAGCAATGAAAGTGAGAGTTCTCTCTTTCTTAAGATTATCGTATAGCAATTACTAGTTATCGAACTGTTCATATAGTTATTACAATAGCCTTAATAGTTCAACGGTAGAAGGGCCGACACTGCTCCGTTAACGCGAGAGTCGCGGGTTTGATCATGACAACCTTGGGCTATAGTCGTACGTACTCTTTGCGCAAGCTTCGAATTTATTTGGATAAAATTGTGAAATTATCATAGGGCAATAGGAATATTAGTTTTTTTTCGGAATGTGTATTGCTGTTGGCCCTACTGGCCTTGACAGCGTCACCGGGCGGGACAGGAATATTAGTACCGCCTTGAAAAAAGCATTGCTAGTATTCGCTTTTAAATAAACAAAACAAATACACAATAAGAACCAATTAGTGCATTTTTTTTTATTTTATTTCTCAAACAAAAATATACAATTAACATACTTTTTAAGTAAAAGTATAGTTTTGAGGTGTGATTTTTCGCTCAATTATTCAAACCGAGACCTTAAGGGCCACGCGAAGCGAAAGTAAGCCTATTTTCTTTTGTATGTGAAAACAGTTACCGACGTTTATCTTGAAAGCAAATTACACTTAAATCTAAAAATACCTTCACCTGGATTACAATAAATCTGTATTATTAATTTGACCAAGCGAAGCGAGGTCTTAAGGTCTAATTGGAATCCAGACATGGGCCACAAATGAGCAGTCCGGCGTTTTTTGTTCAACGACAACTCCCAATCCATTAATAAACGCTACACACTCAAGGACCCCATTAAGATAGTGATATCTTGCGTCTGGGGTCCGGAAATATACACAAGGACAAGGACAAATACATCTGCTATGTCTAATCTATCTCTTTTCAATTTGATTATGATCTTAATTTTTTGCATAATTTTTGAGTTTAAGGAAAAGTTTCTAAAACTTGAACATTTTAATTCCTAAGTACTGCTTATTTAGTCAATAGATTTTTATAGTCATAAGTAATCTATTGGAAAGATGAGAGGAGTTACTGAGGATATTTCTATAAACAGATCTCAGATTGGGACAAACTGCTAGTGTAGGAACAAGTTCTGATCGTAGTCGCATGTAGTCTGTTTTGCATATCGTATTGCATCAGATGTCACCAACGTGTCTTTACAGAACCAGTTGCAAACATCTTTTGATTTTGAATAATTGTCTGTAGTACCATCTTTTTGATTTCAACATACAAACAGCTAGACCTGTTTTCTTTTGCTCAATGTAGTGATCTAGTGTATACAATTGTATAATCAATTTTGTTCCGATTTTTCTTATAAAATATTATGAACGACTCGGAACCAAGACTCGGACCAATTTATTGATTATTAGCAACAGACAAAAAAATTTACCTTACATAGTTACAACTAGAAAACGTACATAGTTTAAAAATAAACCTCCCTTTTTCGGTTAAAATAGAGTTTTTATTAATGATAACGAAGTCAAAGAGTGTAGTATTGTCGCAAAAATGGTAAAACACAGATAGATATACCGAGTGTGATTAGTATGCACTATACTATCTAGTCTAATGAAAAAATATTGTTTATGTAAATTGAACATCAAATTAATACTGAAGTACCTAATGCAAAAGAAATAAGAACAATTTTTACATAATAAATCTTATATTTTTCAACGTTCCATCGTTTTCTATGTCAGATTCTCAGACGTCAGAAACTCGAGCAATATGTCAAACTTTTGACATTAATATGACATCACAATGAACAGCTTTTTAGTTCACCCAAAAGACAGAAAGAACATTTCAACGATATAGCTTTTCATGTATAATAATAATAAATAATAAACGCAACACACTCAACGACCCCCTTTATGATCTTCATAACCTGTGTCGGGGGTCCGGAAACATGCACAAAGATAATGACAAACACACCCAGACCGGAACACATGCCTATGGTTAATACAAACATATGCTTAAGGCAGGTTACCGCTGCGAATTAATAAAATATCAAAACAATTGCGTTCATAGTTTGAATCTACCTTTTGCATGAGTGCTAATGAAATTGTCCATTTGACCCACAGACAAGAAATGACTTTCATGGCATTCGTCACAATGTTTTGACAAGAAAATTTGTGGTCTCGCTTTCTCGTTGGATGATTGACGCGGTGCTATCAACGTTTCGTACTTTCCCATGTGTTGACACAAGTGTTTCGTACGAGTTTATCTTGCCCTAGAAGCGACCATGCGTTTTCCAAACGAATGTTTGATAAAGATATTGCTTACTATTACACATACATACATCATATTTTACTGTTTTTCAAGTATTAACTGGCTTTTGTTTTTTTGATGAAAGAACAGCTTTGATATTTGAAACCCAGGAATTGTACTTTTTACACAAACTCCTACCCTTTATGTCTTTATTTATCTTCTGTTTCTCTCTCTTTCTCTCTCACTCTATCTTTCTTTTGTCTTGTCCACGCATGTACTAGTGTCGCATTCATAGTCTTTGGTAATCACTCACCATGTTGCGGACCGTATATTTATTTGACATTATCGTAGTAAAAAAATATCAAATCAATGTTAGCTTAGTTTAACCATTTACTATAAATTGATGAGCGAAGAAAATTTTAACAATGTTCTTGATGAGCGGAGCGAAGGTAAGAAATCTTATAAATGAAAACACTTTCGATTTCACTAAAGAATGCTACTCCAATACCGAGACAGTATAAATGTTTTTTCTTTTTTATGTATATTAATATTGGCTTACTGGTCTTGACGTCACCTGGGGCTAGAAGGGTTTGGAGTAATCAGACCCGGCCATAGAAAGCGACAGCCCTCGCGGTGGCTTAAAGTTGAGACTGTCCCTAGAGTACCTTCTACGAAATCGGATTAGAAGTTAAGACGTCATCGGGAAAGGGAAAGCGAATCAATTTTCCTTTAAATGTATGTAATGTGTTTAGGTATATGTTTTTTTTTCTTTTTGCCATATTTTATCATACTGGAAGAGATAATATTTTTTTTTTATGTTACAAGTTGGCAAACAAGCATACGGCCCACCTGATGGTAAGTGGTTGCCGTAGCCTATGAGCGCTTGCAGCACCATTAGTAGGTGCCACTCACGCGCTCCCAACCTCGAGATATTAGTTCTTAAATCTCCTCTGCCCAGTAATTTCACTAGCGTACAGTGCTCTTCAAACCGGAACACAGTAATGCCTAAGCACTACTATTTGGCGGCAGAATATTGGACACTGCGGTGGTACCTACCTAGCCGGCCTCTTGCAACAAAAGACCTACTACCAGTGTGACTGATTGCACTGGTGGAATAATCTCTCCTGTGACAGAGGTTATCCCAACACATACAACACAATAATATCACAAACTTTGTCTTGCATTTTTGAGCACATCGGACAATACCTACTGGTAGCCGTCTTATTACAAAAGGCCGGTGAGGTAGGTACCACCGCAGTGTCAGTTGTTCTACTATAAAACAGTTTATTGTATTTCGGTTTGAAAGACACTGTAGTTAGTGAAATTACTAGGCAAAGGAGATTTAAGAATCAAAATATCTCGAAGGTACCACTATAACATAGTCCAACTGACTTTGACTTCCCAATTTAGTCACATAAAAAACCTCTCCAGAGGTAAAAGGAGAAAAGGTTGTGTGAACACAGAGTTGTATTGTTGATGGAAAACAGATTATTAAGTCAAGTAAAGTTGGTCTTTGTAATCGCCAAACGTAATGCGACAGCTGATATTGCTATAAGTAATAATAAATAATAAACGCTGCACACTCACCGCCCCCCATTAGGATAGTTATATCCTGTGTCTGGGGTTCGATAACATTCACAATGACATGGAATATGCTTGCATGGTCAGTACAATGCTATTTCACGATACTCTCAATTTCTCATTTATTCTCATAGTATCTTCGTGAAATAAATAAATACGTAAGACCATATACGTGTTTCAAGCCATCGCATACCAATCCATACACAGCTTGTTAATCTTTAAATTACATTTTATTATCTAGAAAGTTGGAATGCCCTTCAGTCATTTCTCGACATGAGTGGCGAGAAATAATCCGAAACAGGTAAACGTGTGAAGCCATATCCGATTACAAGTGTAACTACATGAGTAATTTTTAACCACTTTACGAAGGAAATAATTCTTGACGCGTCTGTACCTGCGGGCTTACCATTAACTCTTATTGCGATTCAAACGACGACCAATATACGGACGCAAATAAGCAATACCATGTTAACCCACACGAATGTCATTTCGATATAAACGCGTTTGATAATTTTGAACAACTTGCTTTTTATATCACTTTTTTTATGTATTGGTCAAGTTTTTGGCAATTTCAGATTTATGTAAGTTATTTTACTTATTTTCACAAAAATAAGTATACAAGCTACATATTTCGTGTATAATATAACTCAAAACGTTTAACATAATGCATAAATTGCGTGATTAAAAATGGCTTTTTAGAAGTTTTAAAGCTTAAAACCCTTACAAATATTATAGAAAAATGTTCTTCAGCCATTTGCCAACACTTCTGCATATATAACTCAGTTTTTTCATTTTTGTGGGTTGACATGGTATTGCTTATTTGCGTCCATATATTGTCTTTATATATATAATCCTACATTACGTGTGTATGTCACTGAACTCTTCCTAAACTGCTGGACCGATTTTGATGATTTCTTTTGTGTGTATTCCAGTGGATTCAAGAATAGTTTAGATAAACAATTGGCCCCAGTAGAGGGCGCTGCTATAGATTATCACCTTTTTTCAATTTCGTGGCGGCACAACATCTGCCAGGCCCCCGCTAGTGCTCATATAAAATCTGAATGTTAAAATTGAGTTGGCTTGATTTGATCGTCATTTGAATCGCTAGAAGAGTTAATGGTAAGCTCCCTGATATATAAAATGTCTTATCGACTTTTTTTGGAAAGTTAAGAAATATCATAGCCTTCGATAGGGTCATAG
This sequence comes from Hestina assimilis, assembly GCA_023373885.1. NCBI lineage: Eukaryota > Metazoa > Arthropoda > Insecta > Lepidoptera > Nymphalidae > Hestina > Hestina assimilis. The sequence continues at coordinate 12,367,994 of CM041751.1, read as the reverse complement.
TTCAGTCGTCGGAGATTTCGATTTGCTCGGGACAGATGTTTGTGTTGACCATACGGCATTTGTTCCGGTCTGGGTGTACTTTTTTTCAATTTTAAGCCTTATGTTCGTGAGAAAAGCTATATTACACAAGCGATACTTGTAATGATTGATACCAATTACAAATAGAAGTTGAAAAACTTGAATAATAAAAATGGGTCGTAAAGTTCCAAGAATCATTTCTAATGATACAATTTATTCTTGTACACCTTACCGTATATAGAGAAAGTCTTAACAGAGCACTTATCCATAAACGTTTCAAGCATGTATTGGAATAAAATAATCATCAATAAAAAGTGATAAATGCTTTAGTAATATAATGTTTTAATTATAAGTTTCAACCTATGAACGCTTGTGATACTTGAAATATCACATGCATCGCCAACTCAAAGAATCAGAGGGAAGGGATGAGATAGGAAAATGGAAGGGAACAGAGGGGGTTGGAGATTGGGCCTGTGACGCTCTCACTCGGACGAAACACAGACGATTCAGTACTGATACTTTACGCCATTTTTCTGTAGGAGGTAGTACTTTCACAGTCGAGCCGGCCTATTTGTGCTGAGAGGAGATTGACTACTTTTAATTATTTATTTATTTAGACATCTACTAAGATACAATTAAATTTATTAGTTTTATGTACTGGTTGTAAATTTAATATCAAAGATGAAGCATGAATGTATGATGATGAATGCATGATAAATAAATAATAAATAAACGCTGCACACTCAACGGCCCCCATTAGGATAGTGATATCCTGTGTCGGGGATCCGGAAACATTCACAATGACAAGGACAAATACACCCAGACCGGAAAATATGCTTGCATGGTCAATACAAACATATTATGCTCCGAGCGGGAATCGAACCCGCGACCTGTGGCGTTTAAGGCAGGTTCGCTACCGCTGCGCCACAACGTCGTCAAATGATGTTCATCATCAAGAAATTGTGAAGAAGAATTTTGGGTTCGATGCTAACCCCCTTGGGCTATTGTCGTACCCACTCTTAGCGCCAGCTTCGAGCTTATTTGGAGGGACAATAGAAATATTAGTAATGCCTTTTAAAAATCATCGTATTATCTCCAATTTCGCAAACTGTGTTTCTGGAACCACAACGCTTTGTTAATAGTTGTTGTTTCTAAACAGCTTATCCAATATGTTAGTGTATTCTGATGACGTGAACCAGTTTTCTTAATAACGAGACTTCGATTAAATTATCGATAAAATAAATGGTTTAAAAACCATATAGCCGATATGAAAGATCGTTTTCTTAGATATTTAAATATAAAATAATAGGTAAGCTGTCTTAAATTACAAGCAACAGGCTCGGCCACGGTATCGGGCACGCCCAGTCAATGTATAGGACGAACAACCAGTACTAATCATGTTAAATGGTATAAAACCTACAGTCAGACAGGAAGCGAGGCAATTGATATTATTTTTATTTTGTTTAATTATAAAATTTTAATCAGATTGTCGTAAGAAAGTAGCAATCTTCAAACTCCACAGAATGATTATCATTAAATCTAAAAAAAAGCCATAGTGATTTTATATATTTTTTTAAGAATATTAGCAATGCGTTACTAATAGTCCTATTGCCCCTCCAAATAAGCTCGAAGCTTGAGCTAGGAGTGGGTACGACAATAGCCCAAGAGGATTAGGATCGAACCTGCGACTCCCGCGTTAACGGAGCGGAGTCGGCACTTCTACCGTTAAGCTATTGAGCTATTGTTTAGTAAAATGATATTAATTATATGTATAAATACATAACATTCAAACTTTAACCCTTCACTCCAACCACCTAAAACAGGTTCTATATTTTTTTATGTATGGTCTATTTTTTTATATATATAATAAATCAGATACGCCAGTCAAAAAAGTCTTATGAATATAATTTATTTCATGGGTCTGATAATCAGTTTCATTTTGGCATAAAATGCATTCACCATTGTACCTGTGTCGGTGAAAATTTAACGATGCAATTCACAATTTTGATTTCATACCTCGTAAACAATTTATACGATTTTTATCTCTAGAAAGCGAAATGAGCTAATTGTTCTTTATAGTATCAGTTTTCACGCGTATCTGCGTCTCTTCATTATAATGCTAAGGTATGTATTTTCTCCTTTCCATGGCTTATGGAGAAGATTTAATCAGACCACCCGTTGTAAACCGCCGTACACTCGCTGAATTTAATATCACGTTCATTAAAATGCGTTGAACAAAATTAATTTCACAGTTGGTTGTTATTTAAAATATGAAAATCGTAAAGCTATCAAATAATTGTGTTGTTTAACAGACTGTTTTAAGATAGTTTGAGACCTTGTGACGTAGCGGTAGCCTGCCTTTAGCAGCACAGGACGATTCGATTCCCGCTCGAAGCAGATGTTTGTATAGACCACACTGGCATGTTTTTCCGGTCAAGGTATGATTGTCCTTGTCTTTGTGTATGTTTCCGGACCCTCGACACAGGACATAATTATTCTATTGTGGGCCGTTCAGTGTGTGACGTTTATTTATTTATTAAAATAAATAAGTTCGGAAAATATAGTTCCACAAGAACATATTTTAGCGCATAATAAGACTGAATCTTTATCAAATTTATCAGTGCGGATAATTCTCATACTAAAACTGTTATATTTATCATAAGACATTCATACATCATATAGAACGAGAGAAAGTATGAAAATAGACGCAATTAAGTAATATATGGTCATGTAGATGTTACAGTTTACAAGCACCAATTATGGAACGTAGAAAGTCGTCCCGGTAAATTAATTAAAACCCATCAGAATCCAATTTACCTTATTTACGATGTACGAAGTTATTACAATTTACCACTTGTTAATTTAGTACTATTACCATTACTTTGTACTTGGAGAGTTCATGTGTTGAATCGATCGTATATTTTAATAATATAAGTTATACTCGTGTTAGTAAAACATAAGTTTCTACACGACTTTTAATAACTATTTCTACTATAAATTTCAATTGATATATATTGATATAAATGTTATAAATCTGCCTTATCTGTCTGTTGGAAAATCTTCTTTCCATGAATCGACTCGTGCTGCAGTGTGATATGAAATAGTATTGTCTCTGCACTAACAACAGATGAAGATTTCATCATGTACTATCCTCTCACAGAAAATCGGCGTAAAGTAAAAGCATTAGTATCGTTGCGTTTTGCGGGATGAGTAAGAGTTCCGGAGGCCAAACCTCCCACCTCCTCTATTGCCGTTCTTTCTCCTTCCTCATCCCTTCTTTCATCAAGTATCGCAAGCATTTATCCATTGCCCTGACTACTTACCTATGACATCAGGCATACCGTATGCTTGTTTGCCAACCGCCATGACAAAAAAAAAAATTAAAGAGTCAAATAAAGTCTTACCGTTAATTTCTAACAATAAAATGCTGGCCTAAACTTGTATTAAAGAATCAAGACAGAAAATTCATTTTGGGCGAAGTTTCAAAGCAAATTTTCCGTAAAGCTCAGTTCTTATTCAAGCACTCGCAAATTATTCTGATATAGAAGTTAATGGGAAGTTCAGTACCCGACCTAGTTTCACGCAGAAATAGCCTCGATTTAATTGTCGGCTTTGTGGATTTCGTGAATTATTCCCGGCTTTTTTCGTTGATAAATGACGTTTCTTATGCGGGTAAAAGACTTTTTTTCCTTAAAACGTTATTATGTAGAAAGTAATTGTTTCCGTTCAATTTTGTTATTAGTTTTACGTTATATGTCCATTTTATTTTGTTATTATTATAAGTAAACTAGTGGGTCCGGCAGACGTTTTCCTGTCCCGATAAAAATCTGAAACCCGATAGCAACTGAGATTCTGAGTCCAGTTTTAAATCTAAACCATTTTCGAAGTTCAGTGACATACATACGTACAGTAGAATCATATATATATGTAAAGATATGCAAACAGTAATGATCGAATAATAGTAAATTACCTAGAGAGAGAAGTAGGAGATTGCCACCGTCGATTGTTAAGAATACTTTGTTCCTGTATACACCCCGTATACAATTTTTTTTCTACCATGAATAGTTCACTTTTAGTACCAACGTACGAGGGATAAGAATACGGGTGCTAGGTTACCGGTCGATAAAGTAAGTTTATCAATGTCATCTGCTGGGAGAGAATCTATTCTCCCTCGTACAAGGGACAAAAAGGATCATCAAAGGACATCGAGGTGGGAAAAAAAGATGAAATTCATAAATTGGGTAACGGATATTAAGCCAATAATTCGTAATATGGAATAGAATGCTAAAATGCGAAAAAAAAAACCAAATCATATTGAATGTTATTGAGGGTTTGAAAAATGTAAAACACCCTTCTTAGTTTTAGCAAACTACTAGTTAAATAGTGAAGGGAAGGCAACATGTATGGTGTAAGTGTTCACTTGATGACATAACGTCAGCTCACGTTAGTGGAGGCCTCGCTCTAATTCCCCTCATTAGAAAAGCGAGCTTTCCTTACATTGCAACATTGTTTACATGTTTCTTTTACAAAATGAGTAATTTGTAATTATGTATGTTTTTAGAATTGAAGTATTTATACTTTAAACCCTTTTTTTAAATTATATCTGTAAACATCTCACTACTGAGCAAAAACCTCCTCTGCCATTAGGTAAAAGCATAAGAAGTTTAATTCACCATCTTGAACAACTATGGGTTTGTGAATATATTATGTACATATTATATGTCAGTATAAGTATAGGTCTTAAATAGGAGTATTTGATTTGAGCATTTCCATGCTTTGTAAAATGCACGTAAAAGTTTTCAAGACTATAAGTGCCACCTGAACAATAATACGGCACTTAAGATTTTAACACATTACAGGCATTCTGGACCTATCATACTGACACATAGGTATAATACTGTAGACAGATCAGTCTACGCTTTATATAATGATTTTTTTTATATCATGACGGTTGGCAAACAAGCACACGGTCCGCCTGATGGTAAGCAGTCATCGCAACCTATGAACGCTTGTGATACTTGAAGTATCAAAAGCGCGTTACCAACTCAAGGAACTGGAGGAAAGGGATGACAAGGGAAAAAAGGAAGTGAACAGAGAGGGTTTGAAATTGGACGTCCGGCGCTCTCACTCATCGCACGAAACGGAGCAGTACTTATTGATACTGTCACTTTACGCGAATTTTTTGTCTCTTTTGTGCTGGAAGAAGCATGGCTCTGCTACCGTAGACATACTTAAAGACCGAAAGCTTCAAGATAAGGATATATCGTTTGAAAATAGGTTTCTATCAAGTACAATATAAGCATCGAGTTATAAATGGTACATTGTGAAGGCGAGGTGTATTGAATACTCCAATAACACGTATTTATGTCCTGCTATGGAGTTTATTGTGCCATCTGATAAAAAAACCAGTTGGGATTTGAATGGTAAGGTAAGATATATCAAAACATGTTTGGAATAAATGAAAAATATAGTAGAACTTTATTAAGTGTAACAAGAGTGTAAAGTTATAAAGCCAAGAACAAGACAGAAGTCTTTAACACAGTCAATGTGGCTGCGTTTTGGGACTAAAAATATAGGTTTTTTCCCATCGAAATGCTAAGAAGTTTGATCTCAACCAAAAAAAAAAAAAGATTTTTATGCATGTGAAAAGAAAGACAGAGGCAGAACATATACGAAGCAATATCAAATTGCTATCATAATTCAAGTTATATATTTTTAAATTATTATAAAAAGTTAATTGTATTATAAATGTGAAAGTTTGTATTTTTGGATTTTTGTTACTGAATCCAGTAGAGACTTCACGTAAAACTGGATTAGCACTTGTTATACTTTTTATCCTGGAAATGTGTTAATGTGCGATTACCAAACAAGACTTAGCACGTTTGTGATACTTTATGTATATCAAGTGCGTTGCCAACCCAAGGGATGGGAGGGAACGAATGAGAAGGATACAGATGGGAGGGAGGGATTTGGCCTTCAAGGCTCCCCACTCATAGCTCGAAATGCAACAGTACTGATACTGTTACTTTATGCCGATTTACTGTGAGAAGAAAGTACTTCCTCGGTCGAGCTGACTTATTTTTGCTGGGACGAAAATGGCTCTACTACAACAAAGGAATGCAGGAAAAAAACATGAAAACTAAGATTATATTATTAAGAGCAGGTCACTCGTTCATCGAAACAGAAAAGCCGGTCTTTAAATATATAATAAACATATATATTAACAACTTATCACCTGGTCGTGAAATTCATATTGATTTATGTATAGTAGAATGAGAATCGTAAAATATTATCGGCAGTTAAATATTATGTCTTATTGCGATTCCAATAGGAAGTCTCCAATGCTATATTTACATAATTATATAGTGAAATAAAATTATTTGATTGCGTATAAAATATCGATTAAATTTTTAATAACCTCCAAAGGAAAGTCAGTATAATTTATCGTTATTCTGATGAATATCTTTCAAGATAAAACTAGTTTTTTTTTCTTTCTTTATTACATGACGTTATATATCCTCCATCTAACTAACAGCCGGTTTTAATAAGCAATCCCAATCCATTTTTACCGATCTAAAAATACGAAAAAGGGTGACAATACGCTATTTTTCTATTCAAATATCGATCCAAAAATGCGATCTACAGATCGATTGGAACCTTCTACTTCTTCCTTCTTCCTAGCATTATTCCCGATACTATACGAATATCTTATTACTCGTGTCCGAATTTGACAGGATACTAGTTTTTACAAAGAGCGATTGCCATCTGAACTCCGTAACTCATTGGATAAGAATAATTTATTTATCAACAGTTAACGATTATTATCAGATGTTACGAGATAACAACTGGGACCGACAGCTTAACGTGCTCTCCGAGGCACGGTGGGGAGACCAACAAGGACAAACGCCCAGAACGAAACAGTTATTTGTAAGATCGATACATACAGACCTACAATGCCACAACGATGTCAGCCACCCGAAGAATTGATATTAAAACAAAAAGAAAGCAATTAGTTCACTTAAGGATTAATAAGCAATTAGTTCACTTAAGGATTAAGGATTATTTAAGCCATCCTTTTTTATCTTCTAATATAAATTTTGCATTATGATTTTATCTTTTTTATACTTGTTACGATTTATTATCTATTTAACATTTAATCTTAATTAATAAAAAATAAACTTTTAGAAACACTGCTATAAAATAAAACACAAATAGCTAATTTTATATTTTCTATAACGTAAAAGGTTCTTCAATATTTTATTATTGAACATTTCATTCAAAACTTTAAATGGTTTCGTTTCATTGTGAAATGGAAGTTTCATTGAAGCGGATATCGAGACCAACTTGAAAACTATATTCGAACTTCTTCGTTTTATTTAGTTCAGGAAATTAGTTTTTGTTGAAAGATATAACAAAAGCAATTGCTATTGTTATTGATGACCGCTGTGGTGTGTTTGTAGGGAGCCTGCTATAGTCTCAACGGTCACGGGTTGGATTCCCGCTTGAAACGGATATTTGTATTCATCTTATAAATATATGTTTCGGTTTGGGTGTTTGTCCTTGTGGATATCTCCACCTATCGGACCCCATTGTTAGATAACATCTGATAAGAATGGTTAAGTCTTTATATGTAATTTGCTCGTATACCTACAATGAGTTACTCGTTCACTCTTATAGTTGTGGAAATCAGGTGGCAAACACTATATGTAAGAACTAGTAATGTGACAAATCCGGATGAAAGAAATAAGACCCAGAGCAAAATACCGGGATAATGAACGAAGAATTACTATTGTGATTACCTATTTTAAAGATCGACCTTTTTATGGACGCATCTTTACCTATCAATGTATATTCATATAGGTTATTTATAACGTAAATAACGTTTTAGCCTTCTCAAGTTCCCCTTGGATACGTGCCAATATTTTTATGTCGTTTCCGATTGCAATGAAGTTTTACCGATTTTTATAGATCGTAACCAGTTTACGATTATATACACGCCGAAATTTCTGCAAATCACAGCTTTCAATCGTAAGTATAAACGATTTACTATATTATTACCCCTACTACTTGTCAAAACAGTACTCACCGTATATTTAAATAAATAATAAATAAATAAACTCTATACACTCAACGGCCACCATTAAGATAGTTATATCACGATGAGATGGTGGGGGGTCCAGAAACATACACAACGACTACATGCACAATAACTATACACAAACACAACCAGACCGGAAAACATGCCTGTATGGTCAATACAAAAATCTACTCCGCGACGAGTGGCGCTTAAGGCAAGTTCGTTGCCGCTGCGCCACGACTTCATCATTAAGAAGTTTAATATACTAGATTTTATATCCATAAGATTTTCCTATTTTAAACACGTCAATTATAATTCTTATTTTGCGTAAAGTAACAGAGTACTGTTGTGTTTCGTACGAAGCGTGAGAACGCTGAAAGTCTAATCTCCTGCCCCCCCTTTACCCTTCCTTTTTCCCTTCTCATCACTTCCTTCCTATCCCTTGGATTGGCAACGTGCATGTTATACGACACTTCAAGTATTGCAAGCATTCATAGGCTGCGGTGACTGCTTACCATCAGACGGACCGTATGCCTGATTTCCAACCGTCATGGAAAAAAATGAAACTTAAATAAACCGTAGTAGTGGTCAAATGCGATAGCTAAGTTTATGAGCTCTGTTAGCTACACGCAGCATAAACTGAAGATGGCTACAAATATTTTATAACCCCGTATTCATATTACCATAATAACAAATGTATTTGAAAGATTGAATAAAAGATTTCACACTGAAAGTTATTGTAGGCGATTTATAAAACTGATAGTTTCTATATTCATGTGAGTTGTGATTATAAATAAAATGGTTTATGAATAATTGCTATATGTAACAAAAGTAATAAATCTTTTATAATCAGAACAGATATGATTTAAATTTTTAGACTTGTTTCTGCCCACGGTTTTGCTCGCTTGTATACCGAATTTTAATTTGCCACATTTAATGCTAATAATTGGTTTGATTTTCGCCTTTTCGCGATAAGAAGTACGCACGGCGTATAAACCATCTCCATGGTCCCATCTAAATCAGTAATAAAATTTATCATAATCGGTTCAGCGGATTAATAATAATAATAATGTGTCGGGGGTCTGGAAACATATACAACGACAAGGACAAACACACCCAGACCGGAACACATACGCAAACATCTGCTCCGAGCGGGAATCGAACCCGTGACCTGTGGCGCTTAAGGCAGGTGCGCTACCGCAGCGCCACAATTTCGTCAGCACCAAGCAAACAGGCATACTTTCGTATTTATTCGTCTTTTCTATTCCTTCAGTCATAGATGATATGGTCCTAAGCATTAAGGGGTCGCGGGCTCAAGTTCACTTCTATCAAAATTCATCACGATGTTTTCTTTCAGGTCACGACATCAATTGTATATTCAAATCAAGCATTTGAAAAACTTAAGAGGTTAACTGCAAAGACCTAGGGATTAGAGAAGCATAAAAAAAGAAAGTGGACCTAATGCCCATAAAATCTAGACACCCATATCGTGAAGTGATAACTTCGGACGCCTTTTTAAGCAAATTTAACGCCCGTAAGAATGTGATATACTTAAAGTATATGTGCAGAAAAGGTGCAGAAAATTAACATGTTAGTGCAATTATGTTTAAAATACAATTAATGAAATAAAACATGGACTGATTACATGCAAACCGCCAATGACAAACGAAAAACATGTCTGACATTTGGTTCAAATCTTTAAATTCTTTGTTGCCAGAGCAACTACTCTTACATTATTTTATATTGCTACTGAAAAGACACTGACAATATTGAAAACTTCTATTGCGATTATAGTTATTGTATCCCACGAAGCGGGGCTGGTCCCAGCCATGTGCGTAACTCGGAAGTGGTCTGAATCGCTTGAGCCGTCGGTCGGACTACTGGTGATCATTGTTTCGCGTCAAAATTTAACAAGAGCGCCTGGCAGTACACATCACAGCTACAAGTATAGCGCAGTCGCTTTCATGAGATAGAACAAATACACTGTAAAAGCACAGAGTGAGATTATAAAATTTAAAGATTAATGCGTATTCTACCGCTTGTACAATAGGATATGTTCCGAAGAATTGTTTGATATGACGCCTACAGCAACTTTCTGTTACCGCACCATTCGGCATCGGCAGGGAATTCATCCACACACATTGGAACCTGTTGTCGCGCACAGTGCCGCAGCAGTAGCAGTGCCGAGGTCAAGGGGTCGGCAAAACGCGTGTGACGTCACTCTAGGATTGCAGGCTTACCATCAGGCGGACAGTAGGCTTGTGAGCCACCAGAATGGTATTAAAAAAATTAAATCAATTAACATTGTATTTACTTGATAGAGGATCTATTGGCACGTGGCCAAAATGGAAATCAACCTTGCCGTCTTTACGACAGTCAATTTTACTATATGTTAACCCTAATTTCACACCTACGCCGCACTATCAGTGTCATATAAGTTCCACAATGATCTTTTTATATTCTGATCCTTTGGCACGTGGCCAAAATTGAAACTATTCTCAGTTCTTGATACTCACGGTGTTACACTGTGATACTGATTTCAATTTCTAATTCCTTTATCAATGCATTCGAAGTCATAAAATCTTTGACATTAACACTATTAAAAAACCCCTTCACAGCGACAGCGTCTGTCTGTTTGTTCGCGGTTAACTCAAAAACTACTGAATGGATTTTCATGCGGCTTTCGCTTATAGATAGAGCAATTCATAAGAAAGGCTTAGGTGTTTAATTTGTTAGGTTTTGTGTAAATTGGTTGAGATATGACGATAATTAAAATTGACGAAACAGTCAAGCCGAATCCTTTGCGCAACACACAGTAGCTGTTAGTGTCTGTTGGTAAAACAATAAAATTTAAAACGATTTCAAAGGCACTCCAATTTAACTAAACTCGAATGTAATGTAAGCCTGTTTCAATGTCTATCTGTCAAACATTAACACTATATAATACTCACTATCGACTCGGAACAATCTAGACACCCACAATACCGATTCCCATCTAACCTCTGACTAGGCTATTGTGACAGGATTTTAATCAGATATAACGAATGTCTTATTTAATAATCTATGAATCGTAGACCGTTTAATATAACTCACTTTCACAAGTCACAATAAAATTATATCTAACTAGTCAACGCCCGCGGCTGCTCTCGTATTTCGATATATATCATTTAGATACTGCTCTTACCTTTGACAAACGAGCTTGCTTTGAACGGTATCGGATTCGATTCCCGCTCGAAGCAGATTTTTGTTATATATATTTTTCGGTCTGGGCGTTGGTTCTTCTGTATCTCCCCGCCGTGCCGTGAGAGTCGGTCCCGGATGTTATCATAACAACAAGACGTGAAGACTTGAAGAGGCATCTTGCAGGTAGGCAGTACGAGGGTTGCTAACCCGGTTGCCTTCAGCAACTGTATTAGCCACCTCACGTTTGGACTTTATTGCCACTCATCATCAGGTGGAGTAAAGTTATTTGCCCTTCTTTTCAAATATAAAAAAAAATAATAACATCTGATAGTATTCGTTAACTCTTGGTAGGTAATTCGCTCTTATCCAATGAGTTAATGATTCGCCCTTTTGATTGCGGAGGTCTGATGGCAATCGCTTTGTGTAAAAACTAGTAACCCGTCAATCCGGTTAAACTAGTAATCCGGTTTTGACGAAACCGGATAAGAGTATAAACAGACCCTGGGTAAATATTTGGAATAAGAATATGACTATATGAGTGCATTTTGGAATGTGAGTGTCTGTTAAAATCACAAGTAAATATTCAACTTTTTTTTTACATTAAGTTTGCTTTTAGTCCCAAGTACAAGGGATAAAAATGCCCGATTGTCTTCCGCCAATATAACACTAATTAACTCACTTTAACCCAGCAACCGTATGTTTATCCCTCGTATCGGGACTAAAAGCGAACTTTTCATGTTAAAAAAAAAATTAGCACCACGTGAGAAAAATGAGCATTACCACCCGCGATTGTCACGATTGTTACCCTCACCATTAGCGGCTAAGAATGTCCTACTTTTCTACCTCCCTATCTAGGAACGTAATGTATTATTTTCATAATATCATATCATAAAAATTCCTAATGTCAATTAGATATTAAGTTAAATTCAAAGTATGCATCACAAGAATACTTAATGCTCAATTAGTCTAAATGCTAGCTGCAAGAGCTTTCATCCGCGTTCATTTCCGATGACCTATACCTAGGCATGGTACGAGCCACTGTACGTGTTGTTTTACATATTCCTATACAAATAGTAGTCTACCAAATTGGTTTATGATCACTGCTTGGCTTTCTATCTAATATTTTCAAATCATGTTCAACATTACTGATTACTGCTGATGAAAAACTATTTTGATGATTTTGGAACGAAGTTCCTTAACGCCTTTCACGGGTACGCGTTGTAGAAATCGTCACGTAACGAAATGCCGTATGCTGTGTATATGTGCGTGTGTGTGCACAGCCGGGTGCGTAACTCTTTCTCTCTTTCTCTCTATCTCTGTCTCTTTTTATCATAAAACGTATTGGAATATACAGGTTTCGAATTACATTCGGAATTGAAGAAAAACGTAAGGTACTTTGTTCCTGACGGAGATACGTAATAAATAAGTTAATAACTGGAAACTACTGAATAATTACAATACATCACACATACTGCTTACTCTTTTATTAAGTAAAATAGAAATAAAAACTTTATAAAGATATTGCTTATCAATAATTATATAGAAAAAAAATGTTAAGCGTTCATGAAAAACTTATTACAACGTTCGATAAGGGTTTTACCTGACATCGTAAATTGATTTTTCGCAAAGGATATCTTACCTTATACGCAAATGTAACTCTTATAGGGCTTTTTCGTAAAACGAAAATCGCCTGGCAGCCACCTTATTTTGAGTAACCTAAAGTGGAAAATTATTATGTGAAAAAGAGAGTTTGATTATGCTTTTGCGCTCGGATGGAGATTCAAAGATACGATATTGATTGGTAAAAGTAAGGTTGCAGGCATAGGCTAGCTGACAGCGATGGCGTTGTGAGTAGCGATTCTGCCTTTAGCCTTGACGAATGCGAGTTCCATTCCTGCGTTCGGACAGATGTTTGCATTGATCTTACAAACATCCGTTTAGGTCTGGGCGTTTGTCCTCGTGGGTCTCCCAACCTTGTCTCGGAGAACACGTTAAGTTGTCGGTCGCGGTTATCATATAACATCTGATAATAATCGTTAACTCTTGATAAGCAAATTGCTCTTATCCAATGAGTTACTGGTTCGCCCTTAGGGTTGCGGAGGTCAGATGCCAATCGCTCTGTCTAAAAACTAGTAACCCGTCAAATCCGGATAAGAGTAATAAGCAGACCCTGGGTAAAATATATTACCGGAAATCATGGTAGGACGAAGATGTAAGTTTTATGTGAATGTTTTACACCCGGGTAAAGCCGCTGGCATAGTAAATAATAAAAGTATTTATCGTTTGCCTTGCAACCTTTATCCTATACTCTGATCTATGTTGAAAGGCACTCGTCGGAGCTATTAGAAAGCTTATACGTTACTACTTGTTTATTTACCTCTCGAAGCAACTTGTATTGGATCTGGAGTGCTTCTTGCCATCTCTAGGGATTCTCCGAGATAGCTATCTCGTCAATTCTCGTCTACAGCATTTTAGTCGAATCTTATTACATGTTCGATAGAGTTATAGGAATCCTTCTTCGTTTTAGCATTATTCCCGGTATTTTATTTCATCAGGGGCTTAGGAGGTCAGATGGCAATCGCTCTGTGTAAAAACTAGTAACCTGTCAAATCCGGACAAGATTAATAAGCAGAACCTGGGTAAAGAACATTGTATAAGAAACTGAAGTACTTCCCCTTACTTATTCTTAAAATAAATATAATAGCCGCTGGTGCCTTTGCATGTGGAAAATTAATTTATTGCATGTTCCTAGCTCTGATAAGGTCAAGGTGACATACATTATTCATAATAACTTTATTATACAAACTTAAACAAGATTCATTTAAATAAAATAACGATGTAAATTAAAACATAATTATTAATATATAGTCTTATAAATCTATATTATATCTTTATTAACTGGGAACTATAAATTGTTTTGACACTTATTACTGGAAAGCGTTCTATTTCATAGTGAGGAATTTATTAAAATTAAGTGAGATGTGCTCGGCAACAGATAAAATCTACGCTCGAATGAGAATACGAATTTATAATTGTGGCACTTTTTAAATGTTTAATTAAAATTTTTTTTGGAATGTAATATAATTGGGTTTATATTTGGACGCAAATAAGCAATACCATGTCAACCCACACGAATGGCATTTCGAGAAAAACGCGTTTGAAAATTTTGAACAACTTGCTTTATATGATTTTTTTTTTTATGTATTGGTCAAGTTTTTGGCAATTTCAGATTTATGTAAGTTATTTTACCCATTTTCACAAAAAATAAGTATACAAACTGCATATTTCGTATATAATATAACAAAACGTTTAACATAATACATAAATTGCATTATTAAAAATGGCTTTTATAGAAGTTTTAAAGCTTAAAACCCTACAAATATTAAAGAAAAATGTTCTTCAGCCATTTACCAACACTTCTGCACATATAACTCAGTTTTATAAATTTTGTGGGTTGACATGGTATTGCTTATTTGCGTCTATTTGTGATGTAATAATAAAGATCTATATGATTTTTTCTTTGATTTTTGAATGATGCTTTTTCATTCAAAATGCAGCGCTTTTTCATGTAATCTTACTAATACTTTAAATGTAAAAGTTTGTGAGAATGAATGGATGGATGTTTGTTAGTCTTTCACGCAAAAACTACTGAATAAATTTGGATGAAATATAACAGGTACACATATAGCTTATTATTTGAATTAGCTTATGGGATACTTTTTATCCCGGAAATGACTTTCTCACATGGACAAATTACAAGCATTTTCGCACAGTAGTAGCGAGTCTGCCTTAAGCGCCACAGTTTGCCGGTTCGATTCCCGCTCTGAGCAGATTTTTGTATTAATCATACAAGCACATGTTCCGTGTGTTTGTTATTGTCCTTATGTATTTCTGGACCCCAGCACATGATAACACTATCCTTTGAGTGTGTAGCATTCGTTACATAACACAGATTTTTTTTCTCATATTTATGATAATGTGAATCATTATAATGAATAAAAAAGGTCTATGAATTAACTTTTTTATTATTTTAGACTTTAAATTGTAACAGCTGCAAGCTGCAACTTTTTACGAGCCGTTTTGAAACATGAAGACGTTCAGTTAAAATACCACCATGCCGTACATCCATTGATTTATCAAGCCTATTGATAAACTAAAAACTAAAAATCAAAATCTAATAAATTTTTAAAATATTTAATTTCAATAGTAATATCTTATCTTAGTATTTTATACAAAAAATGTACCTCAATACAGTGTCATCAGAAATATATCATGAAAAAAAAAATGCTAAATAAATTTCTCTCGTCCGTATAAATTTAAGCTTTGGGAATATAGAGTCAACGTGCGCCGTTACGGGTCTCATGAAAGTAATAAAAAGCGATTTGGTTATAAATTGCGAAGGTAAAGGTAGGAGTGAGCCCGTGAACGTCACATGTGGTATTAAATTTTGATGTAATATGTGGATAGTATGAATTTTTAATACCTGCAAAAGTCTAATGTAAAATGAATAAGAAATATTCTCCTTACGTAATAAACATATTCAAAACTTTTGCAGGTTAATGGGTAGTATAAAGGTTTCCTTATTGTGTTGTGTTATTATAGGGTTCCAAAGGTGTTTTTTTATGTCATGACGGTTGGCAAGCAAGTATATGGTCCGCCTCATGGTAAGCGGGCAGGACAACCTATGAACCCTTGCGATTCCTAAAGTGGATATCACATTCTCACCCTAAGGACGGAATCAAATTTGAGCCCCCGTGAGGGCTGTCCCTTTATCACCGCTGAGTCTCAGTACTCGGCCCCCCACCCGGTGACGCTGTCAAGGCCAGTAGAGCCAACAGCAATACACATTCCGAAAAAAAAATCACATTCTCGTTCTCAGCCCAAGCGTTGGGAGGGAAGGGATGAAAAGGAAAAGGAGAGAAACAGTGAGGGGTGGGAAGTTGTACCTCCGGCGCTCTCACTCATCGCACGAAATGCTACGCTACTATACGACCCTTTGGAGAGTTTACTTCCCCGAGGAAAAGACATGGCTCTACATGGTATACGAGAAAAATATATAAATGTAATTATACTCTTTACAAGATGTTAACTATGAATCGCTTTCGTGATGATTCCTTTAGTCATAAAATCGAGAAAGACAGAGCAAACACTTTATCATTTATAATAAAATATCACTTTATTCTTAACACCTTATCCAGCCCAGAATCTTTATTATCGATTAGCTGTCGTCCGCTTTTTATATGAATACGTAATCCAAATATCAGAAAGATACGTAATAAAAAACTCTATTTCTCATAATTTTATAACATCTCCTTATAAATGATGAAAAGAAAAATACGAAATATTTTCAAAGTAAAAGATGGTAAAGCATAGCCTTTATCAATACAACATATATCGACCAGAAGAAATAGCTCTATAGATAACTGAAAAGAACCTACGCGTTCGTGGAACTATTCAACACTAAGAAAATATGGTTTGACGTGTCAAAGATACGCACAGTGCAGCGTTAGCAGGTTCGCTTCGTTTCTAGAATAAGAAGTCTCTTGGAAATGACGTAATGAATAATATAATTTTTACTGTCTTTTCTCGTGTGAAAATCAAAATATTTAAATAACCTCCAACGGAGACATGCTAGAAAAGCTAGTCAATTTTTTTAAATGATTCTACGTATTTACATTTCAATTCAAAATATATTTACAAATAATTACAATTGTGCAAATCATGTCCACTAGCGATTGTGGCAATAAATAATATCCTATGGATCTGTGCTATATAGGAACCGTGATAATTATTTAGAAATAATAAAACCATGCAAGCGTAAATAATTATGAATAATCGGACAAGTGGAAATTGGAGTCGCACACGGAGGGTCCGCCCGTTCCTGAGAAAATCGGTGGTGACAGATGGACGGACAGACGAACAAGAGAGTGATCTTAAAAAGGTTTCTTTTTTACCTTTTGAGGTACGGAACCCTAAAACCGAGAATTAATCATATCCTAAAAATAACCTTTAAATGTACACTGAAGGAGCTAGTGTATATAATTTGATACTAAGGTGTAATTATTTGTAAACGGTACTAATCAATAACAATTACGCGGTGTAATAAACCTAATTAAGATACATACCATTTCTATTCCTCGTTTATCTTAGTAGAAGACGATATTTCCCTAATGATAAAATATACTCGCCTCGTAAATAAACGCCAGGCAGTAAACATAAAATAGATTATGTTTTTGTTATTGAATACGGATTGTATTTACTCGTTATACAAGATGTAAATCGATTTTGAATCTCGTGTAAACAGTGGCACGTATACTATAAAATATACATTACACTTTTTTCGCATTAATTCTACTTTTTCGACGGGGTGTAACTCAGCAACCCTAGGTTGTGTTGAAAAACTAATTCACAAAATATAAAATCGTCGTTATCAAATCAAAAACAGTACCAAAATCAAACCTATTAATCTATATCCTTATATAAAAGGGGAACACCTGACTGATAAATAAATGCCCAAATTAAATCCTAGAAAGTTGATATTTTCACAGTTTTGTTGTTTTTAAAACTTAAGTAAGCACCAAGTAAAGATTCTTTGAAATTCAAGCCTTTAAGAGGTGTATTACAATCAGTTATTTTTGAAACTAGAAGAATAAAACTTTTTATGTGAACAATCAAAAATAATTAAAACTATCGTGAGACATAATTAACTTAATGTAAAATTTAAACGGCTAACACTCACGTTCAATCGGTTTAACTGCGAGACGGGTCGCGACCGCGAACGTAACCCACTCACCCTGAAGAAGGACCTCCGATGAGTCCGAAACTAGTCGGTACTTAAACCAATTGAACGTGAGTGTTAGCCGTTTAAATTTTACATTAAATCAAAAATAAAGAAACACGTATTTAACATTTCCTAAAATTCCACTCCTGAAAGTTTGAAATAGGGGTTTAAAGTTTTCATTAAAATCGTTAGCGAATTTCCAATTGAGTCAAAACAATATTCAAAATCTTAATGATCCTTTGAAGTAAACATAACACTACATTAAGCTATAAGTACCAACCTCGAATGAAATTCACAAGCCATTCCTAACAGACGGATGTTGTAAACGCCGCGAGTTCGCAAATAAAACAAGTCATTTGACACTTAAACCATGAAATGGCGGAGATACTCATCGGCCACCAAGCACAGTAACCTCGAAGCTGGGGGCTTGTACCTTATCAGATACGCTACTCGTCAGATGACGTTTACGCGACACACGGACCCTTTGTATTATCAACTTTTATATTTTATTACTGTTTCACGCGCGCGTTTTTGGTTACTGCGTCGTAGCGTGATTTTGTTGAAAAAAATTGATAGTCACAAAAATGATTATAGTGAGTTAACCTTAAGAGATAGGCTTATTCTATCGCAGCCGTTTTTTAAGAACATTTAAAGGCGAACAATTTTATTTATATATATTTTTTGCGTAACTTTAACTGTCTACGCAACGCACCTCAAATGGAATTATTCATTAGGAAATAGAAAAATTATTACCCGTTTTGCCACATTCCTCATTGATGCTCTGCTCCTATTATATCTGCTCTGATAAATGGACTATTCTTGATAAATGGATTATTTTTTTAATACAACACAATTCAAAT
This sequence comes from Hestina assimilis, assembly GCA_023373885.1. NCBI lineage: Eukaryota > Metazoa > Arthropoda > Insecta > Lepidoptera > Nymphalidae > Hestina > Hestina assimilis. The sequence continues at coordinate 12,349,075 of CM041751.1, read as the reverse complement.
AAAATAATAAATAAACTTTCTACCAAATATTAAACTTATTTGTAATTACATTAACCTTTATTAACCAACTACAAAGAGAAGGGCAGTTCATCTGATTTTTTGCAAGCAAAGCAATTGCTTCAGTGTCTGTTGGATAAGATCATCATGTCTTATCAAAAACTTAAAAGGAACTTCGGATATAAAATGAAACTACCCGCTGCAGGAGATTGAAGTAGGTTGGCTAATTTTTTCATACAATCAAATTGGCATTGCCGAATATAAAATAATTATTTTTAGCAGTGATGCAATAATTAAGCAATGGAACTTGTGCGTTGTTTTGATCTCTCGTGTGTATAAAATCCGCTATCTCGCCGAGTGGCGGGCCGGCCGAGCGGCACATTTGCTTACTTCCCCTGTCGCCTACTGACAGCTTTGTCTACACGATAGCGCTAGGTGTTATACTGTTCTCTACTGCGGAAAGAGATAAAACGTAGCTTTAAGTAAATGTAGTGAAATGATTTGTCATTTTGAAATTTCAACTGTAGACTTTATTTTAATTATACATTTTGTATTGAATAATAATAAAATAAAAGATTATATAGTATGTTCTGCAAGCATATGGCTCGCCTGCAAGGAGGCGATAAACAAGAAGGTGTAAAAGGAAGGGAACAGGGAAGTTGGTAGATTAGCGAGAGCGCCGGAGGTTGGGCCTAATCGCTAATCACATAAAACGCAACAGTACTCCCACATTACGCCAATTTTCTGTGAGAAGTATTTCCTCGGTCGAGTCGGCCCATTTGTCCTGGGAGGAGCATGATTCTGTCATGTCACAATATTATATGATCAGTATTACCTACTTTACTAAAATATCTTAAACTTTATGTTTACTTTCATTGGGAACCTTCAAGAGAAGAGCGTATTCTTTCCTTAAAGATCGGCAATGTGCCTGCATGCCTTCTGGTGTTGCAGATGTTCATGGGTGGCGGTGATCGCTTAACCTCAGATGAGCCTCCTGCCCGTTTGCCCCCTCTCACATAAAAAAAGTAAAAGCTAAGTAACATAGGCCACTATAAATTTAAAGAAACAATTTTTAGGGTACTATAATTTTCATTGCTATTTATTACTTTGGCATGGCACATACAGTTGTGTGTAATTCAATGCCATACACAACGGATATGCTGAAATTTTAAATTTATCAATACAGTGAGGTTCCATATTAAGGTTCATTTTGAACGACCATAAAGCCCTATCAAGCAAGCACAAGTACCCACTACACAAAGGAGACGGTCAGACGGTCACATCAGATTAGATGTCGAGAGCGAATAGAGAGCACTTGCGATCGTCAAGGGTTATACAGCAAAGAAATGTATTCATAAACCATAGCTAACTTTAGATTTTAATATCACGATAAGACGGGGAATTATAACACTCAATAACAAATATTTGAGAAAGAATATTTAAAAAGTCCAGTTGTTTTTGAAATTAGCTTGAAATATTAAAATTAATTTCTTTAAAGATTTGTGTTTTAATTTTATAATTTAAAATACGCAAATTTTATAGCTAAGCGACTTGAAAATAGAGGCGTCAATAAATTCGGCTGACTGTATGAAACACTATATTTTAACGAATAGTATTTGATAAGGATTAGATTAGGAATCTTACACTGACCCGGTCCACTATTTTTCGTTTTGAACTCACTGCGTATAAAAAAGCAAAAAACCATTACTCATTTATAAACACGCATACATTTAGTGTGAAATAATTTATGCGTTCCAACAATACAAATCTTATTAGCCTAGTTACTAGTTATCATTAAATATTTAGATATTCATTACAGCTTACTTGTCGGCTTATCTAACTAGATATAATCACAACGCCTACACCTTTCTATAAATTAATCAAGTTACGATAGTACTAATTTACTGACAGAATCCGAGATAGAATATTAAAACTTTCATTGAAAATTGTTATAAATTTTAGTAGAAGTAGAGCCGGCACTGGTTTTTGTACTATCCATTTCCTAATATAAGGATATCTTCTTCCTAGCATTATTCCCGGTATCATACGAGTATTTTTACCCAGGAGCTGCTTATTACTCTTGTCCGGATTTGACAGGGGACTAGTTTTTACACAGAGCGATTGCCACCTAACTTTCGCAACCCTAAGGGCGAACCAGTAAATCATTGGATAAGAACAATTTACTTATAAAGAGTTAAAGTTTATTGTCAGATATTATGTCATAACAACCGGGACCAACAGCTTAACGTGCTCTCCGAGGCACGATGGGGAGACCCACAAGGACAAACGCCTAGACCGAAACAGATATTTGTAAGATCAATGCAAACATCTACCCGAGCGGGAATCGAATAAATCAGAATATTAATAAAAATAACATATATATATATACTTATAACATATGTATATAGTTTACATCATAATCAGGACTTTAGCGTGTAAAATTTAGCACAATAATCTCCACAGTCCTGAATTATGATTCTTTATAGAGTGTTTAGTAATAAATCAATCATATGACATTTTTTATCATAACTTATTGATTAAACGGACATCAATAAATTAAATCGATAGCAAATACATTATATTCAACAAAATCAATTAGTAAAAGGTGTGAAATTCGAAAGTGTCGCTATATATTATAATCTCTTTCAATTTAATCGTTAGTCCATTGTACCAGCAACTGGCCTGCATTATTAAGTTATCAGTTATAATCTATACGGCGGATTAGCCTCATTCTATCTGAAACTGCTTTTTATCTTTATATAAACACTTGATTTAATTATAAGTGAAAAATATTTAATACAATTTGTGCTACATTTTGATGCTAGGTTTGTTTAAGGCTTCGCTCATACGCTTTCAGGTGATTCGTCTTTCGCACTATTAATTAGAACATTTTTTAGCCTTTATTTAGCCCAGGAGGGCGATGACACAACTCCACCTGATTGTAAGTGTTAAGAGCAAAAGCCGCAAATGCGGCTAGTACAGTAGCAGAAGGCGAACTGCACTAACTTCCCTTGTCGTGCCTACCCGCAAGATACCACTGGTTATACGCAGGTGACCTCGAAACGCGACGAGAAGTAACTTTTCGAATTACAAGCATACTGTCGCAGCAGACTCACTGCAGGCTAAGCAGGCCATCATTTAAGGCCTACCACTAAGATTGGCAGATATACATGTCTTAGAATTTCTTCTACGACATGCAGTTTTCCTTACGATGCTTTCCTTCACCGTTAAGCGCGAGATTAATATCTCGCGTAATTAAACTCAAAAGAATATATTTAAACAAATACTTTAATACTTAGGTAGTAAAGTAATTAACTTTTACATATCACATTTTAACCCTTCTCCTTCCTAGTATAATTTCCGGTTTTTATCCAGAGTTTGCTTACACTCTTATCCTGATTTGTCGAGTTACTAGCTTTTACACAGAGCGATTAACACTCGTCCTTCGCAACCCAAAGTGTGAACCAATAACTCATTGGATAACAACAAATTACCTATCAAGAATTAATGATTATTATCATTATCGGATGCTCTTATAACAACCGGTACCGACAGCTTTACGTGTTCTTCGAGACAAGGTGGGGAGACCCACAAGAACAAACCGAAACAAATCGAGCATGGAGACTCAAAGCAGGCTCACTACCAGCACGCCACAATGGTCGCCATCACGTTTTTAACCCATTAATACTAAATAAAACAATATTATACAGTAATATAATCCATTTCCCAGCAAAGCATTTCCATTATCTAAATTAAAACAGCCGCATTATAATCAGCATATTCTGTTAACATTATGTAGTATTATTCAAATCAGAGCGAAACACGAACAAACGAACCGTTAAGAACATTTTGACAAAGAGATAGTTGTAAAGGTTACGAGATAAAATGATTGTATAAGATTACTAGCATTGTTATGTTACTAACAATTACGGTAGCGTTCCACTTTGAACCGTATTCGAACCGCTCATTCTAAAGAAATAAAATTCCCGTATCATCATGATGATACATGATGAACTCGTAAGTCAATTTTTTTTTAAAGTGAAACTTCTAATGCGACTTCCAACAAGGTTGCGTTAAACGTTTAACGCACTAGGAAGAGAGAAAGAAAGATACACAAAGGGGGAAAGTAGAAGAGAGAAAGAGAGTGAGTCGGTAGATCGCAAGCACATGCGCGTGATATTCTTGCTATGCAGCGTAGTAAACAGTGTTATTATAGATTTGGATATTTCTCCACTCGAAAATGACAATTAAAAGATGCGATCAATTGTGAATTGTAAGGAATGTTAATAAAGTTTGTCTTAAAGAAACAATATGATTTCACTAAAAATCAATTTCTACCCCTACCTTTTTCATTTCCACATTACGAAGTTTCAATTCTTCCACGCGGAGGGATTCCACGCACTATTTTTTTTTTCAACTTTATATCTTCTTCATCCTAGCATTACTCCCGGTATTTTATGTACCCAGGGTCTGCTTATTACTCTTATCCGGATTTGACGGGTTACTAGTTTCTACACGGAGCGATTGCCATCTGACCTCCGCCACCTTAAGGGCGAATCAGTAACTCATTGGATAAGAGCAATTTACTTATCAAGAGTTAATGATTATTATCAGATTATATATTTTTTTTTTTTTTTTTTTTTTTATTTATTAGTCCACAAAACTGACTACAATTATACAAACGACTTAAATTAGAAAATGAATACAACATTATGTTTCAATTGAGTCTTCTCGATGTGGACATAACATGCTTATACTTAGAGGGTACTAAAATAAAAAGAAGAATAGTAAAATAAACTTAACTTAAATTACGCAACTAAAAATTAGAATGAAAATATGAATATGGGATGAATGAATGATATTAATAATAATAAAAAAAATATAACTAAGCACAAAAGTTACCTACAGATTTTCTAAAAATTAATTAATTAGTAAAAAATTTGAGTGTACATATTCTTTTTAATGGTCATGACATTATCGTTAAAAATATCTACTGTATCTCTAAAACCATTTGCAAGAGATAACATTCTATACAGCGGACTATGCTGACCAAGGTTACTTCTTGTATGAGGCAAACAGAAAGTCTTGCGATTATGTAAGCGGCTACTGCTACGAGGCACCGCAAAACTTAAGCGCCCGAGCAATTCTGGTGCATCAATAAGCCCATTTATTAATTTTGACAGAAAAATCACATCTGCAACCTTCCTACGATCCTTAAGTGATTTCATATTATAGTGGCTAAGACGAGATTCGTAAGTAAACAGCCGATAGCAATTAAAGTCTGTGTACGACAAGTGGTATAAAAATCGTTTCTGGATTCGTTCAATGCTATCGGAGTGAACTTGGTACCCTGGGCTCCAAACAGTGCTACAATACTCCAGAATGCTGCGCACAATACTATTGTAGACAAGAATTGACAGAGAACGGTCTTTGAACATTTTCATTTGCCTAAAAACTAGACCTGATATTTTAGATGCCTTTGATGTAATATACTCAATATGTTGACGAAAGCTTAAGGCAGAATCTACAATAACTCCCAGATCTCTAATACTAGAAACTTCTTTTAAGTACATATTGTTTATTTTATATTTACCGTCTAACGATAATTTTCTCCTAGTAAACCTAATGTAAAAACACTTATCGATATTCAAAGACATAGCATTCATAGTGCACCATGAATAAACAGAATCAATGTCATGTTGTAATGCCTTGACATCAGCTTCGTCTTTGATGGTTCTATATATTTTTAAATCATCTGCAAACATTTTGAATTTAGATTTAATATCATATGCCAAATCATTTATAAAGATTAAGAAGAAAGTAGGACCGAGATGGGATCCTTGTGGTACTCCAGATGGGATTTTACTCTCAAAGGACTTGTAACCATTAAAAGCGACCAGTTGCGATCGGTTTTCTAAGTAAGATTCGCACCAACGCAAGAGTGAGCCGTGAATTCCCATGGATCCAATTTTATTTAATAAAATTATATGATTGACCAGATCAAAAGCTTTACGCATGTCAGTGTAAATTGCATGTACTTCGCCAGTAGCATCAACTGTCTCGGTGATATCCGAAACATAACAAACTAAATTAGAAGCAGTAGATTTATGAGGGCGAAATCCATGTTGATTAGGAACTAGGGAAGGGGCTATATGATAGAAGATTTTTTTTGTACAAGTCTTTCTAAAATCTTACCACAGACAGGTAAAATAGAAATAGGCCTATAGTTTGTAATATCTTTTGAATTGCCAGACTTAAGAATCGGAGTTACATGCGCAATTTTCCATTTAGTGGGAAATATACCCGTTTGTAAGGAATAATTATAAATGACCGTTAGGGGTGTGACCAATTGCTTAGCACATTTTTTCAGAAATATAGGAGGTAGAGAATCCGGACCGGGTCCCTTCAGTGGATCTAGGGTAGATAGTTGTTTAAAAACTTCATCCTCCGTAAGTTTACAATCAGTAAATGGTGCGCCAGATGAGGCATGTTGGGTTGGATTGTTTAATATTATTGTCGAAGAGTTATTTACCACGTTATGATTTATGTTTTCAATGTATACCGATGCGAAATGCCTGGCAAAAGCGTTGCAGATATCTTTCCCTCCCTTCGCTACGTAGTTATCAAGAAACATTTCGTTCGGTATACATTTAGTACCATTTTTATTTTGTTGATTGAAAAAATTCCAAAAGTATTTAGGGTCATTTCGAATATTGTCAGCTACTCTTTTCTTAAAATTTTCATAGCAGTTCCTAATCATCACTGAGCAACGTTCCCGCAACAACTCGTAAGTAAATTTATCCATTGAATTGTTATATTTCTTGCTTTTATTGTGGACTTTTGCTTTTTCACGTAATGCCTTTATTAAAGGAGCTGTGTACCATATCGGATAGTGATTGTCTCGTGGTTTGCGCATGGGTGTATACTTATAAATAATGGGCATTAATGTTTGGTAAAAAATACTTATTATTTCATCAACTGAATTTCTGTTTTTGAAAAGTAACGACCAATTTATTTGATCTAATTCATTGCACATACTGTCGTAGTCACAATAAAAAAAATTAAGGTAAGGCATTCGTGAAGGTTTTATAAAACAGTCATTAGTGATTTCTAATGAAATTTCTAACGGTGGGTGATGGCTATCAATAGAAACTAAAGCATTTGCTGATTTATGGACTGTAATCAAATTTCGACTATTAGACATAACTAGATCTAAGATACGATCATTAACGTTCGTTATATGATTATATTGTTTAAAATTGTTAAAAGCAATGTTTTCCAAAAAAATACTATCAATATTGTTAATAAAGTGATCGGGTAAGAAGTCGTTGCCGTTAGTGTTCTTTACCCAAGTTATACCAGGTAAATTAAAATCTCCCATAATAAGTGTGGGAGAGTTAGGAGAAATTTTATAATTACAAACGTTATTAACTTTTTTAAACAGACATTCTAAATAATGTTCTGTTACAGGTGGGGGGATATAAATACCGCAGATGTATACAACGGTACCTTTATTCAATTTAATTGATATCCACAAGTCTTCACCTTCTGATTCCCAATCATATTTTCTTATGGACTCATATTTTTTGCTTACAGCAATAGCTACCCCGCCACCGTCCTTTTTATGTTTAGAAAGTGGGCATGAACTGCGATCTCGTCTGTACAAAGTATATCGACTATCCAATATTTCATTATCGAAAACAGTGTTGTTTAACCATGTTTCAGTAAGTATTATTAAATCATAGTCATGACATAGTGCCGCTGTATAGATTGCCTCTGTTTTAGTCCTAAGACCTCGCACATTCTGATAAAAAACTTCTAGAGTGAATTTTATAAAATAAAAATGTAAATGCATGCATTAATAAAATAAAAATAAAATAAACTAACATACTAATTAAGGCTCTTTAAAGTTTCAGCAGTCTTTATCCATAGTGCTGACGATTCATTATTTTTTCGGACAAATATTCGACCATTTCTAATCCACACAAATTCATATTTTTTCTCTTTGGCCACCAGCCTGGTGGCGGCATGTAGCTTTTTATTTATAAGTGACAGGTGTTCCAAGACATATACAGGTTTTTTTTCACCAGCAAATCCTAAATCAGATGTATTCAGTTTGTCCTGTATATTTCTCTTGTTATAGCGTTTTACTGCTGCAAGGAAGTCATCCCTTATTCTTGGACTGGATAGTTTAATCACAATGCTTCGTGGACGTTGGGATTGCTTATCCATCTTAGCAACTCTATGGAAGTTAAGTATGTTCCCATCTGGCAAGTCGTATGAGATTACTGATGACATTTTCTGAATGATTGCGAGAATATTCTCATTTTTGCTCTCGGGGATACATTGCACCTCAACATTGCAGTCTCTAGCTTGTTGTTCAAGTTGAAATATCTTGCTATTTAGCTCTATCATTTGAGATTGTAAGGTATCATTTTCACTGATGAGTTTAGAAAGAGACTTTTTGGTTTCATCGTTTAGTCGTACCTGCGCGTCATGAGCATCAGATAAAAATTGCATGGATGTCGTTAAGTCTTCAACTTCTTTTCGCAAAGAAACAAGTTTACCTCCAATGTCTCTGACCTCTGATTGAACATCGGTTAGCTTGGTCTCGAACTTATTAAGGCTTGCTTGCTGATTCTCAAAGTGTTCCTTCATTTCTCGCCGCAAATTCCTAATCTCATTAATGATGACATTTTCATTAGAGCTACCTACATCTGATAGCTGAGGCAAGACGGAGACAGTTTCGGGAGGCTGCTGTTTGCGACTTTTGTTTTGAATCGGCGTGTTGGTGTTGTCTTTCTTTGGCTTGCTTGCTTCACAAGAAGGGCAGATCCATGTCGCTCGATTGGATGAGGTTGTGTCCACATAGCTCACGCACTCATAGTGATACAGTAGAGCGCAACTTCCGATAGAACACTTCAATCTCTTTTGTGTAACTAAAACATTATTATTGCAAGCTGAACATTGTCCAAGCATTTTTGTAGCAAAGAAGATGTACTACAATTAAAATAGAAAGTAAAAAATGTATATAATAACTTTCTAGAATAGTTTCCAGAGAAAAAAATAACATGTATTTAAAAAAAAAAAAAAAAAAGAAAAAGCTTGTGTAGAGATGTGGATTTGAACCCAAGATGTAAGGATCGTAAACACTCGTTCAATCTGTCACTTAATACGCCACTGCTATTACAACCAACAGATTGAAATTGTGCTTCTTGTTATAGCATTTTATGATAACTCGTAAATATGTCAATATTTGAAGGTAGCTTTATTAATAACTTGATAACACTTCACTATTTATGCACTGTTCACAATAACTTAAAAGTTACGTTTTCTGATTAATTCGAAAATCCACATAGCAAATAATGTTTATTTCAACTTCTTCATTGTTCCAATTAGTAATACGTCAGAAGCTGGTAACTATTTTACGTTTAATAATTTTTAAACTATTTTTTATGTCAGAGATGTTACGTTGACGTTATGCCCTCGGTGCACGGCGTTGAGATATGAATATTGATAATAACCGGTACCGACAGCTTAATGTGCTCTCCGAGGCACGGTGGGGAGACCCACACGGACAAACGCCCAGACCGGGACAGAAATTTTTAACAAACATCTGCCCGAGCGGGTATCGAACCCGCAACCGTCGAGACTAAAGGCAGACTCGCTACCCACAACGCAACAACGGTGTCATTTTTTTTCAACTTTATATACAAGAATTATTTTATCCTGACACATCAACTTATGGCTGAGGCTGTAGATTATCTATATCTTTATAATATTATGGAAGTTATAAGAGTATAAGCAAACCCTGGGTAAATACCGGGAATAATGCAAGGAAGAAAGAGAAGAATCTGCCAACCCATTGTAGATTGGTTATATAAGACCAATGATTAATACTTTTCATTAACATTTTAATGTATATTTATCACATTTACGTAACCCTTCATGACTGAACAGTACGCGATTTTGGATTCAAGGGTTAGCCAATATTCGTACCGCGATTCTCCACTTGTGAATCATTTAATGATTCATGCCGGTACATAATGTTAGACTGAGGCTATTTACATATTACCAAATCTCACTGGCGCCGGATTCATAAATAAAACAATCGAAGTATTTAAATATTAAACAGTAAATAACTGCAATCGGCAGTGGTATTAGGGCGGTTACAGAAAAACGTTTTTTCCGAGCATATAAACTCGTTTTTTGAAATGCGTAAAGGCCTTTTACCACACAGGGAACACGTAGGAGCGTGTAGTGATTTTTGAATAACACACGCCAGAGTAGGTCCGTGTACGAGCGTTCGGATTATTGAAATGCGAAATGCGCGCGTGTAAACGCGTTTGTCTATAACCGCCCAAAGGCAGGCCAAACTATTTGAAGAAATAAAAGTTTTTTTTTTGATCATCATTGTATCTCACTCAAGTCTTGCCGTTGAACACAAGAAATAATCAACAAAACCACCCAAGCGCCTATCGAGGATGGAAGTGTTTTTCCAAAGTACATATATATCTTTACTTTTTGGGCATGGCTTGTATTATTTGAAATTATAATAAAATTTTTGAATAAGAAATTAATGACACGAAACATTATAAAAATAATTTGTTTATTTTTATTGATTCCTATTACTAACGATGTCAACGACTTTTAATGGGACTAATATGTACGCAATACGATGACTAAACTGAGAATCCGCAAATACAAGGATAATGATGAAATTAAATTCTTGGCTCACTGAATGAATGTACATTCCACTGTGATTCAATATATTACCTAAACCAATATCCTAGTGATGTGGCTTAACAGATTTTTTAAAAACTTATTATATAGGTATGCTACTATCCAAATCAAATTTTATGTTTTTTAGATATTGTTATAGGAAAAGCCATAGAGGATTAATATTTAAAAAAAATTTTTTTTTTTAAAGAATATTAGCAATGCTTTGTGTTGACAGAGCGACTCTTTTACTGTTGAGCTATTGGGGTTTTGTTGGTAAATGATTTATTAATTTTATTGTAGTCATGAAAGCTCTTTTTGTACTACAGGTTCTTACAATATCAACAGGAATAATAGATTACAACAGGTATCAATTAATGGAATAAAGTCTTCTGGATCTGTACTAAAAATGGGCGTTCCACAAGGTTCAATTCTAGGCCCTTTTCTATTTTTGATTTACATCAATGATTTGCCTTTCTATGTAAACAGTATATGTGATATCGTATTGTTTGCTGATGATACTTCCCTAATATTTAAGGTTGACAGGAATAAGCATAATTATGACGATGTAAACAATTCTTTATCGCTTGTACAACAATGGTTTACTGTAAATAACCTAGTTTTGAATGCGGCGAAGACAAAATGTGTAGAATTTTCAATGCCAAATGTTAAGAAACAAGATTTTATTTTAAGTATGAATAATACAAATCTTGATATAATTGATAATACAGTATTTTTAGGAATAACACTGGATTCAAAACTTCAGTGGAACTCTCATTTAACATCCCTTGCAGGAAGACTCAGCTCTGCTGCTTACGCGTATAGGAAAGTTAGACAATTAAGTGATATCGATGCTGCTCGATTAGTTTACTTCAGTTATTTTCACAGTATTATGTCTTATGGCCTATTACTTTGGGGTAATGCTACAGACATTGAGACTGTATTTATTCTTCAAAAAGAGCTGTTCGGGCGATTTATAATTTGCAAGCTAGAGACTCTCTTCGGGATGTGTTTACTAAGGCAGGCATACTGACGGTTGCTTCGCAGTATATCCTTAGCAATATCCTTTATATTCATAAAAATGTTGATTTGTTTGACACAAACAGTGACAGACACTGCTTTAATACAAGAAGAAAAGATACATAAGATTGTTACACCAAGTTTTCGGCTTCACAAAGTGAGTATGTCCTTTTTGGGGCAAGGTGTTCGCTTCTATAATAAAATTCCGCAGACAATTTTGAATCTACCACTTATGAAATTTAAATCTTATATCAAGCGGTGTTTACTAAATAAAGCTTATTATTCCGTTAATGAATATATTGCAGATAATGTGGCATGGAATTAATATACGTTGAGTTTCATGCGGGATATATATCTTAATTGTACATTTGCCAAATGTAATGTGATTATTTTTGAAAAGAGTAACTGTAGAGTTTCTTGCCGTTTCTTCTCTGCAGTATCTACCTTCCGAATCGGCGGTAGCTTCACTTAAGCGGACATAACAGACTGTATATTTGACGATTCAAAAGCGCTTAAAAGCCTATTTGAATAAAGAATATTTTGAGTTGAGTTTGAGTTTACAAAAAAGAGCCTTCATGGTCACGGGATGAGTGAGCCAGCTCGACCATAGAATTTAGAAATTCTACCATCATGCAGAATATTGCCTAGAAATAGTAATATCTCTATTGTTATTTATCGCTATCCTTTTATATCAAGGTATAGTGATGCCAGTAATATTCATAGTAAGCGTAGACTACGGTCATGGCTTATACGTAGTAAGAGTAGTTAGTAAATCCTTTAAAAAGGATTTATTTCAGAAACATTTGATTTATTATATCAAATTGTGAACGAATCTTTTAAGCGTTATTATATGAAAGTGACAAATTTCCAAGATCGAAGTTTCGAATATCTTCTTTGGAAAAGATATGTTGGAACGCGAATTTGAGACATTTTCAATATATTCAATTCTCAGTGGACTTGAAGGAACGAAATGTTATTTTTCGATATCTAAGAATAAAAGTACTGACAATTCTTATAATATATAACCTACTAGCGGCTCGCTCCGGCTTCGCACGGGTATAAAATATATAGCTTATGTCATTCACTGAAAAAATGATGAAAATCGATCCAGTAGTTTTGATTTATTCATTACTGTTATTTTGATAAATCTCGTAGGGTTCTGCCTGCGTTTGTTGCAATTTAAGCGGAAAAGAAAAAATGTAATTATTTACGACATCACAATAGAAACCTCAAAAATAACAGTATTTCTCAACTATTTAATGGATGTTATTATACATATAAACCTTCCTCTTCAATCACTCTATCTATTAAAAAAACCGCATCAAAATCCGTTGCGTAGTTTTAAAGATTTAAGCATACATAGGGATAAAGGGACAGAGAAAGCGACTTTGTTTTATACTATGTAGTGATATATATATATAAACTCCAAACGTGAATTTTTCATGGAATAGTTATTTTAACAGTGATAGATACGAAAAACTATTTTTTTTCTTTCTTTCTTCTAGGCAAACATGCTCCATCTTAGACCTCATCTTCGCCTTCTATCAAGCGAGATTGAGATCAAACGTAAGCCTGTTTTATATTAAAAAAAAACCTTCTAACTACAAAAAAGCTAAAAGAAATACTATTTATAGATTATGGGGCTCAGGGATTAGTGTTCTTATTATTTTCTTATTATCAGTACTACTACTAATTTCAGAATATTCTATAAAAAAAAAACAGAATAATATGATCTGATATCAGATTTCATCCCTGTCAATGAAATAAATAGTAAATCGGGCCTCCTCTTACTTTAAGCTAGTCCTAATAGGCAAAAAAGAGCATTTCTCTATTATTTTAAAAACAATTTAAAAACACCATTTAATTTTCAACACTAAACCACTTTATGTATAGCACCTCATAATTAAATCAGTCATCGACAGAACTAAAAACACGTAAATTATGTTAATACATATATCTCTCTAGCACGCACACATGTATAATTCACTGCCAGTGATAGTGCTTCCGCTCAGCCTTAAAAAGTTCACTAAACTAGTAATTAGCACTAGCCGAATAACAATCTTTAATCATTCAATCATAACTCTAATATGTTACTAATTAATTTCTAAATTCTTGCGGAATTCAAAACAACTGTTCTAGGAGCTATAATAAAGATGAACTAAATGCTTAAAAAATTAAAGTACGCCTACTCACGCCTAGGGAGAAACATAGGACCTTCTCACCCGCGGTTTATTGACAATCGCGGGTGGCGATGTTCTACTTTTCTCCCGTGGTATATAATATTTTTTCTTACGATGAAAAGTTCGATTACAGTCGCTGGTATGAGGGATAAACATACGGTTCCTAGGTTACCAGAAAGAAAAGTGAATTAAAAAGTGTAATCATGCCGGCAGAAAATTGGGCATTTTTGTCCCTCGTACCAGGGACTAATAGCAAAATTTCATCAAAGTAGTAGAAAAATATTTTTAGCCTCGCTTCATATGTTTTTTTTATGAATTCAGACGGTAAATAAGCACTTTATTTAGATAATTGATTAATCTTCCCAATTAAAGATAACACTTCCCTTTTCAGAATTTCGCATTACTAAAGCATAATTTATCGGAAAGCGGATTATAGAATGGAACCGAAGACTTGGAATCCAGTTACATTGTCCCGACGACAACACTCCCACAAGATAACATCGACAGATGATATCGATAATATTCAATCATAACCAGAATTACGGGCATTATTAAAATTCTATTGAGAGCGCTCGAACCGGCGCGGTGTCGACTAATGAGCGACAGGCATTACAATTTAATGAGACTACTTTTACGACGCTATAATCGTATTCCATTTATTTCGGTAATCAGTTGATTTATAATGAAAGTTTTATTGATTAAAAAGTTTATATGTATATTAAATGTTTTTAGGTGAAATTATGCGTTGGAAAAAATCGTTAGACTTTTTCAAACGAGTATTCTATCGTTTATGTTAGCGGAGCACTAGTGACTGATTTTGAATTTGGTAGGATAGTAAAATTAGTCAATCCTACTATCATACTATTGATATTATAATTGCAAAAGCGAGTGTGTTTGTAACACTTTCACGGCTAAACTGCTGAAACGATTATGATGAATTGTAGTATAGGAATACCATGGAGAAGGTTATAAGTTACGCTTATAACGAAAACCATACTTTAAAGGCGATAAAATTTTAATAGGGAAGTAATTGTTGCTTTATTGCATTAAAGGTGTCTTTTGAAAAAACGTATTTCACGCGGGCGAAGACGCGCGAAATAGCAATTTGTTTAATAATTTCCAAATAATTACATCAAATAAAAATTATTATAACATCCAATTGAGGCAAAATATAAAATCTGTCCAAATTACTTTACTATATTCATATAAGAGTAAATGGACGCAAATAAGCAATACCATGACAACCCACACGAATGTAATTTCGAGAAAACGCGTTTGAAAATTTTGAACAACTTGCTTTATATGATTTTTTTATGTATTGGTCAAGTTTTTGGCAATTTCAAATTTATGTAAGTTATTTTACTTATTTTCATCAAAAATAAGTACACAAACTGCATATTTCGTATATAATATAACCCAAAATGTTTAAAAATACATAAATTGCATGATTGAAAAAATGGCGTTTTTAGAAGTTTTAAATCTTCAAATCCTACATATATTAAAGAAAAATGTTCTGCAGCCATTTACCAACACTTCTGCATATATACCTCAGTTTTTTCAATTTTGTGGGTTGACATGGTATTGCTTATTTGCGTCCAAATAAAAGTAATTTAAATAAAATTGCTTATTAGTTTATTACTACTATTATGTTACTTTGAGTTGAATTTGGGATTTTTTTAAAGAATATTAACAATCGAAGTTTGCGGTAGGAGTGGTTACGACAATAGCCCAAGAGAGTCAGAATCGAACCCGTAACTCACATGTTAACAGAGCGAAGTCGGCCCTTCCATTGAGCTATTATGGAGATTATTAACGATTATTTGTTACTGATTGCATTATCGCCAAGTAACGTAGAAGTTATTTACAAAATATATAGCTTCTCATGACAGAGACTTTAGATATATTATTATAAAAACCATACACACAATTAACTTTAAACACTTTTTTATCAATTACTTTTTATAATTTCAACACACGAAAGAGGTCAAGACATATGTAATAGAAACTCATAATTACACCTCGTAACTTATTTAAGTTCATTGTACTTTAAATTCGGAACACGTACATTTCGGTAAGAGTACGAGTTCGCTTCACATTATATGTGACATAATAAACAATAAGACTCGATTTCAAATGTGCGTTATTTGAATAGTCAATGTCATATTTTATAAATATATTTGACTACTTGTACCTGTATGTATGTATACATACATCGTTATATTAGCTAAAAGAAAACAAAATCGTAATCGTAACTAAAAAAGTATCTTTCGAAATTCAGCTTTAGTTAATACTTTTCCTTTGAATTGTCAATTGCTTAAGTGCATGTTTTTATAATCTACTAGCGGCCCAATCCGGCTTCGCACGGGTATAAAATATATAGCCTACGTCATTCACTGAAAAAATGATTAAAATCGATCCAATAGTTTTGATTTATTCATTACTGCCCGTGGCCCGAACGCGTTAAATGTAATTATTTACGACATCACGTTAGAAACCTCAAAAATAACAGTATTTCTCCACTATTTAATAGATGTTATTATACATATAAACCTTCCTCTTCAATCACTTTATCTGTTAAAAAAACAGCATCAAAATCCGTTGCGTAGTTTTAAAGATTTAAGCATACATAGGGATATAGGGACAGAGAAAGCGACTTTGTTTTATACTATGTAGTGATTAGGGAGGCGGTGGGGCTTACATGCCTGTTTGCTTAGCCACCACCGTTCGTTGGTGAAATATTCGAGAAAAAATCTCTTCAGCTTTGTCTCATTTCAGCCAGGGTAGCCAAGTTACATCTTGCCAGTAGGCAGGCCAACTGCGACTAGTGCAATTCGCCTTCTGCAACAAGGCTTAGCCATCTTCGCGGTTGGACGCTACTTCCACTTACCATCAGGAGGGTTAGAGTCATCTGTCATAGCTAAATAAATAAAATTTTCGCGTTACTGGACTGTTATTGGAAGAATTGCGTTTGATCATCTATAGTAGCCATCTATCCACAATGGACCTCAATTAAGCTAATCTTTCTTCTTAAGACGGGTTTTTAATAGAGTGTTACTACAACAACTATACACTTTCAAACAATATTATGCATGCAAAGTAATGTATACACTAGTAAAAGATTACTCCTACTATTGGTCTGTCGGATAAAAAGGATTTATTTTGCTAAACTAAATAGTGTAAACAAAGGGTTTAATTTTTCATTTTGCTAGTAGCGTAAAAAGTGCTAAATCGCTTTGTAAAATGTTTTTAAAAGAATACAGCGAAAGAGTACAAATAAACAGAGGACTAGAACTACGGGTAAAAAAGGTTGAAATGGATTTCAATTTTTTTTTAACACACATTTAACCTTTTTACAAAAAGTTGAAATCCTCCCTGGAGTATATGATATCGAAGGACGTAAGAGTTAATTTTTATTTTTTTATTTCATGACGGTTGGCCAGCAAACATCCGGTCCGCCTGATGGTAAGGAGTCATCGCATAAAGGATGAGAAGGAAGGAAAGAGAAGGGAAAAAGGAAGAGAACAGAGGGAGTGGAAGATGAGGCCTCCGGCACTCTCACTCGTCGCACGGAACGCAATAGTACCTAGTAATAAATAAAATAAAATAAATAAATAAACGCTACACACTCAACGGCCCCATTAGGATAATTATATCCTGTGTCGGGGGTCCGGAAATATTCGCAATGACAAGGACAAACATACCCAGACCGGAAAACATGCCTGTACGATTAATACAAACATCTGCTCCGAGCGGGAATCGAACCCGCAACCGTCGAGGCTAAAGGCAGACTCGCTACCCACAACGCCACGACGGTGTCAAATAATACTATTACTAGGTGCCAATTTTCTGTAAGAGTGTAGTGCTTCTCCGGTCGAGATGGTCTATTTGTGCTGGAAGATTCATGGCTCTACTAGTACCAAAAATTTATATCAAGGCGTCTTGAAATCGAAATTTGGTAGTGGACGTGTTCTTCGTTACGACTAAGCCCACTTTACCTAAGAATAACTACACTTTAAGAGAATATTTTATAAGTAAATTGTAACCACACTGCTGTGTGTGTTTGATATAACTGTCCTTACTAACCATAGGGGTGTTGAGTTTGCAGTGTTTATTTAGAGGACGGCTAAGTAGGTATTTCTGCAGCGTCAATTACTATACCTGTAAGCAGTATATTGTGTTATGTGAAATTACTGGGCAAAGGACGCTTAAGTACCAATATCACCTACAAATATATGGTGTTGCAAGTGCTTATTGGCTGCGACAGCCACATGCCATCAGGTGGGTCGTATGCTTGCTTGTAGTAGTAGTAGTAGTTAGTCACAATAAAAAAACCTAAGCTAATCCCCATCATAATAATCCATACAGGCTCCAAGGAATTATTCTAGTTTAAAATAAATTAAAGTCGGTAGTCTGTCATAATATATACAAGGATATTCCCGAGCACACAAGTTAATGTCAACCTGACCTAATGACCTCAATTTCTCGTACCGATATAATCATTGAATTTCCCTCAAACCACCAAAAAGAAATAAGCCGAAATCGTTCAACTTTCTATATCACTTGTTTTATTTTTTCCAATATTTGTTTTTGTCAACCGTACCAGACGTCTGTTTATACATGTTTTAAGGCCGTTTTCACTTTCATCCGTGTCTCGGCTCGAGGCAATCGCGTACAAAAGCTATAACGGTTGGGTTTACAATAAAACGTTTTGCAGGCGTCAATGCTATTCTTACGATTGTATTTTATAACTGTTTCTTACTTAAACTTCTAAAATGTTCGTTACTAGGTGCGCTCATTGATCGATAAACGATCAGTGGGCTAAGCAACTTTAGGCGCGGTCAGTCTTTAGATAGGTGATCGCATGGTGTTTCAACTGAGCGTTTCCGTGCTTCGGACGTAAAATCGGTACCTACTGGTATTAGTTTTATAATACTCGATAAGTCCAAACTCCAGTCAGAGGTCTATATAGAAGATTTGAACAATACACATTTATATCAATAACGTATATTTCTGAGTTACCCAATAATAAGCTATTTTAATTAATTAGCAGGAGGGCTACCATGAACTTATAGTATGCAATTCTGTTACGATGCAATTTAGTTCAGGTTTTATTCCGGTAGTAAATGCGTGACGAAACCTTCTAAAATAAATTGATCGTAATTAGGTGTAACTTCCTATAAACTTAATATATGTATAATAATTAATCGCTTATAGGACGTCATGGTCATGGTCTTAGTTCGTAAGAAATAACGTTGCGGCTCAGTTTAGTTTGTCATTTGAATCGCAATAAGAGTTCACGGTAGACCCCCAGATGTTATCACGCCAATAATAGATACTTCAATACCCCATCATTTCAAATTTATATAAATTATATTAGCTGTATACATTTTATGTATGTACAGTTTAGTATAAAATAAGCGTTTCCATATTTCTTTACATACTTTTGTCTGTGACAGTACTTCGAAAACAGGTCAAGTAATCGAGCATTATTTTTTAATATTTGATTTTCCCTTATCTTAGTGTAACCGGCTTTTAAGAGTAATAGACGAAATAAGAAGAGTTGAAAACGAGATTTCGTATTGCTTAGAAATGAACGGCTATCTCTAATGAAAGTTAAGTCCATTGTAGACTATAAACTTTTTATAATCGTATCTCTTTGTCTTTATTCATGGTTCAGCTCACATACAAAGAATGCAATTATTCTAGCTGTCTACGGTCTAAATTACTATCCGTCTATGCAATGAAAAGTACCCGCTACCCTCATACGTTGGTAATGAGAATTTAAAACTGATTTTAATTAAAAGATTTAGTAATAAGTTTTAACAATTTAATAGCACTATTTTTCCAAGGTGAAAATTATTCAAGTATTTTTAAATGTACAATGTACATGCAACTAGGTTTTTACTGATATAAAGAATGGTTAAAACCCCGAAAGGTTACATTGAATACTGAGGTAACTTATATTTTAAAGGCGTCGGGATGTGACGACCCCATCACCCGCTGTTGGGATAACCTCTGTCACAGCAGAGATTATTCCACCAGTGCAATCAGTCACACTGGTGGTAGATCTTTTGTTGCAAGAGGCCGGCTAGGTAGGTACCACCGCAGTGTCCAATATTCTGCCGCCAAATAGTAGTGCTTAGGCACTACTGTGTTCCGGTTTGAAGGGCACTGTACGCTAGTGAAATTACTGGGCGAACGAGATTTAAGAACTAATATCTCGAGGTTGGCAACGCGTGAGTGGCACCTACTAATGGTGCTACAAGCGCTCATAGGCTACGGCAACCACTTACCATCAGGTGGGCCGTATGCTTGTTTGCCAAATTCTAACATAAAAAAAAAAATTGAATATTTTAATTATATGAAATGATTGTATACA
Source organism: Hestina assimilis (assembly GCA_023373885.1). Taxonomy (NCBI): domain Eukaryota; kingdom Metazoa; phylum Arthropoda; class Insecta; order Lepidoptera; family Nymphalidae; genus Hestina; species Hestina assimilis. The sequence continues at coordinate 12,328,780 of CM041751.1, read as the reverse complement.
TAGCTTAAAACCATTGTCATCATGTTATATTATCTACAGAAATTCTCTTATTTTACCTTTAGTAATCATTATAAAAAAGAAAATACAATTTACGAAACGAAAACCACAATACTGAAGAAAGGTACCATATTTTAAATATATCTACAATCAAACACGGAAAATTAATGATTGCTTCGAAAAGATAGTTATCGAAACGAGACGGAAAGTTTACGTTTTTTCTTTCTTTTATTTATTGTATCCAATGCGGAACTCGTTCGATTGTTTAACTGTAAATAGTTATTGGTTTTGGACAATGATTTAAAATAAAATGGATAATAATAAATATACAAATTGCAACTTTAAAAACTGTATAGTATTATGTAAATAACTCTCTCTGAATATAGCTGAAAGCTATTATTAGTTGATAGCTCTGTTATTTCAGGCGTGAATAGGTCGAGGATATTGCTCTGAATTAACATCAATATTCGGTAATATTTGTACCATTGCGCCCCGTTTGATGAGCCTGAAAGCCCAATGATGAGTGTTTGTTCCAAATAATATCTCATCGATCCCCCTCCATTTCCTATTCACCCTCCTTCCTCTCAAACCCCACTTAATTTGCACAGCATACTGATACGTTACGTATAAGATAATGGATCCTGCGTCAGTAACTGCTTACCATAAAGCATTCCCATTCCTTTGCTATGCTTCTAATATAAAAAAACTAGCCGTCAATCGTAAAAAAGTAAAAATAGCATTAGCAAACTAAATAGCAATATAATTATCGCGTTTTCAAGTAAAAAAATGCCTTAATTAACGCCTGACCTACTTTGAAATAGTATACTTACTAATACTTTTTATGCGTTAATTTTCATTCAGTTATTGATTACAATTAATCAATGCATTGCTAATGCTATATGCGATTAAATTATACTACCAAGTTTTCTTCTGATTCTTTTTTTTTAATGTTACAAGTTGCCAAACAAGCATACGGCCCTCCTGATGGTAAGCGGTTGCCATAGCCTATGAGCGCTTGCAGCACCATTAGTAGGTGCCACTCACGCGTTGCCAACCTCGAGATATTGGTTCTTGAATCTCCTTTGCCCGGTAATCCTTAAATGCCTTAAAGTAAAGCACTACTATTTGGCTGACACTGCGGTGGTACCTACCTAGCCAGCCTCTTGCAACAAAAGACCTACCACCAATGTGACTGATTGCACTGGTGGAATAATCTCTGCTGTGACGGAGATTATACCAACAGCGGGGTAGTGACGTCCCGACGCCGGTAAAGCCTGTGGGTAAGATACACGCAGAAGGCCTACAGCGCCTTGCGCGATCAATATAACAATGCATTCAGAATGCTGTTGGGATGCCTCGGTACTGTAGCGCTTCAGGTATGTTCGCTGAAGCAACAGTAAATGACTTTTATACTACAATGCGCAAGCGGTCTGCCTCCATGTTACAGCAGGTTCAGGGGCGGAACTAACAGCATTATGTAGTTACTGATAAATAAAATAGATGGCCCCTTCATTAGGCACTAGGTGCATGTGCATGTGTATGGATGTGTGTGTACCGGTTAGAATATGAAAAATACTAAAGTGCAAAGTTAAAAGAGAATAAAAGACTATTTTACACTTGAAGGGCATAGAATACGAGAGCGGATGGTATCGCGAACGGAAGACTACAAAACGACTGCGCTACTGCGAGTGCTCTCGCATTATAGGCCTGTAACTTTATTAATCAAAACAGATTAAGCAATATTCTCAGTTAGACACATGTTAGCAATGGATGGCGTAGTTGATAAGTACTATTTTATTATAAATTACATTTTAGTTATATTTATATTTTATATTTTTAACAAATTAACATTATCTTATAATTTACTTATGTATTTAATTTTGCTCGCTTAAGTTATCTAAACATTTTTTATTTGCTATAATTTTACATGTTTTACATTTTAGTTTCTTTTCTTAGTTATAGTTACAGATGCCGTGTCGACAACAGTGTGAATAAGTGCAATTAGTAAAAAGTAGTTTTATTTTATTTTTATAATTATACTAACATTAGAATAAATTCTTACTAACAATATATGGATATTTATCTGATTTAATAATAAATAAATAAAAAGCCTTTTGAAGGAAGTTTATTTCTAACTTCTTTTTATATAAAAGCCAACAATAAATTTAGTTGATTTTTCTATCTATTTACACTTCTTTTGATTTTATAAAATAAGTTATCGCTTCTTACAAAAGACTTGAGTGCAAAAGATCGAGCAAACGCTTGGAAAGCAAAGCACGACTACACTTGTCAAAGAAAATAATAACTATTTATACTTTATCTCGTTAAAAAATCTCGTGGCTACTCTTCATAAAATACAACTTTAAATAATAAAAAACTTGTTTACAAATTTGTTATAATAAGTACATATTTATATGAAGATAATTATAATTTCGAGGGTTCTATTCCTGCTCAGAGCAGATGTGTGTATTGACCATTATTATACAGCCATGTTTTCTGATCTGGGTGTATTTGTCCTTGTCATTGTGTATGTTTCCGGGCCCCCAACACAGGATATAACTAACCTAATGGGGGCCGTTGGGTGTGTAGCGCCTATTTTACTTTATTTTTTTATAAACTGGAGCCGAAAGGCTCTCGAGTGGTGCAGGACCAGTCATTGTGGCACTCTTTGGAAAAGGTATGACATTAGCGAAGTAATCGTTGCTAAATTGGTACAACTGAAAGCTATTAATCTAAGAATTGGAATGAATTGAAAATATCACACTTATACGTAGTATAATTAAAAATTTTAAATTTCAATACAATTTTATTATGTTTTTTTTTTTTTAAGTTTGCTTTTTTAATCTGTAATAAGTTGTATTTCCAGTCTAATAATAATTAAAAAGGTTCCTACATCAGAATTAATCTTTATCAGATAATGGCTGGCTGGCTACAAGCGGTTAACAAAACCTTAAAGAAATCTGCATTTCGTCTACGTTTCTATCAATATTGTACACTCATTCATGTCATATTATATATTCCTTAGTTCCAGATGACTAATGAGCTGTTAAGCTCAGAGTGAACTAGATCACAACACGGACATTATGATTTTTCTTGGAAACGATATTTCTCTAATAAACCAATCAGTCTATTACTTTTTATGCTAGTGACATTGATAGTAATTATATTTTCAAACTAGTTTCTGTGCGCTTCTTTATCAATGTGGAATTTTAATTTTATAAGTATCTCTAGCTCTCGTCATCATAAAATGATTTATTATAGTTTTCTTATTCCAATGATAATAAATTTTAAATACAAATTCCTCCGAATTTTTTAAGCAGTCTTGTATCGAATCAAAACATTTAATCAAATCAAAAAACTATATACATCAAATCAAATTCCAAACTAAAAGCACTTCAAAATGCTTTTTCGTCTGTAGATATTCGCAATATAAAAGATGAGTGAAATAGAAAACAAAACACTCGTAAAAACGCAAACACAAAGTACTCGTAAAAACGCTTTGAAACTGTGCCATTACCATTACGAGTTATTCACCTGAACCAAACCCTAATTAGCACCTCAATCAAGCAAGTGAAAGCGTTATCTGACTTTTTCCCAAATTCACTTTTACTATAATTTCTTTCGTTACGTAACGAGCTCTCCTAGGAATAGGCAATCAGGTGATTAATTCTATAAAACAGTTCGCAAACGTGACTCGACTAAGTGTGACAATACGTGACCAACACTTAGTAAAATTTAGTACTAATGGATCGTTGTGGTATATGAATTTAATTGTATGACGCTCATAGCCAGGTGCGCTCACTGATCAGTAAACGAATGGTGAGTTGAGCAACTTTAGGCGCGGTCAGTCACTAGATGGGTGATCGCATAGTGGTATTTTAACCGAGCAACTCCGTACTTCGGAGGGCACGTAAATAGTCGGTAACGGCTGCTATCAATTTGACAATAGTCGACAAGTCAAGTCAGAGGCCTATTCGAGCGACCTGAACAACTCTGACACTAGGTTGGTCACTAACTGCTCGATAAGAAGAAGAAGAATGTTCGTGTGTATTCACGATACCGATGTGGTAAAAAATATACATAAAAAGGTATATTGTTTACATAGGAGTACATGATACTATATGAATCTTCTTGATTTTTTTAGTTTCCCGTACAAACTTTAAACCCCTTTATCAAGTTTTATTTCCGACACAAAAAGTAGCCTATAACAGTCTTTATAATCTCTTTCCTATATCAAATTTCATTATAATCTGTTCAGTGTTCTGTTGTTAAAGACGCCACAAACAAATTCACTTTCGTATTTATAATATTAAGGTAAAATTATGACCAAACTTTTCAATTTGCATAAAACTAATGATGTATTCAAACATTGCTTCTAAAAATTTTAATGTTTACGTACAAGATAGCCTCTTGACATATAAAGCGTATGTCTAAATTTATATTAGACTGGCATCTGCCATGTGATCTGATGATGATGATGATGTGATCTTAGAATTGCTTTTAGAAATAAAAGTATATAATAATAATAATAATAATAATAATTTATTTCAATCAACGTAGGTCATAACATAACTAGTACAAAAATTGTATCTAATAATAATAATAATACCTAATAATAATATAATAAATTATTTTATAATTTAAAAGCAATAATAATAATAATAGCAATAATATATGTTAAAAGTGATTGAATTATATGAAAAATAAAAATATTGAAAAAGTAAAGTAAAATTTTAAAATACCAATTTATTTAATGAGCTTCAAAAAGTAAATAATATATAATATAATAATTTATTTTGAAAATGCTTAGAAATTACCTATTTGATTCAATCACAATTAACAAATATCAAAAGCTTTATATATTATGTTACTTATGTAGTCAATAAATGAATAAATAAATTTAAATATAAGACACGTCTTCGCATTTAAATAAAATTCGTGATTTTCATTCTAATCAAATAAGCCGTTTATGTGTGAAATAGAAACAAACATCCTAACATAATTTCCTATGAATAGGCCCTGTATTATGTTTTTTGACAGCCTAACATTTTCCTGGGATAAAAAATATCCTTTGTCTTAATACAGGTAACAATCTATATCTGTGCCCAATTTAATCCAAATCCGTTCAACCGTTTTGGAAGGGTTGAGTAACAAACATCTCAACATAAAAACTTTTGACGACGTTGTGGCGCAGCGGTAGCGAACCTGCCTGAAACGCCACAGGTCGCGGGTTCGATTCCCGCTCGGATTATAATATGTTTGTATTGACCATGCAAGCATATTTTCCGGTCTGGGTGTATTTGTCCTTGTCATTGTGAATGTTTCCGGACCCCGACACAGGATATTACTATCCTAATGGGGGCCGTTGAGTGTGTAGCGTTTATTTATTATTTATTATTTATTTCGCATTTATTATTAGGTTTATTAGTAGATTTATATTTTAGTATAATCTCCTTTTGAATATGTCATGTATTGAAACCTAAAACCCTAGATTTCAACCTACGCCTCGCTCTAATATGGACGTATTTATGTGGCAATATACATATCTTTGACAACATTGTGTCTGAATTTATGTACTTGATGACATGAAAGAACGAGTTTTATAGAGAATCGAATATGTTAATCCAATAGTTAAGGCTGCTATAAAATCCTACAGTAAACTACAACTTAAAAGAATCCTTTCGGAATTTCCTTCTAGAAAATCTACCTTTCTACTTCAGTAACCTGACTCAATAGCTTAGGTCTAGCACACATGCACACATACACACACATACTCACACACAGACACATACACACACACACACACACACACACACACACACAAACACGATGTATTAAGAAACATATAACATAAACATTTATTTTTGGTTTATTAAATAAGGTTTAATTTTTAGTTTTCTTTCTTCCTTTGTTTTATATTATCTTATTTTCTTAATATTGTAGCTCTGTTTTATATACTTATACAAATAAGTGCCACGTTGAATGGAAAGACATCTGCCCCGAGCGGGAATCGAACCCGCGACACGTGCGGGTTTAGCCAGGTTCCGTACCACTACGCCACAGCAGTCTTTAAGTAGTACTTTCCTGTTTGAACCGGCTTATTCATCTATTAATAAGAAAGCTCTTCAACCGTAAAGTTAAGTTAATTAATATAAATTGAAGTCGACAACAACAGCAATAAAATTCGTTCAAATAATTCTTAATTGAATAAACTTAATTTGTAGAATTGATCTCAACGTTAATTAATTGGCCTGTTAATTTAATAGGCAAGTTCCAAGGCAAGTACAGATAAGCCGGCTCGACCGGGGAAATACTTCCCTCTCACAGAAAATCGGCGTAAATTAACAGTACGTTGTTGTTATTGTTGTTTGTCAGTTGTTGAGTTTTTTGCGATGAGTGCGAGAGGCCCAAATTTCCACCCTCTCTGCTCCCTCTTTGTATCCCTATTCATCTCTTCCTTCCTACCCTAAGGTCGGCGACGCACATGTGATACTTCAAGTATCGCACGCGTTCATAGGTTGCGGTGACTCCTTACTATCAGGTGGACCGTATGCTTGTTTGCTAACCGTCATGATAAACACGAACCAATTTGATAACGGTCGATAAGTGAAGTCAGTCATAGGTAACAACACTTACATTAAGTTAGCCACCAACCACAGCAAAAGTAGAAAACTCCTCCATCAATATATATAAAAGGAGAAGACCTGAATAACTTAAAAATACCCAGCCTAAGACCTAAGAAGCAAATTTTTATATTAAAAAGAAAATCAAACTTCAATCATCAATATCTCGAAAACTAAGTTGCATCAAAAAATAGCATTATTAATTTTCGTCTTATTTTGTTTAGTTCTACATCATCATCATATTTTGGCACTATATGAACTGTGGTGATCCGCTTTGAATATCTTTGCTTCTGCGGAACCCATATTAAAATAAAGTACCCTATGTTATTCTCACAACTGAAACGAATCTAATGATACCTCACAAGTTGAACTCCGTTGAACGAAAAACACAAAACATCCTCCAGCAGTCGGGTAAATAGCATTATTTTACCTACATTGTTATAAAATGTAATTAAAACTTCTATAACTGTACGGGTAATATATTTTTGCATCATCTCGTCTCGTCTCGAAGACCGCATTAAGTCGTCAATCCAGGAACAACAAACTTATTGAAAACCACAACCGCTTGGTAGAAGAACAACCACTTTTATGAGTACATTGTTCAATAAGGAAGTTATATATTCGTATAAATAAATAGAAGAATTTCTGTTGGTGGGAAAGTATCTGGAAATATATACGCTGCCTTAGCATCTTAACTAATATTATAAATGCGAAAGTGAAAAGCTTTTTTTCTATATATATACATGGAGAGGGTTACTGGCTTGGTTTTTATCGCGAAAATAAAACTTCAAGTAGTGAAATAGGGAGTGATTTGCGTGGACCAAATATTTGTATATTGCATTAAAGGTGCTTTATTAAAAATCAATATAAACCGAAGCGGGCAGAAGATGGTCTGCTGTAGGTACTCTTAATATTTTTGGCATGACAGCCGTTTCACAGCTTTAGTGGCTAACACTAAATACTGTAACAGTAACTGATTCGTGAACATAGACAACAAATAGCTCTGTCCACATTTCACCTTCAGACCTTCATCAGATGACAAAATTTATTTAAGACCGTGTCAAAAGCGTAAAATGTCCGATTCAAAAACATTCATCAAATCGATTCAAAAAAGCGAAAGATATCGCGTCACGTACTCATACATAAAAATAAAGAAAATAGTTTAATTACCTTCTTGATTTTGAAGATACTTAGAAAATAGATTAATCTATATATTCGTACATAAAAGGAGAAGAACTGATTGACATATAAATGTCCAGCCTAAACTCTGTGACCTACAAATCTGAATTTTCTCAGGTGTTGTTTTTAAAACTTAAGCGAGCAGTAAGAACGGATTTTTCCAAATTCAACTCTTAAAAGGGTGAAAGGGTTTGAGGGTTTGTATGTATGTTCGTCAGATTTTAAACTAGAAGCATGAAACTTTGCTTTTAGGTTAAAAATTAAATATGGAATTATAGTACAAGTGAAAAAACATGTATTTTAACGTTTTCTAAAATTCCACCTCTGAAGGTGTGAAAAAAGAGATGAAAATGTATACGGAAGTCCGTAATTTTTCAAACAAGAAGCATGAAACTTTGCTCAAACGTAAACGTTTCAAACTTTAGATGAAAAAGAAGGTCTATGTTACCCTAAATTTAACGCGATCGAAGGCGTGGGTACAAGCTACTTCAATACAATTTACAAGCTAGGTTACGCTTTAAATTCGTGACAGTAACCTAAATGTCGCTTAAGATTAAATTATAGCCATTATCACATAATAGAAAATCACCCACTAACGTATGTTAAAGAAGAGATGAGGCGTTGTCAAATCATCGGTGAAAGTGACACGCGTGACAATATGTATTGGATGTATGAGTGTCGTGTGTAGTTTTGTTATTTGTGCTATCCATTTTACTCTCATTAGAGAATCGCGTGTCGGCTCACGGCTTGACATAGATAGCGTATCTGAAATGGCTTTTCGTTATTCGATTTAAGATAATTCTAAATGATAATTTGTTGTTTTGCATAAATATATCTAGCAGCTTTTTGGCATTTTTTGCTAATTTGAAATGAGATTTGAAAGACGTCAATGACCCCATCGCCCGCTACTGGAATAATCTCTGTCACAGCAGAGATTATTCCACCAGTGCAATCAGGCAGTCACACTGGTGGTAGGTCTATTGTTGCAAGAGGCCAGCTAGGTAGGTACCACCACAGTGTCAAATATTCTACCGGCAAGTAGTAGTGTCTTAGGCATTACTGTATTCCGGTTTAAAGAGGACTGTACGCTATTGAAGTAACTGGGCATAGGAGACTTAAGAACTAATATCTCGTGGTTGGCAACGCGTGAGTGACACTCATGGTGTTACAAGCTTTCAAAGGCTACGGCAAACGCTTACCATCAGGGCCATAGGCTTTCTTGCGAACTTAGTAAAATAAAAAAATGGCTTTTGCTGTCATGCGATAACTTTTTCTTGTATAATCCGATTCTGATGAATATTTTTCGTTAAGACTGTGTTGGTGCCATCGATCTAATAGTTTTTACTCCGTACCCAAAATTAAGATTATTTTAAATTTAATCTATCTGTGTCTGTATATTATGTGGCATTGTAGTTCTCATTTAAAAGGTGACTTATTAGATTTCCTCTATTGCATAAGTTTATTTAGTTAGAGGATTGATGATCTGGTTAAGGACTTCAAAACCAATTTAATTTTTAAGACAGACGTTTTCTACACCATTATTATGGACGCTTTATTTTATTTCTTTAAAAAAAAAAAACAAAATGCAAATTTATTTATGGTAATATTTCTTTACTAACACACAATTTATTTGTTATTCTACTTCTGAAAAATAAACTAAAATTATTTCATATAGCCGACATTCTAAAAGTTCTCAAATACTGATAGAAAATGTTATTTATTTTCGCCTAGACATGATATATTCAGCGACAGACAAGCGCGTGGGAATTTTGTTCTAATGGTTACCCAAGCTGTTATTACGCTTTAATACATCTTTTAATAGAATTTTGCTTATCTTATATTGCTATCTTTTAGTCGTTTTCTTATCTTATCTAAACTGATATTACAAAGAGGAAAGATTTGACTTTTTGTTTGTTACGATTTAATTAAAAAACGACTCTATTTTTGAAATTCTTTCTCCATTGAAAGCTCCATATTTACTGAGTAACATAGGCTATGTTATATTTTTAATAATTAGCAGTCAAGTACATGGTGGACGACGCACAGTGGAAACTAAAGGGTTCCGCAGCTTGATGATGAAAAATCTTTAGGACATTAACGAATTAAAAACCGCAAAAATAAATTTGTAATTTCATAGTAATTATTATAAATAATATGAAAAAACAAAGTTATGGTAAAAACCTATATGTCACTGAAATTTCTTATTGTATCTTCTTCAAAATTTGTCCAGAATTTTAAATCCCATAGTTCTAAAGTTAGAGAAGCGGGACATATTTTTATAGCTTTAAGAGCTGCTAACTCAACAACTACTGTCTTAATCAAAAAAGTTAAATTGAAACCTCATTATTATTTTTAAAGACCTATGCAAATATACCTCATACGTTGCCGTGCGCTGAATTTTTTTTCAACCATAAGTTACATGTATGGACCCTTAATTTTAAATATTTTATTATTTCACTACTTAGTCTAGTTATTATAAGTACTTTTGTTAAAAAAATTAAATTAAAATGAGGGTAGAATCGAATAGTGGTGATATTTGTATCAATATAATAATCCATATCCATTTAAATGGTTTGATAATTAAGGTTGATTATGTTCCTCATCACAATACATTTATCACGCGGGCAAAGCCGCAGGCAAAGCCGCGGTCAAACGCTTATTAGTAATATCTTTACTCATGTTGTATAATTTCTACATTGTAGCTTCCGGCTTAAAGTAATGTGCATTCGAAAATCGTCGATATCTCTTAGATTTTTGAGGTCATTTTTGTTTAAATAAATTGTTTTTGCAATTAGTATGTTACTATAAATAAATGTAATAGTAAATGAAACTAGTCTAAGATTTTAGTTATGACCGATGTTAGTGCGAGTAATACCACTATCCAGAGTTGATATATATGTTGGCGCATGACGAAGTATAGAACATTTTTAATACGTTGGATTAGAAAGACAATATTTGAAAAAGATATCATTCTAACGAAGCGTCACGTTAATGGTTACTTCAATATTTTACCATTCACAAAATTATTGTCGTACCGCACATAAAAGGAGGAATCGTGTAAATCCGACGTAGTAGTTAAAGTGCTGTGCAATTTTTTGTGTTATCTAGTAAAAGGATTAAAAGCATTGTTGGTTACAATAAGTTGTTCATAATGTTATACTACTTGCATGCAATTGACAAAAGATTATGGCTATCCTTAAATTAGTTTAATACAAAATGAATATTGATAAAACCACAGGCGTGGTTTTATATATTTTAATTATTTTCAACATTTTTGTTGTATAGATTGTTCATTAATGTTTTAATATATATAGACGACCGCATGTTTGTAATTTGTAACACGACTGTACTGAATCATGTTATATTTTTATTCTATAAATTGAGTTGTAATAACAGCCTATATTAAGTTACAAGATTGGGATCAATTTTTGTAGCCCATACTGCCTTTGCTTCTCCAACCATTTCCAATGAAAATAAAATTCAAAAAGTCGCTCAGCCTCACTTGGTGGCTACAATTCGGATTATTACTCATATAATAAAAATACATATTATTCGGAGGAATGTTTATTTAACAACAACATTTTTAAATGTATTATAAAACCATAGTAAATTTATAGTAAAAAATATATTTCTTCTATTCTATATAAGGAATTATAATTCCATGAACATAATTATATAACCATAATACCCAAATATATTGCAAAACTCAGCCTACCGTAAAGCCTTTGAAAGTTTGAACCTAATAAATAAATTGATCATACAAGCATTATAAAACCATGACGCTATCGTCTAGACATACTGGTTTTAATAAATAATTCGATGGACGCCCAAAACTCATTTTTAATATACTTTATAACTGAAACTGGGTTGAAAAATCTCTAAGCATAAAAAACCTTCTAAAAGCTACTTAGTAAGTCAATGTTTCAGACTGATTTTGTAAGCATAATATGAATTACAAGCTTACAAAGTCGATAAAGCAAACTCCGAGTAGAAAATAGGATTCTTAGTGTGGCAAAAATTAAAAAAAAAGTATTTTTAAAATTAAAATACTGACTTCAGAAATAAAAATTTTCAATAAGAAATGTCTGTGCTAACTAGAACAGGCACATAATGCAGATTTTATTTTACAAATTTTAAGTTAGGACTGCCTATAAAATTAAAAAAGTTCTTTCGATTTCTCCAGACCTTATTACAAATGAACCACCTCGATTGTATACCCTTTCGAACAAAAAGAAAAGAATTATTCAAATCGGCCTAGCCGTCTTTGAGTAATCGAGTAACAAACAAAAAAAAAATACAATCGTATTGATAACCTCCTGCTTTTTGAAGATAAATTTTTAAACATTAAAAATCTTTCAAAATGTCTTCGATACTCTGTCTGATCACTCTCTCCATCTTGCTTCTGTGTTTTTTCTGACTCCCAATTCACGCTTTGTAATCAGATCTTTTTGAGATAAATAATACATCAGGCACTACTGGTATTTTCTGATTACGGCAAAGTAACATGTAGATTCAAATTATTACATCGAATTTCTCGCAACGGATTATTCCATAGGGAAAAAATGTTCTGAATTAAATGACCCATTGCGAAGTCAATGGTGTGTATATGGGGCTGTATCCTGAGAGAAGTCTAAGACCCGAGAAGTAACAAATTACCTCCCTACAATGCGCAATTAATAGAACAAAATATATTAATTCTTGCACTTTTATTACTGATGCGAAATACAAATGTAACAGACCATAGAAATCTTAATAATAAGATATTAGAAGTAGCATATACAATAATGTAACCTTGTTGTTGCAATTGTGACTTATGAGCCACGAGCGATGTGAGTCGTATATTCACTTTACTTACCATTGCTCTATAAGCTTTTAAACATTCAAAGCGGTAAAAGCGTACGAAGCAGTGTATTGTGAAACTAAGTTTGCCTTCATAAGATTTAAAGTAGCTCTGTCTATCTAAAATTATTACAACTAGAAATCAGATTTCAATATAATGCTATTAAAATAAATTTATTGTAAACAGAAAATAATATAGCTTATTAACGAGTAAACTATCCAAAGATCACGTGCCCACAATATTTCCGGTAGTTATAACCAGTCAGTTCAATAATTAGCCGAGACCTAGCCGAACGCTATAAATCTCGTTCACCGTTATTACAGAAGTTTATGCTTCTAATGAACATAAATGATTTTAAATTGATGAGCACTAACGATAAAAGACACTATTACAGCTACTTTGGGAATTTAGCCATCTCTATATAAATATGAATTTATTTTTATTAATTATTATTATTATTTATTTCATTAATAAAAACGGTTACACATCCGTTACATTAATTAAAATAGTTTGGTTTATTATTCCTCTAAACAATTACGTATTGAAAATAGTAATAAGTAAATAATAAAAACAATAATGAAATGCAATGGCGAATAAAATTAAATCCCAATTCAGACATTATCACAGAACTGCAGGCACACTGACAATAATTTCGGCCATCTGTCCGCAAACACATCACAATCAGGCTTTGCTTCCAAGAGATCGTTAAGAGTGTTATATAAAGACACAAATTAATGTTACTTAACAATTTATAAATTTATCAGCCATCATTAGCATCTTAAATTCCTGTGTCTAGAGGCATAAATAAAAGCACGAGACCAGAACTCATGTCTATATGATCAATACCAAATTTGTAGTACTGACATTATTTAATATCATAGTAAACAAGTCTACGGCTTGCTTAAGGATGATTACTAAACTATACTTTGGGAGAGGGTAGGTAGTATTGTTATGGAGTTCGTTCATTCTTGCTAAGAAAGGGCAAGGCTCTACTATCATGATGTTGAAAGACTTCAACTGGACGACGTTATGGCGCAGCGGTAGCGAACCTGCCTTAAACGCCACAGGTCGCGGGTTCGATTCCCGCTCGGAGTATAGTATGTTTGTATTGACCATGCAAGCATATTTTCCGGTCTGGGTGTATATGTCCTTGTCCTTGTATATGTTTCCGGACCCCCGACACAGGATATCATTATCCTAATGGGGGCCGTTGTGTGTGCAGCGTTTTTAAAAAAACTACAATTAAAGAATCTTCTTCCTAACATTATTCCCGGTATCTACCCAGGGTCTGCTTATTACTCTTATCCGGATTTGACAGATTACTAGTTTTTACACAGAGCGATTGTCATCTGATCTCATTGCACACAAGCAAATTACTTATCAAGAATGAGCAATTACTATCAGATAGCTTAACGTGTTCTCCGAGACGAATTGATGAATACAAACATATGCCCCGAGCGAGAATTGAACACGCAACCGTCGAGGCTAAAGGCAGACTCGTTACCAACACACTCGCCACAACAGTATCAACTACAACTAAAGAATAGATAATATAAATAATACCTACTTTCATTGTATCAATAGTGTTTATTTAGGACGGTAAAATAATTTTAGCGTTAATTTTTTTAATTTTGTTTTTGTATATTTCACATGAATCACTTTTGATAAATTTGAATGAACGACGGAATTTGTGCTCATTCGATATAATTTATTGCGTTGAAGTTATCTGCTTGCGCATTCTAAACAGACAAGGTAAACATCCCAGGGAAATCTTGTCTTAGAGAAGATTCTAAGGAATTTACACCCGCTATTCCGCAGAGCAACTACGTGGAGAATTCAGCTCAAATTCTTCTCGGAACTAACGGTGATTTATAAATAGTCCGTTGTTTTATTAAGCCTTAAATAAACCCTTTATAATCATCTTAATAGAATTACGAACGTGAAAACAACACTTTGAATCTATGTTTGGGTGATCGATACCATTTTAAAGATAGTTACATACACAGGCGTCAAGGGGATCGCTTACGTTGCGGATACCGCGATGATACAATTACATTGACGTCATTCTGGACAGGAATGCAGAATTGCATTTTTAGAATTATATTCTTTTAACATAAAATTTATTATTATATTTCTTACATCGAGTAGGATATAACGTAGATTAGGATTAAATTTATATTGTAATAAAAAAGAATATTAAAGTTATATTTTTAAATAAATTTTGTTTTTTTTTAAATCTTCGGACTGCAGCTAACGTAACTAGATTCTACACACACAATGATAATGAGTAAAGAAACACTTTCACTAAAAAACAACGGTTTTACTAAAATGCAAATGTTTGAAATTTTTAAACTGAAAACAAAAATATATGGTTTTTGTGATCGCGACTTGCTTCACATGGTCTAAAAGATATTTAGTTAGTCCTTGTAACATTATCTATCTGCCATTACAGTCCCGTCAAAATCTGTAAAAATTTTACTTGGTTTTGTGTTACAAGAATAATGCGTTTCAAATATGAATATGACTGAAAAATCCGCCATCTTGAACCGGAGTGGTCAACAATTTCAGGTCTTTTAGTATAATATGCAAAAAAATCTATGAACTAACGAACGTATTTTAATAAATCATAATAATTTTATAATCATAAGACTAATTTAGGAGAATGTTCATCTATAACACATAATATATTAATGCTGTGTGGTAATTAGTTAATTACACTAAGCAATCGACGGAAATTTGATTTTTTTTAGCAGCTACTCGCAGTTTCGGCAGAAAAGGATTGATATTATTCAATTTAAAAATAGTCAATGTTTATATTGGGGTTTTTTTTTAATTCCAATTTTTTTATTTTAATTTTATTTTGAATTTTATTGATATGTATTATTTATATTTTAATTAATTTGTGCTAAGTAATTATTTAAAATTAATATTATAGAAATAAATAAAAAAACACTTCTCTATTTATTTTAACATTATTATTATTATGTATGTATACTGTGCTAACGCTTCTTTTACGTAATTGTCAGTATGAAGTTAGCCACCAGTCCAGTCTTATTCTTATTTGAAACGCAATATACATCGTATTATTCAATAAAAAGTTGTAATATTAATATTTAAAACTAACACGTAAAATTTATTTAATTCTATAGCGAATATTTTAATATATACGGATTATAAATTGTGTTTAAAGTTCTCTTAGATTGCGATTGTAATGATTCGGTTGTACGCTTTTATAGCCGCTTTGAGAAGTAATAAACTAGCTGCCTGAAGCTAAAGCTGTGTTGATTTATTCTTTTTTCATAGCAACCTCGTGTCTACATGAATGTGACATGAATTTATATCTGAATATAATTTTCTTTATTTTACATTTTCAGTTGTTTATATGAAATAATCAGTTCAACATTTTGTCAGTTTGTTTCATTTATTTTTTTTAAACCTATAAATTAAAAAATTAGTAGTCAAGTAGTGATGGACTACACGCAGTGGAAATTCACGAGTTCCGCAGATTGATGATGACGAATCTTAAGATATTAACGAATGAAAAGCGGCCGCAAATATAACTTTGCAATTTCATAGTAATTATTAAAAACAGTATGAAAAAACAAGGTTATGGGAATAGCCTATATATCTCTGAAATTTCTTAACGTATCTATTTCAAAATAATTATCGTTGAACGTTCTTAAGATGCTCTACCTCCTAAATTTTTATACGGACAGACGGACCGACGGACGGGCAGACGGACATGACGAAATTATAATGTAAAAAATGAACAACGAAAGCTGACAAATAATCTTTTGCTACAAAGTTATAATAATAAATATATATTTTTATTTATGTCATTAAAAGAAATAGCTACCGGAAACATCATTATGAAAGATGGCACTCAATATCTGTCAGGCGTGTCATCGACCTGGGAAAACCCTCAGACATATTATTTCCGGCTCTTCTCATCTTGCTAACGGTGAGTATTTGCAGTCACAATCAAGCAGCCAAAATAATAAAGCCACCTCGATGTCTGGAAATCCACAACAGCGCGATTTAGAAGACATTTTCTTCCTCGCACAACCACTCTGTGGAACCAACTTCCGCCGGCGGTCTTTCCGAACCGATACGACTTGGGAACCTTCAAGAGAAGAGCCTATTCTTTCCTTAAAGGTCGGCAACGCGCCTGCATGCCTTCTGGTGTTGCAGATGTTCATGGGCGGCGGTGATCACTTAACATCAGGTGAGCCTCCTGCCCGTTTGCCCCCTCTTACATAATAAAAAAAAAAAAAAAAATTCATCAGCAGCTTACCTTATTTGGTTCTGACTACATGGTGCTTTATCTACTATAGGGATACTATAAGTACACCAATCTATAATAGGTAATTATTATAAAGTCACTATTTCACATAATGTATGTAAGAATGTATTTTAATACCATTTATATAATATTGACAAAAGAGGTTGTCGTCTGTGATATAAAGTAAAGCTGGCGGCTAAACATCCGTCGTATCTGATACGGTCCAGTTTTATTCAAGAGATCATGGATGATAGTTATTCTAGGCAGCGCCTATGGCGACCGATGCACTGAATTCCGAGCGGAAATCGAACCCACGACCGTCAAGGCTCAAAGTATGCTCAATACCGGCACGCCACAGCGGTCGTCGATAAACGGATTTCTCGGAAATGAAAAACACACACAGACTAGAACACATGCCTATATGCGAATCAAACCCACGACATATGGCACTAAGGGAGATTCGCTATCGCTACGTCTCGTAATAATGGTCTCATAGTAACATGCATTAATGAAATATGCATGCAGGCATTGCTTCGAAAGCTTGCACTCACCGGATTGTTTTGGTTTTTTTTTTATGTTAGAAGTTGGCAAACAAGCATATGACCCACCTGATGGTAAGTGATTGCCGTAGCCTTTGAGCGCTTGCAGCACCATTTGTAGGTGCCACTCACGCGTTGCCAACCTCGAGATATTAGTTCTTAAATCTCGTCCGCCCCGTAATTTCACTAGCGTACAGTGCCCTTCAAACCGGAACACAGTAGTGCCTAAGCACTACTATTTGGCGGCAGAATATTTGGCACTGCGGTGGTACCTACCTAGCCGGCCTCTTTCAACAAAAGACTGGTAGGTCCAGTGAAAATGTGGTTATAATTACTTTATTAATGGAACGCTTGTATTAGAAAATTTCTAGCCAATATTATGGCAAATTACTTATTTGGCTATCGCAATCCCTTTACGGTGTTCGTTATAAATCAGAATATATGGAAAGGTAAAGAGAATTTATCATACACTAGCATTGTCTATGACTTCGTTCGAGTAGAATATTAAACTCGTGCGCCGTTTATTTCTTCCAAGAGGATTATAATTATTACTGCTAAAACCTGGTCAGATACCGTAGCTCTTTGTTAAAAATTATGTGTATTGGATCTGGGGCTATTCCATGAACTTTTAGTAACAATTCTATTAAAATCCAATTCAGGTAGTAATAGCGATGTAGCTCAGTTTAAGTTGCCATTTGAATCGCAATAAAAGTTCAGGGTGGGCCTTCAGAGCATCGTTTTATAAACTCAAACTCAAAATATTCTTTATTCAAATAGGCTTTTAAGCACTTTTGAATGGTCAAATATACAGTCTGTTATGTCCGTCTAAGTGAAGCTACCGCCGATTCGGAAGGTAGATTCTGCAGAGAAGAAACGGCAAGAAACTCTACAGTTACTCTTTTCAAATATAATCAAATTACATTTGTCAAATGTACAATTAAGCTATATATCCCGCATGAAACTCAACGTATATGATTACCATGTCACATTATCTGCAATATATTCATTAACGGAATAATAAGCTTTATTTAGTAAACACCGTTTAATATAAGATTTAAATTTCAAAAGTGGTAGATTCAAAATTGTCTGTGGAATTTTATTACAGAAGCGAATACCTTGCCCCAAAAAGGACATACTCACTTTGTAAAGCCGAAAACTTGGTGTAACAAGTTTATCTTTTCTTCTTGTATTAAAGCAGTGTCTGTCACTGTTTGTGTCAAACAAGTCAATATTTTTATGAATATAAAGGATATTGCTAAGGATATACTGCGAAGCAACCGTCAGTATGCCTGCCTTATTAAACACATCCCGAAGAGAGTCTCTAGCTTGAAGATTATAAATCGCCCGAACAGCTCTTTTTGAAGAATAAATACAGTCTCAATGTCTGTAGCATTACCCCAAAGTAATAGGCCATAAGACATAATACTGTGAAAATAACTGAAGTAAACTAATCGAGCAGTATCGATATCACTTAATTGTCTAACTTTCCTAACCGCGTAAGCAGCAGAGCTGAGTCTTCCTGCAAGGGATGTTAAATGAGAGTTCCACTGAAGTTTTGAATCCAGTGTTATTCCTAAAAACACTGTATTATCAATTATATCAAGATTTGTATTATTCATACTTAAAATAAAATCTTGTTTCTTAACATTTGGCATTGAAAATTCTACACATTTTGTCTTCCCCGCATTCAAAATTAGGTTATTTACAATAAACCATTTTTGTATAAGCGATAAAGAATTGTTTACATCGTCATAATTATGCTTATTCCTGTCAACCTTAAATATTAGGGAAGTATCATCAGCAAACAATACGATATCACATATAATGTTTACATAGAAAGGCAAATCATTAATGTAAATCAACAATAGATAAGGACCTAAAATTGCACCTTGTGGAACGCCCATTTTTAGTACAGATCCAGAAGACTTTATTCCATTAATTGATACCTGTTGTAATCTATTAGATAAGTATGAGGCAATGATTTTAAGAGCTTTATCGGTGACGCCGTACTGGTTCAATTTATTTAAAAGCGTCTCGTGTAAAATGCAGTCATAAGGTCGTTTCGCTCTTATACGCGCGCCTCTTTGCGCGCTTTAAAAAGCCGAACACGCGTACACGCCCTTATCTCGGTGCATACGCTCGGAAGCTGGTCGCGAGTCTCAATAGGATATTTATATTACACGCCTATACGAGCTTATATGCGCGTTAACGTGTTTTAAGAGAGAATGTCATTCGTATTTCATAATAATGCAAATATTTTAGCTAATTTTAATTATCAGAAATTGTATTTAGTTTGAACTTTAGAATAACTATACTCTCGTCTACGATATAGTTACCATAAAGTCATATATGTATTAAATTATTAGTGAAGTATAAGAAATCAATTATTATAACTTATAATATAGTCTTTGTACTCACCGGGTGCGCGGGCGGCATGCATGTGTCGAATGCGCGCGCTCGCGGCGCATCACCGCTCTTGCACTGTCTGCAACACGTCCTGCAACATGTACATATAAAATTTAAATTCATGTACATGTTACATAGTAGTAGAGTCATACTCCTCCCTACAAATGGACCGTCTCGATCGCAGAAGTACCACCTTCTCTCAGAAAATCGGAGTAAAGTAATAATATCAGTATTGTTACATTACGTTTGATGAGTGACAGCACTGGAGGCCCAATCACCCACCCCCTTTGTTCACTTCCATTTTCCCATCTCATCTCCTCCTATCAATTGGTTTGGAGACGCTCATAGCTGAGTGCACCCACTGATCGGTAAACGATCGGTAGGTTAAGCAATTTTAATCGCGGTCAGTCACTAGATGGATGATCCCATGCTTCGGAGGGCACGTAAAAAGTCGGTCCGGGCTGTTGATAAGTCAAGTCAGAACCCTACGGGCGACGTGAACAACTCAGGTGCTAGGTTAGCCACTAATCACTAGATAAAAAGAGGAAAAGAAAATTTGTGTGGCATCGGGAGGACCGCATGCTTCTTTCAATTGAATTCAATTCAATTCAATTTTCTTGAAATAAAAAATAGGAATTTTGATTTTAACTCTTAGAAATTTGCTTGAGCATTATAACAATTTCATGTTCACAGTTAAAGAATTAAAAAACGATCTTGTTAAATTAAAAACTGATGCGATTTTTATATAAAATAAAGTTCAAATTTACGGCTTATAGAACGTACAGGGCGATTAAGTACTCAAACATAAAAGCCACATGGCTTATTATCCTTAATGTATGAAGGATTAAATTATGAATAGCTTAAGCCATATTTAAATGCGTGGGTATTATGAATTTTAAATATGGCAATTTGACTTTTGAGAAATGTTGATAAAAATATATAAAAGTATTTTAAAACATTTTATGAATTGAAAATTAATTTTGTAATTAAATATCCTTTCAAGTGTGTTAGCCCTATAAAAGATGTTAAAGAATAAGTGCTTACAAAAACCTAATATGTTAAGCTGAAACCTAGTGGCAATAGGTGCAGCTTACCAGCCGTGCAAAAGTATGGTAGAATGCCAGTTTTGGCTTTGTGAGCGGAGGCTCCCAAACTATGTGTGGCGACGTCCGAGGGCGTCGCGTAATGTAATTCCCAGGTTCATTAAACGGTTTGTTTTGTAGATTTATTAATATTTTATATATAATGTAGTTTACCTTTTTGTACTATAGCTTTAGCAGTAGACAGAAGGAGCAGAAGATTTACCGCCCTTGCTCCTGGTTGACAGTGGGAAGAGGGAAATACAATTTCGCTCTTTTCACCCATAAAAGTGTGGGCAGAGGACGCAGAGGCCGATTACTGGTTGGGTACAATGATTAGTGAGAGGGAATAGTCATCGGCAAATTTGTTGCAGATTTCTACTAGAAACTGAAAACCGTCAAGCAGAAAGCTTTTTGATTTCTATGAGGTGAAAAAAAAATATTTGGTCCCCAAATCTGCCGCCCTAGGCTCAAGCCTACTCAGCCTGCTGGTAAATCCAGCACTGCATATATTGCAACACGCAGAGGGCGCCGCAATTAAGGAGATTCGGAGCCCCTGTTCTATAGCAAATCCTTTTTGTACTCAGCATTAATAACCTCTTAAATACCCTTTCTAGTAATATTAGACTTAGCGAAACAAAGAAAATTAGAAAGTGTTTTATAATTCCATATTCAAGAGAGTTAAAATAATTTTGTTAAAATGCTGTTATTTTAATTAATAATAAACATATTTTTATTAATAATAAGTGGCATTTATTCGTGTATTCCTTCACGCTCTGATTTCAATTATTTATATGTAATTAAAACCATATGAAAATATCTTCTTATTAATAGGCAAAGGTGCTCATTTACTCACTTATAAGTAGGTTAAAACTAAAAGGCTATTACTTTGTAGGTAGAGTTATTGTTGGTGAATATAATGAGACTACTTTTGTTTTTACTGATCAATGATTTTGTGATTTAAGTAGTTTTTACTTTTAACGTTTTTGTATTACGCCATAATTTTGGTGCTCCGATTTTAATAATCATTTCTTTATTTCTATCACTGAGACGCTCATATCCGAGTGCACCCACTGGTCGGTAAACGATCGGTAGGTTAAGCAACTTTAGGCGCGGTCAGTCACTAGATGGGTGATCGCATAGTGGTATTTCAACCGAACGTCTCCGTGCTGCGGAGGACACGTAAAAAAAGTCGGCCCCGGCTGTTGACAATCTGACAACAGTCGATAAGTCAAGTCAGAGGTCTACGGGCGACCTGAACAACTCTGACACCAGGTTGGCCACTAACCACTCGGTAAGAAGACGAAGTTCTAACATTTATCATGATATTTAACAACAAAAACATAAAAGTATAATTCAAAATAATTATTTAATCTTCTCTTAAGGGTTGAATTTCGAAAAATCCTTCCTTAGTGCTCATTTACGTTTAAGTGTGAAAAAAAATCATCTTTCTAGGTCCAAGGGTTTAGGCTGGGTGTTGATTTGTCAGTAAAGTCTTTTTCTTAAATATAATTATAGATAAAGAAATGTATACTTACTACTAATGACGTATAACAAAAAATGAATGCTTCCGTAAGACAATACGTGACGCCACTTTGCAATAATAAGGTCGATTTGCGGTGTGCAGATTACTCCTATTTTCTCATAACGGTTGAATCATAGGCTACTTAAAACCACAAGTCTTTTACGGTGAAATGTATAAGACCTAATTTTAATTATTTCACTTTTGTAAATAACAATTGCTTTGGGCGACTTCGCCTTGTATTTTTCATTAATCTTTCAAACTGAATCTAAGACCATTTAGAGCCTTCTGAGACAAAAAACAAACAGAAGGAAAAGAAGAAATTATTTATTTGTCATTAATGTTTGCATTTATCATTTTTCTTATCAAATCAAACAGATTTTGTAGCTTAATTGACTGACTTAAAAAGAACTCGATTAGTAAAGATAACTTAAGCACAATAATAAATACCTTAAATACAATAATGTTTCTTCTTTATGTACGCGATATCATTACAATCCATAAACCGATTTTGATGAACTTTTCTATGTTGCACAGTTTATGCTTTCGAGTTGGTCTCATTATATTTAAAACTTTTGTGGATGTGATCAGAGTTCGGAAAGAGTTATTGAATCTCATCAAAGTTTACAAGCTAATCATCCTTTTATTTCATTTTTTCTGACTATGCTGTTGACCCTGTTGGCCTTGACAGCGTCCGATTAGCTTAGCTTATTAGTAGCGCTCTATTTGCGCGCTCTAGCTAATGGACTTACCTGCGCGACGTGCGAAACAAGGGACCTCGACTTTGCTGGCGAAGACCGCATGACGTTATATGCGGGTCTTTGTCTTAAGTAATTTTAAGAACAGGGTTTTGCTAAAGATTCTTTATTTCATGACAAAACAAGCATACGATCCGCCTGATGGTAAACAGTCACCGCAACCTATGAACGATTGCGATACTTGAAGTATCACATGTGCGCGTTACCAACCCAAGGAACCCAGGAGAGAAGGGATGAGAAGAGCAAAAAGGAAACTGAGGGGTTGGGAGATTGGGCCTCCGGTTCTCTCACTGTCATGAAATGCAACAGTACCTACTGATACTGTTTACGCTGAGTTTCTGTGTGAGAGTAGCACTTCCCTGATCGAGCCGGCCCATTTGTGCTGGGAGGTTGGCTCTATTACCATTAAAAGTTTACCGTTAAAACCTTGCTCAGTTTGTGCTGGTACTAATTACAATAGAACATTTCATCCAAAATGTTTTTGACTGTCGTTTTGTACAAATAATTATCCATACGGAAATATATTTATCTTTTGTAACGGCTTATATGAATTTGACAAATCTTATAACTGGACCGACCGCGGGAAACTGGAAAAGGTTTAATTGTATTTTAATTAGGGTCGCTGACCAAACAGCAGTTAGGTCAATAAACTTCCTTATATCGTATACGATAAGTTGTTATGCGGATATTGAAATTTGGAAACAAAGAAATATATGAGAAAAAAATGTTATTTATGAAACGTTCAAACAAAGAGATGTTAACATTATATTTCTAAGAAGGTCTGTTTATTATTAAAATAATAAAAATTTAAGCGCCATCCGCATTATTCGACGGAGGGATTTTTAATCATTTCCTGTAACCATTTCTTTGTTAATATGAGCGGAATTTTCGTATAATATTTCCCAAAACCCAGTGAGAAGGTTAGTTAAATCAGTTGATATTTTAAGTTCATTATCAAATTTAATCCGCTTAGGCCATAAGTGGTTGAGAGGTTTAGAGTTAAGTCTTAGGGTTACTAAGAGCCCTTTAAAATGAGTTCTCGAGTCAAGCTAGGCTTTTGTGTTATTTTACCACCATAATAATACCCATGTTTAATTTTCGCAAAATGTAATTAATTGCTAAATGTAATATAATAATGTAAACAGTTCCATTCACTGTCTTTTTGAATTTCTTTTTGAAATATTCAACTTTGAATCACAAGTTAAGCCAAATATATATTAAACATTTAAAAACTATATTCGAACAAAATTACCGTTGATAGATTAAGGAGCTAGCGTTTATCAAGCGTGTGCATTCGTCCAATCCTTAACCATCCCCAAAACGCGCATAAACGGTGTCATAAATTTACCAAAATTATAAAAATAATCCATAACTTCGTCACGCGTCGGTGGAAAATATACGCCCAACAAACACTAGTATGATAACGGCTTTAGTAAAATGTCAATTATTCAATTCGATTGTCAGACGGATACAGACAAGTATCGAAAACGTCAATAAATAATGTTACTATCTCGATAAAGGTCAATCATATTAACAAAAGATGTACAGTCACGAGCAATGGAATGTATACATTGTCAATTTTTCAAAATGATGTACACGCAATACTTTGCAAAAGAAACTATACAAGTTTAACTTCATAAATATGTAACCGTCAAATTGTTTCAAATAATGTATACAGTGACATTTTCAATACCATATCTATTGTGGGTATGAGGTGCTCGTATATTACTTTTAAAATATATTCAGGTACATTATATTATGCCGAGTATTAATAATATTTTCGCATATATATAGTTTTCTACAAAAGTTTAAATGTAGACTTTATAATTTCATAATTAATCTTGTCTTCACTTTTTTGTATTCGGGTGCTGCCCTGGATGGGTTATAATCATAATAAGACCCGGTAGATACCGTTGAAATCGAGTTTTCTATCACCTTACCCTTTCCCCTAAATAAATGACCCTAAGTGAAAAGGTGTTCATGAAATTAAAAACCAGTCAAGGGCGTGGTGGTTCACCTCGCATAGTGGAAACTAAAAATTTACGGCAAAAATAAAAAATTGTAGATGATCTATTTTCTTCATTAGGGAAAGAAAATTCTTCTGATGTTCTAGAACTACAAATTTTGAAGACGGATAACACGATTTGTATGAGCTTAAGAATTCCTATCTCTAAAACTAATGATATAATCAAAAAAGTCAAAATGAAACGTCGTTATTATATTTAACGCCTATCCAAAGCTAAATTTTTTAAGGTCACACGTTGCCATGTGCTAATATATTTTTAAATGTGTATTGCTGGTGCCAATAATTTCAAGCCAATAATTTCCAATTAAAATGACTGTGACTTAAATGGAGTGGAGACACATAAGTGAAGTGTGGAGATAAAATATAAATTAATTATAAGAGTACGTAACCCTTATAATTTGGCTATGGAACCCTAAAATACGAAATGAGCAATGAAATTTATAATTTGACAGTTTTTTTATTCATTCACAATACATCGCAAAATAAAGTATACGAGCTTTGTTTCAAAATAATGTATCCATTTAATAATACTAGAATAATATTATGTATATAGTATATCAAAATATTTATTTTGGAATTGAAGGAGGTTTTTCTTTTAAAAAAAAACTAGTCATGACGGTATTATATAATTTAAAATTATTCGATATTTTCATTATGTTTTGCCTTGCGTTGTATTATGTGTGCGTGATATGTCACTTTATCACTGTGTGCATGTGTCAATTTATCGTTTACAATTCTTACAATAGTTTAAATCAAATTTAAAAAATACAATTATTGACGTTTAGGGAATAAAAATATAAGTTGCCAAACCTATATATATGTATGTCTATTTCTTTTACTCCTATTAGTGATTCGAAACAACAGACTAAGATAGCAATATCTCCTGTGAAATATGTTTACAAGAGCGGCAACAGGATATGGATTCCGTCCAAGGGTTCTTAGTCTAAGCGTAAGATGCATACTGTGACATATAAGTGTCAAAGGAATTTATCCTTTATTCAATAGGAACATGATCGGTTTCTTTAATTATTAAAGGCTTTATGACTTAATAATATAGAATTAAAGATTAATTTCCTTTGAAACCTGAAACTATCGAAGTATCTATCTAGCGTAAAAAATACACGCGCAAGCTGTAGTAAAATGTAAACGACTAATATTAAAAAAATTAAAACGTGTCTCAGGGCACGCGGTATGAACAAGTTGCCTTTGCTTATTAATTAATATTTTGCTGACTAAAAATATTGAAAAGTAAGTTTCTCTAAAGCATTCTACAAGAAAAACTTTTTACGTTTTAAGAACAAACATGCATACATATCCACATAAAAAATTATTTTACAAAAATGGGCATTTTATTTTATTGCACTGGCTTCGCTCTCCTACAATCCATGCCATCTCAACAAGCTTCATTATATCGCAACCCATGCCACTGCACAGATATAGAATTATACATACCTACTTAAAATAAAAGATTTTTAAAATACCCATACTAATACAATTTCAAATAAACAGCTCATATTTGTAAATTTATGTAACGCATTTTAATAATGTTTAATTTTTTCTCGCATTCCCTCCTACGTCTGATAAAGAGGAGGCCACCGCGGCGAAAGCTTCGAGGCCTCCACAAAAGAGGCTTCGGAAAAAATATCCGACTTGTGAACACTAGTCCACATATTTTCCTTTGATTTTTTTACCTCCCAAAATTTAATTTTCTGGCCTAACCTACCTAAACCTAAGCCGCGATAAGGAATTTCATTCCAAAAATACTAAAACGCATTTGCTTATAAAATTTAAAGCGTTTACACATAATCTATCCAGGTCCCATCATCTTGATAGATAGATTATCCAATAAAATAGATTAGATTATCCAATAAAACAGGCCGTCTTTAAGTAATCAAAATTAAAACAAATATTGTGTAGAATCAGTACTTTTTTAGGTTGGCGAAAATATATTGTTAAAACTATCTTTCATATACAAAAAATATTATTTTTAAAAGAGCAGTAAATGGATAATAAATGTTTATCTAGATATATTTATATAATTTTAAAGAAAATATGCTTATAACGTAGATTTTATTCAAAATGTCAATGTATACTTTATCGAAATCGGTCCACACGTTCAGTTCAGTAACAGACCAAGTGTCTGTTTGTTTCAACAATTATGGTTTATATATTTTGTTGAAGGTATGTGTGTGATATGAGCAAAAACTAAAAGTAATAAAACCTAGAACTTTATTTCCACGCCACCTCCAGTAGGTGGCTTGGAATTAAAGTCTTATTGTGATTGTAAGCTATCCAGGGATAACAAATACCCAAAACAAAAAAAACATCAGAATCAATTAGAGAAATTCATTGATATACACATAATAATAAAAGATATTTTAAAATAAAATTAATATACTGCTTGAGACGTAAAAAAGTCTTGAAAATGTCACTGTATACATTATTATGAAATAAATTGAAGTTTACATATTTATGAAACAAAACTCGTATACTTTCTTTTGCAAAGTATAGCGTGTACATAATTTTGAAAATTTGACAATGTATACATTTCATTGCTCGTGACTGTACAGCCTTGCTGTTTTCGGCAAATTGGGCCAACACGAACGAGTGAGTACTCATAGTCTATAGTAATATTGAGTCTTCCGCTTATTGTCGTGTAGTAAGATTGATTAATATCGTGCAAGCAGACGTTGTTGTGGCGCAGCGGTAGCGAACCTTTTTCTTTTTTTTTACACTTGGAGAAATGCAGTTACGCACTCGAGCGCCGGGACGGGTGCAATGGCGCAGGAGGTGTTTGGACTCGGAGCCGAGCTCCCTACCCACTAAAACTCCAAGGTCCCATCTAGCGCCATAGTGGGACGTCGCGGGGTCGCTGAAGCATACAACCGCGACGCCCCGGCGGCCCACCGGTGAGCGGTAGCGTACCTGCCTTAAGCGCCACAGGTCGCGGTTCATTTATTATTTATTTACTTATTAATAGGGCATTACAATCTTTCCATTACATTTTAGAAAGCTGATACTAAAAGCTACTTACTTATTTATTCGTAGCATTATTCCCGGTATTATACGAGTATTTTACCCAGGGTCTGCTTATTAATCTTGTCCGGATTTGACACGTTCCTGGTTTTACACAGAGTGATTGCCACCTAACCTCCGTAACACTAAAGGGCGAACCAGTAACTCATTGTATAAGAGCAATTTATTTATTTTATTTCATTTATTTATTTAGTTAACGATTATTATCAGTTATGTAATAACAACCGGCAGCTTAACGTGCTCACAAATATCTGTCTGAGTGGGAATCGAACCCGCAACCGTGGAGGCTAAAGGCAGACTCACTACCCGGTACTACAACTCCACAACGGTGGCGAGTAAGATAGCTTATGTTATGTTAGTAATTAATAAACCAAGCAATATATCTACAGACCACCAAAAGGCAAAAAACTTCAAATAAATTTAAAACGTTTTTCATTTGCGAAATTATGATATGAAACCATTACCAGCCTTTGGGTATTTTTATTTTTATTTATGAATGTACAGGTCATGTCGCAAAGTAAAATTCATTTATTTTCCGTTCGGACATTTCGAAAAAAGTTGGTCAGTCCGTAACCGCGAGTTGTAAAATTTGAACTTTTGTTTGAAAACTTTTTTAAAAGTGCCTACCATCGTTTTATGAGTGTTTATTGTGATGACTGTTTGTTTAACTCAAAATCAAAATTATTTTTATTCAAGTAGACTATTAAAAAGTAATTTTGAATCGGTTCCACCGGTTCATTTCCAATCGGAACCACTGGTTCTGAAAGCTGCTTTTATCGAGAAAAACCGGCAAGAAAATCGATAGTTACACTTTTCAAACATAGATTGGCTTACATTAATTAATCCTGATGTTTGCCCAGGGTCTTAATATTACTCTTCTCCGAAATTAAAATTGATTTCCGCAACCATAAGAGCGAACCAGTAACTTATTGGATAGGAGAAAATTACCTGTTAAAACTTTTATTGTCAGATTTTATGATAACAACAAAGACCGAAAGCTTAATGTGTTCTCCGAGGCATAGGGGACAAATGCCCAAACCGACACAGATATTTTTAAGATTAAAGCAAATATCTGCCCTAAGCAAAAGTTGAACCCGCAACCGTTGATAGGATTTGTACAGTTGTAATTATTGTTTAAAAAATCATAATTCTATGTATATATAATAAGCGAAACTTTACTACCCAATAAACCTCATTATAGGGGCACACTAAGAACGGAATCAAATTGGAGCTCCTGTGAGGGCTACCCTTTATCACGGCTGAGTCTCTGTACTCGGCCCCCTGCTCAGTGACGCTGCCAATGCCAGTAGGGCCAACAGCAATACACATTCCAAAAAAAAAGGGTATCTTAGACCATTTAACATAGGAATAAATGGTCTAAGTAGGGTATGTAATAAGCAGAACAATAGAATAAATTGTCAACATGAACCATTTTATACGAATATTCACTATGTACGCGTGTATATGTATGAGTAAGCGTCAACAGGTTCCTATATTACACAAGCACAATACAACTTTCTTTTTAATCAATAAATACCCTTCAAGATTAATCAAGAACTTAAATTAACTCATTAATATACCTATCAGAGATTTCATACGTTGGTCAATAAAATTTTAACGATGTCGTAAAATGTACTTGGGTATCTTCACTCGTCACTTAACACGATAAGTTGACCGCTTAATTTAAACGCTTCATCAACATTATCTCGATGCATTAGAGTCAGTCTAGTGACTTTAGGTTGACTTGAGTTGTTGAGTAATTTCATTCAAATATTTGACATCTATTTCAGTCTGGTTATTGTCGTTATGAGCCTGCACCTCTTTTTTTTTTAGAATGTGTATTGCTGTTCGCCCTGCTGGCCTTGACAGCGTCACAGAGCGGATGGGCCGAGTACAGGAACCCTCAAATTTAATTCCATCACTAGGCTGCTTCCCACGAAGCCGAACCACGGCTAACGCCATCATCGGAGACGGACTCACCTCAGTCCAGTTATTTTTATGTGACTGAGTTAACAAGCAAGCATACAGTCCACCTGATGTCAAGCTGTTTTCGTAGCCTATGAGCGCTTGCATCACAACTCATTTAAAGATGACACTCACGAGCCGTCAACCTCGAGATATTGATTATTTGATCTCGTTTGCAATTATCTCACTACAATAGCTACAATGCCCTACAAGCTGAAACACTGTAATGCAAAACACACCATTGCTCTATGGCAGAATATCTGACCCCTACCCTTTGGCAATAAAAGGCCTACGACCAGTAAAGACTTTAAAACAAGTGTGCCTCCACCTTAACTATGTCTATTAGTTTTACAATACTGATTACATTACACGGACATCGTCAACCTATAAAATCTATATACTATAGTCCATGATTATAGAGGACGATGTTTCGAACCGGTGGCGCTGGTTCCGCTCGCGAATAGAGTAATCCATTAGACTTACCAACTATAAAAGCAATGCATATAAATATATTTTATATATATCTATAAGTTAAAGCATAATATCTTATAGCATATTTTCCGGTCTAGGTGTATTTGTCCTTGTCATTGTGTATGTTTCCGGACCCCCGACAAAGGATATCACTAT
This sequence comes from Hestina assimilis, assembly GCA_023373885.1. Classification (NCBI taxonomy): domain Eukaryota; kingdom Metazoa; phylum Arthropoda; class Insecta; order Lepidoptera; family Nymphalidae; genus Hestina; species Hestina assimilis. The sequence continues at coordinate 12,297,901 of CM041751.1, read as the reverse complement.
CCTAATGGGGACCGTTGAGTGTGCAGCGTTTATTTAATTATTAAAAAAAATTCTTTAATCCTTACTAATATTATAAATGTGAAAGTTATTTTGTCTGTTTATTAGTTTGTCACCCTTTCACGCCTATAAAACTGAAATGATTTTGATGAAATTTGATCAGGGAAGAAATTCATTAAGCTACCTATGATCCCGAAAAAAGTCTTCAAGGCGATGAAATAGGGTGGGACCCAATTTTTAATATATATCTAGGCTTTAAATTCGAGTAAGCATATATTTTTAAGTGCTCTTAAGTAATCTTGCTTTTGAGCAGCAGGAATAGAATAGCTTCTACAGAGCTTCTCCGTAAGTGAGGGTTCTTTGCTCAGTAGTGGTTTTAACATGTGGAAAGTAAATTATAAAAGAACGCAGATCGCTTAGTAGTTTTTAAGAATCAAAATAAAATTCAAGATCGTCTATACAATTTTTTTATTGTAGGTTATAGTATTAATAAAAAAATTTAATCTATGTGATTTCAAAAAATCTGAAATCATTAAGAAACAGAAAATAAATGAAAGATGCGCTAGTATACAACGAAGCAAATGCAACAGTACGATTACTGCTACTTTAATTATATGTAAATGTCCATAATGTTACTCAATCACACAAAATGGCTGAATCAAATTTGGCACACAGCTGTTTTTGTGTGATTGAGTAACAAACATTCAAACATTTATTACGTTACTAGCTATGCCTATGGCCCCGATGGTGTTATTTAGTTTTTTAATGAACCCACGGGAACCCAACATTTATCCGGGATAAAAAACATGCTATATGGTTATACACGTATTAAGCTCTGTGTGTACCAAACATCTAAATTTGTCCAGCATCCATCCAAACTTTCACATAGATAATATTAGTTAGTAGTTAGATAGCTTTAAGTAGGATAAAGCGACAGCCCTATGATGATCTGAGTTCAATGCATCCTCGCGTTTATGGCGGAAAGACAGTTTTATCTCTGTATCAAAACAATTTAAGGAAACTTGTAACCAACAACAAGAACGAATAAACATCAAATCAAATGTTTCATAATTAATTGCCATGTTTATAATGAAAAGTAATTTATATTTTAATTTATTTTAATTATTGCAATATTTATTTTCATTCTTCGTCTTTCTAGCGTTATTCCCGGTATTATATTTACCCTGGGTCTGTTTATTACGATTATCCAGATTTGACAGGTTACTAGATTTTACACAGAGCAATTGCCATCTGACCTTCGAAACCTTAAGGGCAAATTAGAAACTCATTAGATAAAAGCAAATTACCTATCAAGAGTTAACGATTATTATTATCTGATGGTCTGATAACAACTGGGACAAACAGCTTAAAGTGGTCTCCGAGGTACCGTGAGGAGACCCACAAGGACAAACGCCTACACCGAAACAGATCCTTATAACAAACATCTGCTCCGAACGGCAATTGAACCCACTATCACGCCACAACGGTAGTCAATATAAAATAAATAAACTTTAAATATATTATAATTAATCGCTATGTTTATAATGAAATCTCATTTATATGTTAATTATTGCAATGCTTATTATCATTATGTAAATTAATGTTTATAGCTCCTTTTCGGTATGCAATATCATTTAAATAAAATTGTTATCATATCTAAAAATTTATCTCGTTTAAATTGAAATGGTAAACGAATATAAATAGTAAAATGCCGATGTCTTTTTCATTTTAATTAAAATACGTGTAATCGATGTATTTAAAAAGACATTTCGGAAGAGGTGATCGCGGCCATTAATAACAATAATCTATCTAATTAATATTTAATAAATTTATTATAAATGTGAAAGTTTGGATGGATGGATGGATGTTTGTTACTCTTTCACGCAAAAACTACTGGACCGATTTGGATAAAATTTGTTACACAAATAGCTTATTACCTGGATTAACATATAGGAAAAATGTTGGATTCCCGTGATCATCAAAAAACTACGTAACGCGTTGAAGTCGCGGGCAAATCTTTAATGATTCTATATCTCCAAAGTCTAATGACCTTTTTTATTTTCCATTAGAATAGCACGGAAAAATATCTAACTGTAGTAATATAAATCGTCAAAATATTCGAAAATCTCCCGTAACAATTTCACTATTTAATAAATTTCGTACGGATCGCCTTCCAGTAGAATGACTATACATACGGACGGATACTAGACATGACAAAATTATAAGGGTCTGTTTTTGCCTTTTGGTTACGGAATCTTAAAAAGTCAAGATATACGAAAAGAAATTAAGTTCTGACGATTTATAAGCTCCTTTTTTGAATCGATTATAAAATTGAAAGAGGTATAAATGATTTAAAATAATAATAATAATAATAATAAACGTTGCACACTCAACGGCCCCCATTAGGATAGTGATATCCTGTGTCGGGGGTCCGGAAACATTCACAATGACAAGGACAAATACACCCAGACCGGAAAATATGCTTGCATGGACAATACAAACATATTATGCTCCGAAATACTAATACATATGACGAATAATAAACATACTATTTACTTTACTAATGTCACTACTGTGTCGCAATAATTGTTTAGTAATTATACATTTATCAGCGGGCTTACCATGAACTTTTAGTAAAAATTCTACTTCGATCCAATTCAATTCTGTAAGTTCAGATTGTGTAAAAGCCTGACGTTTAAATTTTTTTTTATGTTACATGTTGGCAATCAAGCATACGTCCCATCTGATAATAAATGGTTACCGTAGCCTATCAGCGTTTGCAGCACCATTAGTAGATGCCACTCACGCGTTGCCAACCTCGAGATATTAGTTCTTAAATCTCCTCTGCCCAGTAATTTTACTAGCCTACAGTGGCCTTCAAACCAGAACACAGTAATGCCTAAGCACTACTATTTGGCGGCAGAATATTTGACACTGTGGTGGTATCTACCTAGCCGGCCTCTTGCAACAAAAGACCTACCAACAGTGTGACTGATTGCACTGGTGGAATAATCTCTGCTGTGACAGAGGTTATCTTAACAGCGGGCGATGGGGTCGTCACATCCCGACGTCGAGGATAAATATATATGTCACGTTACCGTGTGCTTCAATTTATGTTGTCATTTGAATCGCAAGAAGAGTTAATGGTAAGCCTCCTGGTCTGACAAATTTAAATTCGTAGTAGTAGTTTTGGGTTACGCCTATAAATTTTCTAATCAATGCCCGGAGAGTATTCTCAGGTTTCCCAACGATTACTTTGATAGAAATTGGAAGCGTTGAGCGTCGAACGTGCTGTATTATTTCTAAAGGTAAAGATCAGACATTTAGACAGTTTTATTTGTTAAGACGTCGTACAAAAAAAATTATTTACTTGAAACAATATATTTATATTTTGCATTGCATTGCAATCTCTGCATTAAGATTGATATCCATAATAAACGCAAGACATTCAACACCCCATTAGAATAGTAATACCCGTATCGGGGGTCCGGAAACACACAATCACGAGAACAAACACACCCAGATCAGAAAACATGCCTGTATGATCAATACAAACATCTGCTCCGAGCGTAAATCGAATCCGCTACATGTGCTGCTTAATGCAGATCCACTACAGCTGCGCGGCAATGTCATCAAAAATAAAAACAAACTGGCAATAAAAAGCGTCCGGCGTCGGGATGTGACGACCCCATCGCCCGTTGTTGGGATAACCTCTGTCACAGCAGAGATTATTGCACCAGTGCAATCAGTCACACTGGTGGTAGGTCTTTTGTTGCAAGAGGCCGGCTAGGTAGGTACCACCACAGTCTCAATTATTCTGCCGCCAAATAGTAGTGCTTAGGCATAACTGTGTTCCGGTTTGAAGGGCACTGTACGCTAGTGAAATTACTGGGCGGACGAGATTTAAGAACTAATATCTCGAGGTTGGCAACGCGTGAGTGGCCCTACTAATGATGCTGCAAGCGCTCATAGGCTACGGCAACAAATTACCATCAGGTGGGCCGTATGCTTGTTTGCCAACTTCTAACATAAAAAAATAAAAATAAAAAGCGTAAAAATACACTACATCAAAACAAATCAAACTCACATAACCCAGTCATCACACGCGAAAGTATTAATTTACTCAAACAGAACTCGCGTTGCAGTTTTATTATTATTAATTAACTTTATGAGCGGTAATAAGTGTTGTAGTGAGTCGTTGATACACTTCTAAGTATCACTACAGCTAACACTAGGATGTAGGAATTCCATGCATTAGAAAATCATCTGGGACTAGTCTCAATTATATCACGGGTAAGTAAAGACGTTCTGTTAATCAATTATTCGTATCACGTTGAGTTATGACATCAAAACCGGCCAAGTGCGTATCGGATTCCACATAGAGGGAAAAAATACAGTTCATTATATACAGCAAAAAAAATATAGCATACCAATTTTTTTTTTGTGGTGGGTAACCATATTTTGAAATTTATTTTGTTGAGGTGAAAGAAATACTCATACTGTGAAAATGAAAAGCACGCCGACGGACAGCAGAGGCCTTTATGGAGACCTAACAATAATTCTAAATATAATAAATTAGCGGCCCGCTCCGGCTTCGTACGGGTATAAAATATATAGCCTATGTCATTCACTAAAAAAATTATTAAAATCGTTCCAGTAGTTTTGATTTAATCATTACTGCCCGTGGGCCTTCACGCGTTAAATGTAATTATTTATGACATCACATTAGAAACCTTAAAAATTTTTTTTTTCTCCACTATTTAATGGATGTTATTATACATATAAACCTTCCTCTTCAATTACTATCTATTAAAAAAACCGCATCAAAATCCGTTGCGTAGTTTTAAAGATTTAAGCATACATAGGGACAGAGAAAGCGACTTTGTTTTATACTATGTAGTGATAAACAATTGATTAGTTTTAAATTGCTCACATGTTTATAAATAGCATAAAGCATATTCGATAACAAATCTATTGATACACAGCGATATCGCGTAAAGCAAACTATCCGAACTTATTTCTGTAAATCTCTTAAACTCCCTTAAAAGTTTTTTTTTTTTTTCAAAAGTTAATGATTGGATTTAAAACTTAGGTTTTTATCTTACTACGATGAAAAGAACTGAGAGATATCAAATTATAGCTACTACCCAAAGCTAAAATATATTTCACTTAAATATATGTGAGAGAATATTCCATCTCTGGGTTTACCACTCCTCAAAGAGACTTTATGAGTGTCTATAAAGGTGTTTGAGGGATTTGCGATCTTCAAGGCTAGAGCCTTTAATGCTTTCACCACATCATTACCTGATTCACAGTCTTATAACGTATATTTATTTCGTATGTACTACGCAAAATATAAACAACTATACAAATGGGCCGGCTTGGCCGGTGAAATATTATCCTCTTACAAAAATGATTGTAATGAGTCAGAGCGCTGGAGGCCCAATCTCCCACCCCCCATTCCCTCTTCATTTTTTTCCTACTATCCCTTGATTTAGTTGGCAGTGATCATGTGATATTTTAAGTATCGCAAGCGTTCATAGGTTGCGGTGAAAGCTTACCATCAGGCCGAACTTAGGCTTGTTTGTCATAAAAAAAAACTAAAAGATGCAGGATTAGAAGCTTAATCCGTCACACTTCTCAACCGTAGCTTGTCAAAAACAAAAATCAGTTTGACATCTGAGGTTTTAACAGTGATGCTACTTCGAGATTCAAAACAATAACAACTTTAGCACAATTGTTTCATCTTGTATTTAATTATATAAAAAGAGAAGACCTGACTGAGATATAAATACCCAGCGTAAACCTTAAGAATTAGGAAACTGAAATTTTTCAAAAGTATTATTTTTAAAAAGCAAACTAGCACTAGGAGACAAGAAACTAAGAAAGAATTTTTCGAAATTTGGGTTGAATTTCAAAAAGAGCGAATTTGTTCTTTGGCGAAAAATTAAAAATAAAGAGACACGTCTTTGGACATTTTCTAAAATTCCGCCCCTGAAGGGTTGGAAAGAGGGTTCTATGTTTATATTAAAATTATTACTCACGTGGGTCAAGCCGCTGGCACAAGCTAGTATGATTATAATCATAAAATAAATTAATATTACTTAATTAAGTTTTGTTTAAAACAAAACAAAAGCTTCTTGTAACACCATATAATACTTTCTCAATGGAATGCAGTACATTGTTATTGAAATTATTTACTTTTATGAGAATTATAGCTAGTCTGCGCATGAGTTCGCCGCACTTGTAACTCTCACTGTGCGGGCTACTGACACACTGAAATGTAGGGTAACCATGCGTTTGCAAATATTAAAAATTTATTTAATCTGATTTATCTTTAGTCTAAACATACGTTAGAGTTTATGACTAAATAACCGATGTGGTTATTACATGTTTTATAGAATACTTGGTAGATTTTTTTTTTCTGGAAGACATTTTGAATAACAGCCAAGGTGCCGTTGTGTTTACGTTTAAATAAATAAAACGATCTACATACGCATCGGCCCTCATTATATTAATGTGCCCTGTGTCGGGGTTTCGTAGACACACACAAACTCAGGCACCAACACCCACACAAAAATTTCCATATGATATTATATACAAACTTCTGCACCAGGCAAGAATGAAACCCACCCCTATGTCGCTGTCAAGGCCAGTAGAGGCATAAGCAACACATTTTTAGAAAAAGAAGTATATGCAACATTTAAATATATTAATTATTATTTTGCTTTGTGAAAAATATTTTTATCTATATAAAAAATATGTTAATTTTAAATTTGCCGTTTCTTATGTATAACTTTTTCATAAGTCCGAAAAGAACGAGAAATATGGTAAGCACACTGTGTTTAGATTCGTTGCATCTTGCATGAGTCTTCAATATCTATTATATTCTGAATTCTGCACTTAATCTGTTCTTTTATTATAATATTAATGCTAAAAGACATGACACCCGCACTCATTTGCCGCCATAGGTAAGGGGAGGGCTGCTTCATTTTTCGTCCAAAGAATCGGGATTGCTATTCAGCGGGGAAATGCAGCTAGCATTCTTGCCACCATTCCCCGTGGACATGATTAAGTGGGTAAGTTGTAAATGTGTTCTAATATTGGTTAATAATACATAAACGTATTCATATTATTTGTTTTTAAATAGAGTAATCTTTATAAAACTTTTAAATATGATTTTAATTTTATAAATAAAATAAAATGTCTTAAACTTTTTTTAAAGCTATCATAAATATTAAGATACTTTGATTTAATTAAAATTAATTAACAAAAATAATTATTACGTGTAAAAAACAAAAAAATACATAAATATATATTGTAACGTGTGCGAGTGATATAAATATAATGTAATCATTATTGAAATATTTAATACACATTAATATTATGAATGCGATAATGCAAGTCTATATGTTGCCTTGTATAACTTATCAGAATCAAACCTTATAATGAAATTGGGTATGGACTTTAGAAGACGACATAAAATAAGTCTCATTATTAGTTTTTAGAATCTTATACATTTACAAATTTTTACACGGAGTAAGAAAGAAAAATTGTATTATTTGGACATTTTAAAAGTTTTAAGGCCCAATTTAGTATTTTTTACAACCTTTACTAATAACTTAAGAAAAACATAAATTAAAGACCTCAAACAGAAAAAACGTTTTTTTAATAGAATGCTGTATACAGGAAAACTTTAAAGGAAACCTGTCGGAAGATATTTTTAGACATGTGTATCCGACAATTTGCAGTTGAGAATGTAAGCGGATTTAGTTCTTAAAGCTTTACCTTATCGCTGAGAAGGACTTTTCTCAACTGTTAACTATATAAAATAAAATAAATAACAACTGCACCAGATCCAACTAAGTTATTCTTAAAAATCATAAGTGACTTTTTAAATATTGGTAATTTTCAATGATTGTATCCATTTAATTTTGTTATTAATGAATTATTATAAATATGTAATACAGTATAGTAAATTTGTAATGAAAGAATGTGTTCCGTAATAAATATAACCGCAGGCTAGAGATAGTTAGATGTTATAATGATCTATACAAATAAATATTAGTAAATAAAATTTATCACGATTTATCGAAAATATAAACCTTCCTTTGAAAAACAAAAGTTTAATCGTATTTTAAGATTTTAAAATAATGAACACATTAAAGCTATGCTTTCAACGCTTATCTTAAAGAATCTATTTCTATAAATAGGTCGTTATTTGCTATATAAAAACTAATCTATATCGCATAGCATATCTTAATAAGAGTAAAATGTAAACGCAATTGAAATACAAAATGTATCATTAAACGCCGCGAAAGCTAATCTATGAAGCTGTCCAAATATAAATAAGATTGTAAAATCGCCGAGTGCACCCACCAATCCGACGTCATGCTAGTGCAAGAGACCTTCTTAAAACCGAGCATGCGCGACCCCAAAGTTTCAAATTACCGATCCATCCGCGACGACAGAGCCACCCGCTTCGGCGGAACTCTGATCTATTACAAAAGGTCCCTGCACTGCGTGCCGCTGGATCCTCCACCGCTTTCGAATATCGAGGCGTCGATTTGTCAGATCAGTATGACGGGCCATCGGCCTATCGTACTCGCTTCCGTCTACCTATCGCCCAACAAAACCCTACTCGAGAGCGACCTTAGGTCGCTCCTATCGATGGGAGGCGCGGTCCTTCTGGCCGGCGACCTCAACAGTAAGCACCCCCGCTGGCACTCTAGCGTATCAATAGTAACGGACTAATTCTCGACAGACTGACTTCACTGCCGACTCAACTTTGAGGTCATAGCTCCCATGACGTTCACTAGATACCCCAACAGAGGAACGAACGACAGACCCGACGTGCTCGACATAGCCATCTTGAAAGACGTAACGCTCCAGTTGCGCTCGATCGAGACGCTATCCGAGCTAGACTCCGACCATAGGCCGGTCCTAATCCAGCTAGGACCCGTCGTGCATTCCACCCCCCCGACTAAGACCCTAGTGGACTGGAGGAAGCTCCACGAGCAACTCCGGTCGGTAGAATCGACCCCCTAGACGGAATACCTGACGAAATCGACTCCGTCGAGACCGCGAAAGCGGCCGCGTCTAAACTCACCGACAACATCCGCGACAAAATAGACAGTTGCTCCAGGGAGGTTCCAATCCGCCCGGACGGGCGCTGGGAGCTCCCGGAGGACCTGAGGTATCTCCTCAGACGTAAAAACGCGTTCACTAGAGGCCCATGACCTATCCGACCGACGACAACCGGAGGCGACTCCGGGCCCTACAGAGGAAGGTCAAAGCTCGCTTTACCCAACTCAGGGACGACCGACTCGGCAGGTATCTCCAAGAGCTAGCGCCCTCTCACCTGGCCTACTGGGCGATGGCGCGAACTCTGAAAGATCCGACCGTCTCCACGATGCCGCCCCTCTTGCGTCCGAACCGACCCCTCGCATCCGACGACTCTGATAAGGCCGAGTGCTTGGCTGACAGCCTCGAATCCCAATGTTCCCCCAGCTCCCAACCAGTCGACCCCGAGCACCTCCTCAAGGTGAACTCGGAGGTCGAACGTAAGGCCTCTCCCTGGCCCCGACGGACGAGCCGCTGTCGCCGACGACAGCGGACGAGGTCGAATCCATTATTAAGGCCCTCAAGGTCAAAAAATCTCCCGGACCCGACCGAATCTCCAATCGGACTCTGAAGCTCCTCCCGACTCAGATCATCGAGCTATTAGTGCTCATTTTCAACGCCCTTCTGGCAGGATGCTCCTTCCCGGATCAGTGGAAGGAAGCGATAGTCATAGGGATCCAGAAGCCCGGGAAACCTAAAAACCTTCCCACCAGCTACCGACCCATATCGTTGATCAGCTGTCTCGGTAAGATCTACGAGAGGATCTTACTCATTAGGATCAAGGCCGTCGTTGAGGCCAAAAACATAATGATCAACGAACAGTTCGGCTTTCGAGCCCGTCATTCATGCACCGATCAAGTGTACCGCCTAACGGAACACATCCTCCAGGGCTTCACCCAATCGCGCTCCACCGCAACGGTGGCTCTCTTCTTCGACGTCGCAAAGGCGTTCGACAAAGTCTGGCACGACGGCTTGATATACAAGCTGTTCGATTACGGCCTGCCAGACAGACTCGTGCTCATCATACGAGACTACCTGTCCAACCGCTCCTTCCGCTACCGAGTCGAGGTACGCTGTCTTCCCGACGCACCCTACGCGCCCGGAGTCCCCAGGGCTCCGATGCTCTCACCGTTCTGTACAATCTGTACACCAACGACATACCAAAGTCGAATCCCAACGATCGCGTAGGCTTAGCTCTCTTCGCTGACGACACAGCCCTCTATACCACATCCAACAGACCCGACCTTCTGACTAGCCGCCTCCAGACCGCGGTCAACGCCTTAGGCGATTGGTTTAGAAAATGGAGGATCGAAGTCAATCCCGACAAAAGTGCAGCGGTGCACTTCACCAGACACGCCGTCAGAAACTACTGGAGGCTCGGTCAACCAGGAGACATCCTGCTCTTCGGCCAACCTATTCCTTGGAAAAAGGAGGCCAAATACCTAGGCGTCACGCTCGACGCCAGCTAAATTTCAGTCCACATATCGAAGTTAGGAACAGAGCCGCCTTCGTGCTCGGAAAGGCTCTACATGATGATAGGCGGACGGAGTAAATTGTCGCTTAGAAATAAGCGAACACTTTACAAAACCGTCGTTCGTCCTATACTAACGTACGCGAGTCCCGTCTTCGCTCATGTCAGTTCTTCGCAATTAGCGAAATTTCAAGTCATTCAGAATAGGTTTCTGCGCATGGCCACGGGCTGTCCGTGGTACATGCGCAACGTAAATCTCCACAGAGACTTCGATCTCGATTCAATAGCGAAATTCATGAAAAAGCTCTCCAAGAGCTTTTTCGAGAAAACCCTATCCCACGAACCCCTCGTCAGACAGGCCGCCACTTACACAAGTAGAGGTGACATACCGACACGACTCAGGCGTCCCAAGCACGTCCTGCAAGACCCAGACGATAGCATCACAACAGCTAACGCCCAATACACGAACAGAACACGACATCAGACACACATGCTGCAGCGTCTCCGCCGGCGGAGACGAGGACCCTTGTTTCGCACAGCCCGACACAACGCCAACTCGACCGCTCACCCCGGACGGTGAGCACCGCGCCGCATACGGTCGCTAGACTGTGCTCCGGAGCGCTCCCCCCCTCCCGATGACGTCCCAAGTCTGGCCCGACCTCGCAGGAGGGCCCTTGGGACGGATTCAAGCATTGCCGCGTGGCAGTCCATCTTTTACCGGCCGAGGTCTCCAGGCCCGGCCCCACCAGTGACGCTGTCAAGGCCACTAGGGCCAACAGCAATGGACACTCCGAAAAAAAAAAAAAAAAAAAAAAAAAAAAAAACGCCGAGTGCAGATGCGTCGCGACGCTCCGACGATTTCGTGCAGTTTTTCATATGACTCGGATTTCTAAATAATTTAAATATGTGCACGATATCTCTTGTTACAGTCGGAATTGGTTTTACATCGCGTGATGATTTGTCATGCTTTTATTTATTAATTTCATGTACAACTGACCTATTAAAACATTGTATACACTCCATTATTCCTATTTCACTTTTTATATGTAATTTAATATAGTTAGCTTTAGTTTTTAAAATTATAACTGGCCGGTTGATGCGAAAAATGTTGGTTATAAAAAAAACAAAAAGCACGATCACTTACGATTTCAATGACACAGTAACGGAATCCGATTTACACACAAAACCATGTCACTATCACTGGTCACTACGGCGCGTGCGTGGCGGGCCGGTGCGCGGGCGCAACTGAGCGATGCGATGTGCCTTTCTTTGAGTGATTGCGATTTTTCTTTAGCATTTCGACTGATGATATCTTGTCTTTAAGCGATGCTAAGACTAAATTTTATTATTTTAGAATCAATTTTTGAAACTCGTTTGAAATACAAAATATGTGTTTCAAAAATTTTGCATTTAATTGTCGGATAATTAATTGTCACATCACAATAGCCTATCTTATTTATAGGATATGCTATTGTGTAATCCTATTTATAGGATAGGCTATTGTCTTGGTAGGAATATATAGAACTAAAACTGAAATATAACAACTAAACAGATACAACAAAAAAAAAACAAAATCAGAAAAAAATTGTATTTATTTAGAAATAAAAAAATCAATTCGTTTTAAGATATTTATTGAATAAAATTTTGTTCCAGTAGTCACATTTTAACGGACTTCACTATTTTAGATCAGTTCGCGTTACTTATATTCAGTGAAACGATAAAACAATGAAAGTAGAAATTCTTGTCATATGACTGTTATTTTAAGATTAATAAATTCTATATTTAATTATATATACATTTTCACCACCCTAAATATTCTTGTGAAAGTCAGAACAAATGTCTACATATCCTTATTTTCTGTTGGCCCTGCTGGCCTTGACAGCGTCACAGGGGCAGCCAGCCTTAAAAACAAATTCTTTCACGGGGCTCAGTTGATTCCGTCCTTATAGTGCTAAAATATCGTTACCTACTCATGATGAATGATGATTTTTTTTTTAAACGTGTTTTTGAAAAAAATAGTTTTTCGCACAAAAAAAAAGAGAAAAAATAATCGAACTGGAATCATCCGGACTCGAACCGGTGTTTTCATAGCGCGACATGGATGAAACGACATTTGAAAAAAATGAATCCTAGCTAGATCGATTTATCGTCCCCGAAACCGTCCTGTACTAAATGTCATGAAAACCTTTGGAGCCGTTTCTTTATTTGATTCAATAAGTTGTTACCATCAAATTCTGTTATAAAGACATCAACGCGTGCGCACGCGCATTATTATAATACATCATTTAAAAATTATGATTCTCAAGATTCATTTATGAATTAAAATTTTAGATAAGTAGTTTTACATTCATTTTGTAATAGACTAGCTTTTGCTCACGGCTTAGTCCACATAAATATAAAGTAAATAAACTTTATTGCAATAGAAGTTCTTCAATTGGTTCCTCATACAGACTTTCAAATACTATTATACCCCCTTTAAGTATTATTTTCCGATGAATAGTGGGATATATTATACTTAATATTCTACATAATTCAACATCAAAATTAGCTTCTTCACCCACCATTCTACCAGCGGCTTCTCCCACGTTAATAACAAATTTTGAACCCTAATTTCATCCCTTCAGGGGTGGAATTTTGAACAATGTTTTAACATGTTTGAACAATATATTTCTTTATCTTCAATATTTCGCCAAAAAAAAGTTTCATGATTTTAGTTTCAAACATGACGAACATTTCATACAAACTTTGAAACCCTTTTTTCACTCCCTTAGGGTGTGCATTTTAGAAAATCCTATCTTAGTGCTCATTTACCTTTTAACATTACCTGTGAACAATTCAGCTTTCTAGGTTCAAGGGTTTAGGCTGGGCGTTGATATGTTAGTCAGGTCGTCTCCATTTATATGTATAGATTGTAAACAAACACATACGTAGTACAAAATAACACACACACACACGCACACGCACACGCACAAACAGAGAGCTACATAAACAAATAGTAAATATCTAAAATCATACAATCTGATATTATCCGTCACAGCATCTGGAACTGTACACAAAAGCGGCACTTTGTAAGAAATCAGAAGTATCACTACAAAACCTCAAGATACTGTTAGCATGGCTAGATTCTAGAACGCTTATCGCGTGAAAACCGTTACCGGCTCACAATTATAACAATACTAGCCTTACACCCGGTTCCTCTCACAGCCTCATCTTCACTGTCACATATTAGCGCCTGTGATGTCATAATGACCGCTCGGGATTAGTCGCATTATAATTAAATTTGAAATAAAAATTTGTGTGATTTGCTATAACACCAAAATTACAACACATGTACAACTCAATAATAACTATATGAATTTAGAAATAATTAAAACTGTACAAATCATATGTACACGGGGAATGCTAGCATGAACGCTAGCTGCATTTATCCGCTGAATTTCAGCGGGTAAATATCCCGATTCTTTGGACGAAAAATTAACCAGCACTCTTGTCACCTGTGGAGACAATGTGTTGGGGTGTAATATCTTTTAGAAATTTTGCACTAACGCTCCATGGCTCAAGTGTTTCAGCTACAGAATTCAGCTCTTTCGCAGTGGCTCCCACTCGTAGCACCGTCTCCCTGTCATAATACAAGACAAATGTTTCAACGCAAGTTAAATTTATAAATTACATTTATTTACACTTTAAAAGTACTTTCCTTTTAATACCCAGATAAGACTTAGTATATTTACAACGAAACTGTGGGAAAGGAATGTTGATACAGTTTCCAATATGTAGGCTAAAACTAATAAAGTATTAAGATAATATTTTAATTTTTTCGTTGTATTAAAAAGTAATGGCTTAGTTTTAAAAGAAATGTCACACACTTTCTCTAGTACTCGGGAAACATCACAGTGAATGTAACCCAAAAATTATGTTAGTAAAATTAATTTATGTATAAAACTAAGCCAATTTTTTTAAATATTTATAACATAATATCTTGTTCTCATTTCCTACATTAATAAAAAAAAAGGATTTATAAAATTATATCTGAATTTTAAATTACAACATCAACGTATAATCAAAGACAAAGATTGGTGGTAGGACTATTTTACAGACCAGATTTTTTACCAAATAAGCAATACCATGTCAACCCACACTAAAGTCATTTCGAGAAAAACGCGTTTGAAAATTTTGAACAACTTACTTCATATAATTTTTTTTTGTATATATTGGTCAAGTTGTTGGCAATTTCAAGATGTACGTAAGTTATTTTACTTATTTTCACATAAAATAAGCATACAAACTGTATATTTCGTATATATTACGAACGCAAAACGTTTAAAATAATACATAAATGGCATGATTAAAAATGGCTTTTTTATAAGTTTTAAAGCTTAAAACCTTACAAATATTAAAGAAAAATATTCTTCAGCCATTTACCAACACTTCTGCATATATAACTCAGTTTTTTCAATTTTATGGGTTCACATGGTATTGTTTATTTGCGTCCATTTAAGAACCAACATCTCGAAGTTGGCAAAGCATGAGTGAACACCTACTGGTACTGAAAGCGCTTACCATCAGGTGGGCCGTATGCTTGCTTACCAACTTAGAAGCATAAAACTTGAGAGGTGTCAAGGGACACCCGGATGGAACGAAGTTTAATAACGAAGTAGAATATTTTTTTTATTATTAACATTATTTATTATTTACAAAAACCTGTATACACTCAACAAAAATAATCGTCGCGACACCACACTGTTCAATGCGAAATAGAAATGAAAATATCTGGCTTGCTTTCTATAAGAGAGAGAGAGACAGACAGAGAAACATGCGACGCCGCACAGCTTACAATAGCTTACTATAGCAAAAAGTGTCGTGACAACTTTTCGTAAGAATTTTTTCCGTCTAGCCCCTTTCACAACGCGCGATAAGGAACTTCGTTCCAAAAAAATACTTGTTATATACTATGAAAGCAACAGATTTACGCTAGTCACATCATTTGGTTAGGTTGTGCGCAGTGAATTGCTTGTGACTAACTTCTTCACTTGTGTGCTCGTTTCTCAAAACATACAATTAAAAGATGTTGTAAATAAAGTGAAAGAAAAACATGGAACACTTAGCGTTTCCTCAGTGATAAATCCATCAAGTGTTCATGTGGTGGTGAAAGTGAACGAAGTGATTAGCCGGTGCATCTCGCTACAGGAAAGATACAATCAACCTCGGTTATCAGACTCGTCAGGTTCTGTGACACCGTTGTGTAACGAAGGAGTTATCGACAACCTGTTTATATACTCTCTAAACTGTACTAGTTATAGAAATGCGGTAGGGTTTATACAATATATTAAATTTTTACAATTAACTTCTGTAAAATGGTTATGCGTTAAAATTGACGACGTTGTAACGCAGCGCCAGCGAACCTGCCTTAAGCGGCACAGTTTACAGGTTCAATTCCCACTCGGGACATATGTTTGTATTGACCTTACAGGCGTTTGTCTTTTTCCTTGTGTATGTTTCCAGACCCCCGACGCAGGGTCCTATCCTAATGAGGGCCGCTGACAAATAAAAATATTACTGGGTATTATTGTTATAGCTTCTCTCAGCCAAAAAAAAGTCAAGCAACCTTATGTCCTGTCGAATGGAACTGACTTAAAAACTGAAAAGTAAAAAATACACATAATGATTTCTATAACAGAATAAATTTTTTTGCATCAGAAGTCGGTGATTTCCAAATTGGTACTGCCATGTCCAAATAATCAAGTAGCATACATTATAAAAACTGAGACGAATTGAGTCCTCCTTTTTGAAGTCGGATTGTAATGTATAAAACTTTTACAGATTTTCGTCCCCCGCTCGCAAATACCAAATAAGATTAACGAAGATTATCCCAAACAAACAACATACTTTAAGTCTTACATAGACATATTTACCTAATAAACATCTGTGTAATTTAATTTTGTCAACAGCATAGAATTAATATAAGCAATTCTATGGTCAACAGTTAAAACTCTCTAATTAAAATATCACTTCGCCTATAACAATTAAATAAAATTGAAATGTCTGTTTGTAATTCCAAATCAACAGCTTTTCAATAAATGCATATGAAAAAATAGTTTTAAATTTTTTGTCTGTCTATCTGGAACTTTTACTGGGAGATAACTGATGGTATAAGGAGTAACTTATGGTACTTTATAATCAGAAAAATAATTAGTTTTCAATGCAAATGAGAAAAATCGGTAAACCAGGCGAGCAGAGCCGTGGGTGCTGCTAGTTAATTCATAAATTATATTAGACTTTCGCAAGTAAGTGAAGTTGACAGAATTGATTGACTGACATCTTTACGATTCAGTTACACGAATACACCAGAAAAGACACTTAATTTACCTGTCACCACACAATTGATCACGATCGATTATACATGACATTAAAAATTCAATATAATCGCTCTTAAATATTACCTATTAATATGTATTTCGTATATTGATAAACTTGTTTATGTAAATTACCTGTGTTGAAGTTTTTTTTTTTAAAGTAGGGCAGATGACTCTACTCCAGCTGATGGTAAGTGTAAATAAAGAGTCCAAACGCGAAGGCGGTCAACACAGTTTCTGAATGCAACCGCAAGATGCCTCTTCACGCCTCGTTTGAAGGAGCCCAGATTATAGGATGGAGGAAACACGTGAGCCGGCAATGATTTCCGCTTTTTAGAAGTATAGACATAAAAGAACATAAATATGCCCAACTAGTTGGTTAACCTACCGATTGTTTACAGAAAGATCAACGGATGCACTCGGCTATGAGCGCCTCGATTAAAAGCGAACTACTCATCAAGGTAAGAAAAATACCTTTTTGCCAACAAGTTTTAAAAGCCGTGAATTATATCGCGATCTATAAATTAACGTCGAAGCATCAAAGATTTAAATTTTCTTATTAGATGCTTACGCCTACTTGCGGATCTCTTGTCTTCTGTTGTAATGGATAAGTTATTAAGCTTTTCTTTACACTCTAGACTTCGATAAATCACAGTCACTTGCGCGTGCTGAGGTGAAAGTGATCATGGCGATTAGATGTGTACTATATACTGTAGATTAATGTTGAAACTGTCGTAGTGTAAAAAAGGAAATAGAATAAAATATAAGTTTAGGTTGTTGTAGTAGTAGAGCCATTGGCGTAGGTGGGAGGGGCTGCAGCTGCCCCACAGTGGACATTGTGAAATACTAAGAAATGGAAGAATATAATACATTTTGAACTATTGGTGGGAATAGTCATTTTGTCCCCCTCTAGGTCTTAAATTAAGATTTTGCCCTCCCCTGAGCCATGGCTACGTCCATGAGTTAGATGCTTTCTCCAGCACAAATGGACCAGCTATAAATCGCATTTTAAGACTGTTTGTTTTATGCAATAGATTTAAGTTTGTGAGAATGGATGTACATTGAACATAGATAATATGTTTAGATGGATTGGATTGGAATTGGATGATATATGGCACTCCTGTCATACTCCTGTCAGCACAAAGAGGCTTGCTCGATCGGGGAAGTATTACCCTCTGAAAGAAAATCAGCGTAAAGTAACAGAGTACTGTTGCGTTTCGTCATGAAACAAAAAAGCAGACCGAAATAGTCTGTATTATTATTATTATTTATTAGTTAATATAATTCTTTACAATTTGTTTTATATTCTAGTCTCACAAAACTAGACAATTGGTTTGACTGTAACATCATAGTTACTACTTAAGTTAAATAAATATACAAATAACAAAATTTAACATTTAAACAAAATATAACGTATGTCTCTTTATGAAAAAACGAGAAAATAATTAGAATTATAATAAATAATATAAATACAAATAACTGTAACATAACTATGACAATGAAGAAAGTAAGAACAATAATATTAATAAATCAAAAACCTTAACACATATAGTCAAATGTTTTGTATGACTAATTAGACCACGCAAGCAATGTCGCGGGACAAAAAATTATATATTTTCCTAGCGTCGAGATGTGACGACCCCATCGCCCGCTGTTGGGATAACCTCTTTCACATCAGAGATTATTCCATCAGTGCAATCAGTCACACTGGTGGTAGGCCTTTTGTTGCAAGAGGCCGGCTAGATAGATACTACCCAGTGTCAAATATTCTACCGCCAAACTGTAGTGCTTAGGCTTTACTGTGTTCCGGTTCGAAGGGCACTGTACGCTAGTGAAATTACTGGGCAGAGAAGATTTAAGAACTAATATCTCGAGGTTGGCAACGCGTGAGTGGCACCGTTGGCACTAATGGGGCTGCAAGCGCTCATAGGCTACGGCAACCACTTACCATCAGGTGGCTTGTTTGCCAACTTGTGACATAAAATATAAACACTTGACATTGAACGTATCATCTTAAACATTAGCATAAACCGTGCTAAATAAGACTGAGTCTTCGTAATAATAATATCCAGCGTCCACTATGAACACGCGAAGGCTTCGCATGAACATTAAACAGAAACACTTAATTACTTCGCTTTTTAATTAGCATACATATTAATATTTATGAAAAGACTTTGAGTTTATTTATACCAGTATTTCGACTTGCGGTCTTTTGAAATATCTTTAATAAAAATTAACAGTTAATTGTACATAAGTCGACGTTGTAGTAAGACGTTGTGATCGTTGTGGGATGTTAATAGCGGGAATGTCTTTAGCGTCAACTATCGTGGATTCGATTCCCACTTGAGGCAAATGTTTGCATTGATCTTGAAACATAAACAAATGATTAAATGCGTTTGTCGCTTCGGAGAGCACGTTAAGCTGTTGGTCCCGGCTGTTATATTAACATCTGGTAATAATCGTGAACTTTTGGTAGGTAATTTGCTCTTTTCCAATGAGTTACTAGTTCGCCCTTAGGGTTGCGGACGATAGATGGCAATCGCTCTGTATAAAAACAAGTAGTCTGTCACAATCGGATAAGAGTATTAAGCAAACCATGGATTGATAGCAGGACTAATTCTAGGAAGAAGTTGTCATATATATGAAGATAGAAAGTTAGATACTAAGTTTAATAGATCTTGAAAGAAAGAAGAGTACATTGATATTTCAAGATAAAAAAATGTTTAGATTTTCAGTATCAGACTTATACATACCAAAAACTTTTAAAATATTTGCTATCAATTTTTATGAAAAATGTAAATACTTTGTCATTTAAAATTTCAAATAAAGTTAATATTAAATTAAGACAGATAAGTAACTTTTCAATATATTACAACATATTTACAATTCAATACTAATTATATTGACAAATAATTAAAACTGTTCAAATAATATACACAGGGAATGGTGGCAAGAATGCTAGCTGCATTTCCCTGCTGAATCGCAGTCCCGATTGTTTGGGTGAAAAATGAACCAGCCCAGGTCGCTATCAACCGTTGTCTTCGCCGTATCCTCGGTTTTTACTGGCCCGAGAAAATCTCCATCAAAGATCTGTGGAAATGCTGCGGTGAGACCCCGATCGACCAGCAGATCAAACGCCGGAAGTGGAACTGGATCGGCCACACGCTCCGAAGGGATCCTGAACATATTCCGAGACAAGCTCTTGACTGGAATCTCCAAGGGAAGCGGAAACGTGGTCGCCTTAAGCAGACTTGGCGGCGGGCCATCGTCACAGAGGCAAAGAACATCGGGAAGACCTGGAGTGAAATGAAGCACGAAGCACGTGACCGAAAGGGATGGCGACGCACTGTGGACGCCCTCTGCCCCATCTAGGGGACAGAGGAAAATTAGTCAAGTCCTATTTATTACCTGTGGAGACAATTATATTAATAATAAATAATAAATAAATAAATAAACGCTACACACTCAACGGCCCCCATTAGGATAGTAATATCCTGTGTCGGGGTCCGGAAACATTCACAATGACAAGGACAAATAAACCCAGACCGGAAAATATGCTTGCATGGTCAATACAAACATATTATGCTCCGAGCGGGAATCGAATTATATATAATTATATTTTTAACATCAATTAAAATCAAAATTTTCGTATTATATTCCCAATTAATAATTTATTATTTGATGCAACGGTGTAATCGACGGTCAAGTTTTTATTGCATTTGGTCGATAAAAAAAGATAATTGGTAAGCGTCGGTACGATAGTCATAAATCTGCTCAGTTTATCGATATTTTCACTATTCCCTTATTTTATGGGCATCCCGTGTAGCAGACAGTTTTTATAGATGCTTTCTGGTAAATAACCGATACTTGATGACAGATGGAAATAAAATTAATGTGGAAGTTTTGACGATTTTCTTATCTTCTTCTTATCGATTGGTTAGTGGTCAACCTAGTGTCAGAGTTGTTCAGGTCGCCCGTAGGTCTCTGACTTGACTTATCGACTGCTGTCTAATTGTCAACAGCCGGGACCGACTTTTTAGGTGCCCTCCGAAGCACGGAGACGCTCAGTTGAAATACCACTATGCGATCACCCATCTAGTGACTGACCGCGCCAAAGTTGCTTTACCTACCGATCATTTACCGATCAGCGGGTGCACTCGGCTATGAGCGTCTCGATTTTCTTATGAATCGCTTAGAGGGAATCAATATACAATATTAATAAAGAAAAAATCTTAAATAATTGCAACAAGATGACTATATAAAACTTTAGCTATTTTGTTAGTTATTAGTCTTTCGTTAAAGAAAATTTACTAAATTGACTAAAACGTTTTAGTCTTTGGATTGGAGAAACTACTTATCTTAGAACCAAGTTTTCCAATCCTAACATAGCGTTTATCCGTATAGATTATTGGTCAAAGTAAATAAACTTTTTCTTACCATTATAAAATATGACTGTCTTTATTTTATTATACTTTATAGAGGTCAATGTCCAAGCTAACAAGCTAATTTACTCTACATATCATAACTACGAATGGACCTCATTGATTTGTTTGATACCTTTATAAGTATTTGCTTAACAAGAAAGCTGAAGACATATTTGCTAACTTGGAAAGGCTGAAAGATAACGAAAAGATTAAAAAAAATAACTCTAAACTCAAATGCTTTCAGCAAAAGCAATAAACGCTACACACTCACCCGGCCCCCATTAGAATAATCACATCCTGTGTCAGGGGTCCGGACATACATACACGGAGAGGATCAAACACCTAAACAGACATCTGCTCCCAGCAGACATCCAGGTTCACTGTGCTCTACCGCTGCGTCACAACGTTGTCTTATAAATATAATTTTGGTCATATTAGGCGATTTTTCAAACAAAAGTATGCGAAATAAAGCCACTTGTAGATAGAACTTTGTAATAATGTTATAAATAAATTGAATTATAAATACGAATACTCTCATTGTATTAATATTATTTCTTCTTTTTCGCTGTCACATACTTTAAGTCGGCTGTGTTACGCCTTAATTAACGTCATACTATTTATCACACGCGACATCGAACTCACGACAGGCTCTCTATTAAATAAAATGTGAACAAAATATTAATCGTTTTTGATTTTAGCCTTCTGATATTTCTGAATTTATTATTATTTATTATTATATTATTATTTTTAGCTATAGGTACTTGAGCCATGAAGTTAAAAGGGGTTTGAAAGTTTGTAGGATTGTCCATAATTTTTAAACTAGAACCATGAAACGTGTTTCTTGGCTGCCAATGAAAGATATAGAAACACGTGTTTTAACATTTTCTAAAAATCCACCCCTGAAGGGTTGAAATTGGGGTTCAAAATTTATATTCAAATCTTTATAAACCCGGGCGAAGCCGCTGGTAAAAGCTAGTTATATAACAAAATTCAAAAGGCCTTAGAGTTTGTATATAAAATAGTAGCAGGGAAGAAGCCTAACAATAAACGTTATACCAGATGAAGGATGGACTAACATGTTTACTGTTTGGAACAGGCCAGAAGTTGAAAGAGCAAGAAGTAGACCTAAAGATCGAAGCAGATGATTTACAATAAATAGCAGACGAAAACTGAAAAAGAGAAGAAAGAAGAATCGGGCTAATTGGAGTACACCCGAGATGGTGCCATGACTTATGTCTAACTTAAAATTTACTTTTTTTATATACATTTTTGTGTTTTATATTATGTTATATGTAATCCGTTAGATCTATCTCAAGCAATAATTAAGCCCGCGACTTAAAAGCAGACTCGCTAAATCATAAAAAAGATAAAATATAATTAACAAAAATCGAATCTCTTTTAGGTTATGTACATTAAAGAGTGTCAAAAAGCACTACGCTTAAAATTGAGCTCACCAAACTACCCAACACATCTCTGCCCTAGTTTGCTCTAAACAAAAAACTGCTATTACACACAGAACTAAAAATGCGAAACTTCGCAAACAGCACATGAAAGTTTTAAAAACACGCAGCTACCGATATTCAGCCAATTTCTATTCACAGATATCATTAATTCATAGTAACATTTATAATTTCATATATGACACATCGTGACGCAAGGTGACCTCATTATCTCGCGGTTTAATTAACGCGGACCCCAACGCTCTCGGGACTGCGTGCAAAAACTTTTGCACATACTAGCGGTTGCCCTCTACTCTGGAAAACAATTTAAACTACCCTTTATCAACTTTGCTGTTGATCAACGTAATTTGTAACAAAGGAATTAGTTTACCTTTCTTAGATTAAGATATAAATATATATATATATAAATCTTATCTTTAATATTATAAATGAGAAAGTGAATTTGTCTGTTTGCTGGTTTGTGATGCAGAATAACTACGGAAAATGGAGATGGTTTGGCTACTTGTTGTCAGGTAAGCAAAAGTTGAATAGGTTGTAATAGGAGATGACAGTTTGTATAAAAGCCAATTATTTCTTTATTGCATTAAAGGTGCGTCATTGAAGGTAGTACTTTATACTTTAACATACGAGATCGATCTTAAGCATTTGTCAAAAGAGATTGAAAACTTAATACCTCAAACGACCCAAGACGAGGCCACCTTTCGCTACGTTTACCAAGAAAGAAATTTCTTCTTCTCAGCATAATAGCCTCAATTGATGAGTAATGTAAACAAACGCTCAAAAGATAAATCTATAGGGATGTTATTAAAAGAACGTATTCATGATCGTTTTAAATATTAAAACGATAAAAGATGAATATATAAAAACTGATTATATTTTTTAAAAACCTTAATAATTTTCATTAAAATGAATTCAGTGCTTAAATGATGAAATAAAAACAAATAGTTGAAAATGCAAAATAAACCAATTTAATAATCAATTTGTAATATTAGTATGAATAAGATACAAAGTGGCCTATTTTACTAAACTCTGTACAGACAAACTGATAATTTTATACATAATATTTTCCTAATTATCTCGCGCCTTAATTAACGCGAACAAGTCTCCCGTCGTGTCGGGCTTGGAGAGAAAAGTTTATGCCTGTCTGTGACATCTCCCATCCAAATATAATGACCGACTGCGAAATAAGAAAAAGTGACCGTAAACCATTATACTACAGCAATAACGATGATAATAAAAAATAAATGTCTTTTCGTAAAATATAAAATGATATATACACTTCGTTTGACAAGTTTAAAAATAAGAATTAATGTATTAAATTGGGAATCTTTTCATGTAGTTATACTCTAAAAGGACACAACATGCATTATGGAATGATACAATAACCTAAGTTTCAGTAATTTTAAGTGAATCTGCCTCCTTCGCTCTTCTTGTTATAAAATAAAGGACCCCCTACCGTATCGGAACGGATTTTTATACAATTTTCACCAATATATAGTAATTTATATAAGTGTATAATTTTATAGGGTTTTATGCAAATTGATTGAAATATAACGATAATTGCTGAAAATATCCAAAAAAAAGTCAAGGCGAATCCTCTTTTAGTACACTAACACATGGCTGGGTCTACTATTATTTAATAAATTTAACTAAATTTTGGAATTAAAAGTAGATGTACAGACAAAACCTACTTAAATTGCTGTAGTAAATTCACATGCATTAAGCAATGAGCACATTTTTCTCGCATTAGCATTTATTGCAGTTTTGATGTTTTCCTCTGGGGCTTTTTCTCTCATACGAAACATGCATTTTCTGCTCCAATTTTTTTTATGAACGTGATGAAAACCGAGTTTAAATTTGAACGTGGCGAATTTATGCGTGTCAAATATTCGCTGTGACATTTATTCTTTTTTTTTAAATAATAGTTAGCGCTACACACTCAACGCCCCCCATTAGGATAGTTATACCCTGTGTCGGGGGTCCGGAAACATTCACAATGACAAGGACAAACACACACATACCGGAAAACATGCCTGTATTGTCAATATAAATGTCTGCTCCGAGCGGGAATTGAACCCGCGACGTGTGGCGTTTAAGGCTGCTTTGCTACCGCTGCGTCACAACGTCGTCATAAATATGGATACGCTTTTTCGTGAATTCATAATTAGATATTGGCTTTAATTCATGAAATTAATAGTAGTAATTTCTACGTAATCTGAATTTCATAGCAATATTATAAATATATGAAAGTAGGCCAATCTCTTTGTCTCAATTATTACATAATATTAAGAAAGAGAGAGAAAATGATGAGAATGAAATGAGTCAAGAATTTTGGACAGTTTCTAATTGCGTATGTAAGTTACTAGAAAAGACTAAATAAATAAAGTATCCTTGCTTACTCATATAAAAATATTCATTTCGTTTTGTTTAACTTGAAGAACATAAAACGTGCAAAATAACTTCCAATGGACTCAATATTAAAGGTATTAATTATATATCCTTGTGTTGACCTAAATCTCTTTTATCTTAGGATAGTAAATTACTGAGGCGCAGACTCGAGAGCATTCCTGGAATGGGTGCCATCTGGGTCACAAATGCGCCGCCATCATTTGTTTAAGTCTAGACTACGGCTATCAAGTTTTAAGAACATAAATTGGTATTGAATTCTTATAACTGAGTATGTATATCTCCAATAATAGTTCGCTCCCTTGACGTCCATAGAGACTTTGAAATCGATTCGATTGAAACAAACATTTGAAGCGCTTATCGCAAAACTATTTCGATCAAACTATTTTCCATCCAAATCCTTTGATTAGACATGCTTGTATCTACACCGACCGATGTAACCAACCTACAAAAGTTAGGCGTCCTAAGCACGTCCTGCAATACCCTGATGATAGCAACACATTAGAAAATGCCCCTTACACAGCACAGACACGCACATAACACCGTCTTTGCCGGCGAGGACGAGGTCCTTTGTTTCGCACGTCGCGTCGCGCTCACACCGTGGTTCGGCTTCGCAGGAGGCACGCTAAGGACGGAATCAAATTCGAGACCCCGTGAGGGCTGCCTCTTTTCCCGGCTGAGTTTCTGTACTCGCCCCCCCTGCTGGGTGACGCTGTCGAAGCCAGTAAAGCCAACAGCAATACACATTCCGAAAAAAAAAATCCTTCACTCGCTTGAGCTAAGAATCATTAAATTTAGGCAATTAAGGAGTGCTTACCACGCAAAAAAAAATATATACACTATCCATACCTATACATATATTTACTAAATAATAATACAAATAATGTGGTAAGCCTGCTGGTAAGCGGTCACCGTAGCCTGTGAACGCCTGTAATCCCAGAGGTATCGCATGCGTGTTGCTGAACCCTTAAAAACTTTTTCAACCTTCCCTTGAAGAACGCCATACTGTAGCGTGTCGAGAACCGAAGCAGGGAGCTCATTCCACAGTCGGAAGGTTATTAGTTTATGAGAAGAGGATTTGTTAGGTTATTATACTCGTAACAAGCTCGTACCTGCTTTTGACTTCTTTAAAATTGGGATAGTTTTTAAAATCCCGGATATTTCCACTGCGACGTCAGATGTTTATACTAATCTTACAATATCTGTTTATACCATATCTGTTTTGATGTGGGGGATTGACTTTGTGTGTCTTCCCACCATGCTTCAGAGAGCATGTTAGGCTAACAGTCCCTGTTGTCAACACCTAACTTCTTCATCCTTCATCCTAGCATTATTCCCGGTATTTTTATGTACCCAGGGTCTGCTTATTACTCTTATCCGGATTTGACAGGTTACTAGTTTTTACACAGAGCGATTGCCCTCTGACCTCCGCAACCCTAAGGGTGAACCAGTAACTCATTGGATAAGAGCAATTTACTTATCAAGAGTTAACGATTATTATCAGATGTTATTGATAATAACCGGGACCGACAGCTTAACGTGCTCTCCGAGGCACTGTGGGGAGACCCACACGGGCAAACGCCCAGACCGGGACAGAAATTTTAACAAACATCTGCCCGAGCGGGAATCGAACCCGCAACCGTCGAGACTAAAGGCAGACTCGCTACCCACAACGCCACAACGGTGTCGGTGTGTGTTGTCATCACCTAACATCAGATAATAATCATTAGCTCTTGGCAGGTATTTTGCTCTTATCCAATGAGTTGTTTCTTTAAGGTTTGTTTACCGTACATTACGCTCCAAATATCTTTTACTTAATGACTAATGGAAAATAGTAAAAAGATATTTAGAAGTTAAAGTAATATCTAATATTAATAGCAATAAAAAGTAACTTTGTTCATCACGCAATATAACTTTATGAAACAAATAATTGTCACATATATCATGAAATATAATGTCTATTCCCGTATGTTAGAGTGAGAAAAGAGAAACGCTGGGCATTAGTTGTTATCTTGCTAACGAGCTGGTAGTATGTACCTACCTTCGCAATCTGTCTCGGAGATATCATCTAACTATTACTATTGTCAACTTTTCGTTTTAAAAGTCGAAGAACTTTTCAAAGCGACAATGTTACGAAATATATTAGCAATGTTTTTTTACCTAATAAATTGAAATTTTAGCCAGGTTCGAATAAGATAGTAACTAAGTTCTACATATTGATTGACATCTGGTTTCCAATACACTTTGGAAAAAACAGTCATTCATCATTATTATAATTCATCAGTCATTATTATTTTATACCACAAAGGTGGAAACAAGAGTACGCCTGATGGTAAACAATCACCGTAGCATATAAAGGCTTGCAATACCTGTAGCATCACAAGGATGTTGCTAATAGAAGGAAAGCAGAGAGGAATGAGAAGGAAAATAGAAGACCGCAGAAACGCAACAGCACGAATACCGTCATGACAGTATATGACATCACGTGTAAATAATTATATATTATTTACAATCACGGTGGCATAAATGGAAGTCCTCAAAAGAATACCAACAAGTTTTAAAGTTTGGGAGAGTCGCCGTTAAATGAAAATTGTCTACTACAACGTTCGAATGGTAACTTTCATTTTATTAATTCTGTCTGTTACTTGAATCATGTTCATATTAGGAATAAAAAGAAATATGAAAGTAGTTGTTTCTGTTATTACAAATTGATATATGACAAGCTTATGTCAAACTCGTAATACTGATGTGCTTAATCTTCTCATAATAAGAAATCAAAATATTTGAAATGATCATGTACATTCCATGTTTCAAATTTCATGATTGATAGATTATGTCTGAAATATTTGTCATTTAGCTGGATGCTTTTCGATGCACTTATACGGATCGTATGCTAACGAATGCTTAAGTATGCTTTCAGATGTTATAGTCTAGGCTTCCTTTATCTGTCAACTACATCGGCGTAATTTGATTTGTCCATTCTCATGCGTACTCATGCTTAAGCATACTTTAACAATTGTAAGCATCCTTTAACGTTTCAAATTCAGTGCTTCATTTAAAATAATTTAATTTAAAACAGACAAATGCAAAATGCGAATGTTCCTTTACCATCTTCATGCATACGTCTTCATATGGACACAAATAAGCAATACCATGTCAACCCACAGGAATGTCATTTCGAGAAAAACGCGTTTGAAAATTTTTAACAACTTGCTTTATATTAATTTTTTATGTATTGGTCAAGTTATTGGCAATTTCAAGATTTATGTAAGTTATTGTACTTATTTTCACAAAAAATATACATAATATATATATAGTATACAAACTGCATATTTCTTATATAATATACCCCAAAAAAATAATACATATATTGCATGATTTAAAAATGGCTTTTTTAGAAGTTTTAAAGCTTAAAACCTTACAAATATTAAAGAAAAATGTTCTTCAGCCACTTACCAACACATATATAACTCAGTTTTTTCAATTTTGTGGGTTGACATGGTATTGCTTACTTGCGTCCATTTAAAAGTCTATTTTCTGTAAAATGCTAAACGATGCTGATAAATGTAACTCATTCATTTCATTCATAAAAAAAAATAGCAAAGTGAA
The DNA here is from genome assembly GCA_023373885.1 of Hestina assimilis. Lineage (NCBI taxonomy): Eukaryota > Metazoa > Arthropoda > Insecta > Lepidoptera > Nymphalidae > Hestina > Hestina assimilis. The sequence continues at coordinate 12,269,058 of CM041751.1, read as the reverse complement.
AATAAATGGTAGCAGACACAGCACGCGATGCGTTTTCGAGTACGGCCGTCACGCGGTCAAAGCTCGCCGATGCTTTAATTGCTCTAATCAGTACACTATCTAGATTCTTCGCCGCTTGTTAGTGTTAGGACGTGCGAGATAGCATCGAGATTTATTTAATAACGTAACCGTAGTACCGCAGCACGTCGAGATGATTCAGAGAAACATGTATATCGAAATAGTTTAGATAATTATATGTTTTCTTCATGTCGTGTTGTATTAACGTCTATGTTAATACAAAAGACGGTTTGTAGTATAATGTTTATAATTACGATTGTAAATGATTATTGTATTTTAATTTACGTTACAAATATGACTGTGAACTTTTCGTATTGCAATATTATAAAACATTCAAAAAATTTAACAATATTCTCGTGACATTAAAAGTTCTTTAAACACTGATAGTTTTTGGTACAAGTAACTAGCTCAAAAAGGAAAATAATTATCTGGGGTGATAAAATGGAGCAAAAAAACTACCTCGGAGCCCAACTACAGTACATAATACGAGGGATCTATCATCTAATCTCCCGTGATTACGGCAACGTCAGCGTTTAAGGCTAACTTATTTGTCTTTACATTGGTGATAAAAATTTATACCATTTTTATACAATTTATATCATTCAAGTTGCCGAAATGAAGATATTGAGGTGCATGTGCGGTGTTACTACGATAAAATCCGCAATAACTACGTACGAGAAAGCCTGGGCATACGCTATATTGGTGACAAGATGCAAGATGCGGAGTATGCTGCGATCGTATATGAAAAGGAGGTCCTCTGATTACGTCGAAAAATTGGCACTACAACATTCAAAGGCAAACCCAAAACAAAATATAAAATTGTTACTTTTAAGAAAATAAGGGAGACCAAGCCACCCAAAGAAGATATCGAAGATTGAGCACAGTGGAGAGAAGGATTAATGAAGGCTAACCCCGCCACAATGAGGGATACATAGCCAGGAAGAGAGAGAAATAATACTGGCAAAGGAGAGTATAGCCTTAATGCATGCGGTGCATACAAAGGATGTGAGAGTTTAAGTAAATGTTTTTTAATGCATAGGTTAGAACTTGACTTTTATAACACCTGATGCAAAGTTATGATACAGCCTTATATGCAGCGCGCTTGCCTAAAAGATGCCTATTGATTTGAAGATACCCACACTGTAAGTGGTAGAGAAGACGGAGGTCAAAAGGGTATACCAGACTTTTGCGGTGCGTATCAGGCACGAGAAAGCAGTCTAGTCAAGTCATCTTCAAAGAACAAATCACAGCAGTAGCAATACTAGTATACTGCCTTAGGGTATATGATTCCGATGGAGTCATCCCGTCAAATAGCAAGGAATCTACTACAAATTAAAAAAATTTGTTTAAAAAAGTATTTAAATATAAATTCAAGCATATTCCGAGTCATTTAGAAATGAACGAAATATGATACTTTAATTATATTAAAATACTGGAACATAATTAAGACTTTTCAAATTACCATTTCAAGAAAATTAAATGTTACATTTAAAATTTTATACAGACGCCTTTCGGTTTAAAGGAAAATATTCGTAAAATTGTATGTAATAAGACCTAATTTCCTAAGTAAATTAAACGAAAATATTGTAGGTACTAAATCTGCTCCTATTATATTGTTACAGATTGTTAATTTAGAATTACGCTTTCTTCTCTTTTAAGGTGAAAGTAGTCATATTAAAAATAAAAAAGATATATTGTTTTACGACGCGGAAATTCGGATATTAGAAGATGTTAATCATTTTAGTTACATTTATTACGTAAGTTATAGTGAAAGTAGTTTTTTATGGTCAATCAGCACCATTTATCTTATAACAGATGATATATGAGTCATAAAAATTAAGGTAACAAATTGAAATGATTAGTTTTAATAATTAGAAACGACATTTCATTTAATGTGAGACAGCGTGGCTGCATTATTAATGCTAAATGAAGGCGTTGATTAAAAAATATATATACTGTTATGTACCTCTCATGTTACCTGACAGCGAACATGAAACAGTTTTACATATAGTATTATCTACTTTTGCAAGGTAGCAATGTTTTATTTTTATTTTGTTCTTTGATTTTATATCTAAGATTTTACGAGATATTAAAATAAATAAATAATAAAATAAACGCTGCACAACAGCAACAGCCCCCATTAGGATAGTGATATTCTTTCTCAGGGTACCTGAAACACATACAAGAACAACGACAAAGACACCCAGATCGGAAAATATGCTTGCAGAGTCAACACAAACATATCATGCTCCGACCGGGAATCGAACCTGCGACCTGTGGCGTTTAAGGCAGGTTCGCTACCGCTGCGCCACGTCATCAATATTGTACAAATTATTTTTTTCTGCTTTTAATTTAACCTATATATATTAAATTTACTTTAGAAATCAAAGCCAAAAGCTAATGTTATTTATAAAATTATGTAAATTTTGGATAGGCCTAAAATGTTTGGTATGTATACAATTTAGCAATTATATTTAAAATAGAATTCTTGTGTACGTTCATTATCGTATTATACTTCGAGACCTGGTCCCTGTAAAAGTTCTTAAGTGCCTGAGTTTAAAACTGATTTCATACAAAATATATGAAGTTTAATGAAAATGTTTAGTCGCAAAAAGGTTACAGCAGACCGAAATACTTTCCCATTTATAATATTAGATTGGCTTTATGATTAGCTTTATACGTAATCGTAACGAACACTTTACAAAATATTTATAAAGATATGAAAGTCAATATTATTATTATCTGTAATTTCTTCGCCCCAGGCGTTGGCTATCGTGCTTAAAAATGTCAAACAGATTCTTAGAAAATTTTTATTGATAGCATCGAGAAAGTAAACGTTATTTTATATTCGCGATACAAATGACTGTATGTTTTGACATTCATATTTTATACTTTCAATTGCTTTTTTATTTTATTTGAAATCTAATATTTGACGACGTTCTGTCTTAAATGCCACAGTTCGCGGGTTCGATTCCCGCTCGGAGCATAATATGTTTGTATTGACCATGCAAGCCTATTTTCCGGTCTGGGTGTATTTGTCCTTGTCATTGTGAATGTTTCCGGACCCCCGACACAGGATATTAGTATCCTAACGGGGGCCGTTGAGTGTGTAGCGTTTATTTATTATTTGTTTATTATTCACTTATTGCACGATACTGTACAATAATATTGAAGGTATATGGGCTGCCTTACTTGAAAATGATTGTCAATAACCCTTCACAGAATGTGCCTACGTCACTAATGAAACCAAATATTCAAATATCATGTAATTAGCTTGTGTGGTTTTGACTCAGCTTTGTCAAACCATTCAAACCAAAAGCTATATACATGTATGTTATATGTACAATATATGCCTTTTGCCACCATTTCATCGGCGTTAATTATGTACTTCAAAGAAATGAGGCTGTTGGAATATAATAAATTACCAGTCAAGTGCGAAAGTTTGAATTTAGGATATTAATGCATTAAAAGCGACCGCAAATATAAGTTTGTAATTTCATAGTAATTTTTAAAAATAATATGAAAAAACAAAGTTATGGGAAAATCTATATATCTCTGAAATTTTTTATAACATTAAAATTTGAGGTTCTACATCTACCTCAAATTTTTCCACGACAAAATTTTTATGCTTTAAATTTTTAAATATTTAATTATTTAGAAATACACCTGTTCACCAAATTTCATAGTAGAGTCAATAGACTGCGAGTAAAATTACTTTGACATACAGACGGACTGACGGACATGACAAAAATATGAGGGTTCCGTTTTTGCCATTTGGCTACGGAACCCTAATAATACGTTGGTGGGTACTCCTTTATGTGGATGAACATCACAAACAGCCCTCCAATCAGCAAGCTAAGTCATATTTCACGCGAGTACACTTCAAACTGTAACTATAAAGTATATACATAGTAATTATAAAATTTAATTGAACATATTATTTTAACGCAACGCTGATTCGGTATAAATTTGAACTGAGATTTAAGATAACTAGTCATATATTAGATAAGTGGGCAGCTGTTATCTAAAATCTTCAGCGAAACAATGAAAGTTCACGTTTCGAATGGCTAATTGGCCATGATTACGGTCAGAGATGTAAAGAAACTGGATAAGGCAATTGAAAGGTCTTTAATGACCAACTAAATGACATGAACCGCCTAAGCTCTAGGCTCTAGCTTTACTTTTAGGGAGTCCCCTTCTTTATATTTGGAAAAAGTATGTAGAATTACCCTGAAATATATACTATCCTACAAAGGTAGAATCATCAAAATTTGTTTACAAACGCATGAACTGATAAACTCGTTTTTTTTTCTAAATTTCGTTAAAACTTAATTAAATACATTTTGTATTAATGTAAATTTTGCGAACAAATTTTGAAACTTGATACTGAATATCACCTAAAAATATTATTTAAGAAATAAGTATTTGGATACGAAAATTTTCAACAAATATTTTTAACAAATAAAAAGGTTGTTTTCCGAAACCATGAAATCGATAAACATCTGGTATAGTGTGAAGTGGCAAACAACTGTTGGGGCGTACTGGTAGCCAGCCTGGTTTGAGCTTCGACGGCCACGAGTTCGATTTCCGGTCGAAGCAGATGTTTGTTATAATTATCTGTTTTGGTCTTAACGTTTTACCTTGTGGATCTCCCAACCATGCCATGTTTATCGTGCCTCGTGCCTCATTTATATATTTATTTGATGGTAACATTTTCTTATCGAATGAGTTACGGTTTTACCATTTAGGTTGCAAGGGTCAGATAGCACTCGCTCTTTGAAAAACTACTAACCCATGAAATTAGGATAGGAGTATAAGCAGAAGTTGCACGCAGGGTAAATTTTTTGGTATGGATCTACTTTGCTTTTCGCAGAACTTCTTAAGAGCGTACATACATAAGTATACAAAGACTTTTTTTAAATTTTATGTCTCTTCTAGATTATGAAATAAATGTTTATATCAGTGTATGTTTGTTTTATCTAAATCGAAGTTGCGACTACGCGTATGGTGTTTATTCTATACTAATTTGTGTTTTTTTGCCTTTATCTATACGTTCCTTTAGAATTTATTACGCAAGATACTCCCTAGGGAATATTGTTCTTTTCTAAATGAGCGTCATTAACATCTAATTAGCTGTTTTAAATTAAAGTTATCTAATACATTAAATATTTACTTATAATTGCATTTCTAGCTTACTATTGTGTATTAATGCTTATTATAATTAATTAAAAATTAAACCATCTAAATCGTTTCGAAACAAATTTAAATAAATAAATAAATAAATAAACGCTACACACTCAACGGCCCCCATTAGGATAGTAATATCCTGTGTCGGGGGTCCGGAAACATTCACAATGACATGGACAAATACACCCAGACCGGAAAATATGCTGGCATGGTCAATACAAACATATTATGCTCCGAGCGGGAATCGAACCCGCGACCTGTGGCGTTTAAGGCAGGTTTGCTACCGCTGCACCACAACGTCGTCAAATTTAAAAAATTGAAGTTTCTGTTTGTTATTCAAAGTAACAACTTTTTACTACATGTACATTCGGAACCTACCTAATAACATTGTAAACATTTTTTGTTTTTGTCTGCGTGTCTGTATGTTCCGACTAATCTCAGAAATTGTTAGAAAGGTTTTGACCAGACTTTCAATAACGTAATAAGAAGGAGGGTAGACTTTTATTAAAAAAGTCATTAAAAATAAAAATTCAGAGTAAAGAAATTCATGCAATAAAAAAACTAAACAATAATCCAGTCCACCACGATTGAAGCCGCAGGTACTACTAGTTAATAAGCTTCCTAAAATTAGATGACCGTCCTAGCGCAGTTAAAATTAACTTAAGGGCCAGTGGTCACGAATTCGATTTTCGTTTGGTGTAGATGCTTATTGACCATACAAGCAATCTGTTGCGGCCTGGGTTTGTGGCCAGATATTTATAACAAACATCTGTTCTAACGCTCAAAGCAGGCTTACTACCACAATGCCACGACATCCGAATATTCCGGACAAAAAAATAAAGTGGTTGTTTTCACCATTTTCCTGGCAGTTTTCTTATATTTGCTTATCATTTAAGCTTTCCTTCGATTTCCACAAATATATCCATAATTAGACAAATCGGTCTAGCCGTTCTCTAGTTTTAGTGTCACTAACAAAACTCTTCAATAAAACTCTTCAATATAAAACAATGTTGGTGGTTTTAAACGTAAAAAAGTAACTTATTTCCATTACAATACCAAACCTCTTTGTTGTTGATTTTTTAAGTTCATTTTCTAATATTTTCATCGTCATTATTTTTATGTTTTGTTTGCAAACAACGCTAGAATAAGACGCGGTAATGAGAGCGTGCCCACGCGTTGCTAATTAAGCCTACAACACTTTTTAATCGCACAAACGTCTACTTTCACTTTGACCGACTGATGACATCTGAAGTTAGCATTGATTAATTAATAAATGACAAAATGTGTCACGCGGCTTTGCATGCGTTAGTAGGTTTATGCTTCGGAAGAGCAACGGTTCTTTTTTCTTTGAAGATTGATCCCTTATTAAATGATAATCATAATTTCTTCGAAGGAGCACTATTATTTGACTGCGTGAGTCTTATGCTATGCTTCATGTAGGAACCTCTTATACGCACCAAGGTCGGAAACCGAGGTTTTAGATCCCATGACGTTCCATCGAGCCATGGGACACTACATTATCTGGTTCTACTCCCTCGGAAGCCACACATACAAAAATCTTATTTTTACACAAAAAATGCATGTATTCATGCATGCAAGCAGACTCCTAGATAAAGAGTATGTCGTATGGTGAAAATATCAAATTTCTGCTTGTAAGGGAAAAAAATGATTAAAAGGTTTGCTTTAAATTTGACATTTAATTCATTTTTATTATTTAGTATTATAGCGGCTATAGAAATACACAATCTATGAAAATTACAATTAGTTCTTAATTACAGTTCTTAAGATATAGCGTTAAAAATATCAAGTTTCTTGTATCAATACATTATTTTTAAATTTTATTTTATATTTAGTATTTGTTGGAGCAGCAATAGAAATACACGAACAAACGCAAGGACGGACGGACGGACAACGTTTACTAATAAGGTTCCTATTTACATTTATTTAACCTTTGGTTACGCCACCAAAAAGGATCCACATTGCGACGAATTATTTTACACCCATCGCCATTTCTTCTATCGACTCGGGAGCCACGCCCTTTCTATATTATATTATTATCACTTCAATCACTTCGTCACATGTCAAGTGTATTTACATACACGTGATTAAATGGACAGAGTAACAAATCAAAATTATATTAAAATATCTAAATATAAAGATCATTTTTGAATATATTTTTGTCTGTGATGATACTTGATTTTAAGTAATATTTTCTCTCTCTGAGGTAGTTGTTTTTGGAAATATCACTGTTCCTCCTTTTAGCCTTGATAGTAACCGGGCGAAGGGTCTGATTGCTGAAACTCGTCCATGAAAAAGGGACACCCCTCGTGGGGGCTTAAAGTTGATTCGATCCTAAGCCTAGCCCCGACGGGGCCGAAACACGGCTTAGCAAGTCATCGGGGATTATAAGCTTTATTTTGTACCCCAAATAGAGACGCTTACGTTAATTATTATAATTTAAAACCCAATTGCCGTATCTCAATAAGCAAGAAAAAAGCTTTAAAAACAGGTCATATATTCGAATAGTTAATAAAGAAGGTGGTAGGTCTTTTGTTGCAAGAGGCCGGCTAGGTAGGTACCACCGCAGTGTCCAATATTCTGCCGCCAAATAGTAGTGCTTAGGCACTACTGTGTTCCGGTTTGAAGGGCATTGTACGCTAGTGAAATTACTGGGCGAACGAGATTTAAGAACTAATATCTCGAGGTTGGCAACGCGTGAGTGGCACCTACTAATGGTGCTGCAAGCGCTCATAGGCTGCGGCAGCCACTTACCATCAGGTGGGCCGTATGCTTGTTTGCCAACTTCTAACATAAAAAAAAAAAAAAAAAAAGAAATATGAATAAAATTTCAGCAAAAATTTAAATTGCTGATGAAAAATAAGTAAAGAGACAAATGACTCATAAATTCTGAGAAATATTGTGAGTTTTAAAACAATAAAACCTTAACGCCACATTAAAAGATTTTGTAGAAAAATTTTTATTCCACGGCCGTCGTAAATATGAAACATAAATTGCGAAATTCACCGTTAAATTGTAAGTATGTCATTATCTCTCGTTCCTCGCGCTATTTTCATATAATTTTACTTCATTCCCTTACGTAAAATCAAAAAATACTTTATTTAAAAATTTATCCAAGTTCATATTTTATTATAGACACGAAGAGCACTTTTCTTACTGATGAACGCATCTTATCAACGAAAGATCGATCGTTAAGTGTCTTCTTAGGCCAAAACTCCCACTCTTTCCCTTTGACTCCGCCATTTCGTTCATCCTCCTTTTCACTTATCAATAGACTGCAGGCTTTTATACTGCCTAAAAATCTATAACCTGTAGTCATCAATTTTTAAATACACTGCCTCTCTATCAGTTTATTAGTGCCTTTTTGAAGTATAAAACTTATGCTTTAGATTTCCTGCAATCTTTGACAGTGATTTCGTGAAAATGTATAGAAATGTGTAACAGGAAGCCGAGGAAGTCGGTGCTATTTCATTTAACTAATGCCACAATATACTTTTTACTGTTTGATTTAATTGCAAAAAAAAATACCCATACAAGTATAACACGTTTTTACGCGACTGCCCTTAAATGTAACGCTAAAAGCTGTTACTGCTACAAATTACTCTGTGCCTCGTATACACACATTCACTGTAATTGGCGTATTCGGTATTGGGTGTATTGGTTCGTATTGGGCAATTGGCACGTCTCGGAAACGTACAGTGATGACGTTTAATTACACACGATTGGAAAGAGTCCCTGCCAACAACCATAGCAGTAATATGCCGTTTTATAGTAATATTACAGTTTGTAATATTATTATCAAATATCGTCAAGATTACCAACTTCGTCAGTAATTTTTCATACCAATTTTTAAAAAAGCGTTTTTCAAATCAACCTTATTGTGTCTGAGCACAAAATTGTGCTTATCCAAGTATACAGATTTTAGCATATAAGCAACAATATAAGCTCAATAGCTCAACGGTTAAAGAGCGTATTCGACTTTGTTAAAGTGAAAATTTCGGGTTCGATCCTGACTCCCTGCGCTAGGAGTGGGTAAGACAATAGCCCGGTCCTTCTTCTGTTGAAGCTTAAAATTATAATACAATTGTTATTTGAGCTGCACACTTGATTGTTATTAATATATTAAACATTAATAATAAAAACTAATACTATGCGATTTTTATAGCTTCGAAATAAGGTTTTTAATTCCCCGATAATCCTGGTCAAAAAAATAATCCTGGCCAATAAAATAGCTGTTAGCAATATATTTGAATTTTATTGCAAAAATCGACGCTTGAAGTAATTTCAACTCAACAGTATATATAAAATTTCATTCTATGATTTATTTTATTATATAACTTTAATCACTATTACAGTCTGCAATTGTCATATTCTAGATTATTTTTATAATTCAACAAAAGGCCGATTACTGATTAGGGCGCGGCGAAATAGCTGTTTAATTGTAGAATATGGAAGTTTGCTACTCGGAATGTACAGTGACAAGTGAAAGGGGAAAGTCATCGGAAAATTTGTTGCAGATTTCTACCTGTAAAGCCTTAGAAAACCGTCATGCAGAAATAGTTTTGATCTCCTTGAAGTAGGAAAAAAAATTCGGTCCCTAAATATGCCGCCTCAAAAATCTGCCCAGCCTGCTGGTAAATGACGACGACGACGACGTCGTGGCCGTCGCGGGTTCGATTCCCGCTCGGAGCATAATATTTTTGTATTGACCATGCAAGCATATTTTCCGGTCTGGGTGTATTTGTCTTCGTCTTTGTATATGTTTCCGGACCCCCGACACAGAATATCACTATCATACTGGGGGCCGTTGAGTGTGCAGGGTTTATTTATTTATTTAAATCCGCCACTGAGTCACGGCAAGGGTGGCTAATGCAGTTCGCCTTCTGCAACGCTGCCTTCACGTTTGAACTCTGCTTCCTAAATATAAAAAAAGTATCAAAATGGCTCATCGATTATTTCGAAATTGTACTGAAATTTTTATTGACCACCATGTTTTGGACTGGATGTTTGAACTTGTGTTTATGTGTTTCAGAACCGCCGACATACAACGATACTGTCCTAATAGGCCCCGTTAAGTATGTAACGTTTATATATTTACAATGTATAGATCATTCCAAAATTTGCAGTCCGTCCAGCGCAAAAAAAACATTCAAACCTGACGACTAAAAGGCCTGACATTTTTTTATTTCATGACGGTTCGTAAAAAAGGGTATGGTCCGTCTGATGGTTATGAAAGCTTGCAATACTTGAAGTATCACATGCGTGGTGCTAACTACCCTTGGGTGAGGAGGAAGGAACAGAGGGGTGGGAGATTGGGCATTTGGCACTTTAAGCCGGCCCATTTGTGCTGGGAAGGGCATGGCTCTACTACTATCTTGAGATTAGTCAAACCACGTTGGTTTGATCACAAATATGTTAAATACACGAGCAGTTTAAAAATGCACTAGATAAATTTATAGACACGGAATACACCCAACCTAAAAAGGCAAAGTATAAAGTAACCCAGAGGCCATATTTTGTACTGTATATTCTTTACTCTGTACAGTAAATTTTCTCTTATTTATATTTATAAACGTCTGTTTGTCCATTTAGAAATCGAGAAATGTTCGACGCTCAGTGTCGCTTTCGAAATAGGAAAATGCAATAGGAAAAATAAAACAAACAAGACGTACGTGTTTATTGTGGCGCGACAATGAATAATGAAAATGAAAATACCATAGTAACGATTTGCGAAACAAATATTTGATACAGATTTGAAATTGCTCTTGGACACCGTTGTGGCGTATTGGTAGCGAAGGCGCCTTTAGCCTCGACGGTTGCTCGTTCGATTCCCACTCGAGCAGATGTTTGTATTGGTCTTACAAATATCAGTTTCGGTCTGGGCGTTTTTCTTGTAGGTTTAGCCATTGTGCTCCGGAGAGCAAGTTAATTTGTCGGTCCCGGTTGGTATCATAACATTTGATAATAACCGTTAACTCTTGATAAGGAATTTGCTCATATCTCAATGTTATTAGTTCCCCCTTAGGGTTGCGGAGGTCCGATGGCAATAGCTCTGTGTAGAAACTGGAAACCGGTGAAATCCGGAAAAGAGTAATAAACAGACCCTGGTTTGATAAAAAGCTATTGACTGAATTAATCTATACTGATAAATAAAAAACTGGTCAAGTGCGTGTCGCACTCACACATTGAAGGTTCCGTATCACTGTATAGTAAAAATATCAAGCTTCCAGTAGGACCCCCTTTAATTTTGAAATTAAATTTGTTTTATTTATTAGACAGAATTACACATTCTGTGAATAATTCAACGCTCTCTCTAACTCACTACCAGTCTACCTATCACGTTTATTGAGATAAAGTCCGCTGACAAACGGACGGTAGTGGAGGCTTAGAAATAAAGTCCCACTGTCCTTTGAGTACGTAACCCTAAAACATTAACAAGAAAGAAAAATATATTTAAAATTAATAAAATATAATGGAATCACCAATATCGTTTTCACCGTTTTAATACCGATCAAACAATAAACAAATACTAGTACTAAAATGAAATCGAACAATAAAATGCATCGCTTCTATATCCACGAAAGCGATTCGGAATAAAAGCGCTCTGTTATTGTTAGAATATTCAAAAATACTGAATGTTTCATTTTCATTGAGTGCCGTTAAGTCGGATAAGCGACACGGATCGCTTTCATCAAACAGCAACGGAATAATAAAATGTATTTTTAATTTTTAGCCAATATTATGGCATTCTTTTGACGACGTTCTGGCGCAGCGGTAGTGAACCTTCGGGGAGTTTGCTGAGGAGCTTTATAATCTCATCCCGCCATCTCCATGTTATTACTAGGATACCAGGCGATATATATTTTTTTTTATGTTACAAGTTGGCAAACAAGCATACGGCCCACCTGGTGGTAAGTGGTTGCCGTAGCCTATGAGTGCTTGCAGCACCATTAGTAGGCGCCACTCACGCGTTGAGAACCTCGAGATATTAGTTCTTAAATCTCCTCTGCCCAGTAATTTCACTAGCGTACAGTGCCCTTCTAACCGGAACACAGTAATGCCTAAGCACTACTATTTGGCGGCAGAATATTGGACACTGCGGTGGTACCTACCTAGCCGGCCTCTTGCAACAAAAAGACCTACCACCAGTGTGACTGATTGCACTGGTGGAATAATCTCTGCTGTGACAGAGGTTATCCCAACAGCGGGCGATGGGGTCGTCACATCCCGACGCCGATAAAATAGGCAGGAATCAGGTCGATATACCCAACATTCGCACTATACGCTTTCGATCATTCGCACTTCTTTATCATTCATTCATAATGTGCACGGCCAAGTATTGGAATGCTCTTCCGGCGTCTGTATTCCCGAACATACAACCTGAACCTCCTCAAGGTGCGAGTACCCAGGCTTATTATGAGTAAGCTCGCACCACCGTAGACCTCATCCATGCCTTCGTGCTCGATGGAGGTCAAGAGCTTTATGAGAGAGAGAGAAAAATTACTTTCGTTGTTATAGTATTGAATTTACGAAGAAGATATACCTTTGGTTTTCTTTTGTATGAAAAGGCTGGTCTTTAGATTATAGTAAGTCAATGCGTTCGTTCAATATTTTTTATGTTAGAGGGGGCAAAGTGCAAGATGCTCTCCTAATGATAAAGTATTATCGCCACCCATTAATATCTGCAAATCCAGAGGGCATGCAAGTGTGCTGCCGACCTTTAAGATTAAGCAGATTATACGCTGGCTGATTTGGAAATGCGTGTGAGGAGCAGTCACCTCACGAGTTTTTCACCAACGTATGATGGTATGTAAGCCCTACTACCATCCAACATGTAACTGGTAACACCTTTAAAACACATAAACATGACATAGTAATACCGGTTACGATCTTAAATACGTGTTAAAAACTTATCCCACCATTATTTATGTAAAACGTATTCAATGAAAAATGTTATATAATTATAAAATTAAATGTAATCGTTAGTTATTAGGCACTATCTATTGATCCATAAGCATGTAAATGTGAAATATATAAATTACGCCGAAGTACCGCAGAGTAAACAAGATTCGAGGCTTCAGACGCAGGCTCCCTGTGGAAATCTAACGCGATCTCGTTCACTTCCAAATTAATGTTAAGAAAAATACAGCTATGTAAACAGTTGAAATTAAATTAATAGTCTTCAGTATTTACTCTCTTCTACTTCGTCTCATTTTTTTTTTTTTTTTTTATGTCGTTACAAATGGCAAACAACCACACGGTCCGGGCGTCACGGTATGTCACAAGCGCGTCGCCCAACGAACAGAAGGGAAGGGATGAGAAGGGAATAGAGGGAGTGGGAGGTTGGGCCTCCGGCGCTCCCACTCATCGCACGAAACGAAACAGTACTGTTACTTTACGCTGATTTTCTGTCAGAGGGTGATAATTCCCCAGTCGAGCCGGCCCATTTCTGAGAAATAGAGTAAATGGGAGGAGCTTGGCTCTATTACCGTGAAAACCGTAGTTACTGTTTAACCGACTCTAAAAAATTTAGGCAGTTCTCAATTTGTCTCAATATCAGTTACTCGATTACTCAGAGACGGCTAGACCGATTTGGATAATTCTTTTTATTTTTAATGGTATATTTTTCATTTGATCCCATTGTAATTTGGTTAAGATCTGGTGATGGAATTTTGGTGAAATTGAGGGAAGACTTCAGATTTCATGGGCATTGGCTCTGAAAAAGCACCAGTTGATGAAGTGGAACTGCTGATTATTACCACAAATGGCCACCAGAACTATTTAAAACTAATGCATATTTCACGTATTCTAATACAACAAAGAAATACTTACCGATTTCAAAACTAAAAACCAATAATTTGAAGCGTCAATAGCTCAACGGTAGAAGGCTCGAATTTGCTCCGTTAACGCGAGAGTCGAGGGTTCGATCCTGACCCCCTTGGACTATTGTCGTAGCCACTCCTAGCGCAAGCTTCGAGCTTATTTGGAGGGGCAATAGGAACATTAGTAATGCCTTGAAAAAGCATTGCTAATATTCTTTAAAAAAAATAATAATAAAAAAAAAAAAAAAAAAAAATTACAACAGAACTCGGTGTCATATGTGTCAGTATACTACTTAGTGCCGAGTTGCGTTGTAAAAAAAAATATGTTTCACTTTTTAATTTTGAAGTAAATTTTTATCTATTTAGAACAACCTTTAAAATTCATTGAATATTAAGTTATTTAGTTAGAAGTGAATTCTTTAAGAAAATTCGAAATTTCATTTATCAGGTTACGACAAACTCAACACGAAGCGCAATTGAAAGTTAATTGGGAATAAAAATAAATATTAGTACAAATTGCTACAAACGCTTTACACTTTCTATAAATTGCAGTGAGTGTTACCAAAATATAATATGTATTATAAGATCTATCGACTTTCTCTTCAGTCTGAGTGACAATAACAGATGTTAGAGAATAACTTAGTTTTTGTGATCTTTTGTAGACCGTACCGAGAAGTTATGTTCAAAAGTAGGTTTGCGAAACGCACGTAGATGCAAGGTTTGATTTAAATAAAATACAATTATTTGTTTAATCTGCACGCCTTTGTAAGTCTAGCTTGATTTTTAAATATGATAGGTGTATAATAATTTCAATATTAATTTTGGAAAGTATTTTAGATATCTTATAGAAAACTATTTGAGCAATATATATGTAGATTAGAATACAATAAACTTTATTGTACATCACTTAATATATTTATGAGTATGTATATAAAGGTAAATAATAATAGTAAACGCTACACACTCAACAGCCTCTATTACGATAGTTATATCCTGTGTCGGGGGTCCGGAAACATACACAATGACCAGGACAAACACAACCAGACCGGAAAACATGCCTGTATGGTGATTACAAACATACGCTCCAAGCCTGTGGCGCTTTATGTAGGTTTGCTACCGCTGTATTAAATGATACAACTCCAATTATTTTTTTTATTTCATGACTGTTCACAAACAAGGTTCGATCCCGTAACAGAACGAAACGTGACATAATCTACTGATACTCTGACTTTACGCTTACACTAAATTTCAATGTGTTAATCTTATGTTATTATTATCAAATTATCAATATCATATAAAATATTACATATATTTTAATTATTAGATGCTATATAATGATACACCTCCAATCGCTAAAATATCGAGGAACAAAGAAAATTCAACGAAACTACACAATAAATCTATTCATGAAGCGCCTGACGAAGACGCCTGTTGAATTGAAATGAACACTTTATTTTACTTAAACTTTAAAAACAGGTACATAAGGGTTGGTTTTTATTTTTATCTTGACAACAAAATTTGTTCAGATTTTTTTGTAAATGGATACATTGTTCGTATTGATAGTGGATGTAACTTTAAGTGCGATGGCCTGTTTCTCGATTAATATTTGTTTTGATTTTTTTTATATTGAGCCCGGAGAGCTGATGACTCTACTCGACTTGATGGCAAGTGGAAGTAGAGCCCAAACGCAAATGATGCTATAACCATTGCAGAAGGTGAACGGCACAAACCGCTCTTGTCTTGTCTACCTGCAAGATACAACTTATTATTGCTGACCTCGAAATACGAAAGCTACTTCACAATTCACCAATATTAGCGTTAAAGCCATACCCCACTAGGAGG
Source organism: Hestina assimilis (assembly GCA_023373885.1). Taxonomy (NCBI): domain Eukaryota; kingdom Metazoa; phylum Arthropoda; class Insecta; order Lepidoptera; family Nymphalidae; genus Hestina; species Hestina assimilis. The sequence goes on along the minus strand of CM041751.1, from coordinate 12,253,132 downwards.
ACATGTCTAAAAATTTCTGATAAGAAATACAGGTTTCCTCCCGATGTTTTCTTTCACTTTTAAGCACGAAATAAATCAGAAACTGCTTTACTTTTTCTATCCATTAGGCCACCTTGGCTTTTTAACAGACTCTTGTCTATATCGACCTGTACTAAAAGATGATGACAAAAAAGCCTGAAGCAGGACAAGACTATGTTCAAGAATAATTCAAAGATTAAATTTTGTAACTTTAATCTTTGAATTATTCTTTTGTAACCTAATTAAATAAGAATGCCTTTATCAGATAAATAAGATAGGACCATCTTAACACTGAACACTTTGAAAGATAATAAAAACTTGAAATGACTCAAACTTGAACATACATTTGAAGAATTTACATTAAGAAGTAGATTTAAACAAACCTAAAGTAAATTAGAAGTTATATTAGAGCGGCTAAAGATACTTAAATTAAATTGAATTGATTCCTAATAGTACTTTCGCCTGCTTGAATAAATTAGTTATTATGGCAAGAAACTTGTTGCCGACAAACTGCGGCAGGCGCTAGCTTGTTAAGTATTCACGAATGTTCTGCCTTCGTTACAGTAAGTAAATAAATAATATGCTATAAATAGAGCAAGATAACCTTTACGCTGTTACGTAGTGAATTTATTTCACTGAAGAATATTAAGAACGTACTTGGCGTGATATGTTTATACCTACAAAATGTTAACTTTTTTATAGTACCTAGTACAGCCTTTAATATCGAACTGACAGAATCCGTAATGTTGCGCTGCATGCCAGTAGAAGTTCCGAAAGCTCAATTCCGTTCCTCTTTTAATATTTTCCTTTTATTTTCTTTCTTCGTCCCGTCCTTCCCTCAGGTTGGCAACGTGCTTCTAATTTATGCAAGTTTCAGACGTGTATAGGCTGCGATTACCACTTACTTTTAGGCGGGTCGTGCAATTGTTTGCCACCACCACACCAGAAAGGTTCAAAAAATGTAAACTTACTTAAAGTCAAACCTTGCTGTTGTCGAAGAAAAAATAAGCAGGGTGGGATCCCTGTATATTTTTTCTTATCTCCATCAGGTGGCAACAAATAGAAATAGGCATTTCTTAGTTCGTGAACAAAGATTACGATTTCTACTTCCTTCTGGGCTTCATTCTTTATATAATCACTATGTAACTTTTATAGACCTCTATTGTGAATATACTATGGATAATACTTTAACTAAATTAACATAAGACAACTTGTTACAATTAAAGTCATTAATACAAAAGAAATTTATATTATAAATATTATTTTGATATTTCGTGTAAACATCAGAGTTCAATTGAACCCGATACATCACGTGATTGAATCTTTGTCAAATAATTGATGTAGGTGAATCGTATACGCCCACTATTACTTGGACGATAACCTTTACTAGAGCCCTCGACATATATTTTTAACGTTGCTTTGTCAAAGCAATGTCGTGAAATCGTCTGTTTGAAACAAGGTTACAATATAGAGAAATTTGACGCTAGTTGATTCATGTTTAATTAGTTTGCTAATTATAAACAAAAAGGTAATTAATTTTTAAATTATGTTAATCAATCTTTACAATTCATTTGTGTCAAAAGTTAAATTAATGTTTACGCTTTAAAATATGGGAACCAAATTATTCTTAAAGTTATAGTTCGAGCCCCATTCACAAAAATAGTAAATAGAAATTTGTTTCAATTACTTAAAATATGTCATAGAACTAAACAACAATATTTTAATAATCTTCGAGAAAACGTATGACCCATAACGGGTTGCGTAAACCAGCGCCCCACTGCCGCCTCTACTGAACTGGAAAGCAAGGTCTCCGGTTAGCTTATTGTGTTCGTCAGTAACGTTCTCATTAGAACCATTTAAGACAATAACACAGGAAGGAAACGACCAAACTCTCATACTGCGTGAAAACTATCACGGCACAAAGCAACTACTTCGTTCCACTGAATTTAACATGACTATAAATAAACGTTGCAATCTCAAAGTAATATTAGTCTATTGCTGACGGTGACAATTACATCAATAAGATGTTGACATCAGTTTTCACTCTTATGATTGCGTTCACAGGAATACAGGCAATTAAAGTCGAGTTACAACAAACTAAGAGCCCATTCGACTATGTAAGCGAACGTTTAGATGCAATCGAAACCGATCCAAAATATGGACTTCCATTATCCAGTTCATATGAAGTAGAAGAAAGTGAAGACTATCCCGAAGAAATAAAAGGAGCAGCTTCAACTGTTTTAAATACTGTAACTGGACATGGTGGAATTGGATTGGGACAAAGATTGGGTCTTGGTGGAATTAACGGCCTAGGTGGAATCGGCATTGGACAAGGCGTAGGTATTGGACAAGGTTTAGGCATTGGACTAGGTGGATTAGGAGTTGGTGCCGGAGCTTTGGGTGGAATTGGAGGAAATGGAGTTGCCGGAAACGGTATTGTAAATGGTATCGGAGGCGTTGGAGTCGGCGGCGGTGGAATTGGATTTGGAAACGGCTTAGGACTTATCAATCCTGGCTTAGGTGGAATCGGAGTCGGTGGTATTGGTCTCGGAAACAGGATTTTATATCATCCTTATTTAGGTGCTCAAGTTGGAGGTGGATATGTAGATAAGAATGCATATGACGCAGCTCAAAAAAAGGGAGCTGACCAGAACGTCGAGAAACTCGAAAAGAAAGCTGGAGAAGAAGCTAAACATGGTGAGGAAGGATTCCAACAGGCTGCTGCTGCTGCTAAAGCTGAGAAAGGGGAGTCGAGTTTTTATAAAGACGAAGAAGCCAAAAAGAAGGCAGCGGGAGATGAGAAATTTTATGAAGGTGGTCAGAAAGTTGATAAACAGGGTATGTTATTTTTATTATTTAATTTCAATGAAATTTATTTTTATTTTATTTGATTTTTTATTAATCACATATAGCGCTTGAAATTAAAACCATAATAAAAGCCGTACTAATATTACAGGTGCTAATGAGGAGCAGTTAAAAAAGGCTAAAAGCCACAAAAAAGGTCACGTCAGCAAAGGGTTCAAGACATCAAGCAGCAAAAACGAAGAGGAAAAATCTGAAAGTTTCTATGATGAAGCTCATGACGAATCTGATCATAAAGTTGCCGGTCACAACGCTGGATCGTTTGGAGAAAACTCAAAGCAAGGTTTCAAGGGTGCCCACGAGGAAAAAATCTTGGATGCAAATGCACAAGGGAAAGAAGGACATCACGTTTCGGAACAAAAAGTTGATGACACCAAAGCTAATAAGGTTAGTTATTTGATCAATATTTCAAAGTAAAATTAGCAACTCAAAATAAATAACATAATTAACAGAGTTCAAAAAAAGGAGAAGGTTCTCAATTCATCTTTATATTTTGTTTGCTATCTCATAATAGTCGTCTGGGTGAACCAATTTTGATGATCCGTTTTTTATTTGAAAACTGGTGCTTCCCGTATGGTCAAATTTGGTCTAGTTCTGAAAATGGCATCCATGAAAGCCATCATATAAGTCTTAAATTTTGCATTAATCATTCAAAATCAAAATCAAAATCAAAATTATTTTTATTCAAGTAGACTTTTAAAAAGTACTTTTGAATAGTCAAACGCTACCGATTATCATGTGTATGAACATTAAGTACTAAAAGATAAAAGTATAAAATATATATTTCATTGCATAACATTTAAATATATAACAGAATTTATTAACTTAAAGAGGTAATAAAAATATCTTAAGAGCCATCGGTTCCCATAATTATTTTCATCTTATTCGGATGTAATTAAAGTTTCGATGAAATAAACAAAGAAATTAATTAGTAAACGCCGTGTTCTTATTATGAGTAATATTTCAAAGTAATAGAACTTGCGATCACTTTAAAATATAACGGAATGTATAAAAATCATTTAAATTATTTTATACTAGACATACCGGCTTCGCTCTCGTTATTGTAGTTGTTAAGCCGGACGACTGCCTAAAGTTATTTTAAAGTTTTCTATACTATAAGATACATCTATACTTAATTTTAAGTCGATACGGCCTGTAGTTCGTTTTTTGATAACTCCCCAGGAACCTAACATTTTTCCATTCCTCAGGAACAAAGCCCAAAGTTAATCCATGAAAAATCTGTGTGCCATACCCAGATCCGTTAAACCGGTTTTTGAAAGCACCAAAAAACCAAGCACAATTTCATTACGTCTATCAAATGAATTTGATATAACTTTTTGTGGTGATGATTTCATTGAACAAAACCTAAAAAATTTAAAATAGGTTATATATACGGCTAACAGTATTTGGTTAGCTTTAGTATTTGTTCATTCCGCTGCATATTTTAGCACTTTTTACTATGCAAATATTATGCAAACTCCGAGTGCATCTTCACAAAAGGCGCATTAATATAACTTCCATTAAAAATTAATTCCACATGACTTTTATACTTACTGTTACGTAATTCTGCTAATAGTTTAACGATTTTCTGTTATAAAAGTTGACTACGCAAGTTTTGTATTACTTTCCTAACAAAATTACGCTATGGCAGACAAGCTTGTTGCAATTTTAATAGTATTTGTAATATCTATCTCTACAATTTATTGTTTACCAACATTCCTATAGCATACATTTTGTGTGGAATCAAATCTACATTAAACGCAGGATGTGAGTTCGATTCCCTCTCGGGGCAAATTTCATCTATATATATATATATAGTTACTTAGTTAGTTGGGCTCCCTTTTCCACAATTAGACTCCTAAGTTGGTCCTTTTTGTGTGTAGGGTTGGCTAGTCTATTCCAACCAGCCCAGCTCCTTCCATAAGTTCAAAACTTTCCTGGGACGTTCACAGACTTCCTGGAGCGAACTCGTATCCTCGAAGATTTTTGCCCGTTGATCAGCCACCCCTGTACATTCCAGGATTACATGGGTGACCGTATCTTCCTCGTTTAGACAGCTCCTGCACAATGGGCTGTCTGTTACGCCGATTGTAAATAGCTGTTTATTTAGTGATATGTGCTCCATAAGGGTGCTTACTAAAATTCGGAGGTCATGTTTGCTGAAGCTGAGGAGTCGTTTGGTCAATCTTGGCGATAGTGCAGGTATCGCTTCTCTCGACTGTCGACAGCTTCTAAGGCCTGCCCATCGGGCATTATGCTGGTTTTTGGAGCGCAGCCATGTGCGTATTTGGCTGTAGGGCAATGGCAATAGTGGCGTAGAGTCAGCTACTGGAGCCATTGATCCCCGCCTTGCCAGCTCATCGGCTGCGTCGTTACCTAGTGATCCTCTATGTCCCTTAATCCATTGCAGGATTACCCTGTTGACGGTGACTATCCGCTCTAGGGACTGGTGACATTCGTAGATAAGCCCTGAGGTAATAGTATTACTTTGAAGCGCCATTAGGACGGCCATACTGTCGAAGATGATCTTAATATTGTGATCGTTCATCTTCCGTCTCAGTACGGCGGTGGCTGCCTCCTTGATGGCTACACATTCGCATTGGAAAATGGAACTGTGTTTGCCTAAGGGCATTGATATTTGTATGTTTAATCTTTATATCTTATTATTATTATTATTTATCTTTATATATATAATTCACTGTACGAGTGTATGTCACTGAACTCCTCCTAAACGGCTGGACCGATTTCGATGATTTTTTGTGTGGAATACACAATACATGTGGATTCGAGAATGGTTTGGATTAACAATTGGACCCAGTAGGGGGCGCTGCTATCGGGTCTCACTTTTTTCATTGTCGTGGCAGGTCAACGTCTGCCGGGCCCGCTAGTTATTTTATAATAATAATAAAACGATACACCCTCAACGGTCCATTAGGATAGTGATATCCTGTGTCGGGGGTCCGGAAACATACATAAGGACAAAGACAAATATACACAGAAAAGAACACAACCTGTATGGTCAACAAACACCTGCGTCGAGGGGAATCGAGCATGCGACTTATGTAACTTTAAGCAGGTTTGCTACCAATGGGCCACAACGTCTTCAAAATATATGCATAGATCCATGGTTTGGGTGGTTGTGCTTGTGTATTTGTCTGTATCCGGACACCCGAGACAATGTACTACACTAATGTGGGCTGAATTCATAACGTTTATTAAACGCGAAATGAAATAGCTAACAACTTTTATATTAATTTACAGGGTGAATTTCTGCAAAAAGGCTTCAAGGAAGGCACTGAATTGTTGGAGAAGTTCAACAATTTGGGCGCTCAAGCCGTTCACGGTCACCAAGAGGCCAGCGGTGGCTATCAGCAAAATAAAGGAATTCTGCCGATCCATTGAGTATGAATTATAAAGAGACCATTCAGTATTATTACTAAATAAACGTAATTGATCGTAAAACGTAGTACGTTTTTTTTTATTTCTATTACTCAATATTATGAAGTATTAGAAAAGTTACTATTGTATTGTTTTAGAAACTTGTCTATATTCATTCTTTAATAGTAACGGTACGATACGATATCCTTCTTTGGGGAAAGGCGGCTGACATTAATACTACTTTTATCCTTCAAAAAAGGGTAATTCGGGCTATTTATAATTTAGGAGCGCGAGCCTCTCTAAGAGATGTTTTTAAGGATATAGGTATAATGACTGTGGTGTCGTAATTTATTTAATCTAACCTCTTATATATTAGGAATAATTGAAAGTGTTTTTGCAAAAATAGTGATGTACATTCAGTTAACACTAGAAACAAAAATAAATTTTGTAATCCTAGCTTTCGTCTGCGTAAAGTCAGTAATTCTTTTAAGGAGCTAAGTATTCGCATTTTTAACAAAATTCCAGATTGCTTATTGGAACTGAAAATAAACAAATTTGAAATCTACATAAAAATAAACTTATCAATAAAGCATAGATTATTGACGAATATTTTTCTGATAAAAATGCTTGGGACTCTTAATATTGCTGGATCTCATTCAAGAACCAAATTTTATAATAAAGAATACAATTGTAAAAACCATGCATTTGAAAAAAGTAACTGTCGAGTTTCTTGTCGGTTCTTCTCGATAGAATCAACCTTCCGAACTGTCGGTAGCGTTTGACTATTCAAAAGTACTTTTTAAAAGTCTACTTGAATAAAAATAACTTTTGATTTTGATTTTGATTTCTGAAATAATAACAGAATGGCGACACTCAGGAGAATCGCTGGAGGATAAAATTAATTTTGAGACCCTGTGAGGCCTGTCCCTTTTTCAAAGTCAGGTCTCAGTATTCGGCCCATTACCCGGTGACGCTGTCATGGTAAAGTAGGTTCAATAGTGTTTGCCCGCTTCACCCGAGCGACTAACGATTTTTAATGCATAATCTTTATTGCAATATAAAAGTAATCGGTTCATCATACTTCATTCCCTATCTTTCATTCCCTTATTTCATCCCCTATTTCAACCCCTTCAAGCCTGTTTTTTCCAATAACAAGTAGCCAATGTCCTTACCAAATCGGTTCAGTGGTATAGAGCAAATACGTCACAGTTTAATAAATTTGTGTAAAATGATGGGATAATAAAGAAAAATTTTTTTTATCATAAACATTTAATTAAAAAACATGCAAATCATGCTGAGGAAAACAAATCATAAATTGAATCATGACGACAAAACTTAAAAATGCTTAGAGCGATTATTAAAAGAACATTTTCTGGTAGAGCCATTACAATATAAAACTTCAGGCGACTTCTTCCTCGGGCTGTTGGATGAGTAACCGGACTCATAGCTTACCTGACTCGAAAATAACCTAAAAACCGTAATATTTTAATATTCGTAACTATTTTGAATTTTGGAAAATTTGAAAAAGTAGATAACGTTTTGATTTTGTAAAAATTTATATCACTGTACATATGTAGGGTTACAAATGAATGAATTACCATCAAAGTTTCGCATAAAATTAATGATATTTAAAAGATATCGTGTTTATTTTGACGGTACTAGAGCCATGATTCTCTTAACACAAATGGTACGATTCGACCGGGGAAGTACTACCCTCTCACAGAAAATCGGCGTAAATTAACAGCAGTAGTGTGAGCGCCGGAGGCCAAATCTTCTCCCTATGTCCCCTTCTTTTTTCCCTTTTCATACTTTCCCTTGGGTTGGCAACGCGTACACGATACTTCAAGTATCGCCAGATTCATAGGTTGCGGTGAGTGCTTACCATCAGGCAGACCGTATGCTTGTTTGCCAACCGTCATGAAATAAAAAAATACATTCATTAAATTTTTACTGTATATATTCTCATTAAATTATACATAACAATGACACTTTTATTTTCACTATCAGGATAATTATAGACTCTTTATTATAAGCAAAGGTTATCTTACTCTTAACTATGCTGGTGAAGGACCTTAAGAACTAACTGCTGTGTTGCTTCTAAATATTATAAAACTAACGTTGACCCGCGAATTCGTCCGCATACACGCTAATTAGCCTTGCTTATCGTAAAAATAGTAATATAATGGCGCTACTTTAATTTTTAAAACAATTGGATCTCTTAAAAGTTGTTACTACCCAAATTGGAAATCGCAAAAACATGTTTATAAAATTGAGTTATTATATCAAGCTTTAGGGATTATACAAACATTTGATACGCTCGAAAAAAACATGCTAATTTAAAAGTTCTGAAACCATTTACGATTAAAAATTATTACGAGCGCGTTAACGCTCGTACGAGTTGACCGCATGGCATAAAGCGCGCCTATACGCGCCTATACCTGCTTCAAAAACGAGTATACCGCCCTTATTTTGTATAAATGAGATGTCGTTATATGTAATAATTGTAAGACCACCATAGGCGATGGAAGAGTTAAGTAGCTAATGCGATTATTAATAATATAGGTGGTTAACAGCTCTATAAATACTTGTTTAATTTTGAGTATATTAGTACTTTAGAAGACTTCCAAGTTTGCTAACATGCAGGTAACATTTCGCATTGGCAACGCAAGCGCAATCACTACGCCTATGGAAAATACCGTTATAGATTCTTTAAAAAGTCTCTGTACCCAGCCGACTCGGGTGTTGGAGGAGTGAATACAGTCGACGATATCTTGTTCGATGTATTGGACTTCTGAAATTAACAATATAAATATATACAGCCTGAAGTCGGCATATTATTCGATCTCAACTAGACAAAAACAGCGGTAATTAGATATTATATGATTAGCTATGCAGCGACGACTGTTGAGGCGTGTTGGTAGCGAGCCTGCTTTGAGCCACGACGGTCGCAGGTTCCATTCCAGCTCGGAACAGATGTTTGTTATAAATATGACCTGGCCTCGGAAAGTACATTTATAATAGTAGTTAATTCTTGATAGGTAATTTACTTTTATCCAATGAGTTACTGGTTCGCCCTTAGGGATTTCGGAGGTCAGGTGGCAATCGCTCTGTATAAAATCTACGGAACGTACGAATCGTACGGAACTTTTTATTTGCGATTTCGACGTGCAATTTAAAAATTTAACCCGAAATATTAAATTCGTGACTAAAATACTAACTATATAGTATAAGAATCTATATTACCTGGCTCCCAGTGATGCTTCGCTGTTTGGTTATCCGTGTCGGTGTCACGAGGTTAGACTGATAAGGTTGCTAGGGCACATTATATAAAATAAAAATATTTTATTATAAAAATATTTTATTATATTATAAAATGGGAATACCCTACGCGCATTATCTTAACGTAAACATCGATATACGGTAAATAACTTTTATGTTTATACGTAATTATAAATAATATAAATAACAGATATATATTCTTCTTCTTATATTTTGACCTTTGCCTTGACTGAATCTTAATTTTTAGTCCGGCTCTTATAAACAACTCTATTAAGGAAAAAGTATCTTTTAATAACTTCAAACTAACAATACTTGTACATATTTTTTATGTTACAAGTTGGCAAACAAGCATACGGTACACCTGATGGTAAGTGGTTGCCGTAGCCTTTGAGCGCTTGCAGCACCATTAGTAGGTGCTACTCACGCGTTGCCAACCTCGAGATATTGGATCTTAAATCTCCTCTGTCCAGTAATTTCACTAGCGTACAGTGCCCTTCAAACTGGAACACAGTAATGCCTAAGCATTACTATTTGGCAACAAAATATTTGACACTGCGGTGGTACCTACCTAACCGGCCTCTTGCAACAAAAGGTACTGGGTACTGGTGGTAGATACCACCAGTGTGACTGATTGCACTGGTGGAATAATCTCTGCTGTGACAAAGGTTATCCCAACAGCGGGCGATGGGGTCGTCACGTCCCGACGCCGGGAAAAATATATAATCTGATTCTCGGAAACGGCTCCAACGATTTTCATGAAATTTAATATACAAGAGGTTTCGGGGTCCAATAAATTGATCTAGCTAAGATTTATTTTTAGAAAATGTTATTTTATCCATGTTTTCGGGCAATGAAAACCCCGAGTCCAGATGCCTCAAGTCCAATTATTTTTCCCTTTTTTTTCTTTGAGAATAATAACCAACATTATTCATATTCACATAATATTATTCATACACTCATTAATCGAAATGCCACAATACAGATACTTCTACATGACTTAAATATCATATAAGGTGTCACACATTAATCACGTGACGTTTTAGGCTCTTTTAGGGTTCCGTAGCCAAATGGCAAAAACGGAAACTTATAATTTCGTCATGACTGTCTGTCTGTCCGTCCGTATGTCACAGTCATTTTACCCAGAGACTATTGGCTCTACCTGTGCGGTATTTAGTAAATACGTGTATTATATAAACCGCTACAAAATTTTGTAGTGAAATAATCAAATATATATATATATAAAAATTAAGGGGAGCATTAAGGAGTCTATACATGTAATCAATAGCTAAAAAACAAAAATCTATAAAGCATATGGAAACGTGAGAGGTATCTTTGGATATGTCTATAAAAATAATAATAAATCGAAATAAAACTACTACAAAAATACCTATATTATCTGATATTATATTACTATTATTAATATAATAAATAAATGTTTTAAACCTTACATTATATGGAGTGCTTTTAGCGTTTCGTTTGTACGTGGGCGTAGTCTGAATGAAGGTTGGAGACAAATTGTAGCCGGGCGATATGGGAACGCTGAATGGCGATACTTGCTCTGTAAAGGAACCACTTTTAAATATATCCTAGTCATTATTATACATTTACTTTTAAAAGAGATAATTAAATAAATAAAATTGAAGAAAATAGGAGCTAATTAATAAATGCACAGCAACAAAAAAATTATAATTTATGTCTGCCGGTTTGTTAAGGTAAATCTTTCAAGCAGTAATAGAGTAAGGGTTCGAAATAAAAAAATAATTATATAGACTTCGCAAGCGGAGCCTCGGGCAAAGTTAGTATGGAATAAATTCACTAAAACCACAAAAATGGCGAACAAGCCTAATCTTGTTGTAGTCGCCTGATGAAAAGTATTTCATAGCCTATATTCATAGCGTCTAGGTCAAACTCTGGTCTATACTGAAAAAATATTCGACTAAGCCGTACCAATGACTATGAAGCACAAGCCAATTCAGAACTCATCTCTAAACATGCTAAAATCTAAATCTCTTATTACAATTTCTCGAAGGTTAAACTGAATCCTAATAAAACATTTATATTATACACAGGAATGTAGGGATTCTGCTCGAATTTAAATTATAAAATACCATTTGGTTAGTTGAAATTTTAATTAAATAGTGCTGCATATTTAATAGATGACCCGTGAGTGCTTTTCGCTGGTCGCTTTAGCGTGAATAAAGATGAGCTACAGATTGCTGCGGGCGGAATGAGGGAATTTATGCAGAGTGGCGGTTTTAGATAATTAGACCTACATACATTCAGGTAAAAGTATTTAAGTTTTTTATAGTTCAAAAACGATGAATATTTTTTACATTTTGTGTAGATGTTGAAAAGACTACATCTCCATATTGATTAGTTAATTGAGTTCTTAATTTGTTGTTAGAGATTTATATCCGATGTACTCTTATACCTGTTTCTTTAGACGAGAAGCTGTAACTGAAAAAGTAAACGTGTCATGTCTGCAAAGCTTGTTTGTGGCCAGAAAAGCGGTGACTTGGGGTAAGAATAAGGCATAAAAGTCATTTTTATTTATTTATTTCTTTTTTTATGTTAGAAGTTGGCAAACAAGCATACGGCCCACCTGATGGTATGTGGTTGCCGTAGCCTATGAGCGCATGCAGCACCACTAGTAGGTGCCATTTACGCGTTGCCAACCTCGAGATATTAGTTCTTAAATCTCGTCCGCCCAGTAATTTCACTAGCGTACAGTGCCCTTCAAACTGGAACACAGTAGTGCCTAAGCACTACTATTTGGCGGCAGAATATTTGACACTGCGGTGGTACCTACCTAGCCGGCCTCTTGCAACAAAAGACCTACCACCAGTGTGACTGATTGCACTGGTGGAATAATCTCTGCTGTGACAGAGGTTATCCCAACAGCGGGCGATGGGGTCGTCACATCCCGACGCCGGTAAAATATTTATTTATACGTGTATTACCAGCTATAAATAAAAATGACCGAACGAATATAAACTTATAATATAATATAAACCAACTAAATAAAGCACTTACATATAACTTGTTAATGTTTCTAACAATAATAACTGCTTTGAAAGAAATCGTTAAATATAGACAAAACGCTTTGAGCACGTAAATTTAGTTCCTAAACTATTTCTTACGCCTTAAGATAATCTATTATCTATATTCTATTCTATTAATTGTAACAACAATTTTGTATTTTCAATATTATGCATATTGGCACATGGCGAAGTGTCTAGTGACTGTAGGTATAGAACCTGTTTAATACGTTGCATTAGAAAGACAATATTTAAAGAGCTGTCATCTTAATGAAGCGTCACATTGATAGTTACGTCAATATCTAATAATAGTAACTATATCTATAATAGTAACTATCAGTTACTTCAATATTTTATCATGCAGAAAAATGGACGCAAATAAGCAATACCATGTCAACCCACAAAATTGAAAAAACTGAGTTGTATATGCAGAAGTGTTGGTAAATGGCTGAAGAACATTTTTCTTTAATATTTGTAGGGTTTTAAAACTTCTAAAGAAGCAATTTTTAATCATCCAATTTATGTATTATGTTAAACGTTTTGGGTTATATTATATACGAAATATGAAGTTTATATATTTTTGTGAAAATAAGTAAAATTACTTACATAATTCTGAAATCGACAAAAACTTGACATAAAAAAAAATCATATAAAGCAAGTTGTTCAAAATTTTCAAACGCGTTTTTCTCGAAATGACATTCGTGTGGGTTGACATGGTATTGCTTATTTGCGTCCAAATATCGTCGTATCTCTTAATCTTTGAAAACCGACGCAATTGTTAAAGTTCTGTGCAATTGATTGTGTAATCTATCTGTCTTATATATGTCTTTTTTGATGATTATAAATAAATAAATAAACGCTGCACACTCAACGGCCCCCATTAGGATAGTGATATCCTGTGTCGAGGGTCCGGAAACATTCACAATGACAAGGACAAATACACCCAGACCGGAAAATATGCTTGCATGGTCAATACAAACATATCATGCTCCGAGCGGGAATCGAACCCGCGACCTGTGGCGTTTAAGGCAGGTTCGCTACCGCTGCGCCACAACGTCATCTAATTTATTATAAAGTTAACCCACTTAAACTTACAGAAATGATGGCTGTAAGTGATAAGGATGCTGAAGGCTATCCTTAGCTTAGTTTGATTCTAAATGAATAACACCGCAATGTGTTTTATGCATGTTATTAACAAACCTTGCTTTCAAAAATCCTATATTTCAGTAAGTTGTAGTAGCTACTTAATATAATAAAATATACATATTTACTTTGTGAGAGCTGGGCTTCTAATTTCTTAATTATTTTCTGATATTCTTTAAGCTGCTTATATTGATTTTGACACAACTCTGTCACACGTTTTAGTTCGTTCCTCGCTGAGTAGAATTTCTTTGCCTGAAAAAACATAAATTTATAAATAGTGGGCGTGCTGTTTTCTATATGAATAGACCGACTGGGCCATCTTTATAACATCAACGTAAGGCTACAAAATATATACTATTGCATTTGGTTGATGGACGCTGAAGCTTAAACTCCTACCCACTCTTCACTCTAACCCATCGTATTCTCTTCAAGTCTCTCTCTCTCTCTCTTTCTCTCTCTATATCTTTCTCTCATACAAACATGCTCGTACTCGTAGAACGGCAGGATGCGTACTGTTGTTTTAAGCATTTAAACTTTAAAGGCTGTTAACTCATATTATAAGTTGGCTGAGCTCTTGTTATGAATAAAAAAATAAAAGTATTTTTAAGTAAAATTGAACTAAATAGGTACAATATATAACTTCAAAAAACACTTGGGTATAACGTATAATATCAAAAAAAATTAGTTAATGACATTATCTTCTACTAAATATATATTATACCATCCGCCCTTTTATTCAATGTTGTTGACCTTTACCTTTCTTACTCGTGACAGAATTAAATAAGGTCGGACATCAGAAAATTTTAACCCAAAAAGGGGTTGTTAATTAAGTGAAGTTAATTAAGTTCTGAGTCACAGCTACCTGAAATTCGTTTACCTGTAGCGGTTACAGCTGGCACGAAACAGATAGTCTAAGAGCTGGTAGCGTTATAATTATAATATAATTAATTATAGGAAAAACCAAAAAAACTATATGTACACATGTATGTATTTTTAATTATGTATTTCTGTTCAGTTGTTTGTTACGCTATTACTATCGCATTACCAACCTAATTCTTATTGCTTGGCTTTCAAGTATCGTATCGTATAGGTGGTATTTAAATGTAAATAATATATATTCCTCAAAAAATGTGGTACCAAATTCAAAAACCATTTTTCGCAGTTCTAGATATTAGCGCGTTCAACCAAAAAACACACACTTCAGCTGTATTATATTGATATATATTTCTGTAGAATTTTATTAATTAATTTATAACAACACTAACGATCGGCCCCGGCTTGAAAAAGGTAGTGGCTGTTCTTGTGAAAAGCAATCAACGCTTATCGTTAAATCTAAATCTGCAAAATTGAATGTTAAACCCTTTGATTAATTTACGGTAATTGAAAAACACACCTTTACTAAAATTTTCAATTTTAAATATTACAAATTGAAATGGTAAATCAATTGTATTAAAAAGGTTTTTATAGCTTTCATCTATAAATAATTCAAAACCAATGCACAATTTGAGTCCATTAAGATCCGTAATAAGCGAATTACATTTTTTTTCGAAATGTGTATTGTTATGTGAGCGAGTACTGGGGCCGAGAACAGAGACCCGGCCGTGAAAAAGAGACAGCCCTCACGGGTGCTCCCATTTGATTGCTGCCATAGGTTGCCTCTTGCGAACCCGAACGACAGCTAAGGACTTCATTAGAGATGGAGCCAACACTCCTAGCGCAATCTACACGATATAATGAATTACAGGACTGCCTTGTACCCACATCACTTTTTGGGGTAGTCCAGAGAGCTGGACAGGTTTTAGAAACTAGTGCTGCGTTTAGTTCGTTAAGCACCAGAGACCTTAATATATTAATAGCTCAACGGTTAAAGGGCCGGCTCCGCTCCGTTATCGCGAGAGTTGCGGGCTCGATCCTGGTTTCCTTGGGCTTTTGGAGTACCAACAAACAAGCTAGAAGCTTATTTGTACAGCAATGGAAATATTAGTAATGATTTGAATAGGCATTGCTAATATTCTTTAAAAAAAGGGCAAAGTGTGGTGATACCTCTATTACAATTATAGTCTAGGGTAACTGTTTTCTATCAGCGATATTGCCACCAGTTGGCCAAACTGTTTTGGCATGTCATAATTGTGGAGTATCAAAACATTACCGGTAGTCAATTACTAATTAATTACATGGTTTTCCTCATGGTGAAGATAACTGGGTTAGGTGTAATTCCATATCGTACCATGGCATTAAAAACTGACCGACATCTGTACGTGAGGCCCCGGTTTAGAGGTAGTACTAAATATCCAAAGACTATCATTTTATCTTGAATATAAATCCATTCATTAGCAAAAAGAGCCAGCGTTATATGATTATAAAAATTTCAATGCAAAATTAATTTATTCCAAACTAGCGATCCTTCTTTGCACAGGTTTCTTAGATTTTGTATATATTAATTACAAAACCTGTTATATTGTAAATTATAACGTTCAGTCCGATATACACGAGATTTTGTATAGGATATCTTTGTTTGAAAACTACAACAGACTTCAATTGTTAAACGCTATGAACTCAACGACACTATTAGGATAGTAATATACCGTTTCGGGAGTCCAGCACATTCACAGTCATGCCTGTATGATCAATAGAAGCGCCTTGAGCGATATACCCGCTACTAGTTGGAGCTTTTGGAGCTCGATTTTCGAAGCGCCTCTAGGTGCGCATAAGCGCGCCTTTTATTACAGATGCAAATTGAAACGACACAAAAAATCATATGACATTTTGTCTGTATGAAAGAGCCGGTCCGTAGTATATAATAAGATTATGGTCAAAACCTTTGGGCTACTATAAAGTTCTGAGAGACCTCTGCTGATCATTAGTAACCGTCAAGGGACCTTTTGAATATATTTACTTTTGTAATCCAGTTACGTAATTGCGGACTACGTTTCAACCCTTGTGTATCGCGAGCACTTTTACCGTAAATAAATTTATAAAGGATAAATTTAATGTGATGGAAATTTAAAAGGTTTTCGTTTTAAAATGTAATGTCAACATTGGTTTGAATATTTTACCGATTGTAATAAGTAAGATAATAATCGACGTCTATGTTGCCTTTGGAATTGTAAAACTTCGCAGGATTTTTTAATTATTTCTTCTGGATCTGTAAAATAGTCTTGAATTTCTTGCTTCATCTGAAAAATAAATGAAGAACAACAATACAGAAATGAAACGAACTTATATTAATTTACGTTAATACTTACGTCTGGAACGAGTTTCATTATAGAACATGGCACTCGACAATCTAGACAAGTGCCTTCTTTATCACCTAAAAAGTATTTTTAAGAACATTAATATCGCGCTTTCCGTGGAACAATGTTTTTATAAATTTTAATAACAAATAAAAAACACACCATTGTTAAGGCATTGGTTGCAAAACATATGTCCACATGACGTCAAATGAAGAGTTATTCCGGGCTTCAATTGAATGAAACAATTGTTACAATGAATCCAATCCATTTTTTAACAAAACAAAATCACTTTAATGGCAAGAATAAAATTTTTGAAACAAAACATTATAAACTCAAATACATAACAATAGTTTGACATATTCCGCCATTTTTTTATGTTTTTTTTTTTTTTAATATTTACAAAGCACAGCCGTAGGTATTTTAATAAGAGATATCTTTAATTAAAACAAAAGATTTTCTTTCATAAGGCAGGTAGGTATATTCAGTTTTTAAAAAATATTAATTACACAAAGACATTAAAGAATATTAATTACACGAGTTATTATTGTTTTTTTTTTTTGTCGACATATAAATAATATTAGCGACACTGATGGATCTTTTGTGGTATATATATTTTTTTGTAAAATACATATAACTGTTAAGACTCAAGCATTTATAGACTAGCAGTATAAACGTACTAGTAGACGAAAAATTAGCAAGTAATTACTATTTAGAGTCCAAATTTACTATAATAAAATAATATTTATTTAAATTAAAATCTGACCTAGACATACCAAACAATTAAACAAGTCGTATAAAATAACGACGTTGTAGTTATTCAGGCTTTTTGCAAAACAGAAGCCGTCGATACATCGCTATTAAAAAAAAAAGACAGACAACGAGATATCAACAAGCAAGTGAATGAATATATAAAAGAAGTCGTAGAACAAACGTCCAGTCGTGTTAACATTCGCGCTTGGTCGCTCGCCTGACCATGACTTTGAAACATTTAATAGTTTTGATAGCCCTGATTGGTGTAAATGTCAATTGCAAAACAACATGTATGTTCTAATTTATGGCATTTTTTTAAATTTTTGTATTGTGAAAATTATATTTTAGAACTTCGTGGCTGTATGTATTTGAGCACTCGTTTGTTTTTTTTACTTGGAATTACAATTTAAAAATAAACTGACTTTGATATCTACGTCTTATCAATTTACAAAGTTTTAACTATTTTTATATAGTAGATAAAGTTTTAATATTTTAGAGTTTTCCATCGAAAATGCATACGGCCTCCAGTGAAAAATAATTCCTTTAAATTGCTTACTTGTGAATTGTATTTACTTGATAAATATTGCCATTTTTAGACAAACTATGCGTACCGGCGCAACATTTGAAGGCCTGTGAGGCGATGCTCGATGTACCTACAAAGAGCAAGGCTATTTTGGAATGCATGCCAGCGAGAGATAGGTATGACTTACATTTCAACTTCTAACTATAGACAAGTTATCTAAACATGAAATAATAATATATTTATGAATAATAATATCTTTATTTTAAGTTATAAAAAAAATGATGTTCCAAGATGGCGCCGCCATTTTTCCCGCGCTTTTGTGAGATGGCGTTATTTACTCAACTTTTATACTATTGTGTTACATCTATAATTTCCTAAAATAACAAATAAATAAGTTTTCTGTCTTGTTAAAACTTGCTTAACAACTTGAGATACAAAAGATCTTACGTACCAACTTGACCTCTACTATCTTATGTATTTCATAACTCGTAAGAGTGATAAGATTTACTTTATTCTATTTTTGACATTATTTTGTTACTACTTCGTAATGATTATCTTAATCGCGTTCAATTAAACCTCTTGTAGTACTGTTTAATATATATATACATAACATTATTAATCGTTACCTTAAGTTTAATAATATTAAAATTAATTTATCACTACATAGTATAAAAAAATTGCTTTCTCTGTCCCTATGTATGCTTAAATCTTTAAAACTACGCAACGGATTTTGATGCGGTTTTTTTTAATAGATAGAGTGATTGAAGAGGAAGGTTTATATGTATAATAACATCCATTAAATAGTGGAGAAAAAAAAAGACTGTTATTTTGAGGTTTCTAATGTGATGTCGTAAATAATTACATTTAACGCATGCGGGCCACGGGCAGTAATGAATAAATCGAAACTACTGGATCGATTTTAATCATTTTTTCAGTGAATGACATAGGCTATATATTTTATACCCGTGCGAAGCCGGAGCGGACCGCTAGTTTATTATATAAAATAAACTAATTTTCCTAAATTAACATAGAAGTAAAAAATATTTAAACAATATTAGTTTAATAGAGACACCTACCTATTCACTTATCAAGTCATGAACATTTGAATTTTCGGCTAAAACGGCTTTAACGGCTATCGTCAATGTATATGTAATATGTATAAACACACAGAATGAACATCCATGTCACAGCGAAATTGGAGAATATGAGATATCATAATATCTCTATTTATATTACTATCCTTCATCCAATGTCACGGGCCGGTTTAAGTTAAATTGTTATTTCACTAATCACGAAAAATTACCGAAATCTTGAAGTGAGATAGCTACAAATTAATAAATAAATAAATATACGCTGCACACTCAACGGCTCCCATAAGGATAGTGATATCCTGTGTTGGGGGTCCGGACACACATCCAAAGACAGGGACAAATGCTCCGAACGGGAATCGAACCCGCGACCTGTGTTCGCTACCGCTGCACCACAAAGTGGTCAAATGGCAAAATACACTCATACCGATTATTTCTATGTATTTATCATAGTCCAGGAGAGCTCTGCCAGCTCCTCTTTGCCCCTACCTCGGTAGGTATTTGACTGTTTTTTTAAAATGGCAATCTAGCCTAGGCTGGTAGGCTAGATTGTAAGCCATCTTTGCCGCGTATGTTTACATAAAACACCAGATGCATCACTGTTAGTTGTCATCAAGCATTTTATAACAACAATAAATACTTAATTAACATTACGTTATACAGTAAGCCAGTGAGACAGAACTTACGCCTTAATTATATTAGTGTATACCTTGTTAGTGAAGAATAGGATAGGCAGCTGTGTGCCGAGACGCACTTAAGAGATTTTAAAGTAATTTATCAAAGTGACATTAATTGGGTGCTCAGTCTCACTAACTAATTTATCTTCAAGATCTACCAAGTAATAACACCGTTTGACACCGTTGTAGCGTTGTGGGTAACGAGTCTGCCTTAAGCCTCGACGGTTGCGGGTTCGATTCCCGCTCGGAGCCGATGTTTGTATTAATCGTACAGGCATGTTTTCCGGTCTGGTTGTGTTTGTCCTTGTCATTGTGAATGTTTCCGGACCCCGACACAGGATATAATTATCCTAATGGGGGCCGTTGAGTGTGTAGCGTTTATTTATTTATTATTTATTATTATTAATAATTCCTGCCGATGACGTGCTAAGCCGTGATCTGGTCTCGCAAGTGGCATGCTAAGGACCCTATTACTATTCAGCCCTACCCGTGAAGGCCACGTTTCAAAATATTTTTTGTCATTCAGAATTTCGATAAAATTATATTTTATATTCTAGCCTTTAAACTAAGTATTGAAGCCAAATATCAAAATCATATTACGATAATTCTTTTTTTTAAATAAGTAAATGCTACACACTGAACGGCGCGAATTAGGATAGTTGTATCCTTTAATGGCGTCCGGAAATTTATATCATGACAAAGACAAACACAACCAGACCGGCGTCGGGATTTGACGACCCCATCGCCCGCGGTTGGGATAACCTCTGTCAGAGCAGAGATTATTCCACCAGTGCAATCGGTCACACTGGTGGTCTTTTGTTGCAAGAGGCCATCTAGGTAGGTACCACTGCAGTGTCAAATATTCTGTCGCCAAATAGTAAAGATTATCCATTACTGTGTTCCGGTTTGAAAGGCACTGTACGCTAGTGAAACTACTGGGCAGAGGAGATTTAAGAACCAATATCTCGAGGTTGGCAACGCGTGAGTGGTACCTACTAATGGTGCTGCAAGCGCTCATAGGCTACGGCAACCACTTACCATCAGGTGGGCCGTATGCTTGTTTGGCAACATGTAAAATAAAAATAAAAAATAAAAAAATCTGGAAAAGATGCCTGTATGGTTAATCGAACCCTCGACCTGTGGCGCTTGGTTTTTTGCTTATAAAGAGTCTTGAGATGTATTTTTTACTACTAAGAATAAAATGGAACAATGGACATTGTCGCTACCAACACTCGTATACGATCTTTGTTCTATCTATAGAAGTACGTGCTCTGAATTTTCGAAGAGTAACACGTAAAACCCTCATAAAATATCGTCCTTATTTTGCGTGAAATAAGACCCATGATATGTAACGCTTGCAAATATCATACATAATACATTCCCCTATCCAACAATCATGGTTGGAAATAAATCCTACTTTATCTCAGGATCTGTCTTCAGAGGTTCCCGAATGTTCCAATCAGTCATCTGAGAAAATAGGTACTTAACGGATCTTTATATCGGACAGGTACATAGGTATATGACAAAATTTACAGAAAACTGTATAATTACTAGCACTACATAGTATAAAACTAAGTAGCTTTCTTTGTCCCTATATCCCTATGTATGCTTAAATCTTTAAAACTGTGCAACAGATTTTGATGCGGTTTTTTGAAATAGATAGAGTGATTGAAGAGGATGGTTTATATGTATAATTACATCCGTTAAATAGTGAAGAAATACTGTTATTTTTGAGGTTTCTAATGTGATGTCGTAAATATATAATACAATACATACAATTACAATTACATACAATTTTTAGTGAATAACATAGGCTATATATTTTCTACCCGTGCGAAGCCGGAGCGGGCCGCTAGTGATTAATAAAATACAATATAGCTTTTATATAACGCTCGTTTATACCATGAAGATGGCAAACAAGCGACGGGCCACCAGGTAAAGCGGTCACAGTAGCCTAAAGAGTTATAGACGCTTATGTAATACAAGTAGCATTACAAGAGTATTGGCGACCCAAGGGACAATGGAAAGAGAAGGAAAATAAATTTTAATGTTTTAAATCTCTTACCTATATAAATCGGTCAAGCAATTTTTGAATTTTAGTGAGAGTTTTAAAGGCGTCGGGATGTGACGACCCCATCGCCCGCTGTTGGGATAACCTCTGTCACAACAGAGATTATTCCACCAGCGCAATCAGTCACACTGGTGGTAGGTCTTCTGTTGCAAGAGGCCGGCTAGGTAGGTACCACCGCAGTGTCCAATATTCTGCCGCCAAATAGTAGTGTTTAGGCACTACTGTGTTCCGGTTTGAAGGGCATTGTACGAACGAACGAAAACGAATGTGGCGAACGAGATTTAAGAACTAATATCTCGAGGTTGGCAACGCGTGAGTGGCACCTACTAATGGTGCTGCAAGCGCTCATAGGCTGCGGCAGCCACTTACCATCAGGTGGGCCGCATGCTTGTTTGCCAACTTCTAACATAAAAAAAAAAAAAAAAAAGACTACCTTAATATAAATAACCTTAAATAAATTATGTATTCTATCCACCGAAGATTGTTTCGTAGCGTCCAAATTCATAAGACCTTGATGCGTAATTTATCGTAAAACCGTTCAATCTCCAATTTGCTTAAATTGAATAATACGACCCCAATTTGGCTTCCATCTCACTTGAACTCATGTAGGCCTAAATGATTTTATTGTGTTATCCATGACATTTATATGAGCAAATTTTCTAGTATGTTCTACTAAATGTTCAATTTTAGGCTATAACTGAAAAATTGCTTCAAGAATTTTTTTGGAAACTGATTTTATTATGAGCAAGACAAAATATATTATTCAAAAGAAAATTGGCAATTTCATTAAAAATAGTAATCCAAAACATTTCCACTTAACAAATTAATGTACAATTAAATTAAATTAATGATCATGTATAAACCGATATTCTTTATTCCACAGAGTAGAATGTTTATCATTCATTCAGCAACGTCAGGCCGACTTAGTTCCAGTCGACCCTGAGGATATGTACTTGGCAACTAAAATACCGAACCAGGACTTCGTAGTTTTCCAGGAATATAGGACTAAAGAAGAACCTGAAGGTAAGGTTTCCTTAGACGTAAATTATGTCTACTTTCGTGCTTTTTAGTGGTGCATGAAAAAATAAAGGTTCGCTACCCCTGCGTCACAAATCTACCCAAAGCATACCCATAAAACTTGGACAGAGCTATTTATATTTTTTATAAAACCCTACAAATTTATATTATTTTATGAAAATTGATTCTGAACTGAACTTTACGCTACTATATAAACAAATTGACGTAAGCAAAGTTACGTAGCCACAATAAAACAAGAGGTATGCCTTTTTATCAATACAATTTTATAACCCGACATACCACAATGATTACATTATTTCTTTCGTAACACTACGAAGATTGATAATAAAAAAAATAATGTATTTTGGTCGTCGACCGTAGTTTCGTAAGTACCCAAACACGTTGAATACTTAGGTGAATTCGTATGCACAAGATATGAAATAAGATAAGAGAAACGAGAACTTAGATGGGAGAATTCCGGAGAACTTGATTGAGTAATTTTGGAATTAATTTTATTAAGTACTTTTGCTGGAACTTGACCAGCTACTGGTATCATCTTGCATACTTGAAAATACTTATTAAGTAGTGAGGTTAACTGAATTGTTTACAAGATCGTTTTACAACTCGTGTTTCAATGGATTTTTTATTGGGTAATTGTGTTTTGTCTTCCTTATGTACATGATTACAAAATGATGTTTTTTTTTTCATTGAACAAACAAATGAGGCTTCGTTGCATTTTGATACTAATTGCAGTACGTGATTGGATGAGTAACAATAAGTCTGGTATTATTAGTTATTCTAACATATTATTGACTACTAGCTTCTGCCCACGGCTTCGTTCATGTTACATTTGCGGTAACATATGCCTTCTTTTTCATATGAAGTTTGAAATGTTTTGCAACTTCAGGAAATATTAAAACACTTTTTTCTTTATCCTTAATCGTTCCCCAAAAAACAAAGTTTCATGCTTTTAGATTCAAAAATTACGGACCTCAATTTTTTTAAACAAACGAACAACAAAGCAAACTTTTTTCACCGCTTCAGAGGTGGAATTTTAGAAACGTTAAAACACTTTTTTTATCTTTAATTGTTCGCACAAAAAGGAAAGTTTCATGCCATTAATTCCAAAAATTACGGACATCTACACAAACTTCCACCACTTTTTCTTTAATTGTGCCCCAAAACGAAGTTTTATGCTTCTGGGTTCAATAATAACGGTTTTCAGTTTTGATTTTCAAAAAATCCTTTGTTAGTGCGCGTTTACGTTTTAAATAAAACATCCGTGAAAAAAAACAGCTTTCGATCTAAAGGCGTTTATGATGGGCGTTTATAAGTCAGTCAGGTCTTCTACTTTTATAATTATATATAGATAAGCGCTATTTTATCAAAGGTCAACCTGGTCAAAGCTGTTGAAACATAATATTACTATAACAACTTTCGACGTTCACGACAGATCGGGTTGCGTAATTTTAATAGGAGAAAGTACCAGACACTTTTTATTATATCAAAAACATGTTTGACCTTATCGCCTTATTTGTTTCTATCATTATTATTTATTCATTATTAACTGGTTTAATGATTATGGTATGCACTACTTGAAATGTTTTTTTTTTTTAAAGTATAACCACATTTTCTCTCTCCCTCTATTTCTCAATCTTGATTTTAATTATAAATCTTCTTTCTTTGTTTGAAAAAAATTCAGTTTTTCGTGAAAAAAATTATATTAATTTAGTACTAGAGTATATTATCGTTATACATCAGTGGCGACAATTGTGTCTCCAAAAAATACTATACTATCAAATGTTGAGTGTGTAGCTTTTATTAGTACTAAAAAATAAATTTTTAAGGTATAGACCGATACAGTAAATATAATATGGCATAAATTACACAGTAAAATATGGTAACTCGAAACTTCATACGTTTTCCTAATTTACAACATCATATACCGAGCCCAGTTGAATATTCATGTACCGTAAATGTCACTAGCATAGTACGTACATGCTAATGGCATACATAAGCATTAGAATTCTAACCTTGCTAGATAAAGATGGGGTCTCTACCTCAGAGACGGAGAGGGTACTTACAATGTCTAAGGTACTAAGCCGCAGACTATAAAGCTTGATATCCTCTTAAAACGTAACCTATAATAATTACTACATTTATGCAAATATTATATTCTTTGTAGTTGGGTCTCTATTAAACTAAACCTCTAACATAAAATGCATGCTTGTTTACCCCCACTAACATAAAAGTACATCATTATAAATCGATAAATAATTAATAGTTACAAAACAAAAATAATCTAGATACATATAAATAAAATTGAAGCGTCTGTTTGTAATTTTGAATTAATAGCAAATGAAAGTATATAAGGTAATTACATAACAAATTTTTTATTTTAATTTTTGTCTGTCTGTCTGTTTGTTCCGGCTAATCTTCGACATGGCTGGACCGAATTTAATGGGACTTTCACTGGCAGATAACTGATGTTCTAAGGAGTGTAAGCTTGACTTTTATTATAGAAAAAGAATTAGGTTTGTGTGCAACAAAGAAAAATCAGTACACCTCGCGAACGGAGCTTCGTAGGCAGCTATTATTACATAAAACAGATTAAATGTAATTACGATTAATATGTATAATTTAACAATTATGCACTTTACTCGATATGGAGCGCATTCCAAAGCATTTTCCACGACTCCCTTGTCTATGTACTCAAAGAGATCCTTGCAAATCTAATAAAATCTAGAATTGGTTCAGTTCACGAAGCATTGCAAATATTAAAGTTAGAAAATGTTTTTATTATTAATTATTAAATATTTGAATACGAATTGTTTGTTCAAGTCCAAGACTTCACTTAGTGATAGACATACGATTAGGCATAGGCAAGAGGCCTATTTAGGTACCACCGCAGATATTCTACCGCTAAGCAGTAGTGTGTTTTGCATTACTGTGTTTCGGTTTGAAGGAAGTAGCTAGTGAAATAACAATCCAAAAGAGATTTAAGAACTAACATCTTGAGGTTGGCCTATTCGCCTATTGGCCTATTCTTGGTGGTTAAAATCAGGTGATTTTTCCTAAATTATATAACAGTCCAGTCATCAAATAAACATTTGTTTTCTAAATAATATTATTTAACAAACTTTGTAAGTTAATCTTAGTTAAGGTTAAATGCAAAAAAAGTATGGAAGAAGAATTTAAGTAATAATATCTTTGATCTCACGCTTGGCAGAGCGTTGGTCATGTCGGGGGCTTGGATACAGCCCATTTGGGGCACGTGTAAACACACACCTATGTTTACAGCTTACACTGCTTACACACACCAAAACACACAAGTTATAATATTGCCTACTTCATTCCATTTAGGCAACTCCTTATTAAATAAAATAATATTATGTCTTCTTATTTGTTTATAATAAAATAGTAACGAATCGCCTACATTTCGGTAAAGATGATCTACAACACGCTTTCAAACGTCACACTTACAATTTTAACATATTTAAAAAAAAAAAAAAACAATTTGAATGCGTACATAAACTCACATACAAAAATCGTTTAGTAATCTTATATAATCTTATATAAGTTTAAAAGGAAAAGACTTAGGCCATGGAATTAAAATTCTATGCCTAAGGGTTTAAGCTTTCTATAAACTCCTACCTACAAATATGATTTTTTTCACAACTGATGTTTTTAAAATGTAAATGTAACAACCAATAAAGGATTCTACCCTTATGACAACGTTGTGGCGCAGCGGTAGCGAACCTGCCTTAAACGCCACAGGTCGCGGGTTCGATTCCCGCTCGGAGCATAATATGTTTGTATTGACCATGCAAGCATATTTTCCGGTCTGGGTGTATTTGTCCTTGTCCTTGTATATGTTTCCGTACCCCCACACGGGATATCACTATCCTAATGGGGGCCGTTGAGTGTGTAGCGTTTAAAAAAAAAAAAAAAAAGGTGGCGAAAAAGGGGTTGTAAGTTTGTATAAACTAGAAGCATGAACTTTATTTTTAGGCGAAGAATTAAATATAAGGACTCACATATTTTAACATTATCTAAAATTCTAACCCTGAAGGTTTGAAATGGGGTTTCATTATTCATATTAGTCATTATTCACACGGGCAAATCCGCTGGCAGAACCTAGTTTTATTATAAATTGAAAAGCTTCATATCGTTGAAATAAGTTTTATTTCTAAATTAAATTGTTTATTATTAAATAAACACTGAAAGCTCTCTTAATTAAGTAGTCTTTATTGCTTCGTTCCAAAACAAAAGAGTCCAGTGAAATTGTTTTATATTCAAGATAATTAACAAAGCGAAGCCATTGTGTCTACGCAGAAGTTGTTTTCTAATATTCTATTCACGGACTGCCTTTAATTACGTTTCACCTGTTTAATTATCGAGTTTTATACTTTTTAGAAACCAATTGTCTCATAAAAAGATTAACTCAACTCAACTTAAACTCAAAATATTCTTTATTCAAATAGGCTTTTAAGCACTTTTGAATCGTCAAATACACAGTCTGTTATGTCCGTCTAAGTAAAGCTACCGCCGATTCGGAAGGTAGATTCTGCAGAGAAGAAACGACAAGAAACTCTACAGTTACTCTTTTCAAAAATAATCACATTACATTTGTCAAATGTACAATTAAGCTATATATCCCGCATGAAACTCAACGTATATTAATTCCATGCCACATTATCTGCAATATATTCATTAACGGAATAATAAGCTTTATTTAGTATTAAGTACTCTAGCGTACAGATACTCCAGTATAATAACAAAATAAATTATTTGTACTATATTTCAATTAAAGGCTTTTATACCAGTTGTAATACAACAAAATAAAAATAACTTGCAATCAGTCTCAAAACTAAAACTTAAATATTTAAAATACACAATTTCATAAATTTAGTATAACTCTAAATGGTCAAAAGGTTTTTCAGATTTTTAAATCGAAATATGGTGCCGTTAGTTTGACATTTAGCAGATACCACAGTTCATACCAAATATTTTCAGGGGGCTCACCATGAACTCTTATTCGATTATAATGTAAACTGAGCTGCATCGCTATTTTTGTACCATGCCATGTAAACGTCATGGTACCATACAAAATCTGAATCGTTTTACCACCTGAATTGAATGACATCTCATTAATATTATTACTAAAAATTCATGGTAGTCCCCCAGTATGATAAAATACATTAAATTTTATTTAAATAACCATTTCATATGTTTTAGGAATAAATTACAAGAGTTGAAATATAAAGCTTAAGTTAAATAGGCATTTCAAAGGACTGAATTAAGACGTTTAGAAATAACATTAGAATTAATTTAGAATACTCAGTTCGAAGTTAAACTCAAGTAACAAAGTTATTAAGTTTAGCGAAATAACAACAGTTTGTAGTTTAATACAAATTGTTAAACATTTACCGAAAAAGGTCGAAATTCAAACTTAGGCAGAGGTTTATTTGAACTTTTAAAGACATTAAAGCGGTAATTTCCAAAATGGTGACCCCTTGAGGTCTGCAGGAGATCCGGCACGGTTGCACGTTAGCGAAAACAAAATGAGGGCTTTATAAACTTTAAATGGGGATCCACGAAAATTTTACTAGCAGCGACGCAAATTTCCATCATTAGATCTAATCTTCACATATTCTGAAGAACTGTTTTTAAGGTAGTAGAGCCTGCTCCTCCCAGCGCAAATGGGCTGGCTCGACCGGGGAAGTACTACCCTCTCACGGAAACAGTATCACTAGGTACTGTTGCGTTTTATGCGATGAGTGAGAGCGCCGGAGGCCCAATCTCTTTCCCCTTTATTCCCTTCCTTTTTTCCCTTCTCATTCCTTCCTTCTTGTTCCTTAGGTTGGCAACACCATACTTCAAGTATCACAAACGTTCATAGGTTACGGTAACTGCTTACCATCAGGTGGACTAAAAAAAAGTGAAATAAAAAAAGTTTGGAAAAATCGTAGAAATGTATCACCAGGTTACGGAAACCAAAAAAAATTATTGTGATTAATAAAAGTATGGGAATCTTTGCCTTAAAATATGACATTTTATTCTAGCGGAGTTTCGTTACGAAGCGGTGATAGTCGTCCACAAGGACCTCCCGATCAATAGTCTGGACCAGTTGAAAGGTTTGAAATCTTGCCATACTGGAGTCAACAGGAATGTCGGATACAAGGTAAGCTTAAACTAATACTGTACCCGCGGCTCCGTTTCCTACACAATTATTAAATATAGTATTACTTATTATAGGTCCGTTTTTTTTATTCATTGTTTAAATAAAACTAGCGAATTGAGATCCTCTTGAACAGAAAGGTACATAAAATTTACTAATGAATGTTTGTATCAATGAATCAGTTATTTAATTAATTAAAATCTGGCAAACTAATAACATCGATAGATTTTTTAAATTTGATAAATTAGAAACTTAGGTAATCAATTTTTAAGTATAGGTCTAGAGACCTAGAGGTCTCTCTAGCAAATAAAAAGGAAGAATACAACGATTGATTTTTATTTAATTAAAGGATCAACAATTATTGAGATAAGTGTGAAAAAAGTCAATGTAGTAAATATTTATTACCTTAAAACAAACCTAAAAAATACTACAAAGTAAACTGCCCAAATTTAATTTTACCGCTAAAATATTCAAAACAATCAAACCGTTGGGATTTCGTTATACTTTCACACCGCAACGCTTTCAAAAGGACCGCGTGCCAAAACTATTTCAATTACAAGTTGAAAACCTATTTCCGATATCCGCTAACTTATAGCTGGCAAATATTTGAAGTTACGCCGAAAATACCGGAACCGTATGTAACTTATCATATAAGTAAATTGCTCTTATCCAATGAGTTACTGGTTCGCCCTTAGGGTTGCGGAGGTCAGGTGCCAATTGCTCCGTTTAAAAACTAGTAACCTGTAAAATCCGGATAAGAGTAATATGCAGACCCTGGTTAAATAAAATACCGGGAATAATGATAGGACGAAGAAGTATGTAACTTATCATAATAACATAAGCATATAAATTAAAATATAACCAAAAATAAAATAGCATCAGATATTCAGAAAAGCTATTTCTTTAAGTTACAATAATGAATCTGGAATTTTCTACAAATTTAATAAAACTCATTGTCCTCAGAGATAGCGACAAATAAATTTAATTTCGACAATACAAAAGGACGATTTTTTTGTAATATCTGAATACGACTGCGACAAGAAATGAGATTTCTTTTATTACTACAGACTGATTTGAATTTTATTGCTATGGCATCTTATACAACTTTACGCTTGAAATATTTGTAAACTAATTTTGTTCCAAGAATAATGATTTATTTGATAAAGGAATTTTTGATGCCGCTGAAATTAAAATACTTTTGATAGAATAATTTACTTTAAAAATTATAAAAATAGCGAATAAAAAATGCAAAGGGATAACCAATTAGCGCTTGTCTGAAAAACGCACAGTAAAGGGTTTTAGAATCATTAAGAAATAGCTTTGGAGATAAAATTGAAATTCAAAGCTTGTTACAAAATATTTACAACATAAATATAAGAAAATTAAATGAAAAACAAACGAATCCGTTTAAATTTTTTTTTTCTTTTTGTATTAATTTAACATCAAATATCATACATATTTCAGTTTGAAATTACCATTAAACAATTTTAAAAACAACTACAATTACAATTGTAGAAGCCTTAATAGCTCAACGGTAGAAAGGGTGACTTCGCTCGATTAACGCGAAAGACACGGATTCAATCCTGACCCCTTTGGGCTATTGTCGTATCCACTGCTAGCGCAAGCTTCGACCTTATTTGGAGGGGCAATAGGAATATTACTAATGTCTGGAAAAAGCATTGCTAGTACTCATTTAAAAAAATATTCTAAAAAATTATACACTACGGTAAAGTTTTTTCGTCCATACAAGAATCAATTAACGAAAATCTTTTTGTCAATGGAAAACAATGACGTATTTTTTTTAATAAACATAGAATTAAATTTTATAAATCTATGGTAAATCTCAGTCAAAATATAGGACAGGAATTCAGTATTACAATGTTTATAGATCCCACTGACCATGCTTATGAAGAGATCAGTCTTCCCCAAGATGACCGATCGGACGATTTCACCAAAAGAGAATGAACTCCGTGCTCTTTCTACGTTCTTCAAAAAATCCTGCATCGTCGGCGATTGGTCACCAGATCAGAAAACTACTTCTGTTTGGAGTAAGTAAAGTAGTTAGTAGTAGAATAGTATACATATCCAATTCCCAGCATTTTCATTACGTATTTCTGAAAAATTTTCCATTTACCTTTCACAATTTACTTTCGTTTCATCAAATATTAAATAAAACCTGCGAACAAAGTTTTGGAACGTATTCATTGTAAGGGACACAGGATTAATTGAAAAAGTTGTCCCTGAGCTGTTTTATAATTTAGAGTTTTACGTCTTTTACCCGACTGCCGGAGGGTAATGTTTTTCGAGCGTATGTATGTATGTATGTATGTATGTATGTATGTATGTATGTATGTATGTATGTATGTCTATTTCTTTGTGACGCTCTACAGGCTAAACCCTTGGACGTACACCGACTTATAGGGTATCATTAGATTCGTCTCAGTTGTGAGAGTGACATAGGCTACATTATTTTAACATGGGTTCCGCAGAAGCAAAGATATTCAAAGCGGAATATCACAGTTCGCACAGAGCTAAAATCTGACGATGTTTCCTTGTAGAACTCGATAAAATAAGACGAAAAGTAAATATAAAATTTTTCGATATATTGCTTAATTTTCGAGATATCGATGATTGTAGTTTGATTTTTTTTTTTTTTTGGCCAGTGTATACCAATTCCACTCCCAATGTCTAGAATAATTAATTAAAGCGTTTTCTTTAAATAAAAAATACGGCATAGTTATATAAATAGGTAGATTAATAAAATAATTAAACTTCTAAAACGCAAACTATTATAATATATGATGTTATTCAATGTATTGTACAATTAATAAATAATTAAGTAACTAAAGTAATAAAAATGTATATATATATATATATATATATATATATATATACACCTAATCAATTATTAATTATATAACTTATATATATTGACACATTTTATATATTGACACCGTTGTGGCGTTGTGGGTAGCGAGTCTGCCTTAAGCCTCGACGGTTGCGGGTTCGATTCCCGCTCGGAGCAGATGTTTGTATTAATCGTACAGGCATGCTTTCCGGTCTGGTTGTGTTTGTCCTTGTCATTGTGAATGTTTCCGGACCCCCGACACAGGATATAATTATCCTAATGGGGGCCGTTGAGTGTGTAGCATTTATTTATTTATTTATTATTTATTTATAACTAAAAAGTTTGAAATAAAATAAATTATTAAATGAAACAAAAACCCAACTGCATTAATAATAATTCCTAAAAAGCTAAAAACAAGCTCTATAATGACTACTATAATATAAATATTTCTTTAATGTTAGTAAAGGTACTGCAGACGGGGACAAGCTGATTAATCAATTTGTAAATTGATGATGGAGTTTAAAGGGAAGTGCTTAAATACGGAAAAATATAATAATTATGTTTTATTTCAATGCTTGTCCCCGTCTGCAGTACCTTTACTAACATTAAAGAAATATTTATATTATAGTAGTCATTATAGAGCTTGTTTTTAGCTTTTTAGGAATTATTATTAATGCAGTTGGGTTTTTGTTTCATTTAATAATTTATTTTATTTACTTGTCTTTTTGTTTTATTGACATTGAGAAAAAATATTTAGTTTATTATGATATTGTTTACACAAATATTTGATCGAAATTTTTATTAACTAAGTAATGCTAAACAAAACAGTAAGCACTCTTGCAGAAGTCTTAAAAACACTTTTCAAACATTCTATTTAATTCCAGAATTTATTATAAGTTGGAATAAGTAATTATGAAAACAATCATTAATCATCGCAAACGGAAATTATAATAACTTACGATTCACTTTCTTTAATTGTTGAACAAAAACGATTTATTTCCCGAATATTCGACATAATTTATACTTCACAAAGTTCTAAAAAGCGGGTACTTTTACCCTACTTACTGTTCTCGATCAAGTTTATTTAAGGAATAAAAGACGTAAAACTTAGCCCGGCAACAGGTGGCTCACAGAAATCATTACTTTGATTAAGAAGTTCTGAAACTTGCTGAATAAAGAAAACAGTAAAGCATTTAAGATTTCGGTACAACTTTACCAACTCTAATTATGTAAATTTCATTGTACATTTACTTTTCAAAGAACCACTACCCAACTTCTTCCAAACGTAACTTATCTTAACTTAACTTTAAAACGAAAAGTCAAACTTTTTGAGACTTAAAGGGTAAACACAATATCCCACTTTAAAATTCACCAAGAACATATTGCTGTTATTGTTTTAAGTTTTTTCTAAGCAGAATCGACAGTTTTGTATAAAGACAAAATCCAGTTCCAAAACATTTGTGTTCCTACATTCTTATGCTTTATCAGTAGGACTATTGTCAAATAATTGTAATAATGTATTATAAGTATTTCCTTTTTCCACAATATCTGTTTGACATATTACTAGTTCAAAAATCAACAAACAATCGCTCCAAAACCAGCGGCTTAACGCACTACTAAAAGCGCTT
This sequence comes from Hestina assimilis, assembly GCA_023373885.1. Taxonomy (NCBI): domain Eukaryota; kingdom Metazoa; phylum Arthropoda; class Insecta; order Lepidoptera; family Nymphalidae; genus Hestina; species Hestina assimilis. Next base: position 12,219,398 of record CM041751.1, on the reverse strand, counting down.
TGAGAATATTTTATCACCGAAATTAAAATCATTATTATTTATACGGCCCTCAGTCTAGTTTCCATAAACGAATCTCTAATTACAGAGAGTCAATACAGCCAACTGTGTGCTTTATGCGAGCATCCTGACAAATGCAATTATCCTGATAACTATAGTGGATACGAAGGTGCCTTGAGATGTTTGGCTCACAACGGCGGTGAAGTTGCCTTCACTAAAGTGATCTACGTACGAAAATTCTTTGGGGTGTGTATTAATAATAACCTGTACCATTAATATTGTAATGAAATTAAAATTGTGCTCTGTTTTATTTATGCTTACTCATTGATGAACTATTAATTTTCGTTATCGTGTGGAAACTTATTAAGGTTGAAAGGCGTCGGGATGTGACGACCCCATCGCCCGCTGTTGGGATAACCTCTGTCACAACAGAGATTATTCCACCAGTGCAATCAGTCACACTGGTGGTAGGTCTTTTGTTGCAAGAGGCCGGCTAGGTAGGTACCACCGCAGTGTCCAATATTCTGTCGCCAAATAGTAGTGCTTAGGCACTACTGTGTTCCGGTTTGAAGGGCATTGTACGCTAGTGAAATTACTGGGCGAACGAGATTTAAGAACTAATATCTCGAGGTTGGCAACGCGCGAGTGGCACCTACTAATGGTGCTGCAAGCGCTCATAGGCTGCGGCAGCCACTTACCATCAGGTGGGCCGTATGCTTGTTTGCCAACTTCTAACATAAAAAAAAAAAAAAAAAAAAAAAGGTTATTTTAGCCACGTGCGTATTAATTAATTTTTTTATTAGAATGTCGCTTACTTTCTAATAGTAATGCTCAGCTTCATAGGAATGGGGTATTAAACTTCTTGTGACCATCAGCTTCCAGTAGGAACAATCCCCGCTAACCAATCATCAGAGAACCCTGACGAGTTCGCATATCTTTGCGTGGACGGTTCAAAAATGCCAATAAGAGGGAAACCTTGCTCTTGGGCTGCCAGGCCTTGGCAAGGATTGATTGGACATTACGATGTTCTCGCAAATTTGTCTCCTTTGAGAGAAAAGATCAAGCAATTAGCTGAAGCTGGTAAGTTCATTTCTTATAACTTCTAATTCTCCTTGATGATTCAATTGACAATTCCAAAAATTCCAGAAATTTAAGAAGTTTTTCATTTTCCTTGTCGAGAGCCAATCTAGCGGATATCTTTTACGTTACCAACCCATGGAACAGTATGGAAGGGATAAGAAGGGAACAGATGGTTATTGGAAAAATGTTATTATTCCTTAAATGACTTTTAAATGATTACATATAAAAATTAAAATATATATTAAATGTAATAGTTTGTTGTCCATTAAACATCTCAGATGTTTCATTTCAGATTATTTAAGAATATAACTAAAATTTTTATAATTATTTTTATTATTATTAGTAGCTAATCAATTATTCACAATACTTCTTATGTAACTTTTATATAAACTCATTAACAAAATTGTAATTCTATCCTTTTCTTTTATTCCTCAATTAGTTGTTTAAGATATTATTAGTGAGTTGGATAAAATATTGTACAAATTATTTAAACATTTTAAACATTTGAACGCTGGAGACAGCAAAATATGTTGTACTTATGAAATGTAGATATATCAAGACCTTGTATTACCATATTTCCATCAAATAAATCGTATTATTATTATTATTATTATTATTATTATTTAATTTTCGTATTTGAACACAAAATGGTGTAACTAATTGTTTTTCACTTTATCGTTGTTTTGTGTAATTATTATTTTCTTCTTTCATCGATCAGTTAACTTTATAATATTCCTAGGTGCTAGTTCCCAACCGGATTGGTTCACAAAAGTCTTAGGTCTCTCGGATAAGATCCACCACGTCGCCACCAACATACCCATCAAGCCAGCCGATTATTTGAAGAAGGCCAACTACACTGAGGTTATTGAGAGGGGACATGGACCTCCTGAACCAGTTGTCAGGTAACGGGTTACGTTTTGGACTTACAAACTACTTAAACCAATAACAACAAAATCTTAGTTCTAATAAATTGAGGATTATTCATATATATATATGAAGATGTTTTATTTAAGAACACAGAAAAATTGATTGTATTTTATGAATAATACAATTTTATCAATTTTTTTTACTTCGCTAAGGTGAAATACATTTTGGTTTAACATTTTACCATGTTGTCCATAAATATTTACTAGAGTAAAATAATCAGATCGTATAAAACCTAAAATGTTCTTACATCTTTCGGTCGAGGTAACGAGCTTGATCACTACATAGTATAAAACAAAGTCGTTTTCTGTGTCCCTATATCCCTATGTATGCTTAAATCTTTAAAACTACGCAACGGATTTCGATGCGGTTTTTTTTAATAGGTACAGTGATTGAAAGGACATGTACAAAAATAGTGGAGAAAAAAAATTAATTTTTGAGGTTTCTGAAAGAAAGAAAGAAAGAAAGAACAAGTTTATTGCAAGCACAGCTGAGTACAATTAAAAAAAATACAAATATATAAAAAAAAAAACAATAATAAAAATGAACAACAAAAAAAACAAAAGATATAAAATAAGTTTAAAAAAAAAAAGTAAACATAAGCTATTAAAATAAAATAATACCGTGCTGTGTTCCAAAATGGCTACCATTCAGCATTTGTTGGGTAAACATACCCAACACTGATTTTCTATGGTAGCCATTACGTTTGTCGGGCTGTGACAAATTAATATATTATTTTCTAATGTAATGTCGTAAATAATTACATTTAACGCGTGCGGACCACGGGCAGTAATGAATTAATCAAACTACTGGATCGATTTTAATAATTTTTTCAGTTAATGACATAGGCTATATATTTTATACCCGTGCGAAGCCGGAGCGGGCCGCTAGTATATTATAAAAGGGGAAGCAGAATAAACGTGTACCATACAATGGTTTGATTGATGATGTGTATTCTTATATTCCAAAATATTATCGTCATGAAACAGGTATACTGACGGTATAATAGCAGACACAGTGTTATAACACAAACAAAGGCGTGTATGAAATATTAGAAGATTTTCAGTAGCAAAATTGGTTTAATGTTGGAGAAAAAATCAGAATTCCTCATCGATTTTTTTCCTTTTTTAAGTTTATTTTTAATTTTATTTATTAAGAAAACAAACAGTTTCATGACACATGAATAAGAACATTAAAATATTACAAAAATCAGTAAAGTTTCCGCAGTAAATCATGCACATACAATAGAATACAATGCAGGTAAAAAAAATAAGTTTGTTAGAGTTCAGATAATAGTAATATGGTAAGTATATTGTAAGATTGCGGAATTATGGTTTTTTAATGAGTTGATTTTAGTGTGGCTTTTAAGTTTACAGCAGAAATCTCAGTTAATAAACGTCAATCTTCCTTGAGATTTATTCTCTTTGATGAAGAGGTTTCAAAGGTTCAATGGAATTGTCCTGAAATTTAAATGGAATACGGTTTTGTGCCCTTTCGGATAAAAATTAAATATTCATATCGGGATAAAATATTCGGTTTAGTAAATATTAAATTAGGTATTATTAATATTGAAAACAATTAACCAACTACAGCATAAAACAGGTACAAAAATATGTGAATCCATAGACCGGGAATACTAATGAAATCCTTTATTGCATACTTACCTCATTACCTCAAATATTTTGAGGAGTTCCGCTCAGACGAATAGATTACCTCCTAATTTTAAAAAGGAATAAATACTATCTCTCCATTCTACTAAAAAAGGCTTAACTTTTTAAGGCACACATTTACAAGCTTATTCTACAACACTGTTCTTCTCTTTTTACTTTCTTCCAAGGCATAAGAATTTTTAACCGCTAGGTATTACTTTGGTTTGGTTTGGTATTTACTTTGGTTGAAGATATTGTGTCATTCTAAGACTTTATGTTATTTATCTAGATTATGTGTAACATCCGACGTAGCACTTGCGAAATGCCGATTGATGTCGGTGTTCGCCTTCAGCAGAGACATACGTCCTAAGCTCGATTGTGTACAGGAAGCCTCTGAGGACGATTGCCTCAAGAGCGTAAGTTTTTTAGAAATCATATAATAACCGTTCTTCTCTCCAGCATTTCTAGCAGTTTTTCCACAGAGATTGCGCTTTTTAAGGGAGACAATAAGTCATTGCATTTTAGAAAATAATGTGCAGTTATGGTAACAACCAGAACAAAAAAAATTGTAACATACCCAATAAAGATGAACTGGAAATTGAAACCCTGACTTACAGCTTTAACACCAGACTCATTATCACTACCCTAGCTTTATTTAATTTTAAAATAGATTATTATATTTCTATGGGTCCTCATTTAATCAAACAATATCACCCAAGGTACGAGACAACGGATCAGATCTAGTGTCAGTGGACGGTATGAGGGTAGCCGGAGCCTCTAAGGACTACAACTTACATCCGGTATTCCACGAAGTCTATGGCGAAAAGAAAACTCCCCAATACGCTGTCGCGGTTATTAAGGATAATTCACCGATCAACAATATTGACGATTTACGAGGAAAACTGTACGTATTCCTTGGACCCACTGATTGTCTTCTCCACCCCACTATACTCTACTTTCGACTTCGACTTAAACTTTTGTAAAGAGTTTGGCTTCCAGATGTACTTGTAATATTTCAAGCTAAGTTTTCCATACAAAGTTACCCCTCACAATAGAGATCTTGCAAAGTTAAAATGGACGCAAATAAGCAATACCATGTCAACCCACACGAATGTCATTTCGAGAAAAACGCGTTTGAAAATTTTTAACAACTTGCTTTATATGATTTTTTAATGTATTGGTCAATTTTTTGGGAATTTCAAGATGTACGTAAGTTATTTACTTATTTTCACATAAAATAAGCATACAAACTGCATATTTCGTATATAATATAACCCAACGTTTCAAATAATACATAAATTGCATGATTAAAAAATGGCTTTTTAGAAGTTTTAAAGCTTAAAATCCTACAAATATTAAATAAAAATGTTCTTCAGACATTTACCAACACTTCCTCATATATAACTCAGTTTTTTCAATTTTGTGGGTTGACATGGTATTGCTTATTTGCGTCCAAATATGAACTGTCTTTGCAGACACCAATTTCGATAAAAGTCTACTATTCATATAATGGCTGTTTATCATACCAGTTTTATTCTTCTACCTCAATATTATTTTCGGCTAATTCACAAATTAACATATTAGAAAAATTATAAAATAGAAATTGGGTCCCAAAAATTTTGCACAAAAAGTTTGCTGCAACCAAAGACTTGAACCTGCCCTTTCATACAGACAAAATGTCACAGACTCGTTGGTGCTCTTTCGGAAGTTCAACACTAACCCGTTAACTTTTTTCGGTTATGTTGCAAGCTTGTAACTAACTTCATTTCGGTGCATTGGTGTTGAATTTACGAAGTGGCATCGACGAGTCTGTGACATTTTGTTTATGAAAGTCATTCCATAGTATATATATATGTATATATATATTTTTTTACTAAAAATATTTGCAATGCTTTTTCAAGGCATTACTAATATTTCTATTGCCCCTCCAAATAAGCTCGAAGATTGCGCTAGGCTGCGACAATAGCCCAAGGGGGTCAGGATCGAACCCGCGACTCTCGCGTTAACGGAGTGGAGTCGGCCCTTCTAGCATTGAGCTATTGAGGTTTCATATCCATCCATTCCATAATCACAGACTTACTATATACTAATATAGTAAGTCTGTGATTACAACCAATTTTTTATCAGATCATGCCACAACTCCTTTGGAACATTTAGTGGATTCCAAGCACCTTTATATTATCTTATCAACAAAAACAAAATATCTTCGGACAATTGCGTGAAGAACTTTGCCGATTTCTTTGCGGGATCATGTCTGCCCGGTGTCGACAAACCGGAACACAATCCAAAAGGTTTGTTACCATTAATTCTCAATTCTTTCTAGAATTTTCTCGAAATTATTTGCCAGTTTCTGTATCAAGGTATAACAGGTTTGCTTGTTTTTCTCATCACTAAATTGGAAACAAGGGAACGGCCTGCCTGATTGAAAGCAACCGTGGTCTATGTTCACGTATATTGATGATGATGATTATTGTGATGATGATGATGATGATTATGGTGATGATGATGATTATTGTGATGATAATGATGATTGTGGTGATGATGATGATTATGGTGATGATGATGATGGTGATTGTGATGACAAATTTAATTAAAATTGATATTTTTATTATACGTAAATCTTTATTCATCATAAAATCTAATGCAGTACTATACAAGATATTAAAGTAAAATTAAATAACATTTATTGATGATAGGTGAAGATGTATCGAAACTGAAAAAGCAATGTATTGCAAACAACGCTCCTTGGAAATGTCTACAAGAGGATAAGGGGGATGTGGCGTTTGTGTCAAGTGAGTAATGATATTCCTTAAAACAATATAATAAAAATATAATAATATTATAAATGTGAAAGTTTGCATGTCTGGATGTTGGTTACTTTATCACGCAAAAATTGCTGAATGGATTTTGATGAAACTTGGCACACAGATACATTTAATACAGGTAATGTTCAGTTCTTGTAGAAATATCATAAAACATGCTACAGGAAATATTCAATTAAAATTCGTTACAGATGTTTCAAAGGATGATTCATTTCTCTCTGGAACCAACTTTAACGTCACTGCGAACAAAGTGGTGGGAAAATGCCAGTAGATAATACTCATATAATTGGAACTTTACCAAATTAAATTAATTAATATTATTATATTTGATAAAACATACCTAGAGGCTAAAGCATAAAGTCATACTTCATAAAGACCAAATGTCATAGACTCGTTGGTGCCCCTTTCATAAATTAAACAACAACCCAATCAAGCAAAGTTATTCACAACTTAGTTGTACCCAACACAACGGAATAAAGTTACGGATTAACGTTGAATTTACGAAGGTGGACTAATGTGACTTTCACAATTTGTCTGTAAGGAAGGTGTCGTCTAAAGTATATGCTAATTCTATATAATGTACCTACCTATAGGTATTTTTCCCATAAATTTGAAGAATTTAATAATAATAGTATTAATATGATTATTTCAGGTACTGATCTATCAAAGTTCGATTCCTCAAAATACAAACTACTTTGCCTGAATCGAGACAACGGTGGAAGAGATAGTCTATCCAACTTTGCAACTTGTAACATCGCATTGGCTCCGTCAAGGACTTGGTTGTCGGCTAAAGATTTCCTATCTGATGTATCCATCGCTCATACACCATTGAGCTTGGCCCAATTGTTGGAGACAAGGGCTGACTTATTCAACATTTATGGGGAATTCCTCAAGAATAATAATGTTATATTTAATGTAAGTCACGTCTTGATAACAAAATCCAATAAATGTAGAATTAAATCAAATGCAAAATAGTACCCTAAATCAAACTAAATGTAATTTTTTTTTATTTTAGAATGCTGCCACGGGTTTGGCTACAACAGAGAAAATTGACTTCGAAAAGTTCAAGACTATTCACGATGTGATCAACACTTGTGGAGTTGCCTAATATATAAATTTAAAATATATAATTTTTTTATATTTTGTGAAAATGATTTAAAAATAAAACAGATCTGATTAAATTAACTATTTAAATTTTATTGCTTATAATAGAAACAAATAAATAATACCAAAACAATTCAACAACTATTTTCACTATTAAATCATTTTATTTATAAGGCTGCGAGGAGAAGAGTTATGGCAATAGTTCCGGCAAGCATTGAATATCCTGTAGTATAAACTTCCTTGATAGTCAAACCTTTAGCGGTGTCCCAATACAGATGTCTAATTCCATTTGCGAAGTGATATCCAAATGGTGCAGCAATAGCTACCTTTGCTAATAAGATAGTAGCTGGTGATAAATTGAGGCCTTCAATCATTGTTATGTAGTGAGAGATATCATGTGGTAGCACAAGAGCTCCGAGACCCAAGGCTGTTGCATATCCAGAAAGAATAATACCTAAAACAAATCACAATTTAACATGTATATAATATAAAAAAATGGCAATAGGAAAAAAGTTATTTATATACAAGGAAAAAACATTTAGTAATTTTTTACTTGCTTTTCTAATGTGTTTAAGAATGCACTTTACAATTGGATACTAAAAGCAAACATAAGTTCTTATCTATCTCTTTTAATTACCAAAGTAATTATGATAATTAAGAAATAATAGAAGCAGGTGTCAAAGCAAATAATTTTAATTTAAAAACTTACCAGCAGTTCTGTGAGTAATTGACAGAACACTAGTCAGTTGGAACTTATATATGGTCAAATGAGGTGATAAAGGTCTGTTCAGCCGCTCGTTTCTACGATCGTGATGTTCCACTTGCGGCGGTTCGAATTTCTTAAATGTTATCTTAGGAATTGCCGCAGCTTGAGCGTACGACACTGTTCCTAAAGCGGTGCGAAATTTGCCCAAGTTTCCTAACATCGAACCACTAGCTAATCTGCAATGAAATTACTATTACAAAACCTTGAACTGGAAATGTACTATAACAACATATTACATAATAAATAAAAAGTCAATACATACCTGCTGCAGCAAAGTAAAGCCATTATGTTCTGAAGTGGAAATTTGGGATTAAACAAAGGTGTAGTTTTTATGTGTTCTTACTATTAATAATATTTAATTTCTAAAACAATTCCGCACCACGATATCGATAAAAACAAGTGTGAACTGTCGAATAAACTATTTGTCAATGTCAATATTGGCTGACGGCTGGGCTGTCAAATAAATGCTTAGAGGCATTTACAAAGCTTGCTATAGGCCTGAAAATTACATAGCTCTTATAATTTCTAAATATAAATGTGTAAAAGAGAATATTGTTAAACAAAATATGATCATCAAAATTGATAAAATATGTTTCATAGCTATCACACAATTGTTGAAATCTGCAGGTGAACAATATTTGAAAACCATTGAAATGAAGTCAAGATCTACAAAACAATCTTTATAAACGAAAATAATAACAGGAAATGTCAATTGTCATTTAGAGTGAATCCAAAATTGGAATTTCGCTTATCTTTGTAGTTTTTAAATGATTCGTTTATTACTATTAACAGCGGTTACTGGCTTTTCTAAAGCAAACTGTAGTACTGCTGCTGTTGGTGCCGTTACTATGGCTCTCAAAAGTGTAGATTTTGAAGTTTTTGGCGTTGTCCAAGGAGTATTTTTTCGGAAGGTAAGTTATACAATTTATGTATTATTATTTAAAAATAATTAGGTTTTCATGCCTTATTGACATCAATTTTAAAATTTATAACTAAGTTATATTTTGAATGAGTTAAGGCATTATTCTTTTACTTCTATGTACTTAATATCTTAAAAACTATTTGCAGTATACAAAAATGCAGGCAGATAAATTGCAGCTCAAAGGTTGGTGCAGGAACACCTCCCGCGGTACAGTTGAAGGTCAGATGCAAGGACCTACAGATAAAGTGGAAGAGATGTAAGTTTCTAGAATCTTATTTTATTTTACACTATATAAATAATAATTTATCTTAGACTTTCCCTTTAAAATTACTTGATTCATAGGAGACATGTAGCTATACATTGAAGAAAGTACTACTGGACTAGAACCATTGATAATGTAGAAATCTAGATAAAATATCCGTTTTTTCCTTCCTTTCTTAATTCTTCCTTTATTCCCTTTTTCACCTATTTAATGCAGAATCATACCACTGACGATCCAACTGCTTACAAATGTCTCTATGGCAACTCCTTACCTACAGATTTTTTTTTTTTTTTTAGAAATTGGCAAACAAGCATACGGCCCACCTGATGGTAAGTGGCTGCCGCAGCCTATGAGCGCTTGCAGTGCCACTCACGCGTTGCCAACCTCGAGATATTAGTTCTTAAATCTTGTTCGCCCAGTAATTTCACTAGCGTACAATGCCCTTCAAACCGGACCACAGTAGTGCCTAAGCATTACTATTTGGCGGCAGAATATTGGACACTGCGGTGGTACCTACCTAGCCGGCCTCTTGCAACAAAAGACCTACCACCAGTGTGACTGATTGCACTGGTGGAATAATCTCTGCTGTGACAGAGGTTATCCCAACAGCGGCGATGGGGTCGTCACATCCCGACGCCGGTAAAACGACGATGATGAGACGATGTTAAACCAATCACCATATATATTTTTTTTTTGTATATAAAGTTTTAAGAATCGACTATTATACAGTTGTGACAATTAACCCCATGGGATATCAGTCCAACCATTTTGAAGATTACTTGAAACGAACAGATAGACAAACAAAATTTTTAAATTAATTCTTGTTACAACTACTGTATATACTTTCATTAACATTTAGTAAAAAGCTTTTATTTTGACATTTATAAACTGGCCCTTCAATGTTATTTATTTGTATAGATTGTAACTCATTTATTATTATATTATACATTTTAAATGTAAAAAAATATGTCACACATACACTTAAATTTACATAAAAGTAAAGTTAAAATAAATAATGTTATAATTTAAAAATACAAAAAGATATTGTTTTTATATTAACACACACAACTGCACATAGTATACTAGTCAAGTACACTAGGCAGTGGTAGTGTGAGACTCTGACTCGGCTTAATCTAACAACAATACCTACTTAAACTCAAGGGAACCCTCATTGCCATAGTGGGAGGTCATGGGGTGGCAGGCCTCTGTTTTCGGATCGGGTCCACATGAGGATCTCCTCGCTAACCCTCTCCGCGGCCTCCTTCTGCAATATAACGGTCTCGCAGAAGGAGACCATGGCAGACCAGGTCCTCTCGTCCCGGAGTGAGGCCCCGATCACGCTCGGTAACGAGGTCTCAACCCACTACCGCCATCAAGGCATGGCGTTAGTTAGCCCATGCGGCGCAGTCCGTAAGAGTGTGGAAATTGATAGAACCCCAACTGAGACCAATGTGAGAACCCGGCTATAAACGGTTCAACTATACCACTGTACTTAGCAAACAAACATACGGCCTGCGTGATGGAAATCATCTCGTATATGCTTGCATAGCATTAACAGAGGTATCACCGCTCAATAGTACCTAATACGAGGGACAAGGGCGAGAGAGGTGAAAGAGTTTTGAACGTTCCGACGCTCCCACTTCACGATAATCGAACAGCACGAACACTTTTTTGGGAGGGTAATACTTCCCAGCGGAGAAACAACAAAGGCTCTACTGCGACTAAAAGATAAGATTCGATCAATTTGTATTCAAAAGTCTCAATAGCTCAAAAGGTTCATAGGTTAAAGAGCTGAATCCGCTCCGTTAACGCGAGAACTACGGGTTCAATCCGGAGACACTTGGCCTATTGGATATGAAAATAGCCCAAATATCTACTGACGCAAGCTACAAGCTTATTTCGAGGAGGATAAGAGTAATGAATTGAAAAAGCATTGCTAAAATTCTCTAAGATATTATGAGTATATTTCTCCAAGAATATCTCTAAGAACAGAATGATATTGTTCTTAATATATCACTTTTTTCTCTTTAATATAACATTTTCTGTTCTCAAAACTACGTTTAAAAGTTTCCCAAGTAAAATCCTGTCCCAGAATACATTATAATGTTCTCTGGTTGTCTAGAGCCAGTATAATAAGAATCAAGATACGCCTTTTCTTGAGAAATTTATTATTAGATTTAAAAAGCTTTCAAACCAGAATCATTGGCACGGTATTTCATTTATTATCTACTCCATCCATTCCATAATAATTTTTATCAATTTTCAAGGAAATTAGATTCCTATCCATTAAGTTACTTGAACGAAATATACCTTACTTTGTCTTCTTTAAGATGTTCCTTAATTTTATTCGTTAAAGATTCAGATTCTAGGAAACTTTAAATCTACTTAGTCAAGGATATTTATGCAAATGTTTATTATTTCCTCATCTCTTTAGGAGAACAGTAGAGTGCTGTCTTCTTAGATTGGTATAATCGCATTTACGTTGCTTCCGTAAAGAAAATATTCTTCATTTTACTTTATTACCTTCCTTAATCAACCTTCTTAACTAAATATTTTATGCGTTGTTTTAATGATCAGGGTAAATTCAGAATTTTCACAAAACAACTACATACAATATAATGTAAACCTCTGCGCCAGACAAAATATATGTTAATTTAAATGTTATCTTAGATATTTGTTTAGTCTGTAAATATATTAAAATTAAATTAATTGAACAGAATTCGTGAAGTGGCTTCATGGCATCGCCTATGTTTTCAAAATTTATTTTTCCAAATATTACCTCAATCGATCCAAATTTAACTAGGCTCCTAGTTTTTGCATGGAATGGTCGTCAACTTCCTCCGGAACCAACCGGACGAATCAATGACTCATATTCCAGCATAGCATCTACCAAGAGATTGAGAAACAAAATCTTAACGTGATCTCTACAGAGCAATCGTCATACCCATACGTATAAGACAGATGTAAACACCTGCTCGGAATGGGATTAGAACCACTACTCAGATCAGCCTACTTGTTTTATGATTTTATTTGGTAGCATTCGGAACAACAGAAAAGTCCAAGCAAGTCTAAATTATGGGTAGATGCTAGTTATTTATAGAGCTTTGAATATTAGGCGAAATGTTTCAGGTGGAACCTAATGACCAATAATAGTAGTGTTGTATTCAGGGCACGCTTCAATTAATTAATTGGCTCTTGCCAAATATCTCTTCGGCTCGCCTTTTCCTTTTACTAAATCAAGGAACACCATTATCAACTTGTTAAATTTGGCATGCATTTTATTTAGATACTAGCTGTGGCCACGGCTCTGCTCTTTTGGTCTACAGAATTACTGCTTAGATTTATTATTGGGAAGAACTTTTATTCTTTTTCTGAAATAAAAGTAGCCCTAGTCAAGGCAGGTTCGCTGCCGCTGCGCCACAACGTCGTCCAAAGCCCTACCAGTAGTCCTTATAGCATCAGCTATCTGCCAATGAATGGCAAAACTGGTCACACCGTTTCATAGATTCGCGGGCACGGCAGGTATTGTATACGACTACTAGCGGACCCGGCAGACGTTGTCCTGCCTCTATAATTATAAAAACTGGGACCCCATAGCTGCGCCCTCTACTGGGTCCAAATTGTGAATATAAACCATTCTCGAATACACTGCAACACACAAACAATTTCATAAAAATTGGTGCTGCCGCTTAGGAGGAGCACAGTGACATTCACACGTACAGTAGAATTATATATATAAAGATAAGGAAGTGATTCGTTTTCTTATTAGGATAAAAACACATATTCATAGTTTCATGACTAGTTTAAAAATGAACTTTACCGTTGAGCGCTCTGAGAGTTCTCTTCTGCAACGGTAATTACCACTAACGATAATTGCAAAACCCCATTTAAATGATTTAGAGCTATTGAACGATTAGATAGAATCGTTTCATTAACTTTTAACACTAATTAGTTTTTTAAACTAGTGCTTGAAGTACTAGCAGTACTTGTTCTTCTATCATACCTAAATTCTTTCATATGATAACCCAACTGTGCCCGCGGTATCGCTCCCGACTTCTGCAGAAATGTTGATCATTTTTTCTCTTCGCGAAACCCAAATTAGTTGTCTTAAATAAGAATGGTCTAAGTTACTTATAACGCTAGCTATCTTCCAGCGAAAGTTTCATAGAAAATAGTAGAACCTTTTTTGAGATTAACCGGAAAAAAGAACGAGGTAAAATGATGTTTTTTATTCAATTTAATAAGGACTTGGCACAGGCTCTGAAATTGAAGCATGATATTTATTTCTACTTTCGTTTTAACAAGCAATTTAACACTAAAATGTTATAAATAACGAATGTAATAAGTTCAGATAACAATCAGAGGCTAAAACTAACTAAAAAAGCCCAAATCTCATTTGTTTGAGTTTTCTGGCAGAAATCCATGGAAAAATTTGTCACATAGCCATTACGGAGTTACATACATGGGAACAATTATGCCTTTCTTTGCCAATTTTGGTAGTGCTATATAGCTGATTCACTGTTTGGTATGTTAATACATTGCTTAGATAGCTGTTTAGTTTGAAGCAAATAATAAAAAAAAAACAATTAAAAATAAGCTGTTGGTTCATTCATCAGGTAATTTTTAATTTAGAATTTCATTTTTCTACGAACTTCCAATACTACGGTAGCTTATCGAAATATACTTCTGACAATTATGCCGTTACCTACTTTCCAGTTTCCATAAATAAGATAGAAAAGAATTTCCATCGCCACCCTCGCCCTCTTTCATTATGAAAACGCCTTAATAGCCGACATTATGCTTTAACACCCAAGATATATATCTCTAAAGAGAGCTTCGGTGTAAGATTCCTATTTTTATTTCTTTGGAATGTAAGAAATATTTTTTGAATACGCCTTCACTTAAAGTTAATAAGCTTGCTCCATTATTAGAAACAAAACTAACTACCAGTCAATATCATTACTAAACAAATTATATATGCTTTTTTAAGTGAACATTTTTCAGGAAAAACTGGCTGAAGAACACGGGGAGTCCAAGTAGTAGAATTGACAAAGCCGACTTCAGAAATGATAAAGAAATATCAGCATTTAGTTTTAGCAATTTCGATATTAAAAGCGACAACTAATTATGCCTAATATTGAATTACTTAGCAAGTTAATTTTATGACTAAAATGTCTCCATGTGATATTAATTTTACCTCCTAAACCAACTCTAGTATTCGACTGAATATAAAATGTTAAAATAAAAACTTGTTTTATTTTCTAATTTGCATCAAAAAGAGAAGGTTTTTTGCCATCCACTCAGGATCCTACAGAGACAAATTTGAAACGCAACTTTATTTCCCAAGGCCGTAATAAAAAGCCCTCGTTTCGTATGTAATGAACATGTAAAAATTGTAACGCACTGGTGTCCATTACGGAGACCTAGAAACACACAGGACCACAAAATTCATGAAATTGACGATAAAATGAAAGCGAACGATGCTTGTGCAAGTATTCTATTTGATGTCCCATATACGAGCGAATGTATACCAGTAAAAGGTAACATTAAATCATGATTTCCTAGTTTACGATGTGGAATACGCCTGAAAATAACCTAAGTTATTTACTTTTCACGTCCGGAGCGGCAACTTCGTGTTTATTTTTGGATGATACTCACATAATTAACTAAAATGTAAGTTATTACTATTACAAATTATTTTTGAAACAATCTGCCTTAATTGTTGACACTAAAACATTAGACTGACACTCAGTTAGAAGACCCCTTGTCACGTCGTTCCAAGAAAAAAGTGCTTTCTACGTCTAAAATAACCTTAACAATGTAGGTGTAATGAATCCAAAGTTCGTGATTATTATTCCAGGAAATGTTGTATGTTTGTTCTGAAGCGCCCACACTGTAAAAATCTGTTTTTGCTCTCAGCTGGCATTTTATATCGCCCTAATAATCCAAAGTAAGAATGCTTACTTTTGGAAATTAAAATATCAGTAAATCAACTTGAATTGTTAATAATTTTTAATTGATTAAGTTTTGAAAATTTCGGTATAATGAAACGAATTTTATTGTACTAGTTGACAATGGCCTACGACCTTGAAGGTTTTTCCGAAGAGTTCGACTCGAAGGGGTAGGAAATGATTACGTCCAAGTCAGTAACCCGGGCGTGTGTTATTGATGGGAGCGGGCGCGAGGGGAGACGCAGAAAGTGGGTCAGGAGGGGCGCGCAGTCGCGCGGCACTGCGCCCTCAGCCTCCAGCCATGGCGGACGCGCCGCCAGAGGTCCTCGAGTTGAACGTAGGCGGCGTGCACTATGCCACTACACGCGACACGCTGTTGCGCGAGCCGGATTCGCTGCCGGCTGCCGCGCTCCGCGATCCGGACCATCCGCGCGATGCTCGCGGTCGCATTTTCTTTGACCGCGACGGCGTTCTTTTCCGCTACGTTCTCGATTACCTGCGAGACGGTGGCCTAGTCCTGCCGGAGTGCTTTCGTGAACATAAACGCCTGACGCGGGAAGCTAGACATTATAGACTAGTGGGATTGGAGAATGCAGTCCGAGAGGCTGATCCACGTCCGCCGAACCGTGAACGCGGCTGTATCACCGTGGGCTACCGTGGCAGCTTCGCATTTGGCCGCGACGGTCTCGCAGATGTAAAGTTCCGTAAGTTGTCACGTATTCTGGTCTGTGGAAAAGTGACGCTATGCCGGGATGTATTCGGGGAGACACTAAACGAGTCCCGTGATCCAGACCACGGACTGGCGGATAGATACACATCTCGATTCTTCCTTAAGCACTCTTTCATTGAGCAAGCTTTTGATATGCTCCAAGAGCAGGGTTTCAAATTGACAGCCAGCTGTGGGAGTGGAACGGCCGGGGGTGCAGCTGAACTTAAGCCGGGAGTAGACTCGGAGGAGAACCGCTGGAACCACTACAACGAATTTGTTTTCGTACGCGAGTAACATCCCTCTAGATTGTGATACAATGTTTGAGGCACAATGCTTCCGTGGCACTGCCACAGCGATTAAACGTAATGTTTAAACAATCCAAACTATATAAAGACCGTAATTTACGTATTTATTACTTCCACTATCAATATGTATATCATCTTTAACTTAATAAATTTTCTTAAATTAATTTTATACTGTTAACTAATATTCTCGAATGTTCTACAATAGATATTATATCTTTCAATAAAGTACAGACAATTATTAAATTATAAGTATACATCTAGAACAAGTATGTATTGAAAAGTTAAAGACATGTTTAATAGGTAATAGACGTGTAGATAAAGCGAAATTAACTGTACTCGTGTATCAAATAAGTAGCTAAATGTAATTGAATTAATGTATAAATATTAAATGTAGAAGTTATTTAACTTTTAGAACGAAACTTGTGTACTGTAATAGACCTATTTCTGAACCTCTATTTTTTTAAATAATTTTATCTTACCATGTATTTTGGAATTACGTGATTTTCGAATAAACTGTCAAGTATAATTATAAATTCTCGAGGTATTTTCTCAAGATTCCTTAAAAAATAGCATTAATTTCACGCTATAAATTATAAACCCTGTCTACCTTTGTACTGACCGATGCGTTGTGATCAACCCATTTTCTACTCTATAGTCGTTTATAAATCTTTATAGATATAAGTGAAATATTGTTTGATTAAAAGTTTGATTGAAAATATTTATAAAAAAAGCGCGAAAAAGGTACCTAAATAATAATAATCACATGCAGATAATACTGCCCAGTAGGCCATAATGAATGTTAAACTTTTGTAAGAGTAATAAGAACCCTATTAAAACTTCGATTATTAAGATTCAACGGGAGAAAAAGTTTTGAAAAATATCGCTTTTGCAACCGAAGTATCTTTAGCTAAGAGTTCTCCGCCGTAGTATCAATTTTCTTTAACATTTTAATGTATTCGTTATTTGCACAGGCGTGGAGCCAACATCGAATTTACGATCGTAGCCATATCACTAGAATACAGAATAGACTTAAGCTTGCATTTGAAAAAATAAACTAAATAATAACTAGACAAAATCTGCTTATTTAAAAAACTCAAAACATTTAAAGAACACTAAAATAGATTATTATGCAGAAACTTGTGAAGAACACAGTTAAGTCTAGAAAATAAGA
Source organism: Hestina assimilis (assembly GCA_023373885.1). Classification (NCBI taxonomy): domain Eukaryota; kingdom Metazoa; phylum Arthropoda; class Insecta; order Lepidoptera; family Nymphalidae; genus Hestina; species Hestina assimilis. The sequence goes on along the minus strand of CM041751.1, from coordinate 12,201,736 downwards.
TTTGCAGATAAATTCGGAGTGTTGGTATCAGCAACAATGTATTCATTTATTTCTTTTTAAAAGATTAAACTTCTTAAGATTAAGATATAGGAAAATTACATAGCGCCATAGAATTATTACACATAGAAGGATAGAAGACGCGCGAAAAAACCATTCATTTAGAGCGTTATAATTATGTCTATGATAATAAATAATTAATTTGATTGAAATGTACTTTTGAGTCCTAAATTTTCTGAAATTTAGGGACTTCGTTTAATTTTCAACATTACCCGTGCGCTTAGAATTTTTTGTACTGAAGCACACATTGTTTGTACCAGGATTGTTCGAAACTGGGGCTCTATGTGTAATAATGATATCGATAAAGTGAATAACAGCCGCTTACGCACAGTTACATTTGTAAACTAATGGAGTAATGGCGTTTACTAAATGAAAAAATATAGAATAATTGAAGTTGTGTAAGTCTTAGAAATTTGCGAATTCATAAATAAAACAATATAGTATATAATAGTTCAAGTAAATTATATCTCAAATATCCACTTTCAGTAGACTATTATCTAAACCATTTTTATAAACTTTTCCATTCTTTGAAAACATGAAACATGACGTCACAATTCCATTCCTTCTCGTAAATTTAGAAACTACTTACGTCATTGCATAATGGAAGTAGAATCTAAAACTATATTCTCAAGTCACAATAAAGTATTTATTATTACTTTTTGAATTATAAAGCGTTATTAAAAACTACCGTTAATCATCGAATCGGCCTTGTTAAGGTTACTTAAGATTGATTTGTTTTAGACGACTCTATTATTTTGTTTAGTTCAATAAAACGAAAATTCATTGTAAATTTTAAAATATATAATTAAACTTCTAGAAAATTCTAGCTAAATCTGCCCATTTTCTGTAATTTAATAATGATATTTATTATTCGAAATAACTCAAATGGGGAACCTGCAAAATTTATTTAAAGTTAGATAAAAAATATTTTAAATCAAATTTATTATAAAATTAAAATTGACATTTCTGCGAAAATATTTACTATGTACCGTTACGTCATTTTTTAAATCAGCTTAATAATTATGGTAAAAATATTATTTATCTGCTATGGAAACAGTTTTTAACAGAATCATATGCACATTTGAACAAGTTTAACAATAGTGTCTGTTTTATGGTCTTGGAATGGGTTTAATGTATATTTTAATTTTTACCTAGGTACATAGAGATTCCTGTTGGAAATTACGTTCCAAATAACCAAACTTGTAATTGAAATTACTTGGTAAAAAATATAACTTTTAAATTACACATTTCAGTAGACACATAAACCTTATTATTATTTAATTATTTATCAACATAATTTCGATGTAAGTGTTCCCCATCATTAAACATTTTTTCCTATGTATTTTACCAATGTTTATAATTAATGCCGACTGTTTGGACTTATTATAATTATACCGCTACATTTATAATATATTTGTTGTATTAGAAAAATATATAAATATGTTATAATTATTTATGTTATAAATGAATTTGGTACTTATGCAATATAAAGTTCATTTAAAAAAACCATAGATTACAGGTACCTACTTATAAAAAAATGTCATCATATTATTAGTATAATATACTCGTATATAGATAATCGTGTTTGAAACGAGTTGAATTGTAGGATAAGAATAATTAATATTAATATAATTTCGAATCTTGACATAATTATTATATTTGAAATTAAAAAAAATGTTTAAGCTGGTCTTGACAACTATCGTAGGATTTTTAAATGATTGTTTCAGGAATAAATTTAGTTAACAAAAATAAATTGTTTCATTTCTTTCAACCTAAATCACCTCTTTTTGCTTTTAAGTTTTTAAGTCAATAAAACATGGACACACAAAGCACCGACTTTTATTGTGCAAAATTTTTTTTGGATAAAGAATATGTTTTTTGAAGTTGTTTTGTTGTCCATTTTTAGTAGATAATTATAAACACCATTCGTTCTAAATTTGAAAGACATATTTTTTCTACTATTTTTTTAAATTTAATAATCCAAATTGATGAAATTTCTGTGAAACTGATCTGAATCCAAAAATCCAAATCTAACTAATTGAGAACCTCCTCCTTTTTTGATGTCGGTAAAGAGAAGAAAAATACCTACAAAAACATGGATTGATCTCGGTCCAGTCAATACTAACTCGCAGCTATAACTTAGACTAAGTTTCAGATACGAAGTTATTAAATTTATTACTTTTGACACAGTAATTACACTTGATCTTGTCTTTCGAGCTCGGATAAGAAAGTTACAGGCGAAAATATTGAAAAGGAAAATATTTTTCCGTAAACCTTGCTAACATCTTTGATTCCCAGCAGAATGTTTTATACCTGAAAAATATAGATTGTCAAATAAAAAATGTATAAAAGGCCAAGGACGAAGTATTCAGTGCCTTATTCTCTTCCGTTTATCAACCCATTTTCTTTTTTTATTGACAACGTTGATAGTTATCACTGAAAAAATTAGATTTTTCAATCATGATTGTTATTTTGAAAACTAGGTGAAAACTAGTAATAATATAAATGAAACAGAAAAAAAATGGTATTGTTTAAATTGGAGTGTGTTTAACATTATGGGACAAAAAAGAATTACTAGTACGAAAGTCAATCAGTAATATTTTTTAATTATATATTATCGTTTCATCATTTTAGCTTACAGCCAGCCCTTTAATTTTGAGTCGATTTTTGTACTATACAAAATATATAAATCTAAGTTTTAAATTTTTCCTTAAATATACAAGCATACATAGGTGCTGTAAGTATTTCTGCATCAACAAGCGACGAATAATTCTTATAATTTATGTTTTCACGTTGGCCGCTAAGAAAAGTGAAGACAATAGTACCCTACGTTCGAGCTAATGACTCACAGAATATTACAAAATGTTATTATTTTAGAAGTTTTGATAAATTATTTTCGAAAAATATAGCTCAAATTCGAAATATTATGGAACTTGTCCATACTACGTGACGCTTTTTTTATCTTTATTGAATACGTGACGAAAACCTGAGACGCCGCTACACCGGCCTTGTGTCCAGTGTGGTATTTTGAAGAATTATACCTTATAACTGTCGTGGGTACGTTCCTGTAATATCGATTTATAATACGGTTTTTTTAATTTTACTCAAAGATAATTCATGCTGAATGTGTCATATTTTTATCACGTCAAACTTTTTAATATCCTTATTATGTAATGAGGCTATGATGTTATTCGTCTGGGCTATCAGACGTTATTGTAGTGTTTAGCTATTATTTAAACATTTAAAATGGCCTCAAAATTGTGTATAAACGTAATATGAAGTCAAAATAATTTTTACTGTTTGTGGTAAACTTACTCTGTCCAAAAAGAGACTATTGCACGTGTATATTATTGAAAAGAGCTGTCGGAAAAAGCACTTTCACTTGCAATTTGAGACCTAATTTTAACAAATCACTTGGTTACAAAACCTGTATTGCATTCTGAAGGAGTGTTTTACCAAATATTACTTCAAGAAAAGAAAGTTAACCAAAGCTCATCAAAACTTATTTTAGTGGGACCCGTTTCAGTTTGTTCAAGATGCCTTGACGACCTACAGTCTTTTACTTACTAAGTGTTATGGCAACGAAATAAAACCTATATAGTTAATTTACAAAAAAATAACAATAATAATTAACTTTATTTGGACCAATATGAATCATATATTTATAGTAATATAAGTTAAGCTTATGTTTCAGTACCTTATTACTAAATACTAAAACTCATTTAACCTAAGACTATATAGATTTATCAACACGTGATGCCTTATAATAAAAAGGATAATGTAATCAGTCACTGTTTTCCTTTATTATTCCTCTGCATAAAAATATTCCACCTTTTCTCACGTTAATATTCATTGACCAGGAAAGACTCACTGATCACCGGTAATAAAATCCTTTGATCGTACGGCGAACCCATTAATCAATCGCTAAAGCTTCTATATACAAACAAACTTTGATTTCATACATTATTCGTCTTTTTTTTTTAAAGAATATTAGCAATGCGTTTTCAAGGCATTACTAATATTCCTATTGCCCTCCAAATAAGCTCGAAGCTTGCGCTAGGAGTGGGTACGACAATAGCCCAAGGGGGTCAGGCTCGAACCCACGACTCTCGCGTTAACAGAGCGAAGTCGGCCCTTCTAAGGTTGAGCTTTGCGTTGGTGATATGAAAGTAAAATTAATTACTCACTCTGTGTTTTCAATATTTAAAGATACGCTGCACGCGGGCCTTTGTTAGTGAATATTTATTACAATACAATTCAATACAAAATATAAAAGTACAAAACCGGCCAAGAGCGTGTTTTTTTTTTTTTTATGTTAGAAGTTGGCAAACAAGCATACGGCCCACCTGATGGTAAGTGGCTGCCGCAGCCTATGAGCGCTTGCAGCACCAGTAGTAGGTGCCACTCGCGCGTTGCCAACCTCGAGACATTAGCTCTTAAATCTCGTTCGCCCAGTAATTTCACTAGCGTACAGTGCCCTTCAAACCGGAACACAGTAATGCCTAAGCACTACTATTTGGCGGCAGAATATTGGACACTGCAGTGGTACCTACCTAGCCGGCCTCTTGCAACAAAAGACCTACCACCAGTGTGACTGATCTGCACTGGTGGAATAACCTCTGCTGTGACAGAGGTTATCCCAACAAAGTGTCAAACTCGCACGTAAAAGGTTTCTTACTATCGTAAAAATATCTTGTATTAGTAGTACTATAAGTGTCTTGTAGATTTAGGGGACCCGTGGGCGTAGTGGGGTAAAAGCAAGGGAGAGCAGCTATACGAAGAATATAATACATTTATTTTCTTTATTTTCCAATTTTTTCGAACTATATAATCAATAACTATTGTAGAGAATAGTCATTTTGCCCTCCTCTAGACCCTAAATTAAGATGTTGCCCTCTCCTGGTCCAAATCCTGGCTACGCCCATGACTGGGGACGCCTTTAATTTTTATTTGTTGATCTATTAGAGTTCAGATACAGCCCCTCTAAGACTAACGGACAATGTAGTCTTAGTAATAAGATTCCGTTGGAACCTTTCAAGTAAAGAACCCTAAAAGCAACTCTAGAAGGAACTACTCTTATTTATGTAATATGTGTTTGAATTGAAGATATTTTGTTTTAACAGCTTTGAAATAAGCCAATACAAAATAAAATTGAAATGGGTGGAATTATTAGCACGCTTCAAAAACATATTTGTATTATTCGTTGCTGACCCAAGGGATATGAAAGAAGAAGCAAAATGAGGTGGTGAGAGTTTGAGCCTCACTTATTGAAAAAATCATACAGGTAAATGAACCCCTTAAGTCTGAAAAAATAGCGTTGGTGTACTAAAACTCCTTTTTCGTATATTCATTCGTCACAGCATCTTTACTGTGTTTAACTGATTAAAAAGGAGTGAAAGAAATAACAAAAACGATCGCCCTAAAATTTCGTCATATCCGTATGTCAGTCATAGGAGAATATTCGAAATAAATCACAATAACATGCGTTGCCAACTCAAGGGTGAGGACGAAAGGGATGAGAAGGTAAAAAGGCAAGGGAGCACAGGGACTAGGAGATTGGACCTCCGGCGCTCTCACTCATCGCACGAAACACAAAACTCTGTTACTTTATGGCAATTTTCTGTGAGAAGGTACTACTTCCCCGGTCTAGCCGGCCTATTTGTGGTTGGAGTAGCATGGTTCTACCATTACTAAACTTATACTAAATTATCTGCTAAACTTATACACAAAAAAATTTGAAGGGGGAAATAGGAAATGGAAGCTTGTTTACGGAATATTACATTAAAGGTACCTCATTAAAAACTGTTATTCATGCAGGTGAAGCCGCGGGCAGAAGCTAGTATATCATTTAGAAATACACAAACCAAAAATAGTTACATCTTAAATACCTACGGCGCCATCTATTTATCATATTCAGGTGTTGTATGTTTACTGTAATTACATGGAATTACGTTTTCACACAGCGCCACCTATTATCTTATTGAGTAATTAAATAGCTCTTTCTAAATGGTCAAAAACCAAACTGTCAAAATAGCTTTTATTTGAGTTGCCATCATAGAATTAATATAAGAACAAGAAAGCTCACTGAAGTAACATTTCTGTGACAAAAGAGAGGTTCCAAATGGTATTTTTGTCCCCATCTAATCGAAACACCATAATTGTTAATAATTGAGGACAAAATACAAACTTGAATCATCTTGATTTCTGCATAATATTAATATATTTAAATTAGAACCAATATATTATTTTATTGGAATATTATTATTTTTATTAGAATTAGCAAGTGGTATTATAGTAATGGCATGTAAGTCGAAAAATATAATAAAATTATATTTATTTTTACGCATTATTTTCTTCTTTCTTCGTCAAGAGAAAAATTAAAAATACTTTTTATTACTAAAATAAAGATAACATAACTTTATTTTTAAATGTTAAATTAATTACAATTGATAAAAATTCAGGAATCGTCTTTGAACTTAACATTCCAGAGTCATCCTAGTTCTTATAAAACAAAATTACTTACAGGTGGAAAGATTTACCACAACCTGGATAAAATTTATTCTTACAACCAAGCATTTGTTCAACATTTTTCTAAGAAAAATCAATTAAAAAGCTTTGAAGAGCCCAATCTATGATTTGAAAATTTGACGTTACTATTGTAACCAAAATAACGCCAATTTGTTGGTAAATTTTGAACTGTGTTGTCAGAATAATAATAATATTATTTCCTTTATTTAAAGTCATTTAACCGAAAATGGTGTATTATAAAGGCTTATTATATCAATCTTAATTATTTATTATGACTTATTATATCGATCAAAACTATTAATTTTAGTAACAATTGTTTTTAATTATAAAAGACTTTCGTTAAGCCGCAAAAATTATAAATATATTCGGAAGTTGTGTAACTTATCAAATTATTTTTTTATAAGGGCAACCTGTGGGAAAGAGACACGAATACCATTTTGTGTGTCTCGTTCTCGAATAAATTTTCGTATATGAAATATTGAAAATTGAACCAAAAATTTTAGCTTAAAGTATGAGTTTATTTAACATTAAATTACAAGTGATTGTTCATAATCTTATATTATTTCTATGGTTGCCATTTACACAATTTTTTTCAATGGACGGGAATCAACGACTTCAAATATAGAATTCAATTTATATAAAACTAGCGGCCCGCTCCGGCTTCGCACGGGTATAAAATATAATAGCCTATGTCATTTACTGAAAATGATTAAAATCGATCCAGTAGTTTCGATTTATTTATTACTGCCCGTGGCCCGCATTAAATGAATGACGGAATGAAATTTACGACATCACATTAGAAACCTCAAAAACTATTATTTTTTTCTCCACTATTTATTGGATGCTATTATACATATAAAACTTCCTCTTCAATCACTCTATCTATTAAAAAACCGCATCAAAATCCGTTGCGTAGATTTAAAGATTTAAGCATACATAGGGACAGAAAAAGTGACTTTGTTTTATACTATGTAGTGATTAGCGCATTCGTAAAAAAGTACTTAATTGAATTTACCCGCTATCGCATTTTTTTGCCAGGATTAAGATATGGATAGTGGTATAATTAAAAAAGTGTTTACTTTTACATCAACGATTTACAAATTATTTAATTCCACACTCCAAATCTCATTTATACATTTCATAAATAGGTATCTATTTACAACCCAAAGGTATTTACACCACAGAATCACTCAATACTAGTATATTTAATATTAAGTATCACAAACATGAAAGAATTATAGTTTCAATAAAAGGTCTACTTGTTAGATAGCAGTCAGGCTGACATTCTGAACCACATGTTGCTACCTACCTAGTGTATCCAGAATGTTTGAATATATATTGTCAATGGCAATATTTTATAAATTGGGTACATTAAATACAAAAATAAATTAGTTATTTAAATTATTAAATATATAATAAATTCATCAAAAAACTTTTTTTAAATAAAAATGAACAATGTACTATTTTGTGCATTTTAATACAAAATTATAAAATGGAATTTGTCATCATTTTAATAAATAAATAAACAAAACTTAACCGAATATATTGTACAGCATATTATGTAGATAGTGAGTCTATAATTATAAAATATTCTATATATTTATTAATAATTAATATTATTTAAAAATGTTGTTCTTATAATACTTCAATTCTTCTATGCTCTCCTTGATATCGCTTAAGCATCTATGTTCAAACTTTTTTGTAGGTAACCTTGAATATTCCTTTTGGTACCATCTTTTAGCCAATTCTTTTATAGTGCTCACATCAACAATTCTATAATGTAAGTAATCATCAAGTTTGGGCATATATTTTCTTAAAAATAACCTATCCATATATACACTGTTGCCACCTAATGGACATTTCTTCTCAGGTACATATGATTTCACAAATTTCAATATTTGATTTTCAGCATCTCCAACAGAGACTTTAGATTTACGACTAGCCTCTGTTAAACCACTCTGAAATAAGAACAATAATTCTTAAAATATAAAAATTATAGTTATAATGAAACTGAATGAGCCTCTTAAACTGAATTATATAAAAATAACCTATAATAATATTAAAAAATTATATTACAAATATTTATCTTTTAAAGTCAATACTCTTTTTTAGAGCAGATAGCTAAGAATAACTTAAATATTACCTTTTATTTTATTTTAATTTAATTATTAATGCAGGAAAGAATACTTATATACTTGTATGAAGCTATAGAACTTTAAAAAAAAAAAAAGAAGCATAGGTACCTCACCGTGGTGAGCCACGCACCAGGAATTCATTTTACTGAGCACTTCATCTGGTTGATGTACTATTATATTAGGTCCTTCAGCAATTATTTTCAAATCTCCATCAGTTATTAAACACGCTATTTCTAATATATGATCCTGATTTATATCAAGACCAGTCATTTCTAAATCGACCCAAACAATCCGTTTTGCACCAGTTTTCACTTCGTTCAACTGAGAACTCATTTTTACCTGATAGACTGTAAGGTAAATTAAATATATTAACCTAACCTCAAAATAACTATTTTATTGATATTATTTTACAAACTAACAATGTGGCTTCATGTAAACTTTCACTAACTTTCTCGTACATGACATGAAATGTTGTCGCCAAAAAAACATCTTCAATATCAATAAATAAATTAAAGCATATTAAAAATTTAAAACTTCTAATCTTCAAACCACAGAGCATATCAACATATGCTTCAAACTAGTTCAAACTTCAAAACTTAAAACCCACCTGAGCCCAGTATCATACCATGGGGTTAATAGGAATTCAAAGTTGAATCAGGAAAAACCATAGGCATATAAAAATAGACCACGCTCGTAATGAGACAATCGTGTAAGTGAACGTTAGGTTCAATAAAAAGAAAATTAATGATAATCGTTATCAGATTTCTCTAACGTGAATGAGGTGAAGCGACCTTAAACCACCCACCACCTTAAACGACTATCATATTGGAAAAACTGGAACATTATTTCTGCCGTAAGTTTCTTCCTTTTTGTTTCTTATGCCAATATACATGTTTTTAAAAAATAATAGTAGATTGTATTGATTGTACATTTAAAATGGCAGTAGTAATAAATGCAGAACAAACTGGGAAATTATTTAATATTTAAGAATACTTTTTTAACCTTTAATCTAGACATGAAAAAAAAGGGTTAGACTTATTAGTGTGTATTAATTTTCTGTTTTGTTTATCTATTGAACAAAAGAAATGTGTTTAAGTATTTACAATAATGAAAATACTTTTTTGCCTTCGATTAAATGCACAAGTACCAACCCGTAGGACTTCTCCCTATTAACCTCTAAGGTATCTCCATCGACCCCAAATTTATTTCACTTATTTTAAATGATACTCTTTAACAATAAGACTAACTGAAAAGCATGTACCCTTCCAAACAAAAAATACTATCCAAATGTCATCCAGGCATCTGCCAGTAATCCGTCTTTTTCGAAATTGGTAAAAAAATATAGATTGAAGATCCTGTACTATGATTATATTATTTAGTTCTCAGCAAATTGGTTTTATTTTAACTCTAACATTAACATAATGCAGATGGTGGCAACCATAACAAATTTTATAACAAAGATTTTTTAAGTGATTATGAAATCAACTTTATTATTTTTTCATATCAAATTTTATTACAGTAGCAAGTTCTAATATGTAACGTACAATAACATAATAGTCCATTACTAGTGCAGTATATTTTTTATATGTCTATGGAGTAGAAAACCATCACTCATATTATTCATACCGTATTTGATATTTCCTTCATTCGTAATTCGTAAAGTCCATAGAAATAATATAAAGAACCAGAACAATCACTTGTAATTTAATGTTAAATAAACTCATACTTTATAGATAAATATTTAAGATCAAATTTCAATACTTCAACTACTAAAGCGAAAAATTGTTCGAGAACGAGACACACAAAATGGTATTCGTGTCTCTTTCCCACAGGCTGCCCTTACAAAAAATTAATTTGATATAGTGGTAGTTACACAACTTCCGAATATATTTATAAATTTGCGGCTTAACGATAGTCTTTTATAATTAAAAACAATTGTTATTGAAATTAAAAATTTTGATCGTAATAAGCCTTTAAATACGCCATTTTCGGTTAAATGACTTTAAATAAAGGAAATATTATTACCATTCTGACAACTCAGTTCAAACAAATTGGCGTTATTTTGGTTACTATAGTAACGTCAAATTTTCAAATCATAGATTGGGCTCTTTAAAGCTTATTTAATTGTTTTTCTTAGAAAAATGGTGAACAAATGCGTTATACTTATTTGTAAGAATGAATCTTATCCAGGTTGTGGTAAATCTTTCCACCTGTAAGTAATTTTGTTTTATAAGAAACAGGGTGACTCTGCTATGTTAAATTCAAAGACGATTCTTGAATTTTTTTAACAATTGTAATTAATTTAAAATTTAAAAATAAAGTTATGTTATCTTTATTTTAGTAATAATATTTATTTTCCGTTTTTCTCGTGACGAGGAAAGAAAAAAGAATGGATAAAAATAAATATAATTTTATTATATTTTCCGACTTACATGCCACTACTATAATACCACTGGCTAATTCTAATAAAAATAATAATAGTCCAATAAAATAATATATTGGTTCTAATTTAAATATATTAATAGTATGCAGAAATCAAGACGATTTAAGTTTGTATTTTGTCCTCAATTATTAACAATTATGGTATTTCGATTAGATGGGGACAAAAATACCATTTGGACCCTCTCTTTTGTCACAGAAATGTTGCTTCAGTGAGCTTTCTTGTTCTTATATTATTTCTATGGTAAAGTCACGTTTGATCATTAGAAATACAAATTGAATTTTTAATATTCTAATGAATAATTAATTAAAATAAATATTTATTGTTTTAACCCTTTGATACAGATATAATTAAAATATTCAATAAAATACTCTATTGATGATAGCTTGCTCTGTGGTATAATTCATAATTGGTTTTGGTACTCTTCTAGATTGTCATGGTGCCTAAAGGTTGATTTTGTTTTTAATTTTCATAAATTTTCCTATTATAAGCCCATTTGAAAGGCAAAATGAACAGACTAGTTTTATATCGTTGTCGGTGTTTAAAAAAATCCAGTAAGTATTAAAAGTTTGGCTGACTTCATTAAATAAACATATTCGCCATAACCTTACGTATCATTTGATTGATTATACCATGACTTCATCATTGTATATAATATTTTAAATTGTTTAACACACAAAATTATAATATAACGAAATTATAATCTAAAAATAAGTATGCGAACCCATTAAGAAATGTACTGTCCTGTTGTTTTCACAATGTTTATTTGCATCGATTGTGTTTATCTTTTTCTAAAATTACGTGTAGTTTTTAAAATATATGTTTCGTTTTGAGAAATTCATATCTGACTTAGATTTAATATCCATTCAATCTCTATTGTTACATTTAAGTATAAAAAGTAAAAACATTTATCATAATTCAACATTACAATAAATCTTCTGTAATCTGTAAGAATATTACATAAATAATAGTGTACTTTCGAGTCTAAAAATAATTATATATTTCAGCTTTATTATGGGACCCCAAACAGTACCAAAATTTTCCTTGTATTACATTGTCAAGGTCATTATCCTATTACACAACTCAGCCCATTGGATTGCAGCATGATATAATTCAGAAACCTTTCAATAGAAAAGTTTTCTATCCTGATTATGTAAGAACAATATCAACAAGTAGATATAATTATGAGAAGGAACCCTTGAAGCCATCGTCAAAAGTCGAAGCAACTGTTGAAACTATCAAGAAAGGAATTGAAGAAAAGGAAAAACTTCCCAAGAAGGAAGAAAAGAAGAAAAGCTTAAAACAACGTATTATGGATGAATTACGTCATTATTATCATGGTTTCAGGTTACTCTTTATTGAAATAAGAATATCAGCATGGCTATTGTTCAAAATAGTAAGAGGTCATTCTCTAACTCGGAGAGAACACAGATTGTTAGTCACAACAATTGGTGACTTATTCAGAATGGTACCCTTTATAGTATTTATAGTGGTACCATTCTTGGAATTTACTTTACCTTTAGTTATAAAAATATTCCCGAACATGTTGCCATCAACATTTGAAAGTCGAAGTCAGACAGAGGCAAAACTGAAACAGCACTTAAAAGTTAAATTAGAAATGGCTAAATTCTTTCAAGAAACACTAGACCAAATGGCTCCTCAAGCAAGCAACAGGCATTCAGAATTAGCTAAAGAGTTTTCTGCTTTCTTCAGCAAAGTCAGAACATCGGGTGATGTTGCAACAAGTGAGGAAATCATGAAATTCTCAAAATTATTTGAAGACGAAATTACATTAGATTCACTACAAAGGCCACACTTAGTTGCACTGTGTAAGGTATTGAATGTGTCAACGATTGGAACAAGTGCTATGTTACGGTTTAGTTTAAAAATGAAATTGAGATCATTGTCCGCTGATGATAAGATGATTGCAAAGGAAGGTGTGGATAGTTTGAATTTCAGTGAGTTGCAACAGGCTTGCAAAGCTAGAGGCATGAGAGCGTATGGTGTCTCAGAAGAGAGGCTAAGAAAAGAGTTAAGAAATTGGTTAGATTTAGCTCTAAATGAAAAGGTTCCACCGTCATTGCTTCTATTATCAAGAGCTTTGATGGTTCCAGAACATGTGCCAACAACATACAAGTTGAAAGCAACTATTTCAGCTTTGCCAGAACAAGTTGCTACACAGACAAAAGCTGCCATTGGTGAGAAAGAAGGCAAACTGGACTTCAAGGTTAGTTAAGGTTGCTATTTAGCAAAACATTGCTTCAGTTTCGATATAATTCAGTTTTGTTATATAATTTTTAGGCATATTTTATAATATTTTACTGCTTGGTTTAATTGATTAGTCTGGTATTTTTAGTAAATGAAAAAGGAAAATACAAAGGTAATAATCTAATATATTCTGTATAATTTAATACAATAAAAATTCTAAATTATTTCTTATTAATACCATAATGGTTGCAAATGAGTTACATGTTTTTAAGTGGTGAACATTTAGATTAGATGCCTGTAACATTATTTGTATCACAAACATCAGGGGGATGAGGAGGAATACAATTAGGTCTCTGGTACAAATACATCAATTGAAAAGCAAAACTTGAGAGACAACTTCTTCGGCCGTATATTGTTTTTAAGTACATTCCTGGGCAGACAGGCCCATTAAATTTGCATTGGTCTGCTAATGCAACAAAAAACCCACTTAGTTTTATAATACTGGAACATTTAGGGCCAAATTTATATTACTGTTTCTTTAAATACAGGCTAAAGTGGAAGCCATTAAATTGGAAGAACAGAAGATTAAAGAAGATAAGAAGGAAATGCAAGAAGCAGAGAGAGAGAAACAGATTCTTGAAGCCAAGAAACGTGAGAAAGAAGAACTCAAGGATAAGGCACCGATCCTGGATGAGGAGAGCACTCCAATTATGGTTGATCCTGCACCAATCTTGGCAGTCGACACACCAAAGTCGAAACCTGAAGAGGGATTGTCTGGAAAAGATCTCGAAGTTATTGAAGATGCTTTAGAAAAATTAGGTAAAGTTGGCAATTTTCCAATATTTTTTTTGCTGAAGTTCAAGGTACTGTTAATGTACTTGTAGAATCATTACCCACTTTCTTAGAATAGACATTGAAAATTCTTTTTATAGTTATGATTGGTAAATATTTCCTGAGATTTATTTCTTAAACTATATTAGCAATGATTTTACTTTCTAAAGGCGTTACTCGTATTTATATTAGTTTTCCATTACTAAAGGGTGCCAATGGCACAATATTGCAATTTGTTTGTAGTCCGTCCGTCCAACTGTCCTATACAAGACGGTCAATATTTTTATTTTATCTCCAAATATGTGTGGTTTATATTAGGAGTAGGTATGACAATAGCCTTAAGGGTCACATTTGAACCTGCAAATTTTGCTTTAGAAATCGTCCCTGCTGCATTAGAACTGTTGAAGCTTTATTATTCATGAGAATATAATAAATTTAAAACTATATTTGTTACAATGAATTGTAAGTATAGGATGTAATTGCTTGTTATTTATTAAATATAATAATGTTAGCCAAAAACGATACTATTTCCTGTTAGTCAACCTTCACATAAAATAAGATAATATTTTAATAAAATTTATATTTATTAATTTCGATAGAAATCGCATGTTGGCTATTCCTTTTGATGCATATATGCAAATAAATAAATAAACGCTACACACTCAACGACCCCCATTAGGATAGTGATATCCTGTGTCGAGGGTCAGGAAACATACACAATGACAAGAACAAATGACCCATCTACATCGCTACTGCTGCGCCACAACGTCCTCTGCATTAATTATTTCATAATGTATATAATATTAATATTGTTTTTTAGGGTACCATGTTCAAAGAGTGCTAGCAGATACCAATTATTAAGCCTCCTGAATAGTTAAAAATGTTAAAATTTTAAAATTATTTCTGTTGGCGCAACAACAACTTTGTTTATTTTAAGATAAATATAATTTTGATCTCTTTGAAAATTTAATTGCTTCCATTCCCGAATTGGGCCGATGTTTGTATTGACCATACAGGCATCTGTTTCGCTCTAGGTGGTTATAGTGTTTGTATGGTTCCGGATCCACGACACAGGATATAACACTGGGAATCGTAATACTCAATGATTCCCATTGTGTTTATTATTTTTTATTATTATTTTTGATATTAGTGTTTATTATTTTTGATTTCACAGTAGTTAATGTAATCTTTCTTACCCACAGCTGAACAGAGAAAGTCACTGCTTCTTGAAAAGGAGAGCATCCAAGAATTAAAGTCGGAACTGACGGACTATAGCGAAGACGTTAAGGAGATGGATGAAATAGTTAAGAACAAGCAGGCCGATATTAAACTGACCAAAGGTGCCAGAAGGTATGATATATTACCACTAATACTATACATATAAAAGTATATGAGAATGGGTGGATGGATGGATGTTTGTTACTCTTTTAGATTACAACTACTAAACCAATTTGGATGAAATTTAGTACAGATAGCTTATCATCTGAATGAATACATAGGATACTTTTTATCTTATGGTCTTAAAAAAAAGTACATTTAAACGAGTGGACACATAAAATACAATAAAAAATATAGTAATGTTTATATTTTATCCAATTATGTTATGTACCTCAGTATTTAACCGACTAATTACAGTCATAAGTGGTTAGAAGTTATAATGCGTTCACACGAACGTGATTTTTTTCCGCGTAACATTGCAAGTGAGTTGCATACGCGCCGTTTCTCTTTAGAATTTTTAGAATTTATACTTGTCTGTTAGTATTTATTTCTTCATACTCATAATCATAATTATTTATTGCATAATATTTGTAAGTGTACATTCATGAGGTGTTAATAATTAATTAATAAAAAGTGCTTTACAATTAGCCATGAAATGACGTGCAATTTTTACATTTGTCAATTATATTCTATATAGTAATTAAATTACAATGATCATAACATGCATTAAAATAATCAATAATTTTTCATTCATTAATAATAATTTTACGTTATAAATAATATCTATTAAATGTCATTCTAATAATTATACAATATCAAGTTATATATGCTTGCGTTTATAGTACATATTTTATCGATATTAGAAACAGCTTCGCACTCCAATGGGTAAATACAATTTTAGATTTATTGAAGTGTCATAAAACTCCAATTAAATGCAAGAAATTTCAAAGCAATTTATGATGCGCGCAGCAGCCGCATTTCTACACTAAGGCCGCGTATCGTCTATACGCGGTCTTAGTGTCGAATAAAAGTAATAAAATTTGATTACATTTTTATCATAATATGTTAAAAGTTAGGACATTACTGATTCGCACAGCGTGCGCATATAATACTGTCCTTGTGTTTACGCAAGGATGATGCAATTTTAATACCGAAGAAACCAATTTATTTTTCAATTTGTACTAATGAATGGAATATAACTTTAACACAAAAATACGTTATTTAAATATGAACTTATAAGAATTTGTTGTTAAATTCAATGATAGCGTTAGAATTGTAGAGATTTGCACGAAAGTGAACTGACGACGTAGTGGTGCAGTGGTAGAGAACCTGCCTTAAGGCAACAGGTCGCGGGTTCGATTTCCGCTTGGAGCAGTTGTTTGAATTGACCATATAGGCATGTTTTTCAGTCTGGATGTGTTTGTCCTTGTCATTGTACACGGACCTCTGACACAGGATATAATATAATAGTATAAGCAGACCCTAGGTAAATACCTGGAAATAATGCTAGGAAGAAGAAATTATATTGCGTAATATTGTAATATTATAGAATAATATTGCAGGTGCAAGGGTCGCCTTACAGTGATTAAAAACGGTGATAAATTTCTATACTTTTACTAAGATTCTCTTTATTTGAATATAAATAAAATGTATTATTTGATTACTGTATCTAAATCATCAATTGTTATATTCTAAAGATCAGAGATTCATAAATATCGATTAATATTAATTTATTGCTTATAAATATATTTTATTGCTTTTTTTTTTACAACCAATATACACATATTTACAATTCAATACTCACTATATTTAAAATTAAATGGAGTAAATGAAATAAAATCACGTAAGCTCTAAGTCAAAGCTAAACGTCTGAATTTTAATACAATTTCTATGGGAACTGATCTAAATGTACCATATCTAATAATTCATCATAAATGACAGACTTTTGGGGTGACAAACATAAAAAATACAGCCAAATTGTGAGCTTCCTCCTTTTTTGAAATCGTTGTCGTTAATAACCCTTAAAAAGTGGTAAAATTACATAAAATTTATTAATAAATTACCATCTTTTTATATCGTGCTCTGTCAAATGAGGATTAAAATCAAAATTTTACTGATAAGGCTAAATTATTGAACAAAATGTGTAATTGTGGATCAAAGTCCAAGATCCTACAAAAATATATTTAATAGAATGATTAGTAAAGTAAAATATTTGAAAATCAAAGAGATTATTTTACCGGCGTCGGGACGGACGGGAACAGTACTGCTTAGGCATTACTGTGTTCCGATTTGAATGGCACTTTAGGCTAGTGAAATTACTGGGTAGAGGAGATATAGGAACCAATATCTCGAGGTTGTCAACGCGTGAGTGGCACCTACTAATGGTGCTACAAGCGCTTATAGACTACGGCAACCGCTTACCATCATGTGGGCCGTATGCTTGATTGCCAAATTTAAAATAAATATATATATATATAGTTTTAAATCACATGCCAAGATTAAATTTAATCTCTGTTGTTATTGATAATAACCGAAACTGAAAAACAAGAAAAACACTTGAGTTACGTAGAGTAAACAACATATAAACAAAAACTAAAATAGATTATTTTTTAGAACAACAAAACAGACTACTTAGTTCAATATCGTCATAGGGGTCAAAGACTTCTATTGAGGAAAATATTTATTTTTCCATTTTAAAGTTGGTTTTGTTTAAAAAAAAATCACACTTCTAAGTTTTGAATATGTCTAGGACGGCAGTCTAACGAACTTCAGAATCACTGCACCTTTTCACCTGATTTTGAGGAGTTTTCTGCTATATCATTGGAATCCAAGGTCCAGCACCAATGAAATTTAAATGAGACGACTTGGTTACCGGACTGAACCTAATGCAAAAAGATTGATTAAAATTGGTTCAAAAGTAAAAAGTCTTATTTACTATTTATCCACTCGAAAGACTCGAACAAGGCATTAGCGTATATACTATATATTTGTGTATTCATTTACACAGGCGACTGCGCAACGCCAGTTTGGCAGTCTGACTTCACTAGTATGTTGGTACCAACCAATAATCTACCTAATAATAATACCTCATTCTCTTTTTGGAGTATGTCAAAAACACTTACAAGACCCTTCTAACAAAACAGATATTTTTTTTTAATTTTATGTGCTCTACTGGCCAGTGTCTTCGTGTGGGGGAGCCGAGTTCTGAGACCGTGAAAAAGAGAGCTTTCGCGGGGGCTCAAATTTGATTCCGTCCTTCTGGTACCGCGACTATGGACGTCATCGGGAATGGAGGAAACGAAATCGAGCGCATTCTAGTCGATGGACTCACCCGTCGGTGTGAGCACGTCGTGACGTGTGGAACAAAGGACCTCGTCTTCGCCGGCGAGGACGGTGTTGTGTGCGTGTTTGAGCTGTGTATGGAGCATTGTCTAATATGATCTTATCGTCAGGGTCTAAAAAAAACAGATTATAAATTCAGTATCATTAAAGAAGTTAGCAATTTTAACATTAAAAAAATTTAGCCCATAGTTCAAATAATATACGAAATTACACTAACGGAATATAATAATAATATTTACAGATTGTACCGTGCTGTTAATAACATGATAAGCAAATTAGACGCCGCTCTAATCGAAATTGAGACAAAAGAGAAGGCTCTTCTCAACACACTGGAACAGACGAAGACCGAACCGCAAAAGGCAAAGGAACATTTGATACAGATTGATGAACTGATGCATTCCATTAAGAGTCTACAGAAAGTGCCTGATGAAGCTAAATTGAAGCTTATACAAGATGTTCTCGGGAGGTTGGATGACGATTTCGATGGGCAATTGAAGATTGATGATGTCTTGAAGGTAAGCTTTATAACACTCACTCTATATACACTCTATATAATAACAGAGACGTCAGTCTCTGTATGTATATTAATAGCTTTTTACTAAATGTGAACGTATTTGTCATTTGTAAATTTTAGCGTATGACGCTAAAATTTAGATATTAGTAAAAATATATGTTCCTGTTGTTGGTTTGAACATTGCAATGAGGATCCTTAACGAATTTAGTTGAGAATTCAAATTTTATAGAGAGAAAATCCATAAAATACAGTGCAATTTTATAGATGGGTCCGGCGCGGTTACTGTAATATCACAATGGCCAATAGAGTTTTTAAAAATTGTTTCTGGGGTGGATTTAAAGAAGTGTAGTTATATTTAGGTACAAAGCAAAACTTATACGCAATTATTTTTAATTAATTCCACAATATAAATTAATGGGGATAGCGCACCGACCGATCGGTGCGTCTTACATAGTACGAGTGATAAATATTGCTATCTAAAATGTGTTATAAAATTTTCAATTATTTGAAATTTATATTTATGGGAAAGTTAATTTAACAGAATAGTATTGGTTTCGAATTACTTGTTCACGCGACCTTAAAATTATCTTCATCATCAACCAATAAGGTTTAATATTGTGACTGTGGTAAAGTTATTTTTTTATGTTATGACGGTTGCTTAAAAGTCCAACTGCCTGTCTGATGGTAAGTAGTCACCGCAACCGATGAACGCTTTTGATACTTGAAGTATCACATGCACGTTGGTATGGTATGGCACGTGGGTTGGCCAAGGGATAGGAAGGGAACAGAAGAGGTGGGAGATTGGGCCTCCGGCGCTCTCACTCATCACCCGTAACGCAACAGTACCCTGTTACTTTACGCCGATTTTCTGTGACAGGGTAGTACTACCAATTATTTAAATTTACAATTGTCCAGAAAATATATAAAATTATAAACCATTTCATAATTTCAGATGCTAGAAATAATAGGTAACGAAAACGTGAATCTGTCAGAGAAGCAAATGACTGAACTGATCGAGCTTTTGGATAAGGAGGAGATACTCGAAGTTGAGAGTAAAATACAGAAAGCCTTGGACAAAGCGGAGGCGGCCGCCAAGGAACAGGATAAGACCAGCGAATCTGACGGAAAGGTATTAAATTCATAAAAAAATCATAGACTTTGTAGTGTATGCGCCCGAGCCGCACGCCGTCAGTCGTGCTCTAACCGTGAACGAGTGCGGACGTGCTTGGTTGCTTATACTACGTCACCGGGTATAATCTTGTTTTATCCACGAACATTACAGACCTAAAGAATTAGGGGCCAAAATGCTATATTGAATAGTTATCTATATTAATAATAAAGAGGAAAACTTTGTTTGTTTGTTTGATTGTAATGAATAGGCTCAAAAACGACTGGACCGTTTTTAAAAATTCTTTCACCATTTGAAAGCTACATTATCCACGAGTAATATAGGCAAAATTTTATTTTGGAAAATAAATAGCGTTCCGTAAAATATTTGGGTTTTTCGGACACAAGGTGTAAAAAATCAACCAGAAAAGTTACTTATTTTGCGTACGCTGCCTAAACTATAAAAGATAGAACTATAAAATGTCCTAAATAATTGTAGATCTTATAAATATCTACAAAAAAGTCCGCAACACACTATACCTATCTATGACGAGTGAGGCACAACAACCATTTTTTTATTTAAAAATCTTGATTTTATTGGACTACATTTAAACGCATTTATTTTACTCATACTATTAATACTTATCGAAATAAATTATTTTATCTCTAAATACAGTTCATGTAGATAATATTTGGTCTGTGAGTGATTAAAATTGGACGTGTGGTTTTGAAGTTATGGCGAAATTAAAATATGACGATTTCTGCTGCACGGCCCGTTGCGAAGTGCGGGAGGAGACCTTAGATCTATGAGTAAGGTACCCGCGCGGCTCAGACGCGAAGTCGGCTCCCTACGCAGCGGTCGTGCGCAAAGTCTAATAATTTTCGTGCGATTTTTTTTAGATTTCGTATATCTATATATATAAAAATGAATCCCTATATCCCTTGGTCACGCCATCACGCGTGAACGGCTGGACCGATTTCACTATTTATTTTTTTGTTATGTTTGTTATTGTCAGGAGAAGGTTCTTATGACAAAAAATATTAAATATTAGTATAGATAAAGTAAATTTTAATTTTAACAGTATATACCAGGTTTGTATGGAATCGACGGGTAGGGAAGTTCGTATGGAAAAAATTATATTACTTAATGTTTGTATACAGGCAGATAGTTTATAAGTGGAAGAACCAAGAACGGCAACTCCCAAGGTAACGGGATAAACGGAACAATTTACTATGCACCCAGACGAAGTCGGGGCGGGTCGCTAGTTACTTATATAGTTAAAAAAATTAAATTTAATATCTTCATGCATTTCTCAGTATTTAGTAAGGACCAGGGAAAGGCAAATGCCCCCTCTTACCCATATCTTGATACGCCAATGAATAAATTAATTATGTATATTAATACACATTTTATAATTATGGCCTACCGATTTACCTGTGCACTTGAAATCATTTTGAATAATTTATAATAAAATAAATATAATTAATATAAGTAAAAATAAAAATTAATATTTTTATGTCTGTCCTTTATGCGCTTCTAAGCCATTTATCCGATTATGTTAAAACATTGAAAATTGAAAAATATAAAATTAATTTCCAGAGTCTAGTCGATCTAATACGAGAAGCACAAAAACGTAAAGAGATGAAAAAAGCAGTAGAGAAGTTTGGTGAGCAACGCATCATGCCCAAGAGCGAGGAGATTGTTACCCAGAAAGACCAAACAAAACGACCGGAGAGCCACTAAACAATTGTATTAACATTATTTTTACTAACAATGTAAATATGTTATAATTACATGCGCGTACGCAGAATTTCTTCCAGGGGGGAGTTGGGGATGGGGGGTTGATAAACAGACAACATGCACGGTCTTATCTTTGAGATTTCGTTTTGAAGTCTTAATTAAGTCGCCTTACGACTGGAAACCGGTTTAAAAATAGCCAGTTGATTAATATCAAAATCGTTTATTTTTTTATTTTTTCACATCATCGTCACTAACCGGTTTATTCAGCCAGGGCCATTACTTATCGGCATTAACCGGTAATTGTATTTTTTTACCGGTTTTTCCAGTTTCCAAAAAAAAATTCTCCAACCCCTGCGTATAGCCATGGTAAAAAAGTTTAGAGGTTAACGTTTTCCTGCTAATTTGTTTGGGCAAATTGGTTAGGATGTCGTTTCGAATATGGTATTTGTCTATTTTTTTTTATAGATTTAATTGATTTGTGTTGTATTTTTCTGTAAGATAAGCTGTTAAAGGTCGATTTATTTGGTTGACAACATGTATTACTTTTCATGAATTTCTTAAGTGTCTATTCAGGTATTAATGTTTCATGTTAATGGTAATATAATTGCGTGAGAGAGAAAGAGACAAGAAATTCTTCTCCGCGTCCATATTATAAATTCAATTTAAATTTAGAACTCAGTTACAATAAGTAAAACCGTTTTTAGTGAAGCATATGTGTATAGAGAACTTACTTCAGAAGTGAAATGTGAGTTTTTTCAAGTAGTAAATTTAAAATATACGCTTAAGGTCTGAATTTACATTTATCACCATCGATTCGCATTTTTTACATAGAAAATACATTCACGCATGAGAACGGAGGCTTAAGCATGTCGACAGACAAATCAAAGATAAGCCGATGAAATTAGGTGGTAACGTAAATCAATTTTTTTTTTTTCGAAAATTAATCTTCTATCTGAGAACAATCGGTGAAATGACCTTAGAGCTAATATTTTTTCACTTCTATTTTTTTAATGTGTCACAGAAGAAGGGTCGAAGCGCGATCGAGCTAAATGCTAATCCATGCTGATAAATATAATTCTGGCATAATTTCTTGAAATTTTGTATAGTCTGCCCTCTTGAATATAGATAGTAGACAGATTATACAAATATATCGTACGCTTATGTACATGTAATAAGTATTATATAGACAAATACCATGTTCTTGCTTTTGGAACAGACAACGGTGCTCCGGACGTCTAACGGATATACTCATTGACTTACTATATATTATGGATTTACTCTTCCATATGGGTGATAATTACAAAGAGTCGTTGGTGCTCTTTCGTAAATTCAACTCCAACGCAACGGAAGGAAACTAGCCACATGCTAATTTCATTCGGGTTTTGTGCAAATCACAAGAACATATAAGGCGTCCTTTAATCACGTGATGTTTTTTGTATTTTAAGTCTCCCTCCTCTATGTTGATACATAGTGAGTTTTAAGACAACCCCTCCCCCCTATCCCACCCAAAATCACGTCAGTTGTTGGCACTGTGCTTCGTTAAAGATCAACTTTGATTTCATAAAGCCGCCCCACACTACATGCCACTTTTCAGTTTAGAAAACGCGCGTTGACAAAAAAAAAATACACGTGATATCTTACTACACACCTTGTGATGTTTCGTGATTTTTGACAACCTTTTCAAGCATCATGTGATTAATGGACGGTCCTTAACTTCGTTTCGTTGCGTTGGTGTTGAATTTATGAAAGGGCACCAACGCGTATACACTATTTTGTCTGTATGAACGGGTCTGTCGGTATATAGTAAGTCTATGGATATAATGTAGTAAAATTTATCAATGTGTTACCTTAATGACAATAAGCATTTTTGTATCGAATCGTATAATTCGATGTGTAAATCCCATAATTATAGAAAAGTCTTTAAAAACTTTTGTTTCATATTAATATTAATTTCGATGTACAATTAATAATTTGAATATTTTAATGGCTAAAAAGTTTCAAAATCTTTAAGACTTTTTCTAATGTTATGAGATTATATGTATATAATAATAATGATTCCACACCGTACAAACTCTTCAAATATATAATATTTATTATGGTATTATTTTTGGTTCTGTTTATTTTGTTTCAGAGTTTTATTGTTATTATTTATGCATTTCTGTGATCGATTTTCAGTGATGTTCGTTTTAATTTTATTTTAGTTTAAATTAGCACAAATTCTTACATCATGAAATAGTGTGACCATAACCCCATGATAAATGACTGTCCATTGAAATACTATTTATATTTTCCCACAATATCGTATTGTGAAGTACGGGGCCGGATTAATCATGTTAGTGCCCTAACGCAATTCAGCTCTCGGGCGGGCCCGTTTACCTTTTTCTAACTCTGAAGTCTGTTTTTTTACATTGTGTAGGTATTCATAAGAACATCGGACATCCGTTTCGAAATGTTCTGAAATATGATGATGTAATATAAATTAAAATATTTCCCTAGTGGAGTCGATGCAGGCAAAGAATAATCCGGTCCTGATGAAATAGTAACTACTTTTTGGGGCCGGTTTTAATGATTAAAGTTTTTTAAATCTATAATTGCGAATTGTCGTAAATGACAAGTGTCCTGAATATTTTTTGCCTGGCAATAATTATTAAAGGAATATATCTCCTTAAAATGGAATGGTCACGCTATAAATACATAATCCACATAATATTATTTATTTAAAAAAAACACTTTAAATGTTAAGGTACAATTACTTATACAGCAATACCTTAAGCTTCATTTAGTATGAGTAATATTTGTAATAAATAGCTACTTAATTAATATTAATTAAATGATGAAACCGTTATTCTGACATCAGTTTTTCCTTAAAAATTCTTATTTAAATTGTGCTACATTTATACATTATGCAAATCCAATATAATTGTGAAATTATTAAAAGAATATGAATAGAAACTATTTAAAAAATAAACATCAATATAAAAAAAACAATATTAGATATTTGGGTTTTACTATAGAGCAGAGGCTCCCAAATGGTGCGTCGCGACGACTGTGAAGAGATGTGTTCATGTTCATTACACGCGACGTAACGACTAGCATGTGATTAGCAATTACAAGAACTTATCCCTATTTTTAATACATGGTAACCAGCGAGCTCGTTGCTTTTTAATGTCTTCTAATAATAAAAATAATATGTATATTATGTCCTAGAGCAATATATAGATACTTCATTAAGTACTTCGTATAGCTTTAGTAAAAAGATTGGGAACCCCTGCTAAAGATTATAGGTTTTACAAAATAAAATTTAAAATAAGTTCTATTTACGTTCTAAGACTTTGCTAATGAATGAGATATGTAGATAATATGTTATATAAACAGGAGAACATTAAAATATTTTCACGTCCTAGTTTAATTTTAAAGTATTGCATAAAATGCATTAAATTTTTTTTTTGTTATATTCCCCAAAGAATATTACATAATATGTTTATATTGA
This sequence comes from Hestina assimilis, assembly GCA_023373885.1. Classification (NCBI taxonomy): domain Eukaryota; kingdom Metazoa; phylum Arthropoda; class Insecta; order Lepidoptera; family Nymphalidae; genus Hestina; species Hestina assimilis. The sequence goes on along the minus strand of CM041751.1, from coordinate 12,176,125 downwards.
TTTGTATTTATGAGAAAGAGTAAGAGCGATGTAAAAATGAATTTCATTTTTGAATAGATGTGGTGACAGGCTGTAAAATGTTATGATAATACAGATGTCGTAAAATATGTGTGTTTTATTTTCAACATAGCTACCTACCATTAAAAGGATCCATCCATAACTTACGTCACACGAATTCGTCATGAAGTCACATAATTTTTGGAATTTTATCTTGAAATTTAAAAACTGTTCCGAAATTGTTGATTAAGTTGAAGTTCTTCGTTAGCAGTTCAAATGCGTTTCAATACTCATAATTTATATAGATTTGGAATGTGACATCACGAAACTTAGAACCCCACCTCCTATCACACTTTGTACTTGACGTGTGATGTAATTTATACATGGCCCCAAATAAGTAACTGGCCGACTAGATTTTTATAATAGACTACATCCAGAAATAATGTCGTAAGGCCAGTTTCCGATATATCTTTTTTTTATCAATAATAAATTAATAATTATGTATGACACAGCTGCTTATAATTTTAAATGTTTATAGTGGAAATTATTCTTCTAAAACTCCTCTATCAAAATTGCTGATGTCATTTTAGTGTAAAATGATCAGAAAAAATTATAGCGCCTAAAAATCTTTTCAAAGGATTGAAATAACATTTTACCGAAGGACTTAGTTTGTAACAAAGGGTTGTAGTAATTTTCGGTGCGACTAATAGTTTATCCGATACAGCATGGAAGCAATTTGAACGCTTTTGCTGATGGAGTCCAACCCACAACGTTAGCAACCCGACAAACTTGGATTATTACACTAATTTATATCCAAAAAATAAAATTGCGTTCTTTGAATTTTTGAACCACTATTGTAAGTAATCTTCAATCTGTGATTAAATCAGACGGGTTATTGTTTTTTTGTTAAAAGGAAAGCTACACAAGAGTTGCTCAATATTAAGAGTTTCGTACTATATGAATATCCATATATAGTAGTGAATAGTAATTCATTCATTACATAGGTAATAAAATTATTTTTTATTTGTTGTTTTTGATTGATCTTATGAACCAAGATTACATAAAGTTCTTATTTACCACAATGGTAGAAAACAATAAATAAAAAATAATATTCATATTAACTTACATAGTTACTTGTTTTAAATTGCTATTTACTTATGTTGTGTTGGTGTGAAATTGTGAATTGCTATTTGGTAAATAAGGCTTCAAAATTAACATACAATTTTGAATGTTAGCGGTGTTAATATGGCGCGAAAGTGGCAATGACGTCAACAATAATCATTAGTTAGCGGATTTGGATTGGTTACCTTTCCAAATCGTTACACACAGGCATAGATTTTGACGAATCACGAGACTCGATCGATGTAATCATGAAATCACGGACTTTTCGTCGGCCATCTTAGATGAATTCAAAAATCGAAGCCTTTGGATTGGATGATAAAGAGACGTCATTTCAGTCTTTTGACGGCGTTGCGCAAATTATAATTTTTGACTCTCTCATTGCGGCTGCCATGTTTTTTTTCATGTGGGGTGTGTGTGTATAGAAACTATCATGATAATTTCCCCATATAAACTACTAAGGGTAAGTGTTTAAATACGTTTTAAGTTTTTATAGAATCCACGCGGAAGTGCATCGCGCAACCATAGTGAAAGTGTATCATGTAATACTATCGTGTTCTTGTGAAATTGCATCGTCTCGTTTCTAACTCGCAAGTAGCTTATGACTATGTCAACACAACGATATATGTTGCGCGGTTAACATTTTGTTGATGCATGATAGATACATTAGACTTGTGCCCTTATTAAATCATGGCGTGTCTAAGAAATACACCCTCGCCCGAGTGACGTTTGTTTGGCGCCATCGACCCATTTAGCGCGGCGGGGCGGGTATGGGTTTCCATGAAATTCTTTGTGCCCTTGCAAGTCATAGTGATAATTGCAACAAAACAACACGTGACATCAAAGTAAATATAAACGTTTTATTTTGCAGAAGTAAGGGGTGCACTAAGTGCGTCATACGTTTATAGCTAGTGACAATGAACAAAATTTACTAAACGCAAAGACCGAATCGAGAGCAAACTACGAACCACTAGCAAAGAATAGGCCAAAGAAACAAGGATGTATTAGTACGCTGCCATTCTAAGGATCGATTTTAGCACACGGCCCCCGGCAATTGAAAAATGGACTCACGATTTTTGAGCATTATGATTGTGTTTGATAGCGGCAAAGATTATATCGGGCAGGATGCGTAAGCATAAGAGAGGGAGCCAGGCCTACGCCTGCTGGCCTGCCACATCGAGAGAACTCCACCTAACTCCGCGCTACTTCTGATACTCGCACACATTACAAAGGTAAGGTAATACTATCAGAATATTTCACTATTAACTTTTTGATTTTGTACACAAATGAAGATTGACTTTTTCTTAGGTTCTGTAATGAAATCAATAAACTATAAGAGCATCCTATATGAGATGAAAGAACCAGCAGTATTTGCTAAATTATTTATTTTAAATTTGTTGGGAAAAACAGCTTATTTAAACATGCTATTCAGCAAACAGGATAAAATTAAAATAACAATAAATGATTCGCTTAAAATAAAATTATATTAATGGTTATTAAAATGACAACTAGTAGATTAAATATCAAAATATTGATAAGGCACGTAGTAACTATAATAACAGCATCATTACATACTTGTTAGGTAATTATATGAAAGATAACTAATTAGCAAGCACTATTTCCTATTGAAAATATAGTTAATGGATTCACCATAAAATAATTAAGTACAATATATTTCATAATTTCCTCAGTCATTGAAGTTGAGAACTAATTTGTTATTTTCTTTGTCGCGAAGAGGATATGCAGTGCCCAATTGTACAGGAAAGGGACCGTAACCTGGGAATGTAAAAATGAAGACTTTTAACAATATTAAGAATTCTTATAAAAAGGTCGGTCTAGTATTTGCACTATAGAAATGCACGGATAGTTTAACTCACAGGCAACATTAAGATGTTTATTGGTCCCTTGTTATACGTGAACTCGTTGAACATGTGTTGCTTGTGAAGTGCACTTGAAGTATTTTTTGTTACCCTTGTTTTGCATACTTCCTTCTGTTCCATTGTTCCACGCCTATGATAATTTATTTGCATATCAATGAACATACTCGCAATAGTAACTCATTTATATTAGTTTGTTCCTTTAAACATTTTGTATGTATTTTCATCATTCATTATTATCATATTGACACAAATAAGCAATACCATGTCAACCCACAAAATTGAAAAAACTGAGTTATATATGCAGAAGTGTTGGTAAATGGCTGAAAATATTTTTATTTTATATTTGTAGGGTTATAAGCTTTAAAACTTCTAAAAACCCATTTTTAATCATGAAATTTATGTATTTTGTTACACGTTTTGGGTTATATTATATACGAAATGTGCAGTTTGTATACTTATTTCTTGTGAAAATAAGTAAAATAACTTACATAAATTTGAAATTGCCAAAAAACAAATACATAAAAAAAAATCATATAAAGCAAGTTGTTCAAAATTTTCAAACGCGTTTTTCTCGAAATCACATTCGTGTGGGTTGACATGGTATTGCTTATTTGCGTCCATACTAGTATAATTATATTATTATTTTTTGTTTAAAACCATGCATATTTTTTACAGCAATATTATTTAACCATTGCAATATTATATAAATAATGACATTTATCAATAAATATGTTATGATTAATTTCAGGAGTCTAATCTGGACAACATTGTTGATCAGCTGTGCACAAGACTTCAAGATATTAAAGATCAAGAAAGCGCTTCACTAATAGGTATGCCCACCTGTTCTTATGAGCAAACTGAGGCTGTGCGACGATATTACGCTGCATTCCCGGCTCTGAAGAAAGGACAAGAGTCGCCATTGCAGTATTATCTGCCGCCACCGGCCTGGTGTCGAAAAACTACGCCCGATTCGAAGGTCAAAATGCAAAGTGAGTTGTCAATGTCGAAGGATTGGAATTCTAAGAATAAAAAGTATTGTTCCGGTAAAGAGCGTCGTAACTCGTATCACGGTCAGAAGAAGAATAACAGGAAACGCTACAACAGTTATAGTAGATCCTTTGAGAGCAAAGAAAATCTGCCGGAGTGGATGACGCATGAGGGGGTTTGGGATATGGAAACTCAAGATCCGGTGAAGGAGTTCATTCGAGCGATAGCATTGGACGAAGGTTACGGTACTTGTGAGAACACGGTGACAGACGAAATTAAAGATTTATCACAGGTGAAGTTCAGATTTAACGAAAACATGGTGCCGGACTGGGATGACAGCCTCGACCTCGACGCCGAGTGGGTCATCACAGACGACTTGAACCCGCGGGCGAGATCTCCGATGGAGGCGGAACTCTATGCTAAATTTGAAGCTAAGTTTGATCGGAGCATTGAAGCTCTTTGGTCAAAAGACCAGAACACTCCGGATGACGAGTATCAAGATCTTCCGATCGATTTTCAAGATTTACTTTCGTCGCCCTCCGATCACCTCTTTGCCGATCCGTCCGCCGAGAAGTGTAGTATGATCTCGCTTACTGAAAGCATCTGGTCCAACGACGTCACCGATATACCAGCTGGAGATCGCACAGAGCGCATCGACTCGCCCACTCGCATCGCTGAGGGTCTTCACGACCGTTTTCGCCCACTCAACATCGATGACGTTGAGCCGCCGTGTCCACGCGAGTTAGAATCGTTCTCGCTCTACGAAGGCGAGGAGCTGTACGATGCGCTCTCCACCGTCGCAAAGACGATGCGCTCCTTCACCGCCATCAACCACAGCCGTGACCGGAGCGGCTTCGCCGAAGTACCGCCTCGCCGCCGCCGCGACGAGCCTCCTCCCGCGCCGCCGCGCCGCGCCCCCCGTGAACCCCTCGCGCCCTCGCCGCCCGACCGTGAAGACCTGCTCACTTCCACCCGCACGCACTTCCGCCCCATCCGCCGTGAAACCGAAGCCGAACCGACCCGGTACGCTGACGGTGACACCTTTGACATCCGCGGCGACCTGAATCCTGCAGAGTTTCTGCGGAGCGAGTCTGGCGGCATGTACCTCTGCGACACTCGTGAGCGTTATCTCGAGTACCGCGCCACCCGCGGTGTCGACTACGGACGGCTGAATCTGACCGCCGCGCAGCGCTGCCCGGACCTCGAGGACTTCGGTTTTCGGCTGTACTTCCCGGTGCGGCAGATCGACGCCGGCGTGCAGACGGAACGGCGTCCGGCCGCCGCCTGGGAGTGTGACGAGTGTGGCGGCTCCGCCAAGAAGATGCGGCCGAGCGCTATAAGCAGCATCTGGAGCGAGGCGGAGACACTTGCGTGCTCGTGTGGTGGCGCGGCGGGCGCGGGGCCGGAGCGCACCGCCGCGCCGCCGCCGGACGAGCTGTCGCGCGAGTGGGAGGAGCTGCTGGAGGACATCAGCGCGGCGCACCGGCTGTACGCGAGCGAGGCGGAGGAGACGGGCGGCGCAGACCGCAAGCGGCGGCACAGCGCGGCGCTGCGCTGCGCGGCGGCGCCCTGCTCGCACCCGCACGCGCGCTTCCTGCACTGCTGCGCCACAGCGCTCGACCGCCCGCTCACGCGCTGAGCGCCGCGCTCCGCCCGGTCCTTCGTTTGTCGCTCGTCGCTCGTCATCTCCGCCCCTAGAATAGTAGCGCTCGCGTCGCTGTCGAGGCGGGGAGATTTATGTGTTAGCTTCCAATCGTCGATCCTATTGCCGTTTAATTGTAAGACGATTCTCGCTTTTCGAATGTGACGCGAAATTAGCTCGCGGGATGTAAATAAATTATATCCTGTAGTAGAGAGCATGAGTGACCCTCGTTTGATGTTTGTCTAAAATACAGATGAATATTTCGTACCTGTAGTGCCTTTTTCGTAAAAAAAAAAGTTTGACTAATATTAGGCTAAACGGAGACAATCTTCCATTGGAAATGCTTCAGACGACACGTTACGACCGACAAACTGAATGGCCGGGCAGCGAAAATTTGTCAGTGTCCTTTCAGTGATGTAGAATGCGTCTCACTTCGGGTGCAAATTTAAACAATTAGCAGATAATTTTCATGTGTGGTCGGCATGTCGCGAGAGTTAGAGGCCATTTTAGCACAGTATTTACAGGAACTTGAAAATAGTATTTACGTTTAATTTGACTCTGTTAACTAGTGAATGACGATCTATAGAGGAAACTAATTGGCCTTACAAACTGTAAATTATGAAATCACAACTACGAAACATGAATATTGTGCCAAGGTGGTCTCTATCGATTATTTCTTTTACTGAACGATCGTATAACGTTCTTTGTATATATTGCCCATCGAACATATTATACGAAAATTTAAAAATAATTATAACATCTCCTTTCCGGTTAATCATATCTAACGTGGCTAACAAGAAAAGGGATTCAATATAAAATCGCACGTTATCAATCTCGAGACAACTACGAATGCTCTTGGAGTCTAGTGTCCTGTAGACTTCACTTGCGTTAAGATGAAAAATAGCAATATAACTAGATTAAATAAGAACTCTTGTAACTTTACCGAACGCAACGGTTGATGTACGAGAAGAAGGCTAGATAAAGTGCTAACATATCGTACGATTTGTATGTCGTTGAAGGGGATATAATATAAAAAGTATAATTTAGTTAAATGTTTTCTTTGTAGCGATTTTATATTGATGTAGTGATGCTCTATGAAATGCTGTCACTTATGTTTTATCGTTTTATGAGTTAATGGGCAATAATTTTTTTTAAAGCAAATTTATTCTGAAATTACTGTTTCGGCCAGTATTTACACGAAACTGTTTTTTAAAAATTTTAAGTAAGTATAGATATTTTTATTTGTTATTGAAATGTTAATATTATATATATGACTATGAAGTAATAGCATTTCATTTGGAGCATTAGGACGATTATAATATAATTCTTAAAATAATATCGTCCCAAGTTGTTTAAACGATTTGTTAATGTGAAACTAGTTTTCTGGTGTAATATCTTTGTTACTTTTTTTTCGTTTTGTTTTCATGTAATCGAAATTCATTCAAAAAAAATATATGGTAGGAAAAATCTTTTTCTGTTACGAAAATTTCGGGAATATTCAACAAGGGAGGAGTCCATCTAGACGGTCGGTGTTGGGCACTCGGTTTGAACGCTTACCATAGACAAACGAAAATGCATTATCGATGCTTAAAAGTAGCGGTGTAATTTGTTGATTGGTGTCCAATGCTGTTATTGCCTTGGCAATAAGTCTGGGTGCTATATATATATTAGTATTCGTTAAATGGGAGGCAGTGGAGTTTTTTGTTTTAATGGTTTGTCCAGTATGTCTTAAGTTTATACGCGGCGATTTTATTGATTAGCCGCATAATTGTAGGATGGCAGACGAGTGACGGTGGGTGGGGGGAATAGGACTCGCTTCTGCCTCTAGTAGTAAAAGTGTAAAGTTTTCTACGATGTTGGACAATGTTTAAGCTCTGGGGGCGAATTAGCATCGTCCCTTAGTGCGTTTGAAGAATGGTGGTTTGTATGGTGGTGATCGATAGTTATTATTTGTCATCATTGTTCAATATTTCTATAATTTACAACTGGAGATCAATTTGTTGATCTTTAAAAATACTTCAAAATATTGACGATGTGTAACTTCATACGATGAAATGAAAAAAAAATTGTATTAAATTAAGAAAATATTGAATGGTGATAACAAAAATTGTAATATAATTTACAGATCCGAATATGAATGGTAACAGTTCATATAGGTGTAACTGTAATTATAATATAGTTTATATAAAGCATAAGAAGTGTATATGTTATATTTTGTATTTTCATTTTTTATTGGAGTCTCGGCGGCTTCTTGAGTATCGCCTTTTATGGAACGCGATTGTACAACTGGTCTTATTTGCTAGTGACATTGTGTTTCTATAAGGGACTCCGGCATATCATTTATTTATATTATTTAAAAGCCTTCCTTAGTTACATTTTCATGTTTTTTTTTCAGAACTTTGCTAATTTTTGTCGTGTTTATATATTATATTTATTAATTCTGTAGTGTGACTTCTGTTTGTTATAACTGAAAATTTAAAAATAAACAAAAAAAATAAAAATACCTATGCAGAATTGCATGGGTATAACAATTGTATATATTTAATATATTGTGAAATTAACCTATAAGCATTTTCAGTTATATATAAAATAATATTATTTTATTGTTGTATTTTGTCATGTCGGAAATTAAATAAAGAAATTAATGCCATAGAGTAGAAAAAAAACTATACTCGTATTTCAGACATGGCAATACTGTATGTATTCTATATGACTACAACAGATTATTGAGCAAGGTTGGTATTTTTAATCTCATCAAACTAATTAATTCACTTTCATTTTATTTTTTATATCATGTAATTTTACGACTCCGTCGAAATCTTCATTTTGTTCCGTGATAGTTCATATTATATTGTACTTATATCATTAACGATATTCGCTAAAGAATACTTGAAAAGAAAATGTTCAGAAAATCCAAAAAAAAAAATTGTAATAATTATAGTCAAGTTTGCATATAATATTATATTCGATTAGATATTAATCTAATGTAATGTGCTTATGCACTTGATCTGTGTATTTATCCGTAACATCTGGATATGTTGTATTGTGACAACTAAAATGTCACAAACAACAGGTGGGATTTGCGATAACCTTATGGGGACATTAAAATCAGGTTGTCGTAGATCCTTAGTAATATCGATAAAACTGTTATTGCTGCCGAACTAACATATGAAAAGTAGTAACAGTTCTATTGATATTTTTGCCTCTCGGATCGCTTGTAACGATTTCAGATAAGGTGTGAGAAGAAATTTTGTATTGTAAATGTAGTATTAGCGCTTTTGGTTTTGTAATTATGTTTGCAATTTTAATTAGATATTTACTTCGGTAAATGACCTCGGATCGCTGAAAAAAATATGACTTTCATAATTATAAAGACACTAGCGCGTTAACTACGATTGTTAAGGTTAGGGAAATTGAACGATAGCGAAGAAAAGAGGCGATTTTAATATAGTCCCCTAGTTATTTCACACTTTGTAAGCCACGATATATATAACACTTATGTGGTGAAATGAGCTTTTGTCAGTAAATATGTATTTATAATTCAATTTGTAAAATTTCACATCGGAAAATAATTGATTTAGATTATGTTGAGATGAGAGCAGTAGGTTTTCCTTATCGTAATTTTTGGGACACGTCGCTATTCAGCACACGTTAAAAATATTAAGTAAAAAAAGAAAAAATGCATGTAGATATTTTCAAAATCTTAAATATTGTATTGCTCTCTCCTCAAGAAACAAGTCGGTTTGTAACCGATAGCTGACTAGCCTTGGTTACATGCATATTTGTTAATGTCCATAAAAAAAAATATTCTTGTTTATTTCAAAAAAATCTGTAATTCATTAGAAAAATATATTGTAAGCCGGGGTAGTGGCAGTACTCAAGGGATTTCACATTTTTATTATTTGGTGCCAAATTTGTAAACACAGTTACAAGTAAATAGTATGCCATAACTTTTTGCCACATTACTATAGATAACATCAACGCTATTGCATATTTGTAATAACTACTTTCTGTAAACAGCACTCCTTATCAAATGCAATGAACCTATGTATTGGCACCGATTATTCTGTTCTTAATAATAATTGTGTAGAGAATTTAGCTTAGACGTTGACTTTAATAAAATTGGAATTTTTAGATATAATCGTTTACTGGATCAATTAGAAGTGGTTATCCCTGAAAATAGTTACCATTTTCGTTACATTAGGTTGTGCTCACTACTCTGGTTCTTGCCACCTTTGAGAAGAAAATAAAAATAAACAAACCAAACATGTTGTTTTATTTGACGAACAAAATAATTCTTACCCGGGGCTTTTCAGACAGCTTCAAAATCCATTCAACATTTTAGATGTCGAGAATTTATTAGAATAACAATAAAAGTGGGCGAAGTCGTCACTGCTCAAAACTTGGTGGTAGCGGGCGCATTGGTCCTTGTCTTGCGTACGCGCAAAAATGAGAGAGCACTATACAAAAACCACAGTTTACACTTTCATCCATTGAAATGCACGCGGTGCTTCGTTGAGAGCGAGCCACGCCGGTTTGTCTTAAAAATTATAAGCTGCTGTTATCGTCAGTAAAATAAACTTAATTTATGAATTGATGGTGCAATAAATTAGTGATTGTAGAGTGTTATTACGGAACTGTTGTGCTTGTAACTAAAATAAGTTACTATTCATTTTCTTTGCTGATAAGGTAAGCTTTATTTACTTTTCGTAAAGATGTTTAATATTTCTTTGATTGTATGAGTGGTATGTTATTTTAGTTAAAACTTAATATTTTGAATTTTATAATGCACCTAAATATTTTTCATTTCTTTTAAAGATAAAAATAAATTTCATTTTAATCGGTTTACAGTGGCGATTAGTTGTATAGACAGTTTGTTGAGATAAAATCTAGGCTTATAGCCATGTTCCAGGTTAAGCTCTAGCATGTGTTATTAGCAAAATAAATGTTAATACATGTATAACTGAATATACTAAGTATAAAACTTCTTTCAGTATCTTAAATAAAATTAACTCTTTCAAAGTAGGTTTCTAAATGAAGGTAATTATAACGCTAATATTCACAAAAGCTTTTGTTTAAACAATTACAAATTTCATTAAAAGCAATATGCAAGAATATAATGCTCAATAGACATCAGAATTTGAGACTTGATTAAAACAAAGTAAAGGCTTGCATCAGCGTTAAATCTGTAAAAGAAACGTTAAAATAGTAAGCTCGTCTTAAACTTGTAAAGCTTATAAATTTCTTGGGCGAAACTTTAACTATATAAATATATAAAAACGGTAATTGTGTTCTTTTTATTATTATATCTATACAAATAAATAAAATTGGAGTCTGTTTTTAATTCCAAATTAACAGCTTTTCACTAAATGCATATAAAAGTATATACGGTACCTACTTGCATAAAAAAATAAAATGTTTGTCTATCTTCTTATTCCGGCTAATCTCTGAAAAGGCTGGACCTATTTGAACAAGATTCTCACTGGCAGTTAACTATTGTTACAAGGAGTAACTAGCACACTTATAAAAAGAATTAGGGTTCCGTCCAGTAAAGAAAAATCGGTACACCACGCGAGCGGACCTGCGACCGCAGTAAATAATAAAAATATCAATTGTAAAAACCAAACAAAGTTTTCTGGAGTCAGTACTCGAGAATTTGATGGCCGGCAATGGAAGCTGTACAAACGAGTCGTTCTGCATAAATGGGACACCTGACTAGGGACTAGGGACTACACTGCACGGCTAGCTCAATGTTTTTTGTTCGTTATTTAATGTCAGAGCTATATAAAATGCTCCTTTTCTTCCATTGTAAGTCAATCGTTAAGTTAAATGCAAGCTAGTTACACGTGTTAGTTGTTAACCAAGGACAAACCAAGATAGGAGCGTCCATACAAACTAGTCTTTGCAAATGGTCAAATAAAACAATGATTATACCTTCAACGACTTCTAGAAAATACATGTATGGTATTAAATTAGTACCTATAGCTAAATGATTATATTTTGCTCCTGGAGTCCTTATTTAGATAATCATTTAATGTATATAGAATCGACATGGAACCATGCTCGTTTTAACAAAAAATAGTACCTACCTTGTATTCAGAACATCCTCAGACGTAATCTTAAACAGGCAACGATTTTGGATTTGTGTTTTTTTTTACACCGTAGCTTAATTACTTACTAAAAAGGAGGAATTACACCTACACCCGAGTCGCAAGTCCCGAAAACTGCTCGAAGTTTCTCAATCCTCCCTCTGCCATATGATGGACTTTGCGCCCGCATGGTTAATAGGTACATCGTCCATAGATGATAAGTTGTTCGTCTCGTCTCTCTTCATAGTTTAATAAAATACATTCGTGACTGTTTGTTGAAGTAAATCAAGGCTTATTGCATCCCATTATGTAAGTAGTGCTGTTGTTTATTCAAATTGCTTAACATCAGCGCACTCTGCGCTATTGCATGATTATGCATAATTCAATATTTTATATGACATTATAATAACAGTATAAAAACAGTTTTCGTAAGAAAATTTCTTAATTGAAATAAAAGTCGAACATCTCATACCTTTTTATATTTATATAGAAATATCTCAAGTTATCAAGTTACACGGAACTAAAAATGTTGAGGTGCTTCTTCAAACAGCTTTTACATACATAGTCTTCGTTGCGTAGGTTTTTCTATTCAAGTTTCATATTGTAAGTAGATACTTAATTCCATTCATATTTTCAAGGCTCATTTGGAAACTTGGCAAGATACCACATATTTATAATAATTGTTTTTCTCAAAACGTCTCAAACATCAATGATAGTGGAACCATGCTTCTCTCAGCACAAAAGAGCCGGCTCGACTGGGGAGGTACTATAGTAGGGGAGCCCAAGCGGGGATTTTGGGATTTACTAAAGCGCGTCAGATTAATATACAGGGGATACCTTGTACCCGGTTAAGTACCTCCACAAAACATGAGGCCCATATATAAGGCCGCCCGTAAAGGATACAGGATCAGATTAGTAAAAAAATTGACCATCAGAAATTCTCGAGCGCGTCAGATTAAGGTAGGGTGAGTTAATTACATCCTAAAAAGTGTATATTCCACTAATCTGACAATTTGAGAGTGACGTAAAAAAGGGAGGGCAAAAAGTTGTAAAAAAACGTCATCTCAACATTCTCGAGCGTAGCTAAATTTTTTTATTTTGAAGGAAATAATTCAAGAATAATGAAAAATATATAATCTGACGATTTCCGCAAGCCGAAATAACAAAAATTCGTCGATAAAGTTAAATGCGTGCAGTTGCGTGATGCCTACATTTCCTTCTCCGCGTTTCTATTCCTCTCTCACTCTTTCTCTATCTATTACTCTCTCACTCCGTCCCCACTCTGGTTTCTGCTGCCATGACGCCATCACAGCTGATCATAAAGACTCGTGGTATACTGTTTACAACGTGTTTGCAACGTTTTGCTATTTTGATATTATTTGTGTGAATTCAAGTTTATAAATATTTAATATGAGTGATATTAATTTGAAATGTGTATTTTGTGTTGAAAGTACCCTACAAAAAATAATTAAATTTTCGGTAGAAACATTAAAAAAATGTGTAAATATTTTGGAATACCGTCGTATTTCCTGATCTTTTCAATTATTTAAGTTTAATGATTTAAAAGAATAGAAAAAAAAATTTTTGACTTCCCGCTAAGAAAAATTAAAATTTTTAATATTAGTTCTTTGAACTCAGCGAGCTCAAAATATCACATACATTATATTTTGAGCTCAAAATTATCATAAGTACATTTTTAAGCGCCCAGGAATAGAATTAGCGGGAAGTTGCAGGGATGGCCTTTAAGGTGAACCGTTTTTCTAATTTTTTTGTCAGATCAGGCGAATCCCTCTAGATAATCGTCAGATTATGAGACAGTATGTTTAGAACATAAAAATGAACCACATATATCTTAATCTGACGCGCTTGAGTATTTCAAAATGGCGATTTTTTTGCACATTATGAAAATGACCGCGAGTTTGCGTCCCATCGAAATCGTCAGATTAGTGAATGAGAGCTTTTTTGTGGTGCACTTAACACTCCCTTAGAAAATCTGACGCGCTCGATTAATTTATTTTTTTTTTCATTTTCAACCCTTAAATACAACCACCCGCATCATGCAAACGATCAGATTAACATACGTACATTATTAAAAATACGTAGGGCATTGATGCTATCAATATCTGACGCGCTCGAGGATGTCCATGCAACAGTTTTTTTATTACATATTTAAAAATCTATAGCCGCTTCCCCCACCGATGTAAAGGTATATATCATATAACATTTTTTTCTTCTTATCATCTAAGCTTTGCATCCCAATAGGTCTCTACAACGCTCGAGTAAATCCCCATTTAGCATCGTGGGCTCCCCTACCACTACCCTCTCACAAAAAGTAACACTTTCAGTAGGTACTGTTGGGTTTCGTGCGATGAGTGAGAGCGCAAATCTCCCACCCCACAGAACAGATTGCCTTCCTTTTTCCTCTGTCATCTCTTCCGTCCCGTTCGTTGGATTGGCAACGCGCTTGTGATACTTCAAGTTGCAAGCGTTCATAGGTTGCGGTCACTGCTTACCATCAAGCGGACCATATGGTCGTTTTCCAACAAAAAAATTTCAATTCAGGGATTAAACTATTAACATATAAGTTGAAAGTGTAAAGGAAATAAATAAAACACCGTAGAATTCATGACTTATTAGTGAGATTAGATATTGCGATAGCTAGAGCTAGCGCCGATAGTCGCCCACACACGGCACTGTAATTATCTACCATTGTCCACACTACGATATAAGCTTACATAGGTTCGTAATGCGCTTCGAGATTTAAGATACCACCTATACATTGTACATAGGCGTATGTACGTAACTAGCACTATAGTCATTCCTAGTAATTGCTTAAGAGTTAAGGTTTTTACTTGACTTGTCGGGAGTTTGGAACAAGAGCGATATATTTATACTAAGTCCGCATCAGTGTGTTACACTTATGCGTTAAAAGAAATTATTGGAATATCGGTAGGGTAGATTATCCCCCGGTTTTTCGTACGTCTTTATTCTCTTTCTTTAATAAAATGAGCCATTTGCTGAACTTTGAGTGATTTGAGATATATTGTAGTTATTATATTTTCAACCCACTTCAAAAAGAAGGTGATATCAATTCGACCGCATATGTTTTTCTGTATGTTTCTTCCTCTTGGATCCTGGAAAAATTGGGAAATTTGCGATTTAGTTATGTAGGTACCGAAAATGATTATAAGGACCATAAAAGCCCAGTACTACTCAAAACTAAAAAATAGTTCCCAGGGTACGATACAATCAGGTAGTTAACTTACTATTAAGTGTAAAAAAATTGGGATAAAATAAACCGACTTGAAAAAACTAAAAAGAAAAAACACAACAGAAATGTTCTACTTAGCACCGAATTCTGTTGTAGAAGTTTTTTATTTGGGTGACAACTAACATATTCACCTACTTCATAAAGATATCTTCCGTTTATTTATTTTAAAAATATCGCTTATTTATTGTAATATATTGCAAGAATTAGTAATTTGTATTCGAATAATAATATTTTGTCGGATGCTAACGATTATGACCTGCTTCTATTGATGTCTCAATATCAACCGTGAATCTACTAAAAATGGAAAGTCCTAATGAAATCGATGTTAAGTGATTTTTTTTTGTTAGTGATCAATCATGAACATACATTATTATCTACTAAAATATTTCGTTCACTTTTGTGCGACCACTAATTAATTTCGGAGTACAAGCAAATCTAATTACATACCAATCTGATAAAATATCAGTGTTACAATCAAAATATATTAATTAATGTCACAGTTTGATATGCTGTACGAGAGTTTATACATAATTAAATATATTATCTGTGCTTCCGGGAATATTTAATGTGCTACACCGAGCATTTTGTTAATTTTTTTTTTAATATTTAGATGTGCCTTTCATGTTAAGGCACATCCTTGTCAGTAATTTCATTAACGTTTTTTACGCCCACTCCGCTAATGCTATCTCGCCTAAACCAGAAACGACCATAAAAAAATGAATGTCATGAAGAACGCTAATAGATAAAAAAACGTTCATTGAACGACTATACATTTTCCTGTCAGGGAATTGGTATCCAAGGATATAATCTTTTTCTAAATAGTTATTTATGTATCCCTGAGGAATAAAAAGATTTGTAATTGTTCTCATGTTTTAGACATTAACGCGTCCTTTTATAGGTATCCTTTCACTTTAGGATTAGCTTACGTCAGATGGACGTAACTTACACGTCTACGGATGGAAGTGAAATCGCTCTAGAAATTAACAAATGTTATTTGTAATCCTAATCCTAACGTATATCTACGATTATACTATTATGCCATTGTTCGTCAGAAACAGTGCCATTTATATAAATAAACAAAACTAACTTTGATCTATTGTGTTGTCAGTAAAAAGGTTGTTTAATATTTCACATGAAATGTTCAGTTCTTGTAATATCTACTATAATATGCTATGGATCGGCCCTTTCGTACAGATGATGTGATACAGATTCGTTGGTGTCCCTTCGTAAATTCAACACCAACATAATCGCAGAAGCAAAAGTTTGAACTCAATAATAATAACATGTTTAAAAAAAAATCGGGACTAAAAGTGGCTTGTATGTCCTTTTTCGAAGTCCCATTTATTTCTTTATTTAAATATATCGAAATCGGTTGAATGGTTTGGGTGTGAAAGGCAAATATATAGACCTATCTATCGAAGTTCAAATCCTGTAGTTCGAATTTTGTTGATCTTACGGTAACTACATATATATTCTAGGATAAAAATGAGTTACTATAGGTAACAATCTATATCTGTGCTAAATTTCATCCATTGCTGTTCTGTCGTTTTTGCTTGATTGAATATTAAACATTCAAACATACAAACTTTTACATTTATTGTATTAGTAGTATTTTTAATAAATTTTAGTAAACAACATCATTTATATTATAGCGCTCGTGAGGGCAATTTTAATGGGTTGTTTTGTTTCATTCCTTATACGTGTGCGGCAGATATTTTCTCATAGTTTTTAATATCTTCCTTATTTAGCCCGTAGTATAATGTTACTGCATGCATATCAAATGCCAAGTTTGAATGGGTCACGGTTTCCAGACGAGAGCCAAGTTTGAAATTTAAACGGATTTTTAAACGTGACCGCCTGGGTTTCTTAGAACGGTAAAATATCAATAGATCACGTTATTTCTGAAAACAATACGACTATTCCACACAAAATAGAAGTAAAAAAATTAAACGTCATACCAGTTTGACGTTTGAAGGTTAATTTTTTTATACAGCAATTTTTTTATGATAATGGATGCAAAATTCGTTCCAGCGCTCAAAGCTCTAAGAACAAAGACAATAAGAACCATAGCGCTAATCATTTTAAGCTAAGGCGATCGTCGTTTATACAATATTATATTTATAACCTGTGAATGTTTGATTTGGACCTGGGAAAATGATAAAATTAAATATAAAAGTTTACTGACTTTAAACTAAAGACCGGCTTAAACCGCCCTTAAACAAAGACTCGTTGGTGCTCCTTTGTAAACTGACCACTAACGCAATGAAACGAAGTTAGTCACACTAACTTCATTCGATTATGTTGCAAGCTTGTGATGCTAACTGCCTTCGAATATATTGAAACCTTGTTCATATATCATAAGTTTATGAATGAAACTATTATTTTTAGGGTTTCGTACCCAAAGGGTGCCAACGGAACCTTATTACTAAGCCTCCACTTGTGTATACAACAATAAATACAAAAAATAAAATAAAATTTATAAATAAAGGTGACGTATTTGATATTTTTGAGTTTTTTTTGCTGTAACTCATGAACTGTAACACAGATAAATAGTTGGAATTCCCATAGATTGATTTACGGAACCATTTATGTACGAGTTTAACACATTGGCCTGTTATTCAATCATAATATTATAAGAAACAATACACTAATATATAATTTCTTCTCTTCATGATCAAAATTTAGGTAACATAGAGAACAATTTCTAATTTAATTTTTCATTTCAATATAGCTCGGATAGAACCTTGAGAACTCGGGTTCACCGGCACATTACTTTGAGATAATCGGTATGGATGGATGAGTCACGAACGATGCTAAGATACGGTCGAATCGACTCTTTGTCAAACCCGCCGGGCTTACGGTACCACAAGGCCTTCCATAAACGGACAGTTTCTCTCTATAACGTCTATGGCTCAAAATGTGTCGTGAGGTATTTAAATATCAAAGAACAAAGGAATAATATCTGTAAGCCTTAAAAGCAGATTATAAAAATTAGAAAATTTATTGCAACCATAAAATTAAAATATATCTAATTTATAAATTACAATAATGACTCTACTAAAAGTTTTACAAGGTTTTAGGACATTTTAGGTTTTTGATTTATTTGTATCAAATCATAAAATATTATCAACGTATCTAAATCGTTTTGTAGCAGTCCCATAGTGTAGCGAACTCTTTTTTTTTTTTTCGAATGTGTATTGCTTTTGGCCCTACTGGCCTCGACAGCCTCACTGGGCGGGGGCTGAGTACTGAGGCTCAGCCGTGATAAAGGGACAGCCCTCACGGGGTAGCGAACTCGTTATAAACAATTCTTACCGGCGTCGGGATGTGACGACCCCATCGCCCGCTGTTGGGATAACCTCTGTCACAGCAGAGATTATTCCACCATTGCAATCAGTCACACTGGTGGTAGGTCTTTTGTTGCAAGAGGCCGGCTCGGTAGGTACCACCGCAGTGTCAAATATTCTGCCGCCAAATAGTAGTGCTTAGGCATTACTGTGTTCCGGTTTGAAGGGCACTGTACGCTAGTGAAATTACTGGGCGGACGAGATTTAAGAACTAATATCTCGAGGTTGGCAACGCGTGAGGGGCACCTACTAATGGTGCTGCCAGCGCTCATAGGCTACGGCAACCACTTACCATCAGGTGGGCCGTATGCTTGTTTGCCAACTTCTTACATAAAAAAATAAAAATTCTTTCTTAAAAAAATACAGAGTGTTTTAGACCACACGATTGAAGTAAAACTTCTTTAGCTAAAAATAGTCAGCGAGTCGGTTTTTCCGTCTGCATCTGTCCGTTTGAAATCAGAACGATTCTAAAGAAGTTTCACTTCTAAAAATTTAATACATATGTCAAAATAGTATGTATACTTCTCAGTGCACGTAAATCTTTCCTAACACAGAGTTTGACGTAATATTTTAAGGGTTCACTAACATGCCTTAGTTTTCAGTCCAAGTAATATTTAACTATGTAGTTATTAAAGTTTTATCTGCGATAAAGCAAATCGTTAATATATCTTTTGATCTTTAAAATAATCTCAATTCAAAATAAATATTTTTAAGTTTCCGTTTACTTTCTCCAGATTTAAGGAAATAATAACGGAACTGTGAGCGAAGAGAGCTCGCTTCAGAAAGTTATATATATTTTTTTAAATAACTAAATACAATATTTTATACAATATTGTTTTTAAGTTTTACGTCCTTTATAAAAATGCCATGATCCCAATATGAAAATTTGTTTTTTGACTGTTATAAAATTTTTTGTATTTTTGGAATTTTAAAGAAGAATGTTGGAGGAAGTAAATTTTACCGGTTATATAAAAAAAATCTTCGTTTTCAAAACTAAAATTACATCAAAAGAACATTCAAAGAACTTATACGAAAATGTTTGACCCCATATAAAATTTTAGTTGAATTCATGCTGAGAGATTGTAAAAAAAGAAACCGGCCAAGTACGTGTAGGCCTCACGCATAAAGGGTTCTGTACCACCGTAGAATAAAAATATCAAGTGTCTTGCTCCATTTATTTTTAAATTTCATTAAATTTTTAGTCGGACCTACGGACAGCCAAGACTAAGTAATAGGGTTCCGTGGGCAGTCTTTGGATACATTCTGTATTCAACTTAGTAAGAACTCAGAACGTGCAACTTTTTTGTAATGCATAAATATCAATTTCAAAAAGCCATTACTTAAATTGTACACTATCGGAACGAAACACGACTCATGAAGCTGTTTGGATGCTTTTTTCTACGTAGCATTAGTGCAGTCGGCCATTATTAATCTATAGATAAAAACGCTCGGGCGCAACATAATTGCGAGGGCGTCGATCTATGGACTCGCGTCTCAATCGCGTCTAGGGTTGCCTTTCAAAATGGCACTCGAAACAATAAGACCATAAAATATACACTATAACAAAACAAACAATAAATTGCTGTGAAAGAGTAATTCAAAATAAACAATGTGCTTTAGACCACACGATGGAAGTAAAACTTCTTCAGCTAAAATTAGTCAGCGAGTAATCTGTATGTCTGTCTATCTGTCCGTCCGGTCCGTCTGTCCGTCTGTCCGTTCGTCCGTCCGTCCGTCTAAAATAGTATATATATTTCTGTCTCATTGTTTGCCGGCATCATCGTACACATTTTTGTATTTTTGTCTCTTACTTGTCGCTTTTTCCGTTGCATCAGGTTTGAAATGACAACGATTCTAATGAAGTTTCACTTCAATAAATTAATCACAATAACAGACAAAAATGTCGGTCTTTTACATATACTTACTATATACTATGGACCGACCCATTCATTCATACAAAATGTTACAGACTCTATCGTGCCCTTCGTAAGTACGTACAACATACTCTAACATGATTCGGGTATGTTGTGCAAAGCATAACCGAATGAATTTAGCATGTGACTATTTCGTTCCTAATGTACATCTTAGTTTTTGGAGAAGGCGCTGTACTGTTTGCTAAGTTAACGGTGAGAGAAATTAGTTCACTCCACCATATCAATCTTAATAAAACAATAAACTTCGGCCATTGTTGGGGTTTTGAAACGAACTTCCTTAATGCAGCTTACGGGTAGTTCGATTTAGTAGAAATAGATTTCGGTGAGTGTGTGTATCAAGCTTACTAAAATGAAATGAGTACGCATCGGGTGCGCAGCTTTGTTTCTCTGTCCCTGTCTCTTTCTATCATATAACCTATTGAAATATACAGATTTCATCACATCCGGAGGTGAAGAAAAACCGTAGGAACTTCGTTCCTGACGGGGTCTCCTGACCGCACAATTTATATTATTTTTCTGACATTTTGCCAAAGTCTGCTTATTACACTTATCCACCTACAAATATAAAAGGCAGTTTTTATTGACCAAATAGACACTGAACATGCTTAGTGTGCATGACACATGTCTCGAGCGAAAATTATACCCACATAAGCATTAAAAGCAATTTTACAGTAGAAAATCGAAAATGATCGTGCGAGTTGTTAGTACAAACCTAACCCTAATGTCATAACCACTCCCAGCGTAAAATATGAATATTAAATGACTTAAAAGCATTGCTATATTAAAAAAAAAACTCCTGTCATTAAAAAAATCAAAGCCATTGCAAACAACTGAAGGTCTATTAAAATATAATCTTACAAAAGAAGCTTAGCTGTTTCAAGACCAGAAGTCAGCAGAATTATATTTTTTATTGCATTTATAATACGTTATAATATTCCTGTCCTTATAACTTTGCTTTGTTTAAGCCTCTTAGAATTAATAACTAAAAGCTTTAAATATTTCTTTCTCCCGTTTAACGCGTAACTAATGAATTATATTGACCTTGTTAGCGACTTGTGACAACCCTAATTGTTATGGCCATTTTTATTGATTTTTCTTGTGTTTGTAATTTTACATTGGCGATAAATTAATGTTAGAATAAATGAGCAACATCCTGGTCTATTTTTTTTCATTTCATATTACTTATGTGTTGTGTTTGATTTAAACATACGCTGTTTCTCATTAATTACACACATCTATACAAATAAATAAAATTAAGTGTCTTTTGCAATTCCAAACTAACAGCTTTTCATTAAATGCATATGAAAGTGTATATGGTACTCCATTGAAAAAAATCTGGACGGACGGACAGCAGAGGTTTAGTAATAGGGTTCCGATGCTACCCTTTGGGTACGGAACCCTAAAAATCCATTATTTTTTTTTGAGTTATTAGGTTTACCAACATATCTATATCATTTACAACAACAATAAAATATTTTTAAGTTTACAAAGTACTTAGACTAAAAAGATAAGTTAAGAGATAGGTAAACACCGCATGCAAATACAAGTAACGGTAAAACGTAAAAGTTAAGTTACAGTAATGATATCAAAACTCATGTTTTTTGAATAATAGTAAAATATACATTATTACAGTTTATTTATTAGACACCGTTGTGGCCTTGTGGGTAGCGAGTCTGCCTTAAGCCTCGACGGTTGCGGGTTCGATTCCCGCTCGGAGCAGATGTTTGTATTAATCGTACAGGCATGTTTTCCGGTCTGGTTGTGTTTGTCCTTGTCATTGTGAATGTTTCCGGACACCCGACACAGGATATAATTATCCTAATGGGGGCCGTTGAGTGTGTAGCGTTTATTTATTTATTATTATTTACAGTGCTTTGACAAAAAGTATCAATAATACGTAGCTAATAAAAGTAAAATAAACAGAATAAGTAATTTTAAAACAGAAGCATTAACCTATTATTACCATTAATAACTAAGCAGTTACAGTTCTTTTACTTATTTACTTTCGCTCTGCTATACTAGGAGTTTTGTATATACAATAAATATTTCACAAGCTGTGGAAAAGATAGAATACATTCGTATTGTTGTGCAGGATGTAATTACCTTTATCGCCTATCAGCCTGTTATCTCAGATATAATATATTACGTGTAAGATAAATGTAACATTATAATGATCGTCTGAACGCTCGTCTTAATTAGCGTTGTAGGTGGTAATGATATTGCTAAATAACCAATAAGTAATATGTTTTGAAGACACCGTTGTGGCGTTGTGGGTATCGTATCTGCCTTTAGTCTCGACGGTTGCGCGTTCGATTCCCGCTCGGGCAGATGTTTATTAAATTTCTGTCTCGGTCTGGGCGTTTTTCTGTGGGTCTCACCACCGTGCCTCGGAGAGCATGTTAAGCTGTCGGTCCCGGTCGTTATCACATAACATCTGATAATAATCATTAACTCTTGATAAGTAAATTGTTCTTATCCAATGAGATACTGGTTCGCCTTTAGGGTTGCGGAGGTCACATGGCAATCGCTCTGTGTAAAAACTAGTAACCCGTCAAATCCGGGTAAGAGTAATAAACAGACCCTGGGTAAAATAAAATGCCGGGAATAATGCTACGACGAAGAAGAAGTAATTTGTTTGGAAGCTGATATAAATACTAGCCTCTAGCCGCGACTTCGGCCGTGTTGACCGTTACTTTAGAATTAGATCCAAGGAGAAATAAGTCATTTTAAGTAAATAATGTTCCATAAGACATATTTATACACTACTGTATCATGTTTTTGATAATCTCACGCGAATCTAATATTTTGCAGAATAATAATCTATCTATGTGCTAAATATCATCCCAATCTATTAATCCGTTTATGCTTGATTTGAATAACAAACTTATAAACATAATTGCAGTAGGTACTTTATTCGATAATCCCACGAAACCTAACTTTTTCCGGGATAAAAAGTATCATATTCTTCTTCGTCCTAGCATTATTCCCGTTATTTTATTCTGCCCAGGGTCTGCTTATTACTCTTATCCGGATTTGACGGGTTACTAGTCTTTACACGGAGCGATTGCCACCTGACCTCCGCAACCCTAAGGGCGAACCAATAACTCATTGGGTAACAGCAATTTACTTATCAAGAGTTAACGATTATTATCAGATGTTTTGTGATAACAACCGGGCCCGTAAGCTTAACGTGCTCTCCGAGTTACGGTGGGGAGACCCACAGACAAACGTCCAGACCGAGACAGAAATTTTGACAAACATCTGCCCGAGCGGGAATCGAACCCGCAACTGTCGAGACTAAAGGCAGACTCGCTACCCACAACGCCCCAACGGTGTCAAAAAGTATCATATTCATACAAATCAAAATTATTGAGTAACAAACGTTCAATCATACAAATTTACAAAGTTTAACATTTTTATATTATTAGTAGGAATTACCAATATAATTAAAAAAAATTAATATTTTATAAATAATATTGTCATACTGATAATAACTACACTGTGGCAATGACTTCGTTATCTTAGTACCGAAGAGTTATAAGATTTGTGTGGGTATTCTAAAGAAAAAAAATGTGTTGTTGATAAGCATCTGACTGTCAATCGGTTAAACTCAATTATATTTGTACAAATATTGTTTTCTCTGTAAGTGAATTTTGTAAACAATTCTTTGAGAAAATAAATTCTTTAACCACAATATCAAGCTTTACACTGATTAATTTTTTCGGGAAATCTGTCATGAAAACAAACAAAATATCTTCTTCAGTCTTACTGTTTTCGGCATGAAATAGAATATTTTTTGATACAATTTGTTATGAACAAGAATTATGAATACGCATCAATAAAAACCATGAAATATTACCACCATGATATATGCAAAAAACTACAATGGTTTTGTCTCAACAATCTTTAATTCATGTACAAGATATTGTATCAATACTTTATACAATTGAAGTTACTACGGGAATGATTGACTAAGGGTGATTCTCATGGCATCAATACTATACACAGTTTGAGTTTCCAGTTCGACCACACACAGTACACACTTTTTCCCTAAGTTTAGTAACCTGTATAACTTCAGTAACGAAGTGAGATTAAGTGGTATAAGGCTGTGAGTCCACTAGAGCTGTGCGAAGATGCGTAGCGAGGGATATGATAGTTATAAATCAATAATCGCTTACACCAGTTATATAATAATAATAAACGCTGCACACTAAACGGCCCCCATTAGGATAGTGGTATCCTGTGTCGTGGGTCCGGAAACACACACAAGGACACGGACAAATACACCCAGCCCGAAAATATTATTACACCCAGATCGGAAAATATACTTGCATGGTCAATACAAACATATCATGCTCTGAGCGGGAATCGAACCTGCGACCTGTGGCATTTAAGGAAGGTCCGCTACCGCTGCGCCACAACGTCGTCAGTTAGTCTCGCAGATCCGGTGGAAACGGCATATCAGACCGTTTTCAAAGTAGCTACGCTGAGCGAGACTAGGTAAATGAAGCGATATTATTGTTTCTTACAAATATATCCCTCGCTACGGATCTCTGTTGGAAATGCAGCCTACGTGACAGTTCGTCTCCGGAGTGATAAATTTATTGTTTATGGACGTTAGATCGGAAACTCGTGAGAACAGGTCGTTTCCAATTACTGATCTTAGAAAAAATATGCAATCCTTTTTATATCTATATAAAGAGGCAAAGACAACAGTTCAGTACCCTTTTAAACGTTGCACACTCAACGGCCCCCATTAGGATAGTAATATCCTGTGTCGGGGTCCGGAAACATTCACAATGACAAGGACAAATACATCCAGACCGGAAAATATGCTTGCATGGTCAATACAAACATATTATGCTCCGAGCGGGAATCGAACCCGCGACCTGTGGCGTTTAAGGCAGGTTCGCTACCGCTGCGCCACAACGTCGTCATTTTTCTTTTAGTTCGAAAATTTTCAACGTCAAAACGGTCAAATTTCAACTACTAAACGAACAATATTATTATATAATGGACGTAGTTTTTTTATAAAAAAAGAAATTACTTTAATTACATCGTGAGAAAGCATGTCGTGGAATAAATATTAAGATTATTATATATACCTGCCCGCCATTCCGCAGTGGGGCAGTGCGGCAGACCCTTCTTGATAACAGAAGATAACCGGCATTTGTCGACCGTTGTGACACAATTGAGGCGTATTGGTAGCGTTGGTCTGCCTTTAGCCTCGACGGTTGCGGGTTCGATTCCCACTCGATATGTTTGTATCTTACAAATATTTGTTTCGGTTTGGGCGTTTGTACTTATGGGTCTCCCCACCGTGACTCGAAGAGCGCGTTAAGCTGTGGGTCCCGGTAGTTATCACATAGCATCTTATAATAATCGTTAACTCTTGTTACGTAATTTGCTCATATCGAATGAGTTACAGGTACGGCCTTCGCTCTTAGGGTTACGGAGATCAGATGGCAATCGCTCTGTGTAAAAACTAGTAACCTGTCAAATCTGCATATGATTAATAAACAGACTCAACGTAGATAAATTAATGGGAATAATGCCAGTAAGAAGAGCAGGCATTTGTCCAGCCGTAAGACATTAAAGTAACAATTTTACTATTACTTTTTACTATAATATTCATCATGGTCCATTCATGCCGAAAAGTGTTTTCTACAAACAAATGTTTCGTTTTATATTGACAAATATAATAAATTATTAAATGAAACAAAAACCCAACTGCATTAATAATAATACCTAAAAAGCTAAAAACAAGCACTATAATGACTACTATAATATAAATATAACTTTAATGTTAGTAAAGGTACTGCAGACGGAATCTAATGATACCCCATAAGTCGATATCCGTCCAAGGGTTTAGCCTGTAGAGCGTCACAAAGATATATATACATACATACATACATACATACGCTCGAAGTTAGTAGCCAGAACTTTATTCTAATCTAAAGTATTGTACGTTATTTCGGGTAATTGCATTTTTTTTTTTTTATGTTAGAAGTTGGCAAACAAGCATACGGCCCACTTGATGGTAAGTGGATGCCGCAGCCTATGAGCGCTTGCAGCACCATTAGTAGGTGCCACTCACGCGTTGCCAACCTCGAGATATTAGTTCTTAAATCTCGTTCGCCCAGTAATTTCACTAGCGTACAGTGCCCTTCAAACCGGAACACAGTAGTGCCTAAGCACTACTATTTGGCGGCAGAATATTGGACACTGCGGTGGTACCTACCTAGCCGGCCTCTTGCAACAAAAGACCTACCACCAGTGTGACTACCACCAGTGTGACTATTACTTTTGCTATAATATTCATCATGGTCCATTCATGTCGAAAAGTGTTTTCTACAAACAAATGTTTCGCTTTATATTGACAAAAGTGAACCCATTTGTTGTTTAGAGGAAAAAACTTTCTATTTTACTTACTGACGTTCAATAATATTGAATGTAAATAGGTTTATTCAAATACGGCACACTAAAAATTAAAAATGTCGTTAACAAGTACCATAGAAACGTTCGTCCCAGTTAGGGTTGCCACCCTTACTTTATTCTAAAGTATTGTACCTTATTTCGGGTAATTGCAATCTACACTTTACGGGAACAATAAAGTACGCAGAAATATTTTGTTTTGCTTGATTTGATTTCTCTGGATTTTTCGGAATTATTTAGTAAATAGCAATAGAGGCATTAAGACTGACGATACTTGTATAAAGTAATCACTTTTAAAGTCTATTCCTACGACATCAGCATTCACAGAGACATAGCTTTTGCTGTAATGAAAAGACGAGACGAAAAAAACCAATCTTCTCTGAACCGTATAAAAATGTTTTTAAATATAATGCCATGGAAAAATGAATGATTTGTTTTGACACTGTACTTTTTTTCTTGTACTGTAATTTCAAGAAAGAAAGGTGACAACCCTAGTCCCAATGCAAGTAAACATCCATCGTGGGAACGTAATATAGATTTCAAAATACGTTTACTACAAGCGTTCCAGTATCACTGTTTCATAGAAACTCGGAGTTAAGTTACAATAAGTCAATGTCTCTTAGAATTGCTCGGGTGAATGGTCGAAGATTTTTTATTATTTTATGTTGTACCTGAAGGCGGACTAAAGACTTAGATTCGGGAGTTTTTTTAATCAACCGACTTCGAAAAGGAATTCTTATTTCGACTGTAATTTTGTATGTCTGTTATCTCAAAACTTTTGACTGGGTGAACCGATTCTGGTGATTCTTTTTTTATTTGAAAGCTGGTGCATCCCGTATGATCCAATTTTAATTTGAACCAGTTTTGAATCTAAATTTGCATTTTTCATTAAGTACTATCATTCGTACTTACTTAAAAAGTATAAAATAAAATCAATTTTGGAAAAAAATTGGACTTCAAAACTAAAAAGAAAAAAATAATTAGTAGTAATTTTAGTATTTTTTTTCACTTTTGAAGTTGGTATTTTTTTCTAAAAATTATTTTATTTTTATTATATCCTCGTCATTATTATTGATAGATTTTTAACTGAATTAAAAAAGCAGAAGTTCATCAATTCTTCTGTTTAATGTGTATGTGTATATGTTATGTGATAACTTCAGCATCTTTGAACAATTTTTTTTATACATTAATAGGGTTTAAAATAAACTTTGATTTGATTAATTGGAGTGTACCAAATAAACTTTGTGGTGATCTCACCAAGGACCCTTAAGATATAGAACTAAAATCTTCACAATTTTAGACGTAATAACCCGTGTTCACTGTGTTTGTATGTACTCATGGGCGTGGCCAGTATTTGGCCCGGAGGGAGGGGGAGGGTTGGGTTTGTTTGGCAAAATCTTAATTTAGGGCCTAGAAGGGGCAAAATGACCATTTTCACAAAAGCTATTTGTTAAACAGTTCAAACTGTTTTATAACCTTCCATTTTCAGGTTCATTCATTCATTGCTTCATTTTTGGTTCAGGGTGGGACACCTGCTCCCCCTTGCTCCTACCTCGCTACGCCCATGTTCATGTACCTATGCCTTAGGTCTTATGTTGAATGAAGAATAACTTATGCATAATGCCTGAATTTATTCTCTCTTTAATATTAATATAAAAAAAAAAAAATAAACGCTACACACTCAACGGCCCCCATTAGGATAATTATATCCTGTGTCGGGGGTCCGGAAACATTCACAATGACAAGGACAAACACAACCAGACCGGAAAACATGCCTGTACGAATAATACAAACATCTGCTCCGAGCGGGAATCGAACCCGCAACCGTCGAGGCTTAAGGCAGACTCGCTACCCACAACTCCACAACGGTGTCTATATAAAAAGATTATGTCATTCTATAAAAAAGTTAAGCAATTCCTCTCTCAAAGAAACTTCCGCGTAATTTAAATAACTGAAATACCATCTCAATATGAATAAAAAAACGTGTGATTTATCTCACTCATTATGTTGACCGTAAAAAGTATTGCATAAGTGTCATTAAAGCCACACCCTTAAGGTTAATATTCGGCCTCGGCCGCCAACCGTACCGAAAGTCCCACGTACATCCGCAAGTAGGGTTGCCAATATTTCTTCGCCAAAATATAGTATTTTACGAAAAAATTAATAAAAAATTATTAATGTAAATCAAAAGCCATTTTTTTATAATTGAGATTACTTTTCACACTTCTTGCCATATCGAATTAATTTCTGAAAATTTCCTTTCTGCCCAAGTTATATCTTCAAAGGTAAAGACGCTCGTAAATTGTTTATATTAAAGATTTGTTTTTGCGTACTATATATTTCTTTCACAATATATAGTATGCAAACCCGAAATATAGTATAATACTTGTATATATTATGGTACAGTTGGCAACCCTATCCGCAAGCCGGTGACATATTCGTGTTTTACACGTTTCTATTCTAAAATAACTTAAAATGCGGAAAATTGTGATTGGCTCAGCACGATTTTGAGTTGTTGGTATAGAATTTGAAATTTTTGCTCCAATTTTTGACGTCAACAAATATATTGCACGTATTGCATAATTCATTTGCATTATACTTCATGTGACCATAAATATCATTCAGATGAAACTTTTTTGTTACATAAAACTTTTATTTACATATTGTATTTTACTTTACCGAAAATGCGAAGGCGAAGGAAAAGGAGTTAAAATTGAGAAAGACGAATTGAAAATACCGCTCCACGCCTCGTTTAAAGGAATCCAAATTATAAAAAGGAGGGAACACGTGTGTCGGTGACGATTTCCACTTTTTAGACGGGTGTCAAAAAAAATATTTAATATTTGGCACTGAGCATCTTCGAAGGCCGGCAAGCATTCTTATACGGAAAGGGGTGAGAAGGATGACGGAGATTAGTATAAAGCGCTGAGGACAGTAATCTCAGGATGCAGTTGGCCAGTTGTAGAGGTTCAAGGGTGTTGGAGACTTTATGACTCGAACCGCGAGTCGCAACCGATCCAGGAATATATAATATGAAATAGTGACAGCTTTTTCGCATTTTGTGCGCAAGAAAAGGCTTAACAGTAGAAAATAATTGTTTATTCAAACAATTATACAATGTATTATTATTTCGAAAATGACTATTCAAGAAACCAATAACTAGAAGTCGTGCTTTCAACTAATAAATATTCATAATATCACTGTTCGAGTCTAATGAAGTTACAATTTCGCTGCAATATAGGCACCATAGAATTTTATGATAGGCGCTAAGTTCCTTGGCATTTGCCAAAAAATTCTCATGCAGTCATAACTTCTTAATTATTCTCTATACTATACGACTATTTGGACGCAAATAAGCAATACCATGTCAACCCATAAAATTGAAAAAACTGAGTTATATATGCAGAAGTGTTGGTAAATGGCTGAAGAACATTTTTCTTTAATATTTGTAGGGTTTTAAGCTTTAAAACTTCTAAAAAGCCATATTTTCATCATGCCATTTATGTATTATTTTAAACGTTTTGTGTTATATTATATACGAAATATGCAGATTCTATGCTTATTTTATGTGAAAATAAGTAAAATAACTTACATACATATTGAAATTGCCAAAAACTTGGCCAATATATTAAAAAAAATAATATATAGCAAGTTGTTCAAAATTTTCAAACGCGTTTTTCTTGAAATGACATTCGTGTGGGTTGA
The DNA here is from genome assembly GCA_023373885.1 of Hestina assimilis. NCBI lineage: Eukaryota > Metazoa > Arthropoda > Insecta > Lepidoptera > Nymphalidae > Hestina > Hestina assimilis. The sequence continues at coordinate 12,145,719 of CM041751.1, read as the reverse complement.
CATGGTATTGCTTATTTGCGTCCATTTATCCAGGGTCTGCTTATTACTCTTCTCCGAATTTGACAGGTTACTAGTTTTTACACAGAGCTATTGCCATCTGACCTCCGCAACCCTAAGGGGGAACCAGTAAACTCATTGGATAAGAGCAATTTACTTAACAAGAGTTAATGATTATCATAAGATATTATGTGATAGAAACTGGGACCGACAACTTAACGTGCTCTCCGAGGTACGGTGGGGAGACCCACAAGGACAAATGCCGAGACCGAAACAGATATTTGTAAGATCAATGCAAACATCCCGCAACCGACCATCAATCGAAGCTAAAGGCACACTCGCTACCCACAAGGCCACAACGGTGTCTCATGCAGTCATAACGACATTACTTATGCAAAAACAAATACATTGTTGTGCAAAATTAATAAAGCTGTATGTTTATATGTTATTCGCATTACAAATGAGTCGTCTTCATATACTAATGGTCACTTTAAGGAATAATTTGTTAACATGTAAACTTGTTAACAAGTTGTTCTGCGTTAGAAAACAAATGGTATGTGCAACGTTTTAGGTTTCTAGCACGAAAGGATTTGCTTGGAAGCCTTGAATGTTCGCTGTGATTTTGTAGGACATAGTATTAATCCTTATACCATGACACCGTTGTGGCGTTGTGGGTATCTTGTTTGCCTTTAGTCTCGACGGTTGCGGGTTCGATTCCCGCTCGGGCAGATGTTTGTTAAATTTCTGTCTCGGTCTGGGCGTTTGTCTGTGGGTCTCCCCATCGGGCCTCGGAGAGCACGTTAAGCTATCGGTCCCGGTTGTTATCACATAGCATATGATAATAATCGTTAACTCTTGATAAGTAAATGGCTCTTATCCAATGAGTAACTGGTTCGCCCTTAGAGATTCAGATAGAGGTCAGATGGCAATCGCTCTGTAACCGTGTGTAAAAACTAGTAACCTGTCAAATCCGGATAAGAGTAATAAGCAGACCCTGGGTAGAATAAAATACCGGGAATAATGCTAGGACGAAGAGTATTAATCCTTACTATCCTGACTAATCCTTACTAATATTATAAATGCGAAAGTAACTCTGTCTTTCGTAATTTTTAGTGCTAGAAGCTTGTTACTTATTTTTTAGGCTGTTGATTTGATATAAATGGCTAATAAGTGATGACGTAGTGGCACAGCGGTAGCGAACCTGCCTTAAGCGCCACACGTCGCGGGTCTTATTCCCGCTAGGAGCAGATGTTTGTATTGACCATGCAGGCATGTTTTCCGGTCTGGGTGTTATCGTCCTTGTCACTATTTATGTTTCCGGAACCCCGACACAGGATATAACTATCGTAATGGGGGCCGTTGAGTGTGTAATGTTTATTTATTTTTTTATTTATTTATAAAATAAATAAGATATTCTAAAGTTTGTAAAAGTTTTATCCTCAAGGGTGTATAATAACAATAGGAATCTATTTCCTATGAAAGTATGAATGAATGTATGAAAGAAAGAAAGAATGTATGAAAGTTTGTATGGATATGTAAAGTTTATGTGAATGTGTTACACGCGTGCGAAGCCGCTGGCAGAAGCTAGTAATACGATAAATGTGTAATTTGATATTTACATGCTATACTAACTTTTGCCTCAATATAGTTAGTTGCTGTAGGTAGGCTGTATATAGGATACAGGAAAGGCTCTGTACTCCAGCCTTCATATTCCAATTTATTAATGTCTAAAATTATTTTTTCTATTCCTTTGAAATAATAGTTTTCTAGATTAAAAATACCTTATGTTTTTTCTGTTTAGAAAACGTATATGAAAAGTTTTCGCAATGAGTTGAGCAATTAAGATTCCGTTGCTCCCTTTCATTACTGCACGGGACATACGCTTGTATTGACCATACATTTTCGTGTTCTGGTCTGCGTGGTTGTGCTTGTGTTAGTGTGTTTGTGACCCCCGACATAAGCTATTACTATCCTATTAGGTGTTATATTTTTTATATATATAAACGCCGGAGGGCAAATAACTCCACTCCACCTGATGGTAAGTGGAAGTGGAGTCCACACGCGAAGGTGGCTAATATGGTTGCAGAAGGCGAACTGTACTAGCCATCCTCGCCCTGCCTACCCGCAAGGTGCCTCTTCACGCCGCGTTTGAAGGACCCCAGGTTGTAAGAATGAGGGAACACGTGTGCCGGTAAAGCATTCAAGCAGGTGTTGTAAAGATGCAACTTTTATTACTTATCATTTATTTTAATTACAGTGATGCGTCAGATCTAAGCTATGGGTCAGACGGAGGAGAGCACGCGTGGCATGCGTCGGTCTCCAGAACTGCCGCCCTTACCGCCCCCCATTCAACCCTGTAGCGGCTTCCTCGGCAATGTAAGTAAATCTAATACCAGTACTCATATTTTTTTTCCTATTCTAATAAAAAACCGTTCTGTTGTATATTATTCCTTAATAATTTAGATCATCTTTAAAGGGACCGATTTTATCTAAGATTATATAAAAATAAAGAAACAAAAAGTTTTTTATGCCGCGATGGTGGCAAACAGGCTTGCCTGATGTTACGAGGCCTATAGACACTTGCAACACCAGAGAAATCACATGCGTGTTGCTAATTAAAAAATTGATAAATATAAAAGTTATCGGGAACAGATTTAAAAGTTATATTTAAAAAAAAGTACATCATATTTAGTTTCGTTTTAACACCTGAGAGCAATATGGCGTTTCGAATTATCGAATTTTCACGGTTGTATCGGCCATTTGCATCGATTATTCTCAATACGAGTCGTAAGCAGGCCAAGCTTATACACGAGGGCGCGCCACACTTCACACGCCGGTTCCATTATAACAACATTTTGTTCAACGAATTTCTGAATAAATGTTACTGGTTCCGCATATTATCTTACGAATAATTATTATGAGAATCGAAAGCAGAAGATAGTTCTATATAATTATAGCTTTTATTTTAGTGAGGACAGAGTTTGTAAAAGAATACACATAGTGAGTATTAAATTCGGCTTTTTAAACAATACTATTTCGACGTTGCGCGATCGTCCGTTGTCATATTAATTATACGTTAAAAATTAATAGTTAAGTTTCCTGTAAATTATTATAGTATGTTGTACTTTTATTTCAAAAATGAATTTCAAAAATAAAATCGTAAAAACGTATCGAGCGAGTATGAAGAATCATATCAGAATTGTGTTCTTAAAAGTGGACAACTTTTATGTATTATTTCTAAAATATTAATTATAAATGCATCTGAGCTGTCTTCCACATCGATGGATAACTGTTCTAAGTATATTTGTCATATTATTAGTGTTGATTGTTTTTGGAGTGATTTCAACATTTAATATAATGTGAATAACTAGCATCCGGCCATTCCTTCGTCCTCATAACTTTTTAAAGAGGATAAACAGTAAACACATCATTTTTATACCGAAAACATCAAAATCGGGCCAGTGGTTAAAGCATGAAAAGATAACAGACACAGTCAGAGATGCAGTCACTTTTAAATTTTTCATATTTATAATAAAAGGGTATATCGAAGTTTAAATAATATATTTCGTTTTTGTTAATGCCACGGGAACTAATCAGTGCTAATCCAGGTAATCTATTTCTGTCCTAAATTTTCATCCAAATCCGTTAGGCGGTTTTTACGTGATACATACAAACTTCAAAATTTATTATATTACTAAACATGAGTACATTACCAAAAATGAGTACATCATTATACAAACACCTCACGACCAAGTTAATATTTCATCTCAGGATCGCCGGTTAAGGAACTCCAATAATTAGGCAACAAGCGGACCATCTATCTTACTTTACCGACTTTCTTATCGACAGTCATTTTAAAAGCGTTAACGGTACAGGTACGAAAGTGAGGCGTAAATCAAAGCGGGTACCCTTGTCGCTTTCAACCGGTCAACCGTGATGAATGCTGGACTATATTGCCACCAGACGGCTTTCAGACTGCCGTTTTACATATTAAATTTTTCCTTATTTCGTAAAAGGTAGTTTCTCGTATATAGTACATTTATTGCCTTATAGACAAGACTATCTTAGTTATGGACTTAGTCCTACAGAGGTATGAATACCATACCATTGTTCACATCGAAATTATTCTTTCGATTTTGCTGCTATGGACATAGAATTACCTAAAAAACTATAGACAGACCCTTCCATACAGAAACATGTCAAAGGCTTGCTGGTGCTCCTTCGCAATTTCAACACCAACGCAACACTTAGTCACATGCTAATTTCATTCATTTATGTGCAATACTATAATAATGATAATAGCTTGCGGCAACTTACATTGGTGTTGAATCTACTAAGGAGTACCAGTGAGTGTTTCATGTTTTTTATGTATGGAATGGTATGTGTGTCTTAGAGTGACTCTTTATATTAAATTTTCTTAAATATCTTTTATGTGTGCCAGTTACGATTTTATTATATTTACTTACATATGTGTCGAATTGAGAACTTCCGTCTTCAGAGTTAAAAATTGCACGCAGTACTGTATAATCTGATTCTATAACGATCCGCTAAAACCGTCCGTTGTTGGGTATCACAAATCGCAACAATTTATGCCCTGGGAAGAGTTGGCCGGGGGCTAAGGTGAGAGATTACTCCAAGCGCAATCTTCTTAGGCCCATAAATTACCCTTATTACAAAACTGGATATGACTTATATTATACAAGCTAAAGCAATAGACGTAGTAAAAATTAGACCGTTGTAACTGTAAGGCTTTTGTTAATTTTCTTAGCCTTGTTTTAGATAATTATTAATGGACGCAAATAAGCAATACCATGTCAACCATTTCGAGAAAAATGCGTTTGAAAATTTTGAACAACTTGCTTTATATGAATTTTTTATGTATTGGTCAAGTTTTTGGCAATTTTAGATTTATTTAAGTTATTTCACTTATTTTCACAAAAAAATAAGTATACAAACTGCATATTTCGTATATAATATAACCCAAAACGTTTAAAAATACATAAATTGCATGATTGAAAAAAGGCTTTTTTAGAAGTTTTAAAGCTTAAAACCCTACAAATATTAAAGAAAACTGTTCTTCAGCCATTAACCAACACTTCTGCATATATAACTCAGTTTTTTCAATTTTGTGGTTTGACATGGTATTGCTTATTTGCGTCCATTTAATCACACTTTAAATGTATTTATTAAAAGTCTTACTTGTTCTTGCTTCAGATAGTTGATTGTAAAATGTGTTTAATTTTATGCGAAGATGATGACGATTTTCACACAACAGAGAACAGTATCTATAGACCACCCAGGCACAATAGAGTGTGGTGGATATAACGAGTTCATAATGACGCCTTACACCTCTTAATGCCTTAGCGCTTAATATTATAATTTTATATAATATAGCATAGTATACTTATTCGTATTGTTTGGTTTTATCCTTGCCTGAATATATCTTAGTTAAAATATACTTTTACATAATATTAATACGCAAGCTAGAGTACTTCGGTCATAATAAAAATAATAATAATACGACCTGCTTTAATCTTACTTATATAATATTCTAAATGTCAAAGTTTGTTATTGTTTCACACAAAAACTATTGGATAGATTTGGATGCAATTTGGTACACACATAGATTATTACCTGAATTAACATATACGATACTTTTTAAAGTACCCTATATGTTAACATTTAAATGTTTCCGAGACAAATCCCGGAAAAATTTTGGTTTCCCGTGGGATCAACGAAAAACTACATAACGCGAGTGGTTCCGCGGGCACAGTTAGTCCACCCGGAAGAAGGCGTACTTATGTGGCTTAAGAATCTTGTTCTTACAGATATCTCCAAAATTCAGATAGCCCTCATAACAGTTGACCTCTGTTAGGAGATGCCACTTCAAGAAGAAGGTGAAGGTATAACAAGCATACGACCTGCCTGATGGAAAGCTACCTATATTCAATAGCAGCGCCATAGGTATCTTTTTTTTTTTTGTGTCGGGGAGGAAATCTACTACTAGATACCCGGCGTCTTGGGAGGACAACCGGGTTATGTGGGGTTCCACGACAAGGTGGAAACGTCATGGGTCAACAATACCTCCTCGGTGGCCTACCTTAATGTGTTTGTTAGGTTACGGGAACTCTCGCAGAACATACCAACGTGACGTCACGGTGCTCCGATTGGTAGCGGAGCTCAGTCCCTCAGACGAAGTATTGGAGGTATGAAAGGTAGATGAGAAAGAACTAATAGGAGATAGTGTAGGTACGGTTTGGGCAGTAGGGATACCGCTAAGTCACATCGATATTCAATGCGAACTTTCATATGAAAAACAGCCAGATCTACTATCTAGATTAAAATTATTAATGCGAAAGTACCACTGTCTATATAATATATAATATAACTGTCTATAACTAAACCGCAGACTCAGTTTTCACGAGTTTTTCTATAGAAGTACAGAAGTTTGTTAAGGATTTAGATAGGGTATGTAAGTTTGTATGGAATATTGTATGAAATCAATCACTTCTATTTTTATATAAAAATGCCATTATTCAGCGAGCGAAGCCGCGGGCAAAGCTAGCTAAATATATTAAACATTGTAAATCACTTATGTATCGTCACGAAATCTTCAAAATTTTAAAGCAATTTGTGATACTCTCAAGATTGGAGTGTCTTGGCTCTAATTGGCAAGGATGAACCGTTATGCTACGGCAATATTTCACTGATGCATTCGCATGTCGTGTGCCATAACTGCTTGGGCTACTTTTGTGCAGTTATCAAATTTTGGCTAATCATCAAAAATATATTGTGTATTAGACGCTGGAAATAAGCATCAATACTTATTTACTTTAACGGCTTTTCTTGTTTATTTTCTTCCTAGCATTTTTCCCAATATTTTATCCACCCAGGGTCTGCTTATTACTCTTATCCGGATTTGGATTTAACCGGTTACTAGTTTTTACACAGAGCGATTGCCATCTGAGCTCCGCAACCCTGAAAGCGAACCAAGTAACTCGTTGGATAAGAGAAAATTTCTTATCAAGAGTTAACGTTGATTATTAGATGTGATAACATCTGGGACTGACAGCTTAACGTGCTCTCCGAGGCATGACGGGGAGACCCACAAGGATAATCGTCCAGACCAAAACTGGTATTTGTAAGATCAATAAGAATATCTGCCCGAGCGGGAATCGAACCCGCAACCGTTGAGGCTCAAGATAATTTTTTTTATAACTGGGCATAATACAGAAAACGGAGAACCATGGGGTCTGTTTTCTTACTCATAATCATCAATGTAAAAGTAAACTTAGTATGGACAGTTGGACACTTTTGGTCGATATTCCGTTAGATTTTAGGACTGTTGTGGTTGAGTTGAATCCATACCGAAAATATCTTACTATAAAATAATATGATCATACTAGCTGTGCTCGCAGCTCCGCTGCCGCCTGTACTGTCCGCCTTATGGTAAGCAGTCATCGCAAACTATGAACGCTTGCGATACTTGAAGTATCACATACGCGTTGCCGATCCGAGGATAGGCAGGAAGGGATTTGAAGGCCAAAATGGAAGGGAACAGAGAGTATGAAAGATTGGCCATTGGATCTGGCGTTCTCACATAACGCACGAAATGCAATAGTACTATTACTTTACACCGATTTTTTTGAAAGAGTAGTACTTATCCGGTCTAGTCGGCCCCTTTGTGCTGGCAGGAGTGTGGCTAAAGTGCCAAATTTCATCCAAACATATTATATATTGTCAATGTACATCCGTTTTAAAAAACTTACATCTTCAGTGCTATAGCACAAAATAAACATTAGTAAATGTGATTTATTTTTGTTGATATTTAGTTTCGTCGTATAGAAAGGTTTAAGCGTGTTTTCATATACAATGTAGCGTAAAATCGCATAAAGTGGACACTTGTAGGGTCAATTGTAGTACACGCTCGGTTGATGGCGAAGGAATGAGGGGCGGTTACCCAGTTATATTTGAAAACAATGCGGGCCACGTCACGCCTGACCTCGGAACGGCTCAAGATTATGCTTATTCGCCTTTTATTTTATAGAAAACGACCAATTCAGACCCCGACGGAATGTACCCACGATGCAACACGACTAGTCCTGTCACTTGTTTTTGTTCGATAAACTGCGGATGTATTAATATTTATTCTTGGATATCTTAGAAATTTCTATGTTTTTCTTATGTTCTCTATCGAAGATATATCCTGCAATTAATATGAAGAAATATGTGGTCCAAGAATTACCTAGAACGTAGTAGGTATTAGATAAAACCTTAATTCGTCGTCACACAAAAAAAATATATACTTGTTGGCACATGACGATGTATAGAACCTATTCATTACGTTGGATTAGAAAGACGATATTTGAAAAGATGTCATTCAAACGAAGCGTCACATTGATGGTTACTTCAATATTTCACCATACAAAAAATTACTGTCCTACCGCAAATAAAATGATGAATCGTTGAAATCCGATGTAGTAGTTACTGTGCTGTGCAATTTATTGTGTTATCTAGTAAAGGGATTAAAAGCATTAATAATGCTTTTATATTTTTTATTATGTTACAATAAGTTGTTCATAATGTAAACCTACTTGGGTGACATTGATAAAGGCTTATGGCTATTATTAGCTTAGTTTGATTCAAAACGAATACTGATAAAACCATAGGCGTGGTTTTATACTTAAATAAAGAAATTATAATTCAAAATGCGCTGTCTGTCCGTCCGTCGGTCCTTCTGTATACGTACGTACTTAGTATTAAAGTCCATTATTCTATATTTTTTGCTAAAAATAACATAAATATTACGTAATTGTTCGGAATGCAAAGTGAGAGTTTTTCGCTTGTACATTATTTCACTAAACCCAAATTACATTTTCTCTATAATTTTCTTTCACAAAGCTATTTTGTATTGTTAAGAAATCGAAAGAGGCGTCTCCGGTCACGAAATGAACTACATCGTTAATCGTTGTCGCTATTAAAGTAATTTCAATTGGTTAATGCAATTGAACTTATATCGGGAGTTGAGATGTACTATTTGTAATATTTTCTTGTTGTAAGTATTAGTTGGAGAGCCAGCGGTTTATCCGACTTGCTCATTTCCAGTGGTGTAACAATACAGTATGAGGGCCGTGGCGAATTCATCAGATGGGGCCCCATCTTCCTTCCCCACCTTCGCCTCCTTTCCCCCTCCTCCTCAAGCTCCTCCTTCTCCCCTTCTCCTTCTTCTCATCCCTCTCCCCTTCTCCCCTTTGCCCCCTTCACCTCCTTCTCCTCCTTCTCCTACTTCAATATTAAGTAACTCAACCAATTAAATGTTAATGTTCCTTTAATTCAAGAAATTTAATTTTGCTTCAATTTAAAGCCTTCCAGAAATCAGAATTTTGGTTTTATTATTAATATTTTTTATTAATTAATATTTTTTTAATGAACAAATAAACTCTACACACTCAACGCCCCCCATTAGGATAATAAAATTCTTGCTTAGGGCCCTCTCTGACCGGGGGACCCTATCCATCTATCCATGGCATTTTGCCGTCTTGCCACCCTATTATTACGACATTGCCCTTTTCCCTAGAAGCTACAATATTTTAATAATGTCTGACTATCCTTCAATTCAGAAAATACCATTCTGGTAGACTTCTCGCGGTTGCGTCATCTTCCCATATTTTTTTTTGTTTAAAGCCTAATCCCACAAGGCTAAAATTGTAATATTATCTAATTTACATATCCTAAAGCGTAAAAACAACCTCTCGAGGGATAAGTATGTTCCAGACAGATATAAAGTCATTGAAAAATACTACAATAAATGAACAATGCTATTACGGACCACACACGCCCAACTGAAGATAGATCAGATGCTGGATAAAACTAGGACAGCTGATGGAACGACTATGCTAAACGCCAATTAGCAACAATCTATAGTACGGTTAGCAAGTTAGATGCAATTATTTTTGTATTTTTTATGTATCAGTTTAGAAATCTAGGCAGTTCTGAAATCGATTTTGATGAGCTTCTTTCTACATTTCGTGATGTTTTGATAAGGTCCTTGATAAAAATAATAAAACCATCAAATTTACATGGAATATTAATTAAAAATTTGTTTTGTAATGTTGATTTTTAAACTCATATTAAATCTGTTTAATTGACTTTTAAAATGGTGGACGTTTCAATTCGACTTAATTTTTGAGAATAACGAAGTTTTCTCATGTGTGTAGTGCGTTAATAGTCCTGGTTAAATTAATAGCTCTTGAATGTGTTGTTTATTAAGTGTATTCATAAGTGTACTATTTCATTCCCTTCAAAAACTTCACACCTTAATTGTCTAAAATGTATATTTATTTAATTATATAAGAACTTTTTCATGCATTATTTTCATATAAAAATGTATATTTTAATCATATAAGAACTTTTTGTTATAATATTCTTCATATGAATTTTCAATTTATGTCTTCTTTTTCTATAATATTTCAATAGATGGTATTAGTAGTATTTTAAATCGCGCTTACGTTTGGTTCACTTGTGTAGTATAAGTAATCTGAGACAATGTTAATAAATCGAGTTCATCAGCAGAAAAGAAGTTTTATTTACATAGTGAGTGAGTCATAGTCAGCACAATAGTGGAGTTATAAACATTCTGGTGCCGAAACCCGGGAAAGGAGCGGAAAGGAGCGGAATTAATGGACTCGTTAGTCCCCCTGAAGTGAGTGAAACGCTTAAAGATTTAGAATATTTCGTATAAAATAGAACTTAGAATATTCTCGATAGACTTGTGAAATTATATCATATTCGAAAACACTTAGAAAATTTACGAAAATTTTGGACTTGTATTTGGCTTGATTTGGATTTAGAAAATTTGCGTTATTATAAAATATGGAGTCGATTTGTTTAAAACAAGAAGATCAATTAGAAAATCTACAGAAGGCTTTGCGAAACTATAAAAAATCGCCGAAGGAAAGAATTACTAGGTCATTTATAGAAGCGAAATTGGAGCATTTAGAGAAGCTATATACGATTTTCTTTGAACAACATTCTGAGATAGTATCCAAAGTGACAGTTGGAGATAAAATAAAGTTGAATTACTTTCGAAATGAAATCTTTGATAAATATGATGATATCTACTTTGAATACAAGGTGAAATTGAAGGATGATCTAGAGCAAATTTCGTCATCAAGTTCAAAGAAAATTTCAACCACTCAGCCAATGAATTCATTTGAAGTTCGATTGCCTCAGATCAATTTGCCAACGTTCTCTGGTGGTTATGATGAATGGCAAACTTTCTATGATCTGTTCGTATCTCTTATTCACGAAAATGGAACTTTGAGTGGTGTGCAAAAATTGCATTATCTAAAGACCAGTCTTTCCGGAGAACCTGCTAACCTTCTGAAGAATTTATCTACAACAGAAATTAACTACTCTGAAGCTTGGAAAATGTTGAGTAAACGATACAACAATTTAAGATATAATACTAATGAGATTATGAAGAAGCTGTTTTCTCAAAAGAATGTGTTGGCTGAATCAGCGGTTGGCTTGAAACAACTCTTAGATACTACTAACTCTTGTCTAAAATCCCTTAACAATTTAGGCATTAAGGTTGAAAATTGGGACTTATTCATAATTTATTTAGTTGTTTCCAAGTTAGACCAAGAATCTAGAAAACAGTGGGAAGTACATGTTAGTCAGTCAGAATCAGAAGGCTTACCAACATGGAATGATTTAACTCAGTTTATAGAAACACGCTTCAGAACATTAGAGATGATAAATCCTTCAAGGCAATTAGTTAAACAAAAATCGTTTCATAACACTTATGAGAAGAATGGAGCTACTTCGCGTAACTATAACTGCACTATGTGTTCTGGATCACACATTCTATTTCAATGCAAGCAATTTAATAACAAGTCTCCTGAAGAAAGAAGTGAATTTGTACAATCAAGGGGACTGTGTTTCAATTGCTTAGGTCATAATAATTCTGTTAAGTTCTGTCGTCAATCAACTTGTTGTCGACGTTGTGGAAAGCGACATCACTCTTTGTTGCATCTTGAGAAAAAACCGGAATCAACTCCTAATGAGTCAAAGGAGCTTAGCATGGCGGTTGAGAGAGAAACTAAGATATCAACTCATTTTGCACAGGAGACACGTGGAGAAGTTTTATTAGCTACAGCTGTTGTCAAAATAAAATCAAAAACTGGCTATTATCAAGTCGTACGTGCTCTTATTGATCAAGGTTCCGAGGCGTCATTCATAAACGAAGCTACTGTTCAAGCCCTGGGCCTCAAACGTACGTCAGTAAATGGTATTATAGCAGGAGTCGGAGACGGCAAGACACGTACAAAACATTTAGTGTCATTTATACTAGAGTCACGATACAATTCTTTTTCAATGCAAGTAGATGCATTTGTATTGAACACGCTGACTTCTTTCTTACCCAATAATATAACTTCAATCACGGACTGGCCAGAAATTGAGAGTTTATCACTGGCAGATCCCCAATTCGGAGTACCAAGTAAAGTTGATATTATTTTGGGCGTTGATATTCTTAGCGAAATAATTTTAATGGGTCTTAAGAAGCATCCCTCTAAGTGTGGCCTCATTGCACAGAACACGCATTTAGGTTGGATCGTATCAGGGAGAATTTATAAGACCAATAATTCAAATCCTAGAATCACCAATCTTCATCTACAAGTAAAAGAGCATCAACTTTTAACTAAATTTTGGGAGATAGAAAGAGGACCTGAGAGTATGGTGAAGAAAATGACAAAAGAAGAAATGATATGTGAAGAGTTTTTTAAAAAGACAACAACAAGAGATAATGAAGGTCGATATGTTGTGAGATTGCCTTTCAAAGAAGAAAATCCGCTATGTTTCGAGGGTGAAACGAAAGATATTGCACTTCGAAGATTTAAATTACTTGAAAGAAAACTAACAAAGAATCCAACTTTTTATGAAGATTATAAGAAAGTGATAGAAGATTACATTACTCAAAGTCATATGATTAAAGTTACTGATACAAATACTAATCCGAGAATTTTTTATCTTCCTCATCACGCCGTTGTAAGAGAAGACAAAGAGACTACCAAGGTGCGATGTGTCTTCGACGCGTCTTGTAAAGGATCTAATAATATTTCATTAAATAGTTGTTTCATTATAGGTCCTAAGCTTCAACAAGATCTTAGGCATATTTTAATGAGATGGAGACTTCATAGATACTGTGTTGTAGCTGATATTGTACAAATGTACAGACAAATTCGTGTACATGATGATGACACAGATTGCCAGCGAATATTGTGGAGATTTGATGCAAGAAAACCAATAGAATGCTACAAACTTGTGAGACTCACGTTTGGTACCTCCTGCGCTCCATATTTAGCTGTTAAATGTCTACAACAATTAGCTATAGATGAGAAAGCCAACTATCCTATAGCGGCCAAAATTACTTTAGAAGATTTCTATATGGATGACTTATTAACTGGGGGCGAGACCGAAAATGAGATTATAGAACTATATGAACAAATGAACAAAATGATGAAAGCTGGAGGTTTTAACTTACAAAAGTGGTGCTCAAATAGCGAGGAGTTGCTCAATTACATCAAAGTTGATAAACAGAGTTCGAATAAATCATTTGTTTTTAAAGAAAATAATATGGTTAAAGTGCTAGGAATTAGTTGGAATAAGAATACAGATAATTTTGAATACTTACATCAATTACCTGAATCAGATGTATCCATAACGAAGAGAAAAGTGCTGTCAGACATAGCGAGATTATACGATCCACTGGGATGGATTGCGCCTATCATAATAACTGCCAAAATTTATATGCAAAAGCTTTGGAAATCAGGTTTACAATGGGATGATAATCTCACATCTGACTTGTTGAAGGAGTGGTTTGAGTTTCGACGAGATTTGGTTAATATACATGACTTGAAGATTCCCAGATGGTTGCATGTTAAACGTGGTGATTACGTAGAACTACACGTATTTGCTGATGCTTCTGGCTGCTTACGCTGCTGCAGTATATATGAAAAGTAGAGATGAGATAGGGAACGTCAGAGTGCATTTGATCACGGCAAGAACTAGAGTTGCACCAGCGGAGAAAGAATTATCAATTCCACGATTGGAACTATGTGCAGCTCTACTTGCAGCTCAATTAATTTTTGAAGTATCGCAAGTTCTTAACATTCCAAAAGAAAAATTAAGAGCTTGGTCTGATTCTACTGTGGTTTTAGCATGGATATACGGCGAACCAAGTCGTTGGACGACATTCGTCAGCAATAGAGTGTCAGAAATATTGACGATTCTGAATCGAGATCAATGGAGTCATGTCAACTCGAAGGATAATCCAGCTGACTGTGCTTCGAGAGGTGTTCGTGCTGAAGATTTAAAGAATCATAATTTATGGTGGTTTGGTCCAGTTTGGCTAAGAAAGGCTGAACAGTACGAGTTATATGAATCCAGAGATTTTATAACTATGGAGGAACAAAGATCCGTTAGAAATATGAGCACTGTAGTTCAATTAAAGGAAGAATTCTTGTGGACAAGGTTTTCGAATTTACAAAGACTATTGCGAGTATTATCTTATTGTAGAAGAGTTTTGTTATGGAAGATACCAAAAGGCGAAGTTCAACCAGAAAACATTACTACAGACGAAATGGACATCATTTTACTCATTTGTATAAAAGAAACTCAAAAATTCCACTTCAAGGATGAAATTCACATGTTAAAATCGAACAGATCTATATCAAAATCTAGTAACCTTCATACTCTCTGTCCTATTTTTGATGAAAATGGTATTCTAAGAGTCGGTGGTCGTATAGAACAATCCCAAGAAAATTATGATATGAAACATTCTATTATATTACCTGGTCTAAGTCATCTTACGAAATTAATCATTCTAGAGGCACATTTGAAAACTCTACATGGCGGTCCACTATCAATGTTGAACTATTTAAGATCAAAATATTGGATATTAAGAGCAAGGAATCATGTTAAGAAATGTTACCGAGATTGTCTTACATGCCTCAGATATTCACGACAGAAGAGAAATCCATTTATGGGTCAACTCCCATCAGTAAGATTAAAACCAGAGAGAGCATTTAAATCTACGGGAGTAGATTTCACTGGTTTCATAAATATCAGATTCGCGCCAGGACGTGGTTCCAAATCGTACAAGAGCTATATTTGTGTTTTTATTTGCATGGTCACTCGCGCCGTTCACTTAGAAGCTGTATCTAACTTATGTACCGAAGGTTTCATAGCAGCCTTTCGAAGATTTGTGTCCAGACGAGGCTACTGCAAGGATTTGTACAGTGATAATGGTACCAATTTTGTGGGCGCTGACAAAGAATTGAAACTAATGTTTAATAAGGCAGTATCTGACTTCCCTAAGGAAATAAGAACTTTATTATCGAATGAAGGTACAACGTGGCACTATATACCACCTCAAGCACCAAATTTTGGAGGACTTTGGGAGGCCGGCGTACGATCTGCAAAAAATCATTTAAAGAGAGTTATAGGTGAGAGTACTCTAACATACGAGGAACTTGCTACGGTACTGACGCAGATAGAGGCTTGTTTGAATTCAAGACCATTGTATCAAATGAGTGATACCTCTGATGACCCCTTACCACTAACACCTGGTCATTTCCTTATTGGTGAACCGTTGATTACAATTCCCGATGAAGATTACTCCAGAATTAATGTCACAGGCCTACAACGATGGAAGCTTTTACAAAAAATGTTAAATGATTTCTGGAAACGGTGGTCAGCTGAATATTTGGTAACACTAAACCAAAGATTCAAATGGACATCAAAGAGATCCGAGCCAGAGATTGGTGATGTTGTCATTATTCAAGACCAAAATTTGCCACCAGCTAAGTGGTTACTTGGTAAAATTGAAGAGAAGCACACCGGGAAAGATAACATCACACGTGTCGTTACGGTTAGAACCAAGAATGGTCTTCTTAAAAGAGCTTGTAACAAACTTTGTTTTTTACCAAAACGTGATTCTGTGAATTAGCTTTTGTGTTTATATGTTTTTCTTTTAATTTTAGTATGTCATGGTGGGCGGTAATCTTTTTCGTTTTGTTTAATTTCAAGTTGTTTTGTTGTAAAGTTAATCATTTGAAAGAACAAGTTCTTGGTGGGCGGAATGTCTAAAATGTATATTTATTTAATTATATAAGAACTTTTTCATGCATTATTTTCATATAAAAATGTATATTTTAATCATATAAGAACTTTTTGTTATAATATTCTTCATATGAATTTTCAATTTATGTCTTCTTTTTCTATAATATTTCAATAGATGGTATTAGTAGTATTTTAAATCGCGCTTACGTTTGGTTCACTTGTGTAGTATAAGTAATCTGAGACAATGTTAATAAATCGAGTTCATCAGCAGAAAAGAAGTTTTATTTACATAGTGAGTGAGTCATAGTCAGCACAATAGTGGAGTTATAAACATAATAAAGTAATGAAAAGTATAATTATTATTTTAGTTTTTATCTTTATAATTTATTGTATAGTATAGTCTAGTGTTAAAGCTTAATGCCTTTGTCATGTTGACTAAATAATTCCATAGTTTCGCGTTTGTCATTGTTCCAATCATTGACAATACATGGCTTTTAATGCTTTAAGATTGTACAACTTTGTTTTACTCAGTAGATTTTTTTTTAGATTTAGAAAATACGAAACAAAAAATATATAGCTAGACTTCTACCGAATAAGGCACGAGCTTAGAATCAATTTATGTTATTTATTAGGTTTGACGTATATGGGACGAAGAATGCGATAGAGATGATGCATAAAAAGTTGAAAAAAAAAAAAAACGTTTTTTTTATTTCAATTTATACACTTTATACACATTCTAATGCCTAATCGGGATATATAAAATACGCGGGCGGAAATCCTACTCTGCCAGATAATACAATCATATTATATTGTTATCACTTATTGAACTATCAAGCGTCTTAGTAATTATTATTTAATAAATATAAACATAAATCGAAATTAAATACCTTAATTGCAAATAAAAAAAATACTGACATCATTAAGCAATTAGTAATTAAATTTCACGGCTGTAATAAAACAGATAACTTTTCGGTGTTATTTTTTTAAATAAAATACGTTAAGACTTTCACATTACGTATATAAATAGTTTTACAAATATCGTTTAAACGAACGAATACCGTTATTCGGTCAGGAGCGAATGAATGGCGTTCATTCATTATTTAGTTCATTCATTGGATAGGTTTTATCTATATTCAGAGTCTAGCAACATTAATAGCGTCTTAAAATGAAACACCGTTATTGATATATGGTCATGCGAAAATGTCACCAGGTTATACACGATATTTTGCAGTTTGGCAGCTTGCTCTAAGAAGTATTATCCTTTCACAGAACATTGAAGTGAAGTAACAGTATCCGTACTGTTGCGTTTTATTCAAGAATTCCGAGAGGACCAAACTCCCACTCACTATGTCTCCTTCAGATTTTTTGAGTTCTACTTCTACTTTCATTATTACATGTGACCACGGTGATGGTATATTTTGTGAATGAATAAAATTGTCTGTAAGCTTGTTTACCTATTTTGTAATAGCATCTGCCCGCGACTTTGTCCATAGTGACCTTAGAATAGACAACAATGAGAAATGAATCATTTTTAAGTAAATAATACTCCTTAAGACGCCCCTATAAGAATATGTAATTGAATACGTCCTGTAGTAAGTTTTTAAAATTCCAAAGGAACCTAACATTTTTCCAGGATTAAATAAGTATTCTATAAGTTACGTAAGAACCTATACCTGTGCCAAATTTCATCTAAATTATATATACAATTATTATATTATAGTAGGCGAAAAACCTTTTATATTTTTTTCTAAATTACAGCGTGGGATAAATTTGTATAATAAAGCTATAAACGCCGCAAATAGGATATTTCATTCTAAGAGCCAAAAATTTAGATTTATCCCGGTTAGTAACAAAGTTTGTTCAGATTAAGTCATTGACTTTGAATTTTGTTATAACTTAAGGCAAAATACAATCAGGTCGTGCGTCAGCTAATTTATCTTCTGCATCGATGATATAAAAAAAAGATAAAAATAGAGATAAGGAGACTGCCGATAGAAGTGAAAACTTGAAACTTGAGTTACTGTGGGTAGCTTGACGACGACGTACGTTGTGGCGCTGCGGTAGCGAACCTGACTAACGCGCGACAGGTAGCGGGTTAGATTCCTGCTCGGAGACATGTCTGTATTGACCATACAACCATGTTTTCCGGTCTGAGTGTGTTTGTCCTTGTCATTGTGTATGTCTCGAACCCCCACTCAGGATATAACTATCCTTTTGGGGGCTGTTGAGTCTGTAGCGTTAAAAAAAACGTATTTTTGATGATGATATTATTAAAAGTAGTCCGATAAGATAGTAACATCCAAACAGTTCAATATTTATTTTGCGCATTGCTAGTTTGACGTAACGTATGTTAAAATATGTCATGTCGGTGACGCGAATCCATACGATAGACCCTATCAAAATCGATCAAGGCGGCTAAAGAAGTTATCAATTAAAAATGGTTGTTGCTTTTTTCACTATATTAAGAATGAATTTAATACAGAAGACTGTTAGAAGTATTTAACTCATAAAGCACAATTTTAAAAGCACCGTAACACGGAAATGAGTTCCAAAATAAACTGCAGATTGAGGACGCCGCGTGAGGCAACTGTCGTATCCGCATACATTTAAAAATAATATTTTTGTTCATGAGATAGTTTTTAGGACTTAATTATCAACTTTTAGGTCCAAACCATACATAAAAATAATGTTAATTTAATTTCGGGAGAAAGTGTGACCATCCGTGTGCTCCAGAGAAGCTCATCTTAACCAGTGCAACCCAGCGCCTTGTGTTTTAGATAACCTCTCAAGTAAAACATTCCCGTATTGTTATACTGTACAAGTGTACTACATAAGCTTGTGTACACTCACTCTACCCATTATAACAATAATGAGTAGCCAAAGTTAGAAACACTTGCCTGAAGGTTTTATTAAGCTAGATGGACGCAAATAAGCAATACCATGTCAGCCCACAAAATTGAAAAAACTGAGTTATATATGCAGAAGTGTTGGTAAATGGCTGAAGAACATTCTTCTTTAATATTTGCAGGGTTTTAAGCTTTAAAACTTCTAAAAAAGCCATTTTTAATCATGCAATTTATGTACTATTTTAAACGTTTTGGGTTATATTATTTACGAAATATGCAGTTTGTATACTTATTTTTGTGAAAATAAGTATAAATCACTTACATAAACCTGAAATTGCCAACTTGACCAATACATAAAAAAATCATATAAAGCAAGTTGTTCAAAATTTCCAAACGCGTTTTTCTCGAAATGACATTCGTGTGGGTTGACATGGTATTGCTTATTTGCGTCCAGTTATCTTAAAAGTTTCGTAATTTTTTTTATTTATATATTGTTGTACCCACTTCTAGCGCAAGCTTCGAGCTTATTTGGAGAGGCAATAGGAATATTAGTAATGCCTTGAAAAAGCATTACTAATATTCTTAAAAAAAAACTCTGACGCTAGGTTTACGTCTAACCACGCCTTAAGAAGGAGAAGAATTGAACTTATATTAAACGACTCGTATGTAAAATGCCTAAATAAATTTTGACATTCATTACCGTTCATAAAATCATAACGGGTAATTTTGTCATGGCTGTCAAAGCAACAATATTTAGATTGACATAAGAACGAATGATCAGCTGTATGTTTGACTCCTCTGACATTATTAAGTCGATTCGGTATAATTATTCGCCACGCTTTGTAAATATGGATTATCAAGATAATGTATCACATTTTTATGGTATACTAGCGATCCGCTCCGGCTTCGCACAAGTCAATCTAATGTCGATACGATAATATTCATTACTTAGCAGATGTCATTTTTGAAATTAAACTTTTGTTGTCCGTGGTTTTCAATAGGACCTAAGTTTTGTAACATTTTTTGATACTTATTAAGCTTTTTAATTTAATTAATCTGTTACTACTAATAAGGTGTAAATTATCAAGTTCGGTATTGTCGTATTGTGTTTTATAAGACTGTAAACTTTAGACTTATAATATACGGACAGGCGACCAAGTTAGTCGCAAGTTTGCATCATAATCGAATACCGTTAGCGTGTGACTGACTTCGTTTCATTGCGTTAGTTTGCACTTTACGAAAGTGCACCAGCGAATTTTTTAACATTTAGCAAGTATAGAATTGCTGATCCATAGTTTATAGTAAGTCAAGGATTTTTTTTTTATGTTAGAAGTTGGCAAACAAGCATACGGCCCACCTGATGGTAAGTGGTTGCCGTAGCCTATGAGCGCTTGCAGCACCATTAGTAGGTGCCACTCCCGCGTTGCCAACCTCGAGATATTAGTTCTTAAATCTCGTTCGCCCAGTAATTTCACTAGCGTACAATGCCCTTCAAACTGGAACACAGTAGTGCCTAAGCACTACTATTTGGCGGCAGAATATTGGACACTGCGGTGGTACCTACCTAGCCGGCCTCTTGCAACAAAAGACCTACCACCAGTGTGACTGATTGCACTGGTGGAATAATCTCTGCTGTGACAAAGGTTATCCCAACAGCGGGCGATGGGGTCGTCACATCCCGACGCCGACAAGGATGTAAGCTAAGTTATATTGTTTTCCTATTTTCAATTGAATAGTATATTTAGATCTATGTTTAAGCATGGCATTTTAACGTTTGATGTTGCAAAATATTCTTATATTGATAAATCATAAATAATTTTAAATATTAATAACGATTATAAGGAAAATAATAAAGAACCATTTTTTCAAATAACCTATACATATTCGTGATGAATCTTGATTAATATAATAAGGAAATGCTTGTTGGTTCAATATTTATTATAAATCGATAGATTTATTAAGATTTCATTGTTTTAACTTATTTAATTTAGCTTTTGGTCTGGACATCTAACCTTAAAAACTAACTAAATTTTTATAATAGGAATAAACGAGTGACAGATGGGTGTACCGAAAAAAAAAAAGGTTATTGTTCTGATTAACGAAGACTTGATACAGGATTACTACTTGTTTTGTACGACCCTTTAAAGCTTTGAAGTGTCACCAGTGACAGTGACTTCCGTTAGAAGTTTTATACAAGTTTAAAAAATGTTTTTGAAGAAATGTTGTGGCGTGGTATGCTTCAAACGCCAATGGTCGCAAGTTTGATTGCCGCTAGGGACAGATTGTATTGACCATACAGGAGTGTGGTATGGTCTGGGTGATTGTGAACCCGACAAAGGATACAACTAACCTAATGGGACCTGTTGAGTATGTATCGTTTATTTATTTAATTTTTAAAACTTTACGTTTTTGATTACCTAGTGCTCTGTTCCTAGGGGTTACCGGTTGTAGCGTGGCTAAGATTATCGCATTCAACGAAGAAAAATCTAAACAGTTTTTTCAAATCTTCATATAATATACAGTTATACATTTAGATAAATATGTTAATAAGTATATATTCGATACAAGCAGTTTATCTGTACAGTGCACTAGCCGGTTAGTAATAAAATTAGCATACAAAATGTATGCGTTCAATGCATGTAAAGATTAGTATCATGCAGTAACTTAAAGTATGCTATTCGGTCAGCACTTGGCACGCTTCCGATTTTGAACACGCTGTAAACTGTATAGAAGCTGTAATATGGAAGTGTGTGCAAGGTGAAGGTACACATTTTAGTAAACTACCACATAGAAAAGTAAAATGAAAAGGTAGTAGAGTCATGCTCCTCCCAGAAAAAATGGGCTGGGGAAGTACTATCTGACTGAAGTGGGAAAATCGGCGTGAAGTAATAGTATCAAGTTCAATGAGTGAGAGCACCAGAGGCCAAATCTCCGAGTCCCTCCTATTGCATGTGATACTTAGTATCCCAAGCGTTCATAGGTTGCGGTGATTGCTTACCATCACCGTGGTGGTGAACCGTATGTTGCGTAAGCGAACCATGGCGTCCCACTATGGCGCAAGGTGGGATCATGCTGGTTTTGGTGGGTAGGAGGGTAAGGTCCTTAGAGACCATTACACAGGCTTCGAGTCCCACACCTCCCGCGCCATTGCACCCATCCCGGTGCGCGAGTAACTGCATTTCCCCAAGTAAAAACAAATTAAAATGGTGGACCGTATGCACGAATACTTAAAATATCATAGAGTTTAATTGGTTAAATTAGCCGCATTAGCTGAAAGATATAACTAGATACACAAAAATAATGTAGTCTCTATCTCTTACATGTGAAGCGACATCTACCCACGACACGACGTAACGCGATAGAAAGACAAGATTGTCACAATCTCGCATCAAGCTACAGCGACACCTACAGTCCTACATGGCATACTACGCAATGATATTGACGAACAAGATCGTCACAATCCTAAATCGCGCTACCAAAGCGTTCTACGCATGTAAAATATATATACAAGTCGTTGGGTTGCGACCCGCCAGATAATATCACCCGCCTGGTTGGAGGATCCTCCCATTCGTGTTGGAGAGACATTTCATACCTCGTAGCCTCCACAGATGCAACGATTGTACGACAAAATCAACAAACATTCGAAAATTATATTTTTCATTATCGGTGTCTTACCCTTTTAAAAAGAAACGAGTGCATTGACCTGTAAAAGCAAATTAATAAAAGCTCTAATAGATCATATCTTCTTCGAGTTTTAAATCGTTACTGTACCAAGGTTTGACTAATTGTTTACCTTTAACCCGCATTTAAACTCACAACAACAACAATGACCGTCTGTCGTGTCCCGAGCACTTTCGCTATCCGTCCGCGATGAAAAATTGATGATTTTAAAATACATTAAAGCCTTTTTTAATGTTACACTAAACGTGTTTTGTAATAGCGATAACTTGAGTGGCAGTGAAAGGGATACAAATAATAAAGAGCATTTTGACGTCTATTGTGATAAACGAAAGTGGTTGAGGTCGCGGTATCGTGATTTGCAAAATGATAAAAAATTTTACTTTTAATGATAAAAAGTAAAATCGAATGATTTCTATGCATGATATAATTGAAGGAGGAAAATTAAAATTTTAAATCAGCAATATCAGTATAGTGTTATATCGAAATAAAAGTATGATATGTAATAATAGATAAGATAATCTAGGATGACGACCGTCGACATGATCCCACCGACCGTCCCGGCCCCTCAGCCCCGATACCCGGGGCTATATAAATAGGGTGTGCCGTCGAACCGTTGACCATGCTAAACGGCTCAGATGATGACGGCAGTCAGGGTGGCCCAGACTGCCGTGCGTGCGTGCGACGAAAGCGGGTGATCTTTCACCCCTGGGACTGAGCACTACCTGCAGTTTCGAGTGGCCCCAGTTAGTGTTCTTCAAGAGACCTCAGAGCCTCTTTTCTTTACCGAGGTCGGCCACCGAGGAGGTTTTAGTGGGTCCCCATGACCGAAGACCTGTCATGGAACCCCACATAGCCCGGTCCTTCTCCCCAGGAGACTGGGTATCTGTAGGCAGATTTCCTCCCCGACAATAAAAAAAGCATGACGACCATTGTGGCGTATTGGTAGCGAGCAGCTTTAAGTCTCAAAGGTCGCGTATTACCCTATTTGATGTTATAAATATCTGTCTCTGTCTGAGCGTTTCTCCTTGTGGGCTACCCACCGTGTTTCGGAAAGCATGTTAAGCTGTCGGTCCCGGTTGTTATCATAACATCTGATAATCATTAACTCTTGATAGGTAATTTGCTCTTACCCAAACAGTTACTGGTTGCGGAGGTCAGATGGCAATCACTCTGTGTAAAAACTAGTAACCTATTAAATCCGGGTAAGAGTAATAAGCAGACCCTGGTTAGAGATACTGGGATTAATGCTAGGATAAAGAAGAATCCAGGATATTGGGTTCCAATATCCTGTTCAACTATATGGGTACCAAAATTCACCCTATGTTTAGTTTTGAAAAAAGTAATATTGTGTTATGTTTTATTTTGTTAAAAATAACTATTATTATATACTTCTATGTATATTCAAGTTATCAGAACTTTTATTTTACTGACAATGTTGTGGGGCAGCAGTCGCGGATTCTAAAATCTCAATCTCACATCTCGAAGCAGATGTTTGTTTTAAAAATACAGGCTTGCGTTCTGGGTGTGTTTGTTCGTGGCTTTTTGTGTGTTTCCGGACCCCCGAAACGTAGCGTATTAGTTAAAGTATTCAAGCCTCATATAATATTTTACTTATGTACATATTATATTTGTTGATTGGGTAGTATATTCTCGCGTGCATGCAAAATTTAGTAGGCCATATTATTGCGAAATTTCCCCCTTTGAAGGGGTTTTACAATAAACCAGTGTGAGATTTCTCAATGGCCGGTTTTCAATGGTATTGGGTTCTCATCAACCTGTTATAGATGTGGGCGGTAATCAGATAATCTGCTCGTTTACTACCGAGGCTATAAAATTACCTGTAGCGTTATCGAGAAAGACATTTTGAAACCTCCGGAGTTTCTCGGCCTACATTTGATTCGATATCTTTCTCGATGACACGTAATAAATAATTTCAATAAAATATAAATTTTAAATTAATGCGACTAAATACATATGGTACTCACTCCTTTGATAATTAATAATGCTTCCCAAAATTGTTGTTATTATTAATTTGTTTCAATAACTCAATGGTGAAAGGGTAGCAGAACTTTGACTGCATTCATTATCTTGGGTCTTTGATTTCTGTGTTGAAGATAATATATTTAAAAAAATATATCTATACAAATAAATAAAATTGAAGTGTCTGTCTGTCTGTTTGTTCTGGCTAATCTCTGAAACGGTTGGACCTCTTTAAACGGTACTTTAACAGGCACATAGCTGGTGTTATAGGGACTTACAATTATTTCAAAAGAATAATTAGGGTTCCGCACAATAAAGTAAAATCAGTAAACCATGCGAGCGGAGACGCGGGCTCACCTAGTTTAATAATAAATAAATAAACGCTACACACTCAACGGCCCCCATTAGGATAATTATATCCTGTGTCGGGGGTCCGGAAACATTCACAATGACAAGGACAAACACAACCAGACCGGAAAATATGCCTGTACGATTAATACAAACATCTGCTCCGAGCGGGAATCGAAACCCGCAACCGTCGAGGCTTAAGGCAGACTCGCTCCCCACAACGCCACAACGGTGTCATATAACATAACAATATTTTGCAGATCCTTGTTCAGTTTTCGACCTCAGGCGATATAATATATTCAAGTTATACAATAAATTGTCTAATTGGCATTAATATTGTTCATTGTTTTATAATACGAAAATAATAATTAATATAATTCATTCAAAACACTATTATTGTTATTGAATTAATATGAATTTCACATGATGAAAATGGATCTTAACAATATAAGAATATTGTATCAGTAATGGTTACTCAAGTTATTATGACCCGATCAAAACATACAATTAACAATTTTGTTACAAAAATAATTGTGAAAAAAATATACATTCCGTATGTAATTTTTTTTTTTGGTTTTGGTATATATATTAAATATCTAACGTAAATTACCTTCGCCAAACGAAATCCTCCAGTCGAATTCAATTAAAAAAAATAAATGGTTGTGAAAGTAAGTAAATCTTTCCGGTCTTAAACAGACGTAATGTCCGTCCGTCGGTATTTTGTACTACTTTTGATAATTCGGAGACAGCGGTGAAGAACCTTAACACTATCCTTTCATTTCTGCACTTTTCTATCACCAGACTACAAGACGCCATGAGTCAAGCTAGGCACCGGTTATAATTTAAAATCGTTTTTGTATTATTTAGTTGGAAAAGTAAAATAATTTTTTAAAAATCTGTCATCAAAAGGTCATTATTAAAGGTTTATTGAGACTGAAGAAATTTTTCTGGTTAAAACTGTTCAATTGTGGTTAACGTAATACAAAGCCGAAAAATCTCTGTTTACATACTTAGGCTTAAACACGTTTGGATTTTTTCTGGTTTACAAGCTTTAACCGTGACACCGTTGTGTGCGTTGTTTGTAGCGAGTCTGCCTTTAGCCTCGACGGTTGCGGGTTCGATTTCCGCTCGGACAGATGTTTGCATTGATCTTACAAATATCTGTTTCAGTCTGGGCGTTTGGCCTAGTGGGTCCCCACCGTGCCTCAAAGAGCACGTTAAGCTGTCGGTCCGAGTTGTCATAACATAACATCTGATAATAATCGTTAACTCTTGATAAGTATAATGCTCTTCGCCCTTAGGATTACGGAGGTCAGATGGCAATCGGACAAGAGTAATAAGCACACCTTTGGTATAAAAACTCGTAGAATACCGGGAATAACGCTAGAAAGAAGAAGCTTTAGCTGTGAGCCTATCCTGTAAATATACCATCGATACACTAAGCTACTCGCTTTATCCTTCCTTATAACCGTAAATGAGTAGTTAAGTATTATTCCGGCGCCATTGTTTCCCGAAATTAACGACGGGTCCTTTAGAAGACTGAATAGTCATTTTCTAGACATGCGCAGTCTAGACTGACTATCATTTATCTTCAACTGACAAGCTAAACATTAGTTACTCATGACATAAAAATAGTTAATTAAGTTTTCAACTATCGATATAATATAATAATTTTAGACACGTGATTTTGGTACACGAGACGCGATTTATACGGAGCGTGATCAAAGATGGTATTCAATATGAAACCATCACGATATGACCCGTGAATGTAAAATATAAGTTGGAAAGTTAAAGACTTCGTTTTATTGCAATCTTGATTTAACAATTCAATGAAACGTTGTCAATGTATTCAAATTTCTCTGTCTTGCGTTTCGGAACAAAACGCAGTTTCTTACTTTCGTTGTGAGTGCACAATGGAGTATGGATCTTATCATTGATCAACTTGTCAACTACAATATCGGGTTTTAATAACAGATCATGTTGGACCTGTTTGTGGTTTGGTGATAATCAAGTGACGTGTATGATGACTGACGATGGGTAAGCAAAGATGGAGGAAAAAAAAGGGCCTCCAGCGTTCCTAAACACCAATGAAATAATACGTACTACTAAAGTTCCCAAATGGGTTGTGTTGTTGTTGTTGTTTTCGGTTGTGCCCATTAACATAATTTGAAAAAGGCTAGTTTATGATTAAAACTCATTTCCGGCTAACATATCATTTTTACCTTATACATTTATGTTGTTAATGTAGTTTTCCTTTGCATTACAAAAATTGTATTTTTTAAACGAATTTTCCCCAAAAATAAATCGTGATTTTCCAAAATTCCGTATATCTCACAATTTCGCGTCGATACGTGAAAGCTGATTGCCCGAGGCTGTGGCGCACTGGGGCGAAGATGAAGGCCACAGCGAAAGTTTATTAATTGACCAACCTGACGGTCAAGTGCAGGGCGTAATGAGTACTGTACACATGAAATACATCATTTTATATAAAGAATATATAAATATAAAGAATATATAAATATAAAGAATATATAAATATACTATTTTACTAAAATTATAATGATAAAATTTTACTAGATACATTATTTAGCATAAAGCTCTCAGGTTAGTGTGTAAATAAGGCAATAATTAGTAACTTCAATGACTATATTTATAATAAATAATCCGAATAAAATTACTAATTAAAACATGCTAATTTCTGAAGCGATACTATATAATGCTTTTTTCTTTCGGAGTGTCTATAATTGTTGGCCTTAGTGGTCTCGACAGCGATACCAGAACACAATCAAATAATAAGGCATTAAGTTACTGCATCGCCGTATAATAGTTCGTTGTGCAGATAAGCATATATACAACTACCAAAAAACGTAACGCGTGTCCGCCGGCATATCATTCACCTGGTTGGAGGATCATCCTTTTGCCCGAGAGTCCGTTCCACAGGAGTTCCCGGAGCCTCTCGCACGCACTGAGTATAGCCACCGAGGAGGTTTTAGTGGGACGCCTCACATAACCCGTTTCTTTCTTCCAGGAGGCCAGGCATCTGGTAGTAAATTTCCTCCCCGTCAACAAAGACGAAATCATCCTTTTGTGCTATCTCCCATCTTACAAAATGTTATCCCATTTCAAAAGTATTTTGTCATGTACAAATATGTATATTCTATTATATACAACATTTGTACTCTTCAAGTGTTAAGATAAGGCAAATAATTACATTGTCTTTTGTAACTTTTTGAGGTTAAATGTAAGTAAATCTTACTTATAATAACCAAGAGAAAGTTGTGTTGGTAATGTTATTTACCACGCCATAAAGACTATTAATTTTTAAGTAAATAAAAAATTAAATCATTAAATTAAAAAGGGCACGAAAAAGTTTTTATCTCATTATTAAATTAAAACTTCCGATTTATCATATTGATAATGAAAACAGCTCAATTTTTTTCGAAAATGGATCCATTAAGCAAGTAACATTACCGTTATATTTCGGTTAATTTAAAAAATAAAAAACAGTGCTGAGGAAAAATGCAATCTTTTCCTTATTGAAAGTAATTTACGCTGTGCTTTATTTAAAGAAGTGACTGGCTGATTATAAGATAGATAAAATATTATATTAGATAAAATTTGTTCTTTTTTTGATTATTGAATATTGTGCCTAATCTAACTCCTATGTTCTCTTATTTTTTTCCTATCCCTTGGATGGGCAACGCGTATTTGATACTTCAAATATTACAAGTGTTATTAGGTTGCGGTGACTATGCTTGTTTGCAAGAGTCATGACAAAAAATATAATATATTGTACCTATAAATAAATAACTAGACCCCACACACTTAATCGTCCCCATTATAAAAATATAAGTATACTGTGTTGGGAATGTGGAAACAACACAACACTAGACTGTGCCTGTGTATTTGTGTTTCCCTGACCGGAACACATTTCTGTGCACCAGGATTAAAGCAATACGTGTTATTAGCCTAATTGATAAGAGTAGAGGAAGCGGAGGATGTAAAGGAAGGGGTCACAGGGGGTAGGAATTTGGGCTTCGACTGCTATCACTCATCAAACGGAATCTGCAATACATAGTACGGATACTTTTATTTTACAATGCTCTGTCATTAGGTTATTTCAACTTTCCTATTGCGGGAACATTTGATTGAAAATAGTGAGCCTCTACTACTTAATAATAAATATCTTTATCTAAAGTAGATATCTGATGTTACGGAAAACTAGAACACTAAATTATTATGTTGTTCATTAGGCACTTGTTTCTCTGTCTACTCATTTATACAACCTGACGTGAGCCACTTCATTAGTTAGCATTGTTCTATAACTGCAGTCCAATTAACGTATGGAAAGGCTGTGTGCTATATATGTATAATAGTATATATGGTGTGTAACTGGTTGTTACCCTGTTGGGTTTTCTTTCGGAAATTTTAATTGTTTTTATATTTTCTCTTCTAATCTATTTACAATTGAATATATTTCTTCTCTGTTCTTCTATATAGTGATCTATTATTGAAATATAATCAATAACTTTATTGATTTCACCATATCATATTGATTTTTGCAGTTATAAGATGAAATGCGTTTATATCGATACTTAAAAAAACCGTGTTTGACTTAGCGGACAAGAAGCACAACAGATCTACTGTGCTGCTGTGCTTTTCGTCCGCTGGCGATGTTTTAAGTGACCTCACTCAGACCAGAGTTGGGGTAAAAACTTCATATTAGCGCCTTCTATATTGCGTCTGCTATATTTGGTGTTTTCATGCTTTAAAGTGGTGGAGCAGGAACCCTGACTTGCTCCCCCACCAAGATCCGACCCTGACCTTAGTCACTATTGTACCCAGACAGCATCACATAAGAGTATTGTTATTCAGCTGTAGTCTTCAGTTACGTCAAAGGTGTACGTCGTTCGCTAGTCGAGTTTCTCTAGAATCGTACGACTTATACATACATTTTCCTGTTTACCGACAACAATTTATTGCTGTTGGTCTTTGCCTTGTCAGCGTCATAATTGATTCCATCCTTAAGGTGTCTCCTGTGATGCCGGATCAAGGCTTAGGACTTCATCGGGAATGATACCTCCGAGATACCCAACTCTCAATATCTAATATATAAAATTCTCGTGTCGCGGTGTTTGTGACCAAACTCCTTCGAAACGATCATTCGATTTTTATGGAATTTTGTGTGCATATCGGATATGTCTGAGAATCGGTTAACATCTATTTCATACGACGAAATGTTAATGTTGGTCCACCCTAAATTTTATTTTTTAGACATTTATTTTTTAATAAATCTGTATTATATATTTCATACATACAAGTATAAATGTTCCCCCATCTGCGATCAACCCCTATTTTATAATAGCGATATTACTAATTGTATCATTTTTAACGTTGTCACTTCTGTTCACAATTAGACTCAGAAGCGCTGCTATCGGGTCCAGATTTTTTTTTCGGGGCAGCACAACGTCTGCCAGGCCCGCCAGTAATGTATTTAAAATGTATAGGTGTACATATTTAAGTGCTCTGTATTGTAATATAAGATCCTGTTCCGATTGTATTGTTTATTCAATCATTACACAACACTTGTTTTACGTTTTGATACACATGTCTATTCGACTTTCTAACCCAAGGCTGATTAATGTTCTTTTTAAAATCTATTGTTGCATAATATAATAAGGCAATTGTGTTCAAGATTCGCTATGGATTCAATATAATATGCAATTGGTCAACTAATTCCTATTAATTGAATAATCCTTCCTTTCTTAATATTATAAATGCGAAAGTAACTCTGTCTCTCTGTCCACATGTCGCGCTTTTACGCCAAAAGTACTGAACTCATTTTTTTTTTATGTTAGAAGTTGGCAAACAAGCATACGGCCCACCTGATGGTAAGTGGTTGCCGCAGCCTATGAGCGCTTGCAGCACCATTAGTAGGTGCCACTCACGCGTTGCCAACCTCGAGATATTAGGTCCCAAATCTCGCTCGCCCAGTAATTTCACTAGCGTACAATGCCCTTCAAA
Source organism: Hestina assimilis (assembly GCA_023373885.1). Classification (NCBI taxonomy): domain Eukaryota; kingdom Metazoa; phylum Arthropoda; class Insecta; order Lepidoptera; family Nymphalidae; genus Hestina; species Hestina assimilis. The sequence continues at coordinate 12,114,718 of CM041751.1, read as the reverse complement.
CCGAACACAGTAGTGCCTAAGCACTACTATTTGGCGGCAGAATATTGGACACTGCGGTGGTACCTACCTAGCCGGGCTCTTGCAACAAAAGACCTACCACCAGTGAAATCATTTAAATGAAATTTGGTACACAGATATTCAGGAGCCTGAGAAAGGACATAGGCTGCTTTTTAATGCGAAAAAAGGTTGTGAGGGGTTGAAAAGTGGGGATGAAAATTAACTTTTCATTCGATATAAATAACTATGAGGGGGTTTCGAGTTTGTATTAAAATCGTTACTAACGCGGGCGAAGCAACTGGCAGAAGCAATTAAGATTTTCGCTTCATTTCGCGCTTCAAAAGTTTAACGTGCTGACACGGGCTTATTGCTGTGCGTACACTCAACCCAGCACAAATGTGCCGATACGTTCATATTACCGTCTAACATAAACCTAAAGTAACAGTACTGTTGCCTTCCGTGCGATGAGTGAGAGCGCCGAAAGCCCAATTTCCCTTATCTTCCTTATCCATCATATGATACTTTAAGTATCACTCCCGTTTATGAGTTCCGGTGACTGCTTACCATCAGGCGGTCTTATTGCTTGCTTACCAACCGTCATCGCATAAAAAAGTGTATCCCAACATACTTAGAACTTAAATAAATTTTAATTACAGATGTTCCATATGTATTTATTAATTTTGTTTACAACTGACAGTTACAACAGTCAACACAATTTTAAGAATTCAAAAATAATGAGATGTAACTCGATCCGTACATTACCTTTAGGAATAAATTATATTTTATTATCGCGAATGAACGTAAAACCCTTATTCATCAGGTCGTTGACCCCTTACGTTACCTTTTTAAATAATTGACCAATAATTAATTAAATCGACATAACAAGCTAACTGTTTGTATCGGAAAACACGTGTAGCAAATCAAGCCGATTCCGGACCACTTGTAAGTTATTACTAAGTGTGAACATTTATGAATTCCTGCGCGTGCAAAAACTTAACAATGAGTAATGTATTGCGTATTAAGGATATAGTGTTGTGAGAAGTGGCTTATCGATTCGAGATTTTACTTTTACATTAATCGATTTTTTATAAATCTAACCGTAAGTGAGAATTTGAGATTATTTGTTACGCTTTTACGCCATAAATTCTTAACTTATTATCATTAAGTTTTTGTATGACAGATTGACAGCTAGGTAGCTAACCTTCCTGCGCAACAGGACGTGGGTTCGATTCCCGCTCGGAGTATATGTTTGTATTGATCCTACAGGCATTTTTTCCGGTCTGGGTGTATTTGTTCATATCATTGTTTATGTTTTCGAACGTGGTTGAGTGTGTAGCGTTTATTTATTTATTTACTGTTAGGTACTTCATAAACCTTTTGATGCCATGTGGCTTAATTAATAAATTTACAAAACAGTTATTTTTATGAAACTTTTAACCCGGGTACGATTATTAATTAGCATATGCAATTCTAAATTCATCCAGCGACAGATGTGTTCCTGTTTGAGTATAAAACTTAAATAGCATCTTGTAATAACTCTTCCATAATTTATACATCATGCACAGGAAACGAACTTGAACTCGAAGCATTTCCGCGCCAATCACTTGAACCATAGTTTGTAACAAGCGACGATTATGTAACGTGGAGGTTATTGTCTATAATGCAAATATTACATGTCAATGCACTGCGATTGTCAATATTTTGTAGTATTATTACACGCTTTTATTAGCTTCAAATGTATGTAACGTAAACTTTGAAATATAATTTTGATCTTCTTTAAAACGTCTGATTAAATCGAAATTTTGCTTACTTATCAAGGACCGATGACAATTTAATAATTAAATAAAAATCTAACAAAAAATTAAAAATAAAGAATAGTTTAAAATATTAAGAAGATGTAAATAAATAAAAATGTATTTTATCGTTAAAAAGTATGTGGTGCTTTTTAAGACATTATCAAAATGATAATCCTCCCTACTCGTATCTGTGAATAAAATGCTTATAAAAAAAATATAATTTTTACAAAAAAACAACAACAACTTTTATGTCATTTAGACTATTCCTAATTTTTAAGATATTATTTATTATTTTTAGAAAAATAAATAAACCGTAATTCCTATAAATAATTCCTATAATAATAATGAAAATATAAAATAATTCCTATAATAATAATGAAAAATAATAACGAATTTAATTTCAAATTTAAATAAAGTCCTTTTTGCAAAAAGCTTGACATTTCTATTCTGCAGTGTTACGGAAATCTCTATTAAAATAGTTCCACAGTAATTGACATCTGCAGAGTTGAAGCTATTCAACATTGGATAACACTACCCTTCCATTTCAATACGGAAACTAAACAAATATATATATATATATATAATATAATATCTCGGGGAGGCAACGCGTGAGTTTTTTTTTTTTTTTTAGAAGTTGGCAAACAAGCATACGGCCCACCTGATGGTAAGTGGCTGCCGCAGTCTATGAGCGCTTGCAGCACCACTAGTAGGTGCCACTCACGCGTTGCCAACCTCGAGATATTAGTTCTTAAATCTCGTTCGCCCAGTAATTTCACTAGCGTACAATGCCCTTCAAACCAGAACACAGTAGTGCCTAAGCACTACTATTTGGCGGCAGAATATTGGACACTGCGGTGGTACCTACCTAGCCGGCCTCTTGCAACAAAAGACCTACCACGAGTGTGACTGATTGCACTGGTGGAATAATCTCTGTTGTGACAGAGGTTATCCCAACAGCGGGCGATGGGGTCGTCACATCCCGACGCCTTATAAAAATATTCTGCCGCCAAATAGTAGTGCTTAAGCATTACTATGTTCCGGTTTGAAGGAAGAGAGGAGAGCTAAGAACCGATATCTCGAGGTTGACAACGTATGAGTGGCATCTACTAATGGTGCTGTAAGCGCTCATAGGCTACGGCAACCACTTACTAATCAGGTGGGCCGTATGCTTGTTTGCCAATTTGTAACATATGAAAACGACTACTTTGACTTACCGTCCTTTGATCATTTCAATATTTAAAACAAACTTATTACCGTTATTTAGCAACCACGCACGACTGTGCGTAATCAGTCAAATATTAATCTTATTTATCAATCATCGTATAACCATTTTAATTAAGATGAACTGTTTGTTCTTTAATGAATAGCGTTCATATAAAATACCAATTTAATATGAACCAGTTTTAAACAAAGATCTAAACTAACAGTACTTAATAACATATCGTAAGAAGCATAAGTACTTACTACTACTAAATTTACAAAAAATAAGGAACTCAAAGTTTAGAAATAAAAAAAGTACCTATAAAAAGAAAGGAGGCCCAAACTTCCACCCATAAATCCCTCGCTTAAAATGACGCTGAAACGTCCAACCCTTCTATGAGTCTTATGTAAATACCAAACCAAACATTCCCACTTGTCCAACTAAAACTAACTTCTAAAAGAAACTTCGACGCCACGGGTAAGCACTGTTTTGTCCAATTGTTAAAAGAGATTTCATACAATGTATCACGGTAATAGTAGTCATTATGTACCCGGAAGCATACATCGTAACAATAGTAGGGAATAATAATTGCCAGGGATTTTTCACTCTACAAACCTTAGCTTTTACTGATGAATATTAATTATTACAATCGTATCTGGGGCCACTCCCATAGCTTCTTTGTTCTTTGAGAATATATTATGTTTTTGTCCTTTCCTTTATAAAATGTTACTTATTTTTTATTTTTCTAATATTATAATGAAACTTAATCTTCATTATCCATTTTAAGACCAGGGTAAGTTCTTCATAATGAAAGGACAAGACCTGACTGACATATTAGCGCCGAGCCTAAAGCCTTGGACCTATAAAACTGATTTTTATGATTTTTGGTGTTTTTAAACACGTAAGTGCACTAAGAAAGGAAAATTTAACCATTAAGAGGTTGAAAAAGAGAGAAATCTTCTATAGGATGTTTAGTACATAGGCTTCTCATGAGTAAGCTCACTCCAACGTAGACCTCATCTATGCTTTCGCGCTCGATGGAGGTCAAGAGCTTACCCATTTTGAATTAAAAAAATAAATAAAAAAATGTCATTTTAGGTTTAAATATACTTATTCTCAATAATGAAACTTTATTTACAGGAGAGCAATTAAAGATAAATAAACACATGTAACTTTCTAAAATTCTATCTCTGAAGGGACAAGGGAAATGGGGTTCAAGGTTTGTTTTAAAATCGTTATAAACGCGGGCGAAACCGCTGACAGAAGCTAGTAGGTGCATAATATATTAACAGTCTAGCTATTGCTCGCAGCCTATAGTAGGTATACAATAATTTGAACAACAACTTTTCCTACTTATTACACCGCTTCAAACTCTCATTGGAATAAATTTTGTCTACCTTTTGTTAAACTTCGAGATGTATTTGATGTACAATTTTATAAAAGACGTCAAACCGTGTCTGATCAACTGTCACGATGTTCCAATGAATTCCCAAGCTTAGCCACTGCACTTTATTTATTTTGTGACCTTGCTGTTTTCAATTTGATCCCGCACACAATATCGAAGTAGCACTATCCGCACTGTTTTGTTCTGTATGTAACTATGAGGGCCTTTTTTTTTCTCTCTTGGATATTTCTCTTGAGTCGCTTACAATAATTTTCGAAACTGTCTCTAGACGGCATTGACCGCTTGGGATCAGGTAGCCGTACGCTTGTTTGCCAGCTTTATGATTTATGTAACGAAAGCTAAAAAATATATCCTATGTGGATTGATTTGTATCCTAAGTGGATACAATTGGTGTTACAGACAAGGATATCAATACTTTAAACATCCTATATTATATTGATTTTCATTCATCAATAGAGAAAACAAATAAATATGACGCCTTAATCCTACGCATTTACGCGATCAATCTATAATGTTTTGAAAACAGTCTCAATATAACGTTTATTACCTTGTTTTGGTGTATTCCTTATTCTTCTTTATTATTTCCGCTTTAGTTTTTTTAACAATGACCATGGAAATGTTAGGAAAAAGAGGTTTGAATTGTTTTAATGAGCAATTAATTTGACTTTACTACTAATTTAGGCAGTTATATCAAAATAAATGGCTAAGGTTAATTAACAATATTTTAACGACTTGTACCATAATCCTTGCGTGAGGGACATGGTGTCCCAGTACTAGAAGATATCTTTTGTAAGAATAAGTACAGATAAACTTTGCATAGGTTTTCGCAATAAATATAAAGAGAATACTAAGGTATAAAATATACGTTTACAACAAGATATGTCCTGTTACCGTTATTTTATCTGAATTTTAATACAAATGTTTTATAGGTGAGTGTGGAATATACCATATTAAGGAAGCAAATCTGACCTACTTTCAGACCGTTATGTTCTGAAGTCCCAAACATTGTTCGTGTCTCAATTCACTGGTGATTGCAGACGATCGTGAACGTGTCAGATCAAATGTCACTACTGCGATGAATTTTAGACGTTGATTTTTCAGGCTTTTAGAATTTATTTATCAGGAATATTAAACTAGTGTTCGAAATTCGAGGATAATTATTATGGACCTACTTTTTTTACTCCTTACATCGAAGCTCGTTAAAAGATACTTACAAAATTACATTATTTAAAAAATAACTCACTAGCATACAAAAATGGATCCGGTGCGGCGTGTGAAAGCAGTAATCGCCGGCTGTTAACTGTTATATTATTTATGTAAGAGGGCACACACAGGCAGAAGGCTCGCCTGATACCAAGTGATCATCGCTGTCCATAAACATCTGCAATACCAGAGCGCATGCAGATGCGTTGCTGACATTTATGGAAGGAAAAGGCTCTTGAAGGTTCCCAAGTCGTATCGGTTCGGAAAGACTTGTTATATTTTCACGAGTTCCGTTTCATGTGTAGCTACGGATAGTCCAAAGTTTTCCAAATCGCTTTGTAAACGGAGGATACAGGATAAGATTATAGAAGTTCCATGCTCAAAAATGTTGAAAAAATTCCAACCAAATGAATGTGGTCCTCTTTTTTTCAAAGTTGGTTAAAAATAGGTAGACTGGGGAGAAAAAGCTTTAAAAGCTTTGTTTTTTTTTGGTTATTTATATATTATACACATATGTGCATATAATTGTAACATATTATAGTGTTGATATACTCATAAATTGTTTCGATAATAAAATATATAAATATTCTGAACACTGACTTAATTATTCTCAGTAGACGTTAATTAAATTAATTTAAGTTTATTGACTGTGAGAACAAGTTAAATATTAAAATTTATTCCAATTTAGTGTATCCTCATGAACATAAATAAAACGCACTTCTTAAAAAAATACAATTTAAAATCAAGATAATAAGCTTTAATGCTGTGAACTAAGCATTTATGAATGAAACTTATTTTATCAATTTATTAGGGTTTTGTAGCCAAATGGCAAAAACAGCAACCTCGGCATTTTTAGGGTTCCGTAGCCAAATGGCAAGACGGAACCCTTATAGTTTCGTCATGTCCGTCTGTCCGTCCGTCCGTATGTCACAGTCATTTTACTCGGAGACCATTGGCTCTATCTATACGAAATTTACTAAAGAGGTGTATTCTATGAACCGCACAACGATTCTGTAATGAAATTTTAAAATATAAAAGAATTAAGGGTAGCAGTCCATACATATAACTGAATATTGAAAAAAAAATTTCAACGTATGTCAACGTGTGAGGTATCTTTGGATAGATCTTTTAAAATGATAAAGAGGTTTGATTTTGACTTTTTTATTAAGTCAGTAGTTGTTGAGATATTAGCTCCTAAAGTCATAAAAATTGTGTCCCCCTTCTAACTTTTGAACTATGGGATTTAAAATTCTGGAAAAATTTGAGCTTGTAGTATACACATTTGGTTTGAAGAAGATAGGTCTATAAATTTAAGAGATATATAACTTGTTCCCATAACTTTGTTTTTCATATTACTTTTAATAATTACTATGAATTTACCAACTTATTTTGCGGTCAACTTTAATTCGTTATTATTTTTAAAGGCCTTAAGATTCTTCATAACCAAGCTGCGGAACCCTTTAGTTTCAACTGTGCGTGGCGCACTGGACGGTTAATTTTTGTCATCTCCGTTGACCGTCTGTATGTCAAAAGCATTATAACCGAAGACTATTGGCCTCTATACAAACGATATTTAGTAAATAGGCGTATTTCGCTACACAATTTTGTTCTTGGATGGTGTTTTCAATAAGTTATAACCAAATTAATACTCGCATGTATTAAGTTGCTGATTTGCTATCGAACTGGGATAACCGCAGAATGGGCGGGGTCGTGAGAACTTGAGAATGTATTATATGCATTCTCTTTGCTATAACATATGCATGATTCTATAGCTTTTTGCCTTATCATCTTCATAGCGTTTTGATAATATCTAGATACAAATTCATTTTATCAAAATTAGAAAACTAAAAGGCAGCAATGATAAAATATGGAATAGTTACTGTAAAAAAAACAATAAATTAACAATTATTAACAAAGTGAAAATACGTTTTAAGGCGTCGGGATGTGTCGACCACATCGCCGGCTGTTGGGATAACCTCTGTCACAGCAGAGATTATTCCACCAGTGCAATCAGTCACACTGGTGGTAGGTCTTTTGTTGCAAGAGGCCGGCTAGGTAGGTACCACCGCAGTGTCCAATATTCTGCCGCCAAATAGTAGTGTTTAGGCACTACTGTGTTCCGGTTTGAAGGGCACAGTACGCTAGTGAAATTACTGGGCGAACGAGATTTAAGAACTAATATCTTGAGGTTAGCAACGCGTGAGTGCTGCAAGCGCTCATAGGCTGCGGCAGCCACTTACCATCAGGTGGGCCGTATGCTTGTTTGCCAACTTCTAACATAAAAAAACGTGTAACCTAAGTTGATCAGACTGAAGTCGATAAATGAATGCGCAGTACAGTTTTTTTTAAATTTAATGGTCACAAGAGGTGGTCAATTTAAGGTTGAGTACCGGACATGTTCGCTAATAACTTCATGCCATGTAACGAAGCCACGAGTTAAACGGACCGTAACCTATGTTCTCGTTTCCGAAACCAGAGGCACCACCATGCACTAAAAGTTGGGGTAAGTGGTACAACGACAAGAAAAATTGGCGACGTTGTGGCGCAGCGGGTGCGAACCTGCCTTGGTTGCCACTGGTCGCGGATTGGATTCCCTCTCGGGGCAGATGTTTGTATTGACAAGCATGTATTCCAGTCAGGGCGTGTTTGTCGGTGTCCTTGTGCGTGTTTCCGGACCCGGGGCCGTTAAATGTGTAAGGAATTTTTATTTATTATTTAAAATAGAGACCCAAACATAAATTTAGATTGTTTGGTCAAAACCAGCTTGGGCAGAGGTAGTACTACGTAAAAAGTCGAGCAGTTCTTGTAGAAAACGAGAAAACTCTATTACTAAAGATAAGAAAAAGCTAAGCATTTATATTATGTTAATTTAATATATATAACTGTCGTTAATTTAAAATATATTTAATTATTAGCTATTATTACTAAATAGTTTTTATTTTTTTTCTATTTCGTATTAACCATTTTATCCAACGTAGAGCGGCTCGAATTGTCGACGATCAAGCCCTTTCCGATCGGCTTGATCCTTTGGCATTGCGTAGAGATGGCATTGTATCACGGGGAATGTTCTGAAGAATTGTTTAGATTGATCCCGCCGGTAGAATTTCACCATCGGACATCGCGACAAAACTATAAATTCCATCCATACCACCTCGATGTCTGGAAATCCACAACAGCGCGATTTAGAAGACATTTTCTTCTTCGCACAACCACTCTGTGGAATCCGGCGCCGGCGGTCTTTCCAAACCGATACGACTTGGGAACCTTCAAGAGAAGAGCGTATTCTTTCCTTAAAGGTCGGCAACGCGCCTGCATGCCTTCTTGTGTTGCAGATGTTCATGGGCGGCGGTGATCGCTTAACATCAGGTGAGCCTCCTGCCCGTTTGCCCTCTTACATAAAAAAAAACACATAAACATGCTTTAATGGTAGTATATTTAGAACGGATGATAAATATTATACTTACATACCAATTCGATAGTTATTTTGTCAAGTGCTAAGAAAAATGCTAATTAGCAGTTAAATCGCCGGATACAATTCGCGTCAGGTTTCTCGGCGATACTTATAAATTGTAATTTCAAGTAATTAACACATCCAGATAATTTAAATAACGAGTTAATATTTAAGATGATAAATGCGTGAAAATTATGAATGTTTTTCAACTTTATAGCTATTCAAAGAATATTTTTTTAATTTTTTATTAAATAACCAATCAACGTTGTATAAAATTTGTATCTTATTTCTATAGCACATTCTTATGTATCTATGGAGAAAATTGTATACCCCAATTATAGGCTAACTTAACATGCATTTCATATATATTTTTTTATTATTTAATTTGTAACACAAGAAAAAAAAAATAACATTCTTTGTAAGTAATAAAATTAGATTAAACTAATTAAAATTATTACGACAACATAATAAAACTCTTATGTAAAGAAATAATTATTTTCAAAATAAAAAAGATGCAATAATGAAGCAGCAGAAAAAATCAATTACATATTTACATATTTTACATTATAGATTCTCGTGGCTACGCTTGCGTTAATGTTGTTATGACCGACGACCATCTTGAAAATTAGTTTAATTTTTGAGTTATTCTTTAGGTTATAATATAATAATCCAGGTTATAAACTATTTGAATGCCACATTCAATTCGTGATTAATTAAGTAACATACAAAGAAATAATAAGAAATAACAAGAGTGAACAAGTTTCTAGAATTATAATTTAAAATTATCTTAATAGAGGTGCTTGAACATGTAATTTTATGTTCTTCAGTACATTAAAGTATCTAACATCGCGCTTGCTCATTAGCGCATGTAAACCAAAAAATGTCGAGAAGGGAACCCGTGCTCCGTGAGATAAGGCTTCACAGACCATGTTCTCGTTTCGTCCTAACTCCTAATCATTACTCATTAGCAACTCGGACTATTTCTTATTTAGAAGGTAGTAATTAATTGCTTGGGCCAGGGACGGACTTATAGACAAAAAGACTATGGACTTGAGGAAAATCGGAAGTTTTTTTGTAATAATCCAGATATATTTTTTATTGTTTACAAGCTATTAATAATAATTGCTTGGGCCAGGGTCGGACTTATAGACAAAAAGGCCATGACCCTGTAAGAAGTAGGTTGTTTTTTTTTTAAATCATCCAGTTATATTTTTTATCCTTTTAACCTAATCTGTAGTTCTCGCGGGTTTTATTTATTTTTTAAATTATTAAAGGGCTTGGGTTTTTAAATCATGATATTATAACTTCACCTCAAACTTCTGAATAACGCGACAAAAAATTATAGATGCTATAGAAAATACGGCTGTAAAAACTAAGTCCCTTAGTTCGTCCCCAGCTTAAACTCGGTGACGACTGCGGATTCAAAGAATAGATATGGCTTTTAACTAGACTTATCCATTAAACATAGACTTAGTTGAGCTATTTGAATTAATAAAATAAATTATTAAATGAAACAAAAAACCCAACTGCATTAATAATAATTCCTAAAAAACTAAAAACAAGCTCTATAATGACTACTATAATATAAATATTTCTTTAATGTTAGTAAAGGTACAGCAGACGGGGACAAGCATTGAAATAAAACATAATTATTATATTTTTCCGTAATTTAAGCACTTCCTTTTAAACTCCATCATCAATTTACAAATTGATTGATCAGCTTGTCCCCGTCTGCAGTACCTTTACTAACATTAAAGAAATATTTATATTATAGTAGTCATTATAGAGCTTGTTTAGCTTTTAGAATTATTATTAATGCAGTTGGGTTTTTTGTTTCATTTAATAATTTATTTTTATTTCAAACTTTTTAGTTATATAATTAATAATTGATTAGGTATATATATATATATATATATATATATATATATATATATATATATATATATATATATATTATATATATATATATATATATATATATATATATATATACACATACAAGAAGAAGGCCTGAATTACTTATAAACGCGAAGCTTAAGCCCCTCACCTTATAAAGCTATGTTTTTGGTGTTGTTTTTAAAACGTAAGCGGGCACTAAGAAAGTATTTTTGAAATTTAACCCTCAAGGGGATAAAAAGGAGTTAAAAGTTTTGTTGGAAGTTCATCATTTTTGAAATTAAAATCATGTAACATTGTTTTGAGAACTATTAACTTATTTCCTTCCAATCCTGCCCCTGAAAGTGTAAAGCTTTATATGAAAAAGAAAGGATTTGTTCCTCCAAATTTAACGCAGCGAAGCCGTGGGCAGAAGCTAGTTATAAGTAATATAACTTAGCTCTCTGCATTATGCGAGTCTAACTAGAATGTCGATTATATTTTTGGCAAGTTCTATCCCACAAGCTTGTAACTTATTTCGAGCTGGCATCTGTCCGCGACTTCGTCCGCGGTGACTTTAGAATTTAGTTCTGTAGAGTGGTTTTGATAATCCCATGAGAACCTAACATTTTTTTAGGAATAAAAAGTATTTTATGTCTTAATCTAGGTTACAATCTTTGTATGTGCTAAGTTACATTCCAATCCGTGAAATCGTTAATGTGATGTGTGATTGAGTAACAAGCATCTAAACCTTTTGCAGTACGTTTTTGATAATGCCGAGGGAACCTAACATTTTTCTGGTATGAAATGTGCTAATTCAGGGTGTGTTAATTCAATATAAGCTCAGAGAGCTTGTGCTAAATTTCATCCAAATTCGATCAGCAGCTTTTGCGTGAAAAGGCTAAACTACTTTCTTACTCCTTTCTCATACTTGGCTCAGTTGTCATCAAGATTGCAATAACTATTGATGGAGTGAACGCAGTTTTACGAAACAAAACTGAATGTTACTCGAAAATATGCTTTATCATTTCTTTGCTGACTTTGAAGTTGAAAATTGCAGTTTTGCAGCATTGCGTCAGAGGATAAGGAGTGCGGAGAGCCGACAAACAGGCAGACATTTAGGCAAAAAATATAAATATATGATATTTCATAATTTAGTTTTTAGTTCCGAGTAACATTTTTATAAGAATCTGAGATGTAGGTACAGACACTTAAAATTTATATTTTCCTTACATTAAACAAATTATATGACTAGGAATCGAAAAATACTTTTATTATAATATATTATGCTTATTCCTATATTTTATTACTTAATTTTTTATTAATTGTACAATACATTGAATAACATTATATATTATAATAGTTTGCGTTTTAGAAGTTTAATTATTTTATTAATCTACCTATTTATATAATTATGCCGTATTTTTATTTATAGAAAATGCTTTAATTAATTATTCTAGACATTGGGAGTGGAATTGGCAATCACTGGCCAAAAAAAAAATCAAACTTCAATCATCGATATCTCGAAAACTAAGCAATATATCGAAAAATTTTATTTTTACTTTTCGTCTTATTTTATCAAGTTCTACAAGGAAACATCATCAGATTTTAGCTCTGAGCAAACTGTGATATTCCGCTTTGAATATCTTTGCTTTTGCGGAACCCATGTTAAAATAATGTAGCCTATGTCACTCTCACAACTGAGACGAATCTAATGATATCCTATAAGTCGATGTACGTCCAAGGGTTTAGCCTGTAGAGCGTCACAAAGAAATAGACATACATACATACATACATACATACATACATACATACATACATACATACATACGCTCGAAAAACATTACCCTCCGGCAGTCGGGTAAAAAAAGAAATTACGAATAGATGTAAAGTTTATTAATTTTACAACTCCCTTTGAAACGCTGCATTGGTTTGCTACAATGGGACGCAAAAAAATCTTTAATACGTGACATTTGGCAGTAATTATAACCGAAAATAATGCCTGGTTTTAATGTAAAAAAAGCGAACTTAGATCGAAAAAAATAATAATTTTTTGATACAATAACGTACTAAGAAATTAATTCTGAGTTTTGATTATAAATACTCGTATATTGCAATAATCTTACAGGGTTATTACTAGAAGTCATATTGACAAAGATAACCGTTGCAATTTCTAAGTGCAATGATAAAAATAATTAATGGTTCACGCAGAGAGGCAATTTGTTTGATTCTGGTGCAGATAAAGAAATAAAATGTTGTGTGCGCAAAAAGCTATCTCGTTCCATTTGTCTATAGCGGAGTATCTCGGGGATAGATGCTCATTGCTCAGCCGCTTGTAATCTAACAACAATTTGTAATGGATGAAATTATCCTTGTTATACTTAATAATGGTGTTTATGAAATATAGCTTTTGAATTATATACAAAAAACATTAAAAATTCCAATGATATTTGTACCTTTACTAGGCACTGTTAATGTTTGTTCTACACTGAGTGTCTGTCTCCTGATATACTTAACGGATTTGGGTTTCATTCATTTTATAATTGGACAATTTATATTATAAAACGAATAAAACCCCATCGTTATCCGTTTAGCAGTGTTTACTAAATGTTAAAGTTATTAACTCTAAAACTTTTTATTGCGTCGATTTTTGCGAGAGCTGAGGGTTTGATCCTGACCCCTTGTGCTGTTGTTGTACCCACTCCTAACGCAAGCTATTTTAGTGTACAATAGGAGTATTAGTAATGACTTGAAAAAGACATTGCTAATATTCTTAAAAAAAAAGAAAAATATTTGACATTTCCTCGGACTTTGTTCAATATTTTGAAAAATCACTACTAATACTATAGTTTTTTTTTTCATGACTGTTGGCAAAAAAGCATACGGTCCGCCTGATGGTAAGCAGCAACCTAAGGAACAGGAGGGAATGGATGAGAAGGAAAAAAGGGAAGGACGAGATGGGGTGGGAGATTGGACCTCCGGCGTTCTCACTCATGAAACCTAACAATATCTACTGATACTGTTACTTTACGCCGATTTTCTGTGAGAGGGTAGTACTTCCACGATCGAGCATTTTTAGTTTTTTTAGTTTTTATATACTAATCGATAATATCATATTAAAAAGTAGTATTTATGTAACCTATTTCTATAGCAATCGAAGTCATAAAGTAATCTGGTTAACTTCATTTGTCTTTGACACATGCTCGTATCAAATCCACAGCTTAACAGACTAATCCATTTAAAAATAGTGATACCCACGCTAAATACCTATAATCCCCATAATTAATTTAAAAACCACAAACACAAACAAGATTATCGAAATAAATTGTGATCCTGACCCTCTTGTGGGATTGTTGTACCCATTCCTAACGCAAGCTTCGACCTTATATAAAGAGGCAATAGGGATATTAGTAATGCCTTGAGAAAGCATTGCTAATATTCTTAAAAAAACTTTGCTTTTAATGATGGTAGATTTTTTTTAATAGGCCGTCAAGGTAGGTTAACACAGCAGTGTCAGTTACTCTACCGCAGAGCAGTATACTGTGTTTCTATTTCAAGGACACTGTAGCTAGTGAAATTACTGGGTAAAGCAGACTTAAGAAACGATATCTCGAGGTTGGCAACGCATGAGTGACACCTAGAAATCGCACCTTTAGAACGAAAACGACGTAACTCAAAAAGCAATTTTTTGGGAATCAGCAAAAATAAGTTTTATATATAATATTGACACCTGCACAATCTTTCGTATATTACGTTACGACGACGTTGTTGCGCAACGGTAATGAACCTGCCGAAGCATAATATGTAAGTATGTTGTAATTGCAAGCATATTTTCCGGTCTGGGTTTGTTTGTCCTTGTCCCTGTATGTGTTTCCGGACCCCCGACACAGGATAATACTATCCTTATGGGGGCCGTTGAGTGTGCAGCGTTGTTTGTTGTTTATTATATTTTCTTGATTATGTACGGCAGATATTTACATTGATAATTTCGTTTTAAGTAATTTTGCGTAACGTTTGATAACTAAATTTTCGTTTTTTTTAAATTGTGGTGTCGTCGTTCTAAAGGTGCGAAATGCATGCAAGCGCTATAGGCTACGACTTCATATGCTTGCTTGCGAACTTGGACACATAAAAAAACAACATTCGTATATTTACAAAACACATCATACCTGTTATACAAATATTGTATTCACATTCAGTTATATACGATATTGTCACAGACAGGTCTCGATCTAAGCGGATCGTGACCGAAAGTCACGAATTTTTCACATTTCGTATATAGTCTTGTATCGACAGTCGCTGTCACATGTTGCTTATAATGTATCTAATATTTTGACACGATCGACAATGGGTACTAAAACACAATAATGTTCATTGATTCTTTGAGAGATTTCAATGTTTTTAAAATAAAAATCAAAACCATTTTTTGACGAAGTTAGTAACAAAAAAATCGTCTGAAGATAGCGTGTGTTAGTGCTAAATTTACGAAGGAGCACCAGCGAGTTTTGACATTTTGTCTGTATTGAAAGTCTGTCAATAGTATGTAGAAGTCTATGTCAAGTCGACTTTTAAATAGTACCTATTTTTTCAATGTTATAATAAATTTTATTATTGATTTTATCTTAGTAACAAAAGTTGTGACGCTCGTTATAGCCAGATGCGCACACTGATCAGTAAACGATCAGTGTGGTTAGCAACTTTAGGCATGGTCAGTCAATAGATGACTGATTAGTGGTATTTTAACTGAGCGTCTCCGTGACTTAGGTGGGCAGGTAAAAAGTCAATACCGGCTGTTATCAATTTGACAATATTCGATAAGTCAAGTCGGAGGGCTGTATGGCCACTCTGACACGCCACCTTGACCACGTTGACCTTGACCACCAACCATACAATACAGAAGAAATAACAAAAAGTTGAGGATGGAAAGTCTGAATAAAGTTTTTATTGAATCCTTGTCCTTGAAAGTGTCCTTTAGAAATACTACAAAAGCAAAATCTTTGCTAATATTAAAATTAAGCGTAAATATTTGAATACGAATATCAACTCATAGTTCTTTCCGTATTCTACTGGCTTATTGAAATCGATTCGATTGATATCGATTCTGAAATCGTTGCGAGATCGAATGAAATGGCGATATTTAAATCGCACGTAATTTTCATATATCTGTCAATGACTGTAAACCGTGATTACGCAGTTAACCAATGTATGTGGTTAACGCTAATTAGAAACAGTTAACGTGCAAATCGGTTACGGTTGCTTGTATTTTACAATAGCTTTGTAACTGATCATGACGTCGATACTGGTTTTATCTATAAATTTATTTAGATTTAAGGCTAAAGATTGGTTTTACATAAGACTGATAAGAGACTAGATACGCATTTAATTCTATAATGAAGAGTACTAATTCAACCCCGTCTCACCGCCTCTGAACCGTTAAGCAACCTAAGAAATAATTTTATAATCTTACTAGCATGATCCTGGTATTTATCCGGGGTCTGCTTATTACTCTTATCCATATTTGATAGGCTAGGAGAATAACAAACAAAACCGACAGCCTAACGTGCTCTATGAAGCACGGTAAGGAGACCCAAAGAACAAACGCCCAGGACGAAACATATATATAGCAAACATCCGCTCCAAGGTTGAATCCAATGCGCGAATCTCAAAGCAGGCTCGCTACCAGCTAGCCACAACGGTCGTCAAAAATAATTTTATGATAATTTTGAAAAATTATTAGTAATGAGTTCTTAATATTAGAGATCCTCTTTTTACTGTTGTTCATAACTAGTGTTAGAAAAGTTCAGGTCATCCTATAGGTTGACTTGACTTGTGGACTTTTACCAAATTTATAACAGTAGAGACCTACTTTTATGTACTACTTATCACTATCACGCATCCACTGAATGTCCGCGCCTAATAAGTCTTAGTGTGTTTCATATTGAGTCTAAGTTTTTCAAAATCAATTTTGTTTGTGATTGTCTTACGGAAAAGTATGTATTTCTCATGGAATCACCATCACCTTTAATAACCTTAGTTAAAAATGTATTTTAATATGAAAGAAAATATATTTTTAAAAAAGTATAAATGCATCTATTGAAGCGAAAAATTTTTCTCGTTTTAAGTTACGACTACAAAAGGTGTGACAAAAAATACAGTAAGCTATAAAAAAAAGTTGCGACAAAACCACAAAGAACACCTTTAACAACGCAGATAAGCTTTCTACGTAGAAACTGTCCGACAAATAAAGGCTTACGAGAAAGTGATGGTATCTTTGATAGATGTACGCATTGTACAACAAAGCTGGTTATTATTCACATACATAAACAAATCACACATGGTCGCTATTCAATAAAATCCATTAGCACTTTTAAGGATCCCCGAAGAATCACTAGAAAGTTATCGTAAAAACCGGATCAATGCGGCGAAATGTGGCGAAACCCCGCAGTTTCAGCCACGTGGGAATTTTAGGCTACTGAGGTAGCAATGTTGCGTATTCTCATATTAATTAAATCAGCACGAACTTAGGATTTTGCGTGTAAGAGTTTTTTACGGGTTGTCCGCCATCTTTCATCTGACAGACTAATTACAGCTTGAGAAGAAGGGCTTTCTCTTAATATCTACGATACTCGTCAAAATGTCTAGATTTTATTTTTATTAAAAAGAGAAATATAGTATTAGTATTTAAATTAAAGATTGAAAGACTAAAATGTAATTAGGTATTATTTATTAACATCTAAATCTCGACTCTGCATTCTCTGCATTAGACTGTAATTTTTTTTGAATATTGCTTGAAGTAATTGCCACAAGGTTTAGGTAATATTTTAAAGCTTAGTTTAAATTTTATGAAAGTATGATCTAATAGTGAGAATTAACAAATTTGTTGACTGCGTTAAACATATTCACTGCCCATAGTGTTAACAGACGGAATAGGTTTTTCATTATTTCTGGCCGTCACGCGTCTTCCATTGAATTTTTACGTAACACTATCCTTCAGGCATCAAGAGAAAAATTCCATCGAAGCCATATATTAAGAAAACAGGCAAAATAAAAACAACAAAAAGTATCAAATTTAAATTATTCAATTTAATGAGTCAGCGTATTAATTGTTCCAAATGAATGGCAGCCAAAATTTTCAAACACAAGAAAATGTTAAAATATTTCAACAGAGAATTCTCATTTCAAACTGTATTGAATAAATATAAAGTAATATGAATATTGAATTACTTCGTTAGCTACTTGCAAAACTTTCAAATGAAATAAATGAACTCGTAATTTAATAACGACGAGTCGTCAACATCGTGGCCTACAATTGAATGTATTATATTTCAAAGAGATTAAAAGTTCAAGTTCGTTCTAATATTACATTGTATTGACGACATAGGATCCTATTAACTAGCTCGAGAGCTCTGGGCTTCTGGAAAAATCGGTCTTAGTTTGTTTCAATTTGATAATATTCGATAAGTCAAGTCAGAGGTTAGGAGAGGAAGGCGGAGGAAATATTTTTGTCTTACCCACTTCTATTTTTAAGTGTTATTACCACACTACCACTACTGGGTTGTGTGGTAGTACACGCTTAATTACACTTACACACGATAAGAAGAAGATGAAGAGCTATTTGGTAGTGGTAGAGTGGGACTTGCCGCTGGCAGTTCGTGGTTATTTTCGTTAGATGTTTTTTACAAATTGTCCGCCATCTTTGTTGTGACAGATTACTTACAGATTAAAAAAAAGGGCTTACTTATAATATCTTTGACACTCATCAAAACTCCATAATTAACTGTGGAGGAAATAGGAATGGTAATAATAAAATGAAAAGAACATTGCTAATGTTCTTTTTTACTATAAGACTTCATTAAAAAAGGACTTTAGGGAAACATAAGGCAACTTCATTAGGGAAACTGCTTATACCTGTTGCATCTTAGTTACCTAACGGATTAGAAAGAGCTCAGACAATAACATTAATATTTATTTTTCCCTGTTTCGATATTTTTTGCGCCACGAGATAAAATCAGCATATTTTTATCTTACCGTATTCTTTGTTCTTAGTATATTTTTGAACAGGTGATTTAGAAGGTTCATTATCAATGGCGCCAAATCGCTTTTGAATCGCCGAATGGGGACGTCACGCAGCCTTAACACATTAGTTTCAGTTATTTAATATCGACAGCTGCGAAATATAATATTTTTATAAACTGTATTCATTAATAATAATCTATGTATCTAAAAGACCTGACTGACTGTTGTTTGGTTGCCCATTTAGGTTGAACACGTAAACGATCACTAAGAATTTTTCGAAATTTAATCTATAAGGGGGTGAAAAAGGACTTGAAAGTTTTTATGATATTCCGTCATTTTTGAAATTAGAAGCATGAAAATTTGTTTTTTTTTTACGAAGAAATAAAGATAATGGCAACATGAGTTTTGCAACGTTTTTCTAAAATTCCTGAAGGCGTGAAATGTGAGTTTAAAGTTTGTACTAAAATCATTAAATACGCGGACGAAGCCGCTGGCAGAAGCTAATCGTCAATATTTCGGTTCTGTACTTTTTATTTTAATTACTTCCTAGCTTGATATTTCTGAGTACGCGTTTTTTTTACATCCGGCTATTACGTAACCAGTTTCGTATTTAAAAAGAACTTTTTTAAATTTTCAAACTATATCAAAGACTTATATTACCAGAATAGACTTGTACTAAACTTTATCTGTCACTCCTTCCGTGTGAAATTTAGAACTATGGAGAATTCAAACTGCTGTATTAGTTAGTGCTGAAGATTGAGAGGATTAAAAGAAACCTATCACAGATTTTAGGTTTACTCCAAAATCACAATTTGTTTAATTATTTTCACGTCATGCCATATCCAGACAAAGAACGTTCTTCTAGTTCAAAGACCTTTAAAACGTCGATACCAATTAGTGTTTTAAAAATCTTCATGCACAGCCATAATCCCGTTATAGTTTCGCAACAGTACAGATTTTATTAACGACCGTTGTGGTGTGCTTGCAGCCAGAGCTTTAGCCTCGACAATCGCGGGTTCGATTCCCCTTCGATGTTTGTATTGATCTTACAAATATCTCTACCCACCGTGCAACGGAGTTAAGCTGTCGGTACCACAAGCTATCGCATAACATCTAATAATAATCGTTAACTCTTGATCAGCAATTTACTCCCATGAAATGAGTTACTGGTTCACGTTTAGACGCGAAGCTCAAATCAAATGCTCGAAGATCAATCGGTCTATGTAAAAACTAGTAACCCGTTCAATCCGGAAAAATACCGGGAATAACTAACTGGTGGTGGTAGTTTATTTACTGCGTGAGGCCGGTTAGGTAGATACCATCGCAGTGTGAGCTATTCTACCGTAAAGTATACTGTGTCTCACTGGGCATAGGAGATTTAAGAACCAATATCTAGAGGTTGGCAATGCATGAGTGACCCATGAGTGAGGTGGATCTATACTTGCTTGCCAAATTAGTTAATTAAAATAAATAAACAATAATGCAACAAATAGACTACATTTTAAAAATCATATATAAAAACCGTAATTTCCAAGACCAGTCACATCCCTAAACCTGTATCTACACATCGCGATCTTTATCGCTTGTTTGAGATCGATGTTATTTTCTCCTACGATTTATATGGTTTACCGGCATTGGCAATAAAATAGCGGCCCGCCTTTGTGTTTTTTCCCACGTTAAGGAGTTATCGATTGTCGTGGGAATACGATGGATGGTTTGAATAGACAAGCAAGTTTTTTACGTCTAGGCCTTGAGACAGTATTTCGTGCTCTATACAAATGATTGCTTATTACTAGCGTAATTACGCTATGTATGGAATTGAAAAAACTAAAGGTTATTTTGCATTACGTGATATTTTTTGTTAAGTCATAGACTTACTATTATACTATGGACTGGCCCTTTCGTACCAACAAAATGTCATGGGCTTGTTGGTGTCCCTTCGTAAATTCAACACCAACGAAAGCTAATTCATTTTCTTCATTCGGTTATTTAGTGGAAATCGTAAATGAATGACGTTAGCGTTTGGTTAGTTTCGTTGGTGTTGATTTTACAAAAGGGCACCAAGTCACGTAATGTTGACTCCAGATGTTATTAATTTTGTATTAATCGATAAGTCAAATCAAAGGCCTACACAAGAACAAGAAGAGGAAGAAGTAATACCTTCAAAATTTTGAATACTAAATTGAAAATTTAAAAATATTTGGCTACTAACTGTATCTGACTGATTGAAAACGTCATTCCATTTAATTCTTACAAAATTATTACGAAAACAAAGACAACCTGACCATAAGTACCAATTAAATAAATATAATGTAATGCAAGCATCTTAAACAATTGCACGACATTGCCATTATACATGATATAAACATAATTGTTAAAAGTCTTCACGCTCCGACAGTATTTTGCAACAACTGATATTATACTGAAACCGATTCTCTGATGACGTTGCGTAGGTTTTTGCTCTATTTACTAATACACCTGTGTGTAATTTAATACAAATATACACAAACATACACATGTGTACACAGAATACACACACATAATTACGAACAATGGGTAAGCGTAACATGGTGTTCGTGCAACTGTATTGTAAGTTCTGTTGCAATAACGGAACGCCCCCCGTACGTCCCTAAAGCTTAAATAATAATACACAACCAAGCACAGTATGACTGTGCAAGTATAATTTGACATTTAAAAGCAAGTCAATTCGCTTATGTTTATAAAAACAAGTCAATGAAGTCTGTGTAGTTTTTTCTAATTTGTATTATATGTATTCCAATAAAATTTAATAATAATAAAAGAGTTTGAAGTACTTATTTTAATGTGTTTTCATTTTGTTTTTTTAATATATATTTTGGAAGCTCAAGGTGTGGCTCAAGTTCTTTCAAAATAAACTGTCAGGCTATAAGATTGTTCTTTTTAATTTTTGATCAACTTAGTTTTCCATAGGAAATATATAATATTGCCCTTTTTATAGAGAGAATAAAAAAATATTTGTTATCGTGCATTATGTGGCTACGATAAAAATCTTGTTCGTAATAATTTAGTAGAGAAGGGGATTCCTGAAACAAAGCCATATTATATACTATGGACTCGACTTCTTAAATTCAACACCAAAACAACGGAACGAAGTCAGCAGCACGTTATGTGTGCAAATCATAACCGAAGATCGAATGAAGTTAGCGCATAGCCTATGGCCGCCTATTAAATTAATCATAATTATTAACTGTAACACAAAACGTGCGTATTTAAAATTACTTAGGACGCAAATAAGCAATACCATGTCAACCCACAAAAACTGAGTTATATACGCAGAAGTGTTGGAAATGGCTGAAGAACATTTTTCTTTAATATTAGTAGGGTTTTAAGCTTTAAAACTCTAAAAAAAGCCATGTTTTAATCATGCAATTTATGTATTATTTTAAACGTTTTGGGTTATATTATATACGAAATATGCAGTTTGTATACTTATTTTTGTGAAAATAAGTAAAATAACTTACATAAATCTAAAATTGCCAAAAACTAGACCAATACATAAAAAAATCATATAAAGCAAGTTGTTCAAAATTTTCAAACCCGTTTTTCTTGAAATGACTTTCGTGTGGGTTGACATTGTATTGCTTATTTGCGTCCATTTATAAGACTTAAGGAGTTATGACATAATTTTATTTTATGTTTAATATTTTCAACGAACGTAAAATAGCTACTAAAAAGCATCCTTTCATTCATATTAATTTAAAACAGATAACGATTCCGGTAAACGGCCACTGATCGCTAAAGTTTTTTCTAATGTTTTTAATTCACATGGCATAGGCTTTGCACACACCTGCTCATAAAAAAAGCGATAAAATATTACAAGAACCACTTTAGTGCTAATTAGAAAAGATTTGTGACACAATGTTGCGAACCCGTTTTTGCGATTGAAATAGGTACATAAAAAGATTTAAAAAATATTGTTATCGTTTGTGAATGGCTGTCAAACGATGACTCATTTCCTGTGATTTTACTTTTTTAATTTTTATTTGTCACCTGTTTTAAGTTATCCAACATTGGATTTGCGCCATTTTGTATTTCACTAAAATGCTGTTTTGGTAAATTAAAATAATACATAAATATGTGATATGTTACAAATTATTGTTTTTAAAGTTATTATGTTATTAAGTAACACAAAATAAACGTTAAGTTAGTAAGTATAGATTAAAATATTAGCTAATGAAATTGACGGGGCATCTGGAAATGGCATAAATATCTACAACGCTTTAGGCCAAAGCCAACAGCCGTGAGAGCAGGAATGTCTAAACAAATCGATTCCCAGACACATCGGAAGCTGTAATTACGCCTTATTTCGTTCTGCCTCATTCTCAATTCTAGATATCATTACGATTGGAATTTAATTTTTAAATTACTCTCTTATGAATTGCCTGCGTAATTCGTATGTTTGCTACATACAATTGTAACCTACAAAATAGCCTATTGGCATAAACTTACTATATAGAATAGACTATATATATAGAAGGACATGTCCATAGTATATAGAAATTGTATATCTATTGGTATTTTTTTTATATAAAATGTTTTAAAAAAGTAATATGTCAAACCCATAATTAACTTGTCATAATCCAATAAACAATATTAAAAAGAGGTTAATGATAGTCAAATAAATAATATAAAATTTATTATTGTAGGTTTATAGGGTAGAGAAATTTGAATCAAACGCGACGGGGGTCAGGATGAGCGGTGACCTCCGAACTCGAATGGTTCATTGAGCACGGCAGCTGAGCGTCACCCATTCAGCGTTCGCATGCCTTCGCGCCGTTCAGTCCCAACTAAACATTGAACGCGTCACACGCGCTCACGGAATAGAATATTTTTCGCGGGAGTTTTGACAGTTGACATATAACCTTCTTATTGACAATTGACATTTGTTTTTTTTTTAAGTTTTATTGATATTTTGAATGTGGAATGTTTTTAGTTATTCAGCCTGTATTTGGTTTATTTTGAACAGAGCATGATGACGTCCATTTACAATGAGGTGAGTGCACGACATTTACTTGGCATTTAGGTTTTTGTTCAAATTTACCCTGTAAACTGGTCCGAAGCGTTGTTAGTTTTTTATTCCTTAATTAGGTACTAATGCTTAAGAAGAACTTTTGATGTACTTTGCTTTTTGTAATTTTTTCATTGTTGATCAATGACTGCAAATTCCTTTATATTGCAAAATGTCCTTTTGACAATGCAATGAATAAACTTTATTGGGTTTCAACATTGCAACCCATACATAATCAAGGTGTCAGATATTAACAATAGAACTTAAGTCTATTTACGGCAGTATCCTTATGAGAATAATAAATGCGATTATTTCATGACAGTTCCAACTGTAATATCGGTCTTAATGTTCTTATTAGGAAATAAAATAGCGGATTTGAATGCGCGATCGTGACGATTTGTAAACCAAATGTCATATATTTATGTTAAACAGTGTAAGGCTTTTATAACTGCTGTAAATAAGAATAAGCTAAAAACGTTAGGCTTTATGTTCTTTTACTTTAGCCGATTAAAAATTCAATAAGTTTAATAATTTTTTTTTGGGTCTTTAGAGCCCCCTTTACAATTATATATAATAAACGTTTTAAAAAAATTTAAATAATTATAAAAAATATTCGAAAACATACAGTTTTCAAAGCGATTTGTTACTAATTTCGATTATACAAGACTCTTACAGAATTACTGCAGTCAGTGCTATTTAACTTACCTATTACATATATCTAAGAGTGTGCCAAAGAAAAAGATATACATACACTCGAAAACATTACCTTTCTTCTCGCACAGTTGGATAATAACGATCGTTATGTATATAACGTAACGTTCCTTATTTGTATATCATATTAACGAGTGCAATGCACTTATTTGTACTTGAACGCAACGAAATGTACGGCGTTGTTTACACTAACTTCGTTTACCGATGTTACCCTGTGAGGAATCCATTTACGACACGGGACTTTGTTTATTCTGCTTTTAGTACGGGCATGTTTATTTTTTTTCCTCCTGGGCTATAACATTATTATTATTTAAAACAGTTATGAAAATAATATAATTATTTTTCATCTATATAAGCCTCAACCTGGTGGGTGCCGTGCCTCGGAAAGCACGTTAAGCTTTCGGATCTGGTTGTTATCAAATCTGGTAATAGTCTTTAACTCTTGATAGGTAATTTGTTTTTATCCAATTAGTTACTGGTTCTCCCTTAGGTTTACGGAGGTCAGGTGGCAATAGCTCTTTATAAAAACTAGTAACCTGGTAACCTGTCAAATCCGGATAAGAGTAATAAGCAGACCCAGGATAGCTAGAAAATAATGCTAAGGAGAAGAGATTAACCTTATACAAACGTGTTTTAATTTTGAAGTCTTAATAGCTCAACGGTAGAAGGGCCGACTTCGCCCCGTTAACGCGAGGGTCACAGGTTCTATCTTGACCTCCTTGGGCTATTGTCGTATCCACTCCTAACGCAATGGCGCTTATTTGAAGAGATTATAGGAATATTAGTAAAATGCATTGCATGCATTGCATGCATGCTTTGAAATGCCTTGCATACTCAAAAAAAATGTAATATAATATAATCAAAATTAAATTCTTAATCAGTATTATATTAATTGGTAAAAATAAAGCGGCGATACAAAGATTGTGTGTACAAATTTTCTTAAATTAAAATGAAAACAAAAATTATTTATCCAAAAAACCCCGTTATATTTTGAAATTCAATTTGAGACCCGTTCCCCTTACAATGTTTATCTTGATAAAAATTTATCATTTGTAAACATAAAAATATTTTATCCGTTGTGCATGTTTATAAAGAACTTGGGGATCGAAGCTGTGTTTACTTTTGTATAAAATACACATATTTAGTTGATGGAATTTTAGAAGAGACGTAGGTATTTTAATAACCTTCTATAAAACTGATAAGTCATACATATATACATATACGCAAAAATCACAAGAAGGCAAACGCAATTTTTTTCAAACCGCATGTCCTTTTCCAGTTATTGTTATTTAAAAACCAAACTGCTGAATTAATTTTGATTAAATTCAAATGGCACCATTTCGGAATAACGAATTTTCAATATCCGTCAACAAATGACGGAGGTATCTTTTAAATAAAAAAACACATAAAATAATATAAACTTCTTTTTGAACCAGGTTAAAAGTTTAATATTATAATATTGAATTTGAAATAAAAATCACGTCATATTTATAAGTCTACAGAGTAATTAAGTCACAGCATCTCAGATCGCGGTTTCGATTGCCACTCGGAGCAGATGTTTGTATTGACCATACAGGCATGTTTTCTGGTCTGGGTGTGTATGTCACTGGACCCCCGACACAGGATATAACTATCCTAATGGGGGCCGTTGAGTGTGTAGTGTTTACTTATTTATCAGAGTAAAATGTAAGTCTATTATTTCTGTTGTCACTTCGATGATCAGAAAAAAAAGTAATATATAAAAGTCTATTTGTAAATCTTGAATAGGGTCGATATAACTCACCGAATTCTCGACAACTTTCACCGGAGAATATTGTGGTAATGTGCGATACCTGTCATTTATTTGTTGTTTAAAGATCATTGGATACTTTCACTGACATTAGTTTATAATAAACATTATTTTCGTCTTCGAGAATGACCTTGAATTAGCGAAGATGCTGGAAATGGCATCGAACTAGCTATGTAGAGAAATAAATGGACGGAAATAAGCAATACCATGTGAACCCACAAAGTACCGGTTTTACCGGCGTAGTTTACCGGCGTCGGGATGTGACGACCCCATCGCCCGCTGTTGGGATAACCTCTGTCACAGCAGAGATTATTCCACCAGTGCAATCAGTCACACTGGTGGTAGGTCTTTTGTTGCAAGAGGCCGGCTAGGTAGGTACCACCGCAGTGTCCAATATTCTGTTGCCAAATAGTAGTGCTTAGGCACTACTGTGTTCCGGTTTGAAGGGCATTGTACGCTAGTGAAATTACTGGGCGAACGAGATTTAAGAACTAATATCTCGAGGTTGGCAACGCGCGAGTGGCAACTACTAATGGTGCTGCAAGCACTCATAGGCTGCGGCAGCCACTTACCATCAGGTGGGCCGTATGCTTGTTTGCCAACTTCTAACATAAAAAAAAAAAAAAAAAAAAAAAAAAAGTTGAAAAAACTGAGCTATATATGCAGAAGTGTTGGTAAATGGCTGAAGAACATTTTTCTTTATATATATACATTTGTAGGGTTTAAGCTTTAAAACTTCCAAAAAGCCATTTTTTAATCATGCAATTTATGTATTATGTTAAGCGTTTTGGGTTATATTATATACGAAATATGCAGTTTGTATACTTATTTTTTGTGAAAAGAAGTATAAATAACTTACATAAATCTGAAATTGCCAAAAACATGACCAATACATTAAAAAAATCATATAAAGCGAGTTGTTCAAAATCTTCAAACGCTTTTTTCTCGAAATGACATTCGTGTGGGTTGACATGGTATTGCTTATTTGCGTCCAAATGTCTTGCAATCCCACCTCCACCAGGTCCTGGGAAGCGCTGGGGCTTTACTATCTTGGCCTCTCCAGGACCCTCAATAAAACTAATCCCATAGGTTTATTCGAACTTATTTTGATATTGCATACTATGTAATAAATTTCGTAGAAAAGTAGATCAACGAACTATATATTTTGTGGGTCATTGCTTCCTTTACAATCTTTTTCCAATTATTGCGAAGCTTGACTGTCTATCTTCAGTTGATATAATTTGTTCATGTATATTTTTAAAAGAAAACTGTTATATTATGTAGAGCAAATATATAAAACGCGTAATCTATGTCATTTCCACCAGTAGTTTCAACGTGTATTACTTGATTATAGGAAGTGTTGATGTAATACTAGAAATAAACATAAAATTTATAATTCTAGTAATTACATGCCATTTCTTGTACTGAAGTATTCTGATGTCTATCGACGCTACTGTCTATGTATGAATTTTTTGATTGCGGTCCCGCTGTGTTTTTTTAACATTAATTTACATATTTTATTATTAATTAGGTTTTGACGACGTTGTGGCGCAGCGGTAGCGAACCTGCCTTAAACGCCACAGGTCGCGGGTTCGATTCCTGCTCGGAGCATAATATGTTTGTGTTGACCATGCAAGCATATTTTCCGGTCTGGGAGTATTTGTCCTTGTCTTTGTATGTGTCTCCGGACCCCCAATACCGGATAAAACTATCCTAATGGGGGCCGTTGAGTTAAAAAAAATTAAGTATATTTCTCATAGTTTTATTATAAGCCAACATGATCCATTACATAGAAAATAGGAAAATTTCGCCATAAAACCCGTGTCTAAATCCACAGTTGCGCCTCTGGTTACCAGTTAGCAGTACCAGAACAGTGTGGCATAAACGAGCCAAGTATAATTTTATTATGATACGCTTTGGGCAAATAATTCTCAAAAGTTTTAAGAAGAATATGTAGCTATTTTGTTTACCTAGTCCAGAGGTTCTTAAACTTGAAGGCCATCTCCAAATTTTTGTGACTTATAATATACATTAAAATAGAAAATATTAGAGTAAACGAAATATTTAACACACTAATGTTTTATCGACCAGTGAGCAAAGGCTATAAGCATCAATGGACCTATTAAATGGTTTCTTAAAATATCTTATTATTTATGAACTACTCTCTGTCTTATCAACTAAAAGCCTTAGCATTATTGGAATGCCTCACTTTATGGATTTTATAATTTCTTTAAATATATGACAGTCTTAGTAAGAGGAAATAAAAATTTAATTTGAAATTCTTGCTAGTGTTTACGTAAAGCTGTTGTTTCCCTTTGATTTTTATGGATAATATTTTATTTGTCACGTAATAATAAATCATTATCTCCGATGCTATATCGTAATAATATATCAATAGACAAAGCCCAGGGCAGTCAATCTTTACAGACATTATAGAGACAATGTAAAGGTTCTACATTATACGTCTGGTTTCTATAACTCAATTATCAACTTACATAAAAAATGGCTTGAGATTTTTTTGCATATAAATTATGTAGTATACAATTTCATAATTAAATATAACAATTTTTCCCACCCATGTCACTGGATGCGAATATACGTATACAAAAATTTGTCCGAACTGGTCTGACCAAACCATGGTATGTGTGGATGACGCCATCTCTGAGTCATACAGTCAGATGGTACTGTACTACCATTCAGGCTCCTTTCTAGTTCATGCCCGAAAGATAAGATTTATTACTAAGGATGATTTACTGATACTCAATTTTGAGATACTTAACCCAGATAAAGACGATGATTGGTTTAATATCCGAGAAGTAAATTTCATAAAATAACATAATACTTAAATATAATTTATGTGCTGTTGATTTATATAAAGATAATCTAAGTGTTTTTTATGAGTTATGATTTTTATCAGGGCTCTATCAAGAAGTTAGTACAATCAAAGAAGTATCAATTAGCTGTGTTCGTAGTATTGCGTTTTATTCCATGTGTATGAGTGATGGAGGTCTAAATTCTCACATCCTTTTATACAACATCTCTCTTTAACGTAATCTCGATAGCGCACTGGTGTTACTGTTAATGGTAACTGATTTTCATCAAACAGGCCTATTACTTTTATGTGTTGTTTTGGCACAAATAATGGTAAAGGGGCACCGCAATATAGGACAGAAAAGGGAAATAAAAAGAGAGCATAAGAAAAGGTGAACTTGGCGCTCCCATTCATCCAACGAAACTGTTACTTCTGTGGTAATACTTCCCCTGCTGAGCCTACATACCGAAGCAAGGCTCTACTACTAAAAGAATTGTTGTTGTGGTAGTTAAAAAAAATTGGAACCGATTTCTAAAACAGGATGTACCATGGACAGATCAACATGCAGGTTTTTCAGTGTCTAAAAATACATTTTTAAAATTCAGGTCAAAATCAAGTATCAAATAATAATTATTTTTTACTAACCAATCAGTTTATTATGCACAATCTTTTACAGATTAACACATTTCTTCATAACGGTTCAGACCTTTAAAATCTTTATTCAAATATGTTTTTATTTTTCGTTGTTTCTTCTTCGTAACGAGTTTTATAAATTTCGTTTCGTTCGAGAAATTTATAAACATGAATGTGTTCTGATCATAATTTATGTTAAAATCCTAATTCGTGTAACAGTAACCTCCATATAATGTTCCATTTCATTCGCAGCCGGTTTTATTTCTATTGGTCTGTTATAGAATTTATGATTTCGGGTCAGTAGATTTCATTATAATTTTAATGATTTTTGTAAAC
Organism: Hestina assimilis; assembly: GCA_023373885.1. Taxonomy (NCBI): domain Eukaryota; kingdom Metazoa; phylum Arthropoda; class Insecta; order Lepidoptera; family Nymphalidae; genus Hestina; species Hestina assimilis. The sequence goes on along the minus strand of CM041751.1, from coordinate 12,084,446 downwards.
GCTGCTTTATTGCTTTATTTTCCTTTCACTACAATTTTAGTACTTTCTATATAATTATTTTTCAAAGTGAGATAACATCCATCCAAAAAAAGTTCTCTAAAATCTTTTTATTCATCATATCCGTAATTCGTCGTTTGGTAATAATATTTGACTTACTATCCTGTTTTACATTGAAGCCGGTGCCATTAAAAATTCCGGAAAAATTAAAACTTTATTCTAATCAATTTAGATGCCTTATGATTTCGACCAGTTTTTACTTGAAGAAGTTTGAATGTTATTTACTATGTTGACAAGTAAGCATACAACCCAACTGATGGCAAGCAGTTGTCGTAGCCTATGAGCACTTACACCATTCATTTGTAGGTATCACTCACGTGTTGTGAACCTTGAGATATTGGTTCTTAAATCTTCTTTGCCCAGTAACTTAACTAGCTACAGTCTCCTTCAAACTGAACCTCAGTAACGGAAAATTTTGCGGTAGAATATCTAACACTGGGTTGGTTCTACCTAGCCGGCCTCTTATAAGAAAAGGTTTACCACCACGTTTGAGGAACGTTGGATGAATATATGAACCAATGTAACTAGTAACCTCAATATCAAAATCATTATGTACCCATCAGAATTATTACATGTTATGAATGATAAATGACGGTCAACGTGAATTCGCAGAGACAAATGGAACTCTAAACGACCATGACATTATAATAGCATGTAGAACTGTAGAATGAACATTTTGTTTAACAAATTGATCGTTTTTATCAAACGTTACGTACGTGCTTTACGATTTGATCCGTATTAAGTTTGGTTTCTTAGTATTATTGCAATATGTTGCTCATAATGGTTTCCGGGCGTTTTTCTCACGAAATTATTGTACAATGTAATTGTTCACTTCACTTTTAATTATAATAAAATTAATATAAATAATTTAAAAATATATAATTTATTTAGTTATTTAATAAGCACACTAACAATATAAATTTAACATTCATCTTCAACGCGTCCCATGTATCAATGAGAAGTTTTCATAATATTCATCTAAAACAAGCCAAAAAAAGACAAAAACAACAATTAAATGTACATACATATATACATAGACTTATTATTAGGTAGGTACAGGCTCTTTCATACAAATAAAATTTCAGACTCAGAAGATTATCGGATAGGATTACATTAGAAAATGCCCTTTACACAGCACAGACACGCATACAACACCGTCCTCGCCGGCGAGCACGAGGTCCTTTGTTTCGCACGTCGCGACGCGCTCACACCGTCGGGTGAGTCTATCGTATAGAATGCGCTCGGAGCGCTGCCTCCATCTCCGATGACGACCTTAGCCGTGGTTCGGCATCGCAGGAGGCACCCTAAGGACGGAATCAAATTTGAGCTGTGAGGGCTGCCTCTTTACCACGGCTAAGTCTCTGTAATCGGTCCCCCCGCCTGGTAACGCTGTCAAGGCCAGTAGGGCCAACAGCAATACACTATCCGAAAAAGAAAAATAGTTTATAGTAAGTCAATATCAATAGCTTTAAATTATCCAGAAGAATGTTTCACTGCCAGCTGATAGTCTGTGAGCTTTTTTAAAACAACAGAATTATGGAATATTTATATGAGTTTTTTTTACATAACAATTATGCAATATGCCTAATAGTGCAAAACTACGGATAGAATTGAACTAACTTTACAATTATTGTAGATAGTTTCGTCTATGAGTCATGGTATAAAAACAGCCTTCGTTTTGTTTCGGTGCTGCCTACAATGAAGCCTTAGTAGGCACTTAGGTATTTTGTACAGTATCCATTATGCCAAGTTTAGATGTCATATCCGAATTACCAACTTACGAAATTATACTACCAAATTTGTTTTTATATTATTTTCTTAATCTAGGACATTTTGCATATTATACAGTTTTAAACTGCTCAGTATTATGGTTACCGCAGTTATCTTTAGAGTTGACTTTTAAATTTTTAAGTAAATTATCGTTAAATGTGATTGATAGAAGAAAAAGTAAGGAATTTCTTTCCTGACGGGAATTCTCCGCCGGCACAATTTCTTTAAAATAAACGCTACACACTCAACTGCCCCCTTAGGAATGGTTTTTACTGTGTCGGGTTTCCAGAAATATACACAATGACAAAGACAACCATACCCAGACCAGAAAACAAGCTTGCTTACATACATGTGCTCTGAGTAGGAATCGCACCGACGACCTGTGGTGCTTAAAGCAGGCTACGCTACCACTGCGCCACAATGTCATCATATAATTAGGATATCATCCGATAAAACAGTTTACTTATATTCAATTTCATGTCTCATACATTGACGGTTGGACGTGGGAACGTTCTCTCGAAGATCGTAATGGTTGACTGATATTACCAATGAAAAACAAATCGATGACACGCATTGTGCTTCTTTGAATAGGTAAAGGTTTGTTTCTGTACTATAATTAGTCTACGTCAAAATAGTTACTAGAATGGTAAGTCGTTCAGACAATAACGAATATTTTTGCACGTAAGAAAAAATCACTGCGTCTCGAGTTCAAGTCTTTTCTTAATACCACGACAGCACGACAGTGACAAAGGAGAGTATGGTGCTCCTCTCTCCGAAGCACCTACGACTGTTGAGCCTACTACGTGCTGAGCGTACTGAGCTGAACTACGTAAGATTGCCACACCTAGTCATCAAGGCTTCAAAGACTGCAACCTTTATATTTGTCCCACAAAGGTGGCACAAGCGTTATGACATGTCTACTGAAAAGTACCTACTAGTAAGTAGCCTGTGTCCAATAGAATCCGAAGAGAAAAATGAGGAAAACACAACAGGACAGACGCTACTACTTCCCGACACAATCTTTCAAAAGTGTCCCCCGGTTGAACACTTAAAATGAATCTATTTGATTAAAATACGTTAGATAGAATTTATAGTTGCGACAATGTAGCTCTGTACGTGTATGTAGGATTATGGTAGATTTTAGTAATAGCAGCAAGAGGTCAACCGCTATCTAGAGGTTAGCAATATGTTGAATCTGTACTTAATAAGAAATTGGTACAATATCAGTAAAGAAGGTTCCGTATGTAATAAGCGTAGACTATGTTTACATACATTCACCCACAGTACATTACCAATAAATTGATAAACAAGAATTTGTATAGGCAGATGTATTAACGATTGACCTCGCCGACACATTGATGACGATGACGAGCTTAATTTGGGCTCATCGCTCTTCCGGAATACCATACCATGCAATCATTTGCAATTTAGATTTTAATGCTATTAAATATTTTTATATGTCAAAACACAGCCTACGTAGTAATTGTTAGCCAGAAGTAAAATGTTAATTTTGTCAGATATTTTTACATTAAAGAACAATTCTTGAATAATATTTAAAAATTCTTGATGTTAAGACAATTTGACAAATCATATTGGAATAGCGTGTCATAATATAGTTGTGAAACATAGGCACACTTTAAATCTGTTACTTAACATTTAACTTTACCGATTTTCCATTTGAATTGAATAATTGTGAAACATTGTTGATATGATTAAGATTATAAATATAATTAGCTTTATAAGTTATTGTTATTTTATCACACCAATTATCTAATCAGTATAATTTAATAAGGTTTAATACCATGTTATAATTTGTGACGTTAGAATTGCTAATGTAGTCTTTTGTCCTCCGATACTTTCTAATTGACCTTTGCATAAAGGTGTGTGGAAACAGTCCAAGGTTAGCAAGTGGTGGCGGATTTTAGATCCGGTGGTCACGACTTGATCTGGCTCAGTGGCTGATAATTGTTACCAACAATGGTTTAATTCGATTATATAAATATATAAGCTACAAAGATTATATATAAGTATTATTTCCACTGTATGGGTTAATTACTTTTAATATTATGTTTGTATTGCAAATATCAGGGTCACGGCAGTGGCCCCCCTAACTTTGTTGTGGGTAAAACGAGAATTTAGAATTTTTAGTAATCAAGAGAACTCACTAAAACTAGCTATATTGACAATATAGGTAAAAATTATATCTTATAGTTTATCAATTATCGCTAGTGAAAGTTATTTAATTTTATCACGCACTCATTAACATTTGAAGGTCTAGCACTCTCACAAACTTCAAATTTTGAATTTAGCATTCAGTCTCAGCCATCAAAAGTCAGAAAAACTGCATTGCGAGACTTGGGTTTTTAGATTTTATGTTTTGATGCGATCACTATCTATTACTATGGAGAAAGATCTATACCATAATATTCTTCTTGGAATAAATTTGCCTTCAAGAAAATACCTGACAACGTAAAGTCTATAACCTTCGAGTGACTTGATTTTGTTTGTTTTGTAAGAAATACATCCATTCATGGACTTAAATGGTCGATCTACAACCGAGATAGGTCATTCAACTGGAACTTGTTTACTATTTTAAATTTATTGCTTATCTTATTGCATTTATTAATTTTTAATTAATGTATTTGACGGCGAGCTTTAAATATGATAACTACATTTACTCGACATATTTTTATTATTTTCTCACTTCCTTTAGCATCGTTCTGTGAATTTAGTAATTTATTTATTTATATTAAATTGTTCAATTATCTATGTAATTGATATTTTTGTATGATTTTTTTGTAAATTGAGATCTCAAATTGAATTATACAGGTGTACAATCTGAAAGCTGACCGCTTGACCCAAAGACATGAAATACGCGATGCCTTTCCACAAGATAAGCCTGAATGTTTTATTAATCGACCCCATTGTTTTACCCGCCTTATAAGATTCTTACTTGACTATGCATGAAAGTACCATTTTTATCTCAACAATCTCCGCGGAAACTTTTACATATAATCTTTAAACCTGCTGTTTTATTATAAATTATAACTGCTGGGCGTTTTAATTTAATTCCTTGTAAAAATAAGGGATGACTGATAAATATTGAGGTTTTTTTTAAATTCATAAAAATTATGGCTGCTCAATCCAGGACGGGTAGAGCGTCTGTCCTGTCCTTCTTACTCCTTTTCCTTCTTTAAGGACTATCTTTCTTTACGCCTGTACACAATCATGTATAATTAGTGTGTATTGTATACAATTGACATTGAATTAAACAACTTATTGTTTATATATTATGTATATATTATGTATATATTTTTACTTGCTTTTGTCTATATGTAAATATTTATGACCGATCACAATTTATTGCTTCATAAAGAAAGGTATTAATATCTCGTATTGTAAGGACATACTTGTTAACATGCATGCTGTCTTCAGCTATACGAACAAGAGACAGATTAAAATAAGACAAAGTATATCTTGTATCTCGTAGTACATCAGACCACCGGCTAAGTTCATTTACATATCTTAAACCAACCTGTTGCAATACCTAGCATCTAGGTAATTAACCGTTATTTCTATTGTATTATGTTCAACTCTTAGTTTATTGTTATTATTATTAAGTGGACTGTATAATCATTTTTATTAATTCAGGATTTAATATGTATTAAAGGAACCATAGTTGTGTATACGTTTTAAGTTGACATTTTTACTTTCGCTTCTCAGAACTTAGGCCGTAAGTAACACGTTTATATCAAGCAAGAAACAACAACGTTGACATTATTTTTCTATTGACATTTATAGACGATGACTACGTTAAAAATTAAAACATACAATTTCTAGACGACAATCTAAAAGATTAAGCAATAAATAAGTTGGTTCCTAATACGTGTGAGGTTGCGAATTATTCACGCTTGTCGGTTATCTTAGCAAGTGACGTCTGTAGATTGCATCGCCTACGCTTTGCGGATTAACCACGTGCTGACAAGTCTATTTTATGCTGAAGATACGTTTTGGATTAACTGACAACCAAGTTATTTGAAAATACATCCGTTGACAACTTACATATTGAATCAGTCTAGACACAATTCGTCTTGACGGGCGCTTTGATTGAAGTGTAATGCAGTGGATAATTCGATTTGAAAACTACGTATTACTGAGACTTGTACTGTTCTTTCATCGTAAATAATTACTTCGGCTTTGATCGAGAACACTACACCATCTTTAAAATTCAAATGTACATCTATCTTGTAATGTGTATTCAAGTATTAATTTAGAAACTAGAAAGTTGTATCTTTAAAAAACATCACTTGAAAGTAAATTAAAATTTAATTCGCCAACGTCCAGAGATCTGTTTCTAATACGTTCTGCAAATTAATGTTTGGTTTCATTTTCTTTACAATCTAATAAAGCTGGCTCATTATCGCTCATGTTAAATACATTTCATCTATCACTCTCACTTTCTAGACAAACTCGTATAATGATTAAAATTCTATCCGTGTTTTGAGTTTGTAATTCAGTTAAGTTAAACTTTAATGTGTGTGCAGACGTTGCGCAGATACTAGTTGAGAGCTTAAACGAAAACTAAAACATATAAATTGTATGGTTTTTTTGTCTCAATCAATTTTCATCCAAAAAGATTGAAAGTTTTTACTCAAGATTTCCTCCACATAGACCACTATAATAATTTAACTATACTTTTTTCATCTAGCTTCTCATTACCTGTTACACGTGAAAAGGTAAAAAACAGGCAGACAGACAATTTAATTATCAGTGTGGATAGAATTAAAATCAGTCTTTATAATAAATTTTAATTTATACGGATATTCATACGCTCTGTAACGGAAAGGTTCGTGCTATCAATCATTATTATTTCTTATCATAATATTTTATCACGACTGACAACTTACGATTTTGTCCACTGTTGTCCTTTTTTCGAGCACTCGCTTTTGATAATTCAATCTCTCTAAATAAGGCGAACAATGATCGAATAATAAGAAAGACAACAGGACAAAATGCAGTCAGCAATCTTTAAAACTGCTCGTTTGACACAAGCTTCTTTACGTCTCTTATGAGATATTGGTGTGGCTTTTTCCACTAATTCCAAGTAAGTAACTTGATTCATTATTTATAATTTATTTAGTATTCGACTCTTGTAATCGTACTGGCGTGTTTAAAGATAAATTGATCTTGACGATGCCGGAGTATCTAATTACGTCCATAAAATTTACCTATTTGAAAAAATAGAATCTTATTCATCAACATCTGTAAATTCAAAATATACAATAAGTATTCAATACACAGCAGAGCCAGCCATTCTGTCACCTATGAAGCCCGGGTTTTACGACTTTTTTTATGTTAGAAGTTGGCAAACAAGCATACGGCCCACCTGATGGTAAGTGGTTGCCGTAGCCTATGAGCGCTTGTAGCACCATTAGTAGGTGCCACTCATGCGTTGCCAACCTCGAGATATTAGTTCTTAAATTTCGTCCGCCCAGTAATTTCACTAGCGTACAGTGCCCTTCACACCGGAACACGGTAGTGCCTAAGCACTACTATTTGGCGGCAGAATATTGGACACTGCGGTGGTACCTACCTTGCCGGCCTCTTGCAAAAAAAGACCTACCACCAGTGTGACTGATTGCACTGGTGGAATAATCTCTGTTGTGATAGAGGTTATCCCAACAGACTTGTTTCAGCACCAGTACATTACCAATTATTTGTGAATTACGTAACAAATATTATCCCTGGTGAAGATGCTAATCTGATGGTCCCAGTTGTATGCATTTGAAAAACATCGTATTGTTAATCCTTTAAAGTAATCTAATGAGCTCCTTTTCCCTCCCTAAAGAGCTGCGGACGTCAGATGGCAATTCCTCGAAAGTACATAATATTTTCTGTATAACAAAATAATAATCATCAGTCTAAAAATACCAAAGTAATCGCGTTCCTTTTATGTTGATTAAAAAACAAGCCTTGCCTAAAGATACATTATTTTTTCTATACATTTCGACATTAAAACATGCCGAATATTTATTTAAAAAACGCGATTCGAAATCAATTAATGTTGCGACGTTTTCATTTTTATTACCTCGATTCTCTCGATATGGTATCCTTTATTCTCGTTAACAATAAATCTCGTAACACGACGAAGTTTATTGTTCCTCTTTAATATTTATTTCCAACCGTTTTTTTAAACAATTCAATCAATTTTCACAGTTCTTGAATACTAAATAAAAATTGGGTGCTGATGATTGAGAAAAAACATTGATAGCATTTTAATGTTTATTACGATGGAAATAAGTTATATAATTGTACTGTGGATGGATATTTGTGTGCATTTTATTTAAAGTTCGATTTAAATGAAAGGAATACATTGTATATTTTATAGGGACCTTTAGTTTATGCGTCTATTGATTTTATTGGCGAGTACCCATTGTTCTAATAGATGTTGTTTTTTAAAACAAACATGTAGATATAATGAGTCTCCCAGGTCTATTGTTTAATAAGGAGCTCGTTTTAATGGAACTCATGTGTACTTATTTGTTTTAGTACTTGATGTAAAGTCGTTTTGAGCTACAATTATTTTAATATTCATTACGTACTTTAACTGTGTGTGTTAAATTGAAGAATAATATATTACATCGACTAATAAGCTAGAATTAGAATTAGAAACTGTGGTTAAGAAAGCAAGAAGATTAGATTTGCATCGTGGTTGCGAAGTACTAAGGGAACGCGCCTTAAGCAGTCTCAAATATTAGGCTAGTTGGGATCGTACCGTTGATAAATATTATGATAACGATAATTAATTATTGCATTGGATGGGATGAAAGCGCCTCTCGTCATGTGTCTCTGGATAAAGTTATTTGTTTCAGCTTTCGCCACATTTTCTTTATGTGGGATTGTGATATCGACTAAAAACACCCTCAGTGTAACCCGGTCAATTACCACGATGACTTTAAAGCTAGTGTCGTTCTGCCTATGGCAGTAAACTGTTTGTTAAGGATAATGAATGTAATAGACTTCCTACCTCTTATTCGACACCTATTACTTTTTAGCATTCGTCTACATTTTAGTTCACTATATTTATGAAATCATAATAATAAATAGTACGTAGGATGATTTATTAGGCTTAATGACGCATATGTAAGTTTAGCTTTTCTGTTTCTTAATATTTCTGCCTTTATAAACACAAGAGTATATTTTTAATGTATATTTCTTTTTTCATTTAGCAATGTTCTATTGAAATGAATTATAGATACAAATACCAACGCCCACAAATTCTTAACAATAATATTCTTACAGCGATGCAAGCAGATGGTACTGTGAGTCGTAATACCGATTAATTATAATCCTATCGTTTCGTAATACCGTTTTGTAATTGTTTCTTTCGTCTTTTGTTTTAGAATCTTGATATTAATTATTTATAATCAATCAACTGATGAGGCGCTTTGTTTTTATTTGAAGCTAGGTTCAAGAGACATATTTAGTAAATGTTTCCTTGATTTTTTAATTTAATTAATTATGAAGATATAATAGTTTAATTAATTATGAAGATAGACATTAAAAATCTGTATTTTGCAAGAAAATCAGTTTTTTCTGTTTATTTTTACAAGCGCGTGCTCGCGATTTCATCCGCGTTTATAGTTACAGTGTGATATTTTACAACAAATTTGATTACAATTAAAAAATTATAGCAAATAAAGCCTCAAAAGATAGACATGCTATCACGACTTTTTAGGAACTTTTAAAGGGGAACAGTTCAATCATACATTTTTTTGACGACGTTGTGGCGCAGTGGTAGCGAATCTGCCTTAAACGCCACAGGTCGCGGGTTCGATTCCGCTCGGAGCATAATATGTTTGTATTGACCATGCAAGCCTATTTTCCGGTCTGGGTGTATTTGTCCTTGTCATTGTAAATGTTTCTGACCCCCGACACAGGATATTACTATCCTAATGGGGGCCGTTGAGTGTGCAACGTTTATTTATTTATTTATTTCCGTAACTTTAACTGTTTACGCAGCGCACACAACGGAAGCTCTCAAAATGAATACCTCTTTTCCGTTTTGTCACATTTTTGATCAATCCCTATTAGTTGTAGTGTGATGTTATAAAGCTCGTAGTCTTCTTCGATAAATTGACTATTCAACACAAAAAAAAAATTCAATCGAAACCAGTAGTAATAAGACAATTAAAAATATACATATTTGTATAGGTAGATTATAAAACTTATCCCTATAATAGTTAATGACTAACCGGATCTGACATATTCTATCTTTATTAAAAAATAAATAAACATAAAAAATCATTTCTTCTCAAATGATTTAACTACGATATTCTTTATCAGTTTTATCAACAAAGGAAACTAATGTATGAATCATTCTTCTAAAAATACGATCAAAGGGCTTTGATTAGATATCAATTCATAACAATAAGTCGTATTTACAAAACGTCAAAACGAACAATGATCTTATTATTACATTGTATTTTATGAATTTGATAAAGGTTTGCTTTAGACCTAGTGAGTTCGTATTAGGGCGGCTCCAGACCAGCGTTTAATCAGCATACGCATGTACACGCGGGATTTATTTCGTGCTTCGAAAAGCCGCAATGCCGCCGTGTACGCGCCAACGCGTGGCGAGTTTCACTGGCATATCGGTAGCTCTTTATATTCCGCACTGATAAGAGGTGATAAATTTATAACGACGTCACCGCTCGTACAAGTTACGCGTATGATAAAAGGCGCTCCTTTCTCACCTATAAGCGATCGAAAAACGACCTTGTAAGCTCGTATAAAACGCTGGTCTGTAACCACCCTTACTTGTGTTGTCACGATGTGATCCACATGTTTTGTGCCAAGGTCCTACATATAATTAAGTTTGTGCAACATTGCATCTTTTGTTGTATTTTTTGTTAGCTAGTTAGACCCGCGGCTTCGCTCGCGTGGCCATGAGGTTAATCTTTTTTTTTACTAGCAAAAGTCATATTCGATTTCGAAAACGAAAGGAAGCCTACGTTACTCTTTATAATAGGTATCTCTAAAATATGTGTTAGATAGATACTTGGTATTATGTAGGAAAATTAACTTATAAAAAGCTGCAATTCCTTTTTATATTAAACCCTTACTCAATCATTACAAAATTTACATGAAGACATAAATTATTAGAGTAAGTGACCACCATTCTGGTGCGGTGGTAGTGGACCTGCGTCAAAATAGCCGATGGTCGAAGGTTCGATGATTCCCACTCGATATAGGTAAATTTGACTCGAACCCGCTACACAACGCTACATAAAAGTGACCGTTGTTTATTTATTTTACAAATAAACAAAATATTGGTAACGTAAAGTTAAAGCTAAGTCAGTTAATAAATACGACTTCATAAATGAAACTTTCACAATAAAATTTAAAAAAAGGAAACATTTAATCCAATCGGTCCCCAACTCGTCTCGGTTTGTTTAACATCGTCATTCGGCAACTTTCTCTGACACATAAAAGTTGACGTGTGACCTGATCGAGCTATCTATCGATTATCACATAGAAACAGACGTCTTCAATCAACCGGCTGATATCTTACGTCCGCGCCACTTACAGACTCCAAACATACTCCACATACTCTCCACTCTCCACATACACTCCACTTCCACTTATAATAAGGTGGAGTAGAGTCATTTGAAGAAAAAAAGAAAAGTGGACCTCCGAAGCGAACGCTTCAAACACAATCGAGATTAATGCTATGATTGTTGATTTCTTACCTACCAAGTCTTTATTTTTAAGCCGAATAAATGTCTAGTGGTAAAAAAAAACATTTTAAGGAATGATGATTTATAAGATTTTTTCCGCTTTCATTTTAGGAATATTAATTGTCATTTGTCGCATTTTTGTCATTAATTAGTCTTTTTTTCAATGCAGTTAAAGCCATAATACGTTCAGTATTTTATATTCTCCAATTGCGTTCTAAAAGCGAGATAAATTCATTCAGAAAATCCATATAAATCCAATCCCCAATATTTCATTCAAGAGTCTTTATCTTTTAATCATTAAAATGAAAAGAGGGTCAAATTGTTTGTAAAGGATTTCAAAAGCAGATGGATCGTGAACTCACATCTGCCGGGCACGTGCGAACTTTGGGCTTTTAAAAAAACATCAAAAGAACTCGTGTTACACTTCACTGCGTAAATTATTATATAGAGTAGTAGTAGAGTTATGCACTGTGAAGTAATGGGCCGGCTCGACTGAGGAAGTACGGGTAGTACACAGAAGGTCTCACAGAAAAATGGCGCAAAGTAACAGTATCAGTACTATTGCGTTTCGTGAGATTAGTAAGAGCGCCGGCAGCCCAATCTCCTCCTTTACTTTCCTATCCCTTGGGCTGGCAATGCGCATGTGACACTTCAAGTATCACAAGCTCTGATAGGTTGCGGTGACTGCCTACCATCAGGCGGACCGTATTCTTATCTGACATTAAAAAAAATTATATTTCAATTCTAACTATATTTACAAATAATTACAACTGTACAAATCATGTCCACGGGGAATGGTGGCATGAATGCTAGCTTCTTTGGGCAAAATTGAACCAGCCCTCCTATCATCTGTGCAGGCAATATCCGACACATTGTAATATATTTGTTATTATATTGTTTAACTTTTTCCTATAGTTAATATTAGTGGTATTTTTATGGAAGACAAATTATCCGTAAAAATTGAATCGTGCATTTTGTTATTGTCGTTTACCTTTCATAATATTTTACTAACAAACATCTTGTTCTGATCTTAATCATTTAATTTACGATGGACTCCCTTTACAGCCGAAACCTCATTCGACGGCTTGCAGTAGATATATTTCAACAGGTAATATTTAATTAAAACCTTATTTACAGCATGAAATTAATTTTACGGCTTATAAAGCCAGCCTCGTTCATTCATTATTCCATTAATTATAAGACATATTTGCCACGTTATGAAAATTATACCTTTAATAAAATTTAATTTCGTGTACCCATAAAGATTCTGGTATATTAGAATGCAGTTGCGTGCAAACAGCAAAACTTTCGTCCATCATCGGAATGCAAATTACTGCTAATTTAAATGGCAAGTGATCACTTAATGACTAAACAAAAACACCGAGTTTAGTAAATGGACAATGATCCTGAGAAAAGGCCTACGGCTGTTTCAAAAACAAATTACTCATATTTGCCAAAATAACTTATTAATCGGTAAAAGCACGTGTTGTTTGCGTGTAAAGGAAAGCGTGGGAGTTGCCTCGGGGTGTCGCGAAACTGGTTCATTTTATTTGGACATTCGATTAGGACATGCGAGTTAGGGATGTCACTCCTCTAAGAATAGATATGCGTGGGTGATAATCGCTATGTATTTGAAATATATATTTGATTTTTTTACATGAAATAATAAAGCTATAAAGAAAATTAATGGCTTTTATAAATTAGTAGATTAAAATCGCGTTTAAATCGAATGAACTATGAAGATTTAATGTAATAATTATGTACAATACAAACACTTTTAAGTTTTAAGCCCCATTTGCGATCAATCTTAAGATTAGAATCAAGGAAATCATAAGCGAGATTATATTACACAGCGAAACGTTCACACGAAAACAGCCCACATTATAAGCGCTAGACGTACAACTGTAATAGATACCGTTGATTCTAAAACTTACTATATTATAATGTTTCTAATCTCACCTTACCATAAATCCATACTATAAATGGTATTACAAGACGTATTATTCCTCAGCTTACACTTTACGCTATTCAATAGCGATTTAAAATATTTTATACCCCGAGGAAACGAACTGGATATTATAATGCCTAACGCAGCCTCTTATGCAGTAAATACGATAACTGTAATCTCTCTGCGACTAAATCCCGCGACTAATAAAGTAATAAATGCATAGCACTCGACGCGTATTACATTTATATTCCACTTATAGTCGACAGCGTTCTAAACGCTGTAATTTGTGACTCGCCGCTATGACTCTTAAGTTGGAAGCGTATAAATACGAAAATTGATTGTTTATTGGTGATTAAATTGAGCGTGCGGAGGGGCCTATCGTAGAACAGGTAGGGCTAATAGTTTAAGCGGCAGCTGTGATTCCATAAGAACGTCTAATAAATCTCTGGAACCACCCAGTGTGCTCGATGTGGGTCGACCGCAGATCCGTTTGGAGATTCACCACGAGCTTTTCACATAAATATACCATATCATATAAGCGCCGACATTGTTGAAACTGTGTCACTAGAAAACCCATCAGACCTTATACGGGATGGATTTACAATGAACTAAACTCTCGAATAAACCACTTGTAAGGTGTTTGCAACATCAAAAGTAACTTGTTTTGGGTTTATGTTCTTTTTATTATTGTGGTAAAATTTAATCGACGTCTCAGTTTTATTCTTGTTAACAGTTAAATAGGAATAAGTCACCTATAGTTTCGATTCTCGCTCATGACTGTTGACTATACAGAGATGTGCCTGACACACTGGTGGTAGGTCTTTTGTTGCAAAAGGCCGGCTAGGTAGGTACCACCGCAGTGTCCAATATTCTGCCGCCAAATAGTAGTGCTTAGGCACTACTGTGTTCCGGTTTGAAGGGTATTGTACGCTAGTGAAATTACTGGGCGAACGAGATTTAAGAACTAATATCTCGAGGTTGGCAACGCGTGAGTGGCACCTACTAATGGTGCTGCAAGCGCTCATAGGCTGCGGCAGCCACTTACCATCAGGTGGGCCGTATGCTTGTTTGCCAACTTCTAACATAAAAAAAAAAACAAACACAAGAACAACTATATGTTATATGTTTCTGGACTCCTGTCATAAGATACAACTATTCCTTTTTTATGTGACTTAGTTGTAAAGCTAGCACGGTACCCGATGTTAAGCGATTACCGTAACCTGTGAACGTTTGCAAGACTTCAATCAGGTGTTGCTCACGCGTTGCCAAGCTCGAGATATTGTTTCTAAAATCTCCTTTGCCCAATTATTTCACTAGCTACAGGGGTCCTTAAAACCAAAACACCTGCTTTTCGGAATAATGTCTGACACTGCGGTGGTACCTACCAAGTAATATCCTATTAGAGGCCGTGTTATACATTTATATTTTTATTTTAAACGGATTTTAGCTTTTCACCATTTATAACAGTACAATCGAGTCTCCTAACATAGTTACATACAAATGCGACGTCTATATATCTTGTTGAGAGAACAAGTGAAGGGTCGGAGCGGAGTGGTTTACTTTTGTTCAAGAGATCGATTTCACCTTACAAATTGAAAACTTTATTTCTCGTACGATCTTGTTTCTTAAAGAATTCCTGTTATAGATAATACAGGTTACAATATTGTTTATATTTATATTGTTGGATCCTTATAATATTATACATTTTTGATTCTTGACGACGTTGTGGCGCAGCGGTAGCGAACCTGCCTTAAACGCCACAGGTCGCGGGTTCGATTCCCGATCGATTCGATTTGATTTATTTATTCTCTTATTGGATTGGAAAACTTATGTTAAGAACTAATAATAACTTTATTATAATTAATCACATGCAATGCAAAATGTCGTCTCTATTCCGCCCCCTTCAAGTTTTGTTTTTGCGACGAAAATCTAAAACCGTCCCTTCTTTATACCAAAAGTCATCATAATCGGTGCAGCTGTTTAGGCGTGAAAGCGTCACAAACAAACTCACTTTCGCATTTATTTTATTAAGATAGGGGACAGGGGTAATATATTTGATTATAGTATACAGCTCCAAATATAATAGTATCAGCGAATCAATCTAATATTGCGTCACATACACTTTAATAATATTCTGTGGATAGGAAAAAACAAGATAGGAGGTTGATTAAAAGAAAGGGAACAATGTAGAATGAGGTAAGAAATAGAATGTATTCTGGCAAGAGGTGATACTTCCTTCATCGAGTCGGCCAATTTATACTGAAAACAGCAAAATTAGCAGACCCAGCAGACGTTGTCCTACCCCGAAAAAAACCTGGGACCCGATAGTAGCGCCCCTGAATCTTATTGTGAACAGAAGTGACAACAGTGAAAATTATTGAATTTCTTATATAGCTATTAAAAATAGGGGTTGATGGTAGACGGGTAAAAATTTTGAGTTGTATGTTTTTTTAATGCCACATCATAAAAAAATTAAAAAAATTGCCCAAAAAATAAAAATTTGGTGTGGACCAACCTGAACATTTCGGGTATGAAAAAAAACGTTCAAGCCGTTTCGGTAAGTTTGGTAACAAATACCGCGACACGAGAATTTTATATATCAGATGAATCCTAGAGTTCATTCAACGTACACGTTTAGCCATGTTTATCCATCGGACAAGCGTAAGACGCCTCAGCGTGTTAAATCACAGATCACAGGTCTATTATTACTAGCCACCAACTCACTAACACTTTCGACGTAATGCTACACCGCCTGTGTCATTGCTGTACGTATTCATTACACCTCTACAAAACCGGGTTGTAGCAATTTGCGATACTTCGAACGTCTGGTTACGATGGAAAATAACCGTGTAAATATTTTTGATATTTTCTCGAATAAATGTACATAACATTATTTTATTGTTTAATATATTGTATTATTATGTTCTCAACTGAGGCAGATGCTTGAATAGTTGTTTTGAGGTTGTGGCGCAGCAGTAGTGAACCTGCTTTAAGTGCCACAGGTCGCGGGTTCGCTCGGGGCATATGTTTGTATTGACCATACAGGCTAGTTTTCCGGTCTGGGTGTATTTGTCCGTTGAGGACCGTTGAGTGTATAGCGTTTATTATCTATTCGTATATTGGCATTTGCAATACTAATTAGCGAACCTCTTTCCTATTATGTGATCAGGCATAACAATTTCTAATACTCCTATTATCCCCCCAAATAAGATCGTAGCTTGCGCTAGGAGTGGGGACGACAATATACCAAGGAGGTCAAGATCGAATCCGCAACTCTCGCGTTGACGAAGCTGAGTTGGCCCTTTAACCGTTGTTGCTATTGAGGCTCTATTAAATAATTAACTATAAATATCAAATTAATACATCTTGGAGAAAAAAGGCCAGAGACAGAGCGACCTAGAAAAAAACGTTGATGAGCCAAAACCCGCAAAGGGTTGTAGCGCCGGAGGAAGTAAATTAAAATTAATATACAATTAATGTGAAAAAGAACTTTGCCATAGACAAGGAAGCTTCGTAATAAAAAGTGTGTGTTAGAAGAGTGAATTGATTTATATTTTTCCGTGTGTATAGTTTATAAATAATAAACGAACGTACCGACAAGCTTGTCCCGTTGTTCAGCTAAACTACAAGTTATGTGATGGTCTATATTACAAGCGACTCGATTGTTTTAGCTATCATCATATGGACGCAAATAAGCAATACCATGTCAACCCACAAAATTGAAAAAACTAAGTCATATATGCACAAGTGTTGGTAAATGGCTGAAGAACATTTCTCTTTAATATTTGTAGGGTTTTAAGCCTTAACACTTCTAAAAAAGCCATTTTTTTGTCATGCAATTTATGCATAATGTTAAACGTTTTGGGTTATATTGTATAGGAAATATGCAGTTTGTATACTTATTTTTTTGTGAAAATAAGTAAAATAACTTAAATAAATCTGAAATTGCCAAAAAGTTGACCAATACAAAAAAAATCCATATAAAGCAAGTTGTTCAAAATTTCCAAACGCGTTTTTCTCGAAATAACATTCGTGTGGGTTGACATGGTATTGCTTATTTACGTCCATATATAATTATTATATCACCATATTAACGAGACGCTCATAGCCGCGTGCACTCACTGATCGGTGGGTTAAGCAACTTTAGGCGCGATCTGTCACTAGGTGGTTGATCACATTGCAGTATTTCAACTAAGTGTCTCTGTGCTTCGGAGAGCTCGGAAAAAGTCGGTCCCGGCTGCTATCGATTAGATAGTCAAGTCAGAGGCCTATACGGAGGGCCTGAACAACTCTGACAATAGGTTGGTCACTAAGTCACTAACCACTCGATAAGAAGTAGACCATAATATTAACATTATAAATTTAGAAATAGATATATCGGCTTGCTTCAATTTTCGATGCAAATTTGGGAGGAGCACAAATAGTTTAATGTTATATAATAAGCGCCGTGCTATTTCTCATCGACTACATTAATTTATCTATAAATCTGTATTATTGCTATACCACAGTGACTTTAGAATTGGCTCCAGATAATTGAATTGAATAACTTCTGCAGAATGTTTTTTAATAATACCCATAGGAACCGAGCTTTTTCGGGGATAAAAAATTATACTATTTGTTAATTCCAGGTATGAATCAGTATCTATGCCAAAATTCTACCAAATTCGTCGAGGCGTTTTTGCATGATTCAGAAACAAACATTCAAACACAAACTTTGATATTAATTGTTAGCTATATAGGAAGTAGGATTATTGTTGAATGTTTTTTAAAAAAATAAGATATACAAATCTTTCATATGCATAGTATCACTTTTCGAAATGCTTGTACCAAATTATTTTCGTGAAAAGTACAATCGAGAAACAAATATATTATATATAACACAAACTACGTGTTTCCCGAATTCACCTATAACTTGGTCCAAATAAAGTGATCTGCAACATGCCGAGGCTTTCTCACGGATAACCTACTAATGCGCAAGTTGTTGTGGAGTCCGATCGTAACTTGTAGGGTGTTGCGATACAATCTAATAGTTAATTAGCCACAATTTTTTATTGCAATTTTGCTTCACATAAATTAAACTTTCTTTACCCAGAGTTTGTCTTTACCCAAGGTCAGGTTAAGGTTATAAGCCTATCCGAATTTGACAGGTTACTAGATTTTACAGAGAGCGGTTGCGATCTGACATTCCGCAACCCTAAAGGAGAACTAACAAGTGTACGATTATTATAAGATGATATGATAAAAATTGGATCATACGAAACATGTTTATAACCAATTAAAATATTTTTATTTAATCGTACTCGTAACTAGAGTAGGTACATTGGACCCCTGAATATAGAAAACTATTTAATTAAATTTGATAAATGTATATACATTTATAATAGTCTTAGTTCAAAAATATTTTTTCTTTTTCTTTTATTTTTTACTTATTTTGTAAAACAAAATATGGTGTAGTCATCGATCTAAAAAGAATAGACACGGTCGAGCGAACTAATTTCCTTCACCGTTAACTTAGCAAATACTACAGCGCCTTTTCTTTGGATTAATAATAAAGGTTCCGCGCATTAAAAAAAATCTAAACATTCCTCACGAGAATAACAGCGGGCATAAGACATGGGCGTAAGGAGGTGGCATCTGCCCTCCCCGTTCCCCTAGATCTTGCTTAATACTGAGAACTATTTAACTAATAATTTAATTGAAGGTAATACTCATTTTGCCTCCCTCTAAAACTTAAATTAAGATCTTGCCCTCCTCTACGCCAAATGCAGGCTACGCCCATGGGCATATCTAGTTCTAAAATATAATAATATATTATGCCAGAAGACAGTTTTATCTTTTGCTTAGTACGCTCAAAGATTATATGTAAAAGGGCAGGTGTAATAGAAATGCATTTCTATTTGATTACCGTTGGCAATCACTATGTAGTCTAATCTAATGCTAATATCTATAAGTCGGTAATTCTAGTTGCAGCAGATCTCTTGCTAATGGATCCTATAAAACGGCCGGATTATCCAATAGAAGTATTAGACATCTGCCTGGGGCTCGCCTCGGCTATAGGCATCCATTCCTCCTGTCATATACCATGTTCGGTAGCAGATTTCCTCTCCTTCAAAAGGGCATCCAATCCATCGCATTCTTTCATGATTTAGGACAACATAAAGAAGGTTTCTTCAATAAATTAGAGCAACTTGTATTTTTGATGTCGCAGCTCTGAATAATGAACGAGTTCTTTTTCCAAAACATTATTAATTATTAAGTTATACTATTATAAAAATAAAAAATATAAAAAATAAAATAAAAGATATTACCCCCCGACTCATTGCCTCCACAGGCGACAGAAAGGCTGGTTCATTTTCCCCCCAAAGATTTGGGATTGCGTTTCAGCGGCAAAATGCAGCTAGCATGCTGGCCACCATTCCCCGTGGACATGATTAGTTTTTTTAATTTGTAAATATAGTTGGTATTGAATTCTAAATATGTTGTAGTTTAAAAAAATATAACAAAATTGAATTTGTTATCTTAGTTTATATCAGAACTATTAGTAACATTGAAAGGCGACCATTATACCAATCGATCGATCATGCGATTTATATTAACCGCGGTATTATGATTATGGCGACATTTATTGATATTATCATTAATACAAGCTCCGATGATGGCTACTTATTAGACTAGAAAATTGTGCATGTTACGGCATTTATAGAGATAATCAGTAAAGCTTATTAAAATATTTAACTGTCTTATTACCATCTTCCCATGTTTAGCTTTGAAGATTATACTACCCGCTCATCATTTATAAACGTTAAGAAATATTTATAGTTCATATTTACATTTGCTTAGCCAAAAATAAAAAATATACTGAAGATATCTGTATAGGTATTCATCCTTTTTACTTCTGTAGGTATCAGCGCAGCATTACAGTGTTTAAATTTGAAGGCCACTGTAGATAGAGCAATTACCAGGCAAAGGTTTAAGAATCAATACGTAGAGGTTGGCGACGAGTGATTGTGCTAAACGCTGATAGGCTATGACACCCGCTTACCATTAGGTGGGTTGTACGCTTGCCTGCCAACAATCCATATTTATAAAATTTCAAAATAATTAAATTTGTTTATAAATACTAGAAATATTGCACATATTTCTGTACTTAGCATTGTGTAGATATTCTGTGCCAGCCAACTATACTAAAAGATTATAAAAAAATTGGAAGCTCATCTTCAATTTGGAAGAAAATCCAAAAGGGGTTGAAAACATTAATTTAAAATAGCTTTAATATTATATGGACACAAAAACTATTATATTATAACTTTGCGTTTTGTTTTTTTTTCTTTTTGGCTCTTGCCCTCATGCACAAGTTGTAACTTTAGTATCAGGATTTCTTAGACTAAATATTAATGGTAGCCATTTACATCAATTTAATATGGCAGCCATGACGTTGCATTTAGCAAGGTCGTCAGCGTTGGAATTGTCGGTAAACAAGCACCGCTCGTGCCCGGTTTACCGGTTTTTCCACGGTAATCACATCGGCCTAGTTTTTTCCACCTGGCATACCAGACTCCTTGGTCGGTTCAACATCGATGACTTCGAGATATTTCTTCTTAAACTCGACATTCCGCTTCACTGATCATAGTTTAACCGTTTATTTGAACTGCGGAAGTGAGGACGTATAGGGCGTTGTATCTACGTTAGATACGACTAAAAAGACGGTTAGAAAGAGGGATTTATCTTAGTAATAAAACTGTATTTTAATATAGAATAGTTTTACAACTATAAATGAATACAGACAAGTAATAAAATAAGTGGCTTATGTGAAGATATATCAATAAAAAGACCGTTATTGACATATTATTAAACGTATTAGAAAGCATCAATGGACAAATTAGAAACGGGATATAAATCTTTAATTAGTAATTAATTGTCAGTAAAATTGTTACCGTACGAACATTAAATTTTACGTCGTGCGCAGGGCCGTACTGCATATTTACTATATTTAATCCATAGTAAAATTGTAAATAAATCTATTATTAATAATTATTAAATAATTGCCTAACGGGCGAAACTTCTTTCTTCCTTTTCGCTCCACCTATCATGCCATGCTTCGGATCAGCAAAACGTATGTTACATCACTTTTGTTGCAAATTAGCTGGCTTATCATGAAATGGTCAGCTCGGCTTTGCAGGAGAGGTTCGTGAAATGGATTCCGCTTGAAGATTGAGCATTGCGTAGTGCGTGGGCTGTCTCTCTTATACCGGCCAGGTCAGTGCGCACGCCAACTTCCAGACTGATGACGCTGTCAACGCGAGCGTTAATAGCAATAGAAAGTCGGAAATCCAAAAAATCAAGCGTATATTAAATTATGGACGTACTTTGCGACCATCAAAATTTACAAAAGTGTCTTTAACATTTCTGTTTGATAATTTGTAAGTTATGGAAAATTTGTAGTCTTATCATTGTCAGTTATATTTAAGTATAAGTTAAGTCCGCCCCTGGCTGCTTATCTTGCTTGTTTTATTGTTATAAGAATTTAACCGGTTTTGTTTAGGACTTTTTATTATTACAATACTAAATCAAAAGACTGTTTTATGGCTACAACAAATTAATAGATGTTTACAATAAATAATATTTAGTTTAATGTCTAAACAGTTAAATGTTACACTGCCGCTGAACAAGCTCGCTGAAGACGAGTATGCAAACTTAATACATCGGTTATATGGCTATGCTATGTACTTTAATATTTTATTGAAGGAAGCTAAATATTACTCTTATTACCTTTGACCTATTGAGACTTTAAAATTTTGGTACCGCGTATGGCGTCTCGGACATCTGCACCCTGTGCTGTTGAAATTTTCACAGAATGTGTATTGTTGCCGCTACAACCACAAATACTAAAAATAAAATAAATTTTATAATCATAAAAAATGAAAGAAACCTGATTTTATTCTAAGGTGGTACGAAACTATTAATCTGTGAGACCAAAACGGACTTAGCTGGTTTTTGAAATTTAAAGCAATGATAGTAATAATGAAACTTTTAACAAGATACACAGTTGAATCTACGCACATAAAATGTACACGACGACCTTTGTGTTGTGACATTTTATTGCGTCTAAGACAAAATGCCGAATCCGTGCCGCTCCACAGATAACATTGCGAGATAACTATTAGCTTAAATTTCTGTAACGAATATCATTACATTCGTCTGACAAAAATAATACCCTTGCCCAATTGAGCTTGAATAGTTTATTAATCATTACGAAGTCAAAATAACAAATGCCGTTATTATAATGAGCGGATTTATAGTGTTTGGTTATCATTTGACATGATTAAAAGAAAACGCCCATAGCTGGAGCAATCACTGGTACAACAACTTGTGTATTCCAACTAGGCGACTCCGTGCTTCGAAAGGCATATGATAAGTTTATGTTATCAATGTGCTTATAGTTGATACACAGTACACAATGAGAATGAAATCGTTTAAAAAATAACTCTTAGAATATCTAATCTCTACAATATATCTATTTTTTTTTTGGCACCTATAAATTGGCATTCACCGACACTATTGGGTAATTATAGTACTAATTGATTTTGACATTTATTCAAAATTATGAGTGCTATTTTATTTTTTAATTATTTTAAATTATTTACGGAGATATTAATATTAATAATGGAGATCAATAATGTTGATTGATCTTGACCTTTATCCAAGTTCTGAATGCAGACGAATAGTTTTTATAACGTCAATTTTTTAAAATAAATATAAGCTATAAACTGCATAATAATTATTATATTGGTATTAAATCATAAAATATTGTTGTGATAAATAGAATAAACTGATATAATTGTGTGTTGTAAGTTTAACTCTGTACTCAGGTGGGTACAAATTTGTCCCCATCATTAATATCATTATTTAAATAATGATTATCTTTAGTCTTGTCTCATAACAGAGTTCAATTAAATAAATATTTTCCGTATTTTGATATACTTTTTATTTGTTGCAGGGCAAGTCGGTGATACGACCGATAGCGTTCAAGCCGCTGGGCGGGCGTCTCTCTGCGGGCGGGGAGCGGTACGGCTCTACGCCTGTGTTAGCGAGTAGACCGCCCTCGCTTATGACTTTATATGGCAGTGAGTTTAATATTTTATCCGTCTTAAGGCATGCAAAGGCCCTTGGTCAAACACAAATTTATAAAATATGGACTGAAAAATTATATTTGTCTCTTTGATTTATATGAATATTTTGTCATTAGGGGCCTTCGAGAGCCATTTACTCGTTATCTTAAAGACAGAATTATATATTAATATAATACAAATTTAGAGCGTCGGAGGTCCCGTCCCCTACAGTCTACTTTTCATCCCCTATACTTCTGTCTTACCCTTAAGGCTGCTTACTATTAAGCGGGCTGTAGCCTATAACTTGTAAGTGTACAGTAAATAAAACAAAATACAAAGTGTATGACGTTGTTGCGCAGCGATAGCGAAGCTGTCTTAAGCATCACAGGTCGCGGGTTCGATTCCCGCTCGGACCAGATGTTTGTATTGACCATACAGGCATGTGCATATATGTATGATATACAATATCACAATATCAATTTAAATTAAAATCATGTTATTGCCCTAAATAGGATCAGTGACATTGTGCATTAAGTAGAAGAATCGTAAGTTGTGATTAGTCGATTTTACGACATTGATTTGTAAAACAAAAATAATAAACAACTATTGAATTGAATACACTTTAATAGAATAAACAAACACTATACATTACCGTCCAATTCTTTAGTACGTAGGTGTAGATCGTTGATGTTGTCCGTACAAATGGGGTGGCTGTTACACTCGACTTGCTTCTCTGGAAAGCGCTACCCTCACAAAGAATACCGCAGAAGTTCTATTCCTTTATCGATGAGTTTCTATATCCTATCCCCTCTGTGCCCTTATTTTCTTATATGGTCGTTATTATGTATGTAAATCGGTATAACTATCAACTTCAATCCGTTATTTTTAAGTTGAAAATACTAAAGAACTATGTGTATTTAACTATTTATAAAGTTGTAGAATAACTCAATATTCTTATCAGGTTCGTCGGATGTCCGCGAGGCGCGCTGGTGTGGGTCGCCACAACCCGCGTCGCTGTCAGCGTTGCCGCCAGCTACGCTTTCCGCTCCGTTACATCAACGACACCACTCTGCTATCGTGTAAGTGTTAATGCTTTTATGCAAATAATAAAAAGCTTTTATTAATAACTAGCTGCGCCCGTGGCTCCGCTCGCGCGGTGTATCGAATTGTCTTTATTACAGAGAATCCTAATTATTTTTCTAAAATAAAAGTAAACTGAGTTATAACATCAGCTCTCTGCCAGTGAAAGTCTCATTAAAATCGGTCCAGCGGTTTCAGAGATTAGCCGAAACAAACAGACAGACAAAAATTTTTTTTTTTTTTTTTTATGTAAGTTCCGTATGTAATTTCATAACGATGCATTTAGTGAAAAACTGTTTTTTATTGATTTGGAATTACAAACAGATACTTCAATTTTATTTATTTGTTTAGATTGACACTAATGGTTGTTTAGATTTTGCTAATGCCCTTAAATTTACAACTGATTTTCAAATACCGCACCATATTATTCCACGCTTTATTACATAGTATTTTCTTCTATCAGATTAATTTTAAACAGGCTTATAAATAAGTATGTACCTTTGTACCATCTAAATTATTCCATTCATTTTATTTCACTTATACAGTAATATGTATGACGAATAATTGTGTTTATTACTACTGAAATAAATAAATTCAAATTCTCGATAACATTTCCTCTTAATTGATGGTAATTATTATTAATTTGACTTTTATTACCCGCATCTATCAATTAATATTTATTGTGGGATACTAATCTTTAATTATTTTACAATTTATGATAAAGGGTACCATAAATTGTATAATAATGAAATCGCAATTTCATTGAGACATTAATAAATATTTTATGTGTGTGTACTATGTATATAATTCTTACAGGATAGCGAATAATAATACGTTGTTCGTATAAAATGTTAATTCCGCTTATAAACGCACCACAGCTTTATGACCAGACTATTTATTATACAAGCTAGATTTACCTAACCCATGCTATTTATCATTAATTACAAGCAACTAATCGTATAACAACCTTATCCTATATACCGCTTCTCACTAGACGTAGTCGATCCGTATCATTAATAATAGCGTTAAGCTTTGCACAAACATCGTACAATTTTATGAAAAATATATTAATAAAGCAAAGAAATGAATTATTTTTTAAAAACTTATGTTCTATCTCTTAGGATTCCTTAATGAGATATTAATAAAATTGGACCATGAAAATATAATCCAA
The DNA here is from genome assembly GCA_023373885.1 of Hestina assimilis. Lineage (NCBI taxonomy): Eukaryota > Metazoa > Arthropoda > Insecta > Lepidoptera > Nymphalidae > Hestina > Hestina assimilis. The sequence continues at coordinate 12,058,571 of CM041751.1, read as the reverse complement.
GAAAAAATACATGATCACAATTTGTACATAAACAGTGAAGAAGAAAGAAATAGGTATAAAATACGCCTAATTTAAAATTCGTTTTATTAGTAAAACTAGCGGCCCGCTCCGGCTTTGCACGGATATAAAATATATAGCCTATGTCATTCACTGAAAAATTATTAAAATCGATCCAGTAGTTTTGATTTATTCATAACTGCCCGTGGCCCGCACGATTATTTACGACATCACATTAGAAACCTCAAAAATAACTGTATTTCTCCACTATTTAATGAAGGTTATTATACATATAAACCTTCCTCATCAATCACTCTATCTATTAAAAAAACCGCATCAAAATCCGTTGTGTAGTTTTAAAGATTTAAGCATACATAGGGATATAAGGACAGAGAAAGCGACTTTGTTTTATACTATGTAGTGAAAAAGACAACATATAGTGTCGATAATATTATATTTTGGGCTTAACTTTAATAAGGATAATCTAGAACTATAAAGTCAGGATTGTTTTTTTCATGTCCGGACGTTCCTTCAGTAATTATAATTATTATAATCTTAGGTGTATATCTACTTAAGTATATAATGGATGTTAGTCACGACACGATAGACTTTATTAACTACGAAATTGTCTATTAATGTTCCCTTAACGATGCTTGTAACTAGGTCTTCCACTTGATGCAAGCGTCTTGGTGGTCTTTCTTAATCACTATTATTAGTATAAATTTTATATGAAGCTTGCAAAGCGGTTTATATTATAGTAGGTACGTACAAACATATTGTTGTTTTACGTATATTTAGACCGAATAACGATTTAGATCAAATTTTATCTCATGATAAGTGGAGGCGTGGCTCGGCCTTGCAGGAGGCACCGTAAGGACGAAATCAAATTTGAGCCCCGCGAGGGCTGTCTCTTTTTCACGACTGGGTCTCAGTACTCGGCTACCCCAACCGGTGACGCTGCCAAGACCAGTAGGGCCAACAGCAATACACATCCAAAAGAAAAATTGTTTTTACAAAAAAACCTTTGTTTTATAATTTATTTTAAAAAATTATCTTGTTTTTGTTCTTGAACGCATTGTCGCCAATTATTGCTAGCTTAAAATTTCTTGCGATGGTGCTTTGAGGATAATTAAATATTCATACATAACTATGTATGCGATTCACCATAACTACGGTCGTTAAATTAGATAAGATTTTTAAAATTTTTGTTTTTCTGAATGTAGGTACCGAAATTGGCCCTATTGGCCTTGACAGATTCGGTGCGCGGAATTTTCAACTGAATAAAATAAATTGGGGTTTTTAATCATAAATATTAATACCTGCACTAAAAATATTCCCAACAACTAAACACGAGACGGTCCCACGATTTAAATGTAAGTGTTAACAATGAGCTTACACTAGTGACATTTAAAATCAGTGGTATGGAATGATAAAAAGATCATACAAACACAGAACAGAGAGTACATGAGAAATTACTTGTCTCCGAGTCGTTATAACATAGGTCTCAAAAAAATTGCATGTTCTTATTATTAATATTGAAATAATAGCTGTTTATTTCATCATAAGAAATTACTTGAGGTGAATGTTGTATAATATTTTTTTTAATATTATTATTTATTTATCCCGATGGATATGACTTTTCCACTCGATGGTAAGTGGCATTAAAGTCCAAAAGCAACGTGCGTGGCTAAAATAGTTGCAGTAGGCAATTGAGTGCGCTCAATAACCGACTAACGATCAGTTGGTTCAGCAACTTAAGGCGAGGTTGGTCACAAGATAGGTGAGCGCATACTGGTATTTCAACTAAGCGTCTCCGTACTTCGGAGTTCACGTAAAAATTAGGTCACCTAGGTAAAAAGTAGGTTCTGAACAACTCTGACACGAGGTTGGCCACTAGCTACTCGATAAGAAGAAGAAGTACTCAAATTGCACTATCCAACATCCTGCCTACCCGATGACTCTTCATGCCTCATTTAGAGAACCCCAGATTGTATCATTGAGGTAAAATTAAAAATAGCCAATGTGAATGACCAATACAATTGGCTTTTCTTATACCAAGTTCAATACAGTGAATATTTGGGGGCATTTTACATCTAGGTATTTTGAATAACGTTGCCACTGCAAACTATCCCGAGCAAACTCTAACCTATACCCTATGCGATCAGACATCGAGATGGCGATCAGAGATGGCTTGAAAACATCTAAATATGACGCACTCTTGAAATTTCAGTCTTATTTGCAATGATAAGTGGATGAACATTTATCGAATTGACGCCTAAGAAGGTTACTTTTAAAAATGAGACGACATAAAACCTCGTATTTTTTTTATTGGCTAACCTGTTGCATGGTTTTAATCCTAAGAAAAGAAGATTATCGGTTCTGTAATATATTTCATTTAATCGACTTCTAATATAATTCTTTATCTATGACCGGTTAAAAGTGATTCCCAGTCGGAGTTATTGACAGCTTGTGCGACATACATTGCTTACCGGGAACGGGCCGTGTCGGAATGTCGTCTGCGAACAGCTTTAAGGTAGTGAATTTATTGTTCCTGCATACATATATCCGCTACACATTTGATTTCATTGTCAATAGTGACATCATTCGAATTCCCACTAGTATTAGTAATGATTAATATTGTTAATGTACTTTAAATCGACAGTTATGATTTGCAAAATTTCAAGTTGATTTCATACAAATTTAAATATTTTAATGATAAACGGTTGAGTAATGTGCTTTTTAAAGTAAAATAGCTGGATGAATATTTCCCCCCAATAAACAAAGTTAGCTTATTTTAAAACCGAAGATCCGCATTTATAAAACAATCACAAGGACAATCATGAGGAGGAAAAGCCCTTAGTGACAGAGCTTGAGATCTTTAGGGAAATCCTGCGACCGACTCGAGGAGTGGGAAGAATTACGAATTAAGAAAAACTTAAGAATCCGAAATAATAAAGAAATTGAAGAACTTGTGACCGAGCCCAACATAATTTGGCAAACCAAATTTGCCCGACTGCGCTGGCTGGGCCACCTAGAGAGAATATTTGGGACAACCGACCGGTAAACATATACATTCGGTCGTTCCAGATATCGCTGGAACAATTCAGTCATAAAGGACCTGAACACCCTAGGAAGTGCCTTAAAGATTGGCTTGAAGTTGTGCAGGACCGTGACAAGTAGCGTCTTCTGGTGTCGCAAGCGAGGATTATCTGTGGGTCACTGACAGAGAGACAGCGCTGTAAGTAAGCGTATTTTGCTTCCCTGAGACTTCTCAATTTAAATACAACTGTCACTAAACATTTTTAGACTATTTCACTTTCTTGTCTATCTCTCTGTCTGTCCGTGCACAACCGATTTTCTCGATATTATTTCTTTGTTTCATAAATTTACATCGACGAGACATTGAAACACAGGTTTAGTAAAAACGTTCAATTACCATAATCGTTTTGACGAGCAATAAGCGGTCTGGCGCATTAATCTTATACCAAGTACCTTAGCTGTTATATTTATGCAATTTAAGATCAAAACGGTAGGAGAGGCGGCACGCGGCGTCTACGCGATTACGTCGAGCGCACCGTGACAGGCCTTATTTTATAAGCATCGGGGTGGAAACTATAACATTTATAAAGACTCTAGCTTCTGCCAGCGGCTTCGCCCGCGTGAATAATAATTTTAATACAAACCCTAAAGGAGGGGTTCCTTCATTCCTACCTTACAAACTTTGAATGTCATATTTATTTACATCGAATCAACAACCTAAGAAACCCCTTTCAACCCCTTACAACCCTTTTTTCGCATTAAAAAGTAAGCATGTCTGATGACCTATTTTTATTTAAAGGCGTCGGGATGTGACGACCCCATCGCCCGCTGTTGGGATAACCTCTGTCATAGCAGAGATTATTCCACCAGTGCAATCAGTCACACTGGTGGTAGGTCTTTTGTTGCAAGAGGCCGGCTAGGTAGGTACCACCGCAGTGTCCAATATTCTGCCGCCAAATAGTAGTGCTTAGGCACTACTGTGTTCCAGTTTGAAGGGCATTGTACGCTAGTGAAATTACTGGGCGAACGAGATTTAAGAGCTAATATCTCGAGGTTGGCAACGCGCGAGTGGCACCTACTAATGGTGCTGCAAGCGCTCATAGGCTGCGGCAGCCACTTACCATCAGGTGGGCCGTATGCTTGTTTGCCAACTTCTAACATAAAAAAAAAAAAAGACCTTTCTCAGGCTCGGGTTTTGTTTGTGTGTGCTTTCGGACCTCGACAATACAAGCCTAATGGAGTCGTTGAGCGCGTTGGATAAGAATATAATTTGATTAAGGACGCCTAAGACTTCTACCGTTTGGACCATTAAGACTTCCTTTATTTTATTTCTTCTTCTGTTCTTTTTATGACTTCATTTTACGCAGCCGAGTAAAAAGGCATAAGTACATCCGCCAACATCGTAACATAAGCTGAAAGTAAAGCACATACGTCCTATTACATAGTGGCTATTTAAATTATAAGTATGTGGCATAATCTATAAACCGTTTATGTAACTTTTCCTAAAAAGCCACGACTTATATTTTTATAGTTGCATAAATATCGTTGTGATAATGTTTTTTTACCGCAAAACCACGAACGTTTGATCATCTCGAGATATTACAGCACCAATAACTTGTTTTATTTATATGATGTAAACTCTAGTTTCGACAACCAGCAATGAATAACAAAATCAATTTTTAGCCAACTGTACGGTACGATCGTAAAGCCATGCTCCTCCCACAAGACAGCCGAATTAACCGGAGAAGTACTACTCTCTCACAGAAAATCGCCGTAAAGTAACTGAGTACTGTAGCGTTTCGTGCGAGGAATGACAGTACCACCCCCCCACTGTTCCCTTCTTTTTTCCCTTTTCATCCCTTTCCTCTTATCGTTGATATTTCAAGTATCACAAGTGTTCATAGGTTGCGGTGACTGCTTACCATCAGGCGGACCGTATGCTTGTTTGCCAACCGTCATGACATAAAAATCCAAAGTGAATACTTCCTCTTAAGTCAAAATATTTCTTTCCCACATACCATCACAATAACAACCAATATATAAGCTCTATTAATTATCCAGATGATTCTCCCCTATGTCAATGACTCACGTTCCCAGTTCATTAGTCGTTTTATTAAAGTAATTAGCGGAGACCGTGTGCAACCGCCTTTACCATTCGTGAATGAGTCTTACTTGTGGCGTTAAAATGACGCTTCATTTATACTTTCCTTTTTGAAATTATAAAAGTAATATAGATACTTTTTTCTTGTCATAATGTACATATATTTATAAACTTAAAGGTTTTTAAAACTTAATAATATCATATTGATGCAACACCTAACTGTGCTTTTGTATGCTAGTAATGCCTTGCTTTTTTCGGCATCAGCATGAATGGATCTTAAAGATATTGAATTAGTAATATCGTTTCTGATGCAAATCAATCGATTTATACTAGCAAGATTTCCAAACTTCTATCCCTCAGGGCCCTTTCTATTCTGTCTCCCTCCTTCACACATTAAAACATAACTTACAGTGACACACCTTGGTACACACACATAAAAAAACTTTAGGGTTAACACTATTATGACTCTAATCATAATATTCATAATTATTATGAATCTAATCTGAATTGAAATTTACAATTATTTTTAATCTTCTATCGTTGAGCAATTAAGGTCAATGTGTTGAATAATTGTATCATATTTATTATTTTTGAACTATTTATAGAACTCACGAACAATGGCTGCATGTTATTAATTAGAATGTTAAAACGCAAGGAGCAAAATAAGAAACAATGTGAATACTTGAAATGCGAAAAGGTAATAAAATGTTTGTATGACACATACTATTTATATGATAATTGGTTTATAAATAAACTACAGCACATCGATTCAATGTTTTCATTATCTTCGATTATGCGTTAAGCATAGTAAACATTATGTTATATATATATATATATTAAGAGAAGTTTTATAGTTTAAAAGTGATCTAAAATATTGGATCAAACTTAAAACACACTGGCTGTGTAAATATTATAAAAAGGGTCCTTTAGTTTCATCTACAGAGATACCACTACACGAATTCAGCATTCATGATGTAGTTAAACTGTATTATCAAAATTTTGAGATTTATAAAATTACTGAAATTATTGGGAAAACGAGCCAGTATAATGCAAAAGAAATACAACGTAACAGTTAAAGTCGTTTATGTATTATATTTTATTATATCGTATTTTATTTAAAACAAAATTTTAATGATAGAACTTCATTACTTTTATGCTTAATAAATAAAAACGATATTAATAAATAATTATAGATGCGCCGAGGACCGTTTTAGAGTCCCGATACGGCACGCGCTCGCATTCATACTTAGCGCACTGCGTGGTCACGTCGTTTGTTCTATATAGCTCTACTCTGTGGAAGTAGCAGTTTAAAAACCATTAAAAAGTTAAGAGTTCAATATTTAAACGTCACACAAATTGAATGTTTTTTTTTGTTTAATTTAAAATGTGCCAGTGTTGTGATGAATGGATTTTGTGAATGAACGAGAAAAATGTATAGGTAAGGTGCATAGTGTTTACTATTTAGTTTATTCCACGCGTTTTACCTGTTTTCTTCTTATTATCTCTAATTGCCAGCTGTCATTATGACATGTCCATTTTTTTATCAAACTTTTATCGGTGCTAAGAAATTGTTTGCTGTTTTTAAAAATAAACTTTTTCAAATATTTAAAAATATTATTTGTGGTTGTAAGAATTATTAAATTATTGGTTACTATTACATATTTCTTGATACAATATTAAATTGTAATTTCTATAAACAATACGAAGCATTTGTTTGTTATTAAACTTTATATTTTTTATTATTGTCAGCGACTAGTAAGCAATTTTCCTCATATTTCTTTATACTAGTGGATTCCTTTATTACTAAGTTTCACTGATAATAATACCATTTAAATAGACATAGCTATGTGGACACGAAAAAATAATTGTAATGACTTTCACGTGACAATGGACAGAAGGATTTTATTGCAATATCGACTTTATTTGTATTTAGTTAAGGTTGAATAGATTTGTATAATTTATTTTGCTTCGCTATAAGTAACATAAAAAGTGTCATTTACAATGTATGTAAGAATCACGACGAATGGATAAGTCGAGTGTAATAAGTATTTTATATGGTCAAACTATAGCGTATACTCAGATGGGCACAAATTTGTTCCCAAATACAACAGAATATGGGTCTGTTGAACTGCGAGTCGAATGATGCAAAAGGCCAAGGACGAAGGGCGTTTAAGGACTTTTTCCCTTTTATTTGTATATTCATGCCATCATTTTTAAAAACTTGTATTTTTACGTATTTCAAAGGAATATTACATTTCCAAATTCACTTATATATTTGACGTTGTAGCTTTAAACAGAGCGCAGCGTCAAAGCGATGTTGGCAGTTGAAGGCTATTCTTATTGAATTATAAAATCAATGTTAAAAGTCAGACTCATCGCGAAGTTATTTCCTTTGATATCTTATCGAATGTACACAATAAGTTTCCTGTCGTTGTGCAACGGTTTTCTAAAGTCCGATACGAATCCAATATTTATGTTTATCATTTTTAACACTACAGACTAAAATATGGTCTCGGTCTGTGTTGGGGGTTCGGAAACACAAACACAGACGCTTTTATAGATAGATAGATAGAATATTCTTTATTGTACACCACATAAAAAAAAAAGAAACAGACAAATAAGTTTTAAATATAAATATAGGTAGAACAAATAGGCGGTCTTATCGCTAGGTAGCGATTTCTTCCAGACAACCTACGATATATTGAGAATGACTGAAGAAAAGGTAGGTGGTGTAGCTATCTAGATTATATAGGTCTTCTTCTTCTTATCGATTGGTTAGTGGTCAACCTAGTGTCAGAGTTGTTCAGGTCGCCCGTAGGCCTCTGACTTGACTTATCGACTGATGTCTAATTGTCAACAGCCGGGACCGACTTTTTACGTGCCCTCCGAAGCACGGAGACGCTCGGTTGAAGTACCACTATGCAATCACCCATCTAGTGACTGACCGCGCCTAAAGTTGCTTAACCTACCGATCGTTTACCGATCAGCGGGTGCACTCGGCTATGAGCGTCTCGTATATTATATAGGTGATGTAGTTTATCTATACTATCAATATAAACATAATTATGCTGTAGAGAAAACAGAATCCGCGACCGATTTATTAGGTATGTAGTAGGCTCTTTATTGCAAGAGGCCGGCGAGGTAGGTACTACCGCAGTGACAATTATTCTTCCTTAAAGTATAATGTGTTTTGGTTTGAAAAACAAAAGCTAGTCAAATTACTGGGCAAAGGAGATTTTAGAACCAATATCTCGAGGTTGGGAACGCGTGAGTGACACCTACAAATGTATAGTGTTGCAAGGACTCGTAGGCTACGACAACCGCTTCTCATCAGGTATGCTTGCTTGCCAACTTAGCCACATTAAAAAACAGTCGGCGCTTAACAAGATAGCAGATCGATCGTTATATACTTATTACAAATAATCAAATTGAAATTAAAATACTGTAAGAATAGGGTTTTGAGACCTTTGCTTATACCGAAGAATTAGATTTGTAAAGCGAGCGATCCAAAAGAGACCGGAATTGATGACGTCACCTCACTACAATGTGATCCACCAATTCCAAGAAAAAGTTCTTAGGAGTTCTTGACCTTTATAAATGGTTCAGTGATAAAAGGGCTTTCCAATTAAGAGTTAATACTTATAAATACACTGTCACTAGTTTTACTAAATTTTACTTAAATGTAGGTTTAAGGAACAGTCTTTTAATGTCCCACTGCAAAGGCCTTCTGTCGAGGAGAAGGATTTAAAGCTTAATTCACGATGCTGCTTTTCTATCTCAGAACTTCTACCAAGACATGTTGGTTTCCTCACGATGTTTTTCGTCACCTTTAAACACGAGATGAATTCGAAACACAAATGAAGCACTTGAAAACTCAAAGGTACATACCCGGATTTTTACCTATGACTTTCGCCTTAAATCTACGTTTTTTATCCACTTGGCCATTTCGGCAAAAGTAGGTTGCAATTAATGATAAAATTTTAACAGAAGCTGTGGCAGGAAATTAACATTTTTAAGCCAAAATTGATTATTATATAGTACACATACAGTATTTCTCTTCACCGTGAATGAGGGCGTGAAAGAACGAACGCGTAAGCTTTGGTTAAAATTTATTTTTTCTATCCATTGCCCCATCCCGGCATCACATTACTCTATTAACATAAACGCTTCAGAAGCATGCGGTGAACACGTGGCTGTTTCTAAAAGTAACTTTTAAATGTGTAAATTTTCGTAGGGGTGTGACTGTAATAATATTAGTCACGTCACATATGTATATCCTTTTATGTTACCGAACAATCTACACAGTTTTAACCAACTTCAAAATACGGTTGTCAATTTATATTTAATTATGCTTATAGACTTATTATATAATAGTGTGTCCGCGGTATATACTTTCATGTGCATATAGTAAAGACTTGTTAATTTAGAATAACAAACACTTCATTGTTATTTATTTGTATTAAGCAATATTTGAATGAAGTGAGCGCTAAAAGCTTGCAACTTAATGAAATAAAATTAACGTGTGACTAACTTCGTTTCGTTGCATTAGTGAGACTTTACAAAGTTAAAGTTTTTAAGGTAAATATTTAGACATTCTTTTCTGTAAAGAAGGACCAGTCCATGGTATATAGTAAGTAATATGTTGGAAGCTTAGATGTGGTGATCGAATAATTATAGGATGCTTCCCTTATCGTAAGAGAGAAACGATGAAACTCTACTAAGTACTAGAGTATCCTCAGTCAGTCCGTAATGAGATGTAGATAAGGCTATTAAGCTTCTGGTGAATTTTGCTTTAGATGCGGGTTTTATCATAAAAATGTTGCTTTCATATTCAAGAATAATTATTAGAAAATTGTACATATTTGATTTCGTTATACTTTTCTGTACCCCTAATGTAAAACAGGCACTGTGTTAAAAAATAACAAAGAAATAATATGGATTTAAATTTAACCTTTATGGAATAAAAATACACATTTTTAGTAAATAAAACAATTAGCAATGGCCTATAACTATATTAATATTTTATATCTGCGATCAATGTCACCGTTGTGGCGTATTGGTAGCGACACCACCTTGGACTCGACGGTTGCGGGTTCGATTCCCGCTCGGGCAGATGTTACAAACATCTTTATCTTACAAATATTGTGGGTTTCCCCACAGTGCCGCGGAGAGCACGTTAAGCTGTCGGCCACGGTTGTTATCACATAACATCTGATATAATAAATGATCGTTAACTCTTGATAAGTAAAATGCTCATATCCAATGAGTTACTAGTTCGCTCTAACATCACAATCGCTCTGTGTAAAAACTAGCAACCGGTCAAATCCGGATAAAAGTAATAAAAAGACCCTGGGTACATAATATACTGGGAAACAATGCTAAGAAGAAGATCTACGATCAACTACGTATAAAACATTATACGGATACAATATTGTGCAAATGATCTACAGTAATTAATTATAAATAAACGTATTACAAAAAAAAAACTATACTTATAAACGAATTACCTAATAAAATATTCGCTTAAACTATAAAACGTGATATTAAAACAAGAATGAATATTGTAATAATTACGAACGTAAACCACGGAATTGCTTAATAATTTAGGAAATGTTAAAATTTTCATATTAAAACCGGAGGCTGTGTATAACAATAGAATGCTGGTCAGATAGTCAGATGTTCAGGAAACACGCTCGGGTGCCTCTAATTTACATTGCACAACGGATAATTAAAAATAAATTGTTGCCTTTTTGCAACGCCTTCCATTTACCTTTTCGTAAAGGAACCTTGCTTTTAACGAGGTAAGGAAGATATTAATATAAGTATGTAAATATTGTTTTAGTATATTATTTCAATGATACATTTAATTCTTTCCGTTCCCGGTTTAGTAATTTAACACATACTATTACAATTATTAATTGTATTATCTAACAAAACATTTCGACTGCTCGGTGATGCTGTCAAAGTTAGTAGTTAGTAGTGAAATAGGCATTTTTTCACATTTAATTTAAGTATTTGCCAGTCAAATTTTATGTTTTTGAAATAAATTGCAATTGGCAAAAATCGTTTCCCGAAATCGACTAATGGCTTAGCATTGAAAAACGTTTTTATTCTTAAATACTTTTTGTTAGTGAATTTTCATTTTTAGTGTTCCGTAAAACGGAACGGACTAAATGATAAAACGGGAACATCAGGGTGTATCTCATGAACCATGATAGTTAGACAGTTGAAATTTTGACAAATGATGTATTTCTGTTGCTGCTATAACAACAAGCACTAAAAAAACTAAATATTTAAGGGGGCTCTCATACAACAAACTTGAAAAAATGTTTTGGTCCTTTTTTCTCGTTATTGATAATGGCAACAGGTAGACGCTTGAATATTCACAGAATATTTAGTTATATATTCCCTTTAAAAATAAATAAGTAATTAAAATAAAATAAAACAAATTTTTAAGGGGGGCTTCCATACAACAAACGTTTTTTTTTCCGTTTTTATTATAGATTTATATTCTCGTATGGTACGTAAACCTCCGTGCGCGAGTCCGACTCGCACTTGGTCGGTTTTTTTAATTTTTAAATTCATAGGTATAGCTATATTTATTATTTAATTATATTTAAATATATATAACTAAATATTCCGACCTAAAATGATTCCTATCGCTATTTTAAAATTTCATCAGATGATTGAATCATTAACTAAGTTTCCGTAGAAAGTTGCATGACACAGCATATTAACAAAATATATGTTAAAAAGACTGCATTTCTTCGTCAATTTCAACTAGGTCTTACGTTGCCACGCTCGGCCGCTGGTGCACGACAGGCTGTCGACCGAGACGCTCATACCTTCATACCTAACTTAGCATAAGGCTCATTTGAGATCAACAACGTTGAAATATGTATGTTACCGTTACAATAAAAATACACAAAACCTAGATTTCTTAAATATAAAACGAATTATTGAGCTTCTTGTCGGTTCTTGTCCGTAGAATCGCTGGTCACTTTTTACAAGCGTAAAACCTAGATTGTTATTTGATTGTTAGTATCTAATTGACTAATTATTGAGTTCCTTCACCAGGTAATAAATGTTTTTAATATTTACTTAACTCAATGGATCATCGATATTATTTATACATATATATTTATTACTGATAACAGAGTTTTACAATTTATACAACACTGATCTCAAACAAATATGGATTAGGCGGAACGCCACAAATTTATATGTCCGAAACGAATGAGTATTATTCTAAACCGAGATTTATCCTTTAGATATTAGAATATATATAGATATATCCTTTAGATTTACTATCCTTAAGATATTAACTTGTGTTTTGCTACTTCAACATGATGAATGATGATGAATTATCAGCAATTAATTGTAATAAGATCTAAGATTAAACATTACTCTACATCATCACAATTATACTTTTACGAAAGCGTAAAAAGAATAAAATAAATTATTAAATGAAACAAAAAACCCAACTGCATTAATAATAATTCTTAAAAAGCTAAAAACAAGCTCTATAATGACTACTATAATATAAATATTTCTTTAATGTTAGTAAAGGTACTGCATACGGGGACAAGCATTGTAACAATAAAACGTAATTTAAGCACTTCCCTTTAAACTCCATCATCAATTTACAAATTGATTGATCAGCTGGTCCCCGTCTGCAGTACCTTTACTAACATTAAAGAAATATTTATATTATAGTAGTCATTATAGAGCTTGTTTTTAGCTTTTAAGGAATTATTAATGCAGTTATTTTTTGTTTCATTTAATAATTTATTTTATTTCAAACTTTTTAGTTATATAATTAATAATTGATTAGGTATATATATATATATACAAGAAGAAGACCTGAATTACTTATAAACGTGAAGCCTTAGCCTTTTACCTAAAAGCTATTTTTTGGTGTTGTTTTAAAACTTAAAGCAGGGCACTAAGAAAGTATTTTTTGAAATTCAACCCTCAAGGGGTTAAAGGAGGTTAAAGTTTTGTTGGAAGTTCATCATTTTGAAATTAAAATCATGTAACATTGTTTTTGGGGAACTATTAACACATTTCCTTCAATCCTGCCCCTGAAGGTGTAAAGCTTTATATGAAAAAGAAAGGATTTGTTCCTCCAAATTTAACGCAGCGAAGCCGTGGGCAGAAGCTAGTTATAAGTAATATAATTTAGCTCTCTGCACTATAGTTATAAGTAATTTAATTTAGCTCTCCGCACTATGCGGGTCTAACTAGAATGTCGATTATATTTTTGGCAAGTTCTATCCCACAAGCTTGTAACTTATTTCGAGCTGGCATCTACCCGCGACTTCGTCCGCGGTGACTTTAGAATTGGCTCTAGAGACAAATGAACCATTTGTAAGTAAATAATCACTTCATAGTATAAAACAAAGTCGCTCTCTCTGTCTTATGTATGCTTAAATCTTTAAAACTACCCAACGGATTTTGATGCGTTTTTTTTAATAGATAGAGTGATTGAAGAGGAAAGTTTATATGTATAATAACATCCATTAAATTGTGGAGAAAAAAAACTGGTATTTTTGAGGTTTCTATTGTGATGTCGTAAATAATTACATTTAACGCGTGCGAGCCACGGACAGTAATGAATAAATCAAAACTACTGGATCGATTTTAATGTTTTTAGTGAATGACACAGGCTATATATTTTATACCCATGCAGAAGCCGGGCGGGCCGCTAATATTTCATAAGACAAAAGATAAAAAAAAGTTCTGTAGAGTGATTTTTGATAATCCCATGAGAACCTAACATTTTTAGGAATAAAAAAGTATTTTATGTCTTAATCCAGGTTACAATCTTTGTATGTGTTAAGTTACATTCCAATCCGTTGAATCGTTAATGCGATGTGTGATTGAGTAACAAGCATCTAAACATTTTTGCAGTACGTTTTTTTGATAATGCCGAGGAACCTAACATTTTTCTGGTATCAAATGTGTTAATTCAGGGTGTGTTAATTCAATATAAGCTCTCTGTGTGCTAAATTTCACCAAAATTCGATCAGCAGCTTTTGCGTGAAAAGGCTAAACTACTTTCTTACTGCTCTCTCATACTTGGCTCACGTTGTCATCAAGATTGCAATAACTATTGATGGAGTGAACGCATTTTTACGAAACAAAACTGAATGTTACTTGAAAATACGCTTTATCATTTCTTTGCTGACTTTGAAGTTGAAAATTGCAGTTTTGCAGCATTGCGTCAGAGGATAAGGAGTGCGGAGAGCCGACAAACAGGCAGACATTTGCAAAAATATAAATATATGATATTTCATCATTTAGTTTTTAGTTCCGAGTAACATTTTTATAAAGAATCTGATATGTAGGTACAGACACTTAAAATTTATATTTTCTTACATTAAACAAATTACATGACTAGGAATCGAACAATACTTTTATTATAATATATTGTGCTTATTCCTATATTTTATTACTTCATTATTTATTAATTGTACAATACATTGAATAACATTATATATTATAATAGTTTGCGTTTTAGAAGTTTAATTATTTTATTAATCTACCTATTTATATAACTATGCCGTATTTTTATTTATAGAAAATGCTTTAATAATTATTCTAGACATTGGGAGTGGAATTGGCAATCACTGGCCAAAAAAAAAATCAAACTTCAATCATCGATATCTCGAAAACTAAGCAATATATCGAAAAATTTTATTTTTACTTTTCGTCTTATTTTATCGAGTTTTACAAGGAAACATCATCAGATTTTAGCTCTGAGCGAACTGTGATATTCCGCTTTGAATATCTTTGCTTCTGCGGAACCCATGTTAAAATAATGTAGCCTATGTCACTCTCACAACTGAGACGAATCTAATGATACCCTATAAATCGATGTACGTCCAAGGGTTTAGCCTGTAGAGCGTCACAAAGAAATAGACATACATACATACATACGCTCGAAAAACATTACCCTCCGGCAGTCGGGTAATAAAAAGTGAGTAAATTACAATATTTCATAATTTACTAATATTATATAAAAATTAATCATGGTTATTGGTGGGAGGCAATGTATTTGACATCATTGGTAGTAGGCCTTTTATCGCAATAGGCGAGTTAGGTACCACTGCATTGTCAGATATTTTATTTCAAAACAGGAGTCTTTGGGATTACTGTAGTTCGGTTTGAAAGACACTGTAGCTATTGAAATTACCAGTAATTCTGGTCAAAGCAGATTTAAAAATCAACCAATCTGACAGCTTTTGAAACTGTAGAAACAACCTTTAACCACCGTCGAGGGCAGTCGCTTGGTCTTGCTTGAATAGTCGGCTTTCCTACCATTTTTTTGTTGACGGGAAGGAAATCTGCAGCCAGATACCCGACTTCCTGGGGAAGAGAACCGGGTTATGTAGGTGACCTTACATAACCCGGTTATGTAGGTTCCCTGTTCGACCACGGCGTCCCACTAAACCTCCTCGGTGGCCGACGTCAGTGCGTGCGAGAGGCTCCCGCAACTCCTGTGGAACGCACTCCGGGGCCTCTCAAGCACATCGTTCAACTGAGCCCATCCCGGGGAGAGCTGATGGTGCTATCCGCACCCTAACTGATGACGGCTTCCCTACCTTGTGCTTATATTTCGTCCAGTAGAAATATAAATTCAAAAAATCTTTAAATTAAAAAGAATACATAGGTATATAAAGATGAGCTTAATAAAATCGGCATTATTCTTAATATTCAAAAAATTGCCGCTTAAAGTTTAAACAAATTAGTTGTTACCTAATATTTAAAACACAAAATCAATATTCCTTTGATTTTTAATGGTTTTAGAATGGGATATTAAATTACTTGAATTAGTTTTAAATAATTTATAGATATAATTTATTGAAAGATAAGAATATTGTTTTTGAAGAAGTTTTCGTAAAAAAAGTGATCCAATTAACTAAATTGCAACGAATAGAATTACGAAAACAGGTTAAGTGATTTATATAAGAGTTTTCTCGTATAATATAATAATAAATCTACTTCGGACTTCTGCATTTATTTATCACAAAATATTATAAAACAAAGTCGCTTTCTCTGTCCCTATATAAGCTTAAATCTTTAAAAATACACAACGGATTTTGATGCGGTTTTTCTTAATAGATAGACTGATTGAACAGGAAGGTTTATATGTATAATAACATCCATTAAATAGTGGAGAAAAAAATATTTTTGAGGTTTCTAATGTGATGTCGTAAATAATTACATTTTTTCGCTTACATTGCAACAGACGCAGGCTGAACCCTACGAGATTTATCAAAATAATATATTTTATACCCTAGTATATAGTATAGTATAATAGTATTTTATAAATTGATATTTTGTTTTTGACGTATTGAAAAATGTTTTGCGACGTAACGGAGATATTAAAATAAAGAAAGTGTTTGATTTTAATATAATTTAACTGTAATATTGATTTTTTTCATTTAGTACTAATTGAAATACATAATTACAATTACATGTTTATGATAACGACTATCATAAAGCAAAAGATTAATGCGTTGGAAAAACAATAAATGTACATTTAGGAATTTATTCAATTCTTCCTATTTCCAAACGAAATTATTACAATTCATTTTTTTTTAGCTTTCTTCTCCATTCTTTTTTAAAATTAGTTCTATGTGGATGAAATTAAATGAATATTTCTCGTTATTTCCAGAACTAAATCGAGTTCGGGATTAGGTTTGGAGAGCAAAGAGCCCGTGCCAGCACCATCACCTGCAGACTCCGGTGTTGCTGAGTTGGAACGAGATCAACATGACTACAGGTACTATCACAGTTGTTGACTCGATGCAGATATTTGTATTGATCATACATTCAATACAATTACGCGTTCCGGTCTGGATGAGTGTTATTGCACTCAACACTTGTTTCCGGACCCTGCCACAGAATATGAATACCTTTATAGGAGCCGTTGAGATTGTAGAGTAACAATTATATAGATAATAATCTATAACGTTAAAAGACAGGTCTCAAAGATGTTAAAAGAAGTATCTTCGTGCATTTCTCATTAGCAAGAGCGAGGAACAGTGAACTTGTTAACGTCAACGTCTATTGGACACTGAGTTAATATCCTTGTAAATAACTGGGTTTTATTTTAAAAAAATGATTTCATCCAATGAGAATGAACCTTTATTTAGCTGAATAAATCGTATTTTGATGTTATCAATAATTTTAATGAATCATACAAATGACATGAGTCGTTGGTATGGGAACAGAAACAAGTCGAGACAGATTTTTTTACTAGCCCAGCTTTGGTCAAAGTGTCATCTTTGCCTGTCTTCTGGTGTGTGTGTCTCAAAGTGTATGTTACGCTATCAGTCCAGATTATTATTACATAACATCCTATAATATTATTGTTAAATATTGATAGTTTGTTTACTCTTAAAGTGATCAGTTGGTAATCTTCTTCTGCATAGAAGATATTTGCATTGTAATAAGTATTTAATGAGTAACATACTAGTTAATGATATTAAACTAGCATCTGGCATCAACTTCGTCCGCGGAACTTAGAATTGGATTTACAAAGAAGCTATTTGTGTACTAAACTTCAGCCTAAAACTTCGTTTATGCGTTATTGAGTAAAAGATCCTAAACATAATGCCAAGTGGTTGAGGGCGTCTCTCAGTACGTTCTTTTGATAATCATATAGGAACCTAGCATTTCACCGGGATAATAATAGTATTACACATAGGTGTATATCCAATTTCTTCCAAATCTGTCCTGTAGTTTTTACGTGTAAGGGTAACAAACATCCATCCATCCAAACTTTAACATTTATAATATTATTTTTTTTTTTTTTTTTTTTTTTGATTTATTAGGTTTACCAACAACTATATCATTTACAACAACAATAAAACAATTTAAGTTTACAAAGTACTTAGACTAAAATGATAAGTTACTTAAAGGTAAACACCGCATGCAAATAAAAATAACAGTAAAAACGTAAAAGTTAAGTTACACTAATTATATCAAAACTCATGTTTTTAAAACACTAGTAGAATATACATTATTACAGTGCTTTGACAAAAAGTATCAATAATACGTAGCAAATAAAAGTAAAATAAACAGAATTAGTAATTTTAAAACAGAAGCATTAACCTATTAATAGAAGAACTATATAATATTATAAATTGAAACTAAACTTTACTTAAAGCTATATTCACTGATTTCCGAAATTTTGCCAAAGAATCGCCATATATATCTAGTACATTGAGCTTATTATAAAGTCGACTTATTCTCGAAATTGGTGAGTTAGCACCTGTAACTGTTAAACGGCGAGGAAAAGCCAAGAGGGAGTTTAAAGGCTTTCTTGGATATCTTATTGGGACCCTTAGCTTGAAACTACTTAAAAGAGAAGAGCAATCAATTTTATTGTTAAAAATCTTGAATAAAAATATAAGGTCAAGTTTGGTTCTGCGAATTTCCAAGGAATCCATTTTGAAAAAATTTAATCTATCAATATAACTTCGCAGACTTTTAGCCCTTCCGGCAGCAAAAGTGATATTCCAAAGAAAGCGCTTTTGTACTCGCTCAATTCTAAGCATATGTGTAGAATAGTGTACGCCAAACGACACTGCAATACTCCAAAATACTAAGTACTAACGCTTTGTAAAGTAGTATTTTTGTTCTAGACTTATTAAATTCCTTGACATTTCGCATCACAAACCCCAGCATTTTAGATGCATGTTTAACTATATTGTCAATGTGGGGTACAAAAGTCAAATTACGATCCAAGTAACACCTAAATCCTAATCAAGTTTACTTCCTAAGACAATTGTTGCCAATATAATAAGTAGAGGGTATAGCATTTAATTTACATGTGAATTTATGTGTGAACATTTTTTAATATTAAGATCTAAGTTGTTATCTGTGCACCATTGCAACATTCTATCTATATCATTTTGTAAAAATGTTATGTCTTCAGAGCAATCTACGATTCTGATAAACTTTAAGTCGTCCGCGTACATAAAAGGTGTAGAGTTTAAAAAACAGTTACTAATATCATTAATAAATATGTTGAAAAGTACGGGACCTAAGTGGGAGCCCTGAGGAACGCCTGATTTTATTGATTTTTCAATGGATTTGTAACCACCTACAACCACAAAAAAAGAACGATTACTTAAGTACGACTGAAACCAGCGCAGTAGCGAGCCTGATACTCCATACATGCTTAATTTATATATCAATATACTGTGAGAAACCGAATCAAACGCTTTACTAAAATCCGTATATACAGCATCGACTTGTTTATTTTTGTCCATTGCCTCTGATACTTTCTCGATAAATGAAACCAGATTGGTGGCGGTTGATCTACACTTGACAAAACCATGCTGACAATCATTTAAATATTTCTGAAAATAGCTTTGTATATACGGACAAACTAATGCTTCGAAAGTTTTAGCGAAGGTAGAAAGCAACGATATAGGTCTGTAGTTTGAAATCAAGGTGTTATTATCATTCTTAAAAACTGGTACTACCTTAGCAACTTTCCATGGAGTGGGGAAGACGCCAGTCGCAAGCGACTTATTATATATAATTGTGAGTGGCTTTGTTAAACTTTGTGCACATAATTTAAATATAAATATTGGGGAAACAATATCCGGTCCAAAGCCCTTAGAGGTGTTAATAGTTAATAGCTTTTTGCGTACATCCTTTTCCCTAATGT
Source organism: Hestina assimilis (assembly GCA_023373885.1). Lineage (NCBI taxonomy): Eukaryota > Metazoa > Arthropoda > Insecta > Lepidoptera > Nymphalidae > Hestina > Hestina assimilis. The sequence continues at coordinate 12,038,742 of CM041751.1, read as the reverse complement.
TTAAAATAGAAAAAGAATCACTATTTATATTCAGTAAGTTAATATAGTCTTGACTTAGAGAACACTGGTTTAAGGGATCATATCCAAGGTCATCCTTATACACAGATGAAAAGTAAGAGGCAAACATATTACATATTTCTACCCCATCGGACGTTGTAACATCTCCGTTAGACATTGTAGCCGGATATGAACTACTAACACATTTTTTTCGCTTAATATGGGAAAAGAAGTGAGATGAATTTTTCGCAATCAATTCTTCCATATTGGTTAGATACTGATGGTAGCAGGTTTTCATCAAAATTTCACTACGTTCTTTTAAAAGGAGGAATTCAATTTCATCTCTAGGGTTTTGGTACTTTTTAAATTTAATTCTGACTTTATTTTTTTCATTAAGTATTTTTATGAGGCTATTATTATAAGGACAGAACGCAATAATTTAATTGTACAACTATTGCTTAGTTATATAATCAGTGGCGTATTTACCAGCAGGATGAGTAGGCAGATTTCTGGGGCAGCAAATTTGGGGACGAAATTTTTTTTTGCTACCGCATAGAAATCAAAGAGATTTCTGCATGACCGTTTCCTCGTGTTTTACAGAAATCTGTAACTTTGCCACTTGCCGATGCCGGGGAAAGTTCCCCTCTCACTTGTCATTGTACTAGTAACAAAGAGGCCGGATATTTGGTTGAAGATTTCTTCCCCGTCAACAAAAATAAGGACATGCCAATTGTGGATGTGAACTTACTCCCTATACTTCTGTCTTTGGATTCGCCCGCATTGAAGTAGAAGAATTCTCTTTACATATAGTTTACCAGTTTATCTAAAAGTTAGTGGGTTCTGCTCCACTTGTAGGCGTTCGTTCTTAGCATAATGTATTAAACTATATGGTTGATAAATACTAAATATTTCTTTTTATCTTACTCATTCAGTGCTTTTTGAGACTCATTCATGACGTGAAAGCGCCCCATCTCCCACCTCCTTCGTTCCGTGCTTGTGATACTTCAAGTACTTTAAGTATCAGGTGAACCTTTTTCTTGATTGACAACCATCATGACAAAAACAACTTATAGAAGTGTTTGTTTAATTTCAGCTCAACAGATCGTCTCCGCAGTCACGACGTGCGTCTCCGGGCCCCTCGTCTCATGCTGCAGAGCTACGGAGGTCGCACGAGAGATGAGCGGGACGCGGAACTCGCGCGAGTACGGCGAGACCGCGCGCTCTTGAGACAGAGACTTGAGGACACTGAGTGGAGTCTGTGCCAGAGAGCCGGAGAGATCGCCCTGTTGAAAACACAACTGAAAGATGCACAGGTGAATTTGAAACTACAGTTGATAATTAAGTCATGTTAAGTCATGTTGTTTGATAAGTTGGACAAGAGCAGGATTCAAATTTTACCTCATCTGTAATAAATTCGGCTCCAAGCTATTCAATGCAACCAGTCGTGGAAAAATAAATTAAATTATTTTTATTCAATGTAATGATACGAAAAAGAAACCACGAAATCAGATTTTACCACCGGCTTTAAAATTAAACCTCTACTTGGGAAAAAATTGGGAAAATAAATTTTTATTTTTATTTTATAAATGTAATTTACCTTTTAAGTATGAAAGTAATTGATATTTATTGTCACTGAATCGCTGAAAGACTGGAACAACCAGTATATGCCTAAATTGTGGTGGTGGTGATTGATAGTAAAACACAATTATTCTAGTCTTGATAGCCTGTAAAACAATTTTTTTTGTCACTTAACCTGACTTGTAAAATGATTATGATTATCTAAAACAAAATGATGAAGAAAAAAATTATTAATTTTTATACTTTAATTTGACTATTCATTTTAAATGTAATATTTTTACAATTGCATACTTCTTATTCCAGAACGAACAAACAGCCAAAGGACACGAGTACCTTACACTGAAAGCCGATTGCCGCCAACTTAGAGAAGCTCTTGACAAAAAAGATAAAGAAACAATGAGATTACGAGCAGAATCGGACGAGAAGGACAAATCACTAAAAAGACTGCAAGCTGAAGTGGACAGACTTACAAACGATTTGATGGAAAAAGTCACAGAAATGACAAAAACTAAGGAAAGCAGTAAAAATGAAATCGAAAAACTTAAAACAGAAGTAAAGGAACTTAGACAGGAACTCTCAGACGTATCTCTTAGCGGATACGAAGGTATCGAATGTGGGAGAACTATGAGGGGTATTTACGATGTATGCAAAACGAATGAGTACCACTGGACTTCGAGTGACAGCGCTCTAGAAGACGCTGAAGTTCAACGACTTAACGGTGAGCTACCAGACACTTGTGGCGACAACTGTCCCGCCAACACTATGGTTGATAGACTCAAATGTGAAATAGAAAACAAAGAAGCCCAGTTCAATAATGAAAGAAGAAAGTGGTCCGAAGAGAAAGACAAAGTACTGAGATACCAGAAACAGTTACAAATGAACTATGTCCAAATGTTCAAAAGATCTCGCACTTTAGAAGCAGAAATCGACGGCCTGAGGCTAGAATTGGAACTCTGCAATAAGAATATGAAAAATCTTAATCAACACAAAACCATAGAATTGTAAATGTACCAAATTAAATAGTTTAATATTTATTTATCTATAACTAATGCTTTTGTAAATATTGTGCGTTTTCTTGCCGTGTGGTTTGTGATCGTTGTCAGTTATGTAGCGTCTTGCTTTGATTGTTTTTTGTCTTCTTCTTATACGTTACGTCTGAAAGGGATAGTATAATCGTTTAGTACAATATATAAGTTCTAAATAGTCTTCGGATACTTAATACATTTTGTTCTCTTTTGTTATTTAAATACTCAACTGACAATTAATTTTATATCACATTTATCCATTAAATTATTGTACATTTCAAGCATAATAATATACGTAAATACTTTGTAAGGGTTAAATTACATTTTTACGAAAATATTACATGCATATTGTAGATAATATTAATAATAATGTTTTAATTACATAATCGCCTTTTATTTCAAAATAAAACAACTATATTTATTTATATTTTATTCGTACTAGTCAAACCGCAGTTAATGTGCATGAAAACATCCTAAATCCTTATACAACAAACGCAGAGGCTAACTATATACTATAGACAGGCCTTTTGAAACAAAATGTCAAAACTGAACCAAAGAGAAAACAAAAATGTAATCGTTCGTAAATTCAACATCACCACAACGAACTGAAGTTAGCCACAAGCTTGCAACATAATCGAAGGAAGTTTGTGTCACAAGCTTGCAAAATAATCGAATGAAGTTAGAGTGTGACTAACTTCGTTTACTTGCGTTGGTATTTAATTACGCATCAGCGATTCTTTCGACATTTTGTCTGTATGTTGAAGTGCCAGTCTATAATATATATTAAGTAAGTCTCTGGACAAACTAATAAAATTTGAACACATTAAAATACCTCTTGAATTTAAAAACTAAGTATTTAAAATTTAGGTTTAAAGTTAGGAAAACCTAAGTTTCTAGCACGAAATGTTATTCCATCCCCTTGTTTGACGTCAATGTTGTTTCTTACAGACTTCACTGGCTCGACCTAGACATTAGAAAACATTAAATTAAAAAAAGATATATTTAAGTAATGTAAATATTAAAACGTGACTTAAAGGATTTGGAAACATCTTTAAATCTTTTCATAACATTTAAAATAGACGGTGCGATGTGTATTCTATATCATATTTTAAAATAAAAGTAAAATATTGTTGAAAAATATCTAGTGATTGTTTTGATATTAAAGGATTTAATTTATATACAAAAATTACTACCATCTGTCGTTTCTGATGATGAATGAGATTTTGATGAAAATGAGAAGCAAAAAATATATAAACCTGAGTAACAACACCAATAGTTGGTCGTCTTCTCCACTTGTACCACCAATATTCGATGCCCAACGTCAAACAGGCCAAGCCAATACCCATGAAAATTACTATGAAAACTCCACCAATGTTCTGTATAGAGATACCATCAGATTGGTCATCTTGCTTCTCGCATTTTATGGCTTTCGGGTTATTGTTCCACCAGTTCTCTTTCAATTTTTCCAATTTTCGCTTGTTAAGTAACTGAAGAATTCTGAAAATTTTAAATAGACTCTTTACTTAATAACGTCTTTACTAAATACGTAGTTTCTTAATTAAGTCAAGACCCGAAGCTGTGAGAAGGTACTACTTAATCGCCAACCAGCCTGCCCTCTAATTCTGATGATACACAGTGGTAAATCTTTACGTAGTTTTTAAAATCAATATGAAATTGAAGGGAGAAAATTAATTTTGTGTCAAACATTGTTTGCCTCTTAAATATTTCATATATTACCCTTTTAAAACCATTCCTAAACAAACAGTTATTTCCAATGCAAATGTCACCCCTGTATGTCGCGTGCGTATGTATTATTCATGATTTCATAACAATTTTCATACGTAAATAGTTCGACTGAATAATTTGTATGAAAATAACGAAACAATTAATTTAAAATGCATGTGACTTTGATCTTCGCTATCAAAAGGTAAATTATTTCATCGATAATTCAAAATATATTTTGTTTACCTGTATTTGAGTTTATTCAACAATTACAAAATATCAGTAAATCGTTTGGATTTAATAAAAAATTGGTCTTCACTCTGAATTATGCAGTTATTAAAATTAAAAACTTTTTTAGTTCAGGCGCTGTAAGGCGGCGAAAAAAGTCGGAAATAAAAATAATTTTTTATAGCTCTTTAATTTACCAGTATTAAATGACAGACCTAAAAGAATAAAGGAATTTAAAAGGGATATAAAAAGAAAGGAATAGAAAGTGTTTGGGGCTTTTCCGCCTGTATAATCCTACTCATCGAAAACACAACAGTTCGTATACTGCTGTTACTTTTGTCGATATTTTTGACAACTTCAACTATCGAGCCTATTTCAATATAAATACTGCCAATAGACCCACTAAGTTACATTTCAGTCGATTTTTCCCATTACTACACCACAAAATTATATATTAGTAACAGAGTTAGATTCTCTCCTACATAAGCATTAGAAAGTATATATACGCCAACTAATTTACAAGAACAAATTCATACATATACTTAATATTTGAAAAGATAAACTTACGCGTTATTAAATTGATCCTTAAGCGGAGAACCTTGTTGCACGGCTATTGCATAGGGTTTCCTAGAGAACTCGTCACCAACCATCTGAAGATCACAACTTGTGAGCACATGATACCTCACATCCGTAGCATCACCGAGCCAGGCGAAACCTTCACTGGAACTTTTGGATGCCCTAACTCTTTCTATAGCCTCGTCTATCGAGTTAGGAAGACCTGCTTCTTTCATTGCTTGCCACATTTTACTATACTTATCACTTACTGGATAGTCCCAAACAGCGAGTTTAGCTCGTTCCACGTCACTTAGACTGTCGTTTAAGCTCATTTCTTTCCATATCCTGGAAATAATTTTGATAATTGAACGTTAATAATCATATTACTCAACAAAATATTTTCCCGTGATTTTTAATAGTTGTTAATAGATTGTTTCTCCACGTTTTTTCATAACCTTTTAATGGCGCGCCAGTAATTAATTCGATTAAAGTAAATAATTTACCATTAATTTAAAATTATCGACTGCTATTTGATAAAAGCAAATTTAAATTTCTCTCAAAAAATATAAAAAGTCCACTAAAACCATACAAAGATGCATAAAGTAACATATTACAGAATTTCGATTTGATCAGCGAGCTAGCCATTAACTCTTATTGCGATTCAAATGTCGTCCAATATATAATATGATAATATATTTATACGTCAAGGTCATATAAAATCCGAATTTCACAATTGAATCGGACTGATTTTGAATCGCTGTAAGAGTTAATGGTAAGCCCCCTGTGCTCTGTAAGGTATCCATTGATAATACAATACACATAATACTAAATCACAACTACCAACACTAGATCATGTCAGACACATACATAATATTTTAGTTAAACTTATAGCACCCTATTCCCTTCTTTTTGAGTAATGTGTTAAAGGTGTCCCTATGTTATGTATTTACAAACATTTGCTTGAACGGGAAAGAACCTACAATTATATAAGAAAGTAAAGCTACTATAACACGAAAAAAGTCTCCACTATTTATCTACTCTAGCCATACTCTACCAATTATTTATTTAATTTTTGCAAGTACACTAGACTTTTACAGTTACTCATGAATAACTACTGCATAATTCATGACCTCAAATGATTTATGAGTCTCGTCCGTGTATCTTTGGTATAAACCAATATCAATCATTGTGTCAAATCAGAACCATCCTTGGATTATAATAACTATCTTGTAAGAAGGAAAAAATTGTATAATCATCTATTTTAGGTTTATTTGAAATTTTGATAAACGCATAACAAAAGACGCACTACAGGACTTGAATTTCGATATAGATAGTTTTATGGAATCCAGACTAAATCGTAATATACTGACTATATTAATTATTATACATATACGTGTACCTTTCCTGTTTTAAAGAAATTGTGTACCGAAAAAAAATCTTTGAAGAGGGTGAACTAGAGGATAAAATTTATATCAGAAACCATATAATATTTCTATCTCAATAAAGAGGTCTTATTATACTCGTATTCACGCGAACTTAAAAAGCGACATAGCTAAAAGCTTGTAATTTAATAAAAAGTAAGATTTATTCAGCTGATTCACAATAATTATAGTAGCGTTTATTAGCGTTATTGGCGTTATTATTCAGCCGCAAATCTTTAGCATGCGGTGAGGTTTATATTCGTAATGTTTATTAACAATTTTGCTGTCTCTTAAAACGACCTTAGAGATCTTTTGATTTATGTTTGTATTTAAAATATTTGTATTGAGAACAAACGCAGACAACTTCTAGGTTACATGACCGATAAGCATTTGTTTGATACAGAGATATCTCACGTGAAAACAAATTCCACTGATAAAGACATTTATTTTTAAGTGTAGCTTGTAAAAATCTCGTCTGATAACAACTTGAGAAAAATTATTTTGTTTTCTTCAATGATATTTTCGTCGGTTTAAAAACTAATATCTATACATAAAATCTTAAGCCTTTTAGCTTTTTAACGGTAGAAGGTCCGGCTCGGTTAACGCGAGATTTACAAGTTCAACCCTGACCCATTTGGGCTATTTTCGTACCCACTTCTAGCACAAGCTCAGACGCTTAGTTGGATAGGAATATTAATTAGGAATACTTAAAATGTTGTTAATGTTCAAAAAAATGTCTTGTAGTCGTCTGTTCCCAGAGAGTGATGATTTTAAAGATTGTGTATGTGATATGTCTATTTCTTGGACCCGATGACTATTTAAATTTTTATATATGACTTAGAGATGTGTTCTTAGATTCGTCTTAATTGTGGCTATTAAGTGAATCGCGATTATTATCGTACGTGTGTGTGATGGTCGAAAATATTGAAGTTTTTTAAAAATAATTTTCTTTATTATTATTATTTCTTTATTATACTAATTATTATGGAATACATTATTAATTATTTTTTCAATAATTTATGATTTACTTATCAAAAAACTCGCAATTTTAGAATAATTATAAACGTAAAATGTTTTAACAAAAAGGTCAAGGATCACATCGCTTAATCTCCAAAAAGATTTATAATTTAAGAAGTGTTTTCGAAACCACATACATACTTACCTTTGCATAACTTATTATGTATTTCCTTTCGGCTTTAATTATAATGAGTGTGTTGAAAAAAGAGCGCCATTTTGCAATATGATTACGAATCCAATTAAATTCAAAACTTACTCATAAAATTTAACTTCGATGTTAGCCATTCTCTCGAAGTAAGTCATAGCTGCGGAACCATTTAACGGCGCGTATTGTATCTTGTACTGTTTGGAGAGGTCATCCAAAGATTCTATAGGAGTGTCGAGACGAGAGACTGTCAGGAAAGCCGCTAAGTTAGCGGTGTATGATGCTATGATTATGAAACTAGAAAAAAATATACTTTATTAGATTTTTTTATTAAAAACGCTTCAAAACCAAAAAAAGATAAAAAATCTAGAATAGAAGTCGGTGCTAAGCAAAGACTTACTATACACTATAGAAGTATAGACAGGTCTTTAGAAAAAGAAAATAGCAGGCCATTTCTACACAGACGAAATGTCCAAAGTTTCGCTAGTGCTTCTTCATCAATTCAACATCAACACCAGCAAAAGAAGTAAGTCACAAACTTGCAACATAATCGAATGAAGTTAGCCTCTGACAAGCTACTTTTAGCATTTCTAGTAATTTATTGTGTATCCAATACAAGAATCAATAAAATCGTAAACAGCAGAGACCCACATTTACACGGCAGAAAAACTTTTTTTTTCATTTTTCCTTTTTATTTTTTTATCTTAGGAATATTAGCAATGCATTTCTTAAGGTATAACTAATACTCCTATTGCCCCTCCAAATAAGCTGGTAGTATCGTATGAAAAACTCTTGATTGATAAATGTTATGTAAGTATGACGAATTTAAATTAGCATGCAAGTGGCATGTTAGTGGAAACTAGTCACAGAGCTAATAGGACTGCCGAAACTATTTTTACTCAGACTTATATCTAGAAATTCAACAAAAATAACAATTTAAAAACAAGATAATAAAGATTTCCACTTTTTGACAGAAGTGTACTTAATTTAACAGTCCGTTGAAAATAAGAACATGATTGTCTAGTTGTCAATATAATTGTCTACAATTTCTGTTTTACAAAAGACGTCCAAAAATAATTTTATAATTTTTTTTTTTCGAAATATTTATTGCTGTTGGCCCTACTGGCCTTGACAACGTCACCGAGCGGGGAGGCCGAGTACAGAGACCCGGCCGAGAAAAAGGGATAGCTCTCACGGGGGCTCAAAGTTGATTCCGTCCTTAGGGTGCCTCCTGCGAAACCGAACCACGGCTAAAGACGTGATGCTTTTAATAAATAAATGCTATTTTTTAAAAGATGATGCAATTTATACCTAAAATATACTATGACTACGTAAAATTTGTTGGTGTTTATTCATCCAGTAATCTAAGGTCAGTTAAGTTATTTATAAAGTTTATCAGTGGACTATCTTAAAAAAACAACCGGCCTGAATCACCAAATACTGTTAACAGTATAGATAATGTGAATGCAGTGGCCGCGAATAACGAATAAACCTTATTAAAAAGTTTCATTCTATAACTCCGCACTCGGAGTGCGGACTCCTGGATCAGATCAACACAATTTTTATACGGGATACAAACACCTAACAAAACCTACACATTTAAATATACACTTAGGGTTTTTTATAATTCTTTATCCTTTGCCCTATAGTTTTAACGTAAATATTTTTAACATAATAATAATTTGTCTCATATTTGTCTTTTTCGACGACATTGTGGCGCAGCGGTGGCGATCCTGCCTTAAACGCCACAGGTCTCGGGTTCGATTCCCGCTCGGAGCATAATGTGTTTGTATTGACCATGCAAGCATATTTTCCGGTCTGGGTGTATTGGTCCTTGTCCTTGTTGTATGTGTTTCCGGTCCCCTGACACAGGATATCACTATCCTAATGGGGGCCGTTGAGTGTGTAGCGTTTATTCATTATGATTTATTGTTATTAATACGTCGCTTGCCGCGTGACGAACTTAATTTACGAATCCAAAGTTTATTTTTCTTTTAGTCACATTTATTTTTACCTCTATACGTCATGTAGTCAACATGACGTAAACCTAAGACCCATCCATCGACCCTGTGACCAATCATGGTATTTTGATGAACCTAGCACTGAACGAATCACATAGTAGATACGTTTCCTCATTCCTCTCTTTTAAAGGCGGTCAAAAATAATATTGAAAATATGATCACATTAAAAAAAATTACCCAAAAAGCCACCAAGTAGCGGCCAACAGTCGACCAGAGAGGTTCTTCGGCGCCTCCCCGCCACCCTGCGGCGTCAATGACGTCATACAAAACCATAGACACTCCTTCAAAGTAAATTCTCGCTTCTCTTCGTCATCCTTGTATTTCTCGCGATTGTTTTGATAGCTATATGGACTCCATTTGTCAAATACCCACATAAGGAAACTGGAAATCATATAATATGTTAAGGAAAAATTTAACATACGCTACAAGTCACAATAAGTAATCTATTGGGACCTATAAAATATAAGGTTATCTTGGTTCTCATGACGTATCTTATAAATATAAATAAAAATTGTATTTTTAACCTTTTTTATATTTTTTTACGAGGAGGCAATCGGCAACCAGATACCCAGATACATGGAGAGGATAATCGGGTTGGGATAATGTTTTCCTTGAAATTGGCAACGTCATCGAGACCAACTTAAACCTCATCGGTTGCTAACCTCAGTGTGTGTGACGGGTTACGAGGTCACAGAACAAGCCAATGCCTGGTAGTATAACCTTTTATTGCGCGAGGCAGGCTAGTAAAGCAGTTGTTTGTTTGTCGTGTGTTTCGGTTTGAGCTGTAGGTAGTGAAATTAATGGACAAAGGAGATTTAAGAACCAATATCTCGAGGTTGGCAACACGTGAGTGACACCTACAAATGTATGTGCAAGCGTTCATAAGCTACGACAACTGTTTGCCACCGCTTGCCATCAGGTAGGTCGTACGCTTGATTCCCAACTTGCTAAAAAAGTCACGGTGGTCGGTGTTGTCGGTCCAATACTCTCAAGCGTTGCGTTATCATGCTCGCCACAATCATGGTACAAAAAACTGTTGGTTGGCATTATTGTGAATTGTACCTTATACAGATATGAACGTCATTAAAATTAACGATTACTTTACTATGTCACGGCTTTGACTACGATATCAATGCCATACGCGGGGATATTGAAGGTAAAATAGATAAGGATTGTAACATTTACTTAGGAACATTATAGTTTTGTTTTTATACCAATATTTTGTATATTAGGCATGCTTACAGAACCCTAAATATTACCCTGTCAAAGGGCTCTCTTAATAGGGATTAATCGTATAGTCCGTTAAATGTAACTTGAACCCTGCGCAGTAACACGTTTTTGGGTCTCAACCGTATGCGGTATGAAGGGGCCGCGTAACTATAGCAACGCGGCGACGCTACACCCAATTAGTACACTCGCTCACGATTGTGTTAGTTCTTTAAAAATAAATCATTAAATATTAAATTTAAAAATAATTTATTTTTGTCAGATGTGTTAACATTTAATTTTATTTGACAAGATAAGGTGTCATACCAAAAAGTGACAGTGATTAAAAATGTAAATTAACCCCTTTTTTCTATACTATTTATTTGTTTTATTCTATTTAAGTAATTAATAACGATAATAAATAAATAATTAATTGAATTTAGAAAAAATAATAACTGTATTATATACTTAATTCCATTTTCCCACTTTATAAAGAATCGATTTAAATAAGACGAAACCAATATTTTTGTCTAACATTTTTGTCCATTATTGTACCTGCGCAGAAGCAGCCATTTTGGTTCAAGTTACATTTAACGAACTATAATAGAGATATTGTTACAATTTTCATATTGAATGTTTATTTCTGTTGCCTCAACAAAAACAAAAGCTAAAAAAACTAAAGTTTAAAAATAGGGTCTTTATACAAGAAACTAAATAATTTTGATGTTTTTGCTCCGTATTGCGTAGTTGGTCAGTTTTCATATTTAGTCTACTGTCATTATAGAACTATAAATTCAAAGAACTTTATTATTCTATGACTTTCATAGATATTTTATTTAACACATAACTAGTTGACAGCCGTAGGTTATTATAATCGAATAAAAATTACTCAAACGTTTCAATGACACGAGTTACTTCCTAGACAAGCAATTAGCATTTCGATAAGAACTCCCTTCGGCAAATGAACTTGTTTGCCTATCTCATTTACATATCAAATTGGTATTTTACGTAGTATGAGATTTCGTTTTAATAGTAACACTGTTTAAAGAACTAACCAACTTCAAACGCTAAAGCTTTTAAGGCTTAGTCATTGACTTACTGTAAACTAAAGACAGGCCCTTCTATATAGGAAAAGTGTTCAAAATTCGCTGGTGCTACTTCGTAAATTCATCGAAATTAAGTTAGTCACACACTAACTATATATGATCATGTTGCAAGGCAAGTATGGTCAGAGGAGTGGCTAGCGCCAGCCGTTTCCGTTTTTATCAGCCGTTTCAAAGATGCCTCCAACTACAGAGGCCCCGAACCCGTGTAAGCAAAAATTCGTAAAATGCTATCCACAATCTCACTCAATCTCTGGCCGCATGCAGTGTGAAACCGGAGCGATTAACTTATAATCAATATACAATGAATATACATATTTTTTGTTTCTTTAGTGACTCGTTATTGTTTCTCGCGTGAGGGCTTCGGTCAAAAACAGGGCCCCTCTAGGGCAAGCTACACCATTACTTGTGACGCTAACTTGTGAATTCAATGCAACGAAACGAAGTTGAATTTACGAAATCGCACCAACGAGTCTTTGAAATGTTGCTTGTTTGGAAGGGACTCTCCATATAATATAATAAGTCTAGGGCGTAGTACATAAGAACATTTCGGGGGAAATCCGCTCAATATTTACAAGTGTAGGGGGAGAGAGAAGAAAGATAGAGAAGAGAGCAGTACAGACACTGTTACCTATACACCAAAATTCATAAGAATTTCTAGGACTGAGCAGTTCTTTTATACAAAAACTACCAAGGTTTAGAAAACATACTTTACTACTAAGTGTGATTAAATATTACTTGTTTGACCTCGTACTTACGATCTGATAACAAATAATGGATGGCGGGCATCGATCGCATGAAATATCATGTCATAGTGTAATCCATTTAAATATCTAATATAAACTTTTATAGGGATGTGTCGGTGCGTTTTTTTTTGCTAATAAAATATCCGTACGAGAAATGCGTGTATACAAGGAACAAGTCACATATAAGACCAAAAATCTACAAGAAATGTTCTGTCTTTAGTACTGTTTTTATGGTCATCACGCGGGCTGATTTTATAGATATTTCAGCTTTAGAAATATCGACTACGTTATATTGTTTGACGACGTTGTGGCGCAGCGGTAGCGAACCTGCCTTAAACGCCACAGGTCGCGGGTTCGATTCCCGTTCGGAGCATAATATGTTTGTGTTGACCATGCAAGCATATTTTCCGGTCTGGGTGTATTTATCCTTGTCCTTGTATGTTTTTCCGGACCCCCGACACAGGATATCACTATCCTAATGGAGGCCGTTGAGCGTGCAGCGTAAAAAAATTATATTTTTTATAAATAGGTACCTACCTATTTATAACAATATATATATCACGTGTCTTTTAAATCCTGCCCGAAAGTTGAAAGCCCTTTTCTAGTATGTAACAAATAAGAATTTTGCGATAAAATTATTTTAGAAAAATAAAGAAGATAAAAAATTGTATTATACCCGATATATATATTTATCTAGAAAAATAAAACATTCAATAAAAAAATGAAAAATTTGGTGCCTAAACTGTATACAATTTGAATATACTTAAATTTATTCTAAGTACATTTTTACATGATAAAAAAGTCGTCCTTAAAGTGAACCTTGAAAGTATTATTACTAAGGTTAACAACATTGCTCGTGCAATAAATATTCGTAGCGCCCGTGCCTGCTTTGTCCTTCTGCCTTCAGTCTAATGATAAGCCTAAATATTAAGCATTCAATTTTGTGTGTTGCCATGCGTGAATTTAATGTTGCAATGTATCTTACCTCGTGAAGAAATATGCCGCCAAAATAGACAACCAAACATCATTTTCTAAAACCGTTAGGAATTTAAAAAGAGACGTAGGGGTCATTGGCAACTTCATCAAAATAGTTATACCGACTAAATCGTAATACGGTACTGTAAAATCAACCACATTCTCCCTTTCAGCCATCACAGATAATGACGTCAACCCAATGTCAGCCCTTTTTTCAATCAATTCCTTTATTATGCCATTCCAATTTCCGTTTTCGTCCATCGCACCGAAATTACCGTCCGGAGAGAGCGTTATTTCGTAATCAAATTTAACGATTTGTCGAATTTCTTCTATTAAATCTATACAATAACCTTTGAAACCTTTTGGTGCTTCGTCATCTCTTATAATAAATGGTTGTTGCTGTAAATATAATCAATTTATTTCTTGATTTCATTTAGCTCAACAACATCGATACTTAAAGAAAACATCTCAATTTATTCAATTCAATTCTTAGATTAATGGCTTTTATTTGTGCCGAATCTCAACTTATAATGGCGTCAATAAACTTTTTATAAAAATTAGTCAGTGCATAACACATACAAAAGTAAAGTAATAAAATGACTTGTTTACACAACTGTAGCTATGTAAGCCGACAAAATTTTTATCAAAAGAAGTTTAAACAATATCAGAGTTCATTTACCTACCTCGACGGTTACAATTCTATACACCAACTGCGCTGAATAATCGCTCATATTATCAGGATCTGTTAGAGATAGTGGATTTAAGAGACCAGCCTTCCACGACCCTAACGATCGACTACCAATTGATGCTCCATCTTTAATAGTAACGGCTGATATATCTGTGCTAAATTCCATATAACTTCTCCCATTCATAGGGTCATTTTCGGGAATAAAAAAAGGAGCGTAGGTGGGAGTTTCTTTTATCTGTAATACAATTTATACCATTATCTTTAATCAATTGTAACGTGTTACAACAGCGAAATCACTTAAAAATAGTTATCAAATGGCCTCTTAAACATGTTACCATCCTACATTTAATTATAAAAACCATTTATATGACTGAATTCATTTATGACAATTAAACTTGAAAGTACCTCTTGAAACGCAGTTTTAAGGTCCAAGGTCCTGTTAGGAGTATTCTTACCATCGTATTCGTCACAATTGATATATTTCATGTCGTTTGGCCATTTGCCAGAGTCCAGCAATGATCTGGAAATTCATAAAACGTATACTCATGGAATATTATGCCAAGCTATAATTAGATGATCTACATAGCATGTGCACAGCGTAGGAAATAGCTACATAAACGGTAGGACCGTTAACAAAGGTCATTACTTGATGGCTAAAAACGTCCTCAATGACAAATCGAAGTAAAACGCGGATGTGATTTCTGGCTCCCCATTCATGCTGTATGTAGTTTTAATTTTCCCTAAGCGATCCCTGCTTTTGGCATCTGGCGTTGGTTTCATATAAACAATAGTGGCGTCTTTGCAACCGCAACCTATATCTCCTTTATCAAGAGACAACGCAAACCATGCGGTTTTTCTCCCAAAATACTGATTCTCATTAGCTGCGTCTAAAACATTCTTTATGGTTCTCAAACTGCCTATGATAAAGAAATTAACTATATCCAATTCTCGTAAACTTCTTAGCTGCGTCTTTATTTCATCTTTACTGAAGCTCTTTACTGGAGTTATAACGTGACGTGTTGGAATATTTTGAAGAAGAGACTTATATTTATGGTCCATAACTGTAATAAAAAATTTAGTACTATAAAAGCAATTTGATAGATAAAAAAATTAAAAGAATTTACATGAACTCAACTAACCAAAATATTCATCAAAAATAATGGCAGCATTGGTTATATCTTGCTTTATAACTATCGCCCTAATCGACTCAGGTAAAATATCTGCAGGAGGCATGATTTGTAAGAGATATTTAGTTTGGTTTAAAGTGCGGGAACGCCATTGCCTTAGATCGCCCGCTTGTCCGAAAGATCCAGAAATAGTTGGCAGGGCCAATGCTGCGGTAAATGACTTTACGGTTTCCGAACCAACACCGGTCATAGTGAAATCCAAGACGACGTGAGGAGTCTTCTTATCTGATAGCATATCATTGTATTTTCTGCAAACTAAAAAATATCTTTGTGACGTACCTAAATATTAAAGTAAAAAAAACTGTATGCAGACGAAACATTTAATTTAAATTAAAGCAATCAGCATTTAATTTTGTAAGGATAAATAACCACCATTTTTAAACCGCTAGGTACCTACCATTTTCTAAAAATGCCTTCGCGTCAGTGCGATTCCCCACTACTATAACAGGATCCACGGCAAGACCTAAACTAGGATTACGCCTTACATACTCCTTTGCTACTTCAAAAGCTTTTTCAGCCAGTGCGTTATTTTCCTCATTTATTAGCACTAGAAAAAAATATATCAGTCAAATATGATACGTTAAAATATAAAATATATCTAGGTTATTACTTACAAACGTTAATATTTTGAGTTGTCTGTGAGAATGAAAAGTGAATATAGGAAAAAACGCTGAAAAGCGTGAGTAAAGACTTCATTTTACTATTTCTCGTTAGCAATAGTGTATTTTTGTGTCTATATCTAGCAGCGATAAGCTGTCTAGTAAACTTAACAAGACTATGTGTACTATCTTGTAACCACGGTGATGTCCTTCCTTGATTCGGTCCCAGTAATTGATGTTTTATATTATTAGTTACTATGAGGTAGGTAAATAAAGCAGATAAATTAGTCACGTTGCCTGTAGTAACTTTGTTTGAAAAAAATTGATCTTTATGGTTCCGTACCGAAACATTACCAACGGATAATTTTGAATAAGCTTTCGCTAACCGTCTGTCATCGGGCTGTATCTCGCAAAACGTAATAGGTTGAGTTGAAATTTTCACTGATGTGTATTTCTGTTGAAGCTACAACAAATACTAAAATAAAATTTGAAAATAAAGGTTTTGGTATGGAGGATATTTTGTACTGTATCTCATGAACTGCAACAGATAAATAGAATATTCATTGATTGTGTAGTTCTATGGCCACTATTATAGCAAATAATACAAAAAAATGAATTTTAAAATTAAAGAGGGTTCCCATACAAGCAACTTGATATTTTTATCCTACGGTTGTACGGAACCCTTAGTGTGCGTCGCACTTGGCAGTTTTTTTTTTCAATATTACTTCAACCAAAGTAGCTAGTTGTACTTTCTTACAAAATTACTAAGTATTACTTATTGAATATTCATAATGAATACAATAACTCAAGAATTATTTGAATAAAGAAACAAACACTTTCAAATTGAACGATACTATTCACTATAAGCAAAGTTAGATATTTAATGAAATAAATAAAATAAAAAAATACATAAATAATGATACAATTAAAACAATATTCAATTATTGGACTATTTTATTGCCAGAAACCTGTTACAAACACTTACTTCACAATAAGTAGTGTTAACTGTACAATCTACTACTAATACCTAGTATTATGTACTTTAGAATAACATTGAAAAATGTGAACAATTTAAATTATCAAAATATTATCTGAAAAAAGTTAGTCAAAATCTTAATATTATTATTCCTTAGCTTGGAACGTTTCAAATATACTTTGTTGCTGAATAAAATGAGGTTTCATATCCACAAGGATTTATTATCTTTATCTTACATTCGAGGTTTGTAGTCTATCACATATTAATGAGAAGCAAATAAATTAGAAAAAAAAATAAACAGATATAAGAAAAAATAAAGACCCATAGAATTCGAAATAGCACACAAAAAAATAATCATGTCAATATGAACTATCACCTTATTTGTCAACTTTGAACTTTATAATTTTCAAATCTTATAATTATTAGTGCATTGTGAACTTTTGATTGAGCGAGATAGAATTGTTTCTAATTAAATTTCAATCTGAAGCAAGAAAAGTTCACATTCACTTAAACCCAAGTCAAAGGAATGTTTAAATGGTTAAGTAATAATGCCTATGTAACATAAATGTGCGACATTTAACTGCTAACTTAAATTTACAAATGAATTATTTATCTAAACACTTTAATTAACCTTAAGTTTATCTAGAAACCTTGTATTATTAGCTGTTTATATAAATCGCATCGTTCACAGAACGGATTTGAATTGATTTCACACTCGGTGAATTACTTTGGCAGTAAGTTACTGGCGGAATAGTTGACAAATGTGCGTTATCCTACCATCAATTCAATAACCCATTGAATGGTCTGCTGTAATAGACTATCGATACGCAAAAACAGCATACATCAAATCCAAACTTTCTTTATGTTCAGTTCACTGCGATGCACATCTGACATGACTGACATCAAAAATTTACACTTTACAGGTACTTCACAGGTAAGTTAAATACACATATGTATTATAAACCTAAAATTAGTGCGGTCACAAAAGAGCCCAACTCTGCAATATAATATATAGTGTACAAAATACATAACAATGTATAAAAACTATAATTTTGGCATTGTGTAAATGTATAGAGGATATGTATCAGTCTGAGAGGAGTTGAGCCCTATTGAACGTTGATGCATTGCAGTAAACCAAGCAGTGTGAATGGAGGTTTAGGCTTTAGCCTCTTCTTCTGCCGGCGGAGCCTCCTCTGCTACTTTCACCTTCTTCTCCGGTGTTGTTTTCTCTGGTGCGTCCCCATTGTCAGTTGCTGCAGATTTCCTCTTAACACCAGTCTCTTTCTTTTCTGTAATAACAAAAGAAAATTTTAAAAATGATATTTTTAATTTGACCCAGAACTTTTAGACATATGATTTGAATCTAAAAGTAACATAAATCAAAGTGATATAATAAAAATCACCTGTTGCTTCTCCATTTTCAACAACATCATTGCTGTCATCCCCATTTTCTGCGGGCACATCCTCTGAATCTTCATCAGCTAGGATAGGATTTTCCTCTTTGCCATTACTCTCTGCAGGTTCTACAACTTTTTGGCGGGGATTTCTTCACTGGAGATTCCTTTGCTGCCTCTGTAGAGGTAACTTCCTCTGGGGCGGCATCTCTGAAAATAAATAAAATTATATTGTAATTTTTCATGCACATGTTGTGTTGTTAGAGCATATCTATTATAATCATTCACATTAACTTTTTTAATATATAATATATTCCAATTAGATTTAAAAAAAAATTATGTGCAACAATATCATGTAATAATTTTAACGAGTTGATTATAATTACTTGATCATAGACGTAACGGACAAACATTTACTAGGGAAGCGATAACAAGAAAGTGTGCCGGAACAAAAACAAGTGGCAATTGTTGCGCAAGGCTGCCTGCATGCAGGTGGGAAAGTAACAAGGAAAATAATCGTACGTGACTGCTGAATGGAATAAGTTAAACCAGTAGATTGCCTCGAGACGCGGACTCGAAAGCGTTAAAAATAACTAATGACAACACGCGGCCCTCGCGAGCTGTAATAACGTAACCGTCGTGTTGCAAAACTCGCAAGTATCAGCGAATTTGAAACAAGCGCGCGCCGATGACGCTACCGCGCCGGCACGCTGCGCATGCAGCGCCATCTTGAACGACTCGCGTTCACCGGTGTGCTTTTAATTTTCCCGTTAATTTTATTTACGAAAACATCTTTAAATATTTCTTGAGCAACATAGACACGTAACAAAGTAATATACTCAAATAGTATCGCACTAAAGATTTAATAAAATAGAAAACAACATTGAGTAATGTTTGTGATTCACTTTTCCCGCGTGTATTGGCGTCGTTACTAATAATTGTTAATAATTATCGAAACTAGTTAAAACAGTACATTAATTATAATAATAAATTCTTAAATTATTATTAGCACCAAAATAGCCTAGTAATTCGTATAAATAGTATAAAACACACATAAAACATAATAAAGGAAGCCATTTTGATCACGTTTCTAAAGCCGCCAAAAATAAAAAAACTTCAACCAATAGTTAATTGACAAAAGATACACTTTATACTTACTTCTTTTCGACGGCTGCGTCTGCCATTGTAAAAATCGGTTGTAATATTATATTTTATTACAAATAAAAAGTATCCCGCACGTGCAACGCACTTTGTAAAACAATGTTCACTGCACAAACACCGGCGACCAAATGAAGGAGAAAGAAAGACGAAAATGTGCGCGGCGTTTTGCTGGGCTTCGCGTTTATAGTGAAGTTTTCGCGCCAACTTCGCTAAATGAAATAGCTGTACCGATAAACACTCGTGTTAAAGTAGGATAGATATAAGTACGTTATTCATCTTTTAACAACCTTGAATTACTTAAACTACGACAGGCGGGAAATAATCTACCTTGCTCTGTCTTCTTTGAAAAACATTAATCGTTAAAATGTTACACCGCGCAGAAAATATAAATTAAATAATAATTTATTTCATTCTTATAACTAACCGTTATATTTTATTATAAAATTGAATGTAAAATATAGACGTTTGATAAAATATTAAGCAAATAAGACAAAGGTAATATAGTATAATATAATTGATTTGAAAACAAATGATATGAAACATAAAAGAAAGATAAATTACTTATTAATTAATTATAATTATCATCTTTTTTACATTGATTAAACTGAAAAACACATGAAAAAGAATCGTAAAATAACTTCATGTAACATAAAAATTCAAGTGGTTCCTCGTGACTTGTAGATTTTTGAAAGTTCATTGTCTTTGTTAAAATTTGTCATCGGAAAATGTCAATACTAAAATTTGATATATTTTTGTAAAATTCCATACACCTATTTTATGTAATTAAAAGTATAGGTAACAGTATTTCTATCGTGCCTAGCTACATCATGTTATTGCACGTCATATAATTACGGATTTAAAAATAAGTTAATTAAAAATATCTCGAGTTCATTTTCCGCCAATGTGCTTCCATAACACTTCTTGCCTCTTGAGCGAAAAACACCAAGTCTCTGATCTATGTAACCAAAAAACATAAGCAGTGTAATTGCTGAAAACATTGAAAAATAAACTTTAAATCAACGAAATAATACACATCAGTGACATTTCAGCGGCAAATACAACTCAGTTTGTGTATTAGGTCGTTGGCTTTGAAAAGAAATCTTGGCACACGTTGGTTATTTCGTCAGAATATGATTTTGTTATCCAGAACAATCCGAGCAAGATTCAAACGTTATGGCAGGTAAAAACCTTGACCGAAGATCATTTGCTGTTGAATTTTATACTTAACTAAAATTTAAACATCTCCAAATTTGGTTTTGATGGATACCTATGCATACCTTTTAAACATTGATGTTTATGTGTTTTTGTACAACCATAATTAATAAGGAAAATACCTACCGCCTTGAAATTAAAAGACGTGTGTTTTCGGCTATCATTTATTATTTACGTACTATCTACTTCAATGTATTTTTAGTAACAGTTTTTAATAAACAATGCAAGTAATTTTAGCATATTAGATTTTACGAGCATTTTGCTGAGCTACTTACCTAGTACCTACAGTCTTATCGCCTGCCATTGTAACCATTGCCATTCTAATTATGGACGGTATTTTGCTTCACAAATATGATACGTTTGATATATATAGATAAGATTCAAAATCGTTTGCAAAGCGTCCCTGTTTTCTGAATCTTTCCTATTGTGAATTAAGTATTTCAGTAAATTTATTTTTAAAATTTCTGCTTCCTTCATATTTATCTCGTTAATGTTATTTTAATATACCCGTCAAATCACTCTTAATTAGACACGTTAATTAAAGAGGTTAACTAAGCGAATATAAAGAATGTTTTTATTTAATTAACTATTTTTGGGATATTCGCATTGGATAACGAAATATTTTTAAAATAACGTCTTCTAATCTTTTTCTGCTAAAGTAACGAATTTTATTACATTTGGTAAAATGTTTCCTGAATTCATATAATTGAAATAATATGAATAGGTCCTACCTACGTCATAATACAAATCATATAAGTTTGTAAAAATCTGCTATAAATGCTGTTTCGTCATCCTTTAGGACTTTTAGGTTATCAATTCAACAACAAGCAACCATTGAACTTTCCGAAAGAGTTTGCCCTCAGGTATCTTCCCTTGCCATGGGTGGTGAAACTGAGCCGCTCCAGTTAAGCCACTCCACGTGTCTGTGTTGTATAAATACGTCTTGATTGCCGGGGAGGCGATAAGACGAGGCAATGCTGATCCGGTGCTGAGCTGACATGTGTTTCTCGTGTGATAACCTTAAATGTAGGTTTGCCGTCTGTTCCCCGCCCCTCTGTCAATATTCCCTCGTTCGCCTTATACATACCTACCTACTATGTTTGTTTTACACACATACGTCACTAGCGTCATTCGCATTTCGTAGTATTATAGTATAGCGCGAACTTAAGCGAAGTCGCGATCGCGATTTGACCACACATAACATTCGACACAAGGGCGAAGCTAAATTGAAATACATAGCTATAATAATGCGCTATATGAGCGTATACTTTATTGGCTTTCGCAAAAAAAAAATCCACTGTATTAATCGCGAAAGATTTACAACACAATTTTTCATATGATTTGTAAAATAATAGTTTATTCATTAAATTTCGTTGTTCATTTCTGAGTTGGCAGCCCTACATCTTAAGCATTCCAAGCACGGAGGACGTTGTAGGTAGTAGGTAGAAATGGGACAAACCTACCGAACTCAAATGATTCTCATATCTAGGCGCTGACGTAGCTTTGTGCTAGTCGAAACATAGCTATAATGCTATGGCTATCTAGCACAGGAGTAGCCAGGTCTTAGTTTCCGAGGGTGTTTTTCCACCTTCGACAGGCGGATGTCATTCCACTAGCTAATTCTGCAACATTTTTCCATTTGTTCTAAATTTTAAAACTCGAAAAGTGACATTTTAATTTTAATTAATCTTCTTAATTCTAACCCTGATTTCATAAGAAACTAGTCTCTATAATGAGCGAATAACATTTATTTAACTCACTGTATCTACGTAAATTGTCTATTTATTGTAAGCAATGCGAGGGGAACAACCGCAAGCACAAGCTAACGTGTTCTCTCAGCCATAACAGGGAAACTAACACGGACAGCTGAACACAGAGCACAGACTGTCGTATTCGACACCCACTACCCCCTCCTCCCCAGTGACACTGTTCAGTCTAGTAGGCCTGAAACATCAACGAAACATTGAGTAGTAATCGACCCAGTGATAATTGGTATACCTACCTACCAGCGATAAAAAATATGAGTATATAATATAAATAAAATAAGTTTTACATGATATATGGACTCAGGGGTCAATGTGTATGGTCCCAGGTATCTCAAGCCGAAATTTCTTATGAAACAATTTTGAAATTAAAAGGTTTTATAGAGTAAAGGTAACTAATTAGTATGGATGGAGGTAAGTAACTAGTATGGATAAATCGGCTTTTTCTGAATGTGTATTGCTTTGCCTTAGCGGATGGTAGGTGTACCAAGTATTGTTACTGCCGTGGAAAAGGGTCGAAAGACGCAATCCTCCCAGGGGCTCAAAGTTGATTTCGTTCTTAAGTTGTCTGCTGCAAGGTCAGACCAAGACATCGGGAATGAATGCGGACGGATGCAGATATTCCAAATTAGCAGGCTTCGCTGCTTTGTGCTCGGTTCGAGTTATCGCGTTATTTGCGGCGCCAATTCCACGTCGCGCGCCGCGCCGTGACGAGTGTTTGAGACCGTAACATTATCGTACAATTTTTTATAGTATTACGTACTGTTTGATACGCCTCCGATTTAATTTAATATACTGAAGTATTTATTACTTTTTTATTTCAAGGTGGTTGGCAAACAAGCATAATGTCCGCCTGATGGTATGTAGTCACCGAAACCTATGAACGCGCGCGATGCTTGAAATAGGTACTTATCGCATGCGTGCTGCTAATCAAGGGGATAGGAGGGAAGGGTTGAGAAGGGAAAAAGAAGAAAACAGAACCGGTGTTAGATTGGGTCGCCGGCGCTCTTACACACTCAGAGAGATTAATCTCTCACAGAAAATCGGTGTGTGTTGTTTCGTGCGACGAGTGTAAGCGCTGGAGGCCCAAACTCCCACCCTTTACTGTTCCCTTCTTTTTTCCATTCTCGTTCCTTCCCTTCTATCCCTTGTGGTGTGGCGGTTGTTTGCCAACCGTCATGTCGCAAAGAAAAACATGGGATTTTTATCAGAAACTTAGTTCCTAACCTTTTCCCATGGCCCGTGCCTACTGTATGCCTTATTTATAAATCCATCGCTCGTTGGTGGGTAGGTACCTACTACGTGTATAATCCGTGTAGGTCATTTATTTTAGGACGCCATTTTATATTTATTCAAGTGAATGCAACGCGCTCGATGAATCAATTTTACTGATTCACTCATCTCATTGCTATTTTAATAAAAACAAACATTTGATGATATTTTTTTTAAATATGGCTGTTACTGCCAATTTTTAATAGAAAAAAAGAAACAATTTTTATAATTCTTTTTATTATTATAAAACGTAGATACACAAAAATTGAATACAGTGATCATGGGCTATTTGGTCTTTAGTTTGTGGAGTTCTACTCCTACTTGCTCAGATTTCTTAAAATTAATAATGGGACAAACGGGCGGATAATTTAAATCAAGCATCCTGACGATATGAATTCTGCGGAGTAAAGTTTGGATCAGAGGTGACTTCACTTGTGGTTTCTTATTTCGGAATGTGTATTGCTGTTTGCCCTACTGGCATTGACAGCGTCACCGAAGCGGGAGCCGAGTACAGTGCGGTAGCAAAGCTGTCTTAAGCGCAAGTGGTCACGGGTTCGATTCCGCTCAGGGTAGATTTTTATTGATAACACAGGCATATGTTCCGGTCTGGGTGTGTTTGTGATTGTCCTTGTGTGTTTTTCCGGGTCCCCGACACAGGATATTATTATAAGACTATGCTATCAATTTTTAGGTTTTTTAAAATGTAAATTTATAGTTTTCTTCCGAGTTAAAACTATCTGTCATCGGCTTTAACCGGTTATTATAGTTTTAACCGGTTACGTCATTGATTGGAAAAACCAAGATGATGAATAAACTGCTTCAAACCGCTTTGTTGAACAACACGGTCTACGAACTTTTTAAACTAAAACCGTTAAATTGAGAAATGTTCCCTATGTACGAAGGCGTTAACCTGTTCAAAGATATTTTCGGTTTCCAAGTTCTGCTAAATAAAAATATTTTGAAAACCGAGTCATTTGAATAGATTTAGTACTGAAAACTATAATAACATAATTAAGCCACTGTTGATAAACAATTTTGGGCATTACAAGTACTTAATAAGAAAGTAAATACCTACGGAAAGTATGCGCAGGAGCAATTATTTATTGAATTTACATAATGCACATACAAAGTGCAGTAAAGGAGTAGGGAAACGAAAAACATATTTGTGAAAACCGTTTTATCGATCAACTTATGTATGAATTAATTCAACACAAAGTATTTCCTTTTTAGTGCAAACTGTTTACGTGTGTACGTGAATGTTGCTATGCCAAGTCATCTTGCTACAGGTCGAACAGTCGGCTATAGAAAATTAATCCTTTTCTCTACGCAATAACGCTTAAAGTTTATTTTAACATGAACTGACGCAACTCAAGCGTCGGCCTTTACAACGGAACGTAATCGCGGTCATTGTTCCACGAGTAGAAAAGAACGAATATATACATCTGTCTCTTTTTTTCGTTCTATGAATTTTCATGGTAAAAGAAAAGGACAACAGACCCATAAAGTCACGTGACCACGGAATCTAACCTATAATAATTAGTAACAACTTTTTGAAATATACTTTGGTTATAAAGAATTTTTATTTTTATGTACTTAACTACCACACTGCAGTATATAAGACATTTGTATGTTGTCTCTATTTTAAATTTTTAAATATTACATTGATTGATCTTTATTATAAATTTGTTTACCACTTTATGAGATTCTAGATTATGGTAAATAGTTAAAGATAAATGCGCCGGTGATTGTATTGTATACAGCTAAAAGTTACGAGAGTTGTCTTAAGTCAATTCTACAAACTAAAACAGTTTGCTGTCGGACCGCCATCGTTTTCCTCAATCCATAATTAAATAGTTTTTTTATTACTTAGGTTTTGTTACAGGTCTATGATATACGAGTGCTGGTCTATATGGCATAAATTGTTATATGACATATTATTTAATATTGAAGCGCCACCAATTGGCTGGGAACTAAATAATACTATCGTTCACGTCACAATTCACATACGCTACAAAAACTTTAAATGTCATTAGCCGATTTCCCTGGGACTGAAAATTAACACCCGAAAGACCCAGGAAATGAGACGCGGAGCGACAAGCTCTTTGCCGTGGCTCATCGAAACAGAGGCGGTGGAGAGAGTCCAGAAATTCACCTACCTCGGTAGTGTAGTGTCCGACACTGGAGGGGCCGAAGAGGATATCGCTTCGAGGATCGCCAAGGCAAGAGCAACCTTCGCACAGCTCCGTCCCGTGTGGCAATCGCGGAAATTGACTAGGAGAGTTAAGCTCAAGATATTCCGGTCCAATGTAAAAACCGTGTTACTGTACGGGTGTGAGACGTGGAAGGTCACAAAGGACATCTCGCATCAACTCCAGGTCGCTACCAACCGTTGTCTTCGCCGTATCCTTGGTGTCTACTGGCCCGAGAAAATCTTCAACAAAGATCTGTGGAAATGCTGCGGTGAGACCCCGATCGACCAGCAGATCAAACGCCGGAAGTGGAACTGGATCGGCCACACGCTCCGAAGGGATCCTGATCATATTCCAAGACAAGCTCTTGACTGGAATCCCCAAGGAAAGCGGAAACGTGGTCGCCCTAAGCAGACCTGGCGGCGGACCATCGTCGCAGAGGCGAAGAACATCGGGAAGACCTGGAGTGAAATGAAGCACGAAGCACATGACCGAAAGGGATGGCGACGCACTGTGGACGCCCTCTGCCCCAGCTAGGGGACAAAGGAAAATAAGAAGCCGATTTCCCAGTCCCATTCCATTTACCTTCGCACATGCGGCGTTATATTTTTTTTTAATTTGAGCCCCTTCATTGGTGGTGCTAGTTTATAATTTATTTACCACCTTCAATACATCTTCCTGGCATTATTCCCGGTATTTACCCAGGGTCTGCTTATACTCTTATCCTGATTTGAGGGATTACTATTTTACGAACCAGTAAATCATTGGATAAATTACATATAAATTTATTATAACAACAATTTACATTTCGAATTTTATGATAACAACCGGGACCTACAATTTAACAGGGTCTCCGAGGCACGTTGGCGAGACTCAAAGCCTGCTCGCAACTAGCACGCCAGAATAGTATTCATTTTACCAATCTCAATACATAAAATCGTAAATCTATAGGGCTGGTGCAAACACAGTATAATGTCAATAGAGTTTGTTTTCGTCGTAATCAAATAGGTACCATTACTTATACTTGTATGACGTATATTCCAGAAACTTTGTTTTCGTCCCAAGCTAACTACAGGCGTAATTCACAGAAAACAGGACATTTTGTGGTTTGTTGTTCTATAACAGTTTTACTGAAATAATTGAAAAATGTTTAATCCAATATGGATCGTGAACATAAAGAATTACAATTAGATAACAGAGTAAGCAAGAATTAGATACATTACAATTTACACATTTAGTTATGACACAATTTATTCATTTCAATAACTTTTTTATAAATGGACGCAAATAAGCAATACCATATCAACCCACACGAATGTCATTTCGAGAAAAACGCGTTTGAAAATTTTGTTCCACTTGCTTTATGATTTTTTTTTATGTATTGGTCAAGTTTTTGGCAATTTCAGATTTATGTCAGTTATTTTACTTATTTTCACAAAAATAAGTATACAAACTGCATATTTCGTATATAATATAACCCAAAACGTTTAACATAATACATAAATTGCATGATCAAAAATGGCTTTCTTAGAATTTTTAAAGCCTAAAACCCTACAAATATTAAAGAAAAATGTTCTTCAGCCAATTACCAACACTTCTGCATATATAACTCAGTTTTTTCAATTTTGTGGGTTGACATAGTATTGCTTATTTGGATGCAAATACACATTGTAATAATTTCAATTCTAGATTTTTATTGTAACTAAATTTTACACTGGCTACTGCTTAACGTAGTATATATAATAATATTTTTAACTCTAGAAACAAAATGTAAAACAAGATACTAAAAATGACTTCAATTTATTTAAACTAAATATAAAACACGAACATTCGAATTAGAAGAGCACATCTAATTTTATAAACTCTGCTGTTAACAAGTAGCGCCATCTAGCATTACACTTGAAAATTAAAGTGATGGTATTGCCATACTGCATAACTTTTAGTCCGATTGGTAGATTTAATAAGTTATTATTTTTTGTATAAGCTCTGCTATTTTAATAATATGACATAAACGACAATGTTGATAAAATAACATAATTAGATAGACTTAAAAACGGAACGTACAAAAAGGACATAGTTTTTATTTTTTTTTTCTAGTTGAAAGGGCATCTTTTTGTTGACCTACTTTCAAAATCCACAGTTTTAGGCCAAATAAATAGTAAAGAAAAATCAAATTTACTCATCAACCTTTAAAAAGTCACTTAAATTTTTATTTAACATTAAACAACTTGTAATCAAGGTGACATTTAGATTAAATACAAAATGTTTGGCTTACCTAATAATATGAAATGTTATAATTTTAAGCACGTAATTTTAACTTCGTCATTATTTATTAATTAATAATTTCAGTTACTGGTAATGAACATCTTATACAATCATAAATCTTTACATGTGAAATTCACAGTTTTCATTAATTTGAAGCAGTATACAATAAGTAAGACAATTGTTTTTATTAAGGCTGTATTCTCGTAAGAAAAGTCTTGCACCTCGCTGTATCGGCTCGATTCATCGATAGGTCGTGGCACATTATTGTTTTTCGATTTCATATTCTAGTATAACGTATAGTTAAATGCTGTAGAACATAATTTATCAATTAATCAATAATTAGTTCGTAAAAATTATATAAATTACACAACAAAATTCAATTAAGCCTAAAAACTTCAAAATCTATATAAATAAAAAAGAATCGTCGAAATGTATATACGCGCATAACTTCAGAACGTATGCATCAAAGTTGTGATTCCGTGATAATTTGTTTTTGTCGTTTTTGTTGTTGTTGTTGTTGTTTTTTTAATTCTTAGAACTATTTTTGTACGAGATCAGGGAGTCAAAATTTCCAATCAATACGATCATTGGGATCAGGAAGTTTGTATTATCTAATATTTGTATGCAGGTAGGAAGTCTACAGTTAGGAGTCCCAAGAACGGAATTAAAGCTCCCAGGGGAACGGGATCAATGGGATTGGGAAGTTTGTAAGGAAAAAAGATCTTCGATTTTTTTTTGTAAAGAAAACGTAGTCATTTAATTTTACTGTAGCATTCGTTAGTACTGTATTTTAGTCGATGAATTTTGTTGTCATATAGAGGTAAATTTTCTTAGAATTTCATTTAGTAATTTCAAAAAACTTGATTACATTTTCTTCATTTTGGTAGTAATTATATGTTTATAGTAGCAACACTTTTCTAATTGACCGCCACCCGTGAGCAAATCGTTTGCTCGATCTCGTTCTGTCGATCGGGTACGGTAGTGGAAGCCATTTTATTCTTGTGAATTGTGACAAACTATTTTTCGGAATACCACGAATTCAGTTTAACCGTGTCAATGTGTACCTACAACAAGTGTCTTTTGTGACGTGCATACGTGCTTTAAAAGTTTATAATGTACGTGTTTCAAATCGGTTTGTGTTGACCTGCCCGTTTCGTACACGGACTACAAGCAGGCATCGATTAGTGCAGAAGGCAGCCTATATAACGGCGAATCGAGGCTCTGAAATAGTTTGTGGTGTGCGCCATGGGCAATAATGCTGCCACCGCCAATAAAAAGGTGGATGCCGCCGAAAGCGTCAAGGAATTCCTTGACCAGGCTAAGGAAGACTTCGAGGAGAAATGGAAAAAGAATCCTACCAACACCGCCGGATTGAACGACTTCGAAAGAATAAAAACGCTCGGGACTGGTTCGTTTGGGCGAGTAATGATAGTTCAACATAAACCAACAAAAGAATATTATGCTATGAAAATATTAGATAAGCAGAAAGTTGTAAAATTGAAACAAGTAGAGCATACGTTAAACGAAAAACGTATCTTACAAGCTATAAATTTTCCGTTCCTGGTAAGCCTTAAGTTTCATTTTAAGGACAACTCCAACCTTTACATGGTCTTGGAGTATGTACCTGGCGGTGAAATGTTCTCACATCTCCGCAAGGTCGGACGATTTTCGGAACCACATTCGCGGTTCTATGCCGCTCAGATAGTTCTCGCATTTGAATATCTCCACTATTTGGACCTTATTTACCGAGATCTCAAACCTGAAAATCTTTTGATCGATTCGCAAGGTTATTTGAAAGTGACGGATTTCGGTTTTGCGAAGCGAGTTAAGGGTCGTACGTGGACGTTGTGTGGTACTCCTGAGTACCTTGCGCCCGAAATCATCCTTTCGAAGGGGTACAATAAGGCTGTCGACTGGTGGGCGCTGGGCGTTCTCGTCTACGAGATGGCGGCAGGATATCCACCTTTCTTTGCGGATCAACCAATCCAAATCTACGAAAAAATTGTATCAGGTAAGGTTCGCTTCCCATCGCACTTTGGTTCTGATCTGAAAGACCTTCTGCGCAACCTTCTGCAGGTAGATTTGACCAAGCGTTACGGTAACCTGAAAGCAGGGGTGAACGACATAAAGGGACACAAGTGGTTTGCAAGCACCGACTGGATAGCAGTCTTCCAAAAGAAAATTGAAGCACCGTTTATACCTCGTTGCAAGGGACCTGGTGACACTAGCAACTTTGATGATTATGAGGAGGAGGCATTGCGTATCTCATCAACAGAAAAATGTGCAAAAGAGTTCGCTGAGTTCTGAGCGAACAGCTGGAGCCTGCATGCGGACATCCCCGTTAGTAGGTGTTTTGTATTAGTGAATCTTCCTTGACAGTTCCGTCAGAGGAAGGTGACGAGTGCATCTCTTGTGAGCAGCTTTGGGTGTATATAGACATTGAAGTTCCCCAAGCTGGCACCCCAGGTGTATCAAATATGAAATATAGGTCAAATGAAGGTAGAACTGATCCAGATATTTTTGTGGCATTCATTTTCCTAGTGCCCGTTCAAATTGAAATATGAACAGACAGCATGTAGCTCCCTGGTGATATTCTCTGAGAAGCATATTGCTGATAGTGTAGCAGAGTGTAAACTGTACCTTCATCAAGTAATAAGTGTTTTTTGGTATGTAGTTTGCCTTTGATAGCGTCGGAATGTGGTAAGCTTGAGTCTTTTTATTTTGAATTATTTTAATGAAAATCATACAAAATGTATATTAATCAGGTTTTCTTGTGGCTTATTTAGAATTATAAGTCATGATATTTATTCTTCTCAATTTTAAATGATATCAAAAAGCATCACTTTGTCATGATTATATGTCAGTCATTAATTAAGTCAGCCATTAAATTAAATATCATGATAAATATATGCAGAGATTACAATTCTTAGAAAATAACTTTACAAAAATCATTTGTCTTTTCTTTGTTTTCTTATTTATGATTATTAAATCACTATCAATCTAAAACTATTATAGGAAAGCACATAAAAAGGCGAAACTATTTATTTAGATAACTTTGCTTATTAATTGTATAAAATTAATTAGATCAATGTTATTTTGTGAATATTTTTAATTTTTTGACATTTTGTTATTGGTTTTATGTTTAATATTAGTATTTGTTAAATCAGTTGATATTTTAATTAAGGAATTTACTACTACATCAAAATATTGAAGAGATTAATGTATTGTATTTTTTTGTAGTTGTGTTCAAATGTGCAATTCAATCTGTGTTTGTTTGTGATCTGATTGAATGATTTGTTTGGGTTTAAGTGTAACTGTATAGTTCCTTATTTTGTAGATTATTATATCGGTGATTTCAGTCATAATGGAAGCCAGTTTTGATGTAGTTGCATAATCTAAAACTTGTTGTAAGCATCAGTTGTTGATAAGCAATAAATTTTTCGCTGTTGATAAACAGTTTAGTGAAATTCTCTTATAGATAAACTTAATACATATATCATTAAAACTAATAAAAAATCAGTACCATTTTTAGACTGATGTTTTCAATAATTTTTAGATGAGAAATTTACAATACCTATGTGCTACTTTCGTCAATCATCTGGTGTAATAATAATAAAGTTTGTTAGCTATTAGTAGTAGGTCTTTAAATCCAGGCTGTATAAATATCTACGAGTTATTTGTAGAGAATTTTACATTGTGAAAACATTGTGCGCATTTGTGGTTATAGTCATTAGGATAAATATCCAGGAATGATTATTTAGCCAATAAAGCTTCTTACACTTTCAATGGAATAATGTTATTAAAATAATTTTCTTTTTCTGAGATGTGCTTTTAAAAATCATATTTTCTCTTATAATTTAATGTTTAAAATAAGTGCTAACGATTCTCTAATAAAATAGTTTTAAGTTCAACTACACATTGTTAAAAATATCAAATTTTGAGCTAATGAATTTTGTTTGAAGTTTGCAGTTGAATTTGATCAAGATTATTAATATTAACTAATACAATCTTTCCACCAAGTGTGAAGTACCTTGTGTATGAATTTACCGAAGATGCACTTAGATTAACTTAATTTTTGTTAAAATTAATGATATCCATTAAATATGTTGTATGGATGATGCTAAATCATATCAACTTGTAATCATTAAATAATCATTCTAAATAATATTAATAGTGTTGTCCATCGACTTGTAGAATTAGTAAAAAAAAGCTTTTCTTCAAACCTAATTTAACATTACAGATTAGATTTGAAAATTTATCTACAAATACTAATTTCTTAAGTAATATAATAAAATTTCCATTGAAAACAATGTCTTATCTGGTGAAGCGCCTGGATTGAAAATATTTATATAATTTTATTAACATTATGTTTTCTAAATGGAGTAGTATTGGTGCCATAAAATTGCTTGTAATCATTTCTCATGTAAATATTTTTAATTCTATACATATTTATTATTGTTTTTCTTTAAGCAAAACATTCTATCGCCACATACAAGTGGCACAGCAGTTGTTTGTGTTACAGTATTAAGCTATGCACCATCTATTAAGTGATAACTTAGTGACTCGAATTAGTTTTAAGAAATAAACAATCACTATTTCATATTTGGAAAATCAAATGCAGTTTTAATATGGTTTTTTAATCATATTAATAACATGTATTTATAGCACCGAATAAACATATTTTCTTTATACATCTTAAAGATATTGTAGTGCAAACTTAATCTAAGATTTATATTGTTCATGCGAATTTATTGTCCCATTGTCTTAACAAATTATAGCTTTTTATGCGAGTCATTCATCATTTGGACATTGTTTGTCGTGGTGTTTCTACTTAATTTCTATTCTAAGATCATGTTTTTATCACATTACTGTTCCTTTTAGTGGAAAGTGATTTTTGATCGCATTAAAAATTAGTAAGGAGTTAATGACGTGTACCTTTTCATATTTATCATTGTATATAACTAGAGTGATTGTGTCCCCGGTATAATATTTAGGAGTTTTTAACATCTGCTTGTTAATCTGCAGATTTTCATTCCATAAGCTTCACTAAGTGCTCACCATCATAGACGCAGTGGATGTACTAATGTGAACATTTTAAGGCCACATTGGATATTATAAAACATTAGTGTGACAGTATGGGTATATGCGAGCAGTCTTTTTATATCTGTGCGTATAATTAATATTAAAATGTTCACGTTTAGATCTATTATATCGAGTGCCTATAGCATTGAAGTTAAAGTGTAAAAAGTGAGTTTCAGTAATTTGTCACCATGTATTGATCTTCCATAAAATTACGATGAAATTAAAGATATCGATGTAACAGTATTTATTTGTTTTATTCTTATCTATATGGATTTTATAATTCAGGTATGTTTATTTTTCGTAATAGGACTTTACCCATCGTCATTTATGATCCATTGCGCTATACCTATTGTGATGTAAGCTGAAGATTTCGGTATGGCGTGCATGTTAGGTATGAATCGTTTGATCACATTTGGCAGGCCTCTGCTAATGCACGTGGGGAGACTGGGGATAATGTGCGGCTTCCTAATAAAGACGGAATATTCCGACTGTAACTCATCTGCCAAACGCTAGATAAAATAGAAGGAATTGTTGCAATTTGTTATCACAACGGCGTAATTTAGGTTTAATATGTTTATTATTGTGAGATAGTTGCATTAGTTTATTGTACACTAGTCACTCAAGGCGATAATAGTTTCTGGTTTACATCAAAAATAGATAAACCATGTATTCTCGTAAAATATTACTAAGTGAAATATAATGTAAGTTCCAATATACTCTACTACACTATTGTATCTAAAATGTAACTGATCCGTTTATGTCTTTTGAAGATATAATATTTATAGGCTATTGAAGTGAAGTAAGTGTATTAAGTTCAGACCTAAAATAGTTTATGAGGCATATTTAACCTTGCTGTGACATCGGAGCGTTTAAAATTTTAGACGCATATAAACTATTATAATTAGATAGTATTAGTTACCTTATAATTACATTATAAAATTAATAGTTTATCATGAACCCTTTAGTGTATTTAGCGTAGTGTTTGTTTACAGTAAATGTTTTCAAAAGTGTAATTAGCTTGCAACTGCAACTCAACGAGTTCCGTGAAAATAAATACATACAATTGATGTGCTCTTGAATTAATGTCCAATTGACACTAATGGTTTCACACGGAAATTTTGACCACAATAAACTTATAATAGTTTAATTTTCTTCTATGTATGTTGTGCGTCAATCAAACTATCAATAATAAATAACTAACGTCACGGTATACAAGAGATTCACAATATGTAGCTTCAATTGGATTATAGACAGATCTAGGTACATCGATCATTATTAATTACGCCACGATATAATAATTAACATAGTTTTGTCATCTAGAGGCCGCTTTAGATATTTATCGCGCAATTGCAATATATAATAATAGAAAAAATATTTTTAAAATACATTTCGACAGTTTCGGACGTTATATAAAAGTCTTGCCGAATTACACTGTTACGTAATCCACATTAGAGCCAAATTGCGTTGGAGTTTAAATATTCTATTTAGCTCAATGAACATATTTATTCTCACCCACGCTAAATTTTCAACGTATTAAGTAGTTTAAACATAGTTCTAAAAATTACAATGTAGCAATAATTTTGTTCACATAATCCGCTTCACTTCACTTCACTTGAGACTAGAAATATATTAAAACAAAGATTTGGCACGTTTTGCATAACAATAATATTGTATTTTGTTTCTTTAAGAGTTTAGGAAACTCAATCAATAAGAGAATACCCGTGGGTGTTTGTTGAGTCTCATTAGCATAATTAGCAAGGAATTTGAATATTTATTTATGAAGTGACCGTTTGTATTTTGAAACGTTTCAAAGGCGTTTTGTGTTTAGTGTAAAATAGAAAATTTAATTCTCGAGTGGATAGAAGATTGATAAAAATGATTGACGTGCGTATCTTCACGTGTTTAATTATCTATTCTCACAACAAACACGTCGATAAAAGCTAGTTAAATTTGTGTATAAACCACTATTTTTGAATACTTTATTAGAAAGTTCTAGCTAAAAATGTTTCCAAGTCAACATTTTCGCGAACTAACCGTAGAGCTTGTAGAGCCGCCACGAACATTAATATATATACAGATAAAACAATAGCGATACTTGAAACGTAACGATTGCAGACACCTGTTAGTCTGTTACATAGCCATTGTCTAAGTATTTGAAAAAAAAAATAAAGCGACAACATGGCGGATGGCGGCGTCAGATGTCGAGTAAAATGAAAAGAATTCAAAAACGTTACGCCGTTTTGCCAACTGGTGTTGTCGCTAGCCGGTCTTGCAATATAACCTTGGAGCGTTGAGAAAGCTAGTTATGTATGTTGAATGTATTTTAATGTGTGTATATTAATCACCTAATAAATACCAAAACCAATTAATAAATTATCAATCTAATTATTGCGACGATTATACCAATCAACATGAGTTCTAATGGATGTAGGTACTATTTGGACGCAAATAAGCAATACCGTATCAACCAATACGAATGTCATTTCGAGAAAAACGCGTTTGAAAATTTTGAACAACTTTATATGATTTTTTATTTATGTATTGGTCAAGTTTTTGGCAATTTCAGATTTATGTAAGTTACTTATTTATTTATTTATTGGAAAAGACACATCAACAGTACATATATTAAGCATTTATAACTAAACTTAACTAAATATTACATAATCGATCTGATATATGTACCAATTATAGATGTGCACAGCATTGATATTATTATAAATTACTTTCTAGCTACTAACAAAATATCTTGAACCTTACACACAAAATATGATTTCTTCAAAGGTAAAATTTTAAAAATTACTTACTTATTTTCACAAAAAATAAGTATACACACTGCATATTTCGTATATAATATAACCCAAGACGTTTAACATAATACATAAATTGCATGATTAAAAAATGGCTTTTTTAGAAGTTTTAAAGTTTTAAAAACAAAAATGTTCTTCAGCCATCTAGCATATTTTAGTTTCTGTATATATAACTAAGTTTTTTCAATTTTGTGGGTTGACATGGTATTGCTTATTTGCGTCCATTTAACAGGTTAACATCGTTTCAAATGGAATAAACGACCATTTTCAATCTTGTTTTCTTTAAAAATGCTAATACGTAATATAATAACCTACGTAGGTTCGTTGCAGAAAGCTGTAGGCATAACATATTAGTGATTTTGGCGTAGACTTACTACATACTATGGCACTTCCATGCAGATAAAATATCAAAGACAGGTGCTCCTTCGTAAATTATCTAAACATCGCAACAGAACGAAGTTAGTCACAAGCTTGCAACATAACGGAATAGAGAGAGCGCGTGACTAACTTTGGTCCTATGCATTTGTGAAGGAGAACCAATGAGTCTGTTAGTTTGTCTGCTTAGAAGGGCCGTCAATGGTATATAGTAAGTCAAGGGAGGTTGGTCTTTCATATTAATTTGTCACATAATTATTTATAATTATTCTAGATGCTATTTCCGCTTAGCCACGTCACCTATATCTATCGGCGCAAGAAAATAATTGATTTTATTTTATTTATAAATATCGGCGCAAGAAGATTATTGATTTTATTTTATTTATTAGTGCATCAATTGAACTACACACCCCCACCACCAAACTAGTATAAAACGGCCGAGTTTTACAGTGAACGGGCATTCTGTTGCGAGAATTTGAAGCGAGCGCAAGTGGAAGTGTAGTATAACTATAGTCTGATTATTGTTTGCTGATTGACAATAAATTGTGATGGAAAATAATAATACTGAAAGTTTTATTGAACCAGTTTCTCCTATTCTTACATCAGAAGAGAGGACGAATCGACGCCAAACACAGTCGGCACCCTCGACAAATATAACAATGGCATTGTTAGCAAACACTTTTAAAGACACAATGTGTGAAATGATGGCACAGATGTCGCAAGAAAATCGCACTGTTCTTTCTGAAATCATGAAGAAATTCCAACCTGAAGAAGCACGCGTCCGTATTTCAGATGTTTATTTTCCAAGCTTTGATCCTGATAAGGGCGTGGATGTGAAGGAATGGGTTAATCTTATATCACGAACCCAAGATGAATATAAATTAAAGGACCACGAAGTAAGATTGAAAGCAGCTAGTGTACTTAAAGGTAGAGCTCAATCATGGGCTGATGAATGTTTGCTCAGAACCACAACATGGGCCGAAATGAGGGAAGATATGCTACAGACGTTTGAAGCCGAATCCAGATACTTTTCAGAAGTATTGAACTTTCGACGTTATTCGATTGATTGTGCTGACACTGTTCCAGAATATATATCCACTGTATGGAAAATGTTTAAAAGAATTATGAAAACAAATCCAACTGAGCAAGATGCGGTTGAGTTTATTATTGGTAGCATAACCGATGACTCTCTCCGCACTGAATTATTAAACAGTAAATCAAATACAGTACCAGAATTGATAGCAATTGCAAAAACAATGAGGAAGCGTAAGGCTACAATAACACGAGAATCTTTACCACCGAACAAAAAGACAAAGTTTGAAAACAATAAATCGGATCATGTTATAACATGTTTTGTTTGTAGCGAAATTGGGCATAGGGCACGGTGGTGTAGTCAGAATGCAATCGCACAATCTCGAAAGGAATCAAACCAAGTGAAGCAAACGGAGTTCAAGAAAAAAGAGTGCTCATATTGTAATATTCTTGGACATACATACGAGACGTGCTTTAAAAGGCTTAATTCCGAAGCAAAAATCAACTTGTGTCAAAAAGGTGAGTGTGTTTCAAATATTATTATTGTGTTAATACAGGATAAACAGTACGAAGCTATGTTTGATAGTGGTGCGGACTGCTCTTTAGTTAAAGAGTCAGTTGCCTCAAAACTTCCTGGACCACGAACGACCAAAGCAACTCACCTGAAAGGAATTGGACCCGTCCCTGTTATATCACTGAGTCAAGTTAGCTCTGTTATAAAAATTAATGACGTTTTCATTGAAATGAAACTCCATATAGTGTTAAATCATGAAATACCCGCCGATATAATAATTGGAAAAGACATATTGAGTGTTCCAGGTATTGAAGTCACTTTAACAAATAAAGGTATAACAGTAATTCGAAGCAACTATGAGGATATACAGAAAAACGTTTGGCAATTTTCTTCCATCATAGCTAATACTGACTTAACAGAAAAGAAGGACATGAACGCCCTTCAGGATATTTTAAGTAAGTATGCCGACTCATTTACCGAAGGTATCTCGGAATCCCGAATCACGACTGGTGAACTTACTATTCGATTAAAGAACCCAGACAAAACAGTTAATCGAAGGCCTTATAGGCTAGCACCTGTCGAACGTGAGAAAGTACAAAAGATAATTAAAGAGCTTATGGGCAAGAATATCATTCGTGAAAGTAATTCACCCTTTGCAAGTCCGATTATAATGGTAAAGAAGAAAAATGGCGAAGATAGACTTTGTGTTGATTATAGAGAGTTGAATGCAAATACCATAAGAGACCACTACCCATTGCCGTTAATTTCCGAACAGCTTGATCAATTGGCTGATGCGCAATATTTCACTTGTCTGGACATGGCCGCGGGGTTCCATCAAATACCAATAGCTAATGAATCCATAGAAAAGACTTCATTCATTACACCTGATGGTCAATATGAATATTTGACTATGCCGTTTGGACTAACAAATGCTCCAGCTGTTTACCAAAGAGCAATTAACAAAGCCCTTGGAGATCTTAGGGGCAAGGAAGCTCTAGTTTACATAGATGATGTGCTAATACCAAGCAAAACAATAACTGAAGGCCTGCAAAGATTAGAACGAGTTTTAGAGTCTCTTACAAATGCCGGATTTGCAATAAATATAAAAAAGTGTTCTTTTATGAAGACCTCCATAGAATACCTTGGATTCATTGTATGCAACGGTAAAGTTCGACCCAGCCCATCAAAAGTTGAGGCTTTATCTAGATCCCTTCCTCCTACGAATATTAAAGAGCTCAGACAATTTAACGGCTTAGCAGGATATTTTCGAAGATTTATACCTAATTTCTCGACACAAATGATACCACTATACAACCTAACCAAATCAAATGCAAAATGGGAATGGACTGCTGAACATGAGGCGACACGATCTAAGATTATAAACTATTTGATTTCTGCACCACTGCTTACAATTTTTCAGGAACGTCACCCGATAGAATTGCATACAGACGCAAGTGCAATGGGACTCGGAGCTGTACTATTACAGTTAAGGGATTGCGTCCGCCATGTAATTGGCTATTTCAGTATGAGAACCACTCCTGCTGAATCGAACTACCACAGCTATGAACTCGAGACTCTTGCTATAGTACGAGCTATAAAACACTTTCGTCATTTTCTGTATGGACGAAAATTCACAGTACTGACAGATTGCAACGCTGTAAAAGCATCTCGTTACAAGCAAGAACTGCTCCCTAGAGTTCACAGATGGTGGGCCTTTTTACAGAATTATGATTTTGATGTCGAATACCGAAAAGGAGAAAAGTTAAAACACGCAGATTTTTTTAGTCGAAATCCACTTCGTGTCGTAATGAACCTATCAACCAAGGATGATTGGTTAATTGTAGAAGATGAAATTAGTAAAAGTTGTTCCACAATCTTATCAATGGAGTCTGATAAATACATATCACGAGGCGCTTAAGCACATGGGATGGGAAAAAACACTGGCAAAGCTGAAAGAAAATTTCTGGTTTCCCAAAATGTCTTCGACAGTCAGGTACTTTGTAGAACATTGTGTTATATGCAAGACAATGAAAGGACCTTCTGGAGCTACACAAAGTAGACTGCATCCCATCGAAAAGGTACCAGAGCCATTTCATACCATCCATATAGATATTTCTGGAAAACTTAGTGGATCAGCAAATCAAAAAGAATACGTCTTTGTGGCAATAGACGCTTATACGAAATTTGTTATACTACAACATGCAAAGAGCAAAACCCAAAGTAGTGCTTTAAAACATCTTCATGAAGTAGTATTTCTATTTGGAGCACCTAAACGCATAATAGTTGACGGTGATGGTGCATTTATTTCTCATTACAAGGCGTATTGTAGCGAATACGGTATTGAATTACATCAATGTGCCGGTTATACTAGCAGAGGAAATGGACAAGTTGAAAGAGTTATGAGAATCATAAAAAGTGGTTTGACTATTATCAAAAATACACAAAAATCACATTGGGTGAAGTCTCTAGGAACTTTGCAGCTAGCCATCAACTGTACTGTTTCAAAAGCTACAGGGCAAACGCCAATTGAGCTATTGACTGGCAAGAGAGGGTGTGTACCTCCTGAACTTTTACGCATTATTGATGAAGATAATGAACGTGTGAACCCAGAAGCAATGAGAGAAAAGCAGTGTTAGAAAGAATGACCGAGCAAGCTGAAAAAGATAAAATACGTTACGATAGTGGGAAAGCTAAAGTAAAAAGATTTCTTAAAGGAGAATATGTGTTGCTAAAAGAACCACCAAGATTAGGCACAAAGCTCAGCCCTAAATATGACGGACCATACGAAGTAAAAAAGGTTCTACCACACGACAGATACGAAATCCGCCGGAGTAATCACCGTGGACGATCAAAGAAGGTTTGCCATGAAAACTTGCGAAGCGCGCCAAAATTTGGTGTACAAAGTGATGTAGCCGTATCGGCTATGAATAAAAGTAATGATACTGATGTCTGAGCGATCTGAAAATAAGAGTCATTTCAAAATGCTGTTTGCAAAAGTTTTTAATGAGTTGCGATTACATTTATTTCATACATGTGTACACGAGAAAGCCAAAATGAGCGCTGAGGCTCTGAGGCTGGACCAAAATTAGCGTTGAGGCTATGAGGTTCTTGTTATACGTGGATCTCATTACCGAGATTAATTATGAGAATTGATGATGATGATAATCGGAGATTAATTATGAGAATTGATGATAATTTTTGTTTCATGTTGATTTGGTTTCTTTTATTTTATTTTATTGTATTACAGATAAAGAAATAGTATAGGCGCAGGGACGCACCTAACATCAGTATGGCCGTATCGGCGCAAGAAAATAATTGATTTTATTTTATTTATAAATATCGGCGCAAGAAGATTATTGATTTTATTTTATTTATTAGTGCATCAATTGAACTACACACCCCCACCACCAAACTAGTATAAAACGGCCGAGTTTTACAGTGAACGGGCATTCTGTTGCGAGAATTTGAAGCGAGCGCAAGCGGAAGTGTAGTATAACTATAGTCTGATTATTGTTTGCTGATTGACAATAAATTGTGATGGAAAATAATAATACTGAAAGTTTTATTGAACCAGTTTCTCCTATTCTTATATATCGTCCACGATGAACTTGGTAACAAAACTCAATGTAAATTTTAGAAATGATACATTTTTCTCACATTCATTGTTGCTTATATTTTAATGACTTAAATTTTACATTGTCTCTTTCGAATTGTTATTTTTTAAGCTTTGTTTTAATAATTACATCTATAATGTTATTATATAATTTAAAAAGCTGTTCATTTTACTCTGTTTTTATGTACAAACTAGCTTTGCTTAAATTAAATAATATATATTTAGCTTCGAAAAAGAAATATAATTACTTTTACAACAGTTTAAGTGAACATCCAAAACATTACTTTTTAATTTTTTAGAGCATCGAAAGTCACACGCATCAAAACTTATTCAGCCAATCAATTGGTACCTACATAGTTTAGTCGGAATTCTTTCTCCTCGTATTCCTTCATAAAAGAGATTGTTACGCAATTTATTTATGCCTTCAGGAGTTGTGAGGGTTTGTACATTTGCTGCATACAAAGGAGAAGTATCATTAAGCTACGACGTTATCAATAAGCTACGATTATACTACGAGTATCGTGACGACGTTGTGGCGCAGCGGTAGCGAACCTGCCTTAAACGCCACAGGTCGCGGGTCCCGCTCGGAGCATAATATGTTTGTATTGACCATGCAAGCATATTTTCCGGTCTGGGTGTATTTGTCCTTGTCATTGTGAATGTTTCCGGACCCCCGACACAGGATATTACTATCCTAATGGGGGCCGTTGAGTGTGCAGCGTTTATTTATTTATTATAAGCTAAGAAAATTTTGAGTTCACGAATTGGAACTTTACTATGTCATATTTTCAGGTAAGAGCGCATTATCATGGTTTATAAAAATGTAACAAAAATACAACAAAATACAATTTTCCAAAAAGCCATTTAGACATTTTAGATTTATACATTTTAACAGATTGTATGTAGCGTAGAAGTCTGTTTTATTTTAATCAAATATTGACAAATATTAATTAGTTAATTTATTTAATTTAGTTAATTTTTTTGGACATATTGGGAATATTTTTTGTAGCTTACGATACCATTCCTTTAAAAATAAAAATATAGCTTTTGATCATCGTTAATAAATTTAAACTTGCGGGCTTAGATGACTATATACGATTTCTATACAATTCTAGTTTCTATTGAAAATACCTTGTTAGTTGATATTGAATACAAATGCGTCTGTCAGCGATTTACAAAGCTCACTTCAAACGTCTGAATTCGTAGTGTGGCTAATGTGTTCCAATGTTATGTAACACAAGAAGGCTTTTATGAACATTCCGTCAATGGCTCGACGCTGAAAGATACTGTAAACAATGTATAGTATGTTGGTTCCTAATGGGTATATTGTTCATATTTCGTGTAGGCGGGCGTAGGCTTGCTAATATGTACTCCCTTTAAATGACACCGCAATAACCATTTGACTTATCTAATACTAGTTGACATGATAGTGTTCGACTGTTTTGTGACTATGCAGAACAATGTTTTTGAAAACTTAATAAAGTGTTTGGCGAATTTGTCTTCAATGTAGAGTAAGGTCTGGGTAAACTGGATCTGGATGGATTTCTCTCTCTTTCTTTTGGAGAACACGTAAAGCAGTCGGTCTCACATTAGTTACCATGTATTTTTTTCTAATAGTAATCGCTATAGTTGTGCCATCTCACAAAGGCGCGTAGCTCGGGAACTCTCTGATTTGCTTGAGCCACAGGTCGGGCTATTGGTGCTGATTTTTTCGCTTCAAAATTGCCTTAGTAAGATAGAACAAGTATACTTTTTGGTGGACAATTTTGGTTCCGTAGGTCGGATAGCAATGGCTCGTAAGAAAGAAATTGGTAACTTTTAGATTCCAAGTAATAATCATAACCTGGAAAGATGTATAACGAATTACTTTGTAAATGGTATGAATTTTACGGTAAATGTATCTGAACCTTTTTGGTTGATACATAGTCCAAGAAACCAATTTAAAAATATGATATCACATTAATGAAATAAAAAAAAAGTATTTTAATAAAGAAATAACAAAATAACAAATTATCACACCTGCGGAAACTGTCTTCGAGATATCATGTTACAAATGCGCCTAATTATGACACCGGTTTGGTAAGTATCGTATGAGATATTGATAATGTTGTCGTTCAACTAAATTCTACAAGCGATTATCATCCCCAATAACATGAACTGTATGACTATTATCGCGTGTAGAGTTGTATAGGTGAAAAGTAAAGTGCGCAACGTCCTTGTTATCACTATCTATGTAAATTTTCAATGTTGCGAGTTGAATGTACGTGTTCGTGAGATAGCGACAGGGGCTACCGAATGGTGCTGCCATCTTTTTAATTGCCACTATTTACATAGAATGGTTCATGTAATATAACTTTTTGTTATTGTGTTCTCAGAAATTGCGGCAAGCAATTAAGTTGTTATATTCACTAATGACTAAAATATTTTGATTATCGTCTGATGTAGTATACTTGGACACTAGATATACTAGATGGTTGCATTTGCATTTTGACGGAGACTAGAGTAACGGTGCGGATAGACGACTTGCTGAGAAATAAAGTCCAATCACTCGGGTTGACACTAAAAAAACGTCCATTTATCGTCTCCGCCTGTTTGGAAACGAAACTTCACACATGTTTTTGTACATGAAATGTTTTATAAGAATAGAAATCAAAAACATTAACAACATAGAAATAATGGCGTCTCAGATTTTTGCTCATTACATTGCTGTTTCTTTTCCCATTATAATTCAAACTGTAATTTGCAAGCGTTAACCCTGTGTACATTCAAAATTTATCTCGAAGAGTCTTGTCTAAAGACTCGATGATATCTAGACGCTTATCGTTAGATAACGGGTGCTCATTTAGGAGGGCGACGAGGTCACATTTATGTTTTTATGAATATAATTTTTTTAATGTTAAAAGTTCGCAAACAAGCATACGGCCCACCAGATGGTAATTGGTTGCCGTAGCTTATGAGCTCTTGCAACACCATTAGTAGCCACTCACGCGTTGCCAACCGCGAGATATTAGTTCTTAAATCTCCTCTGCCCAGTAATTTCACTAGCGTACAGTTCCCTTTAAACAGGAACACAGTAATGCGTAAGCACTACTATTTGGCGGCAGAATATTTGACACTGCGGTG
This sequence comes from Hestina assimilis, assembly GCA_023373885.1. NCBI lineage: Eukaryota > Metazoa > Arthropoda > Insecta > Lepidoptera > Nymphalidae > Hestina > Hestina assimilis. The sequence continues at coordinate 11,993,751 of CM041751.1, read as the reverse complement.
GTACCTACCTAGCCAGCCTCTTGCAACAAAAGACCTACCACCAGTGTGACTGATTGCACTGGTGGAATAATCTCTGCTATGACAGAGGTTATCCCAACAGCGGGCGATCATCGTCACATCCCGACGCCGAGAGATATAAAATATATTTTTCATTTAGTCCTTAATTCAGACCTGTTAAATGAGTTTCGGCTAGCCTAAATGATTGCTGGGAAGTAGTTGATGGGCTCGGTTTGTCGTGTTCCGCGGGATTACTACTACAGATAGCGGGTACTGCCCTAAAAAGTTCCTCCTGGTGAGAGCCCGATTACTCGTGGGAACGAGTAGTAGATCAGCGAAAATGGCTGCCTTAGAGGAGCCTTGTACGTCGGTCGTCATCAGGCCCACGGATTCACACGTGATCGCGCTAAGGGGGTAACTTAACGATGCTGAAGGAGGCCTATACCGCAAAGAATGATTGGTGTCGTGTCCTCTACTTTGTTCAGGACGAGAAGTTACTTCACGTCAATTTTCTATTATTAGTACCTACTCAAGAAAAAGGGTTACCTATACATTTGTTTCATAACAAAAGTTCCGTTGGTATTAAGTCAATGAAAGCCGGACAGACGCGGTGTCGACAATACGAATAACGTCAGTAAGGTGGAGCCATCAATCACGATGCGATCGTTAATCCGATCAGTTATTTTATAATGACAAAATTCAGTGTCCGTTATCAAAAAAAGATAATATAATAGTGGCACTTGCATTATAATTTAAATTAAATCCACGAATTAATAACAATAAAAAAATATCATAAAGCTGGATATTATAATGATAATCCGGCCGTAGGTGATTAAAATTTAAAAATATAGAATACAAGTTTGGTTATGTCACAGATAATAGCTACACGCTGGGTCTCCCAGTTGGATAATATTGTCTTGCATCGAGGATCCGGAAATACAAGAACAATCACCCAGGAAAACATGCCTGTATTTATAGATCTGCCTCATGAGGAAAACAAATAGGGTTGCCACCTTTTTTTCTTGTACCTATTTAGTACATTGGTGTGGAGGCAAGAATAAAAAAGTACATGATGTCAAAATAAAGTACATTATTGATTTTTGTTAAAGTAATTATTTTTTCACGAGTTTCTGAAAAGCTTTCTGTGAATGCTGATGTCGCAGGAATAGACATTAAAAGTGATATTTCTTTACATACCTATCGTTAGTTTTATTGCTTATATTTTTGTGTAGTAAATAATCAAGCAAATTAAAGTATTTTTGCGTACTTGATTGTTCTCGTAAAGCATAGTGAAAAATTGCCTGAAATAACGTACAAAGTATTGTATAATAACGTACAAAGTTTATTATTATAAAGTACGGGTGGCAACCCAAGTACCATAACGGTCGTCAAATATTTTCCTTCCACGTTTTTTATCCTATATTGCAATGATATCTATTTGAATTAAAGCTTTACGAAAATGTTGTAATTTTCTTATATAGGTACGCTTGAAAACTAGCCCAGAGATAAGGATCAACAGCTGTCCGCTGTTTAGTAATGGCACGTTGAGAGATCGTTATCTTTGGGAATTATTTTTAGCCCATAAAAGCGCGCGGCTAATGGGTAATTCTTAAAGTATACTGATCTGTATCAATAGTTTACATTTATAATTCTTTGTTCGTGTCAAACTTTATAAACGAAAATTGTAAGAATGTTTTGAAAGCATAGATTTATTATGTATGGATAGGCCGTTTCATACTAACGAAATGTCTAAAGATTCGATGGTGTTTCTTCGTCAATTCGCACTAACAAAACGAAATGAAGCTAGTCACAGGCTTGCAAAAGAATCGAATAGTTAGCATGTGAATAAAGTTAGCATAGCAGCGTACACCTTGTTGCGCAGAGCTCGTTCCAGCTCAAGGGTCGTTCTGAGAGCATTTGTTAATAGGTGTGATTGTTTGTACTTGAATCACTGGTGTCGGGTTCACGTGCTGAAAAATCTATCCTGTCCAAGTTCAAATTAGGTCTAAAAATTACTAACACATATATTACTAATAACATGATTCATTGTTGGTCGAAATAAAGTGTATATTATTTTATATTATTGCGTTAGTCCTTATTTACAAAGAAGCACCAGCTAATCTTTGGTCATTTTTTCTGTATGGAACGGCCGGTCCTTAGTCTCTTGTAAGTTTTTTTCCTCGGAATGTGTATTGCTGTTGACCCTACTGGCCTTGACAGCGTCACCGAGCGGGGGGCCGAGTACAGAGACTCAGCCGTGATCATCCTCACGTCCGTGGCAGTCCTTACAGGGCTCAAATTTGATTCCCGTCCTTAGAGTGCCTCCTGCGAAGCCGAAGCACGGCTAAGGACGTCATCAGAGATGGAGGCAGCGCTCCGAGCGCATTCTATACGATAGACTCACCCGACGGTGTGAGCGCGACAGGACGTGCGAAACAAAGGTCCTTGTCCTCGCCGGTGAAGACGGTGTTCTTGCAAGTTACGAAACGAAGTTAGTCACACACCAACTTCTTTCAATTATATTGCAAGCTTGTGACTGAAATTAGTTTCGTTGCGTCGATGTTGAATTTACGAAAGAACATCAAATCCAAGGAAGGAAGACTGCCTTTTGGCATTTTGTTTATATTGAAGGGCATCTCAAATAAGTCTATGGCTTTTTTACGTCATTTATCAATTACTTATATTTTAGAGCACGATGTTCCAATATTTATGAGACGACAAACTTTACGAAATTCCATAAATATTTATCATCTCACATTCTGCAATTTTTTACAAAGTTTTTTTATAAAGGTTACAGACGCAAGAATAACACTAACAAGATATAACATTCATAAAATTTTCACGTAATCACGAACTACATAATGGATACAAATCAATATTCAAAAAGAAAATCGCAACTGGGAGTTATGAATTATTCACGACTTGTAATATTAGCATTTTTCGTCGATTGTTCGACTTTGTATTTTCGTCGACAACTGATGTGATATTTGGCAAGGATTCAACAGGTTTTAAAAATTCTGTCTATTCCTGTATGACATTGCTCTTGGGGACTAAGGTTAGATACAGAGTATTTGCGATTTTTTAGGTTCTGATTTTTTTTTAGAGATAAGGCTTATAAATGTTATAAAGACCCTAAATTAGTTAAATAAATTTTTTTTTTTATATACAACCGAAAAATTACTTGCTTGTCGTACCGTTCTGGTTTCAAAGAGGATTAATGGAAATGAATAGAATTTAATAAAATAAGACAGACATGTGTTTTGTGACACCGTTGTGGCGTTGTGGGTAGTGAGTCTGCCATTAGTCTCGACGGTGCTTCTATTCCCGCTCGGGCAGATGTTTGTTAAAATTTCTGTTTCGGTCTGGGCGTTTGTTCGTGTGGGTCTCCCTACGGTGCTTCGGAGAGCATGTTAAGCAGTCGGTCCCGGTTGTTAACACATAACATCTGATAATAATCGTTAACTCTTGGTAAGTAAATTACTCTTATTCAATGAGTTACTGATTCGCCCTTAGGCGTGCGGAGGTCAGATGGCAATCGCTCCGTGTAAAAACTAGTAACCTGTCAAATCCGGATAAGAGTAATAAGCAGACCCTGGGTAAATAAAATACCGGGAATAATGCTAGGACGAAGAACACAGACATGTGTTTTGTAATATTAATGTTAACAGTCAATGCTTTGTTATGCTATACTTTATAACTTTATTATACATACATTTCTGAACTCTTATATATTAACTTAAGTATGCCAAAACTCACAGCACTTACTTCCGCGAAATATTTTTACAAAGTGCTCCGAAGTTTTCTCTTGACCCCTTATCTATATTATAAAACTAGCGGCCCGCTCCGGCTTCGCACGGGTATAAAATATATAGCCTATGTCATTCACTAAAAATATGATTAAAATCGTTCCATTAGTTTTGATTTATTCATTACTGCCCTTGGCCCGAACGCGTTAAATGTAATTATTTACGCCATCACATTAGAAACCTCAAAAATATTTTTTTTTCTCTAGTATTTAACGAAACCTTCCTCTTCAATCACTCTACTATTTAAAAAAACCGCATCAAAATCGGTTGCGTAGTTTTAAAGATTTAAGCATACAAAGGGACAAAAAAAGCGACTTTGTTTTATACTATGTAATAATGACTAGATAACATTATATAGTTTCCATAGCAACGGACCGTCAAAAATGTAAACAGTATTTTCAGATACGTTAAGAAGTACTCATATTGTAAGGTTGTTTAGTATTTTATAGTATGTACATACTAGGTGAATGAATAAGGTGATTTACAGCAGTTGTAAACAATCTTTTATTAAATCATAGAACACAAACGCTATTATAATTAATTGGATAACTACACACACTTCCTTAACGATGTAATGAAGATTCTGATTATATAAGTTGAAGCACACATGTAAATATGACTATGTGCGTGACGTGCATATGGATAAATACGTATACATCATAAATAGGGTTACCATGTGTTTATTGGCATAACGGACATACTGTTTCTGGCAACGGGACTAAATGACGTGTAAATTGATTTTTTTTAAACTTAAAATAGGTACGTCGATTGTTCTATTTGGTAATAATTATTTCTGATTTTGAAAGTTTTGTTTGGTAAATCTAAATCATATTTTATTTGTAAGAATATATTTTTAAAGAAAATGTATAAGCACCAAATTATAAATAAAATGGATTTCAAAATGATAATTATGTATTGTTGGTTAGAAATTATTGTCTATATTAATATAGAATGTTTGGTTACAAGAATTTTAGCGCCCTAGCCGTGTGCAAAATTTAAAAATGGTTACCATTCTTTGGCGTCATCACGCGTTTTCCATTAATAAAATAACGTTATTTGTTTACGTATACAATACGACAGAATACAGAAAATTATTTTAAACTAACTTCTGCTCTCGGCTTCAAACGCTTTACAAAATATTTTTTGTTCATAATTTTTGTCGTTTTTCTCTTCAACAAAATTTTCGTTTCCGTTAAATCTTATGTTAGTTTCAATGGTTTATATTTAAAAAATAAAATAACATTCCCAATACTTATAGATTTTAATACATCATATTATATTATAATATTTAAACACTAAATTAAATATAATTTAAATTTTAAATTTTAAAGGCGTCGGGATGTGACGACCCCATCGCCCGCTGTTGGGATAACCTCTGTCACAACAGAGATTATTCCACCAGTGCAATCAGTCACACTGGTGGTAGGTCTTTTGTTGCAAGAGGCCGGCTAGGTAGGTACCACCGCAGTGTCCAATATTCTGCCGCCAAATAGTAGTGCTTAGGCACTACTGTGTTCAGTTTTGAAGGGCATTGTACGCTAGTGAAATTACAGGGCAAACGAGATTTAAGAACTAATATCTCGAGGTTGGCAACGCGTGAGTGGCACCTACTAATGGTGCTGCAAGCGCTCATAGGCTACGGCATCCACTTACCATCAGGTGGGCCGTATGCCTGTTTGCCAACTTCTAACATAAAAAAAAAAAAAAAAATTATAATGGCATATTTTAAAAGTGCTCTACATAATGATATAATCAATGATCTAGCTTCTGGTTGCTTCATGAAATGCTTGGCGTTAAATTTTAGGCTTTGAAAATGACTTGCTGTTTTAAAATTTTAGGTTCGTCTAGGGAAGTACTACTCCCTCCAAGAATATCGACTCAAGTATGAGTAAGTGATTGTCGGAGGCCTAAACTCCCTACTTTATTCTCATTCCTTACCATCTCAGGTTCTTGGCCGGCAACACGCTTCTCATACGTGGCCATTTACAATCAGGCGGATTGTAAGTTGGTTTGCCTGAAACAATTATTTTTATTAAAACTTAAATTGTCTTTTCTTAGCGAAACAACAAAATTGGTTTATCGGCTTACTTTCAAAAATGTAAAAGAAAAAAAAAATTATAAAGGCCACTGGTTCTTATCGAAATTTTTGTGAGTAAAAATTTGCTCTAATATCACACATTTTACGATTATGTTGCTTTATAATAATACTCGTATAATCAGACATAATGAATATGACGCACATTCTGAGGTTAGGGCACGTAGAGGGTTCATAATTATTTCGCGCCGATATTTTCCTAATTACAAACATTACCAACGTCATAATTTTGATCTTTCACGCGTTCTAGTGACGCAAAACCGTTTTACTGATATCGTGTTATTTTTATTGAAATTACTTATTTCCTTTTATAAGATAAACAGGATGCTAGTTGATATGTTCCATTTAAATATAAACTAATTTCAATTCCTTAAATAAAAGTTGCAAATAGATGCTTAAAAACACATACCTACTTCTACAGTACTGAATACACAATTTTTATGCTTATTTTTTAACTATATTGTCGTTGAAAATATATTAAATGTGTTGTTTGTATGTTTTATTTCGTTTTTCTTTAACATCTTTGCTATTTTTTGACCGACTTTAAAAAAGTTTGAAGGTTTTATATTCAGTTGTATTTGTTATGTTTTTTAGCGTGAAAGTCTGTCATTTTGTAAATGGAAGATTTTTAGGAAATCGATTTGGATTCATTTTATTTGAAAGGTTATACATAACTCCATTGTGCACAACATAACCAAATGAAGCTAGAAGTACAGTTTGAATTTACGAAGCTAGCAAGCCATTTTTCTGCAAGAAAGGGCCTAGTCCGTACTCCGTCCGTATTGAATGTCTGTAATTTATATTAAGTCTATAGCATACACACATACATTTTCTGTGTGTCAACGTTACATCGCGGTTCTAGTCTGTTTGTTATGTTTTAATAAAAGTGATTAGTTGTTAAGACTAAATTCATTACAGCCGTATCATCATCATATCAGCTGAAAGACGTACACTGCTGGAAATATGCCTCCCTCAAATAGTGCCACAATGCCCGGTCCAAGCACCCGTAACTAGCGTATCCCGCGACCTTTACCAGGTCATCAGTCCACCTTGTGGGAGGTCTACCCACGCTGTACGGTACGTGATCGCCTCTCGAGAACCTTTCCCGCCCAACGGCCTTTCAATTTGCAATATATACTATATATATAGCTGTATGTGAACACTAAATTATGTTACGCACACGCGCTATACAAAACATCTGTTGTCTGCTAATAATAATGTATGTAAAATCTTTGGAATAATGCCGAGACGGGCTTCCTTGTTTCTATCAATTTCTAGCTGAAACACATAGTGGAAAATTTAAAATAATTATTATTGTTAAACAGGTTATAAATTATGATAATTAATGATAAGCAATAATAAATATTATATCGTGAAACAGTACGCGCGGTAGAAACGAAGATTCAGCTTTCATTTTATTTCCCACTATCATTTTTCACCATCAATTTAATGGCCATTTTACCCATGCCACCTCCCTCTGGTCACCCTTTGCCACCCCTTGCATCCATTCCACCCCTTGCCACCCAATTAGAATATTTAGCCTGATTATCTAATATCTTTATATATACATATTTACGTATGTGAGATGTGTGTATGTATGTTCCCTGTGGACAACAAAATGGCTTAATAGATTTCGATGTAGTTTTAGATAATCTTCAAATTCTCCCAAGTGATCTTGTGAATTTTGGTAGCGACCGAATTAATATTTACCGATATGAAGTCGGAGGACTCGGTAGGTCTTAATGAAATTTGTCTTTGACGTGGCTATATAAGAAGTCATCATGATTCGCGATAAATATTTATTAGTGTAATAATGTAGTAGTAAAATATGATTGTCATCATCCTTATAGGACTGTCTCCCGACAATGACACACACTTTAGAAATATATCGTACCTGTCATGGTACTTATTTCTTTACTGACACTGCGCTTTCTGTTAGAAATCTTTTTACCCGACTGCCTCAGAAGCGTAATGTTTCTTTCAGTACATCTATGTATGGGGGTTTATCTTTTTCTTTGATACTCTATGCAGTTTAACAGGTTTATAGTCTTGTGACCCTAATAGGGTTCATAGTAATTGTTTACTATTATATGTACTAACTGGACTGTAAAAGTATTGCCTTTGAAAAATGAATGATTTAGTATTCAAAAAGTTTTTAAAAATTGATTTTAATTTACGACAGGCCGAGAAATAATGTCACTGAAATTATATTTTGCTAATTTTTACAATTTTGTTCTTATATGTAACGTGTACGTAACATGACTTGTATCACTTATAAGTGATATGAACAAATTAATTCAAGGATAAACATTTTATTAAGTTAACGTAAAACCGGTGTGTAGTGGGGAATGACTAGTTTAGCAATATTGAAGTAAATTATAATACATAGCTCTGAATGAAGGTATGAAAAGGATTATTACTCACGCGATATACATACTCGTACCTAAAAGTTTAATGACATGCATTCTTGCTTGCTGAATGAATGTATTCACAGAAGGTAAAACCCTATTAAAATTCATAATACCGTCTAACACATGTTTCTATTGAACGAATGAAAAATGAATGGTTGATGAATTGATTTTACGTTACAATTACATACAAAGTATTTCATTAGGAGTAATAAAAGAATTAGTACAATAGTTATTAAAAATAGACGTGATTAAAATGCTTAAATGTGTTATTGATGAAACCATTTTTCGTTTTGTCATCTCTCAATCATTTCCAGTAGTTTACTTTGCCATAATATCATTTGCAATAAGTTTTTTGAATTTTATTTTTACCGTTTTTTGCCAAAACTTAAATCAGAACTCACATTTAACAATACTGCTTACAATTAACTTTTAGTAAAAAATTCTATTTCGATCCAATCAATTTTGATAGTAAATCGATTTAGATTTTATATGGGCATGACGTATAAATATATATGTCATGATACGAAATAGCGATGTAGCTCAGTTTAGGTCTTCATTTGAATCTCAATAAGAGTTAATGGTAAGCCCCCTGGTGATAAACACCAATTTGGTCACGTAACTCAGTAATGAAGATGAGTCTTCAGTAAAATTCGAAATTAATTTATATCAATCAGAAGTCCTCAATATTTTAATGACGAAACATTATTTACAAAAGATACAAATGTTTTAAACTCAATACAGTTATCTTTATTTAAATAATCTTACGTATATAATTATCTTGATACCTTTCCGTTAAAATAACTCGGTATTACAGAAGGCTAAGATTTTCACGTGGGAAATCTTTGCTTGTTATTATGAATGATTTGTTTACAATTTCTGCTTCCTTATTCATCATCTTATACCCGTAATTGTGGTAAAACATATGCTAGATCGATTAGTAAAATGAGATTTAAATATAGACTAACAACCTATGGAATGGCCTTTCATAAAAAACAGACTCATTTCTGCCTTGGTGCTACTTCTTACATTCAACACCAATGCAATCATAATCATCAATCATTTTCAATTGTAACCAAGTACCGAATGAAGTTAGAAGTTAACATTTGACTAACTTCATTCCGCTGCGTGAGTGTGTATGAAGGGACACCTATAGTTTGTGTCGTTTTGTCTTTATGAAAGGGTACGTCGTATGTAGCAATACTAATAAACTATTGCTATTTAAAGTAACTAAAGTAAGTGAATGATAATGCACTAAATTTTACGTTTTTTTTTTATACAAGAAGCACACTCAACGGCCCCCATTAGGATAGTTATATCTTGTGTCGGAGGCCCGAAACCATACGCAAAGATAAGGTCAAATATACCTTGAGCCGAACACATGCCTGTATGGTCAAGCAGATGTTTGTATCTGCTCCAAGCGGCAATCGAACGCGAGACGTGTGCCGCTAAAGGCAGGTTCGTTACCGCTGCGCCACAACTTCGGCAAAATTGAACTATCAAATCATATATTTAAATAGCACTAACTGTATTAATACGTATATAATAATGACTTTGCAATGATCCGCGAGATAAGAAAGATATTTATAGTAGGCTTCTAGAGAAGTTGAACAAAAGTTAATTTACAAAATACCGAATCGCCGTTTTTAACAGAACTATTTATATAAAAAACAAATTTACGAGGTACTAGAGCCACGCTCCTTCCTGCACAAATGGGCCGGTTCGACCAGGAAGTACTACCGTTTGACATAAAATCGACATAAAGTCGTGGGCGTAGCGAGGTAGGATCAAGGGAAAGCGGTTGCCACCCTTGACGTTGTGAAATACTGAAAAATGCATTAATATAATTTGGAACTATTTAACTAATAACTATTGAAGAATATAATCGTTTTACCCCCCTCTGGACCCTAAATTAAGATTTTGCCTCTCACTAGGCCAAATGCTGCCTACGCCTATGTGTAAAGTAACAGTATCAGTAGGTACTGTTGCGTTTTGTGCGATGAGTGAGAGCGACGGAGACCCAATCTCTTGTATTTGTTTCCTTTTTTATCTTCTCATTCCTTTCCTCCTACCATTGACTTGTCAACGCCCATTTAATAAAACAACAAGCTTTGCTGAATGCTTACCATCAGATGGATCGTATGCTTGTTTGTCAATCTTCAAGACAAAAAACCAATCTTATTAATATTTTCATATGCTTTTTACGTTTTATTCGACCTTTAAAACATACTATAAAACTTTAGCATAATAAAGACAACAATACTTATTTATTTTCTACATTTCTAAATATATACAAATTAATCAATACACATTTTAGACATTAGACAACGACGCACGCGATGGTTACGTAGATTCGATTGTATTATCAGCTGATAATGTTGATATGAGTTAATCTACGATTACGTGTGTTGCCAGAGCGATTCGATACACAAGATAATGCCTTTAGGATAAACCACGGGAATACAACCCTATCTCGTAACTGACAAGCTTTTATGTTATGTTACGTAATGTGACGTGTTGACGAATAAATAAACGCTACACACTCAACGGATTGTATTATCCTGTGTTTGTGTTTCTGGAACCCCAGACGCAAAAATATAACCCATCTAGGGTTAATACGGATATCTGCCTCGTCCATCAGTCCCCTGAGGGTTAGGGCAACATCATCAGCTCTCCCCGGGAAGGGCTCAGTTGAGCGATGTGCTTGAGACGCCTCGGAATGCGTTCCAGCGGTTCCTGGAGCCTTTCGCACGCACTGAGGCCGGCCACCGAGGAGGATTTAGTGTGACGCCATGGATAAACATGGAACCCTACATAACCGGGTTCTCTTCCCCAGGAAGCCGGTTATTTGGTTGCAGATTTCCTCGCCGTAAACCAAAAAAAGGACATCTGTCCCGCATTGGAATCGAAACTGCGATCTTAGGAGCTTAAGGCGTATTGTTTTCGCTAATTTAAAGAAGAAGCCTCTCAGTTTGAGTCAATTTGTGTATGTTGTGCGATATATTAGATTTTGATGATATTGGATATGAAAATATACCTTATTTTCATGTTGGTCTTATATAAATTTTATTATGATTTGATCCAGAACGCAGTACAGCTGTAGCCAAATTGTTTCAGTATATATTAAATATTCATTTCATTCATTTTCAGTATTATTGAAATTGGCTGCTGTTTTTTTTAATCCGTTCAATAATTTTATTTATAATAATCTTCCTTCAGTTCCCGGATATAAAGTATGAAACACAACGTCTTTTTGTGCGTATTAGTATAACTGGTGTAACTGGTGTAAGCAAAACAATGTTTTTAAAGTATATAAATATTAAATATATTACTATAGGTAACCCCAGTATAGAAGAAACAATTTTGATTTATGCTGCCCTAATAGCACAGAATGGCACAATAGCGTTACGCACAGAGTAAAAGTTTAATGTAAAAAATAACAACACATACGTACTCTATAATTCTAATTTAGAGGATAAATAATTAGTGACAGATAGAGTAAGAGTGAAAGAAACGAGACAGACAGAGAAATAGAGAAAGAGATACAAATATATAATGAAAGAGAAAGAAAATATTACACAACGTCATCAGAATTTAGTATTGCGATGTCTTAACCTTGTTGACCAGAAGTGGATACTCGACGAATATAATTAATTGTCACCGTAAATACTCAACACTAGAACGCTAGCTTAACTTAGGTAAGTGCCGAAGTAAGAGCCCCTTATCCTAATTGGTTACATCAATTTGGGAATAAAAGATTCCTGTAATATTCTAGTAAGTAACATTGTATGGTTATTTTAGTGAAGCCAGTATATACTTATACTTATGGCATACTATTAGGTTTGGCTTATTTTTCACTTTCTTGTAATTATTACGGGGTATTGCGTTACGTTCTATAATTGCGAGTTCCGGAGGCCTAATGTCCCACTCCCTCTGTCTACTTTTACTCCTATTACCTCCTTTATAGATTCTCTCCTCTGTCACCTTAGGTCGGCATTACTCAGGTGGTGAGTTATGTATGTATGGCGGCAGTAGGTTGCCGCCACCGGTGGGCCCCTCGGGGCAAGCGCCGGGGCGTCGCGGTTGTATGCTTCAGCGACCCCGCGACGTCCCACTATGGCGCTAGATGGGACCTTGGAGTTTTAGTGGGTAGGGGAGCTCGGCTCCGAGTCCACACACCTCCTGCGCCATTGCACCCGTCCCGGCGCTCGAGTGCGTAACTGCATTTCTCCAAGTAAAAAAAAAAAAAAATAAAGTGATGAGTTCATAGTCTAACTATTTATTAAAGTATGGATAGTATATATTATTTTTGTTATAAATAATATCGATCTAGTTATATAAATAATTATCTAATTTATCTCTCATTATGATACAAATCATCAAACCACACACACCCACATTAAAGAAATCCTATATGTTTCTAATAAACGTAACCCAATATAAACTCCATGCATGACGTCACAAAGCTTACATCATATTATATAGATTACAAATCAATAGACTTTCTTTATTAATGTAGTCGACAATTACGGCTCCAACATTACTTTGACTCTGGACGATATGGCTTGCCTTGACTTCGTTTATCGAATGTTAATGGCAATTTGCTATTCAATTCTTTAAAGATGAACGCACATTGGTGATTTTAGATAATTAATAGAAGTGATTAAAAATGTATCAAAAAATAATGACTTGTTTTTAAGACATTGAGGGAGTGGACGTGATAGGACTTGAATCGTTAAAAAGAGAACGATTTACTACTTGCTTCCCTTTTCAGCCACTACCAAGCACTTCATGCTCCGCGAGTGAAGAACGTGCGCTTTCATGCCCACTCGCTAAGCCTCATTTTTTAAATTTAACAACGTTGACAAAAAAGCATAAGGTCAGCTTGATGGTAAGCAGTCACCGGAAACCACGAACGCTTGCGATACTTGAAGTATCGCGTGCACATTACCAAACCAAGAGATAGGAGAGAAGGTATAAGATGGGAAAAAAGGAAATGAAAAGAGGCGGACAGGGGGTGGAGATTGGGCCTCTGGCACTCACAATCTTCGCACGAAAAGCAACAGTACTCTGTTACTTTACGCCGATTTTCTTTGAGAGAATAGTACTGCCCCAGCCGAGCCGGCTTATTTGCGCCTGGAGGAGCATAGGTCTTTTTATCGAACTTTAACGTTTACTTACACGTTTCATAGCTGATAGGTCTAAGCGTACAATGCATTTGGCCAAATGGAAAAGTCATCATGACAAGAGGAAAAGCGAATGAGGTTTTCAGAACGTAGACTATATAGAAATAAAAGCGATTAAGAAGGAATTAAGCAAAATTAATTTTGTAACAATATTTAATATTACCATAACAGTGTTAAGTCTGAAGTGTACGTTTCAACTTATATTAGCAGACTTCGTCATTTGGCAAAACAGATCGCAAATGTCTGCCTTTATTAACCCTTATGTTCCAGATACGGTATAAAACTGCTCTTTTACGCAATACCAATAAGTTTATATCGTATTCTGTTGAAAACTTAATACGATAATGGATGGAATAATATTATATAGTTGCAATTATGATTTTATTGATCATAATTCCGCTGATTAATTAAATCTTTAATACAATTTCACGAACTGATTTTGTTCAATTGTAATATCAATCCAATTCGAGATATAAAATTTCAAACATTTATTGTCAACAAAAACACTAATAAAAATTTAGCAGCATTGATTCATACTGGACCAGGGCTGAAGTCTTTGAAAATGGTAAAAAGTAAAAAAATAAATAAATTAGTAGGATGAAACAAGGATGAAACCCATAGGATTGAGAAAGGTGTAGATAATAAAAAGATCTACAACTATTGTATTTACAATTTTTCACATGACCTAAAAATTTATGTGAAAAATTCAAATAACCAAGATTTTGTTTTTTATTCAACTTCCCGACCTCAAATCGCTCGTAATTTTTTTATTTTCTTCCTTTTCCAGTGGGTTTCGTCCTACTTTTTTTTTTTTTTTTTTGGTTTCAAAAATTATCGACCCTGGTCTATTCTCTGACAGAGATAGCTCAAAACAAAAACAGTAAATAATGATCAAATTATTTACAATCATCGTCATCATTCATTTATCTTACATCATCGAGTTGAAGACTACATTTGACTTAACGTTTGAAGATTCGATTGTTCTTTGTTTAATTTAAAAATTCCATTCAATTCATCAATTCGATTATGTTCCTCGATTTCATTCCACAATTGAATTTGTCGATTTAATTCGATCCATCGAATCAATTTACAATTTAATTTACAATAAGTCACGAAAATCGTAATTCAAGTGAAATGACATAATTATACATACCTTTATCAGTCTTGCGATATGTTTTTCATTTTTGACGACATTGTGGCGCAGCGGTAGCGAACCTGCCTTAAACGCCACAGGTCGCGGGTTCGATTCCCGCTCGGAGCATAATATGTTTGTATTGACCATGCAAGCATATTTTCCGGTCTGGGTGTATTTGTCCTTGTCATTGTGAATGTTTCCGGACCCCCGACACAGGATATTACTATCCTAATGGGGGCCGTTGTGTGTGTAGCGTTTATTTATTTATTTATTTATTTTTATCTTTTCTTTCACGATTCTTATTTCTTTTATCTAATAGATAAGAGAAAACATAAATTTGTTGTGAAAACATTGTGTTTTACTTTACTTCATTGTAATATTATGTTACGGTTGTTTAAATCACGAGTTCGCGTCAATTATTTATTTTTAAATCTTATATCAACATACGTAAAAGTCATACGAAGAAAACTCGTGACTTGCAGCAATGCATGAGGCACATCAAGACAAGTAAAAATTCAAAATATTTGTATAAAATCAATGTGAGACAATGCCCCATAAGCAACACAGACACGATTACAATATCGTCTTCGCCATTGAAAACGAGATACGTAGTTTCGCACGTCGCAACGCGATGATCCATTCCTTGTCCATTGCCCATTGCCTCTATTCCCCATAAAGCCCTAAGTACTGGACCAGCCTCACAGTAGGCACTAAGGATGAAATCAGCTTTGGGTCCTTGCGAGGGTTATCTGGTTTTCGCAGCAGGGTTTCAATACTCGAAGAGGCTAATAGCAATACATAATTAGAAAACAAATCAAAATGCTTATGGGTGGTAATGGAGCGGTGGATATGGTGGTAAAAGAACGGAACTTCTAAAATATCAGAGTTAATTACTTGTAATGACTGCATCCACATAGTTTTTGTGTATACCTTAGAGTCTAGGCGGTTACAGAAGGGTAGTTATTTTTTCCCAAAATAGACCACTTATAGTAACGCAATTTAGAAGTCATTTTCTTCCTCGCACAACCGCTCTGTGGAACTATCTTCCGCTGGCGGTCTTTCCAAACCGGTACAACGTGGGAACCTTCAAGAGAAGAGCCTATTCTTTCTTTAAACGTCGGCAATGCACATGCATGTCCTCTGGTGTTGCAGCTGTTCATGGGTGGCGGTGATCGCTTAACATCGAGTGAGCTTCCTGACCGTTAGCCCCCTCTTACATGAAAAGATAGTATGGAGCGATTACGTCTGTACTCCGTAACACTTTACATGCGATACACGATTAGAATACATTGAATGATAACAAGTAAAGATTATTATCAGATGTTTTGTGATAACAACTACGGCTGACATTTTAATCGCTCTCAGGTTGATCAGATGCTTAGGGTGCCCTACAGATATTGTTTTACCTATTTTTCAGTGTGATCGTATCGAGCAACTTCTTCTTCCTTCTTCGAGGCTAAAGGCAGACTCGCTACCCACAACGCCACAACGGGTCGAAACTGCAATTACATAGTTTTAAGGACTCTTAGCCTGTCCAGTTAATATCTATATAATCAAAGTCATAAAAGGCATTCAGGGTTTTATTATTTAATTTATATAACTTTTAACAGTTACCAGAATATTCCTCACAAGCCAGGGCTGGGCGGGGTGAGGTTTCCGTTGACAGCTGTCAGTGTTACAAGAACATTGACAGTTGTCATTTCATGCAGTTCACTACAAATTCCTCTTTCCCCCCAATAAATACAAAAAAAAAAATTCAAGCAATATTTTTTCAAAGTTCGAAATTACACTAAGAAACTTTAAAGAATAGCTTAATTGTAGCTTAAAATTAAAGCAGTTTACTACACAAAAAATATTACGACGTTGTATTTTATTGACCATACAGGTATGTTTTCCGGTCTGGGTGTGTTTGTCCTTATCATTGTGTACGTTTCCGGACCCCCGACACAGGATATAACAATCGTAATGGGGGCCGTTGAGTGTGTAGCTTGTATTTGATGTTCATGGGCGGCGGTGATCACTTAACATCAGGTGAGCCTCCTGCCCGTTTGCCCCCTCTTACATAAAAAAAAAAATTATTTATTTATTATAAAAAAGGAATTATAAAATATATCATAATCTAATAGTTATAAAACGGGTATCAGATAATCGGGTTTAGTAATTATTTACAACTTTGTCAAACGATAAGTAAAAGACTATTCATTGAAGGGGTTTTTTTAATTGTTGAACTCATATTTCATTTATTTTTGACTTTTTTTAAGTAAGGCACTGTAGGCTAGTGAAATAATTGAGCAGAAGAGATTTAAAAACCAATATCTCGAGGTTGGCAACGCGTGAGTGGCACCTACTACCGCAACCACTAAACATTAGGTGGGCCGTATGCTTGATGCAAACTAGTAACATAAAAAAAGACGTACTCTCCACACCGCCATGAGTGAATGAGTGAGTAGTATTTCTACTACTACGAATCCGAACGAATGTTACGAAAACTGTTATGTTTCTCTTACGCGAGTCATATCCTCGTATTTTGTTCTTTTGTTGTTGATAATGGAATGCAAATATAATTTTTAGTTTTTCATATCAGCTGATACACAAATAATGGAGGTGACTAATATGGAGATAAATAAAATCGAGCAAGTGCGAGTCGGACTCGCGTATGAATTATTCGGTACTATTATCTATAATAAATATTATTTTATTTCACACAATAGCACAATTTATTTTATTTTATAAATTTCAACTTGCCAGGCCCACCCGTTCCTGATAAAATTGGCGGTGACACACAGACGGACGGACAAGAGAGTGAGACAAAAACAATTTTGGATGAAGCGATCGTGTTTAATTAATTCTTACTATTATCAAATAAAATATATTTTTAGATGGACTCCGAATCAGCGTAGCCATCGCTTTATATAAAAAAAAACAAAACTCCTTTTGTAAGAAAAAAAATAGACGAATAAATTATGAAATAAATGTATATAGATAATACAGAAGTGACTAAAAATACTTTGTAAAAAATATACACTATCAAGTTTTTCCATCTTCTTAAAATGGTAAATAATTTAGATCAAAGGTTATCTCAACTTGTACAGACTGAATTTAAAATGGACAAAGCGTGGGCAGTCCTTTGTGACTGTTTGTGTATGAATTCATTAAAATTTAACACCGTACCGACGACTAGATAAGGCTAATCCTACATAGGCAAAACACTTTTGGAATTTATATAATTATAAGAGTTACCACGCAATAATATTAATGAATTTTCATCATAATTATTGTATTTTAATATATTTTTCGTTCCGTATATAAAGTGATAAGACAATAACAAAAATCTTTGGGATTTTTATGTTGATACCTTCAACTTAAAAATAAACGGCTATAAAATTTTAAGGAATAAAAATATAGGGTTCATGGTCATATGGTCGATATTACTTTTTTAAAGACGTATTTATTTTAATTGGCGTTTCTGTTTTGTTTCTGTTACCCTTGCATTTTTTATATAGAGCGTTGTCAGTGACACCGTTGTGGGGTTGTGGGCAGCGAGTCTGCCTTTAGTCTCGACGGTTGCGGGTTCGATTCCCGCTCGGGCAGATGTTTGTTAAAATTTCTGTCTCGGTCTGGGCGTTTGTCCGTGGGTCTCCCCACCGTGCCTCGGAGAGCACGTTAAGCTGTCGGTCCCGGTTGTTATCACATAACATCTGATAATAATCGTTAACTCTTGATAAGTAAATTACTCTTATCCAATGCGTTACTGGTTCGCCCTTAGGTGTGCGGAGGTTAGATGGCAATCGCTCCGTGTAAAAACTAGTAACCTGTCAAATCCGGATAAGAGTAATAAGCAGACCCTGGGTAGAATTAAAAATACCGGGAATAATGCTAGGACGAAGAAGATATAGAGCGTTGTCAATGTGTTTTGTCGGCTATAAACAAAAGGTTATCGTGTTTTAGCTTCTTATTCTTCTTATCGAGTGGTTAGTGGCCAAACTAGTGTCAGAGTTGTTCAGGTCACCAGTTTTCGTGACTTTTCGACTATAATCAAATTCATAATAGCCGGGACCGCCTTTTTACGTGCCCTCTGAAGCACGGAGACGCTCAGCTGAAAAACCACTATGCGATCACCCATATAACGACCGCGGCTAAAGTTGCTTAACTTACATGGTAAGCAGTCACGGCAACCTACGAACGCTTGCGATACTTGAAGTATCACATGCACGGTGCCAACCACCCTTGGGTGAGTGAGGGAAGGGGACAGAGGCATTGGAGGATTGGGCATTTGGCGCTCTCACTCATCGCAAGAAACGCAACAGCAATGTTACCTTACGCAGATTGTCTGTGGAAGGGTAAGTCGAGCCTCCCCATTTCTGCTGGGACGAGCAATCGAGCATGGCTCTGTTACTACTAGAGATAGTACGGATATTTTATCTCAAAAATTTGTACTGGTTAGTGTGTATTATAATAACACACGTATGGTATACTTCTCCCGGTGGGCACATTAAAAAGGAGTGCGGTCGGTGTTTGAACAAAAGGGTAGATTATCAAAATAAGTGATCCTTTGTACAGTGTGTGCAGTTTTTAATTAATATTTATACACCGTTGTTTTACGACCAAAGGAGACTCGTAATGTTGTCTTTTTTATTGCCTCAGCGATATTTTTTTTTAGTATATTTGCAAGTTTCTTTTTTTGTTGGTCCGGACTTATAGATCGGAATTTCTCAAATTTTCCGGATTTTTTATGACTACGGGTTAGCTTAGTCGCCAAAAATCTCTTGTTATAATAGTATTATAATAATATAATTATTCGTATATGATAAAAACAAAAAGACGTGCAACTACTATCGGGAGTATTAGGCCACTTCCGGCCCCAAATGAAGATTCGTTAGTCTCCCTCAGTAAAACTATGCGTCATGAATTCTACCGCCGAGAATTGCGAGTCCCTCTAGTCTATTATTAAAATAATACGGTCGGTTTCAATAAGCAATCTAAATCTATTTTTACCGGTCGTTAATTGTATTTCCGATCTAAAAATACGGGAAAGGGTTTTAATTTAATACCCTTTTTGAGACACAAATTAAAATGAAAAAAATATCTATTCGAAAATGCGGATTACCAATCGATTAATATATATTGTACATATATTAAGTCCGAAATATCGGTCTGAATCTGAAGATAGGATATCATATTGAAACCACCCGTTATAGACTTGTATTGTAGATCGGTTTGACAACAGATAAATTATCTAATTTTTATTTTAAACATTGTATTAGTTATGACCTGTTTTGTGTGCCAGATATAATAATAAAATAAAATATATACTACTAAGGTGGCAAACAAACATACCATTTGCCCGATAGAAAGCAAATACCGTAGCTGATGTTCATAGAAGATGGCGGAAAGGAAAAGACGAAAAGGCCAAATGTCTTTCTGGGCCTTCCACTCTTCGAACGACGAAAAACCAATTCCTCTGCCGCTGTTAAAGTTGTCAAAATGCTATTTTATAACTGAAACTAGTGCGCTTACCATTAACTCTTATTATTAAATGTTGTCCAATACATATTATGATATATGTCGCAAACCAGAAATTAGGTTATTTAAAAAAATATGCAGAACCGCTGAACCTATGTAAGTCATCGGTTCTGCTATGCTTTCAAGCACAATAATAGCAATACCCTGCGTATCACATTTTGATTTTAATTATTATGAGATTAAGTAAGGTAATTTGATACTAAATTCACACATATTTAAACAACAAAATTTTAGGAATGAAAAGCAAGTAAAATAATATTACAATTTTTAATAAAAGTGCCATACAGACTACTTACAGAGTTTTTGGCTGAAGAGGCAGGAGCAAAAGTGATTTCACAACACAAATCATATGCTTTATAATGCTTTCAACGGAAGTTGATGTTACAACATATTTTAAAAATATCTAAAACTATTTCTTACATTCGTTTTTAAATAATCTCATTACATAAACAATATTTCAAAATTGCTTCGATTTTTAATAATTTTTTCGAAAATACAATTAAAGGCTGCCAGTGACATGATCAAATAATTCGTATTCGCGCCGACATATATACATATATAATATTTATACGTCATGCTCGTTTAAGAGCTGAATGTCAGAATTGACTTGGATTGATTTTGAATAGCTATACGTGTTAATGGTTATCCCCCAGCTGTACATTGAAATTATGTCACAATATTGTTTCTAAAATTTTCACTCATCACGCGTACTATTATTTCCCAATGTATGCAAATATAGTTAAAGCGTATTTAAAACGCTTATGCAAATATCGGATGTACGTAGACAGGTCTTTGTGGATATATTAAAAGATTTCATGCAGCGTTTACGATGACGTAAATGCATGATCATCTACAGATCTATAATTAATACCTTTAAACGAACAATTGTTAAATATATGTACATATAATCTGAATCTCAGAAACGGCTCCAACGATTTCCATGAAAATTTAGTATGCATGAGGTTTCGGGAGCGATAAATCGATCTAGCTAGGACTCATTTTTAGAAAATGTCGTTTTATTCGTGGCCATATGTCTCCAGTCCGATTATTTTGCTCTTTTTTTCTTTGAGAATATTAAAAAATATTATTAGGTACTATTATATAATAACGAATACAAAGGTGGCTAAAAAGCATCCGGCCTGTCTGATAGAAAGCAGTTATCTTTGTCTGTGTTTGTAGTAATACCAACGGGATCGCCATGGAAACGCACAAATGCTAATACTCTCACAGAATATTGACTTAAAGTACCAGTATTGGTACTAAATACTAATGAAGCGTATCCGGTGAGTGCCAAACTGCTCCTGAGGTGAGGCTCTTTTTCTTATTCCTTCTCTAATGCTCTTATTCTCATATAAGTCTTACATCATCATCTCACACGGCGGTGTCTCATGTGTTGCTAACTACACGTTGTGAACTGCGGTATTAAAACAGTTCAGAGGACTAAACATAACACGCAAGTCAACGTAACGCGAAAAGACAAGATCGTCGCAATCCTGAATCGCGCTGTTAAACTTTCCAACGCGGAGTAACATATTTAAAACCTCCCAATGCAAGTCGCAGGCCGCAGTCCGCCAGGCAATCACACGCCTGCTCGGAGAACCCTCTATGGGACATCATATATCAAACCTTCGCAATATTATGTAGATATCGTGCATTTCTAAAACCAATAATTAGTCAGGCAGTCAGACAGTCCGCGTAGTTCACAGCCTCTGTTCTGTACACCAATAGATGTTGGCGGGGTTATTATCAAGTAGTGAAACATTGTCTCGGCCGTATGCAATCTAGTGACAAGCCAGTTTATATTGCCTGAATTATGAGTTCAGTGTCTAGAGCTCATGTTAGAAGATCCTTAATTTGTAGGCATCATAAAGGAACTATGAAAGGATAAAAATCGACATAAGTTCGACGAAACAGAACTTTCCCCCTTAAGGAAAATCACTACATAGTATAAAACAATGTCGCTTTCTCTGTCCCGATGTATGCTTAAATCTTTAAAACTACGCAACGGATTTTGATGCAGTTTTTAAATAGAAAGAGTGATTGAAGAGGAAGGTTTATATGTATAAAAATAGTGGAAAAAAAAAAAACTTTTGATGATTGATGATTTGTGATGTCGTAAATCATTACATTTAACGCGTGCGGGCCACGGGCAGTAATGAATAAATCAAAACTACTGGATCGATTTTAATAATTTTTCAGTGAATGACATAGGCTATATATTTTATACCCATGCGAAGCCGGAGCGGACCGCTAGTAATATATAAAATGACTATAAACATAGGACTAAATCACAACTAAAAAGATTTTATAGAAATTTTATTAATTTTGATATTTTTTATAAAGTACCAAACAATTACGAAAAAATATGTGGACGGGAAAATAGAAAGAAAAAGTAAGAACGCCTCGTGATAAACGATAAGAAGCCAAAAAGATCAATTTATAAATGCTACGGGAGTGCAGTTCTCACTTATATTATGCTATCCAATGTCAAAATAACTGATGTTATCGCAAACTATACAATTTCCTGTAATGTGGCACGCAAAAGATGACTCACACTTTCGTGGGTGCTACCTTCGATTACCACAATGCTGTTAGTAGAGCATTGAAAATTATTGCTAAAAGAATTAATATTCTTGAGGGAAGACGTTTAAGGATAGATTAACGTCTTCGAGTGAGATTAAAGGATAATTCGATTGTCGTTTCTTAATGTGCACCTGGATACTGGCTAAAGCTTATTGCCAATTCTATAGTTCTAAAGTTGCAAGCGGCACCGAACCTTTTTTAGGGTTCCGTAGCATTCCTTCGTCCTAGCATTATTCCCGGTATTTTATTTTACCCAGGGTCTGCTTATTACTCTTATCCGGATATGACGGGTTACTAGTTTTTACACAGAGCGATTGCCATCTGACCTCCGCAACCCTAAGGCGAACCAGTAACTCATTGGATAAGAGCAATTTACTGATCGAGAGTTAACGATTATTATCAGATGTTATGTGATAACAACCGGGACCGACAGCTTAACGTGCTCTATGCGGCACGATGGGGAGACCCACAGACAGGGTTCCGTAGCCAAATGACAAAATCTGAACCCCTATAATTTCGTCATGTCCGTCTTACCGTCCATCCGTCTGTTTAAGGTTGTACAACATCAGTAGAACTTGCAACCACATTTATTTTGAAAAAAATAGATGTACAAATTTTAGAGATATAAGGCGTCGGGATGTGACGACCCCATCGCCCGCTGTTGGGATAACCTCTGTCACAACAGAGATTATTCCACCAGTGCAATCAGTCACACTGGTGGTAGGTCTTTTGTTGCAAGAGGCCGGCTAGGTAGGTACCACCGCAGTGTCCAATATTCTGCCGCCAAATAGTAGTGTTTAGGCACTACTGTGTTCCGGTTTGAAGGGCATTGTACGCTAGTGAAATTACTGGGCGAACGAGATTTAAGAACTAATATCTCGAGGTTGGCAACGCGTGAGTGGCACCTACTAATGGTGCTGCAAGCGCTCATAGGCTGCGGCAGCCACTTACCATCAGGTGGGCCGTATGCTTGTTTGCCAACTTCTAACATAAAAAAAGAAAAAAAAATAGAAGTTTTTCCCTTAACTTTGTTTTTCATATTACTTTCAATAATTACTATGAAATTATCAACTTATTTTTGCGATCATCAAGCTTCGGAAGCATTTAGTTTCGACTGTGCATGGTCTACATCGCACTTGACTGATAATTATTGAGGCCCCTTTACGCTTTTCTAATTACCTGAAATATTTTTTCTACGATAACTCAATTTAATTCATAATTATGCTCTATTTACTACATAACGTAGGTACTCATAATATCAAAAGATCGAAAATGCGTTTCAAAAATCAATAATGTTCATATTCAAATTTAATTTACACTCGAAGCATAATTTTTTCTTAAATCTAGTGACTTGGGGACCCTAGCCGCTCCGGGTTCCTAGGCAATTGCCTACACTGGCTAATGGGTAATCCGGCCCTGACTATCGTTAAAGCAGAATACAACGTACCTAATAGTTTCAGCTATTATGCCATAGAGATCGAAGAATTGACTAACCCATCTGTGTGGCGGTCTCTACTTTTGTTTCCGCAATAACAAGCGAGCGAGGTTCTTCATGTGACGGCTTGACCAAGGAAGGAGTAATCACGAATTTGAGGCACAAAGTCCACGTTTAATATCTACTGGACCATCTTTAAGATTAAACAATAATTTAATTTAGTTTCCCATTGTCCCCATAAATCATTTATAATTTGCAAAACCACAATGACACTCGAGTTTTGTTGGTATAAACATTATGTCATCAATATGTTTTAGCACTCTCGATCCTAATGAGTCATTTTTCAACCACTAAAAATGCTCTGACCTTTCAAAACCGCTTTCCTCAACGTAAGCCTATTCATATAATTGACTAATTTGATTACTTTGAAACGAAAATAGCTATAATTGACCAATATTGATTTGTATTTTGACGAAATGTGAAAATGTAAATGATTTGAATATGAGGGACTTCAAAACAATAATGTATTGGACAATAAAGTTGGTACCTAGTTAGTAACTTTTGTTTTTATTCCAAAAATATTATGACGTAAGAAAAAAGAATATAAAGTAGTATCCAGTGAAATAACTTCTATTTACAAAAAAATTTAAAAATGCTATATCTTGTAAAAACAAGCTACATAGATAAAAAAAGTTAAATCAACATTTCTCATATGTATGATACCTTGCATGGGGTGCGTGTATGTTCATAATTTTCGCGGTAATACTGCGATATAGTATGCTATTAAAGAATGTAAATTTGGCCTCTCATTAAATGTAAAATATTGGCCAAAATGGATTCGGAATATCAAATGCTGCCAAAAATATACTCTAGGTCAAGTTACGTAAGATATAAATATATTTGGCAACGTTTAGATATACATAATTTAAAATTAAGAACTAGCCTTTTCTCGCGTCACAAATGGTCATATTTCATTGTGTTGTGACACATTCATTATATTTTTACAATTTACAAAGGTTGACTGGTACAAAACGCCTAGTGTGCTAAGTCCGCTTTTTGTACCTAAATATATGGCCTAATTCTTACTATTAGCAACATTATTTACATTATTAAATAGCAGTCTTTCTGTCTGTCGCGCTTTCACGCCAAATAAATAAATAAACGCTGCAAACTCAACGGCCCTCATTAGGATTTTGTTTTTTTTTTTTTAATTTAAAAGTTGGCAAACAAGCATACGGCCCACCTGATGGTAAGTGGTTGCCGTAGCCTATGAGCGCTTGCAGCACCATTAGTAGGTGCCACTCACGCGTTGCCAACCTCGAGATATTGGTTCTTAAATGTCGTCTGCCCAGTAATTTCACTAACGTACAGTGCCCTTCGAACCGGAACACAGTAATGCCTAAGCACTACTATTTGGCGGCAGAATATTTGACACTGCGTTGGTACCTACCTAGCCGGCCTCTTGCAACAAAAGACCTACCACCAGTTTGACTGACTGCACTGGTGGAATAATCTCTGCTGTGACAGAGGTTATCCCAACAGCGGGCGATGGGGTTGTCACATCCCGACGCCAGGATAGTAATATCCTGTGTTGGGGATCCGGAAACATTCACAATGATAAGGACAAATACCCAGACCGGAAAATATGCTTGCTTGGTCAATACAAACATATTATGCTCCGAGCGGGAATCGAACCCGTGACCTGTGGCCTTAAAGGCAGGTTCGCTACCGTTGTACCACAACGTCGTCGACAAAACTACCGATTTAAATGAAATTTGGTACAGCGACAGTCTAGAGACAAAATATGACATTCAAATTTTGTTAAAGTTTTACCCCGTAAGATTTAAAATAACAATACTGAATAGGGGATGAAAGTTTGTATGGAAATATGTAAGGTGTATGTAAATGTTTTACACGTGGGCGATGGCGCTGGCAGAAGCAAGTTGCGTATAAAAAAAACTGAATGTAACAATGACAATTCGTATGCTGTAATAATTAAAAAGGCTATTCCATCATCAATTTAGCAAGCACATACGAGTATAGTATCGTTTAATTGAATGAGTTTGACATGTAATCAGTCTGGCCTAGCGACAGACAATTGGTGTGCCGAAGGTTCGCTATGACGTCAGTGGAGACAATGGACACATTACGCCTGATATTGGAAATCCAATACTTTCTTGTAAGCACCATTTGTTTTCTACCTAATACATTATACCACATACGTAGCGCTGGAATGTCACTTTAATTTATAGCCGATTTTTTTTTTATCCAATGGGTATCAACGGAACCTTGTTAATTTTTACGTTATTTGAGGTATGTCATGAACTGTATATAAATCGCATATATCACGGGGAATGTTCTGAGGAATAGTTTGGATTGATCCCACCGGTAGAATTTCACCATCGGACATCGCGACAAAACTCTAAATTCCATCCATACCACCTCGATGTCTGGAAATCCACAGCAGCGCGATTTAGAAGAGATTTTCTTCCTCGCACAACCACTCTGTGGAATCCGGCGCCGGCGGTCTTTCCAAACCGATACGACTTGGGAACCTTCAAGAGAAGAGCGTATTCTTTCCTTAAAGGTCGGCAACACGCCTGCATGCCTTCTGGTGTTGCAGATGTTCATGGGCGGCGGTGATCGCTTAACATCAGGTAAGCCTCCTGCTCGTTTGCCCCTCTCACATAAAAATAAATAGATAAATAGTTAAAATTTTCACACCTAATAAAAGCCAATTTAATTATAAAATGTCCTCATATAAAAGAAACTTGATATTTTCATTTTACAGTGGTAAGGAACCCGTTATGCGTGAGTCCGAAACCCACTGGGCTGGTTTTCTTTTTTACACGTACGATTGCTTTTTCTTATCTACTTCATTTCTGTATTGTAAAGTAATAAATCTTCTTACATTGTTATATATAGTAATATATTATATAATATCTGAAGTAGTAGTGTTCACACTGCTGCGTTTCGTGTGTTGTCTGGACCAACACAGGATATAATTATTATCCTTTTTGATATTAGCCATTGAGTGTGTTGTGTTTATTTTATTTGTTTGATTTAGAAATATAGAGATATAAGATTTCTAGTTCTTTCGAAGGATTACCAGCTAATTCAAAGATTGTAGAAAAAACGCTAGAAAAAATAGAATCTCATAATAACCATCTTTAACTACTGATAAACGATTTATTTTAATACAATCAGTCATTGGCTCCTTTTTAAGGGTTTCAGAGGTCAAATGGTAACGACCCGTGCCCCAGATAACAACCTGTTAAACCTCGATTAGAGAAATACGTTGTTCTCGGCAAGATGCCAGGAAGATGATAAAGTACAAATTAATTCCGTACTTAAATATGAGTTTCCCCCAGATTTTAAGTAAATAAACTTATGAGGCTTACAACCTCTCTCATTAGGTTATTTACATACAACTGGAAAAGCGCACAAAAACATGCAGAATCACTACTATACGTACCGAAATAGTGCCTCTTCTTCTTCTTATCGAGTGGTTAGTGGCCAACCTAGTGTCAGAAGTGTTCATGTCGCACGTATAGGCCTCTGACATGACGTATCGACTGTCATCAACTTGATAACAGCCGGGACCGACTTTTCACGTGCCCTCCGAAGCACGGAGACGCTCAGTTGAAATACCACTATGCGATAACCTATCTAATAGTAGCGCCTAAAGTTGCTTTATCCACCGATCGTTTACCGATCAGTGAGCACACCGTCTCGTGACCGAAGTGGTTATTGACGACCATTGTGGTGACTGTAGCGAGCCTTTTTTTTTTTTGTTGACGCAGAGAAATGCATTTACGCACACCACTCCGCCTAGCGTGTTCCTAAGAGCACGCTGGCGAGTGGTGGTGTGGGACTCGACCACCTGTGAAGCAGGTGGTAATACCCACTAAAACTCTGCGAATCCGTCTACGCCATAATGGGACGTCATGGGACCGCTTTCGCATACAACCATGACACTCCGGCGGAAAGGCCTGCCTTTGCGGGCCACCGTCTAAGGGAAGCCGAGAGGGGTCGTGTGAGGGGCTAATGCTCCATCACAGTCCCCCTGGGCCTGGCGGCTAGGGACGGTATTTTTTTTTTTTTTTTTTTCGGTTCCCTTCTGTCTCGGTCTGGGCTTTTGCCCTTGTTGGTCTCTCAACCGTGCCTCAGGGAGCACGGTGAGCTGTCGGTCACCGTTGTTATCATAACATCTGATAATAATCGTTAACTCTTGATAAGTAATTTCCTCTTATCCAATGAGTGACTGGTTCGTCCTTAGGGTTACGGAGGTCAGACGGCCATCGCTCTGTGTAAAAACTAGTAAGTCGTCAAATCCGTAAAAGAGTATAAGCAGATCTAGGGCAAAATACCGGGAGCAATGTTAGGAGGAACAAGAATTGAATTTATAAGGGAAATTATTTCGTGTCATACTTCAAGTTTCAACCACCATAAGGTTTGGAGACAACTCAAAACCTCATTTTATAAATATTTTATATTTATTACGTTAAACTGTATCAAAACAAGATAGGGTTTCTTTCAATTGAACGCTTTGATAACTCGATTTGTTGTGCCAGTTTATCAATTGATGATCTCAGTCATGTTTTGTTGCATTATTATTGAAAACATATGACACGATGCACTTTTACATGTACAGTAAATTACGAATAGAAAACTTAATAAAATTTTGTTGTAGAAATTATTATATATTTATAGTAATAGATACGTTATACTGAATGCCTATCGATCATATAATATTATCTTCCCTTAAGTATATAATATTACCCATCCGGTCTTACTTGAAGATCAAGAAAAATGCTATTATTTATTGGAACGAAGTTCCTTATCGCGCGTTGTGAAAGGGGAAACGGAAAAAATTCTTACGAAAAGTTGTCACGACACTTTTTGCTATAGTAAGCTATTGTAAGCTGTGCGGCGTCGCATGTTTCTCTGTCTGTCTCTCTCTCTCTTATAGAAAGCAAGCCAGATATTTTCATTTCTATTTCGCATTAAACACTGTGGTGTCGCGACGATTATTTTTGTTGAGTGTATACAGGTTTTTTAAATTTAATATAATGTTAATAATAAAAAAATATTATTATAACTTAAAAAAATAAAATTTTATTACAATTCCTTCACTAATGAATCGAAAGGAACTTCGTTCCATCCGGGTGTCCCTTGACACCTCTCAAGTTTTTTTATTTAATATTTATTGCAGAAACGCTGAGTGAAGTAATAGTATTAGTAGGCGCCGGTGACTTAATTTCTCTTCACTTCTGTCTGATCTTTTTTCTCTTTTCTCCCATTTCCGCCTATCCCTTGGGTTGGCAACGCGCTTGTTATTTTTTTTTTTTTTTAGGATGGAGAAATCCTCATGGATACCCCGGAGCTGGGGCTGCCGGGGTTATGTGAGACTCCTACTCACTAAAACTCCACCAGGTTTCGTCTCTACGCAGTCGACGGCCGGGGGCATTCGTGCTGAGCACTTGACCCCGTCTCACCGTCGCTACGTTTGTCTGCGTCATAAGCGGACGCAGACCCTCCTCGCCCTGTTGGGCATGAGAGCGAGCAGAAACCCATAAGGCTCGCTCTCATCCTCGCGGGGGCCTGTGCAATGCGGACGTCTGTCGCCCCAGCGACATTCGTCCGCAGGCCACTAACGCGCTTATTATACGTCAAGTATAGCCAGCGTCTATATGTTGCAGTACCAGCACTATATGCTTGTATGCCAACTGTCATTAAATATAAAAAAATAAAAATAAAACAATATAATAAAAGCTTGAAAATAACATATAAATTGAAACATGCAAAGCTATAAAGTCAGCCTTATTAAGCGATTTCTTCCAGACATCCTCTACGAAAAGAAATTACTGAAAGAATTCCGTAAGATTAATTACAAAGTAAGTATTTGTATGATTAAGTAGATTAAGTAGATTAATTACAAGTAAGTAGTAAAAGCGCAAATAATTAAATACTAATAATTAAGAATCGGGATTGCTATTCAGCGGGGAAATGCAGAAATGTAGCATTGTTGCCACTATTCCCCGTGGACATGATTTGTACAGCTGCAATTATTTGTAAATATAGTTAGTTCTGAATTGTAAATATATTGATATATTAGTATTTATAAACATTGAATACAAAAAACCTAGAAGATAAAAAACGTGTAATTTACACTATAATATTTACAAATATCACTAAGTGTTTGTTCAGCTATCGACTTAAACACCATATTAGTCGCATACCGCAATTAAATGAGCATTTTAACAACCTCTCGCGATAAAGATCAAATAAAACTCAACATTTTAACACAGTTATCAGCTAACGTTGAATTTTTAAGCCTTTTAAAGTTGCTTGATGCAATACTTCGAGGTCGGTTCGCCATCGCAGTTTATTGCAAAACTATATTATATGTATAGTGTGAGCGGGTAAGATTTGATTTTGACCTTCGGATATAATATTTACGGAATTTACAAGATATTCGATCGATATAAGCTGGAATATAGGGTTATATATTTTATGTTTGTAAGTCAATTTATATTTTATATTCACGATGATTATTATACATGAAAATGATAAGGTTTATGTAAATGTTTTTACACGTGGACGAAGCCGCTGGCAGAAGCTAGTTATAAATATATTAGAAAGACGAGTTTGTGCTATAAGATACTTTTTCAAAGCAAGAATTGGAAGGCATGTTTGGGGGTAGAAGGGGGATAGTAGAAGGTAGGTGTGGGATGGGAGAGGAGAAGAGGAGGAGATGGGTAAAAGAACGAGTCGCCTCAATTATGCTGACTTTCGCAAGGTTCTGCTTCTTAATGTTCTGAGATAACATGTGCAAAATACTAATAATGTATAAAATACCACTTTCGACATGCCTTAAGCGCCACAGGTCGCGGGTTCAATTCTCGCTCGGAGCAGATGTTTGTATTGACCATACAGGCATACAGTGTATGTTTCGGGACGTCCGACACAAGATATAACCTATCCTAATGGGGGTCGTTGAGTGTGTAGCGCTTATTTATATTAAAAAATATTACAAAAAACACTATTTCCGGTATTCCAACGATAACTATTCGTTTTTTTTCTTCGATACTTCCGTTGAAGAAAAGCATCCATGTTTTCCTATTTACAATCTCCTTCAACTACGACATTGGATCATTTCTTATCAAGATTCGATAAAATAGTGTTGATATGACGCGTTATGTGCAAACGTATTGTGTAAATATTTAAGACGTACGCGTAACATACTTTAGAAAGTATTTAGATGAAGATATTAATTAATCAATTCACTATATTGTTATTAGCTTATTTATATTTTAACACTTATGTCTACCAGATTAGCAGGCATTTTTTTCTGGAGTCTGGACTGCGGAAATAAAAAAGGTTTTAATTATCTTTTTTTTTTTTTTATGTTAGAAGTTGGCAAACAAGCATACGGCCCACCTGATGGTAAGTGGCTGCCGCAGCCAATGAGCGCTTGCAGCACCATTAGTAGGTGCCACTCACGCGTTGCCAACCTCGAGATATTATAGTTCTTAAATCTCGTTCGCCCAGTAATTTCACTAGCGTACAATGCCCTTCAAACCGGAACACAGTAGTGCCTAAACACTACTATTTGGCGGCAGAGTATTGGACACTGCGGTGGTACCTACCTAGCCGGCCTCTTGCAACAAAAGACCTACCACCAGTGTGACTACACCATCTAAAAAAATAAATCTAATAAGTTTAAAATCATATTTGAAATATTAAGAGTTCTTCGTGAAAGGGGCTGTAGAGAAAAATTATCGCAATTTATTACTTAACAAATTCTCCATTCAATGTCAAGTATCAAAAGTTCAGAGCAGTTTCACGATCAAGGCATTAAAGTGAGAAAATAAACGTCATAGCGACAGCTCGTCCCTGGGAGCAAACCAATTATAAACTGTAAAGAACTATACAACTCGTCGATGTAGTGATGTGAAAGGATTGTCGATATTTGTAGCTTATCTATATTTTCTGGAGTAAAAAGAGGAAAATTTAAAGTTGAATTAATAAAGAAGGTAAAATACAGTTGGTCAAAGTACTCCGAAGACCCTTATTTTTGGATACGAAGTTCCTTATCGCGCGTTGTGAAAGGGGGCTAGACGGAAAAATTCTTACGAAAAGTTGTCACGACACTTTTTGCTATAGTAAGCTATTGTAAGCTGTGCGGCGTCGCATGTTTCTCTGTCTGTCTCTCTCTCTTATAGAAAGCAAGCCAGATATTTTCATTTCTATTTCGCATTGAACAATGTGGTGTCGCGACGATTATTTTTGTTGAGTGTATACAGGTTTTTTTGTAAATAATAAATAATGTTAATAATAAAAAAATATTATTATAACTTAAAAAAATAAAATTTTATTACAATTCCTTCACTAATTATTATTATTTATCTAATAAAATAGGAGTTTTTGGAGTAGTTTGACCAACGGTATTTACCTTCTTCTATATTCGATTAAGTGCAAAAAAATTAACCCACGAAAAAACAGGTTGAGGTAAAATTTTCTTTTTTAATTTACAAGTAAATTCATAATATTGTTGTTGGCTATTATAACATCACTATACTAATTTGATGATTATGTTCTTCTTCATCCTAGCATTATTCCCGGTATTTTTATGTACCCAGGGTCTGCTTATTACTCTTATCCGGATTTGACAGGTTACGAGTTTTTACACGGAGCGATTGCCATCTGACCTCCGCAACCCTAAGGGCGAACCAGTAATTTATTGAATAAGAGCAATTATAATACTTATCAAGAGTTAACAATTATTATTATCAGATGTTATTGATAATAACCGGGACCGACAGCTTAACGTGCTCTCCGAGGCACGGTGGGGAGACCCACACGGACAAACGCCCAGACCGAGGCAGAAATTTTAACAAACATCTGCCCGAGCGGGAATCGAACCCGCAACCGTCGAGACTAAAGGCAGACTCGCTACCCACAACGCCACAACGGTGTCAATTGATGATTATGTTATTATACTTTTTAATGGGGTTATTGCTTGAAAGCCTGTTAAGCTTTTAAAATTGTTATAAATTCATAAAACAACTCTTTTTTTCAGTAAAGTTTTCCGAAATATATCAAATAATGTTATACAGGTTTCCTCAAATATATATAGTAAGTATAAAATACAAGTAACAAATATTAAGTATGAAAATAAAACCGATGACATAAACCGGTATTCGATAATTTGTTCAACTATTTGCGTAATATTTGTTGTTGACATCGAATGGTAATAATTATCGCGACACATGCGACGCCAAATTGTCGCCTTGCACGAATTAACAATTTTAATTGCATGAAACTCGGGCACTAGTGATGTGCCATTCGACATAAATAACCGATGAGTTTCGATTCGAAATTAAATAAACCGTGAAAAACAGGCCATTTGCTATCACCGAGAGCATGAAATATGCAATTTCATTTTATTAAAGTAAAGAATATACAAGTGGGCTTGACGCCGACGCGTCGCCTTTCGTATTAACATATTTAGTTTGAAATGCGAGTGCAAACTTATTTATTTATGAAAAGAAATGAGTTGCTTTTGTTAACAATTAACAAGACTTGGTTCCGATTTTTTTTTGCTTTTGGTGCTATGTTTTTTACTATGTTGATTGGTTGTGTATATGTATATAACATTGTCTAAAAGCTTTTTTTACCCTAGAATAATATTAGAAATGTATTAATATTCGATCACAATGGTACTAAATTTAATGTAAAAGTAAAATATTGAGGCAACAGTCAATAGGTTTTAGTAGTAGCAGAGTCATGAGGTAGTTATGATAGTATTCGGGACCGACAGCTTAACGTGCCCTCCCACGATGCATGGGCACGATGGGGAGACCCATAAGTACAAACGCCCAGACCGAAACAGATTATAACAAACGTTTGCTCCGAAAGGGAATCTAACTTCGAGAGTTTTTTTTTTAAAACAACCATTTCGATAAATTATAATGATAAAATTTAGATATATTAATATCTGAATTCAAAATTTCTTGTAAATCGTTAAAGGCGTTTCCGAAAGACAAGAAATAAATATATAGTATATAATATATATACATAATTATATAAACAGTTAAAGCAATAATTTATGATAAAAATTCAAATAAAACACATATTATTACAATACCTATGTAATAAGACAACGATAATTACAGATGGAATGTTATTTTGAAATTTAATTACGAAATTATTACCGCAAAAGAATTTAATAATTATGCCCTGTTAATATTATAAACGATTTTTTCATCGCAATGGTTCCGTAATTGGTTGTTGTATCTGTATTTAATATTTTTAACCTACTTCAAAAAAGGAGGTTTTCTAGGTTGAAAATCAGGAGATGAATTTTTTATGTGCTTGAATTTAGTTTATTTTATGATATTTTTGTGGTTTGCTTGTTCGTTTTTGAACTGATTTTTTAAGTTCTTCTTTTATTTGGAAGGATATAGCTTGGTCTCATAAGTAGAATTTCTTTTAAAGCAAAATTATTGGATGAACATGCGTATCATCCAAATAATTTATTTAATTATTTTGCGTATTTTGTTTTCCTGTGATCTTTGTGGCCACTAAAAACACAAGAAATAAAAAAATAGAAAAATTAACGCTTTCAAAACTAAAAAGCAAAAATAATTAATTTAACCTAAAAGGTTGGTGCCAATATTTAATATGTGCCAATATTTTACTTAGCATTTATTAATCTTGAAGCTTGAACATTACCGTTTTCATCAGAAAGACTATTAAACGGACACTTGTTACATAGGAAATAGGTCAACTAATCAGTACAATCGCTGCGTAGTGCGCACTAAACGTATTAGCAAATTAAAAAAGGCGGGCACAGCAATTAATTATTCGACTTTGAGAGCAATAACAGTAGTTTTGATTTTAGTGATTGTATATCCGTGCTCTTTCCAGAATAAATACAGTATCAGTACTATTGCATTTCGCGATGAGTAAGAGTGCCTGATGCCTAATCTCTCTCTCTCTCTTCTCTTCCTTCTTTCTTTACTCATGCCTTCCGTCCTATCCTTCGGGTTGGTAAGCCGTATGTGATACTTCAAGTATCGCAAGCGTTCATAGGTTGTATTGACTGCTTACCCACCTGGTAATCTTGTTTGCCAACCATCATGATATTAATAAAATAGGACTATTGTATAATGTCATTTATTGATTATGTATATTATTGTTATTAAATCATTCGGATGTTTTCATTGATCGTGTCTTTTTGTCTGAACGCACTTAAATCTTTGGTCTCTTAACATGGTCATCAATTGGTCATCATTTTGGTGATAGTCGCTGTTTTGTCACTTGATATATAATCTAGAGAGATTATATTGACCATACTTTTTGTAACTTCTTCTTCTTATCGCGTGGTTAGTGGCCAACCTAGTGTCAGAGTTGTTCAGGTCGCCCGTATAGGTCTCTGACTTGACTTATTGGTTATTATCAAATTGATAACAACCGCGACCAACTTTTTACGTGCCCTCCGAGGCACGGAGACGCTCAGTTGAAATATCACTATGCGATCACCCATCTAAACCCATCATCTATCGACTAACCGCTCCTAAAGTTGCTTTACCCACAAATCGTTAACCGATCGGTGAGCGCACCCGGCTATGAGCGTCTCAACTAAGTAGCTTTGTAACATATAAACAAAAATCTATGTTTCAAAAAGAAAGTCAATCAATGGCAAACGTTTATTTTCGATTGCCACTAGGTGGCTTTTTTATTTTAGCGAATGATGTATTAAATTTTTAAATCAAAGTAACTTAGAACAAAAAACTATATTATACAATAATTAAGGAACACAGTAACAAAGGAATAAAAAAGTAATTTTCATTATTTCCAGTCCCCTCGGGCTTAAAAAGTCTACAATAATAAGGATTCTTCTTAAGGGCCTTTTTATGAAATATTAGTAGCAATGTAAAAGATATTTGTCTGGAGCGATTGTAGCTATCAGAAAGATTAAATTTCTTTTGTTTAAAAATTGTACGAATAATTCATAAGGTATATTTTATAACATAATTATTACACAGTTTTGATTAGAATCTTTGAAAGTTCCACTTATGTAAAAGCTAGAATCGTCAAGAATTTCAGTGATGAAAGATTCTATGATCGGTAAATTCTATGATCTTCGAGAACTTTTCTTTTAGAAACAAATAATGAAACTTCGTAAATGATCATTTTCGCTATGCAATGTATAAATCAGGGAAATTGAAAATTTTAAACAAACCGAGCTATAGAAACGTAAATACGAGTTAAACATGGAACGTTGTACCCAACGGCTATTATTACAACATCAAACAAACTTTTAGTCGTCAAAGGAATAACTGAAAATTATTCCGAACGTACTACGTGAAAATACACTGTACTTCTAAATGCCTTGGAGCTAAATGGTACAATACGTACCATAATGTTAAGTCAACCACGTGTAAGAAATACCATGTTATAATTATTTAATAAAATACTTTCATGAAATTTTATTTGAGTTTCGTTTTTACTTGAAAAGTGGGGCAGATGACTCTAATCCACCTGATGGTAAGTGGAAATAAAGTCCAAACGAGAAGGCGGCTAACAGAGTTGCGGAATGCAACCGCGTTAGCCACCCTCGCCCTGCCTACCCGCAAGATGCCTCTTCACGCCTCATTTGAAGGAGCCCAGAATAATAGGAGGAAACTTGATATAATTATTATAATTTTTTTATTCCTCTTTATATTAACGTATAACAAGCGGACAAATAAGACGCTTTCAACGATTTTTATCTCATTTTGGTTTTTATTTATGTAACTAAGTTTGCAAGCAAGCATACGGCCCATCTGATGGTAAGCGGTTGCCGTAGCCTATTAGAGCTTGCAACACTATTAGTAGGGGCCACTCATGCCAACTTCGAGATATTGGTTCTTAAATCTCTTTTGCCTAGTAATTTCACTAGTTTGCAGTGCCTTCCAAATCGAAACACAAGAATGCCAAAGACACTACTGCTTCACGGTAGAATAATTGACATTGTGGTACCTACCTAGCCGGCCTCTTGCAACAAAAGACCTAAAACCAGTAAAATAATTGTCAAAATATTATCAGTAGTTTAGAAGTTATCGGGAATAGATGTTCATGTGTTTATGTATGTACATTGTACATACCTTTCTGCTTCGTCGTGGTAAGTTGAAAAGAAGAAGGGTGAAAAAAATAAATAAAATATAATAAGTGAAAAGTAACTTGACTACGAAATTATTGATTTTCTGAGAGAAGTTTACTAAGTGAGTTAAACTTTGAAGAGACGCTTAATGACAGAGACGAAACTTGGTCTAAAGTTACCAATGCAAATGTATTTTGTCAATTTACCAAACTAAATGCATTTTCGATATTAATTGTAAAATTTTAAGACTATTCTGACGACGTTGTGGCGTAGCGGTAGCGAACCGGCCTTTAACATCACAGGTCGAGGGTTTGATTCCCGCTCGGGACAAAGGTGTTTATTGACAAACAGGGATGTGCTTCGGTCTGGGTGTGTTTGGACCGGGCACCCGACGAGGATAATTATCCTAATATTCCGTTGAGTGTGTAACGTTTATTATTATTATAAGCGCTTTGTATCATTATTTTTATTTATTTATAATAACTTAAAAGTACCCTTTACGAATTCTGTGTAGACCTTTGGAAACGTATGTAATTATGTATGTTTTTATAAAAGCGTCAAAGTCAACGAGGATCGTTGGATTTCTATTGACTATTAGTTTAGGATGAATATATTGTTAGACCCGGAAACACACACAAAGAGAAAAAAATGCCATCCAAACTGAAACAAATACCTCTGCAGTAGGGCATCAAGCTATAAGAACTTTATTATTTACTCTATACTATAGTGTATAATAGGAGTCAATAAAAGAGACAACGTGAGATTGGAAGAAATAAAAACTAAAACAAAATTTGAAGATGCATATACACTATATGAGGAAATAAAATGGCGATGGACAGGACATATGTTGAGAGAGTATGAAGAAAAGTGGATTAAATTAGTAACGGAATGGTACCCAAGAGACGGCAAAAGAAGCAGAGGCAGACAGTTCAAGAGATGGGAGGATGACATAAAAAGATAGCTGGCCCATTGTGGACCCGTATTGCAAAAGACAGAACTAAATGGAAGTCTTTAGAGGAGGCCTTTGTCGGAAGATAAGCTGTTACAAAAAAATACGTTGTCGAGTCGTAATTATAAATTAGATTGTTGAGTTTTAATTATAAACAGTGTGAACAGCAATATAGGCTTGTATTATTATTATTATTATAGTGTATAATACAAACATTTGCTTAGAGAATCGGATTTGCGATAATTGGCTTTTACAACGACTGTCAATATAGTTGGTATTTTATTTCACATGCGTGCAGAATATTAGTTTAAAACCATTGATTTATATCCAATGTATAAACTATTGTATAAAAATGTATAACTTTCATTTTTTTTTAATATTTTTTTTTTTTTTTATGTTAGAAGTTGGCAAACAAGCATACGGCCCACCTGATGGCAGGCGGGTGCCGCAGTCTATGAGCGCTTGCAGCACCATTAGTAGGTGCCACTCGCGCGTTGCCAACCTCGAGATATTAGTTCTTAAATCTCGTTCGCCCAGCAATTTCACTAGCGTACAATGCCCTTCAAACCGAACACAGTAGTGCCTAAGCACTACTATTTGGCGGCAGAATATTGGACACTGCGGTGGTACCTACCTAGCCGCCCTCTTGCAATAAAAGACCTACCACCAGTGAATATTCATGGAATTACTTTGGATGTTCATACAACGAAGTTATTAGATGTCACTTTTGAATGAAGTCCGCCCGTGCCCCACGGAGAAAGTCAGTGTTTTAAACTTATTATTAGATTCAAGGTTCCAAGTTTATTTACATTCGTGAGTGGTTGTTGTCCTACTTTGCTTCATTTACCCCCAACATGGTACGTTTCCAACCTTGCCTTCTATTATTTCAGTAACAGTGTTTCAAGTTTGATATCACAGCGGCTCGAGGCGCTTTAAGGCCATGTTTACGTCATCTGCCAAATTAAATTCACAAGTTTATATTAAGAGCCGTTTACATTAAGACATGCCGATATATTAGAATACAATAATGCAATTAATACGAAAGTCATCAAAGAGAATGTTAAGCTTTTGGACCCTGATTTTATTAGAAGAAAATATCACTGGTGGTAGGTGTTTTATTGCAAGAGGCCGGCTAGAGGTAAGTACCGCCGCAGTGTCAAATATTCTACCGCAAAGCAGTAGTTTCTTTGGCATTGTCTTTCGGTTTGAAGCACATTGTAGGTTAGCAAAATTACTGGGCAAAGGAGATTTAAGGACCAATATCTCGAGGTTGGAAAAGCGTGAGTTCCACCTACTAATTGTGTTGCAAGCGCTCATAGGCTACGGCAACCGCTTACCTTCAAGTATTCGTGCTTACTATCTAAGTAACATTAAGAATATATGACAGTAAAAACAATTATCATGAATTAAAAAAAATATATATATCGACTGATTTTTCTGTAAACTGGTTAAAAATCTCGCCTTTTATTATCGACCTGTTGAACTCACACGTATCTTTGGCTGTTGCAATCAATTTGGTTATTAAAATGAATGTTGTTCGATTTGATCGGGTTGAAAGGCTTTATTTAATAAAATATAAAGAGACATCGGTATTTTTATCAGAAAATAACAGCTTGGTTTTTTCACAACTTTAATAAATATTTATAATATAATTGAGTCGTTCTTTTAAGCAACTTTAAGCGTGGTCAATCTATGGATGGTATGGAAAAGCATAGTGGTATTTCAACTGAGCGACTCTGTGTCTCGAGTCCATGTAAAAAGTCGACCTCAGTTGTTATTGTCTTTGATTATAGTCGATAATAGAAGTCTGAGTCCTATACGGACGATTCGAAGAAATCTAACAATAGGTTACCAGAACAAGGAAAGGGATTAACACGATAATTGATTTTTCGAAGCGAAATAAAATTCTTATAGTATACAAATATATATTACATATATCAGACGACGTTGTGGCGCAGCGGTAGCGAATCTGCCTTAAACGCCACATTCCCGCCACATTCGATTCCCGCTCAGAGCATAATATGTTTGTATTGACCATGTAAGCATATTTTCCGGTCTGGGTGTATTTGTCCTTGTCATTGTGATTGTTTCCGGACCCCGACACAGGGTATTACTATCCTAATGGGGCCGTTGAGTGTGCAACGTTTATTTATTTATATAAACTACTTTTAACAAAATATTTGATCCTTAATTGTTATAAATAACTTGACTGTAAACTGAAATTTCATAGAATGAAATAAGAGCATAGCGAAATAGCTACATTGTAACAGCGAAGTTAAGTAATGAATGGAGGAATGAGAGCGGAAGTAAACTGTCTCATCTAATACAAACGTGTGGGTGTGGATGTTGCATTAAGCTTTTGCATAAATCTCGCGTATTTAAAACTCCTTTGATAAATAAATTTGGCCTTTATTTTGTACTCTCTTCTGGCCGCGTTAGTCTTCTTCTTCCCATAGCAGTATTCCCAGTAATTTATTTACCCTGCTACTCTTATCCGGATTTGACAAGTTACTACTTTTTACACGGAGCGATTTCCACCTGACCTCCGCGACCCTAAGGGCGAAGCAGTAACTCATTGGATAAGAGCAATTTACTTATCAAGAGTTAACGATTATTATCAGCTGTTATGTGATGACATCGGGACCGATTGCTTAACGTGCTCTCCGAGTCACGATGGGGAGTCCCACACGGACAAACTTCCAGACCGAAACAGAAATTTTAACAAACGTCTGCCCTAGCGGGTATCGAACCCGCAACAGTCGAGACTAAAGGTAGACTCGCTACCCACAACGCCACAACGGTGGGCTTCTGCCCGCGTTAATAATAATTTTAATGAGGATTTAATGCAATATATAAATAATTAATTCCCAATACAAACTTTCATTATCTTCTGGTCTTGTTTTAGCCTTTAACCGTCTCATGGTTCAATCTACATATATCGGTTCATATTAAGACCTAACGATTTATTATCGGATCTTATGATGACAACTGAGACGGAACCGCTTAATACGGCTCCTAGTTACGGTGGAGAGCCTCACAAGAACAAACTCCCAGACCGAAACAGATATTGACCGTCGAAACTAAAGGCAGGGTCGCTACCAACACACTACAGCAGTCATCAATTTAGATATATTTGTATCCACTGAATATATTTAAGTATCCTTGCGTAAAAATTTGATTTTCTGAAAAAGGAGCGATACATATGCGTACTTGTTCAAAAGAAAAACTTGATTTTTTTTATGTCATGACCGTTGGCAAACAAGCATACAGTCCGCCTGGTGGTAAGCAGTCACCGCAACCTATGGACGCTTGCGATACTTGAAGTATCACAAGCGCGTTGCCAACTCAAGGAACAGGAGAGACGAGATGAGCAGTGAAAAAAAGGAAGGGAGCAGAGGGGGTGGGAGATTGGGCCTCCAGTACTCTCACTCATCGCACGAAGCGTAACAGTATCTAATGATACTGTTACTTGACGACGATTTTCTGTGAGAGGGTAGTACTTCCTCGGTCGAGCCGGCCCTTTTGTGGTGAGAGAAGCATAAAATTATATAAGAAAAGAAAAATTCAAAAAGTTTTTTGAAGTGAAACTTCATTAGAATCGTGATTTCAAACTCGGTGAAACGAAAAAATAAGTCCATAGAGACACAAACACATATATGTATAGGATTCAGCCGGCGAGAGAATGAGATAGAACACATTAGACGTCAAGTACAAAAATGAGTAGGAAAATGAGACAGAAATATACATACTATTTTATATTATCGGTCTCTCCTCTTTACGCCATGCTTTAGTGAGCCAGAGCGAGAGAGCAAATGTCTATATAGAGTGTGTATGTATATATATGTATGCGGCTGGGTGTTACAGCTTTTTAGTAAGAAGTCAGCGTGGTGTGTTATTATTTAACAGTGTTTGTGAATATTTTTATATCTTGTTACATATATTCATCTTGTTCTTTTGTCGATTTACTAAAGTTTCACTTCCATCGTGTGTGAATCACACACCTTTTTTTAATTACATATGCATTATTAATAATATAAATGGACGCAAATAAGCAATACCATGTCAACCCACAAAATTGAAAAAACTGAGTTATAAATGCAGAAGTGTTGGTAAATGTCTGAAGAACATTTTTCTTTAATATTTGTAGGGTTTTAAGCTTTACAACTTCCAAAAAAGCCATTTTTAATCATGCAATTTATGTATTATGTTAAACGTTTTGGGTTATATTATATACGAAATATGCAGTTTGTATACTTATTTTTGTGAAAATAAGTAAAATATCTTACATAAATATGAAATTGCCAAAAACTTGATCAATACATAAAAAATCATATAAAGCAAGTTGTTCAAAATTTTCAAACGCGTTTTTCTCGAAATGACATACAATGACAGTGTGGGTTGACATGGTATTGCTTATTTGCGTCCAAATAGTATTACGTACATTTTCATTATCATAATTACCATTCCAAACGTGAATCCGCTCCAAGCAATAAGGAGTACAGTAAATGTCAGACTGTAGCCGACCTTTAGGAAGACTTGCATTTGCCAACGAGTTTTATCTACTCTCCATGCAAATAGTTTTGCTTTAAACTATTTTTCTCTCCCGATGATGTGTGTTTTAGCTATTTTTATTTCTAGTAGCAGAGCCATGCTCCTTTCACTTTTGTGGCGTTGTGGGTAGCGAGTCTGTCTGCCACGACGGTTGCGGGTTCGATTCCCGCTCGGGCAGATGTTTGTTAAAATTTCTGTCTCGGTCTGGGCGTTTGTCCGTTTGGGTCTCCCCACCGTGCCTCGGAGAGCACGTTTAAGTGTTGGCCCTGGTTGTTATCAATAACATCTGATAATAATCGTTAACTCTTGATAAGTAAATTGCTCTTATCCAATGAGTTACTGGTTCGCCCTCAGGGTTGCGGAGGTCAGACGGCAATCGCTCTGTGTAAAAACTAGTAACCTGTCAAATCCGGATAAGAGTAATAAGCAGACCCTAAGTACATAAAAATACCGGGAATAATGCCAGGATGAAGAAGCATGTAAAAGTTGTTTGAACTAGCTCGCCATCGTACACAGATGTACGAATACGAGTCTTTTTATATTAAACGTCATAAAGACGACGATGTACGGCTGTTAAGACGCAGACTTAATATGGGAAAGTAAAAATAACATCTGACAATGTAAGTATCGATTGACGATGACCGTTGTGGCGTGGTGGTGCCTGCTGTGAGCCGCGACGGTAACGGGTTCGATTCCCCTCAGACCAGATGTCGGTTTTAGTCTGGGCGCTTATCCTTGTGGGTCTCTCCACCGTGCCTCGGAGAGCACGTTAAGCTGTCGGTCCCGCTTGTTATAATAACATCTGATAATATTCGGTAACACTTGATAGGGAATTTTCTCTTGTACAATGAGTTACTGGTTCGCCCTTAGGGTTGTGAAGATCAGATGGATAGCCATTGTGGGGACATGTCGCGCGTTCAATTCCCGCTCGGACCAGATATCTGTTATAAATATCTATCTCGGTCTGTGCGTTTGTCCTTGTGAGTCTCTCTACCGTGCCTGGAAGAGCACGTTAATCTGCCGGTCCCGGTTGTTATCATAACATCTTATAGTAATCGTTAACTCTTGATAGTGAATTTCCCCTAATCCAATGAGTTACTGGTTCACCCCAGGGCATGTGGGGGTCAGATGGTAATCGATCTGTGTAAAAACTAGTAACCTGTCAAATCTGGATAAGAGTACGCAGACCCTGGCCAAAATACCGGGGTGATTGCTAGCAAGAAGAAGAACGTGGGTATAAATAGTTCGTAAAATAATAAAATTGATTGAAGATTAAGTTCCCGCTTGAATCATTAATTTTTATTAATATTAACTAACGTTATATAATTAAATGTGGGTTTTATGACTTAACAATAACCACTTAAACTACTTAAATCCACAACAGCGCGATTTAGAAGACATTTTCTTCCTTGCACAACC
This sequence comes from Hestina assimilis, assembly GCA_023373885.1. Classification (NCBI taxonomy): domain Eukaryota; kingdom Metazoa; phylum Arthropoda; class Insecta; order Lepidoptera; family Nymphalidae; genus Hestina; species Hestina assimilis. Next base: position 11,949,511 of record CM041751.1, on the reverse strand, counting down.
ACTCTGCGGAATCTACTTTCGTCGGCAATCTTACCGAACGGATACGACCTGGGAACCTTCAAGAGAAGAGCGTATTCTTTCCTTAAAGGTCGGCAACACGCCTGCATGCCTTCTGGTGTTGCTGATGTTCATGGGCGGCGGTGATCGCTTAACATCAGGTGAGCCTCCTGCCCCTCTCACATAAAAAAAAACTGAACTTTAAGAAAATTTGCCTAGAAGCTGTCGCGGGCATAGAAGAGGTCATAGTACATACATGAGGTCATAATAATACAAGAGGTAAGAATGAAGAATTTTATTAATAGTAAAATAAAAATTTTTGTTCATTATATTTAAGACAATATACACAGTAACAGGTACATTATGTGACATTTAATATTTAAAGGTCGATCAATATATGAGTTACTAGTTTTTTTATTAGAGTGTCGCTACCGGTACAAGATCATATATCATATTATACATATAAAATGAAGAGTCTTTTGTAATACCAAAAACAAGTTTTCACTGAATACATAGGTACCTATATACGTGTGTACGTATGTAATCATACGATTCCTATTTTTATTAGCAGTAATGTATTTAGGCTCCTAGTAAGATAGTTATATATAGGAGAAACACACAATGACAAGGACAAATACATCCAAACCGGAAAACATTCCTGTACGGTCAATACAAACATATGCTCCGAGCGGGAATTGAACACGCAACATGTTGCGTAAGCGCAACAGGCAGGTTCGCTACCGCTGCGCCAAAACGTCGTCAGATTTGATTAGATCATCACGAACAAAACCCAAATAAAAAAAAAATGTCAAAAATGACTAGAAATGCTAAACATTTGAATGTAGATAGAAATATATTATATTCTTTAGTACTCAATTTTTCATTGGAGCCTGCTTATCATCTTATCCAACCGACAACTTAATTTATGCGTGCCTATTGTTAGCTCATTATAACGTTATGGTAATAATAAAACAAAACAGGCTTAGCAACAGCCGGAAATAGAAGCAAGGACATTTTTTTTAAAATGATGAATGTAACGTTGGCCCTACTGGCCTTGACAGTGTCACCAACTAATAAATTGTGCCTAATATTGACACCACTGGAGAATGAATGTAATAATAATAATAATAATAATAATAATAATATTCCTTATTGTATACATACACACACAGGAAAAAAAACAAGAAAAAGTTTTACACGACTAAAACAGTAATATGCACAATCAGGCGGCCTTATTGCTAAAGAGCAATCTCTGCCAGGCAACCTGAGAGAACAGAGATATTAATAAATAAAGTTTAGGAAGGTAGGTGGTGTACAATAAATAAAATGTAGTATATATTGAAATATAATACCTACCTGAAGTAGCAGTATACGTTTTTTGTGTCATGACGGTTGGAAAACAAGCATATGGCCTGGTCGTAGGAAGGAAAAAATATAAGGGAAAAAGGGAAAGGAACCGAAGGGGTGGAAGATTGGGCCTTCGGCGCTCCCATTCATCGTACGAAATGCAACAGTGCGGTACTGTTGTTGTAACTTTTCGCCGATTTTCTGGGAAAGTGTAGTACTATCCCGATCGCGCCGACCCATTTATGCTGGGACAAACTAACTATACACAAAAGTGCGCTTTTTCAGGTAGTACACATAAACAGTACAGTCCTCTTGTTTTCTTTGCTTGTTTCTTGCGTTTCTTTGATAATAAAGATCTTTACCTTCTTTTTCCTTATCATTCCTCGGGTTAGGAACAAGCTTGTCATACTTCTGGTGATGCAAGCATTAAGAGCCTACAGATACCGCTTACCATTAAATGTGCCCTATGGTATTGCCAAAAATACAATGTACATATCACTAGTATTTTGTTCTGAAGTAGGAGCTAAAGCGTTGCAGTTTTCAGCATTCATGGGCCGGCTCGGGGAAGTATTACAAATAATATCGACATAAATAATCAACAATATTAGTACTGTAGATATTTGATATTTGTAAATACTGAAGGTCTAAACCCTATTACCTTACTTATACTTCTCTTCTTTACCCTTCTTCCCAGATGGTATATATATGCACTTGGAGATTTTTTTTCGTTAATAATGAACAAAGGTTTAATTGTTTTCAGGCAGGCCGTATTTGTCACCTTGTATAAAAAAAAAGAAACTTAAACAACGCGATGTTTCACAAATATATATGATTATTTTTGTACTAAATAACTGAAGTTAAATTTAAATATATTAAGCTCCGATCATCGACCTTTAAAGTAGGCTCGCTACAACTAAATAATAATCTTCTAGTATCAATATCAGTATAGGATTTTTAAAGCATTTTCGATTGATCAACGCTCGCAAGTGTTATGATTGTCTTGACGTATGTATGCGTTAGTCTAAAAAAAAAACAGGTCACGTGTGAGCTATGCGTACTGACTCTAATTGGAGCTCACGATTACCAACGACACTCGTAAATATAACCTGCTATACCTTAACACCGTGAAATATAGTTCATAATTGATTGACAATATATCGAATAAACGGTAGAATTATATTTGTCGTTGTACCTTGTTATATTGTGAAGTTGTTAGCTGTCAATACATACGCCTCTTTATGGTAGCCTGGTATGGCACATATTTGAACATACTGAATTTTTATGGCGACTCAGATAATTGTATAAATAAAGCAGTTTTTATCAGATACAAGCTAAATTTACAGGGTACTTACGTGATAATGTTTATTTAACAAATCTGTTATCTCAAAGAAATTGTAAAAACAACTAACGGTTAATGATTAAAATAAAATAGATCTAAACAAAGGAAATTGTGATTGTAATATACGCCTGAGAAAATAAACATAATGGGTGTATGATAATTACTATAATACGGTATAATATGACTTATTAAGTTCAATTAAATTTCAATGCTAACGAGATAAGATCTTATTTAAAAATATACATCATTAAAATAATTGGTCTATTTAAAAACAAAAACCTCTCGAACTGCCTATAAGACAAATGATTTTTGTAGTCATAGAGCTATGCTCTTCTCAAAACAAATGGGCTGGCTCGATCGAGAGAGCGGCGGAAGCCCAATCTCCCACCCTCTAGGTTCTCTACTCATCCATTGGCTAGGGTTGGCAACACGCATGTGATACTTCAAGTATACTTGATTGCCAACCGTCATAATATTAAAAAGATTTGGATGCGGTGTGTTATTCTATATAATATATGCCCCACATATGGTGACGCTTTTATGGCCAGTAATAATAAATAATAATAATAAACGCTGCACACTCAACGGCCCCCATTAGGATAGTGATATAGTGTCGGGGCTCCGGAAACACATACTGGGACAAGAACAAATACACCCAAACCGGAAAATATGCTTGCTTGGTCACTACAAACATATTATGCTCCGAGCGGGAATCGAGCCCGCGACCTGTGGAGTTTAAGGTAGGTTCGCTACCGCTGCGCCACAACGTCGTCAACAGTACAGTACCAACAAAATAGAAAATTCTATATGCTCGGCAATTTCACGCAATTTATATAAAAATCATCAAAAACACATAAAAATGTACTAGAATTGAGAACTTCTTTTGAAGCGGAATATTACGAAATATTTCGAATGATCTCAAAAATACATAAAATAAAGCCGCCATTATAGATTTATAGTAACTATATAGTTGTTAAGAAATTCAAATAAAACTTTGCTAATTACCGCAGAGGAATTCATATGTGTAGTGTTGAAATTATAAGCTGGTTTTTATAACACTTGAGCTAACACCTTAACGTATCTTATTTTCAAACTTTTCGTAATATTTATATAATAAATTCAATTTATTTTGGCAATAAAGTTGTTTCTCCACCTACTTAGGAGCAGGTGGTTCACCTGATATTTGCTACCTGATATTACCTAATACTTATTTTTATAAACGATGATTTCATTTATATCCTAAATAGCATCCTTTATAGGATATGAATTAAAATATAAAACATATAGGTTACTTCTCCGCTCCTGAAAGTCAGAGCATGATGTCAAATAGTATAGCCCTCAGTAATAAACAGGCATTCTCACGTAAAAATATTTTTTCAAACCAGAATAGTAAAAAATAGTAGGAAGGAAATTAAAATAGTTTTTCAAATTACCTGGTTTCAATTCAAACTATGACACTATATATTATAAAACTATATAATTGTATACTATTCACTATAATAAGAGAAAAAACACTGACTCGCTCTTCAAAAAATTCTGACTTTTGAAATTTTACATGACTCTTATCCACATCACGTAGAATGGAGTTTTACGATAGTTCAAATTTTTCTAAATTATTTATTGTTACTATGGTAACCAAAATTATACTGAATGAAATGATAAAGTGTTATAAGAATTATTTCTAAAAACTAGTCCCAATTATAACCAATATTGAATATCTAAAAATCTATTTCTATTTCTGTATAGAAATAAAACCTTTAAAATTTTAAAGGCGTCGGGATGTGACGACCCCATCGCCCGCTGTTGGGATAACCTCTGTCACAACAGAGATTATTCCACCAGTGCAATCAGTCACACTGGTGGTAGGTCTTTTGTTGCAAGAGGCCGGCTAGGTAGGTACCACCGCAGTGTCCAATATTCTGCCGCCAAATAGTAGTGCTTAGGCACTACTGTGTTCCAGTTTGAAGGGCATTGTACGCTAGTGAAATTACTGGGCGAACGAGATTTAAGAACTAATATCTCGAGGTTGGCAACGCGCGAGTGGCACCTACTAATGGTGCTGCAAGCGCTCATAGGCTGCGACAGCCACTTACCATCATGTGGGCCGTATGCTTGTTTGCCAACTTCTAACATAAAAAAAAAAAAAAAAAAAAAAAAAAAAAAAAAAAAAAAAAACCAATACAAGAAATACAGGATCTATAAAACTGTCTTGTTAGTGTCATTTAATACGACCAAAACTAATGGTCTTAATAAATTTATTGTTCAAATAATATCGACAATCCCATTTGTTGGGAGCTTAAATTAAATGTTTAACACCTGACAAAATGTTACCTCCCAGCAAAACAGAGCACACACACAAACAATAGACAGGTGTTTTATCTTAAAAATAAACGCCAAGCAGTTTCGCAATTGGAAAACGCTCTAATATCGTCTGGTTCTTTTATATATTTTACCAATAATTTAAGTCAATAACAATCAAATAATAGTAAAAATTAATATATATCATCCTCGATCAGCATTCTCTCTGTAGAAAATAGCTATTTTGTATGAAGATGCACACTCATCAATTATTATTTCAGCATTGATTCGAGTTTCGCATTTTTATGTATTTAATGCTTATAAGTTTATCACTCGATATAACTCGATATGGACGCAAATAAGCAATACCATGTCAACCCATAAAATTGAAAAACTGAGTTATATATGCAGAAGTGTAGGTAAATAGCTGAAGAACCTTTTTGTTTTTATTAATTAACATTTTTTGAAGCTTTAAAACTTCTTAAAAGCCATTTTTTCAATCATGCAATTTATGTATTTTTGAAAATTTTGGGTTATATTATATACGAAATATGCAGTTTGTATACTAATTTTTTGTGAAAATAAGTAAAATAACTCACATAAATCTGAAATTGCCAAAAACTTGACCATTACATTAAAAAAATTCATATAAAACAAGTTGTTCAAAATTTTCAAACGCGTTTTTCTCGAAATGACATTCGTGTGAGTTGACATGGTATTGCTTATTTGCGTCCATATATGCTTATAAGTACTAAACAAATAAAACATTAGCTCATTAGATTCTTAGGTGTTGGACGGGATAACCCCATCGCCCGCTGTTGGGATACTCTCTTTCACAGCAGAGATTATTCCACCACTGCAATCAGTCACAGTGGTGGTAGGTCTTTTTTTGTAACAGGCGAGCTGGTTAGGTACTACCGCAGTGTCAAATATTCCACCGCAAAGTAGTAGTGTCATTACTGTGTCTTTGTCATTACTGTGTTCCGGTTTGAAGAGTACTATAGGCTAAGTGAAATTACTGGGCAAGGGAGAATTGAGCGTGAGCGGCATCTACTAATGGTGTTGCAAGTGCTGATAGGCTACGGCAACCGCTTACCATCAGGTGGGACGTATGCTTGCTTGCCAACTTAGTAACATAAAAAACGACAAACAGTTTCGTAATTGGAAAACACTTTAATATCGTTTGGTTCTGTTATATATTTTCCAATAATGAAAGTCGATATCAATCAAATAACACTGTTGCTAATTAGATTGCGAGAGTTAGGTGTGTTTGTTCTAGGAAAATGGCAAGTAATGAAACCATTAACTTAATTTTCAATAGAGATAATATTTAAAAAAAACAATATTTGTTTACTTAGTTCAGTATTCAGTCTCGATGAGTCATGAGTCGATTAGGAAAGTAAAAAAGTGTATGTGGGAGCTTCACGCACGGCTGGAGTTTATTACACCTTAACCTTAAGTGCTAATTTTGGTAAAAAAACATATTAATAAATAAAAAAAATAGCATAAAAATAATAAATTAATAAATATTCTTTGGAGTTAATCTCTTTCGTAACGCTTTTTCTTTTGTTTTACCCTTGAATAAATTTTACTGTTCATATTTTTTGCCTTACATGAAAATCGATTCTTAAGGAGAAAACTACAAAAACAAAGTAGGTATATATATCTGACTGCCAGATATCTTATTATGGACCGTCTATAATCTTTATAATCGTTGCCACATATTTTTTAACACATTTTTATAAGTAGCCTATGTCACAGTTCTAACGACAGCTCGTTTGTTAAAATCAAAGTTGTTTAGTCTACAGAGCGTGCCAAAAATCTGCATACATAGATATACTTAAAAATACAACCCCTCTGAGATAGTCGGGTGAAAAGATATTTCGGTATTATAATTATTATATATGTCTTCTACGGACACAATCGACAATTTACAAAAAGAAAATTAAAAAAAAATACTAAATTGTAGAATATACGTATGCTTTTTTCACTATTGTAAATCCCCGTTTTTTTTGGTATTGTTTCAATACAAAAAGCTTTACAACAACATTGTCATTGTAAGACACGGACAAGACAGATTTCGATTTTTGTTGTTTGTGCGCCTTTGACTGATAAACAAGTCAATTACTTTTGAAAGAATCAGTGAAAACTACTTTTTTTATGAGAAGGGAAAAAGGAAGGAAACAGAGGAGCGGGAGATTTGTGCTTATAGAAGCATGGCTTTTGACACCTCAAAAGAAAATAAAATGCACGTCAAAAACATATAGGTTTCTAGTTTTAATGAGCTCACTTTACATAAACGACACATAGACACATTAGGTCAAGTTGAATGAAAATTCCCAGATCGCTTTCCTTCGGTATCTTTTGTAAAACCTTTTATTTTATCATTGAAAATTCTATTTTATTGCTGAAAAGTAAGGTTGTATTTTCGGTGTCAGCATTTAACTCAACATTCTTACCGGCTCAGCCTTAGCTGACAGTCGTTTGCTGGTTTTAATAGGGATTTTATCTTGATACGTCTCGACTACTTTGCTATTAGTTTTCTGCTTTTATATATCGAGAGATATTTGGTTCTTACGATGCCTTTTCAGGAGGCATCATAAGAACCAAATATCTCATAGTTGTATTTTTAAGATACCTAGCCTCTAAAGGCTATACCAGGCTATGGAATCAGTGAATTAATATAATATTCAATCAGTAGTTACGGAAATCAAAATTTCATGAAAAAATCATGAAAATATCATAGAAGCTTTAAAATCAGTGAATGAAAAACTTGCTTCTGTAAAAATGTTGATTGTCGATTGGTAACGACAATTGTTGTTCTTGAAAAGGGTTCTTGAAAATTATTTTATGTTTTAAAACTGTTAAAGATCCAATGTATCATCTATAAACATTTTAATTGTATCAATTGTGTTTTTTTTTCTGGCAGTAGTCTCACCTAATAATAAGTTATTACCACTCTTGCACATTTGCAACATCAGAGGCCCTCATGTGCGTTGCCGTCCATTAGAATATAAGTGGTTATACGCTGGCTAATCTCGAAACGAGGCTGACGAGCAGTCAATTCATGATTACTTCACCAATGTACGGCGGTAATTAACCAGGGGGGCCTTTTAAGCCCTTCCACCAGCAAAATGTGTACATTTTAGTAATAGGGAATGAATTAAATGTACTGAACATTAAAGATATTAAAAAAATTTTTGGTAAATCTGTTAAGCCCTATCCCAACACTTATAGATTTCTTTATTTGTAAAGAAAAATAAGCTTATAATAATTGACAACAGATATATTATTTTATTTAATTACTACATTACGTACATACGTTCAAATTTTATGTAATATTAAAAAAAAGAAATCAAAAATAAATAAACTAAATTGAACGCTTCCAGTGGCACTTGACGAAAATGTGCGGTGTCCACTTTTTAATCGGATTTCAATAAGCGGGTTCCTAAAGTTTGAAACAACGTTTCGACGGAGCTCTGTTAAAAGTTTTTAATTCAAAATGGAGACACATAATAAGTTGGAATATAATTAAATTAAGATTTATAATGTTTTTTACGATTTTGGGATCATTATACAAATTTTGTTGGCCTTACTGACCTTGACAGCATCACTGGGTGGAGGTGGCCAATACTGAGACCTGTCTTAGGAAAAGAGACGGCCTGTGCGGAGGCTTAAAGTTGATTACCTCCATGGGCTGAACGGCTATACACATCCAACAGGTACTATTGCCTAGAAATAAAAAAAATATTTTTAACGGGTCGTCTGACATAACGACTCGGCATATTGACGTGAATACATTGCAACAAGACGCCTGTAGTACAGAACCTGTGCTCCAATTTCGTATATATTGCCGGCTAGGTAGGTCAGATATTTCACCAAAAACCAGTAGTGTTTTTGGCATTACTGGATTTTGGATTGAAGGAAACGCTAGTGAAATAACCAGGCAAAGAAGATTTAAGAACCAATATCTCAAGGTTGATAACGCTTGAGTGACATCTACAAAATATGGTACAAATTATACTGCAACTTTGCAAGTCACAAGCTACAAAAACCGCTTGACAACTTAATACCATTAAAAAAATAATTGAATGACAAATTCTACGATACGAATACGAGCAAACCCACGTCCAAAAGATAGTTTCTTATAATGTAATTGCTATAATAAAATCTGGTATTGCTTAAATTGTTTTTTTTAAAATATAAATTACGGGATTTACGATTGGTGTCGATAAAGCATTATTTTAGTAAGAAAAAGTTGTACAAATTATTTCTTAGTCGATTTATAGAAACAATGTTTTGGCAATCGATCGAAGCTCGTAAATTATAGTGGCAATAAAACTATAAAATTAAATTATATAAAGTAGGAGGTTGATGGAAATACGTGTACTATAATAATAGTACATATATTGGTGGTTTTCATATATTTAGAAAGTCTATTATCAGACCAAAGGGTTTTTATAGAGGATAATAAGTTCTAAATCGGTTGACCATATTTTAATGGTCAGTTGATACTCCACATGAAATGAGTTGCTGCTAGAGAGGTCAAAGGATGATATATGTAGAACGCTTCCGTGTGGTTGCCCTGTCCACGCCGATAGTCAGGTGCATTAATTGATTGATAAGCGATCTGTAGGTTGAGCGACTTCAGATGCGGCCAGACAAATTAACAACAGCCGGGTTTATCTCTTTACTTAACCTTTCAAACTACGGACGTATCAGCTATAATAATTAGTAAATACCGACCGATTTTTACTCGATTTTTTTTTTGGTAAATCATGTTTTTTTGGATATTATTTAGATAGGAATTACATAATGATGAAATATGAATAATATTTTTTATTATTTGATCAAATAAAGGAAAAAAATAATCGGTCTGGAGACATCTGAACTTGAACCGGACTTTTCTTTGCCTGAAAACAAGGATTTAACGAAGTTTTCCAAAAATGAATCCCAGCTAGATCGATTTATGGACCCCGAAACCCCCTGCATATTAAATTTTACGAAAATCGTTGTAGTCGTTTCTAAAATTAAGATTATATGTTATATATATACTTACATGTTTATACGCGAATTGCTCGTTTAAAGATATCAGATTACCATTATTCATTAATATTACCTATCCATAGGTAATGGCACAATGGTAATAAATTAGCGGCGGACTCGCGTGTTTCATTTCTCTCTGGACCCGATGCTTTAAGTCAAAGCGAACAAAGTCGCGAGTAACTCTGAAGTCTCTTTTAAAACATACATTACTATGTTTAGTTATGCACGTGCCATATTCAAGGTCAGACTCGTAAAGTTTTTAGTTAAAAAGGCACTACTTATGTTAATAGCACTTAAAATTTCTAGAACGTTAGTGCTCGTTTTTTACCAATTACCTTAATCGATCCCTACGTATAGTTTAGCTTAATGGTGTCCTTTTAAAACCAACTTCTACTTGAATTCATTATCAATTTTTTATGTCACTAAGTCGGCAGGCAAGCATACGACCCACCTGATGGTTGTTGTAGCCTATGAGCGCTTGTAGCATCATACATTTGTCTCTTAAGCGCTGCCAACCTAGAAATATTAGTACCTACCTAGCCGGCCTCTTGTAATAAAAGGCCTATCACTAGTAAAATATAACATAATAATTATGTTGTTTTACATAAGACTCTGTGAGTCGGAAAAAATCTGATATATAAATAAGAATGTTATGTGGAAAAAGTATTTTGTCGTATAATCGTCTCCAGGGTCTCCAGGGTCATCTATATGTGTGACGTTTATAAAGTGGGAGCTGGTACGCTGATGAGGGTAGTCAGTTGCATAGACGTCTCGTCAGTTGTAAACTGTCACCCGATATAGGCAGACGAGAAAATATAAATAAATGTTACTCTTATTATACCAATGTCCCTAATTAGTTTACCACCACTGTATATAATATAAACATTTAAATAGAGTTAAATAAAATAAAAACTAGGGTCCGACCGAACCTTTTTTTCAGCCGAAACCGAAACCGAAACCGAACTTTCGGCCACCCTTTCAGTTTCAACCGAAACCGAAACTGCTTAAAAAATATTTAAAAATTCCTGAATTCGAAGAAGAAAAATTCGAAGTTTTTAACATTTATTTGCATGTATGCATTCATGTAGTCAACTAATTAGGGACGGAAAATAATTTGGTTAAATATTTTAAAAGTTTAATTTTATGAGTAACAAACAGTATTGTTATAAAGTATATTGTTCAATAGTGTGTACTTTTTCGAAGCTAAGAATATTTTATGGTGGTTTATTTAAAAATAAATCTCTTGCATCGAAATTGTTCATTTACTGGCTGACCATCTAATTAGGGACAGCAATAGTTAATGTTTTTTAGATTTTTTAAAAATAAACCTGAAATACAAAGTCGGAAAGCCTTTGTATTTTTATTTGGCGTCATTCTTTAGTTTATATTTTTGATTTCTAAAATTAATATCACAATTTATTACTTAAATATGGGTCACTTATTTATGTTGTGAAACGACCAAGCGAAAACAATTTTATCTCAACGTAAATGGCCATACCGTAACGCTGTGCAATATTTTGAAACCTATAAAACTACTGAAACTGTATACCTACAAAGAAATTTAGATCGCAGACTGGTAATAGCTTTTAAAAGCTCCTTCTGGGCTCTGTAATTATTAAAAGAGAAATATTTGGACTAGAACTTAATGGCGAAGTTACATGGGCGCTTTAACAAGAAAATTATCCAAAATATACTTCACTGTTTATTAAATGTTTTCTTCGGTGAACTACTATCAGTTTTAGATTGGCCTGCCAATAGCCTAGACATGAATTCTTTGGAGCATTTGTGGTACAACAAACTGGAAATTTAAACCAACTCTAGTAGTACCAAGAAAAACTTCACTAACGAAACGTGTCTTTATTTGATCGAGTCGATGCCGCGCCGATATCGATATTGCTATAGCTAATAATCGCAATCACATTTAATGTTATTTTTTTAAAAGAAAATGTTGCTTTTTAGATGAATTTAATAATAAATGTACATTTTTTCTTCCATTACTGTGTTTATTATTTCTAATGTTTTCTTAAGTGTCCCTAATTACTTGTCCAGATTTTGTTATATTAGCACGTAGGAGAAGTAAAGTTGAATTTTTAATTACAATCCATTACAATAATTAATAATTATATTAAGAAAACATTGGTTAAATGTTCAAGATCAGATCAACATTAAAAAAAGTAATGAAGACTTCATGTAAAATTAAATTACGGAAAATATAAATAAATGTTACTCTTATTATACCAATGCCCCTAATTAGTTGACCACCACTGTATATAATATAGACAGTTAAATAGAGTTAAATAAAATAAAAAGTTGGCTGCGAAGTTTACCGAACAACGAACGAAAACTCACGAACACTCGAGTTTCGGCGAGGCCGAAAGTTTCGGCTATATTTTGGCCGAAACCGGAACTAAGGCCGAAACTAGATTTTTTGGACGAAAATGGCCGAAACCGAAACCGAAACCGAAATTTCGGTCGGTCACTAATTTTAACATTAGTTCCGATTTCTTGAAATTCTTGCAGTAACATATGTAAGTCGCGCCCGGTGGAAAAGTGAACTTTCACAGAATATCGCCGTGGGATAACAGTATTTGTATTTTTTACTGCGTTTTATTAGGTGAGTCAGAGAGCTGTAGGTACGAATTCCCACCTGTCCCGTTTTTCCTCTTCCTCCTCTCATCTTTGGGTTGACACAAAAGTTGGGTGAACTTTTGTGTCGACCCAAGTCGTGTAGTGTTATTACCATATTTATTAAAGTTGGAAAATTATTTATCGTTACAGAAATCGTTATAGAAATAATATATGAACGAAGCCCGATAAAGCACCTATTTAGAAACAGTTTATGTATAAGTAACTATGATAAATTACTATAATCTTCGCATTTATTATTCAAAAACCCATCTATTCCATTATAGCTCGTAATACTATTTTGATGATTTGTATTTTAGTAAGAATTTATAGGATTCCAGTTTTTTAAATATGTTAAAATATATATGAGATTATTTATAGATTGAGCAAGTAATTTTGGTAAATCATCTAAAAAATATGCCTCGTATATCACGAAAGTTTTTAATAGTATTTGTAACTTTGGTAAAGTAGTCTACAAAATAAATATGAAATCGGCGTGTCGGTCGCCTATAAAGGTCTTTGTACAATAAAGCCGCTGACAGACGGCTGACAGTCTGACGGGTGGAGAGCGGAGGAACAGGTTCCGTTGCCCCCCTTTTGGGACGGAGCCCTAATAAATTCTTGTCCAATTGTCACTTTTTCCATGACCAAGTTGGAAACATACAGCCATCCTGATGATAGGTAGGTAGTTTTTAAATCTCCTTTATACAGTAACTTCACTTGCTACAGTGTCATCCAAACCGAAGCACAGTAATACCGCTGCGGTGGTATCTACTTAGCCGGCCTCTTGCAATAGAAGGCCTACCAGGCTACCAGTAATACACGTAGGAGTAAATGCTGAATTTGATTGTAAAACTTATTTAAATAAAATAAATTTTGTCTTAATTTGATATAACGGCACCGTGAATATCTGTCTGTAACAGCTATATTTCATTACGTTTAATTTTAAAGTATAATAGCTAAAAGCATTTATTAAATATAAATTTTGATATTGAAGTCATAAATTGTAGTTATTAACAAATTTATTATCAATTCTATTGTTTTATTTTATTTTATAACTAGCTTTATCCGTCGCTTTGCTTGCGTGAATAACGCTTTTTAATAAGGCACCTTTATAATTTATCGTAATAGAAACAAATGGTTTAGATACAAATTTTCATCACCTATTTCACGCTCTTAAGGTTTTTCGTGACAAATTCATCAAAATCGGTTTATCGAGTTAGGCGTGAAGATATAAGTAACAGTATTATTTCACGTTTATAAAATTGGTCTAAATATACTGTTATTTAGACAAATTTTGTTCTTGTCCATGTGTATGTTTTCGGACCCCCGACTCAGGATATACCTATCCTAATGGGGGCCGTTGAGTGGCCCACTAGACGGTAAGTGGGTGCCGTAGCCTATGAGCGCTTGCAGCACCATTAGTAGGTGCCAATCACGCGTTGCCAACCTCGAGATATTAGTTCTTAAATCTCCTCTGCCCAGTAATTTCACTAGCGTACAGTGCCCTTCAAACCGGAACACAGTAATGCCTACGCACTACTATTTGGCGGCAGAATGTTGACACGGAGGTAGTATCTACCTAGCTGGCCTCTTGCAACAGATGACCTACCACCACTGTAATACCACAACTGTGTAGCGTTTAATAATTCATTAATCTGGATTCTATTCATCTATATCAAAATTCATGTTCTGTAGCTCGTTTTTTGTCAATCCTACAGTAATCTATAATTTTTTCCGGGACAAAAAGTATTGTGTTAATCCAGGCAACAATCTACTTCCTATCAAACATCAAAGCATAGAATCTTTCACATTTATAATATGAATAAGAGGATTAATAGAATTTCCTTTGATTCTCATTATTATGTTAAATTAATTCTATTCTTAGGAGATTCTGACATACAAATTAGTGAAGTAAATCAATCGAAGGAAAAGCCTTAAGGAAAAAAGTTCTTGTTAAATTAGAGGCAAGCGTATTGATCGGTCCCTTTTCCTTTTTGTTGGATGTTCCTTTGATTTTCTATGTCAATATCATTACGAAGTTTCTTACGATATGTGAGGAATATATATTTGGTTAAAGCTCACGATATAAATAATTTATTATTATATGTATAATTGATAAAAATGAAAATTGTATTTAACTTCCTAGTAGAGTGGTTGCGACATTACCAAACATAATAATAAATAAACGCTACACACTCAACGGCCCCATTAGGATAGTTATATATTATACACTAGCGGCCCGCTCCGGCTTCGCACGGGTATAAAATATATAGCCTATGTCATTTACTGAAAAAATGATTAAAATCCACTAGTTTTGATTTATTCATTACTGCCCGTGGTCCGCACGCGTTAAATGTAATTATTTACGACATCACGTTAGAAACCTCAAAAATAACAGTATTTCTCCACTATTTAATGGATGTTATTGTACATATAAACCTTCCTCTTTAATCACTCTATCTACTAAAAAAACCGCATCAAAATCCGTTGCGTAGTTTTAAAGATTTAAGCATACATAGGGATATAGGGACAGAGAAAGCGGCTTTGTTTTATATTATGTAGTGATATATTTTTTTTTTATGTGGCAAACGGACAGGAGGCTCACCTGATGTTAAGAGATCACTGCCGCCCATGAACATCTGCAACACCAGAAGGCATGCAGGCGCGTTGCCAACCTTTTAGGAAAGAATACGCTCTTCTCTTGAAGGTTCCCAAGTCGTATCGGTTCGGAAAGACCGCCGGCAGAAGTTGATTCCACAGAGTGGTTGTGCGAGGAAGGAAATGTCTTCTAAATATAAGTTATATCCTGTGTCGAGTGTCCGGGAACATTCACCATGACAAGGACAAACACACCCAGACGGGAAAACATGTCTGTGTGATCAATACATCTGCTCCGAGAGGGATCGAACCTGCGACCTGTGGCGCTTATGGCAAGTTCGCTACCGCTACGCCACAACGTCGTCGCCAACATCTCATTGATTCTTAGTCTGTTACTAAAGTAAAGCCTGTTTATGTCCCACTGCTGGGCAAAGACTTCTTTTCCTGTTAAGAAGGATTAGGAAATTAATTCACCACGCTGCTCCACTGCTGATTGGCGGATATACTCACAATTTCTACCAAAACGTGCAGGTTTCCTCAGAATGCTTTCCTTCTCCGTTAAGAATTCGACGTATTCGAAACAATAACTAAGC
Organism: Hestina assimilis; assembly: GCA_023373885.1. Taxonomy (NCBI): domain Eukaryota; kingdom Metazoa; phylum Arthropoda; class Insecta; order Lepidoptera; family Nymphalidae; genus Hestina; species Hestina assimilis. Next base: position 11,933,665 of record CM041751.1, on the reverse strand, counting down.
CCTTGAAAATTCAGAGGTGTGTCAGGTGTGTGTCAAATCCAGTGTGAGTGGTTGTCATTATTTTTTATGTTGTTTTTCGGAATTCGGATACAGGATATAACGCATGCATGCATACGGTGAAATAAATCTAATGCTACTTTACGTAGAACGCATTAGGATGGTTACTGCTACTTAACGTAGAACGTGGAACGCATTAGAACGCATGAGTTATTTAACATAGAACGCATTACAACGGCTAGTGCTATTTCTCGTTGTGTCTATGAAACAGTTATTTAAATAAGGAATTTTTTGTTCTTTTTAACAAACCCCGCATTAGGACCTGGAGTCATCACCTTGTTCGATCATCCCATCCCATGGAAAGATAAAACCAAATATCTAAGCGTCATACTCGACAACAGACTTACCTTTGAAGCTCATATCCGCAAGGCACGCGATAAAGCAGCGTTCGTTTTGGGAAGATTGTATGCGATGTTGGGCAGGCGGAGTAAACTGTCCCTTAGAAATAAGGTGACATTATACAAAGTTTCCCGCCCGGTGACGCTGTCAAGGCCAGTAGGGCCAACAGCAATACACATTCCGAGAAAAAAAAAAGGAATTTTTACATATAAACTTTTTTGGTACGCTTGACCTTTTTTTTTAAACAAAGAGTAAAATTACATTCGGATACGCTATAAATCTTTTAATGAGTAATCATTTAAATGGATTTTTGATTGCTTCTATTATCACAAGCTATTAACGTTTCAAATTCACATTAAAATTTATTGCTTTAAGCATTACGTAATCGGCTTTGTAATATTACAATTTCTTAGAGACAATTAATAAAAACTACCATCAAGGTGTTAACATATATACAATTTCATTAAAACATATTCCAGTATGGGTAATACATATCATCATCGGTCTGATACTATCAGTGTTGTATTTAGGTTCATTATTACTACTGACTGCTGAGGTTATTTTCCGTCATAATTTAAAACGTCAATACGTGAAAACGTATTTGAGTTTTGATGATTTATTACTTTCTGATGGTGCTCAAGCACAGGCACTGAAACGGGTTAACTGACGGATGATAAGCATTCTCTTTTAGACGTTATTATTATTTTTTTTTTTATGTTAGAAGTTGGCAAACAAGCATACGGCCCACTCGATGGCAAGCGGCTGCCGCAGCCTATGAGCGCTTGCAGCACCATTAGTAGGTGCCACTCGCGCGTTGCCAACCTCGAGATATTAGTTCTTAAATCTCGTTCGCCCAGTAATTTCACCAGCGTACAGTGCCCTTCAAACCGGAACACAGTAGTGCCTAAGCACTACGTTATTCTTAATAATAGGAATAAATAAAATTATAAAATAGTATCAAATAGATATAATTTATCTGAAAATGAACATTATGCTTAGTGTTTATAATATAAATGTAAATAACCTATACAAATAAATAAAATTGAAGTGTCTGTTTGTAATACCAAATAAACTGCTTTTCTCTAAATACATATAAACAGAATATGTGGTACTAATATTAAAAACATGGAATTTTTGCCTGCCTGTCTGTCTGTTTGTTCCGGATAATCTCTGAAACGGCTGGACCGACACTCACTATCAATTACTTTTGTTATAAGGAGTAGCTTAGGTTACTTTTATTTATAATAATAATTGGGAATCCGTGCAATAAAGAAAAATCGGTAAACAACGCGAGCGCCACCGCGGGCGTAGCTAGTTATAAATCTAAATGTATCAAATTATTCATAATATTCTAATATAATTTATATTAAAAAATGTTCTTAATCTGGAAACGTCCTAGATAGATTATAGTGATTACTGTAATTCAGGATCGTTTAATGTTAATGAGCCATGAGAGGGATGAATGCGGGGTTAAAACGTGAAGAGAAAACTTCGGACCCCTTTTTAGGGTTCCGTACCTAAAAGGTGCCAACGTCATTAAGCCTACGCCATCCGTCGGTCCATTTGTCAGCGTAATAATGAACGATACACACTCAACGGCACCCGAAATCATATACAAAGACAAGGACAAACACACCCAGACCGGAACACATGCCTGACGGTCAATACAAATATTATAATACTCCGAGCGGGAATCGAACCCGCGACCTGTGGCGCTTAAGGCAGGTTCACTACCGCTGCGTGTATGTTTCCGGACCCCTGACACAGGATATAAATATCCAAATGGGGACCGTTCATATATATATTATATTGAATTTATCATACAGTAGGGCTAAATTATTTTATAAAACTGACTAACAAAATTTATGAAACCTAGGAATCGTAAACAATTATTAAATTTGTCAAACTTTACTAGGAATCAATGTAATTCATAGGCATTGTGAGCAATTACTAAGTTTTACTAGGAAATTTATATTATTAGCTTTTCCCCATCCACTTTGTGGATTACAACCATCATATTTTAATATGTTCAGAAGTAGTTATATATAATACTAGCGGCCCGCTCCGGCTTCGGACGGGTATAAAATCTATAGCCTATATCATTCACTGAAAAAATGATTACAATCGATCCAGTAATTTTGATTTATTCATTACTGCCCGTGGCCCGCACGCGTTAAATGTAATTATTTACGACATCACACTAGAAACCTCAATTTTTTTTTTTTCTCCACTATTTAAAGGATGTTATATATATGTATAATACATATAAACTTTCCTCTTCAATCACTGTATCTATTAAAAACCGTATCAAAATCCGTTGCGTAGTTTTAAAGATTTAAGCATACATAGGGACAGAGAAAGCGACTTTGTTTTATACTATGTAGTGATATCATTTAAATATTGTTATTATCATCACTACATAGTATAAAACAAAGTCGCTTTCTCTGTCCATATGTATGCTTAAATCTTTATATTATATATATATTCGCATTACCGTATTTTATTTTTTATTTATGTGGGTACATTATAACTTACACGGTAAGTTAGAACTATAATAACTATAACAAGAGATTTTGTAGCAACATACATAAGTTATAACTTGGCTAGTAAGTGTAGTATTTATGATTCCTAACTAAGTAAATATATTTTTTAGGGTTTCGTATCTCTACATGAAAAAACAGTATCCAAGAGCCTATTCTTTCCTTAAAGGTCGGTAACGCACCTGCATGTTCTCTGGTGCTCAAAATGTTCATGGGCGGTGATCGCTTAACACCAGGTGAGCCTCTTGTTTATTCCCTTTTGCATAAAAAAATCACTCGCTTGCCTGTCACACCTAATTTTCTCCATTTACTGATGAAATGTTGTATACATGTGTATTTCTTTTACCGAAATGTAAATAAATAAATTTTTACTATGGGTATTTTTAGGAAGCTAATTATAAAAGTTAATAAATACAATCTTTATGTGACGTAATTAAAGGGCTGATTATAAAGGTATAAAATATCTTTGTTCTTGTGCGGGTTAAAGGAAGTGATATGAGAAAGGAATAAATTTACATAATTAGAATGTTTGGCAAAACTCTCGCTACGGAAGCTAAATCCGCATACATAATAACGTGCTGATACATATTAATAACTCATCATAGAAATTATCTAGGGTAAATTTACAATATCATTTAGCAGCGGCGAACTAGAATAAATACGTATTACGTACGTTCGTTTTCGTGTCATCGGTCGTGATTTCGATTTCCGCTCGGGGTTTGTGTTTGTATTCATCTTGCAGACATCCGTTTCGGTCTAGGCGTTTGTCCTTGTGAGTCACCCCACCATGCCTTGGAGTGCACGTTAAGCTGTCGGTCCCGATTGTTGTCATAACATTTAGTAATAATCGTTCTTGAAAGATAATTTCCTCTTAATGAGTTGTTAAGGGCGGGAATACTGGTTTCTCCTTAGGTTGCGGAGGTGAGTTGGCAATCACAGTTTGTAAAGTTCAGATAAAAGTAGTAAGCAGTGGGGGTATCGGGAATAATACTAACAAGAAGAAGACGTACGTACGTTTTAAAAATCATGCCATTTATTAAAGTAACATATAAATATATTCGCAATGAAAACACTAAGTTTCTATAAAAACAGTTACTGAAATCGTACCAGCTTTCTTGTGAGCGGTCTGAAAAAAGGCTTTTTATGTGAGAGAAGGCAGGAGGCTTAGCTGCTGCTAGGCGATCACCGCCGCCCATGAACATTCGCAACACCAGAGGGCATCCACGTGCATTGCCGACCTTTAAGAAAGGAATAGGCTCTTCTCTTGAAGGTTGTCAGGTCGTATCGGTTCGGAAAGACCACGGGCGGAAGTTGGTTTCATAAAGTGTTTGTGAATGTGAATTTAGAGTTTTGTTGCGATGTCCGATGGTGAAATTCCACCGGCGGGATCAATCCAAACAACTCCTCAGAACAAGCTTTTAAATAAATTGTTAATATAAATTTGTATCAGCGGTAATGAAAAACGAGTTCATAAATAATTATATGGATAATAAATAAATAAACGCTACACATTCAACACAATGTTAAAACTATTTGTTATGTTGTATACACACAGGATATTACAATCCTAATGGGGGCCGTTGAGTGTGCAACGTTTATTTACGTTTATAATATGTCAATTGAAATTTTTACTAATTCACTGGTGGTAGGTCTTTTGTTGCAAGAGGCCGGCTAGGTAGGTACCACCGCAGTGTCCAATATTCTGCCGCCAAATAGTAGTGCTTAGGCACTACTGTGTTCCGGTTTGAAGGGCACTGTACGCTAGTGAAATTACTGGGCGAACGAGATTTAAGAACTAATATCTCGAGGTTGGCAACGCGTGAGTGGCACCTACTAATGGTGCTGCAAGCGCTCATAGGCTGCGGCAGCCACTTACCATCAGGTGGGCCGTATGCTTGTTTGCCAACTACTAACATAAAAAAAAAAAAAAAAAAAAAAAAATGTTTTGTTGATATGGCCGGAACTATAATTTATAGGTTTTTGTCATATTTCTCCACAATATGTGATATATTAACGATAAATACAACGCGTAAATAATGATATTCAATGTACGAAATGTTTAGAGATTATTTATATTTTGATGTGAAAATGTTATTTCCCGTGAGTGTTGAATGTTGACATTTAACATAACATCATGTGTTAATATTTTGTATGAAAACATTGAAATTGATAATATGTTCCATAATATGTATAAGTAGTAAAGCCATGCTCCTCCAAGCACAAAAGGGCCGGCTCGACCGGGGAAGTACTACCCTCTCACAGAAAGTCGGCGTATAGGAACAGAATCAGTAGGTTTCGTTTCGAACGATGAGTGAGAGCGCCGGAGGCCCAATCTCCCACTCCCTCTGTTCCCTGGGTTGGCAACGCGTATGTGATACTTCATGTATCGCAAGCATTCAAAAGTTGTGGTGACTGCTTACCATCAGGGAGACTGTATGCATCCTTGCCAACCGTCATTTTTTTTAATTACTGGGCAAAGGATATTTAAGGACCTCGAGGCTGGCAACGCGTGAGTGAAATCAATGTATGTTGTTGCAACAGCTCATAGGCAACGACAACCGCTTACCATCAGGTAGGTCGAGGCCAACTTAGTAAAATAAAAAATAGGATCATATTCATTGACAATTAATAGATAATTTAAGATTTAACGTATTTCTTATCATGCCATTTAATAAATGAAGCGACTCGACATCACATCGGATACCTTGTTCGCAGAAACAAGAACGGAACGATGAAACTTTGTTCTGATTAATGATTCTTGTTCTGAATTTTAATGAGACAAATGACAGTCGCATTATTTATCCATAATGACAATATCAAATACAAAATTTAGTTGCATTTTGAACTTTATACATTGCGCATAAAAGTTATTGTCCAATGGAATTTAATACTAGAATCTATTCAGTAAAGATCACTGTTATCATTTTCGCTGCAGAGATTTTAAAATAAAATGTTTCGTTCGAGTTTTTCTCTTGAGTTTTATGACAAAATAAATGCTAAAATTCCCTCCTACTCCCCGGGGCTTGGAATGAATTTATATTCCACAAAGTTTCTTTTGTAAAAGTATTTTTACTCTTTCATGGAATGAATATTCTTATTAGTAACAGCTTCTTATATTAAAATTAATATATCTAATATGAAGTCATAAGATTTTAGTATTAAAAACGTATTTTACCGGCGTCGGGACGTGACGATCCCATCGCCCGCTGTTGGGATAACCTCCGTCACAGCAAAGATTATTCCACTAGTGCAATCAGTCATATTGGTACCACCAATAGGTCTAGGTCTGAAATTACTGGGTAAAGGAGAATTAAGAACTAATATCTAGAGGTTGGCAACGCGTGAGTGGCACCTACTTAAGGTGCTGCAAGCGCTCATAGGCTACGGCAACCGCTTACCATCAGGTGGGCCGTATGCTTGCTTGCCAACTTGTAAACATAAAAAAAAATTAAAAGGAATAAAATGGAAAAAAAAAACGTCGTGAATATACTATTTTATTTAAAGGAAAATTCCAAGAGTATTTTGTACATACTTATGAGGTCAAAAATATACTTCAAAGGTGACGCAATAACAAATAAAGATGTGAATTTTCGCATTGCACTAAAATGTCTAAAGTTTTGGCTCGTATAAATAACTGACATACATATGGGCGTTCACAAACATACGACGTTGATGTAGTTAATGAGATTTATGTATTATTTTATTTTATTAGAAATCTTTAACCAAAATGTAAAAAGTATCCTATGAGTTAATACATGTAACAAACTAACTGTGTCCTAAGTTTTATCTAAGGCTTCCACCGTTCCTGCGCGATTGGCTCAAACATCAAATAATACAAACGTTAAAATTCATAATATTAGTAGGTTTTATTAAATTTTAACAAAATCGGAGTCGGACATTTGTGTTTTTCCAGGCTATTAGCTTAGTTTTACTTACATCTGATTTGACAACTCACGGTAATGGCTCTGCCGTTGCGTTGCCTATTATTACTGGCTGTAACACCAGTAATAATAGGCAATGGTCAATACTTACCATCAGATGCGCCGTACCATCTACCAGTTATAATTTTTGTGCTATAATTAATATTCCAATATAATATAATTTTATTGTGATTATATTTTAACTAATCATTTCTTTATGATGTTTTTAAAAAAAATTGGGAAATTAATTTTTATTATGTGTAAGACATTTAGGCGTATGTCTACGGTTGCCCTAACTTACCTAATAAAAATTTCTTTGTTTTTACTGGCAAATGCTCAAACGCTGACGGCAACATTGCTTCCGATTCTATTTCGATATTATCTTAAGGAACGCATTGATATTTTATTCTGTTTGCCATAACTTGCTGCTTTAAGCTGCCATTTCGTCATCTTGATAGAATTAAATTGTGAATTTTCGTCATCAGTTTTCCAATACATTTTACATCATCAAATTGTTTTGGTTTTATATTAAAATATCATATTTCTAGAAAAAACTTAAATTTTGTAATTTGCTGTCGTTGGTCACGTTTTTTAAAACACTACACACTTTCAAAATATTATCATCACTGATTATTTACAGTTTGTTTTCTATCTGACCTCTTTTTGGGGCTTTAATGAAATCGTTCCTTAAACGTTTATATATACAAAAGCCGCTGTATTTTTTTTGTTTTATTTCGGTATTTCATTTTATTTAAAGTGCGCTTGAGCGTGTTTCGAAGAGATATCGATTTAAAGACATTTGTAATAAGCAAACAACAATGGATGTGCCTAATAACGAGAGAATAAGACTTTTATTATAATTATATAAAAATAATACTTTTTATTTAACTTCGTAATAATCGTCCTAACATGTTCTCACCAGTGTTACCACCAGGCCTAGTAAAATAAAATTTACTCATTAGATCTAAAAAATGGTGGAAAATAAAAAAAAATCTGTCATATTGTTTTTTCGTTTCGTTTGTTGCTCAAATCAAATCTTTCGTTTTTATATTTATATAGAGTACGAAACTGTGGCTCCTTGAATATATTCGTTTTAATAAAAGGCGAGTGCTTAACCAAACGGTAGTAGTAATCCCGCGATGGATCACCATCAGTTGGCGGGCATACAGGTCTTAGAATTTCTTCTATGAATTTTGCAGGTGTCCTCACGATGTTTTTCAACCTTTCAAGCACCATGTAGAACAACTTAATTTACTAAAAATAAATATGAGTCACAACTTACCTTAGAGAATTTTGAATGAGAAAGAAAAAGAAATATAATAGGTCAGCATTAGTGGAAAAGTACTAGGGTTGTAACAATACAATGATAACAGACCGCAGCTGAATGCTTACGAGATTTTTCTAATAAAATATTTTTGGTTAATTGCCGTTAAATAGTTTGACGTAATATTATTTTCTTAATACGCTATAGTTTTTTTGAAAATATATTTTAAACATTTCCCTTTAACATTTCTATAAAATATGATTAAAAGTAATAAGTAACTTTTAAAAACTTTCGGAAACACGAAATTAAAAGCGAAAAAAGGGTACTGCTCGCGGCTATCCTTTGAGCATTGTTTTACAAATTTTCTAGAAATCGTAAGAGAGTTAAAAAGTAATTTTTATTGCGATGAAAAGACAATAATGAACCTACGCACAGAAATCACTGCGAAGAGACTTGTCAATACTGTGAGTTCGCTTGCTTGACAATTATTGTAAAAAAAAAACCGGCAAAGTGCGTGTCGGGCTGGTAAGGGGTTCTGTACGACTGTAAATGAAAAATATCAAGTTTACGAACGTAGGTTAATTTCAAAATTAATAGAGATTTTGAAATTAAGTAAAATTTAAAAATGCTGTGAGAATTTCAACTCTCTACTTTTTACAGTTCGTAAGATGTGGGCTCCTCATGACAGAGAGATGGACAGCAGAGGCTTAGTATTAGCGTTCCTTTAGCATCGTTATAGTACGAAAGCATAATAAATGAAGGCCCGCCTTTACTATCAATAGTATCACATTTACAAAAGGAAATGATGGAGGTGGAAAGGGAAATGATGGAGGTGGAAAAAGAAGAGGGCATAAGGGGGAAGGGAACTTGGATCTCAAGCTCACACTAATGGAAACTGCAATGGTACCAACGAAATGATATTCTAGAATCGAGCAGCCTCTTCTAAGGTGAAAAAAGAATGCGCTTTTACTGAAGAAAATAAGGTCATACATTCATTCTGTTGGCGAATGATGCACTATAAAGTAACGAATTCTATTATATTAATTATTAATAATAATTAATTATAAATGCAACGCACTCAACGGCCACCAGGATAGTGATATCCTGTGTCGAGTGTCACACAACGACGAGGACCAGCACATCCAGGAACACATGCCTGTATGGTCAATACAAACATCAGCACCGAGCGGCGCTCTGATGGCGGCGATCTGTGGCGCTTAAGGCAGGCAACCGCTGCGAAACGTCGTTAAATAATTGGATAACCTATAGATCTAAAACTACAGTGATATCAACTAACTTACATGCATTCACGTTTGACTATATTTAAGGGCAGTGGGCGTAAAGCCGCCGGGGCACCCACATAATTTGGGAACCGTAATCAAGAAACACCCACACGACTAAAAATATCCTTTGGGATTTAGGGCTGATATAATTATAAAGAAATATTTTAACATAACAACTATTGTTGTATTCCCGTCTTTAGGATTTGCAGGGTTTAACTTTTTTTTTTATATTACTAAGTTGGCAAGCAAACCTACGGCCCTACTGATGTTAAGCGGTTGCCGTAGCCTATGAGCGGCTGGAACACCATTAGTAGGTGCCATTCACGCGTTGCCAACCTCGAGATATAATAAACATATTATATTATATTAATATATGCATATAATTAAAGTATATTTAAGTTACTAAATCATAAGGCTTTTAGACACTTTTTAGCAAAATAAATGAGATCAGAGGCTGCGAACAGTTACGATCTTCTTACGTCAAAAGAACCTCCCCAACTCCCTGGTCCTAACGGATTCGTGAGGAATACAAATGAGACTTGGAATGCAGAGTAGTATTAGCAAATGTGATTTATGAATGTATCAACAAAATTCAGGTCAGCTGATTTCTAACACCAGTAATTCTTTTTAACTTTTTTTATGTCAGGAAACAAACGGGCAGGAGACTCATCTGATGTTAAGCGAGTACCGCCCATGAACATCTGCAACACCGGGCGTGCAGATACGAGCAGTTACTTCCAGCCTCACCTTCAGCCTCACCTTCAGCCTTTTTGAAGCTTTACCACCAGCATATATATGTTTTAGAATTTCTTCCACGATAAGCAGGTTTCTTCACGATGTTTTCCTTCACCGTTAAACACGAGATAAATTTGAAACACAAATTAAGCACTTGAAAACTCAGAGGCGCTTGGCCGGATTTAACCCGTGACCTATCCCAGATGAAAATTTCTTACGTCATAAAGATAGAATCTAATATTGGTTGGTTATATGTCACGTGATTACTTAATTTGTAGACCGATTTAGTTGATTCTTTTGTTGGATACGTTTTCATTGTCGCATATACATTTTGTGATCTTATAATTTTTAACACCTGACGCAAAAACGATAGGCTGTTATAAGTTTGACGTGTCTGTGTGTGTCTGTCTGTAGCATCTTAGCTTCCGAACGGATGAACAAATCTTGATTTTGTTTTTTAGGAAAGATGAATTTGTCGAAAGTGTTCCTAGCTATGTTTAATGAAAATCGGTCCAAGATGGCCGCCGCCAAAATGGCGGGTTACATATGTTTTTTGTCGAGGGTTATATAAAAAGAAAAGCCCTCATATTATAAGTGGTAATCATCAGAGATTACTGTATCCGAATTGTTTAGCGACGTTGTGGTGCAGCGGTAGCAAGCCTGCCTTAAGCGCCATACATCGCGGGTTCAATTCACTCTCGAGGCAGACATTGGTATCAACAATGTAGGCATGAGATGAGTCTGTGTATCTTTATCCTAGTGTATGTCTTTATGTGTCTTTTGGACACCCGACACAGGATATAATAAGCTAAAGTCACTCAAATGTATTTTTAAGAATTTAAATAGAAGAAAATCCGTAATATTTAAAAAATAACCAATACACTTAACTCTAGACAACATTAAAAACTAATTTAAGCGTCTGAAAGGAAATGTAAATCTTTAGAGTTTGTTTAAAATATATTGCCAGTGTAATAAAGATGTTCAAAGTTAATAAGTCGAGACTTTTATAGCGGAGCAATGACCTTACCAATGATAGTCTAGTATTATGATTCTACACCCTTCCACCCCCTTCCCAGTAGTCGGATGTCGGGCCTGAAAGATAATCGGATGCTTTAGTGGCAGAACATTTTATATGAACCAGTTCACACTTATCCGACACAGTTTTTTTATCGGCACCGAGAAAAAATGTCGGGTGCTTTGCCAGCCTTCTACGTCCGTAAAAAATCAGATCCAGTCTCATTAGCCTATGAAAGGCTGTTCACATTGTGTCGGATGTCGGGCCCGACAAATTCAAAATCGGATGCTCGAGTGGCGAAACATTCTGTATGAAGCGTTTCACATATATCCGCCACGGTTTTTTGTCCGTGCCGACAAGTAGTGTCGGCTGTTTTGCCAGCTACGTTCGATAAAAAATCGGGTCCAATCTCATTCGCCTATGACATAGAATGACGCTGTTCGCATTGTGTCGGATGTCGGACTCGACAAAATCTTGTAAATCTTGTATTTTGGTAATTTAGCCTCACTGATATTCGTGCCACATATTTGAATGTATTTATCGACAATCTAAAATAAATGAAAGACTTCACTTCAATTCAGTTATTAAATTATTAAAACTGTCGTGAGACATTAAAATAATGCGAGACGGGTCGCGACCGCGACCGTAGCCCTCTCACCCTGATGAAAGGTCCGATGGTCCGAAACTAGTCGGTACCTAAACCGATTGAACGTGAGTTTTAGCCTCAAATTTTACATTACAGTATGAAATGTTCCCAAAATAACTCTTTCACTGTGGGTAAATCAAAAATCTTCTTGGCTCTCTTCTTTGTTTTCTTGTCAAATAATACAATACAACAAAACCTTAGTCGTTTCGCATAGACAACTCTCCCTTCCAATGGCGTCCCAAGCCTCTGCTCGACCCCGTAGAGCCCTTGGGACTGATTTAACTTGAGCCCCTAGGGCTGAGGTCTCTTGAACAGCCCGCCCACGTGACGTGACGTTGTCAAGGCCACTAGGGTCACCAGCAATAGACGCTCCGAAAAAAACTTAGGCTTCAACTACGATCGGGTTCGATAGCCGGCTAATGTGAATGAGCTCTTAGTCTGCCTGACACTAACGATAACTTGATTTATGACATGAAGACAAAAATTAAAAAATGAGGTTCTTTTAATATCAGCAGAATGCAAAATGATATCGAAATTTTTCGATAAGGTCAGTTTGATTGTAAGAGTTCAATGTATTTAGTACTTTTATGCTTTATTTGTGATTCACACAGATAGAAAATATAGTAACTTGGGTTGCTTTTATTTTAGAAAAAATTAGGGTTCATGCAATAATCGATACACCTCGGGACAGGAGCTGCGGATAGATGAAAAGATGAAATAAGCTACTTACTGACAATAATAATATAGGTGAACCATTTATGAAATTAATTGAGATTAATTAAAACCACAATAATGCAAAAACTATCACGTATAATGAAATGCATCGGCTATTTTTGTTCCTAAATATAGGATAGAAGATGAAACGATCGCGGTCGCGATAAACGATTTAGAACGACCTTCGATCGACCGAGACCTTTGCCTTGACTGGATTTCGGATTGCAACAAATCATTAATTGACTTTTATAATTGTTAGACAAAATAGATTAGCTTTTAATGTAGAGATATATTAGCGACTAAAGATACCTAATAATGTATAATGTTTTTTTTTTTATGTTACAAGTTGCCAAACAAGCATACGGTCCACGTGATGGTGATTGGTTGCTGTAGCCTATGATCACTTGCAGCACCATTAGTAGGTGCCACTCACGCGTTGCCAACCTCGAGATATTGGTTCTTAAATCTCCTTTGCCCAGTAATTTCACTAGCCGTGTACGTGTGTAACTACAGTGCCCTGAACCGGAACCCAGTAATGCCTAAGCACTACTATTTGGTGGCAGAGTATTTGACGCAGTGGTACCTAGCCGGCCTCTTGCAACAAAAGACCTGCCACCTACCAGTGTGACTGATGGTACTGGTGGAATAATCTCTGCTATAACAGAGGTTATTCCAACAGCGGGCGAGGGATCGTCAAATCCCGACGCCAAATGCGCATAGCTTCAGAAAGTCTGCACCAAATTGGATAATATTTTCTTGTTGTATTTTTAAATATCAGGACAAGGTTTGTAAGTCATAATTACTACGGGGAGGGGATACTACGAGATCGGAAAGTTTGTATGGAAAAAATTGTATTACATTATGTTTTTATGCAGGTAGGTAATTTATAGAACACCCCAAAACGGGATTAAAACTTTTATCGGTGTTTTATTTTGCCCATGGTCTGCTAATTACTCACATTCGGATTTAACAGGTTACTAGCTTTTACAAAGAGCGATTGACCTCCGTAACCATAAGGGCGAACCAGTAACTTATTGAATAAGAAATTACTTATCAAGAATTAACGATTATTATCAGATGTTATGATAACAACCGGGACGATGGAAAGCCCGACGAGGACAAACATCCAGACCATAAACGATATTCGTAAGATCAATACAAACATCTCTCCGATAGGGAATCGAACCTGCAATCGTCGAGGCTAAATGCAGACTCACTACCAATACGTCACAACGGATGATAATTATAATGTATGCTAATTTAAGGTATTTTTGTTAAAACTCTAGCACGGTAATGATATACCTATTGATAGGGTGTATACTTATTTCCACATATACAACTTACAAACTGTATAATGGACCGCCTTACAATGGAGTACTAAAAATTAGTATGCCAAATTATTGTTAGTGTCTGTTTATAGTAGCATTTTACTTTAACTTTGTTGAAATTTTATTGATTTTCTACTACTTAGTGGTAGATAGTAGTGACTAGTTGTTTGTAAGTATCCCTATTTAGTTTCTCTCTGACTTGATATCTCGATAAAAAATTGTTTTCCGTGGATCTTTAAATGAAAATCAAATGGTATATTTTATCATCTAAAATCACAATTGTTGAATAAAAACAGGCACGTTTAAAATATTAAGCGCCTCAGTATAGTGATATTTGGAAATCTTCAATTTCGAGACCCTACGGAGCCTCTAGCCGAGTCATATAGCCAATCTTCCCTACTGAATAAATTCCTTCGTACGTCTACTAAAACGTATTGTATGATAATCTTTTCCTAGCATTATTCCCGGTGCTATACTCGGATCTGGTTATAAGTATAACTCTTATTCTGATTTGAATGACTTCCGCAACCCTATGGGTGAATAAGTAACTCGTTGGATAAGATCAATTTTTTTTGTGTCAAAGGAGGCAAACGGGCAGGAGGCTCACCTGATTTTAAGCGATTACAGCCCAATACATCTGCAACACCTGAGAGCATGCAAGTGGGTTGCCACCCTTTAAGATGCAATTGGTTACACTGGCTGACTTTGAAATGTGGCGAAAGAGTTTTTCACCAATGTACAATTGTTGCTAACCAGGCGGGCCTTTTTTAAGCCCTACCACCAGCTTTTGTCTTAAAACTTCTTCAACGACATGCAGGTTTTCTTACAATGTTTTCCTTCAAGGTTAAGCACGAGATAAATTTGAAGCACAAATTAAGCACTTGAAAACTCAAACGTGCTTGCCCGGATTCAAACCCGCGAACTTCGATTAAAGTCTACGTTTTCGATCCATTGGGCCATCTCGGCTTTAAGTAAAGCAAAAGAACGAATAAAATTAATTGTAATTAATTTTAATCCTATCTAAATTTATGAAAAAAATAATCATCTTATGAGCTTAAAAGAATTTCACATCTAAGTCTATCGTAGCTCGAGGCTTCTTTGAGAGTGATATGTCTTTGCCAGATGTACGAGTTACTGTGAGTTTATCTACCTTCATTTCAGTGCCTTTTAAAGACCTTTTTCTAAAGGACTCAGTGAGGAATGAACATGTCCCAGTCGTTATACCTTCAGTACGCTCTTTGAATATATTTCGAAAGGTAAAAATAGTATTCTACTGTAAGTTGTTTGTGAATAATAATGGCTTTTTCTCCAACTTCGTATGCATGCAAAGAAAATTTTTCAGAAAGATTTAATAATTTTATATTTCTCTATAAATTGGAATCGGATTACTTATCTTGATTGTGCACTCTGAAACAGGAAGATTTACGTTCATATCTATAATAATAAATACTGAACTGAACCTTTAGAACGAACCTTGAGAACGAAAATTCTAGAATTAAAATAAAAAAGAAAATTTAGTTATCAGCGTAAAATGACTTAAAACAAAATTCTTAATATAACAATAGTCCAAACATAGCTATATTCGAGCGTAAATAACCAAGAAAATATAATATACGAAAGACTCCGCAGGTGTCAATATTTTAAAACTTATTCTGTACATTCCCAAAAAATTGGTGTTTTAGTTATGTCGTTTTCGTTCTAGACGTGCGATTTATTGCCGTTAGTCCAGAAACAGAAATAAACACAATGATCGAAACAAATATAATTGTGATCTGTGTCCATCGGTGCTTAAGACAGGTTCGCCATTTGTTCTAAAATAATCGTCTGTATGCTTAGCATTAGCATATATAGGTTTTAGAGCAAAATGTAAACACTTCTGACTATTGTTATACAAGTAATTAATTAAGAACGTCTAATAATTACTTTGTATTCCTAGAAAATTTCGCGTTTGAGTAATTACTTTTGATTGTATTGTATAATGTGTTATATTCATTTGCTTTAATGAGCATTTTAGTAGCTTGTTTCGGCTTGAATGGTGTTTGCTTGAATGTGGAAATGCTCCAATTTTACAGAATAAAAAGGTAAAATGGTATATTCGAGGAGTGTAAGTGTAAGAAAAGTACCAAAGGTTACTGGTTACTGGAGGTAGACCTTTTATTGCAAGAGGCCTACTACGTAGGTATCACGCCAGTGTCAGTTATTCTACCGTGAGTACTGAGTTACGGTTTGAGGGACACTGTAACTAGTGAAATTACTGGGCAAAGGAGATTTAAGAACCAATACCTCGATGTTGGCAATGCGTTAGTGACTCTTGCAAATTTTTGGTGTCGCAAGAGCTCATGGGCTACGAAAACCGCTTTCCATCAGATGGGTCGTATACTAATTTGCCAACTTAGTGACAAAAAAAATGGTCAATGTTCCAACTCCATTGTTTTATTTATTAGTCTCCCCCTATCATTCCTTATAATTGTCCGGTACTTAAAATTATCTAACACAACCTATAAATGGACGCAAATAAGCAATACCATGTCAACCCACACGAATGTCATTTCGAGAAAAACGCGTTTCAAAATTTTGAACAACTTGCTTTATATGATTTTTTTATGTATTGGTCAAGTTTTTGGCAATTTCAGATTTCTGTAAATTATTTTACTTATTATCCCAAAAAATAATTATGCAAACTGCATATTTCGTATATAATATAACCCAAAACGTTTAACATAATACATAAATAGCATGATTAAAAAATGGCTTTTTAGAAGTTTTAAAGCTTTAAACCCTACAAATATTAACGAAAAATGTTCTTCAGCCATTTATCAACACTTCTGCATATATAACTCAGTTTTTTCAAAATTTGTGGGTTAACATGGTATTGCTTATTTGCGTCCAAATAGATAAGTGTATTTGAATCGGCTTTAGAATTAAAAGTTGATATTCTCTTACACTTTAATCAAACCGCGCCTTGACCTGAACCGTTCTTTTAACGATATAATGAGATACTATACCTCCAACTTCATCTTTTTCCGAAGATTCTAAATATAGCAATATAAATAGATACCAAAATATAAATAACGGCAAACGTAAAAACGTAGTAAATTTTTTAATCGCGATCTGTGAGACGTATCTTTATAGCGCTTTTAGTAATATTTAATTTTATGTATATTTGACTTAAAATGTATTCTTTTATACATTTCTAGTGGTTCGTTACATATTTATCACGTGCAGCCGTCCCAAAATGTATTATGCCGCCGATACAGTATACATGAACAAACGAAATACGTGCTCTGCCAACATTTTGAATTATATTCTGATAGTTGAACTAGTATAAAAAGTAAAAATTGGCCGTAGGCTTAGATACTATACAAAGTGAGAAATAAAGAATTCAAAATATCGTCAACATGTTACCAATCTACATATAAAGTGATTATTGTTACGTAAACTATGAAATTAATTTTCTTAAATTAAACCAGCATTTGATAAAATCCACTCTCCATTTTGATATTTTATAAAGTATTATATAAATTGATAAATAATTAAAGAAAAAGTCAGGAAAAAACAGAAAGGTAGTAAGCAGGATTCAACTATATGACAGTTGCTCTATACATTAGTGATTAGAACATCAAGGACTGAAAAGACCGGTTATATATGCTTTAGTAAAACAGCTTCGGGTAGACCATCGTCCAATTTTAAACTCAAAATGCATACATACCCTTGTAACCGGAACGTTGACAAATCCACCTGTAATTGTGTTATACTTACCAGAGTAGATTCCGTGAAATACCTAGGAGTCTTAGTAGACGATCGGCTTAGCTGGAACCTGCACATTACATCGTTATCAGCAAGAGTTAGAAAGCTGATGTTCATATTTAAAAGCTTACGCATAATCTGTGATAAGAAACTATTAATTCAAACCTATCAAGCACTCTGCGAATGCCTTATTAGAT
This sequence comes from Hestina assimilis, assembly GCA_023373885.1. NCBI lineage: Eukaryota > Metazoa > Arthropoda > Insecta > Lepidoptera > Nymphalidae > Hestina > Hestina assimilis. The sequence goes on along the minus strand of CM041751.1, from coordinate 11,915,880 downwards.
ATTGCATATGTGCATGGGGTGGCGCTAGTAAAACAATATTATTGCAATTAGAAAGAGCTCAACGCGCTATTTTAAAAGTAACTCTTTCCTTGCCTTATAGGCATCCCACAACAGCGTTATATGAACAAGCTGGTGTACTAAGTGTAAGAAAAATATATATTAATGAAATTTTGAATAAATATCACAAAAAATGTGTTCCATATTTACCTATAAATAATAAAAGAACCATAAGATTTCCGGTGGCCCCTAAAAGAACCAAATTTGGACAAAAGCATTACGAATTCTATGCTCCTACTATTTACAATAAATTTAATACTCAGTTTAAAACGACTGCATTAAATAATTACGAATTTAAAAAAAAGTGCTTACCTGGTTGAAATTGCTGGAGTACGATGATACAGAAAATCTGTTAATAACACTTAAATAAAAATATGTATACATGCTAATACACACACTCACCCTCACATACACTAACACTACACACACTAAACACACCCACGCAACCCACACAACACACACACTCTTACCATATAAATATTAATTAAATAAATAGCAAATAGTTTCTAGGAAGGTTAATTTAATTTTTTTTTCTTTTTCTGTTAACGTTTAATTATTATTTAGTCAAAATGATTAATTCCTAAGGGCATAAAAAATGTAATGATGATGATATTAAGGGGAAGAAACTGGCTTCTGCAACACAGCCCTGCTAGTGCAGAAGTCTGGGTAATCCTTCTTATTTGTAACATATGTTTGTGTCCAATAAAGAGTTATTATTATTATTATTATTATTTATGTTGACGACGTTGTAGCGCAGCGGCAGCGAAGCTGCCTTAAACGCCACAGGTCCCGGGTTCGATTCCCGCTCGGAGTATAATGTGTTTGTATTGACCATGCAAGCATATTTTCCGGTCTGGGTGTATTTGTCCTTGTCTTTGTATGTGTTTCCGGACCCCCGGCACAGGATATCACTATCCTAATGGAGGCCGTTGAGTGTCTAATGTTTATGTCCATTTTGTACCAATTTAATGGGGGAAAACCGAATGATGCTACTACCTTACTATAAAACTTATATACCTTATCATTATTATATGTATAACAAAACCATTGTCACTTAATTCCGGCTTCTCAGTTTTCAAAGCTTCATAAGTTTGAGCACTCAAAATTTTATTTCAGCGATTGAAAGAGGAAAAATTCTATTATTAAAGGCAATGCAATCTAGAAATTGAAGAGAAAATCGCAAAGATCTTTTATTCGTTTTCTATTAGACACTATTCGTTGGCAAAAAGTCTAATGATTTTGAGTGTTATGATATATTTAAAAAGTCAATTTTAGCGGTCGTTTTCGTCTGTTTCTTGTGTGGTTGTGAAATGGCCTTATAAAATAATAAAAGTGGATTACGTTTTAGTATTTCGACTACAACGCTTAGCTTTGAAAGGTCGTTACGATGTTACAGATAGACATTTTTACTTTTTACATAATGTAGGAATAGTTTTAAATTATTGCCAATTAATTATATCAGGCGCAAGTCGCTCAATAAACATAGTGGTATTATTTCGTTAAACATACAAAGAAAAAATGTATATAAGTTAAATGACGTACTCTATAATCCCTACTTAAAAATATATATAACCAAGAGTTTAAGTATTTTAAGTGTTGATAACTCAATATGTGTAATAGTAATTTCGATTTTTTTTTATGAATAAAGCTAACTTAAAAGTAATTTAACAATGCATTTATACAAATCTTTTTTTCATTTCTCATAAAGGCCGAGTTCACCCTTAGCCTACGCCTTACGTCATACTGACACGGATATTTTCATAATGGAAACGACATTTTACTTAATTTTTTAACATCGATAGTGTTGTCTCCATATAATTATGAGAATTTCATTTTCGTTATTCATTAATCAAGAATGATATCTTAGTCTAATGTAATAGATCGGAAGTACTCAAAGTAAAAGAGATAATTTTAGAGTAGTAGCTATGGTCTTCCTAGCATAAATTGGGCGGCCTGACCCTGGCGTGGCTTGCATACCAACTTAGACACATAGGAAAAAAATACACAAAACTCGCTATCAGTGCATTCACAGTGTTTTTGTGAATCTAGTACGCCTTATACATTGATATGGTATTACATGGGTGGTTGGTTGGGTTGATTGTTTCTTTAAAACGGTCCAATTATTGCTGACGGTTTTTATGAACATTTTCATTAATCATTTTGTTGTAATTGTATATTGTTATTATTAACCGTTTTATATTGTATTTCATTCGAATCTTTATACTTATAATGCTTCATATATGAAATGATCTCATTACTCATGTCACTTCTAGCGTCTTTAACTCTGTAAACAGCTGAAAGTCCTTTGAAGGTCAACGGAATTCTGACATTGGTGGAAACACAAAAGACATCTACGTAAAAGAACGTTATATTAGTACATGCGATTTTAGCTTTTAAAGTTAAAACAATATGTTTTATTATAGTCTGCTCCGTAAATTGGTCAGTAATTTATAACGTGGAACCGTTTAATCATTGGGGTAGAAAATTGAATTTTCATACATTCTTTATATTTGAAAATTTTCTCAACACATTTCTCTTATCGGTTAGTGGCCAACCTAGCGTCAGAGTCTTCATGTTATTTTCTAAGAATATTAGCAATGCTTTTTCAAGTATTTACTAATATGCCTATTGCCCTTCCAAATAAGCTCGACGCTTACGCTAGAAGTGGGTCCGACAATAGCCCAAGGCGGTCAGGATCGAACCCGCGACTCTCGCGTTAAAGGAGCGGAGTCTGCCCTTCTACCGTTGAGCTATTGAGGCTTCCAATGTTTCCCGTTATCCGTGAATTAGCTTGAGTTATATTATGAATTTTAATACTATTATGTTATTATTGAGTTTTTACGTCTCTTCCGAACCATAGAAACGAACAGTTCAAAAACTTCTATGCGGTTCACAAATCAAATCAAATCAAATCAAATATTTTTATTCAACATAAAAAGCATTACACTTATTTGTTGAAAGTCAGATTCTACCACCGGCTCCAAAATGGAAAAACCTCTACCTGAGAAGAACCGGCGAAACAAACTCAGGAAACGAAACATACACACACACCGCGCCGAAAGCAGATTCAATTATATATTTTAGCTATTTTTAAATTGTAATGACCATACCAAGACGTTATGAGATATCATGAATTAATTGTTAATAGGATGATTGTTTTAATGAATATAAAGTTCGTTGTAACACTTTTTACGTAATCACGTGAGTCTCGTGCCTTCGAGCATAGATTGTTACACTATAAACTAGTACCTTCGAGGTACAAATAATTTTAATTAGGTTCAATGAATTTCTTGCGATCATACTAAACCGGCTTGCATTCAACATTTAACATTTATTAAACATTTTTTCAAAATTTTCAACATTAACATTTTACATCAACAAACGCATATTTCTGAAACGCGATATCATCGCAATTTTAACGATTCTTTATTTTTGGATAAATGGTTCCATGCTTGTAGTTATAATTGAACGCAAATAAGCATTACCATGTCAACCCACAAAATTGAAAAAACTGAGTTATATATGCAGAAGTGTTGGTAAATGGCTGAAGAACATTTTCATTATGGTAGAGGAGCCCACGATGCTAAATGGGGATTTACTCGAGCGTTGTAGAGACCTATTGGGATGCAAAGCTTAGATGATAAGAAGAAAAAATGTTATATGATATATACCTTTACATCGGTGGGGGAAGCGGCTATAGATTTTTAAATATGTAAAAAAAACTGTTGCATGGACATCCTCGAGCGCGTCAGATATTGATAGCATCAATGCCCTACGTATTTTTAATAATGTACGTATGTTAATCTGATCGTTTGCATGATGCGGGTGGTTGTATTTAAGGGTTGAAAATGAAAAAAAATTAATCGAGCGCGTCAGATTTTCTAAGGAGTGTTAAGTGCACCAAAAAAAGCTCTCATTCACTAATCTGACGATTTCGATGGGACGCAAACTGGCGGTCATTTTCATAATGTGCAAAAAAAATTCGCCATTTTGAAATACTCAAGCGCGTCAGATTAAGATATATGTGGTTCATTTTTATGTTCTAAACATACTGTCTCATAATCTGACGATTATCTAGAGGGATTCGGCTGATCTGACAAAAAAATTAGAAAAACGGTTCACCTTAAAGGCCATCCCTGCAACTTCCCGCTAATTCCATTCCTGGGCGCTTAAAATTGTACTTATGATATTTTTGAGCTCAAAATATAATTTATGTGATATTTTGAGCTCCCTGAGTTCAAAGAACTAATATTAAAATTTTTAATTTTTCTTAGCGGGAAGTCAAAAATTTTTTTTCTATTCTTTTAAATCATTAAACTTAATTAATTGAAAAGATCAGGAAATAGCATGCAATTAAATAAGTGTATGCTTTTTAGTAGAATAAATGTATTTATAAAAAAATTACTTTAAAAAAGCTTAAAATAGTTTAATATTTTATATTTATTTGATTAATTAATCATCATCTTCATCCGAGGCATTATCTCGAAATAAATGTTAACACACTTGACAAAACTAATTTATATTTTAATTTATTTTTAATAATTTATTATTAAAGAGCTAAAACAACCGTGAGCGAGTGTACTAAACCCTGCCCCCTTCATACCGCATACGGTTGAGACCCAAAAACGTGTTACTGCGCAGGGTTCAAGTTACATTTAACAGACTATACCACGTGTCTTTATGATCAGCTGTGATGGCGTCATGGCAGCAGAAACCAGAGTGGGGACGGAGTGAGAGAGTAATAGATAGAGAAAGAGTGAGAGAGGAATAGAAACGCGGAGAAGGAAATGTAGGCATCACGCAACTGCACGCATTTAACTTTATCGACGAATTTTTGTTATTTCGGCTTGCGGAAATCGTCAGATTATATATTTTTCATTATTCTTGAATTATTTCCTTCAAAATAAAAAAATTTAGCTACGCTCGAGAATGTCGAGATGACGTTTTTTTACAACTTTTTGCCCTCCCTTTTTTACGTCACTCTCAAATTGTCAGATTAGTGGAATATACATTTTTAGGATGTTATTAACTCACCCTACCTTAATCTGACGCGCTCGAGAATTTCTGATGGTCAATTTTTTTACTAATCTGATCCTGTATCCTTTACGGGCGGCCTTATATATGGGCCTCATGTTTTGTGGAGGTACTTAACCGGGTACAAGGTATCCCCTGTATATTAATCTGACGCGCTTTAGTAAATCCCGAAATCCCCGCTTGGGCTCCCCTACTATTAATATTTGTTGAATTTTAGGCTTTACAACTTCTAAAAAAGCCAAATCATGCAATTTATGTATTATGTTAAACGTCAGAACTAAGCCCGCAGATGTGGACTAAATATAAATATTTCAGGATAAAACCTTAGAAGTGTCTGTTTATTTATTTAATACGTTTGATAAAAGCCTCCATTATCTGGAAATAGAGGCGGTTCCGCGTAGAAGTAAAGTGGGTGGTTCTGCGAAGTCGACTTTGCTGGTAGTTTGAATGCCACATTAGCAATCACTTATATAAATTAACGCTCGTCTAGTTATTTATGAGCATTATCACGTATAAATATTTTAACGTGTTTTTATTTTATATTTAGAGTTTTCACTCCGAAAAGAAAAGAAACCGTTGAGGCGTGTTGGTAACGAGTCTATAGTCTTGACGGTCGCTGGTTCGATTCATACTCAGGACAGAAGGTTGGTATTGATGGTAGAAATATTGTTTTGGGTCTGGGAGTTAGTCCTTGCAGGTCTCCCCAATTTACCGTGGAGAGCACGTTACGATGTCATGTCGGTCCCGGTTGTTATCATAACATCCGATAATAATCGTTAACTGTTGATAGGCAATTTGCTCTTATGCAATGACTTACTGTTATATATAAATATATTTATTTATTTATTTGTACACCTATTATAAGTTTATTATTACTCATTGTTATTTATTATGTACTGTATTTATTTTCTACTATCTCTACCCTTGGTATACATATTCCTTTAGTAACTCAAAGGTTGGCTGGAAGAGATCCCTTATTGGGATAAGCCCGCCTTTGTACAAATGATATTTCGATGAAAAATTTTGTAATTTTTATAATATTTGTACAATAAAGTTATAGAACAACAACAACTTACTGCTTTGCCCTTAAGGGTTACGGAGGTCACATGGCAATTACTTTGTATAAAAACTGGTGCCCTGATAAATTCGAATAAATGCTATGAGCAGACCCTTGGTACATACCGGGAATTATTCCTACGGCTATATCTATATTTTTATATTCTAAATTTATATTTTATAGTCTCTTTTATAGAGCTTCATACACATACTATATTCACAGTGTTATTTTTGTGACGATGTCTTAATCCTTTTTCAAAGAGCAACTATAGAGCGTATAGTGCATTTAAGCACAAGCGCATCTTGTACGAGCGTTAACGCGCTTATAAGCGCGTAATATAAAACGCTATATATATGCTAGTGACAAACGCCACCACCGCATAATCGCTGGAATTAACCCAGAATTAGCTTGGCTTTTAAAACGCAAAATAAAGCACGCAGTGGCGGATTTGCCAGCAGGCTTGACTAGGCTTGAGCCTAGGGCGGCAGATTTTTGCTGCGACAAATTAAGAGACCGATTTTATTTCTTGATACCTCATAGAAATCAAAAAGATTTCTGCAAGATGGTTTTCCGATGATTTACTGGTACAAATCTGCAACAAGTTTGCGACGACTTTCCCCACTCACTTATCATTCTACATTCCGAGTGGCAAACTTCCGTATTCTAGAGTCCTAACCAGTAATCGGCCTTTTGTTGGATTGTAAAACTTATTTCGGACATGACATGAGGCAAGGGTGGCAAACACCTTACAGCTTATACCTTAAAAATTTGTAAATCCACCACTGAAAGCATCCATGTAAGAACATATGCCGAAACGACTTTATAGGTCCAAAAAAAAACTCTTGTCTGTAGCTCTAAAGTAGCTGTCGGACGGAGAAATAATGATCTCGACTCTAAAGACGTGGGCGTGCGGGTAACAGCAGTCGCAAAATGAAAAATACAATTTTGTTTTTATTTGTACACAATATAGTATTATAAAGTAGAGCAGAAAGTATGTTTAGAAGTTAATGTTCGAATCAAGTTTGTTATGTAATGGAAATAGAACGGAAAACTTCCAGTTTATTAAACTGCCATGACCTATATATATTTCGAGAGTTTGACCTTTGTGTTATGGAGTTTAGTTTTGTCTGTGTATAAACTATTTTTAGAAGCAAATAAATCAATATTGTGTTCTAGATTCCGCCGGCGACTTCGTCTGCGTATTTTTATTCAATTAGTTTTATTGGTCTGGGGGTCTACCATGAACTCTTGTTGCGATTCAAATGACGACTTACACTAAGCCGCATCGCAATTTCGTAGTTCATATATATGATATCCTAATAGTGATTCATTATTAATCGTAATTGTCTGTAAATTTCTATTAACTGAATATGTTGTTTTAGAACGTCCGTCACGCATTTACTACCTGAATATAACCTAAACTGTATTGCATTGCAATATAATTTTATACTCAAAGTTCATGATAAGCTTCCCTCACATGTATATATGTATTATATGTATTTATGGCGGCACTATGTTGCCGCCCAAGGTGAAGGCCGAAAAGCCTGGCGCGTTTGCGCGTGGATATATGTATTTGTATATAAGTACTAGTATGTATTATTATGTATGTATGGCGGCAGTAGGTTGCCGCCCTTGGTGGGCCCTTCGGGGCAAGCGCCGGGGCGCGCGGTTGATGCTTCGGTGATCCCGCGACGTCCCACTATGGCGCAAAATGGGACCTTGAAGTTTTAGTGGGTAAGGGAGCTCGGCTCCGAGTCTACACACCTCCTGCGCCATTGCACCCGTCCCGGCGCTCGAGTGCGTAACTGCATTTCTCCAAGTAAAAAAAAAAGGTTAGTTTTTATACAAATTTAGGATACTAACATTTTTGAACAAATTTTAAGCCGATATAAATTTAGACGCTAGAAGTACCCTGCTTGTACTATTGAACTAAAACGGCATCACTGAATAAAAGGGAAATTATGTAATTAGTCTGTTATCTAACGATAGAAAATCTTACTGTACTTTTTATTATCTATATTTATTTAATTGTGTCTAGACGGCGGGCCTTTTTACGTTAATCAATGAGTTTAACCTTACCAATATGGTATAGGCTTTAATGTTAATAGGTTTTTAAAGTAGTAGAGCCATGCTACTCCCAGCACAAATGGGCCATCTCGACCGGGGCAGAAAATAACCCCAGTAGGACAGTGGACATGTTAAGAATGCCAGCATTTCAACCTATCTATTGTGTACGTTATAAGGAAATCTGATGTAAAGTAGCATACAAAACCAACACAGTATATGCACTTATTTATGTCATGACGATTGGCAAACAAGCGTGTGGCCCGCCACCATTACCATCAGTAACCGGTCACCGTAGCCGATGGCTGCCTGCAACACCAAAGGAATGCGTGCGTGTTGCCGACCCCTTAAAAACTTTTTCAACATTCCCTTGAAGAATCCCAGACTGATTTTTATTTTCATTTATTTTGATTGCTATCTTTATATAATAAGGCTACCAATATTGAAAGCAATTGCTATAAAGGGCGAATTTCTAAAAACAATACTGACAGTAATTCTATTTAGTACGACTTCATTTATTGTATTCAGTCAATAAATGCAAATTTTATATTCTTACGTAAGAAGGAATCGTAATCTAATGAAAAAAAACGAGATTGTTGTGTACAAAGAATTATATCAACCAGTACAGGTATGGGGGTTGGTTACAATAAAAACGAGTAAGGACCGTTTATATCTTCCGATCTGCTTAAAATAACTCGTAGAAATTTATTTATGTTAAATAGAGCCTGGGTGGTTATGACAAAAAAAGGCGGCCTAAACCGGAGAATTACTACGCACTTATGTATGTCGTTATTCAGCAGTAGTATTACTGTTGCGTTTCGTTCGTTGAGTCAGTAGATGGCCCTAATTTAGTTGGTCGGCAATACGTTTACGATACTATTAGGCCTTAATGACATTTATCAGCATCGATCAGCATTTAACTGTATGGTTTTATAGCATCCGTCAATACGTGTAAACATGCTTCAGCATCCTGTAGCATGCCTACGCATCGTTCACTCACACTTTGACGGCAGTTTAGTAGAGTAACGTATTATATCGAGTGTTACACAACAGAAAATACGAAATCCGAATCGACGCTGAAATGAGAATCGATGCGATTCTTATCTTCATACAAAATAGCTTTTTCCTATAGATGATGAGAAAATGTTGATCGATGCTTATGTATGTAATTCAGGCCTTACGATTGTAGTGTCCAAAATGACGGTGACTTACTTCGATATACAAAGAATAGATATTGTTGAGCAAACTAATTTCCTTCACCTTTCACTTAACAAGTACTACAGCGCCATGTCTAAAGCCACGTATATCTACATACAGAACGAAAAAGCCAGGCTAACTTGATTGGGTTATGATTTGAACAATATGACCGAATTTAGCGTGAGATTAAGTAGGTTCCGTTGCGTTGATGTTGGATGTAAAAGAGGCACCAACGAGTCCATAAAATGTTGTCTATATGAATTTGATCTATAGTATATATATATATATATATATATATATATATATATATATATATATATATATATATATATATATATATATAATAACTCTATGGTGAGTTATCTTATTATATTTAAAACAAACGTCTGCTCCGAGCGGGAATCGGACGCGCGACAATCGAGACTCAAAGGAGGCTGACTACCAGCACGCAACAACAGTGATAAATTATCACTGTTGATGCGTCATCAATGTCACGTAGAATAGACAATATTATTGATAGCTCGAAATTGAAATAATTTAATATACAAATTAACTTGGCTGCCATTGAATATAAGTTTACTCCCGAAATTATTGAAATCATTACGCTATTCAATATGGCGAGAGCTCATTTATTTTGTCGCCTCTCATATTTAACTTTTTGATTACTTTGCTATCTTGAAAACTTTGTTTATCGAATCAAAGGTTTCTTTATTAATTAAGATCCAGTATAATGAGATAAAATTGTCATAAATAGAAAATACATAGCTTCGATCGGCTGGACAGGTGATGAATTTTTTTTATGTTACTACGTTGGCAAGGAAGGATACGGCCCACCTGATGGTAAGCGGTTGCCGTAGACTATGACCACTTGCAAAACCATTTGTAGGTGTCTTTCTTAAATCTCCTTTGCCCAGTTATTTCACTAGCTACAGTGTGCTTTAAACCGAAACAAAATATACTGCTTTTCGATAGAACTACTGACACTGCGGTAGTATATACCTATCCGGCCTCTTGCAATAAAAGGCCTTCCACCAGTACATTTATTTATTATCACCCCTTTTCAATATATTGACATCACTTTTAATAGCGTTAGATTACCTAATGCGATAAATGTAATTAGCGTTATTAATTGGTTGGAGTTAATACTTAATTAAGTCTTATTCCGTATTCATAAATTGGCCTTCAAATTTAGTTGTTGATGAAGTTCAGTTAAATAAAATAAAAATCGCGGTTGTAAATCCGTAATAATTGTGGCTATTTAAGTGTTTAATTTTTGTTTTTTATATCCTGGTAGTTCTGACTGACAAAATGACTATGACTGAAATTACTATACATTATAGATCTGTTGTGTCTCTCTCTGTCTATCTGTCTGTCTCTTTAAATTAAAATATGTGGTTTTGTTCAAGAGCAACTGTCTACCATTCAATTTTAATTTCAATTCATTATACATTCCTTATTTTTAAATAAAAGAAAAAAAATTGCGATACAAAATATTTATTTTGTTTCTAAGTATTTGTCTACCAATTTGTAATAACAAAAATTTGTTTATTACAAAAATCGGACATTTTCAATGAAGGGAAAAATATGCAAAAATATGCAAAGAAAAATATATATATATCATTTATTAACAAAAAAAGTTAAATCGTTAAGTCCCAGTTCTTGACGAACTAGTATTAGCTACCTATGTTTATAAACGAAAAATATTCGAGTACGTAAATAAATAATTATGCTGAATCGATCTCTGAGGCTATAAACGGTCTTCACACACGTTGTAGAAAGAGGGTAAAATGTCTCCGGGGAAATTTTATTTGGTTTAAACGTCTCCCTCTGCAATCACAATGTGCCTTTGTCAACGTAAGGCTTTTTATGAACATTTCTTTTCTCGAACTGTTACTCGATGGTTGTGTTGACTTATTACTTTTTATGTTAAACGGCGACAAAATACTGATCCTCTTAAGGATAATAGTATTATATTATGAAAGATAAGAATGGAACGATACAATAGATAAAATATGATTCTTTTTTAGAAAAAAGGTTGCGAGTTCATTGTAGGTTGCTAAAAAATATATTTTCCTAGAGTGGGTAGTTTTAGTTACCAGCGCAGTGATTACATATTAAAAGGTTATAATTGAAGCGTGACTAACGTTGAACTAATTAAAATTCATAGTTGCTTTACGGCTCTGTGCTAAACGTCGCTACATTAATTTTAACGAGCGCCTTGGCTTAATGGCGATAAAGAGAATCTTGTGAACTGTAGCATATTTCGAGATAGCTAAGTATTTATTTTGGTATTGTGTTGTATTTTAACTGAGTTCAAAAAAAGTAGAAGGTTCTCGATTCGAATGTAATTTTTTTTTTTATTAAAAGCTGTTGCTTCCCGTGTGGTCCCATTACATTCATTTGATCCAGTTATGACAATGGCATCTATCAGAAAACCATGAAAGTCATAAACTTGCATTAAGTACGTTTATTCGTAATTAAGAAGTATAAAATATATTCCGTATTTTTTTCTAAAAATTTTAGAAGTTTATCTTTACATTTTGCAAGTTTCTGACTGACTATTTTTACTGTCTTATAGGTTGTTAGTTTTTAAGATAAGCGATTGTCTGATCTGATCATCTCAATCGTAGAAATTAAATGAAATTAGTAGATTGAATGGATGGATGGAGGGAGGAATAGATGAAAGAATGAAGACTTTTAATTTTTCCATAGTATAACTATGCGTCTTAGGTCCTACCTACATCATAAAAATGTTTATAAGGTAACGAAAATAATTATTTTGACCAGATTGTATAATCGACTGCAAAACTAAAGATTTTCTGAGAAGACTTAACACACCAACATTTAAAATGTTATTAAAATTTAATCACTAATAAATTATCAAAGTTTACGTTTATGGGTCACGGCGTAAATGTCGCAAGCATTTTCTTAGTTCAGTTTATGTGTTGGAACTATTTACTGAATTCTGTCATACACATTGTATACGCGATTATGTTTACAAAATATGTAACTGACAGCTTTGAAGATGATAATCGTTCTTTGTTCTAGATGTTATCCGTCAGAAGTTTACACGCAATAATGTTCTGTTATGATACGTTACGTAAATATTAATAATAATGTACTAAAAGTGGCATAGACGCGTGACTTTGTAGATGCATTGTGACTTATAAGCCATCAGCGGTGAGAGCATGTATGAGTTTCGTTTATTCACTTTGCTTACCATTGCTGTATAAGCTATTCAATATCCAGAGCGGTACAAGCGCACGTAGCAATGTAATGTGAAATTTACAATATCGTGGCGCTCTGCGTAAGTACTAGTGATAGGTGGGAGAAAACAGGTGACATGGAGCCAACTTTGTATGTTACGAATGAGACTTTTAACATTTCCAGTGAGTACCTTACTCTTAAGTTTTCTGGGCTTGTAATAACAAGGGTAAGCATATTCACAGTTACGCTAAATGTCGTTGTAAGATTTTGTATAAAAGATATTGTGTGTTGCCATATATGATGAAGTCCACGTAAAAGGCTAGGCAATATAACATATTATGTATATATGCATGTTCTGTGTAATTGTATGTTAGACTAATTAGTGTAATTGGATTTCAACTGTACTAATTAGGATAAATGAATGGCTGCGTCTTATAAATTACAGTGTCTACCCTTCCGATCCGCTTCGCAGAATACAAATGTTACTAATTCGTAACTTGGCTGCTCTTCCTCACCATCTGTGATGCCTCTTACGCTCTTCTCTTGAAGGTTCCCAAGTCGTATCGGTTCGGAAAGACCGCCGGCGGAAATATATAGACCTATTGTATTTTGGTTTCTCCTTTTAAACGTATACGCTTTTCTTGTAAACGTTTATAATGAAACATTGTTGGTAAATCCATTTAAACTCATTACACTAACCTAGTTTATTCCCCGGTTAAAATTACACCTTCCTTGTTAGAGCATTGTTAGGTTATTTTCAAACAAAGTGAATAGGCCAAGCTTACAATCATGTACTTTCGAAAATGAGTTCAAAATTGTCATGAATTTCATTTTGATAATAAATCTTGATGACTTGTTTGCTGTTAGCCCTACTTTTAGTGAAGTATTATTGTAACTAGCATATAATTATAAAGTTACTACCTTGTGTCTGCGGTTTTGTCTCCTTGAATTCATATTTTTCTGCAACAGAAGTCGTCCTTTTCCAATTATTTTGATTTAAAAACGAAACTACTAAATTCATTTTGATGAAAATATGATATACCTCTTTTGAATAATAAATAATTTTCTAATTCCTCTCTCCATAAATTACAAAGCCCCAACACACATAAAAATATAAACATCCGAATTTAGAGTCTCCATCTTTTTTCAAGTCTATTAGTACATAGTAAGTATAGTTCTTTAAATTTAAAATGAAGCAAAATGGCCGCTTCTGCGCAGGTACAATCATGGACAAAAATGTTGGACAAAAATATTGATTTCGTCTTATTGAAATACATTTCTTATAAAGTTGCAAAACGGAATTATATAATATAGTAATTATTTCTTCTAAATTCAATTAATAATCTAACGATAATTCGTTATTAATTACTTAAATAGAATAAAACAAATAAATCGTACAGAAAAAGAGTATATAAAAATAATAATAGCAGTTAATGTACATTTTAATCACTGTCACTTATTGGGATGACACCTTATCTTGAAATAAAATTAAATGTTTACACACCTGACAAAAATAATTTATATTTTAATTTAATTTTTATGATTTAGTTTTAAAGAACTAAAACAACCATGACCGAGTGTATTAATGGGGTCTAGCGTCGCCGCGTTGCTGTAATTACGCGGCCACCTTCATACCGCATATGGTTAAGATCCAAAAATGTGTTACTGCGCAAGGTTCAATTTATATCAAAGGAGTTATAAATGTTTTATGGTTTCAGTATTGATTTGTACTTAAAAAAGAACCCTAAAAATGCTTTAAATATTAATATGTATTATAGAATACGATACTCTTAATTGGTGATAATATCATTTAAGTAAACAGTCATTTGGTTAACGAAACCTCGTGCTTCATACCGCATACGGTTGAGATCCAAAAATGTGTTACTGCGCAAGCTTCAATTTATATTGAAGGAGTTATAAATGTTTTATGTAATGGTTTCAGTATTGATTTGTACTTAAAAAAGAACCCTAAAAATGCTTTAAATATTAATATGTATTATAGAATACGATACTCTTAATTGGTGATAATATCATTTAAGTAAACAGTCATTTGGTTAACGAAACCTCGTGCCAACAACTTACAACATAAAATGTAATGTTCTGAGCTTATCTTTTGTATGTTATAAATAAACATTAGGCTGCCTTTTCAAAGTACACTAGTTACTTACAATAGGTACTTAGTTCATACGTACAAATAATTTGACTTTAATTTAGGTCGGGGCTATATTGTTTTGCGAAGGTAGCGTTACTATTAAAAAAACATGTTTTATTTTACGTTTACTAAAATATATTATCTCTTCAATTAAAAAAAAAATGAAATATTCCACGCATTGTAGTATAAGAAATTGTGTGTATATATTGAGTATTTTTTTCCAAAATATTACATACATCCCTTATAGGAGCTCATGAAACTTAACAAAACGCTAAATAAAGGCTTTACTTAATTATATATTTAATATTTTTTAAATATTAATACTTAATTATTTTCTTTTTGTACGAGTAGGTCCCGGAACAAATTTGTACCAATTGTACTTTGTAAAAATACTTATAATGTAACAACGCTATGCGTTTCGTTTCGGTGTACGTTAAGTCTTAAAATATCCCTCGAATCCTAATACATGAATAATGCCGATTCATCACGAAACTATTTCGTTATAATATCTCGTTTCGCGATCAATAACTTTGACTTATGTTTAAGACGGCATGCAAATTCGATGTATTTTAAGTTTGCTTTTTTACGATATCGTGAGAAAGAAGAAGTCTATAGCTTATGTTGTTGGAAACCGTGATTTCTATTTATAGTTTATTGGTAATGTCAAACAGCCGATGAGGCTTTTAATACGACTTTCGAAACGTATTTAAACAAGTTACATTATATAATATATATGTACAGTAGAATGATATTATGTATATATTATAGTATATAAAATGCTTTAGATAGGATTTAGCTACTTTATGACCCTGACCCTCACCGGAATTAGCCATGACAAACAAGCAAACTGGCAGACTCTTCCTATTCATTCAAGTGCACAAAGTATTCTAGCTATAGTAGATACTATATACATTCATGGTAGTAGAGCTATGCACCTCCCAGCACAAATGGGCTGTTTCGACGAGCAAGGTTCTATTTTCTCACAGAAAATTGACCTAAAGTATCAGTAGGTACTGTTGCGTTTAGCGCAATGAGTGAGAGCGCCGGAGGCCCAATCCCCCACCTCTTCTGTGCCCTTCCTTTTTATCCTTATCATCCCTTCCCTCTTGTTCCTTAAGTTGGCAACGCCCATGTGATACTTTAAGTATCACAAACGTACATAGGTTGCAGTGATTACTTACCATCAGTGGAACCGTATTCCTGTTTGCCAATTATCATGATATAACAAAATATATATTTTTTTTTTTTATGTAAGAGGCGGCAAACGGGCAGGAGGCTCACCTGATGTTAAGTGATCACCGCCGCCCATGAACATCTGCAACACCAGAAGGCATGCAGGCGCGTTGCCGACCTTTAAGGAAAGAATAGGCTCTACTCTTGAAGGTTCCCAAGTCGTATCGGTTCGGAAAGACCGCCGGCGGAAGTTGATTCCACAGAGTGGTTGTGCGAGGAAGAAAATGTCTTCTAAATCGCGCTGTTGTGGATTTCCAGACATCGAGGTGGTATGGATGGAACTTAGAGTTTTGTCGCGATGTCCGATGGTGAAATTCTACCGGCGGGATCAATCCAAACAATTCTTCAGAACTGAATTCGGCTGCAGCAGGAAGAGCTGTGCAGCGTGGCACTACCACTAGTTAAAATATAGTATTATTTCCTTAAAAGCCGGTATTAATTTAAATTTTATGAAAGCCTGCGACTAAAAGCTAAATACGTTTAATGACCCCGTGCCGGTGAACTCGGTTGACCTTCAAGTTTTGCTCAACATAACAATATTTGCGAGTATAAAAACAACAGCCAACATTCAACCGCCTAAAGCAATAGGTACATAAAAGCTATTTGGAATTTGGATTTAGAGTTCGTGGATAATGACTTGTTATACTTTGAAAGAATTGTTTCCTTTTCCACGAAGTATTAAGGATAGATTTACTAGTAATATTATAAATGCGAAAGTAACATAACTTAACTATTATACATAACACACATAATACAATGATTTAATAAATCCAGAATCGCAACTACTTTGGAGACAGAACCCTGAAAATGCATTCCATACCTTCTTAATTCTCTGCCAGCGGATATACGATGTGAAATTTATAAATACACATTTGAAACCACGTTAAGAAAATATTTCTTAATTTTATTAAATAAAAGAATTCATTAATTTACTAGAAACTCGTATTGTTCTTATTTTTTTTCTTTTTTTTTTTATGTTAGAAGTTGGCAAACAAGCATACGGCCCACCTGATGGTAAGTGGCTGCCGCAGCCTATGAGCGCTTTCAGCACCATTAGTAGGTGCCACTCGCGCGTTGCCAACCTCGAGATATTAGTTCTTAAATCTCGTTCGCCCAGTAATTTCACTAGCGTACAGTGCCCTTCAAACCGGAACACAGTAGTGCCTAAACACTACTATTTGGTGGCAGAATATTGGACACTGCGGTGGTACCTACCTAGCCGGCCTCTTGCAACAAAAGACCTACCAACAGTGTGACTGATTGCACTGGTGGAATTATCTCTGCTGTGACAGAGGTTATCCCAACAGCGGGCGATGGGGTCGTCACATCCCGACGCCTTTAAATTTATATTATTATTCTTTCTTTCTTTTTCAAAAAGTTGTCATAGGTTATATTATGTTAAATTTGGTTTGTATATTTTTTTTTTTTTAATATTAAATAGTATTATGATATTTCAGTCAAACCATTATCTAAAAATAATTTATAAACATTTTTATGATGTAATAAATAAATTAATTAAAATAAATTCAGTCTGTCTGTGTTTAACGCTTTAACTGCTAAACTACTAAACCGATTTTGATGAAATTTGGCACAGAGATAGACTAGATCTTGGTAAATGGAAATAGGCTACTTTTTATTGCAAAAAAATTGCTTGATGGTGTTGCAATAGTAAATGAAACATTATATAGGGAACCAATTATTTCTAGGTATTGCGTTAGATTTAAACCTTACTTGTATAAGAGTTAAAGCATACAAAATAAATGTACAGTTAATAAATATTTTTAGCCATTTAAAATATATATTGGATTAAAAGAGTGACGAGTCCATTAAAATCGAAAAATAAGTTGTTTACTCAAATAGAATATTAAAAACTGTGACGCGATTTGTAATTATTTATAAAGTAAGATTAGTCGTAGAAGTAGGAGGATTAGGGCGGCTCACACTTATAACAAAAAATAATATTATTTTTAAAAATAACGGGATACAAAAATGAACATAGATAAAAAGTCGGATTTTTCATAGGTTTTGTATTTTTATAGTCGCTATATTATTAAATAATTAATTAATAAAAACAAATTTACTTCTAAAATTAAATTTAATCTTGTTCATTATCGTCTTTCATGTATATTTTTTAAAATAAAATATAAAGTTCGAGCAACGGTAACTCTCGGGGCGTTACCTCCAGTGTGCTAAAGCCTTTACCGGACAAAAATATACAATAACATATTTTTATAAACTTATTAGTATTAAATAACATATTTTTATCTGAAAGTAAATCGGAATTGAAATTATGCCAAAAGTTGCGGCATTCAGATGTGATAAAATATAATTTTATCTTGTAAACATACAATTTCACATTTATCTTTTTTAGTTTTTAGCCGTTAGCATACAAAAAATAGGTTCTTAGTTCGAGCCTTTCAAACTCTGCCTTTCTACCGTTAGCTATTGAGTGTTTCTTGTATCTGTATGCTATAATACCTTCCTCGTTTGTGAACAACTTCTTTAAACACGATGCCCCATTTTTAGAAGAGGCAAAATGTATTCGCGTTACCGACATACATTATACAATATTATGATGATATCTTTGTATTTAACTGGTTCTTGCATATTTACTACTTCGTTTTGACAAAACAAATAATTATGTGTGTACTTTATAAACGACTTCAAAATAAGACGAAGGTGTCAATTCATCTGATTCGCGAAACAATCGTGATATTTCAGAATGTTAAATGCTGATTTTGATTTTTCAATAAATTATAATAATAAAATGCTATATAATTAATATAATTTTTTGACCCATATTTATTATTATTAAACTACACATTTTCACGTTTCATTGAGTCAAATTCTGAAGTCTATATAACCAAATTCATGGGCCAAATGCTAGTACACAAAAAAATCCTAAAAGACTATCTTCCAACAAAACTAGGTAAGTATGTAGCATTTTTTTGTAGCATCAGGTTTTACGGCATTTTAAGGCTGTTATTAGGCAGAGGGTCCTAATATCAGTCGACCTGGGGGCCTACCATGAACTTTTATTGCGATTCGTACCATGAATATAAATTTATACGTCATGCTCACATAAAATCTGAACCGTTTTATTACCTGAATTTCATTGGATAGCAATAGAACTTTTACTAAAAGTTCATGGTAGAACCCCTGACCATTTGATATTTGAAACAAACGAACGACTAATACAAATGTATTGAATATCTATTCGAAACGACTATATCCTTTATACAACTGCTTTAACATTATTGCATTTCTGTAATTTGTTTATCTTAATAAAACCCGAAATAGAACAATGTCGTCATTCGTACACAGCGTAAATAAAAATGCAGACGATGGAATATAAATCAAATACATTAAACGTTCTCTTATATTTGTGGCTATAAGCATAATGTTTCGACGAACACAATCACACCGATATATAATTCACAATGGCTATTGTTAAACGTTTGGAATGTAATAATAATAATATTTATTGAGATATTAGAACACTAAAATAACAGAAAAATTGCGATCATCTGTGTTTAACCTAGATAGGAAAAAATCTTTATTTTTAAATTAACCCTGGCCACCTGGTAACCTTAAAGGTATATCAATGTTTTAAAAGTCAACAGAAATTATTCTAAATTTGAATAAAATAAATTTCTGTTAAAAAGCTGGAGCTTTAATTAATTTAATTAGCATACATAATTCCGAAGTCTTGTGTTGTGTAATGCATCAGTCACGCTATTAATATATATGATTTATGGACTAAAATAAGTATGCATGTGTCCGCCAGGAACATGATTTATTAACCACAGATAATGGTTTCGTTTTAAACTCGCGGGTAATGACTTGTGCAACAAATGTAATATTGTAAATTTAATAGTATGCTAAAGTATTAAAAATTCCTGTGGCAATTTTGGTTTAAAAATATAACAGCATAGTATTCACACACACACACGCACACACACACACACACACACGCACACACACACACACACACATTTCATTACAAATAAAGCTATGAAGAGTGATATATATGAAGTCGTGCTTGATTTTTTTACTCAGTTCAATAAGGATTCCTAGCTGTTTAAAGCTCCGTTTCTGGTGATTCTTGCTTTTAATACATATATGGATCGCCATGTAACGTAGGATTTTTATTTCAAAACGGTCCTGACCGTAATTTAAATAGGTGGTAAGAAATTATAAATTGTTCAGTTTCATGATATCAATATACATTACCTCGACTCATTGCCACCACAGGTGACAGAGTGGTAGAGGGGAAATGCAGCTAGCATGCTTGCCACCATTCCCCGTGAACATTTGTATAGTTTTCATTGCTTGTAAATATAGTTAGTATTGAATTGTAAATATGATATACTAGTATGCATAAAGTTGTTATTATATTCAAATATTAATAAATTATAGTTCGGTGTGATAGGCGGTCCAATTTACGAGTGAAGTACAAATGTGAAGCGTAGCCATTTTACTGTGAACCGTAAAGTGTTATTATGTTTTTAAAAAATCACTCAGATCTCAGCGTACTTTACGAAGACAGACAGCTCAAGATATACTAGAAAGTAGATACGCTTGGACTGGAGTTATTTGTATTTTTATACAATTTCTTTGATATTTTTGTTTAATGTTTCTGCTAAAACCGTCTGTTTCGTAAAAGCCTATTTGGAATATTTCGTAATTACTTAAACATTATTTAAAGGGGATATTACACAATCAGAAAATTGTAAGAGTTTTATACAACACCAGCGGCTTCATCCGCGTGATTTTGAACCCTTCAGGGGTGGAGTTTTGGAAAATGTTAAAACATGTGTTTTTTTTATTTGATTTTGCGCCAAAAAAACAAATTTTATTATGTTTCTGGTTTCAAAAATAACGCAGTTCGATACAAACTTTTAACCCTCTTTTCACCCCATTAAGGGTTGATTTATATATATATATATATATATATATATATATAAATAAAATTATTCCAAAGTTACAAAATTTTAGAACGACAAAATACCTTTTAATAGTCTTCGTAGACGAAGTTCTTGGTAAAATCTAGTGACACTTGATCCTTAATTTATATTACTTTGTAACGTTAGTCACTATCAGAATGTATATAATTAAAAGCCTCGTTTTAAAGGTCTGCTTTAAGTAGAATCGATAGACGTAGAACTTTTGTCGTTAACTCGAGACGCTTTTATCCTCACCCGAATTCCAATTTAAATTCCTAACGACCCTTGTTTAGGGTTCCGTACTCAAAGGGTAAAACATGCTACTACTAAGGGTACGCTGTCCGTCCGTCTGTCCGTCTCTCACCAGGCTGTATCTCATGAACCGTGATAGTAAGGCAGTTGAAATTGTCACGGATCATGTTTTTATGTTACCGATATAACAAACAACAAATGCAAAAAACCAGAATAAAATAAATAAATATAGGTGGCCCATACAACAAACGTGATTTTTTTTTGCTCGTTTTTGATCAATATGACGGCAACAGGTAGACGCTTGAAACATTCACAGAATAATTAGTTATATATTTAAATAAATAATTAAATTAAAATAAAACAAGTATTTGTATTCCTATATAACATGTGTTTATTTTTCCTATATACATGACTTTATTTGTCGTTTTTATAGAATGGTACAGAACCCTTCCTGCGTTAGTCCGACTCGCATTTGGCCGGTTTTTTTTATCTATATTGATTCGATTCAATAGCGCTCAACGACAATGTATTCATGGTTCACGGTTGGGAATCAATATTATTTCTTAAGCAACAAAGTACCTATATTATAATTATAATGTTTCACTTTTAAACCGAATACAAAACTCCTGATGCTCAATTTTGGTGAGTGATTTCGTATGTGTGATATTTTACTTTTTTTTAAAGAATATTAGCAATGCTTTTTCAAGTCGTAAGTAACATTCCTATAGCCCCTCCACAACAAACTTGCGTAAGGAGTGGGCACGACAATAACTCAAGGGGCTCAGGATCGAACCCTCGACTCTCGCTTTAACGGAGCGAAGTCGGGCCTTTTAACGTTGAGCTATTGAGACTTCTGTTCGTTGATATATTTTTAAAGACCTATTCAAAGATACCTCACACGTTTCCGTACACAGAATTTGTTTGCAACCCACAGTTACATGTATGGACTGCTACACTTAATTTTTTAATATTTTATATTTCACTACGAAACCCTGTAGCGGTTCATAGGATAGACTTATTTACCAAATTTCGTATAAATAGAGCCAATAGACTCCGAGTAGACTCCGAGACTTTGACATACGGACGGACAGACGGACATGACGAAACTATAAGGGTTCCGTTTTTGCCTTAATAAGAGTATTATTAACCCATTATTATCTTAAACACGAGTCGCGAGTTCTATTTGCGTTTACTGCATATAGAATAGAATAGAATAGAATAAACTTTATTATACACCACTAATACACAGTATGAGTAAGAATCACTTATATAAGTATCAATGCATGTAGGCGGTTTTATCGCTACGTAGCGATCTCTTCCAGACAACCTACTTTACACAGTAAAATATAGAAATACATTAATAATACTATGATATAAATAATACATATTATTATATGTATATTTGTATGGACAGACATTTTAAAAATATTACTAAAATTAATTTATAATAATAGACGTAAATAAAAGCATACGTGGTTATAAAACGCCTCGACTCGACTACCTCTTAGTGACCTACAAACTGTAGCCGCTCTTTAAGGGTAAGTAACTATTTGTGTCGCAATTTATAACGGAAAACATTTCTACATAATAACGACTCTCACGACGACTGCTTTGTGTAAATTATACTTTGCTTTTTATGCTTCATAATGGATTGTATCCAGACGGTTTTAAAAACTGTATCGTTTTTGAAACCACGAAGCAAGTGAAACTTTTTAGGCATTTAATTGAAAATTACCAGAAAATGGTTTAGGGTATTAAAATGGCGTTCTTAATCTTAACTTTTAATTTTTAAAAATAATAATTATGAAAAACATGCATCCACTCCGCGGCTAGCTATAATGCGACATGATAAACATAAAGGAAAAAATTTGAGGCGAGGTAATAAAAGTTTCACTTTAAAATATCGTATACATTTTATATTATACTATAACATACAATTTAGAGTTAATAATATGAATCGTCTCTTTGTCACCACAATATTGCAAAAATGTTTAAAACTGTGGGAGGCTGGTGCCTAATCTATTATGGAAGACTGTACAGAGCGAAGTCGTTTTACATTATGATCCACCTGATTTACTTGAAACTAGTTTGTTGGGAAATTCTATAAGAATAAACAACACGTGAAGACATACAAATGATTCATATAAATAAAAGAACATGGTGGAAACTCGTGTAAAATTTTCCATCTTTCATTGTCACCGTATGTCAATTCCCAGGAATGTAGATAGCGGTGGAACATTCGATGTTGTTCTACAGACCTGTCATCGTTAATGGTTCATTGGAAATGTCGACTTAATATTATAAATACAAGTAAAGCAGTTCTGTTTGTAGAATATTATAGATGTTGCTTTGTTATTATATAATAGCACACACTCTATAATGTTTCCAGTTACCATCACCTGCAGTTCTATGCCTGAAGTATGTACTGCCTCAATTGATGAGACATAATAATAATAATAACTTTTATTTATTTATTATTACAAAGTGTGATTGACAATAATATCTTATACTAAAGATTTCTTAATATTAAAGGGATAGCTTGATATAATTGAGTTACCATGGATTTTGACGACGTTGTGGCGCAGCGGTAGCGAACCTGCCTTAAACGCCACAGGTCGCGGGTTCGATTCCCGCTCGGAGCATAATATGTTTGTATTGTCCATGCAAGCATATTTTCCGGTCTGGGTGTATTTGTCCTTGTCATTGTGAATGTTTCCGGACCCCCGACACAGGATATCACTATCCTAATGGGGGCCGTTGAGTGTAGCGTTTATTATTTATTTATCTCACTAGGAAACCCTGTGTGGAGACATCCAGTGTTCACTATTGGCAGTTCGACATGAGTAACAGACTTGTCTTGTAACACCTAAATAATAATTTTCTATATTATATTTCGAACCTGAAGCCGACAGTGAATCAGAACCTATTAGATCCAGAAACCCCAAAGACGCAATGATCGTCGATTTCGTATTGTTTGTAATAAACGATATTTGTGTATTTATGATAGGAAAACTATTTATTGGGCTAGGAAGCCTTTTTATTACTAAAATAATGTGTACCATAATCTACCTTTAAAATATAAAAGCTTGCGAAACGAAATAGACGTTAGTAGTTTAACGATGTTGTGGCGCAGCGGTAGCGTACCTGCCTGAAGCGCCACATTTGTATTGACCAAACAGACATGTTTTCCGGTCTGGGTGTGTTTGTCCTTGTCATTGTGAATGTTTCTGGACCCCGACACAGAATATAACTATCCTAAAGAGAGGCCGTTGAGTGTGTAACGTTTATTTAACGTTTATTAGTAGTAGTAGAGCCATGATTTTCTCAGCACAAATGGGTTAACTCGATCGTGTAAATACTACCCTCTTACACAAAATCGGCGTAAAGTAACAGTATCAGTAGGTACTATTGCGTTTTGCGTAGGTACTATTGCGATGAGTGGGAACGTCGGAGGCCCAATCTCCCATCCCCTCTGTACCTTTCCTTTTTTCCTTTCTCATCCCTGGTATCCCTTAGGTTGCCAACGCGCATATGATACTTCAAGTATCGTAAGCGTTCATAGGTTGCCAACAGTTATGAAAAAAAAATACAAATTTTTACATGCTATTTATTTTTTTGGTTTAATTATATATGTACATTATATATGTAGACATAAACTGTCTTAATATAAGATGCCTTATCAATTTTATAGAGTCACATTCAACAAAACGTCTAAAAATTAAACCCAACAAATTCAGTGCATAAGACTAGGTTTAGTTACAAAAAGTATAAAACAGGATGACCTTAATTTTTCTAGTCTGTCCGTCTGTCGTGCTAATGGTTAGAGGAAATAATGGCTTACTGGTGACTTTTGCTGTAGCGCTAAGTAATTGCTGATCTACTTCGATAAGGGCATTGCATGTTAGGCTATTAGTGGATATTGTTGTTATCCTTGTTTTTATATTTAAATGGAATATTCATTCAAAAGAAATGACAAATGAAATGGTGCCTGTCTTCAACCCCAACGGTCGCGGCTTCGATTCCCACTCTGGGCAGGTGATTGTTATGATGTTGTAAATATTTGTTTCGATCTGGGCGTTTGTCCTTGTGGGTTTGTCCACCGTGTCTCGGAGAGACCGTTGAACTGTCAGTTCCGGTTGTTATCATAACATCTGATAATAACTCTTGATAGGTAATTTTTACTTATCCAATGAGTTAGGTATTTGCCTTTAGGTCAGATGGC
Organism: Hestina assimilis; assembly: GCA_023373885.1. Classification (NCBI taxonomy): domain Eukaryota; kingdom Metazoa; phylum Arthropoda; class Insecta; order Lepidoptera; family Nymphalidae; genus Hestina; species Hestina assimilis. Next base: position 11,890,459 of record CM041751.1, on the reverse strand, counting down.
AATCGCTCTGTTCAAAAACTAGTAACCTGTTAAATCTGGGCAAGTGTATAAGTATACCCAGGGTCTGGGAACCATAAATACCGGGATTAATGCTGGGAAGAAAAAGATTCATTGCAAAAGAAAATTGATAATATAAACCAGTGTGAAATGGAAAATTAATATAACATATATGATAGAAATCATTATTTGTATTTTTAGTTTTATTGTGTAGTTCTTAGGGTACATTTACATATACTAAAGGAATGTAATGAGAGGGATAGACACGATTTTTTTTTATTTACAGCATACATAAATATATCTGTAATTTAAAACGAAGTATCTATTATCTTTAAACAAGCAATTGTTGTATATAATATGGTCTGAATCGCGGAAGCTGCTCCGACGATTTTTATTTAACGGGTTTCGGGGGCAGTAAATCAATTTAGCTAGCATTCATTTTTAGAAAATATCGTTTTAGCTGTGTTTTTCAAGTTATTTCTCTCGTGAGAAAAACTATTACTGGGATATAGTATCACCGTATTTAGGTATATTTTTCGATTTACTAAAAAACTACCCAGCAAAGCTCGGGCATCCAGTTACTATTAACTAATAAGTACAATTCTACAAATCTTCATGGGGAATGGTGGCAAGAATCTAGCTGCATTTCCCAACTGAATCGCAATTCGGATTCTTTTCGCAAAAATCAATCATCCTGGGTGACAGGACCCGTGGAGACAATGACAATGAGACAATTTTTGTAAAAATTGACTAGCCTTAACGCTCCATGGCTTAAGGGCCATTTGAGTCAATTATATACCCTTCAATTGTAATTTTGGTGAATAGCAATATATCTGACCATCAGCATGGATTTAGAAGCGGGCGTTCGATCTTGACTAACTTAACGACCTTTGTTTCTGACATTTCCCAAGAGGTCGATGCTGGGTCACAAGTGGATGCAGTATATACAGATTTCTGCAGCGCTTTTGATAAGGTCAATCATAAAATACTATTGCAAAAACTAAACGCCTTTGGAGTGGGAGGATCTTTGCTAAGCTGGTTTGAGTCATACTTGCATGATAGATCACAAAGCGTAGCTATCAATGGATTTGAGTCGCAACCTTATTGTGCACTTTCCGGAGTACCTCAGGGATCCCACCTAGGACCAGTATTATTTCTTATATTCATTAACGATATAAGCTTTCATATTAAGCATTGTAAATTATCAATATTTGCCGACGACTTAAAAATTTACCACCAGACTAAAACAATCAGCGATTCTAAACTAATCCAAGATGACTTAAATCGAATAGTAGACTGGTGCAACTCCAATTGTATGACCCTCAATGTTAATAAATGCTTTCATATTACTTATACTCGCAAAAAAAACCACTTGTTACAAAGTACGAGATTGGCGGAAAGTGTTTAACTGAAATCAGTGAAATTCGTGATTTGGGCGTTATCATAGACAAAAAGCTTACCTTTACCACACATATTGACAAAATTGTCACGAAGGCTGCACAAATGCTCGGCTTTTTGAGACGGAATACAACAGGTTTCAAGAATATAGATACCAAAATATTTCTTTATAACACACTTGTCCGCTCCAATCTCGAATACGCTAGTAGTGTATGGTCACCATATTACGCAATCCATTCGCAACGGATTGAAAGCATTCAACGAGCCTTTACCAGAAATCTTGCATTCAACTGCAGTGGTTTTTCGCATAGGAGTCCATATGATCAACGTCTATTTAAATTTAACATGACCACTCTTTATAACCGCAGACGCTTTTTGGATCTTTGCTTCCTATACAAATTAATGAATAATAAAATACAGTGCACTCGTCTATTAGGTAAGGTGTATTTAGCCACCCCTCACTCATATCCCAGACATAAAATTGCTAAAATATTCTATACACCATTTTCCCGAACCAACTTAGGCCACAACTCACCGATATATAGAATCCTCGATCAGTACAATACTATTCAGGCTCGCGATCCGGACATTGACATCTTTCATGATTCGCTTAGTGAATTTCGAACAAGACTGCGAAAATTATTTTAGCATAAAATCAGATTCTCAGTCATAAATGTGTATTAATTGATTTTTGTTTCTTTTTTCTTTAACTTAGCTTGTTTTGTTTAAGATAACTTAATTTACTGCATGATTTTTTTCTGTTTTGTTATAATTTTGTTTTATTTTTATTATTGGCTTGGTAGTTAAACTTCACTTCCTACATTAATATCAATGCTATGTACACCGTAATTGTCATATATATCAGATAAAATACTTTGTACCTTTAGTTATATAAGAATAGATATGTATGATGTGGTTGTGCTAATAAATAAATAAATAAATAAATAAATAAATAAGGGGCAATGTAATATAGAATAAGTGTCGAACACTTGCCTGTTTACCGGTGTTCTGTTTGATTTTATAAATCCTATTTCTAAGTAGCTAGCAAAACTCTTGCATCGGTACTGAACCAAAATTTATAGAATGGCGCGACATAGATAAAAATAAACGGTTTCCAAATTGATTGGATGAATAAACATTCAATAGAAATGTCCTTCATATGACACCGATGGAGAAACGATTAAGTTAAATAGAGTTCAAGATTTACTGTCGTTGAAATCTCGTTATTATGTATATGTGTTAGAAAGACTAAAATTCTATGCTAAAGCGGACGAATATGCCAATGTTAATAAGAAATGCATTTTCTTCGTTTATTCCAAGCAATCGTAGTAGAATAATAATAAATTTGAAAGTAGCTCATATATAAATGATTTTTTTCTCAAAATCCACACCTGTTTTCGTACTAATTAAAAAAATCAGAGACATTGACCTGACCTATTTCTGTACTCGTGTCAACCGGGTCAATAAAACTTTTTTAAACGATTTTGAGCATTATTACAAGAGAACAAAGCACACTTTCATTTGAGATGTAAATATACTTAAATAGAATCGCGAGACATTTGGCTATGTGAGATATCGATTAAATGCAGCTCGAGAGAACTGAGAGGAGAATTACAATGAAGATTAAATTCTCAATGTATTCTTATATACTTTATTACCTACTCCTTATACATACTTTATGTATATACTTTAAATTAAGGATTATTAGGGTATACTGAATAATTAATAAGATAATAGGATGCAGTGAAATAAAATTGTTCAAGTGGAACATGATTTTTTAACTATTCAGTTTTCTATAAAAAATACTGGCTCAGCAAAGCCCCGCTCGTTCCAAATAAATGCATTTTTGCTTTTTAGAGCAACAAACCCAACTGTGAAGTGTTTACCCAACTAGCTTCTGCCAGCGACTTCGCCTGCATGAATAACGTTATAAACTTTGAACCCCCATTTCATTATTTCATCAGTTGGAATTTTAGGTTGGTAAAAGCACACGTTTCTTTATCTTTAATTGTTAGCCAAAAAACAATATTTCATGATTTTAGTTTCAAAAATGATGGACATCTGAAACAAACTTTCAACCCCTTTATTACCCGTAATAAGTTGAAGTTTGAAAAATCCTTTCTTAAACAAGCACCATTTACTTTTTAAAACGAACAACTGTAAAAAAATTAGCTTTCTAGGTCCAAGTGTTTAGCGGCGCGTCGATATGTCAGTCAGGTCCTCTCCTTTTATATCTATACATAAAAGAAGATTAGTGATGTACCCTTAAATTAATATCACCTATTACATACCAGAAATTCTTATTGAAATACTCACTATGGAAAGAAAATAAAACAAATATTTTCTTTCCATAGTGAGTATTTCAATATGAATCTCTGGTATTTAATAGGTGATATTTATAAGAGCTTTATTAAAGATATTTATTTTTATAACAGAAAATAAGAGGCTTACGAAATTATCGCTAAAAAATAATCAGGCATTTTGTCTAACTGTAGATGTTTGCAATTGCATATATATTTCCCGCCTAAGTCCCTAATACATATATACAGATGACGTGCTATCGTTCGTTTCGTGCTAATCTCGGGTGTGTCACAGTCTAAATAACATAAATTTATTATAGCACGTCTAAATAACATAAATTTATTATATAGATACTAAACGCAAATTAATGTGATGAAATCATGAAATTATATATTTAGAGAATACTCTATTATTTTTTTTATCATATATTTCATCGAATTCATAATTGGACGCAAATAAGCAATACCATATCAACCCACTCAAATGTCATTTCGAGAAAAACGCGTTTGAAAATTTTGAACAACTTGCTTTATATGATTTTTTTATATATTGGTCAAGTTTTTGGCAATTTCAAGATGTATGTAAGTTATTTTACTTATTTTCACATAAAATACGCCTACAAACTGCATATTTCGTATATAATATCACCCAAAACGTTTAAAATAATACATAAATTGCATGATTAAAAAATGGATTTTTAGAAGCTTTAAAGCATAAACCCTACAAATATTAAAGAAAAATGTTCTTCAGCCATTTACCAACACTTCTGCATACATAACTCAGTTTTTTCAATTATGTGGGTTGACATGGTATTGCTTATTTGCGTCCAATTATGCTTGTTCGCGTCAATAAGCAATCTCGATCCGATTTTAAAATACGAGCCAAACAAGACCCTATTCTTATATTATAATATCGACCGAAAATGAGATCTACCGATCGATTGATAGCCTTATTCCAGAGTTTTTCTTATAAATGTCGAATTTTGACTTGACTAGTTTACGAAACCTGTTTAGTTTAAGAAACCTGCTTTAGTTGTCGGGCCTTGCTGTTTTCAATATGAATACGTCACCGCATAATCGTGGTGATTTCCTAGTGGACATACTATTTAGACAGAATATGTTTAATATACTCCTATGTATCTTGCAAGTTATTCAATGAGTATGAGTCCTTTCTATCAAGAAGACCGTAAGCTTTAAATGTTGGCAGTTTGATGGTTCAAAAAAAAAATATGTGGAAAACCACACTTTCATAAAAATGAAACCACGGCGAAAGTGTAACTTTTAACTTTTTTATTATTCGATTAGAGTATTAAATTTGAGTTCTTAATTATATAATAAAAAACGAAAGGATAAAAATTAAAAGAAAATATATAAATAAATATTAAAAAGTAAAATAAATGAAGATAAAACAGACACGCAAACATGCATGCGAACTAATATACAAACAAGTATACGTACATAAAAGTTAAAATAAACGAGGCCGGCTAGGTAGGTACCACCGCAGTGTCAAATATTTTACCGCCAAACAGTAGTGCTTAGGCATTACTGTGTTCCGGTTTGAAGGGGCTAGTGAAATTACTGGTCAAAGGAGATTTAAGAACTAATATCTCGAGGTTGGCAACGCATGAGTGGCACCTACTAATGGTGCTGCAAGCTATGAGTGCATAGGCTACGGCAACAACTTACCATCAGCTGGGCCGTATGCTTGTTCGCCAAGTTGTAACATAAAAAGAACCAGTGCACCTAGCGAGTACACTTAATTATTTTATCAGCGACGTATATAAAAAGGAAGCTTGAATGATGTTCATACCAGATGTTGTAAGTCAATCTTTGACCATGATCGTGAGCTGAGAATAAAGCGAGGTCAGACGGTCTTACATTGACAGAAGTCTGTACTATTTGTAGTTTACTGTCAATTTGCAAAGGTCGTGGTTGATCTTCATTCGTGAATTGTGTTTGCAATTTTAATATAATTATAACTTGATTATTTTCTGCTTCTTTTTGATTGGTTATTGAACAAACTAGTTTCCTAATTGTTCAGGTCAAACATTTATACCTCTGACTTGACTTATAATCTATTGTCAAATTGATAAAAGACGGGACCATCATTTCGAGTGCCCTCCGACGCACGGAAATAGTGTTTCTTAAGACTCACAGACTAAAACTAAATATAATAAAGGCTATGAGGGTCTAGATTTGACGAAAATAAATGAATTTGAATAACAAACCTTCTTCGTTGCGATATGCACTTATGTACACGACTACTACGTAGTGGTAGTGTAGGACTCGAACGCTAGCTCCTGTAGTGGTAATAACCACTAAAATCCGATGAGCCACCTGAGTAATAGCAGGACGCCATTAGTTCGATCATGCAACGTTCGACGTTTATCTTAAAAATTAGTTTTAGTGATTACTCCCCGGAACTCTTCTATTAGCCAAATGATTCTCGTCAAAGTCAGTTCACTGTTAACGAGATAAAGCGCTACTACTTTTTTACCCGACTGCCGGAGGGTAATGTTTTTCGAGCGTATGTATGTATGTATGTATGTCTATTTCTTTGTGACGCTCTACAGGCTAAACCCTTGGACGTATATAGACTTATAGGGTATCATTAGATTCGTCTCAGTTATGAGAGTGACATAGGCTACATTATTTTAACATGGTTTCCGCAGAAGCAAAGATATTCAAAGCGGAATATCACAGTTCACTCAGAGCTGAAATCTGATGATGTTTCCTTGTAGAACTTAATAAAATAAGACGAAAAGTAAAAATATTTTTTTTTGATATATTGCTTAGTTTTAGAAATATCGATGATTGAAATTTGATTTTTTTTTTGCGAGTGTTCGCCAATTCCACTCCAAAGGTTTTTCTTTCTTTTGAATACTGAATTAAAGCATTTCCTATAAATAAAAAATAATTATGAATATGAATATTACAAAATAATTATATAAATAGGTAGATTAATAAAATAATTAAACTACTAAAGCGCAAAACTGTTATATACAATGCAATTCAATGTATTGAATAATTAAGTACGCAAATTTTGTTAGTAAAATATAAGAATAAGCACAATATATTATAATAAAAGTATTGTTCGATTCCTAGTCATGTAATTTCATTAGGTAGTGTAAGAAAAATATAAATTTTAAGTGTCTGTAAATTTCAGATTTTGATAAAACAGATTATAGAGCTTGTTTTTAGCTTTTTAGGAATTATTGTTAATGCAGTTGGGTTTTTTGTATAATTGAATAATTTATTTTATTACTAGAAAACTTACATACATACTAATACTTCAATTTTATCTATTTGCATCAGTTTTTTTTAATAAGAGTGACATTGTGAGAGCTTAATCAGTATTTGTAACGCATTCAAGAGAAAAGATCCTAAAAATAGCATTAGTTAAATTTATTTGGTCTCTGTTTAAATCGTCGTAAAACCAATTTCTTTGTCAAGGATAAGCTATCTTTCCCAAACGAAATCAACAAATTGCTTTAATTATTTATAAGAAATAATATTTCATCGCTACGTTTAAACAGGATAATTACGTATATAAAGGTTATTTCAAAACGAATACATGATTTATTACACAAAGGTGTAAACAAAAGCACTTATGAATCAATTAAAACTTGATTCTTACAAAAAACTGCATTTTACATATAAAAAAATTGTAGTTTTGTCTGTTTGTTTATTTGTCGGAAGTAATCTTGAATGGCTGAACCATAAGGTTTATGATTTCGTGTAGAAGGCATGTAGGGCGTCATTTCGTCTCGAAAATATGGAAGCCCTTGTGTCTAAAATTCAAATAATATTTTCTGTGACAATGGTTAATTACTTATTTTAAACTTTAGGAATTTATTTCTGCTATTTCTCAGGTACTAAATCAGTTGAGTTTTATTATGTCTCTAAAAACATATCTTGGTCATCATAAAATCATTTCACATCATCGAAGTTGTCGTATAAAAAAAAAAACTATCCGAATTGGGATCGAAACAAAGAGATTTCCTTGTTTCGTCCTTCGTTCGGTCTGAAACTGTAATTAAATATAAACGACTTTAATAATATGTGCTTAAATCTATGTTAATATTTATACTTTAAGTTAAAATCTATGAAACAAGTATGGTTCATAAGTAAATGAATATTTCTTTGTGTTGCTAGATATATAAAGAGCTCTTAATTAAGAAGCAAGGCATTTTTTAATATGAAGCGGATATGCTTATACATTTTCATTGACTTGGCATTTATTACAAACAATGTTTTTGGAATCGAATATGAGTTATATGAATATTTCAATAGAACGGATCCTGTGATGCAACAGCTATACAAGTTTAAAAACGATCACCCGGTATGTTTCTTAACTTATTTTTAAAAATGAAAATGCCTTAAAAATAAAGTTAGTTCGGCTTGCCTGTTGATAGGCTGTCATCGTACTTTATAAGGTGATTACAAGACTAATAGGTTCGTTACCGTATTACCGGCTCAAGGGGTAAAAGTAGAGAGAAAGGGAAGTGGTTGTGGCAAGCGCTGATAGGCGTGGTCGTGATGTCGTATGACTTAAATTATAATTTTTATTGTAAAATTAATAGTTTACCGCAACCATTTTGCGGCTAAAGGTTAAGGAGAAAGAGAGAAGGGAAGAAAACCAAGAGGGAAAGTGGTTACGATTTTAAGAATAATATAGACTTATCTTGTAGATTGGTTGTGATTTTGTAGACTTTAATTTTTTTTTATCGTGGGTAAGTGTAATTTAATGTTTTTTTTTTACAGTATCCGATAGGCATTATCACAACAAGTTCTGGAAAACCTGTGGAAATAAGAGATATAGGCACATTGAATACAGATGCATTTTCAAATCAATATCACATAGATCTCATCACCCACGCTAATAATGAAAGAATTCCTGAAAGATTTGTTCACGCTAAAGGTGCAGGCGCTTTCGGTTATTTCGAAGTGACAAATGACGTATCAGAGTACACTAAAGCAGATGTTTTCAATGGAGTAGGCAAAAGAACACCAGTCGTTGTACGTTTTTCAACATCAGTGCAAAATCTTGGAGGAAGTGATCTAGCAAGGGAATTGAAAGGTTTAGCTGTCAAATTTTATACAAATGAGGGCAATCTAGACATATTGTGCCTCCACTCTCCTATCTTTTTTCACAGAGATCCAGTAGATTTTCCTAATTTCATTCGTTCAATAAAAAGGAATCCAAGAACTAATCGTTTAGATCTCAGCATGCGTTGGGACTTTATTACTCTTAAGCCGGAAACACTATATGCAACGCTCTGGCTCTTATCCGAATATGGTATTCCTAATGGATACAGAAAAATGGACGCCTTTCCTGTTCACACTTTTGTCATAAATAATAAAAATGGCGTTCAATATTTCGTTAGATTTAATTTTAGAACTGAGCAAGGTATAGAAAATCTCTCGATACAAGAAGCTCTAGCTATTTCAGCGCGAGATCCAGATTATTACAACAGAGACTTGTATGACGCCATCGAAAATAAAAGTTATCCGATTTGGAAGCTGGAAATGGAAGTTATGACGTTTGATCAAATTAAAAACGTTGACTACGATCCATTTGATGTCACTAGAATATGGAAAAAGGGTACTTATAGCACTGTTACTATCGGTCGTCTTGTGTTGGATAGAAATCCAGACAATTTCTTCAGTATCGTAGAACAAAGCGCATTTAACCCAGGCAATTTAGTACCCGGTATTCCTGGACCAATTGATAATATGTTTAAAACTAGACGATCAGCTTACCGTGATACCCAAGTACATCGTCTGGGTGTGAATCATAACAGAATAGAAGTTAATAAGCCTCTTTATTGGAAAGTCTACGATCGTGACGGTGCATCCCCATTAGGAGATAATATGAAGGATACTCCTAATTACTATCCCAATTCATTTAGTGGGCCAATTCCAAATATTGATCCTAGTAGACCTAAAGTGAGATTTTCAGTTTATGAACCTCTGTCGGTTGACTTAGAACCAGTATCAGATTTCTTCAATCAATTCTTGAAAAGCGATGAACAAAGAGAAAGGCTTATTAACAATACAATACCAACACTGGTCCCAATTTCCGCTGGTTTGCAACGGCGTGTGATAAAATTGTTTACATTAATTGATAAACGTTTAGGAAACGAAGTAGGTTTGGGACTTCAATTGGCATTAAAAGCTCCACCCTCTCCACCACCTCGTGGTATAAAGCCTCCAAAATAACTTTGTAAAACTCAAATTATATATAGGCTACAAAAGAGATCACATTTTCTACTCTGATTCTTATTTTACAGTTGTGTGTGTGTGTTTATTGTACAATGATAAATATATACGTAATTATACGTATTTATGCATTTTTTTTAACGTGTATCACTGTTTGCCCTCCTGGCCTTGACAGTCAACCGTCACCGGTTGGAGGAGCCCAGTACTGAGACCAAGCCGAGCGGGCGTGGATGCGGTTGTGTGCGTGTTTGAGCAGTGTATGAAACATTGTCTAACGTAATGTATTGTTGTGACTAGTTTTATACAGGAACTTACTTCTTTAATATAGATTACATAAAAAGACAGTTCGTTAGGTATTTTTAAATATGTTAAATAATTTACAATATTTGCTTTAAATGCTGTAGAATAGTGCTTAACGAAATTTATAGGTGGCATAACTTCTAGTTAATGTAACGCAGCTGTAGAGCGCCCAAAACAATTGAATTTCAAACATTGTGTCAAATTGAAATAGATGTATTAAACATTGTACCAGCGATTGGATAATGGCAACTATAGAGTAAATAATAAAGTCCCTTTATACCTCATATCTTTATGATGGCTGCGAGTATTCGACGACGTTATGGCGCAGTGGTAGTGAACGTTCGATTCCCACTCGGCGCATACTCAAGAAAAGGAACGAGAATTTGAAATCTAATAAAATCAGGAGAGGGATACAGAGAAGCAGTACGAAAAAAACAAAATAACCCAAAATTATTGACCATTTCATATTTTTTCTATAACATATTTTTCTTATTAATTTTTGTATATTTATTTCCTGTAAAACTCTTATAAAGTTTTAATTACTTAGGGTCTTTATTTATTTCAAAATGAATATAAATAACTTAAAATACACAGAACGTTGTTTATTATTATTTGGAAAACATTTAGAAGTTTCAATAGGTATTAGAAATGCCGGAGGTAACGAGAGATATTATAGCTAAAATATATGGGGAGGATTTTTCACCTATTATGCTTCCATTTTCTTTGTATTTTTCACATTAATGGGAATGTAAACGATTTTCTAAGCGAATCTCATGCTAATAAAAAAAATATCAATTTAAAAAACGCTAAGATGGAATTTTCTTACACAAAAGGATATTACCCATCGCATACGATAATTAATAAGAAATCTTTTTCCACACTCTATGGGTATGCATTTGTATTAAAATTTGTAGTTTAAGAGTTGTATTATATGTTTTAGTTATATAAATATTTTAGGATATAGTTTATACGAATAAAGGCGTATGCACACCTGGCTATAAGCGTCGAATAAATGTGAAAGTTTGTATGTTTGTAAATCACGCAAAAACGGCTAGTTTTAGATAATATTTAGCACGGAAATATAGATTGTTACCTGGATTAAAACGTAGGATACTTCTTATCCCGGAGAAATGTTAAGTTCCCGTGGGATAAACAAAAAACGAACTACAAGATTTGAATTTCGTTACAATGGGTCATATGAAATCCAGACATATTATTATTATAATCAATATTATACCATAAAACAAATAAATATACACATTGTCTCATCTAAAATGCTAAACCGATTTTGATGATTATTGATATAGAAATAACTGGGATTTTGAACAAGAATATTATAGGTCAAGTTTTGTCACGAAAAATAAATAAATAAACGCTACACACTCAACGGCCATTAGGATAGTTATATCCTGTGTCGGGATTCTGGAAACATAGACAAAGAAAAATACACCCAGACCGGAAAACATGCCGGCATGGTCAATACAAACGTATGCTCCATGGGATTGGAACCCGCGACTAAGTCAGGTTTGCTACCACCACAACGTCATCAAACGTCAAAAAAAAGTTAAGAGGGTGAAATAGAAACTAAATTGTTCCGGATATAAACTGTCTAATGTATTCCAATAAAAGTGCCTTATTACAAAGCTTAATTCACACGGGCAAAGCCGCGGGCATTATACTAGTAAAATATATTTAGAAAAATCCCATCTCAACTCAGTTTAATGGAACAATTTTCTACTTCGTCTTTACATTTTATCTCCTAATTAAAAATTGTACTTTCTTTACGTTAACAATTTATCGTCAATGCTCCTGCTGTATTTTATTAATGAAAGCGTTCATTCTATTTTCTCTTTTAGTTTATTTTGATTGTAAAAGGTAAATGCATTTTCAGAAAAATAAGATGCAGGCTTTGTTATTTTATAAAATTAAGATTCTATTATGTTTAAAAGTAAATTTTGTTTTCGACTATTATCTTTCCACGACTTTGTCTATGGAGACTTTTCTTTTGATGAAATCATTACCAAACTACAAATCACTGTAATTCTTGATAGCCTGATGGCAATCTTAAATATTGCCTGAGAATTTGATAGAAATCGGTCTACCATTGGTTTTCATCATAATAGCAAACATTTAAGTATTACCTAAAATTTCATTTAAAGTTTTTCTTTTGTTTAACAGAGATCGCTAAAGGGATAGAAAGACTATAGTCTATAACTATTAGATAGATAACTAAGGGTGAAAGGTAATTTAGGGTTCCGTGCAATAAAGAAAAATCGGTACACCATGCGAGCGTAGCCGCGGGTGCAGCTAGTATTTTATAAGAAAAACAACTGTTAATTAACTGAATTATATATTTTTTAAATGACTCCAGAATCTTGCAGAGAGATAGACTATAAATATTAATATAGATAACTAAAGGTAAAAGATAAATTAGGGTTCATTGCAATAAACAAAATTCGGTACACCACGAGAAAAGTCCTGCGAGTGCAGCTAGTGTTTAAAAAACTGTTAACTAGCTTATATATTATTTACAATGACTAACTACAACAAAATAAAGGCGTATATCGCTATCTAACCATTGTGACCTTTAGGCGTGTACTTATAATTATTTATGGATTTCACTCTTAATCACACAATCGATTATCTATTTAAGCATAACCGGTGTATATAAAGTGAGTTATGAACTAAATTACACTTTTGCTAGTTTGTAGATAACAGACATATAGTGTTTCTTTTAATACTCACAATTTACATTATACGAATATTTTAATAGCTCAGTATTCACTTGCATGACTTGTTGTTTACATCAAGACTTTTTATTTGAAAAGTACGGCAAATGACTTTACGCAAGGTAAGGGGCAGTAAAGTCTGAATACGAAGGAGGCTAATACAGTTGTGGTTGTGGTTAAAGACTTTATTTCTCATAAGAACTTTACATAGTTCACTTATAATGAGCTTAAAACTAATATTATATAATATATATATTTTTTTGTTTCTGGAGTTGAGGTCTATGTAATTTTTTTTTATTATCATTAAGATTAACATTTACATTTAGATTATTTCAAAATCAAAGCATGCATACCTATAGTTAGTTTAGTTATACACATACACACATACATCTATATATATATACACATAAACACATACATACACACATATATACATGCATTTCTACACACACATGCACATACATACATGTACACACATATACATATATATATATATATATATTTAATTTTATTATGAAAATGTACATTCTTCGACTTTACAATAATTCCATAATATGCTCTTTTAGTTTTCTTTTGAATATATTCAATTTTTCGTTTATTTTTAAGTCATCAGGCAATTTGTTATATAGCTGTGCTCCCTCAAACAACAATGTTTTTTACCATATTGAGTTTTAGGTGTTATCAAATGTAGTTTAATTTTATTTCTTAAGTTATGTGTTATATTTTTCTTATGTAATTTTATGTTTGTGTGTAGTGAATTAGTTGTAATTTTTTTATTAAAACGCAGGTATTATATGTGAACAGTAGTTTACAGATTAAATAATTTAGTTTTTGTATAATAATTTTGTTGGCATTGAATAGGATAATGAAACAATGTTTTAATTATTTTGTTCTGAGTTCTTTGTAGTTGGCTTAGGTTACATTCAGCAGCCGATCCCCATATTTCAATAAGATATTCTAAATGTGATTTTACTAGAGAATTATAAATGACAGTACGTACCTTTTTCGGGATACAGTAAGCAGTTTTATGTAGTGCTCCTAATAGTGATGTAAGTTTTGATTTGACATGATCGATGTGTAGTTTCCAAGTAAGTTTATCATCTATCCATAGGCCTAAATATTTTTCATGGCTGGAACGTTTAATTATTTCATTATTTATTGTAAGTGGTGTGAATTCAGGTATTGGTTTATTTTTTGCAGCGAAAATTAAGTATGATGTTTTTGTAGTGTTTATTGTTAATAAATTATGTTTTAACCATTCATTTAACAAGTGAAGGTCTTCTTGAGCGTTAGTAACAATATTGTGTATAGATTTACCATAATAGAAAAGGCTTGTGTCATCTGCATATAAAGTCAGTTGCCCTTTTAACCCTATTTTGTTAATATTATTAACATATATTAAAAAAAGTAAAGGACTTAGTATTGATCCTTGTGGACAGCCATATTGTGGACAGCTTTGAGATGTACTAGTGAAATGACCTATCTTAACTACTTGTTGTCTATTTTCTAAGTATGACTGAAACATGCTGAAGGCTTTACCTGCTATACCGATATTGTTTAGTTTCTGTAGTAGCTTGTAATGACTTACTGTGTCGAAGGCTTTTTTTAAGTCAATAAAGATCCCTAGAGCGAAGTTTTTTTGATCGATATTCGTTTTAATTTTTGTAATCAAGTCTACTGCAGCTGTAAGAGTGCTTGACTTAATTGGTACGAAAGCCATATTGTTGGTCAATTAGAATTTTTTTCGGTCAGATATTTGTCTAGACGGTTATACAGCACACGTTCAAATATCTTGGATATAACAGACAAAATCGATACCGGTCTATAATTGCTTGGGTCAGTTTTACTACCGGATTTATAAATAGGTCGGATTTTAGCAATTTTTAAAGTTGTGGGAAAACTACCGCGTTTGAAACACTCATTTATACAGGCAGTCATCTTGTCAGTAATTATATTTCTTAAGCATTTAATAGATTTGGTGCTGATACCATCTAGACCCGAGCTGGAGTTGTTATCAAGACTATCAATAAGTTTTGATATTTCACTACTATGGCAGGGTGTGAGTTCACTTAATGTTATATTGTGGGTGTAGTTGTTGTCATACATGAGAGTGTTTCCGCTGTTTGTGTGGTATGTGTTCGGTATTTTGAGAGCTAAATCTTTGCCTATTGCTGAAAAAAAAGTGTTAAAATATTCACATATTTCATTACCTTCAGTAATTGATCCCGTAACCGTTGTTAGTTTGGGAGGAGCACTGCTATCCCGGGTTTTGTTAATCGCCAGACTATTTATTAATTCCCACATTTTTTATGGTTATTGTAACAATTATGGAATAACTTAAAGTAGTAGTTTTTCTTGCATGTTTTAATTAATGTTTTAGTTCTTCTTCGTTCGTCGATAAACTTATTGTATAGCCCTTCGTCGCTTGGTTGAACTTTAATTTGACGCCATAAACTGTTCCGTAAGTTTATTGATTTTATAATACTACGATTTATCCAGTCTTTCGTAGGGGGGTTTAATATTTTTGTCTTGCTTGTTTTATTCATGTTTAGTTGTTCTCTAATAAAGCTTTCTAAGTAGTTATATTCATTATCGCAATTATTGTAAATTGCTATAGAAGCGCTGTTGTATAATTTTTCGTAATCAAGGGCGTCGTATTTAATTTTTTTGTTTTTTTGTGGTGCTAAACTGCCTATTTCAACGAATATTTGTTTGTGGTCGGATAAGCTTGATTCCACTATAGAAAGGCTAAATGAGTGGTTCTTTACATTCGTACATACATGGTCCAGTATGGTATTCGTAGTGGCGGTTTCACGTGTACTGTAAATCTTGTCAATTTTATTCAAAAATTCATAACCTGATTCTTTAATCTCATTCATGTATTTTGTAACTAGATTGTTTGAAGAAAGTAGATCTATGTTCAAATCTCCAAACACAATTGTCCGTTTTCTTTTTTGTAACTGCGAGAAATATGTTTCTAAAAACTTTTCTGTATTTGATTCACCAGGCTTTTTATAAATTGCTCCAATATTTAGAGATAGTTTGTTTATCAGTATCCATAAGTAATGATTACCGTCTTCGCACAAATCTTCGGTTATTTCATATTTTATGCTATGGTGTACATAAATCGAGACTCCTCCCCCCCGACAGCTTGTTCTGAAGTTGTAAACATGATTAAAATTGGGTATCTGGTATAATTTTGCATCTGAATGGGACGTAATCCATGTCTCAGTAAATATCAACAAGTGTGTAGTCATAGGTATAGCTTTAATTATGCACTTTATTTCATCTAATTTTCCAGGTGTACGTATGCTTCGTAAATTAGCATAAAAAAATCGTAATGAAGATTGGTGGTATAAAATACTTTCGTAATTGTTTACTATTTGGTGGTTCAGTCTTTCGGTATAATTTTTATTTCGTGATAAAACCTTTACAGGTTTTTTTGGTTCGATTGATTAGTGATGATAGTAGGGACTCCTTTTATATACTTAATAATGAGATTTTCTTCACCATTTTTAGTACGTTCAATTAGTTCTTTCTTTAGTGCGCCCAAATATTGTTGTTGCATGGGAGTTGAGTCCGAGTATATTTGTATATCCTTAGGTAATTTATTGCGATGGCGTAGTAAATATTTAGGAGTGTCTGTCGTTTCGAAGCAAAGTTTCAAAGGTCGGTTTTTGTTTGGAGTGTATTTTCCTAGTCTGATGCACTTTTTTGGGTTAGCACAATTTTCATATAGGGAATTAATTACTTTCGTAGCCTCTTCATAATCATAATTTTTTCTCGAGTTAAAGTTTTATCATTTTTTCAACAATACCCACAACGATAATATTTTTTCACGGTCGCATCGGTCTTTGATTTCGAGGATGAGGTCTTCGTGGTGTAAGCGAGGCGATTGGGTGTTTGAGTTTATGAAGTTTTGTTGAATTTTTATATGCGAAATTTCATTCTCTATATGTTCCATTTTATTTTGGACTGCAGTATTATTACATTTCATGTTTTCGATTTCATTGTTTATTTGGTTTAACTGTTGTGAAAATTTTTCTGTATTTGATTTTATTGTTTTTATTTCATTTTTAATTTCTGAAATTTCCTCTCTAATGCAGTTAAAATTTTCGTTTTGTTTTCGATCAAATTCTGTAAGAAAATTCATGATGTCTGTTTTTAAATTCATAAAATCCATTTTATAGTCATTTTCTTCAGTTCGCTCTTTTCTTTTTCTTAGACAAATGTTTGTATAATACTCGTCATGACCGTAGTTGTAGGTGGACAGGTTGGGCACAGAACCGCTAGCGGTTCCGCTTTCGCTTATTAATATGGTCTTAGGCGGAGTTCTTTGCAGATTCATTGTATTGTATCACGAGTAGGCCGGTGTTATGTTCGAGTATCTTCGTATCGATGTGAAGCGATAGAAAAATAGCAGCCGTACTCTTTACTCGTGGGGGTGAGCGGTGCTGGGCACGCGCCGCTCGGTAGTCTTCCACAAAACACAAGATTTTAAGATACTTTACACTTCAACGACTTTGAACTTTAACACTGTCTATTATGTATCATTTTTGAGAAACCCTTTTTTTAAATAAAATCGAACAATCTCACTATAACTGCGAATACGTCTGCCTCCAGCGAGCTCCAGAAGCGAAGTTGCGAAAAGCAACCGCGTTAGCCACCTTCGCCCTGCCTATCCACAAGATGCCTCGTCACGCCTCGTTCGAAGTAGCCCAGATGATAGGAAGGAGGCTTATCAAGGTTTTTTTATGTCAGAGGGGGAAAACGGTCAGGAGGCTCATCTGATGTTGAGCGGTTATCACCGCCCATGAACATCTGCAACACCAGAGGAAAGGCTGGTGCGTTGCCGACCTTTAAGGATAAAACTGGTAACCAACGTATGGTGGTAGCTAACCAGGGAAGCCGTTTACTCACCACCAGCATTTACATTTCTTAGAATTTCTTCAACGACTTCAGGTTACCTGGCGAAATACCGCCTTCTCCATGAAACACGAGATAAATTTGAAACAAATTAAGAACTAGAAAACTCATATGCTTTCCCGGATTTGAACTATATCGGCTTGTAAATGCAAAAAAGGCAAACAATTTAATGACCTATTTCGTAATAGATGTGCCTAAAAGATTTAAAGAAGTTCTTAGATTTCTATAGGATTCTATTATCAGATCCTGACCTGATTACAACGGGACCAACTCCAGAACCTTTAAAATAAAAAAAGAATTATCTGAATCGGTCTAGCCGTCTAAGTGTAACGTTATTAAAATGACATACTAAAGTAATTTTCTTGACTATTTTATGTGAGATTAAAATGTTTAATGAAAATTGCTTTCGGCATGACAAAGACAAAGAAGTTCTTTGTCTACTGCCGGCACAGTGTAGGAAATACCTCAAATATACTTGCGCTATTTAGACGCAAATAAGCAATACCATGTCAACCCACACGAATGTCGTTTCGAGAAAAACGCGTTTGAAAATTTTGAACAACTTGCTTTATATGATTTTTTTATATATTGGTCAAGTTTTGGCAATTTCAAGATGTATGTAAGTTATTTTACTTATTTTCACATAAAATAAACATACAAACTGCATGTTTCGTATATAAAATAACCCAAAACGTTTTAAATAATACATAAATAGCATGTTTAAAAAATGGCTTTTTTAGAAGTTTTAAAGCTTAAACCCTACAAATATTAAAGAAAAATGTTCTTCAGCCATTTACCAACACTTCTGCATATATATATAGCTCAGTTTTTTCAATTTTGTGGGTTGACATGGTATTGCTTATTTGCCACCATTTATGCCCTTGCTATATACATCTAAAATTACTTTAATAATAAATATTTAAAAAAAATGATGTTGAAAGCGCTCCTAGGCTACGACAACTGCTTACCATCAGGTGGGTCGTATGCTTGCTTGACAACTTATGCACAAAAAAAGAAATTTTTGTTGCATCATACAGGTCGGTAACGCATCTGCATGGCCTCTTATATCTTTATTTGAGCTTAAAAAAGAATTCTAATAGTAATTCTTGATTCATAAATTTTTCAAGACGGTTTCACTCATTAATAAGTTCCTGTATTAATTCAATGAACACGGAAAGTATATATGGGAGGAGTTAAAAAAAATAATTGCTTTTAATCATTATGAAGTTGTCTGAAGTGGTTGTGTTTCATTGCCTCTTATTATTCTCTGTTAAATATGCTTTGTGTATTGATTATGAATTATATGATTACTTGAATCGGACTGATCCCGCTACCCGACAGATTTACGAGTTTAAAGTTGCACATCCCGTAAGTTAATAGAATAATTGAAGTTAAATCCTAGCTATTTTAATAAATACGATTGTGAGTTTGTTTGGGAAAGGAAATGGTCCAATAGTACCTTTCATCCAGAAATAAATCCATACTTTTCATTTGGGGTAGAAAAAAAAAACTTTTAGATAGTCCAGCATATAGTATCATTAGCGGTAGTTAAGCCAAGAGCAATAGCTAGTTTCTTAGTACGGATTTCATGATAAGTTTTGTGAGGCCTTTTGAATTGAACTATTTATTACTAATAATATTCTAAACATTATAACTTTTTACTTTATTTTTTGTTTAAGATTTTAGTTTAATAGTCTATTGCCATATTTCAAGAAATAACTTACTAAATTTTCTAATATTATTTTAAAAAATGTATTCTGTAAGCGTCACATTACATAGAAACTGCTTTCTAACTTAATTATTTTTCATTTATTTTCAGAAACCAATTGGCATATTGACAACTAGTGCAGGTAAACTAGTAGAAATAAGAGAATCTATTTCATTAAATTCTGATGTGTTTTCTAATCAGTACCTCATCGATTCACATACTCATTTAAACGATGAAAGGATTCCGGAAAGAGTTGTTCATTCAAAAGGTACAGGCGCATTTGGCTATTTCAAAGTTACACATGACGTATCAGAGTATACAAAAGCCGATCTCTTCAATGGTATTGGCAAAAAAACACCAGTTGTAGGACGTTTTTCAACAGTTATACAAGATATCGGCGGAAACGATGTGTCCAGGGAAACGAAGGGCCTAGCTGTTAAATTTTATACTACGGAAGGAAATCTTGACTTACTATGTATTCACTTTCCCGTTTATTTTTACAGAGAGCCATTAGATTTTGTGAATTTTGCGCACTCTTTTAAAAGAAATCCTAAACATAATTTGTATGATATTACCATGCGTTGGGACTTCGTTACTAAAAGACCCGATACTTTGCATGCTTTACTATGGTTGCTGTCTGATTTTGGTATACCAAATGGTTACAGGAAGATGGACGTATTCGCTGTTCATACTTACGAAATAAATAATGATAAAGGTGAAAAATTCTTTGTACGATTTAACTTTAGAAGTGAACAAGGTTTGGAATTTCTTCCTTCAAATGTAGCGGAAGCTATCAGTGGCCGAGATCCAGATTATTATACCAGAGACTTATACAACGCTATTGAAAATAAAACCTATCCGGCTTGGAAACTTGAGATGGATGTTATGACAATTAATGAAATCAAAAACCTTGATTACAATCCATTTGAAGTTACTAGAATGTGGAAAAAGGGTGATTATCATACAGTTCAAGTAGGTCGTCTTGTGTTGGATAGGAATCCTGATAACTACTTTAGAGCTGTGGAACAAAGCGCATTTAATCCTGGTAACTTAGTTCCTGGTATACCAGGACCACTTGATATTATGTATAAAACAAGGCGTGTCGCTTACCGTGATGCACAAGTGTACCGTTTGGGTGTCAACCATAATAAAATTGAAGTGAATACACCGCTTAATTGGAAGGAATATAATCGTGATGGTGCACCTCCAGTAAAACATAATATGAGAGATGCACCAAATTATTATCCAAATTCATTCAACGGGCCTGTGCCATATGTAGATCCAAGTCGACCTAAAGAAAGGCTTACAGTCTATGAGTCTAATGCAGTTGATTTGGACCCACCAAATTATTTCTATAACAATATTTTGAATGAAGATCAAAGGGAAAGGCTGGTTAATAATACGGCACCCACTCTTGTATCAATTGCACCATTTTTGCAGAGACGTGTGATACGCCTTCTTACACTGACAGATTACGAGTTGGGTACACAAGTTGCTGAGTTGGTAAAAGTGTTGTCGAGACGTCCACCACCTCCACCACCAATGGTGATTAAAGTTTCAAGACAAAACGATTAATATAATTAACATGATAATATGCATAATCACGAATTCATAAAAGTCCCCAAAGACCCCATCACTGAATATATATTTAGATTCAAAAGTGCTTTTGGTTGATAATGCAAATTTTAATAAAGATATAATATTTATGCAGTTTATTCTTTTTAAACCGTATTTCTCATAATGGAATAATTAATACAATTTACCTGAATAATAACTAACATAAAATTATATTCCCATCAAAAACACAAAAAGTAAAATAAATCCAAGTCTCCCAAAGCAGTTCTTCTACTATACTAAAGTGGTGACATCACATTTATAACTATGCCTGAAACTTGACAGTTTTACGACACCAAAGTATTTGAATGAGTAGAATATGTTGCCGTACAACGGTAAGGCTTAAAAGGTCCACCTGGTTAGCTAACTTCTGAAGTGAGGTCAGCCAGCGTAATCCAGTTGTATCCTACAACTGCAACATATTCTAGTTGTATCCTACAACTGGATTACGCTGGCTGACCTCACCAAAGGGCGGATACCTACCTGCGTGCCCTCTTGTGTTGCAGATGTTCATGGACGGCGGTAATCGCTATAACATAAGATGAGCCACCTGCCCGTTTGCCTCCTCTGACATAAAAAAATCTTTGGTTCAAAATAATAATCAATTTCTGTTTAACCGTACGAAAATAATGTCATAGCTAACAATGTATTTAACTGTAAAATAATACAGTGTACGAAATAGAATCAAATTGTTAAAACCTTGTAAAAATTAAATCATTATCATTAATTTGTATATCCTCAATAATTCTTGCAGCGGATATCTGCAATCGAGATTTGAATTATATTTTATTGGTTATTCCTAATTATATAATTTCCGTTATATGTTAATGAATAATTGTCTGATGTTTTAGCAATTTTCATAGATGCATTAAAAATTTCAAGTAAATAAAGCGCTGATCACTTAACGGCCTCCATTGGAATAGTAATATCCTGTGTCAGGGATCTGGAAAAACACAGAAAAACCCAGTGCGGAAGACACGCATGTGCCTCGAGTGCATAGAACTCTCAACTGGTGCTTTAGATACCTGCCTTAACTCTACCACTACGCCACAACGATCAACAATATCATAATTGTTACAGGATTTTTATAGGAAAATTAAACGGCTAATGCTATGGCTTACAAAAACTTAACAGAATTATCATTTGTATTATTCTTTAATATTAAGCATATTTTCTTGATTTGTTAATTATAATAAATACTTTTTTAGAAGATGTACTGTTACTATTTTCAGCATATTGTGATTAGCTGTAATTAAAGGAGCACATAGCAGCTTATTTGTATATTGTATATACAATGTTTTTAAGTATACTTTGTGGACAATCTAATAAAATTTAAAAATTTTAAGGTGAACAAAATTAAATAAACTTTATTCAGCAGCAGTTCCAACTTATTTAATATCTTTTTTGGTTTTTAAAATTTTGTTTTCTTTTTTTTTGTTCGATTCAGTATGGTTCCGTATAAATTTTGTGAAAAGTTAATCAAGGAATCCAGTTATATAGAATGGAACACTTTTGATTGTAATGATAGGCGTAAGGAAGTTGAAGCGTTATGAGTCGTTTACTAGTTGTTATTTTTTAATTTTGTGTTATGGACAAACTAACCATCTGATAAAAAATCATTTGAGCCCCCGTGAGGGCTGCCCCTTTATCACGGCCGAGTCTCTGTACTCGGCCCCCCCCGCCCGGTGACGCTGTCAAGGCAAGTAGGGCCAACAGCAATACACATTCCGAAAAAAAAAAAAAAATGATAAAAAACCTGACCTGTAGACTTACCATTAAGTCTTATTGCGATTCAAATAAAGTCCAAATCAATCCAATTCAATTCAGTTAATAAATCGATTCAGATTTTATATGAACACACGTACATACATATAAGTTATATGAATACAAAAACCAATCATCTAATCGCATCGTCGATTTTTGATTAAATAAACGAGTAGACAGACAGTGTCTATATCTACGTGAATGAAACAAGTCTACATTTATATTATTAAGACGTACTCGTATTAGCACCAACATTAAAATCTTCTTCAAACAAAACGTTCTACAAACATAAGTTTTCTTTGTAAAATAATGTTCTGAACAAACACGCTTCGGCAAAACTTACAAAGTATGGAGTACTTCGTCGTTTTGAGACGTGTTTATTTTCGAAGTTCATAAGAACAATGTTTTACGATTATAAACAAAAATTTAAGATAATATTAAGTTATTCGGAATTCTGTGTTATCTTAAATCCTATAATTATATCTTTTATCTGCTCAGAAGTTTTATTTGAAATCAAACAAAGTAATATTAATTAATTTTAGAATAAGATTGTAACATTAAATTATGATTTTAATACAGCGAACAATTTTGTTCTTGTAATAAAATCGTTCAGATTTTCATCTTTTTTTATTAAAGGGGGAAAAGGGCCGGGTGGTTCACCTTAAGCGATTACCGCTCTTGAACATCTGTAACACGAGAAGGTATGCAGGTGCGTCATCGTCTTCTAGGATTATATTATATATTTATACTATCCTGGCTGACCTCGAATCGCGGCTGTCGAACAGCCACTTCACGAGTTTTGACCAAGGTATGGTGGCAGCTAACCTGGCAGCCATTTAAGACCTACCACCAACAAGAGACCACTACCAGAACTAATGGAAATCACGCGTGAACAGCTGGACCGATTTCACTTTTTTTTTGTTGTGTTTGTTATTGTCAGCAGAAGGTTCTAATGACAGAAAAAATTTAATAAATCACGTGTCACGTTGTTTATCCTCGATGGACTCCTAAACTACTGAGCCAATTTTAATAAAATCTTGCACACTGTGTGCAGTTTCATCCAACTTGAAATATAGGATAATTTATATCTCAATTTATGATTGAAATATTATTTTATTGCATATTATTTATTTATTAACGAAAGGTCATGATTATCTCTGTTAGTTTAATAAGATTCTAACAGATGGCGGTATAAGGTAATTCAATGACTGGGTTGAGTAAGTATCCAATAGATGGCGCCACGTTGAAAGTACATTATAAATAAATTCAGAAGGCCTGTACCAAATCGGATTATTGTTGTTTCGTTTGTAATTGTCAAAACAAAGTTTGTATGGAATCGACGGGTAGGGAAGTTCGTATGGAAAAATTTTTATTACTTAATGTTTGTACACAGGTATTAAAACTCCCACGATATCGGGATAAACGGAACAATTTACTATGCACCCGGACGATGTCGGGGCGGGTTGTTAGTAAAGAATAATATTAAAGTATTATAGGTTTCTTATTAATATTATTATGTTTTGTTTCAGAAAGTAATCAAAGGGAAATGTAACAAATTGAGAAAATCCTTATACCGAAGACATTTAGGCATTATCCGTCCGTTTTCATCTTTTCATCTTCGTTGTAACCTTTCCTCCAAATCCTTTCCGGGCCTTTCTTGATTTCAATATTCTTAGAATAAAAATACTGCCTTTGAGGAAATGTATCTTGACTATAACTAAATGTAGGGATTAACATTTTTTGAGTTAGATGTTTTAGGATTAATCAATTATTAAAATTGATTTGATAATAATTGTTTTATGTAAGTAGCGTACGTTTTTTTATATGCATCTATTGAAAAACTGTTAATTTGGAATTACAAACAGACTTTAATTATTTAACGATGACGCTGTGGCGTAGCGGTAGCGAACATGCCTTAAGCGCCACAGGTAGCGGGTTCGATTCATGTTGTCCGGTCTAGGTGTATTTGTCATTGTCATTGTGTATGTTTCCGGACCCCCGACACAGGATATAACTATCCTAATGGAGGCCGTTGAGTGTGTAGCGTTTATAGCGTTTATTTATGAGTAAAGATTAAACTTATATTATATTGGTTCGTGTCAAGAATACTGACGTTACCTAAATTAAGTACGACACATAAAATAGAGGGTGGTAAAAATAAAAATATCTATTCATAACTCCATATTGACAGCAGGCAGGCAGCCTTCCACGAGAGTGGACACGAGGGAGTTTCCAAAACAAGTGGCACGGAACAACCCATCGCATATAGATAGCTATTTGCATAATCTATTCGACGCTGTGCTTCAAAAATGCTTGCTTTAGAGACTTAAAACTTTTATCCAGGGCCGGATTTAGAAGTCTGGAAGCCTCGGGGCAGCAAAGGAGTGGAGGCCTAGCCCCAAAATATTTTTGAAATAAAATCAATTTTTTTCAGATGAGTTTTTCAGACAATACAAAAAGCCGAGACTCGGAATCAAATACCCATTGCTGCGGGCAAACACACTCAGCTATTGAGCCATTAGGATACTTCCTAATGATAGGTAGTAAATTGCAAGTGCTTATGAGGGCCATATTATATTTGAAAAGAGTAACTGTCGAGTTTCTTGTCGGTTCTTCTCGATGAAATCAACCTTCCGAACCGTCGGTAGCGTTTGACTATTCAAAAGTACTTTTAAAAGTCTACTTGAATAAAAATAATTTTGATTAATTGTTGATTGGTTTGATATTTTACTGATTGCCTGATTGGAGTGAACGAATTTCGATCAATGATTTCTGTTAATATTGGAGAACAATACAATCATGTTTGTACAAAAAAAAACAAGCATGGGGTCCGCCTGATGGTAAGCAGACACCGTAACCTATGAACGCTTACGATATCTTTACGCTCATTTTCTGTGAGAGGGTCGGCGGCATTTGTGCTGGGACAAGCCTGGCTCTACTATTCGGCTCTACTAAAAAAGCCTAATTTAATAATTAAAAAAAAATGAAATGGCAGTGAAAAATATGACGCTTTTCACGTCGCATAAAAATATATCACTTTCAACCATTCACGGAACGAAGCGTAATGAAAAATTAAAAACGGCCAAGTGCGTGTCGGACTCGCCCATGAAGTGTTTCGTACTACCGTAGAATATATAATATTAACGTAAGAAAGTTTTTATGTTTTACGAATTTTAATAATAGATATTAAAATAATCTAAAATCTACCTTTTACTAACATTTCAAGTCTCTACCTAGACCGTTGTATCTCGTACAGACAGAATGCCTTTTCACACGTGCCGGTTACCGGGTAACCGGCGCCGGGCATCCGGTAGCGAAGTGTATGGTCATACATGGCTCTCACACGTGCCGGTACGTGTGGAAGCCATGCACTGAGGGACAGACAGCCGGAAGAACGGCGGAGGTTTAGTAATAGGGTACGGAGCCCTAAAAAACTTGAAGCGTTTTTGACTTTTAATTTTCGTCTTGACATCAGAAGTTTCACTTCAAAAATTAATGTTTTATTGGGCTCTGAGATATTTTAAATAAATTTTATCTGAATTTGTTTTTAGACGACTTTAAAAATGAAGCATATCAATTCGAGTTTTATACAGTATACAGAAATAATATTATTATATTTGTGTGATGGTTAAATCTTTCTGTATAATTTCACATTGCAATTAATTCCAGTCTGCCGACTCTTTACTGTCGAATGGTTATTATGCCTAGACGTGTCTGACGAAAACGCATTCAACATAAAAATAAATGCTCTCAGTTTACATACTAAAATAACAAAATGTACATCGAAACGTTAATTGTTTTATTTTATTTCATGACGTTTTGTAAACAAGCATTTCGCCTGACGACAAGTAGTCACAGCAACCTATAAGCACTTGCGATATTTGAAGTAAAATACGTGCGTTGCCAAACCAAGGGATAGGAGGGAATGGATGAGAAGGGAAAAAAGAAGGTTACAAATGGGAGATTAGGCCAGTCCAGTCCAGGATATGGAAAAAAAAAAGGATACAAATGGGAGGTAAAGTGGGAGATAAGGCCTCCGGCGCCCTTACTCATCGGTCGAAACGCAACAGTATTCTGTTAATTTATACCTATTTTCTGTGAAAGTAATACTACCTCGGTCGAGCCGGCACATTTGTGCTGAGAGAAGCATGGCTCCACTAGACCTATGTGAAGTTGGCAACCGAGTATGCAATAAAAAAAATTATGTTCGCCATTCGATTGTACCACGTTTGTACCGGATTGTACCACTTTTAAAATCGTTTGTACCTCAAAGGTGTAAAAGTTATGGGGTCCGAAATTATAGTAGGAAACGAATTTTCGATTTCAGAATTTTTGATGATGGCATCTAAAAAGAGTATCGTTTGTACCTGATTGTATCACTAGCAGAAATAAAAAAGTTAAGGAATACATTTGCCCGTTACTTATATTCATAACTTATGAAAATCGAAAAATTCGAATAAAAAATTAAAGAAAAGCGTTTCGATTTATATTATTGAGGTGTAAACGAGAAAGCTATGGGTACAAACGACAGGAACCAAGTCCTAAGAGGTACAAACGATAGAACCTAGATTTAGCCTACCAAATTGCTGGCTAATTTGAAAAAATTTAATTAGCCGAAAAAATGCTTTCCAAATCTTATTCCGTTGGTTTCTTTACGGTATACACAAGATATTTAAGGGTACAAACGATAGAAACTGAGACCTAAGAGGAATACAAACGATGGAACCTAGATTTAGCCTAGCACATTCGTCAATGTGCTAAATTGAAAGAATTTGATTAGCCGAAAAAATGCTTTCCAAATCTTATTCCGTTGGTTTCTTTACGGTATACACAAGATATCTAAGGGTACAAACGATAGGAACCAAGTCCTAAGAGGTACAAACGATTGAACCTAGATTTAGCCTAGCACATTGATACCTAAATTGAAAGAATTTGATTAGCTGAAAAAACTGCTTAGTAAATGATATTCCGTTCGTTTTTACGGTATACACGAGATATCTAAGGGTACAAACGATAAAAACCAAGTCCTAAGAGGTACAAACGATAGAACCTAGATTTAGCCTAGCACATTGATACCTAAATTGAAAGAATTTGATTAGCCGAAAAAAATGCTTTCAAAATCTTATTCCGTTGGTTTCTTTACGGTATACACAAGATATCTAAGGGTACAAACTATAGGAACCAAGTCCTAAGAGGTACAAACGATAGAACCTAGATTTAGCCTAACACATTGATACCTAAATTGAAAGAATTTGATTAGCCGAAAAAATGCTTTCCAAATCTTATTCCGTTGGTTTCTTTACGGTATACAAAAGATATCTAAGGGTACAAACGATAGGAACCAAGACCTAAGAGGTACATACGATAGAACCTAGATTTAGCCTAGCACATTGACGGCTAAATTAAAAGATTTTGATTGGCTGAAAAAACTGCTTAGTAAATGATATTCCGTTCGTTTTTTTACGGTATACACGAGATATCTAAGGGTACAAACGATAGGAACCAAGTCCTAAGAGGTACAAACGATAGAACCTAGATTTAGCCTAGCACATTGACGGCTAAATTGAAAGAATTTGTTTGCCGTCAATGTGCTAGGTTAAATCTAGGTTCTATCATTTGTATTGCACTCTTAGACCAGGTTTGTATCGTTTGTACCCTTAGATATCTTTGTATTTAACGCAAAAGAAACCAAAGGATTAACATTAACTTAGCATTCTTTTAGCCATTCAAAATCTTTCAATTTTGGCCGTCAATGTGCTGGCTAAATCTAGGTTCTATCTTAGAGACTTGGTTCCTATCGTTTGTACCCTTAGATATCTTGTATACTGCAAACAACGGAATAAGATTTGGAAAGCATTTTTTCGGCTAATCAAATTCTTTCAATTTAGGTATCAATATGCTAGGCTAAATAGCTCTCAGTTCATCGTTTGTACCTCTTAGGAACACTTTTCCTATCATTTGTGCCCTTAGATATCTCTGTGTATACGCTAAAAACGAACGGAATATCATTTACTAAGCAGTTTTTTCAGCTAATCAAATTCTTTCAATTTAGGTATCAATGTGTGCTGAGGCTAAATCTAGGTTCTATCGTTTGCCTCTTAGACAGTTTCTATCGTTTGTACCCCTTACAACTATCTCGTGTATACCGTAAAAACTGAACGGAATATCATTACTAAGCAGTTTTTTCAGCTAATCAAATTCTTTCAATTTAGGTATCAATTTGCTAGGCTAAATCTGGAGTTCTATCGTTGTACCTCTTAGGACAGTTTCCTATCGTTTGTACCCCTTAGATATCTTAAGTATACCATAATGAAAACCAACGGAATAAGATTTGGAAAGCATTTTTCGGCTAATCAAATTCTATTTCAATTTAGGTATCAATGTGCTAGGCTAAATCTAGGTTCTATCATTTGTACCTCTTAGGACTTGGTTCCTATCGTTTGTACCCTTAGATATCTCGTGTATACCGTAAAAAAACGAACGGAATATCATTTACTAAGCAGTTTTTTCAGCTAATCAAATTCTTTCAATTTAGCCGTCAATGTGCTAGGCTAAATCTCGGTTCTATCGTTTGTACCTCTTAGGACTAAGTTCGCATCGTTTGTACCTTTAGATATCTTGTGTTTAACGTAAAGAAACCAACGCAATAACATTAAATTAGCAGTTTTTTCAGCCAATCAAAATCTTTTAATTTAGGTATCAATGTGCTAGGCTAAATCTAGGTTCTATCGTTTGTACCTCTTAGGACTTGGTTCTTATCGTTTGTACCCTTAGATATCTCGTGTATACCGTAAAAAACGAACGGAATATCATTTACTAAGCAGTTTTTTCAGCTAATCAAATTCTTTCAATTT
This sequence comes from Hestina assimilis, assembly GCA_023373885.1. NCBI lineage: Eukaryota > Metazoa > Arthropoda > Insecta > Lepidoptera > Nymphalidae > Hestina > Hestina assimilis. Next base: position 11,860,647 of record CM041751.1, on the reverse strand, counting down.
AGGTATCAATGTGCTAGGCTAAATCTAGGTTCTATCGTTTGTACCTCTTAGGACTTGGTTCCTATCGTTTGTACCCTTAGATATCTCGTGTATACCGTAAAAAACGAACGGAATATCATTTACTAAGCAGTTTTTTCAGCTAATCAAATTCTTTCAATTTAGCCGTCAATGTGCTAGGCTAAATCTAGGTTCTATCGTTTGTACCTCTTAGGACTTGGTTCCTATCGTTTGTACCCTTAGATATCTTGTGTATACCATAATGAAACCAACGGAATAAGATTTGGAAAGCATTTTTTTCGGCTAATCAAATTCTTTCAATTTAGGTATCCAATGTGCTAGAGCTAAATCTAGGTTCTATCGTTTGTACCTCTTAGGACTTGGTTCCTATCGTTTGTACCCTTAGATATCTTGTGTATACCGTAAAGAAACCAACGGAATAAGATTTGGAAAGCATTTTTTCGGCTAATCAAATTCTTTCAATTTAGGTATCAATGTGCTAGGCTAATTCTAGGTTCTATCGTTTGTACCTCTTAGGACTTGGTTCCTATCGTTTGTACCCTTAGATATCTCGTGTATACCGTAAAAAACGAACGGAATATCATTTACTAAGCAGTTTTTTCAGCTAATCAAATTCTTTCAATTTAGCCGTCAATGTGCTAGGCTAAATCTAGGTTCTATCGTTTGTACCTCTTAGGACTAAGTTCGCATCGTTTGTACCTTTAGATATCTCGTGTATACCGTAAAAAAACGAACGGAATATCATTTACTAAGCAGTTTTTTCAGCTAATCAAATTCTTTCAATTTAGGTATCAATGTGCTAGGCTAAATCTAGGTTCTATCGTTTGTACCTCTTAGGACTTGGTTCCTATCGTTTTGTACCCTTAGATATCTCGTGTATACCGTAAAACGAACGGAATATCATTTACTAAGCAGTTTTTTCAGCTAATCAAATTCTTTCAATTTAGGTATCAATGTGCTAGGCTAAATCTAGGTTCTATCGTTTGTACCTCTTAGGACTTGGTTCCTATCGTTTGTACCCTTAGATATCTTGTGTATACCATAATGAAACCAACGGAATAAGATTTGGAAAGCATTTTTTCGGCTAATCAAATTCTTTCAATTTAGGTATCAATGTGCTAGACTAAATCTAGGTTCTATCGTTTGTACCTCTTAGGACTTGGTTCCTATCGTTTGTACCCTTAGATATCTTGTGTATACCGTAAAAAAACCAACGGAATAAGATTTGGAAAGCATTTTTTTCGGCTAATCAAATTCTTTCAATTTAGCCGTCAATGTGCTAGGCTAAATCTAGGTTCTATCGTTTGTACCTCTTAGGACTAAGTTCGCATCGTTTGTACCTTTAGATATCTTGTGTTTAACGTAAAGAAACCAACGCAATAACATTAAATTAGCAGTTTTTTCAGCCAATCAAAATCTTTTAATTTAGCCCTCAATGTGCTAGGCTAAATCTAGGTTCTATCGTATGTACCTCTTAGGTCTTGAATCCTATCGTTTGTACCCTTAGATATCTTTTGTATACCGTAAAGAAACCAACGGAATAAGATTTGGAAAGCATTTTTTTCGGGTAATCAAATTCTTTCAATTTAGGTATCAATGTGCTAAGCTAAATCTAGGTTCTATCGTTTGTACCTCTTAGGACTTGGTTCCTATCGTTTGTACCCCTAGATATCTTGTGTATACCGTAAAGAAACCAACGGAATAAGATTTGGAAAGCATTTTTTCGGCTAATCAAATTCTTTCAATTTAGGTATCAATGTGCTAGGCTAAATCTAGGTTCTATCGTTTGTACCTCTTAGGACTTGGTTCTTATCGTTTGTACCCTTAGATATCTCTTGTATACCGTAAAAAAACGAACGGAATATCATTTACTAAGCAGTTTTTTCAGCTAATCAAATTCTTTCAATTTAGGTATCAATGTGCTAGGCTAAATCTAGGTTCTATCGTTTGTACCTCTTAGGACTTGGTTCTTATCGTTTGTACCCTTAGATATCTCGTGTATACCGTAAAAAACGAACGGAATATCATTTACTAAGCAGTTTTTTCAGCTAATCAAATTCTTTCAATTTAGGTATCAATGTGCTAGGCTAAATCTAGGTTTTATCGTTTGTACCTCTTAGGACTTGGTTACTATCGTTTGTACCCTTAGATATCTTGTGTATACCGTAAAGAAACCAACGGAATAAGATTTGGAAAGCATTTTTTCGGCTAATCAAATTCTTTCAATTTAGGTATCAATGTGCTAGGCTAAATCTAGGTTCTATCGTTTGTACCTCTAAGGACTTGATTCCTATCGTTTGTACCCTTAGATATCTTGTGTATACCGTAAAGAAACCAACGGAATAATATTTGGAAAGCATTTTTTTCGGCTAATCAAATTCTTTCAATTTAGGTATCAATGTGCTAGGCTAAATCTAGGTTCTATCGTTTGTACCTCTTAGGACTTGGTTCCTATCGTTTGTACCCTTAGATATCTTGTGTATACCGTAAAGAAACCAATGGAATAAGATTTGGAAAGCATTTTTTTCGGCTAATCAAATTATTTCAATTTAGGTATCGATGTGCTAGGCTAAATCTAGGTTCTATCGTTTGTACTTCTTACGACTTGGTTCCTATCGTTTGTACCCTTAGATATCTCGTGTATACCGTAAAAAACGAACGGAATATCATTTACTAAGCAGTTTTTTCAGCTAATCAAATTCTTTCAATTTAGGTATCAATGTGCTAGGCTAAATCTAGGTTCTATCGTTTGTACCTCTTAGGACTTGGTTCCTATCGTTTGTACCTTTAGATATCTCGTGTATACCGTAAAGAAACGAACGGAATATCATTTACTAAGCAGTTTTTTCAGCTAATCAAATTCTTTCAATTTAGTTATCAATGTGCTAGGCTAAATCTAGGTTCTATCGTTTGTACCTCTTAGGACTTGGTTCCTATCGTTTGTACCCTTAGATATCTCGTGTATACCGTAAAAAACGAACGGAATATCATTTACTAAGCAGTTTTTTCAGCTAATCAAATTCTTTCAATTTAGGTATCAATGTGCTAAGCTAAATCTAGGTTCTATCGTTTGTACCTCTTAGGACTTGGTTCCTATCGTTTGTACCCTTAGATATCTTGTGTATACCATAATGAAACCAACGGAATAAGATTTGGAAAGCATTTTTTCGGCTAATCAAATTCTTTCAATTTAGGTATCAATGTGCTAGGCTAAATCTAGGTTCTATCGTTTGTACCTCTTAGGACTTGGTTCCTATCGTTTGTACCCTTAGATATCTTGTATACCGTAAAGAAACCAACGGAATAAGATTTGGAAAGCATTTTTTCAGCTAATTAAATTTTTCAAATTAGCCATCAATTTGGTGAAGCAAAACCTAGGTTTTATCGTTTGTACCTTATAGGACTATCTTCGTATCGTTTGTACCCATAGCTCTCTCGTTTACACCTCAATAATATAAATCGAAACGCTTTTCTTTAATTTTTTATTCGAATTTTTCGATTTTCATAAGTTATGAATATAAGTAACGGGCAAATGTATTCCTTAACTTTTTTTATTTCTGCTAGTGGTACAATCAGGTACAAACGATACTCTTTTAGATGCCATCATCAAAAATCCTGAAATCGAAAATTCGTTTCCTACTATAATTTCGGACCCCCATAACTTTTACACCTTTGAGGTACAAACGATTTTAATAGTGGTACAATCCGGTACAAACGTAGTACAATCAAATGGTGAACATAAAATTTTTTTATTGCATACTCAGTTGCCAACTTCACATAGGTCTCCACTAGCACTAAATTTCTTGAACAGTTGTTCTCGATGGCACTCTGTAAAACTTTTACCTCTGCCATAAATGTTTTTTGAATATTGTTTAAATAGTACCCCAACATTTTATTTTTCAACATGCATATAAAAATACGAAATATTTTTCATACTGTGTGTGTTTTATTGACGTCACTTTATTTGAACCCTAATAAACCTTTTTAACCTCTAGTAATATAAATTTAACAATTTCCTCATAACCTAATAAGTTATCAAGTTTTGTTTAAAAACACTCCCACTTTTAGTACTCTCAAAGCTTTCCTTTCTGTAACAATATTTTCATTAAAATGCCTCGTTTTCCAATAATAAAATAGCACTAAAATATGTGAAGATTGAATAGAATAGCGCCGCAAATACTCTGGCAACCAATTGAGGTCACATTTCCATTTGAACGGAATGAAATGAAAAACTGTGATCGAGTGCAACCGAGCTTGGCTTAATCCAATGTCTAAAAATAGTATTTCGACACTAAATCTTCGTTACTCCGTATGTAAGGACTTTCTTTATACCCTTTTTTATACTACCCTTCAAAAAAGGGAGGAGTTAGGTAGGTATTCCTTTAATTTTTTTACCACGGAACTACATAATTTGTTAAATGGTTTAGAAAATTCTTTTCATAAAAAAGTTATACTTCCAGTCCTCATAATTTTTATTTTTATTTTTCATGTTTCAAGTTTTCAAGCAAGGATACGGCCCACCTGATGGTAAGCGGTTACCGTAGCCTATGAGCGCTTGCACGACCATAAGGTGCCACTCACGAGTTGCCAACCTCGAGATATTGGTTCTTAAATCTCCTTAGCCCAGTGATTTCACTAGCCTGCAGTGCCCTTTAAACCGGAACACAGTAATGCCTAAGCGCTACTGTTTGGGGGTAGAGTATTTAATATAATATTCAGATTAGTCACAAAATATTGAAGCAAAGAACTAGAAAATTGTTTTTGCGTATGGTACCTATTAATGCTTGATCGGTTGATGTCGGTCAAAATTACTTTAAAAGAGTAGTTAAGGGAAAAGTTTCTTTCGCTTTTGACAACATAATAGTACAATGCAATGCTAGATAATTTTTAGCTACATAGTCCGTAGCTAGTGTGTTATGGCAAGCAGCCAAATAAGCATCGTGTTTCTCTTGAGACATCATAATTTATAACGGAATATTTGTTAGTGATGCTTTTATGTTTTTTAACAAAAAAATATTTAAAATGTGTGTACAATTAACAATATGTCAAAATAAATCGTCATGCATAATAATAATAAATAAATAAACGCTGCACACTCAACGGCCCCCAATATGTTAGTGATATCCTGTGTCGAGGGTCCGGAAACATATACAAGGACAGAGACAAATACACCTAGACCGGAACATATGCTTGCATGATCTATACATACATATATGCTCCGAGTGGGAATCAAACCCGCGACCTGTGGCGTTAAAGGCAGGTTCGCTACAGCTGCACCACAACGTCGTCTATTTCGGTATTTCCAGTATGTGGAAGAATACGTTCATTTGATACATCGATATTAATGACGGAAATTCTAATAATAAGGTGCTAGTTCTACCATCCATGATGTCACTACTATATGCAGAACACGACGATTTCGTAAATTTACACTACATGGCTACGTGCGCTAGTACCGCTCCGGATATTAAATAGCTAATACAGCAATGGTAAGCAAAGTGAATAAACGACACTCATGCATGCACACCGCTTATGGCTCACAAGTCACAATTGCGGCTATAACATGAAAGTAAAATCATTACTTGAGAATTGCTAGACCGATTTGGCTGGTTTTTTTTTGTAATTTTGTAAACAGCAAATTAAAATCTCTCTCTTTCAAAAATTGTAAGCGTAACGTTAAAATACGGTAATGCTATTTAATCCTTAAACCTCTTGAAACCTCTCATGGCTTCTATATCTCTATAAAGAACCCCATAATTCTTAGTCCTATGTACTTAGTTTCATAAAGTTTCAATTGGACGCAAATAATCAATACCATGTCAACCCACACGAATGTCATTTCGAGAAAAACGCGTTTGAAAATTTTGAACAACTTTCTTTATATGATTTGTTTTATGTATTAGTCAAGTTTTTGGCAATTTCAGATTTATGTAAGTTAATATACTTATTTTCACAAAAATAAGTATACAAACTGCATACTTCGTATATAATATAACCCAAAACGTTTAAAAGTACATAAATTGCATGATTGAAAAAATGGCTTTTTAGAAGTTTTAAAGCTTAAAACCCTACAAATATTAAAGAAAAATGTTCTTCAGACATTTACCAACACTTCTGCATATATAACTCAGTTTTTTCAATTTTGTGGGTTGACATGGTATTGCTTATTGGCGTCCAAATAGATAGATACATTTAGGTATTCTCATCAAACAAACACATATACATACAAACGCTGGACTCTATATACCTCTATATAGCAAGTGAAGAACTTGGTGATTTTAGAACTTTTTCATCAACTGTTTACGGTTTATAAACCTTGTTAGCAATACAGTATTTGTTTTCCGAGAAAAATATAATAGGCAAGTGAAGTACGGTTTTCTACGGAATTTTATGAAAGGATATAAAAAGTTTTAATAATTTATAAGTTTTGTTTTCCAGGAAAAAATAATCCAGAGACTGTCCTTGTGTTTTGACTTTTGTGTTTAGTCAAGTGTAGTAACAAATTGTTATGCCACTCGTAACAAGGATTTTACTTATATTTTAATTTTTCTGATTTTGTTTTGTTTTTTTTTTATAAACGCCATACACTCAACGGTCCCCAATAGGATACCTATATCCTGTGTCGGGGGTACGAAAGTATACACAAAGACAATGACAAACACACCCAGACCGGAACAAATGCTTGTATGGTCGACCCACTTGGCCTATTCTCGTACCCACTCTTACCACAAGCAATAAATAATAATTATAAAGCAAATTTGCAAATATCCTTTTTTACTGTTTTATTAATTACGACGACGTTTTGAAGTGTGCCTTAAGCGCCACAGGTCGCGAGTTCGGTTCCCGCACGGAGCAGATGTTTGTATTGACCATACAGGCATGTGTTCCGGTCTGGCTGTGTTTGTCCATAGCATTGTGTGTGTTTCCGTACTCCCGACACAGGATATAACTGTCCTAATGTGGGCCGTTAAGTGTGAAGCGTTTATTATTTATTATTATTATTGAAAAACACAAAATATTAAAACATGCTATTCGATATAGAATGCTAATTTTAATATAGAAACTAGCGGGCTCGGCAGACGTTGTCCTGCCGAAAAAAATCTGGGACCCGATAGCAGCGCCCTCCACCCGGTGAAAGTTTTTGATTGACTAATAAGGCTATTAAAAAGCAAGGGTTGGTGATAAAAAAATGAAAATTTAAGGTCGTATGTATTTTTCAATGCGACATAATAAAAAAATAAAAAATAAAAATTTTATCCAAAAAATAAAAATAAAATTTTTGGGGTGGACACCCCTTATCACTGAGGGGTTTGAAAAATAGATAGTAGCCGATTCTCAGACTTACTGAATATGCATAAAAATTTCATAAGAATCGGTCAAACCGTTTCGGAGGAGTATGGGAACGAACATTGTGACACGAGAATTTTATATATTAGAATGAAGAGAAAAAGAAATCTTAAAACTACAATTATGTAAACATTCGTATCGTTTTGTAATTATTAGAATGGCATACTGCCAGAATCAGAAAATGCCAAAGAAAAAACCGCAAAAACTAATTTTAAAACTTTTTCTTAAATATTTTATACAGCTTGGTGATAAATTTACTTTTTTGTTTCAGTTAGCGAACAAGGATACGGTCCGCCTGATGGTAAACAGTCAACGAAATCTATGAGCGCGCGCGATACTTGAAGCATAGCCTGCGCATAGCCATCCCAAGGGGTAAGAGGGATGGGATGAGAAGAGAAAAAGGAAGGAAATAGAGGGGGTGGGAGATGGACCTTTATCAAGTAAAGAAAGAAAATCAAGGTTATATTATCTGTTATGCTTGTCTTTGTATGCATTTTCGAACCCCAGACACAAGGTATTATTATTTCAGGATACTCTCTTTGTGTTGGTAGAATATCATAATTTATTTTTATTTCATGACGGTTGACAAACAAGCATACAGATCGCGTTAACTAACCAAGGGACAGGTGGGAAGAGAACAGAGATGGTGGGAAATTGGGCCTCCGAGGCTTTCACTCATCGCACGAAACGCAACAATACCTACTGATGCTTTACGTCGATTTTCTGTGAGAGGATTTACTTCTCCGGTAGAGCCCATTTTTGCTGGAGCATGGTTCTAAGCTAAATATCTCATTCCTCACATTTCGTTTTATTTGCGAACAATGAACTAATTGAGCGTAGTCTTGAGTCAAAATACCCCAATTATTTTTATTGTTAAAGAAAAGTATAAGGAAAACAAAGAAAAAAATAGGCCCTTATATAATTTATTAAATTTTCCTCGTCCAAGGAACAAGGTCACAGAACGCTACAAACAATCAAACGAATGGCTTCACAATTCTCTCCGCCGCGCCCAATTTGTCACTGTCGTGTTACACGACATGAGAATAGATGTTCTCGTTGTTTCTAAATCTAATTTAATAATGTCTTAAAGTTTAAACACAATTATAATAATCTGAGGTACAATCTGAACTGAAGTTTTGGACTCATATTGGTCATAGCCGAGTGTACCCACTCGATAAGAAAGAAAGATTTAGACCTTATACCAGGTCAGGATTATCCTTCAGCTACTGCCTAGCTTCCTGCCTAGGGACCCCGCATCGGCTAAGGGCCCAAGACATGGCAATTTTGTAAAATGATGCATTTTTTCAATGACAATATCAATGCCTAATTTTTTTAATATAACATCATCATATTTCAGGTTTTTATGAATACCTAAGTATTTGCAAAAACAGCATAATTACGTATCAAATAGGTAGAATTCAGAGTTCATGGATTCTGTTCATGGATCATGGATCTGAATTTCAGGCGTGCACGACACAGTTAATCCGTGTTCCTACAAGGTAAGACAGACTCCTGTGCATGGGCGTAGCCAGCCTTTGGCCTAGGGGATGGAAAATCTCAATTTAGGGTCCAGAAAGGGGCCAAATGAATATTTCCTTCAATAGTTATTAGTTAAATAGTTCAAAACGCAGTATGTTGGTGTACTACATAGTAATAAATCTTTAAAACTACGCAACAGATTTTGATGCGGTTTTTTGTTTAATTTGTACTATTAAGAGTTGTAACTAAGGCAAAATTGTACTTGATCTTTATATTATAAGGTTAACGTTAGTAACCTCTGATTCATATTCGTATATGGGTTATATTTGGCTACAACCTTCCGTATACTATAGACCGATCCTTCCATACAGACAAAATGTCCAAAGATTTGCTGGCGCTCCTTCGTAAACTCAACATCAACACAACGAAACGAAGATAGTCAGTCACACGCTAACCTTATTCGATTGTTTTGTTAACTTGTGAGTAACTTCGTTTCGTTGTGTTGATTTTTGAATTTATGAAGGAGCACCAGCGAGTCTTTGACATATTGTTTGTAGGGAAGGGCCTGTACATAAGTACATAGTAAGTCTATGGCCAGAACGGTGGTAATTGTATTAAATTAAATATAATGGAAGCCAACCTATTACTTACAAGTGATATACCTATAAATTATTTCAGTTACGTTATTTACTTAACAATGATTTGGATGTAAAAAAAAGATTTGTCCGTATTACTTAAAAAATCTCAACTTTATATCGAATGTTTGTTGAGACCTGTAGACATCTTGTTTACCGGTTTGTTGCCAAACAATTAAAAAATTGTGAACTTTTCAATGTTTAAAGTAAATAACTTAAAATTTTCATAAAGAGAAAATAATTGTAATACTTTTATTTTGCAAAATGTATAAATTATATCAAAAAGGTTTCCCGTACCGGGAATCGAACCCGAGCCTCCTGGGTGAAAGCCAGGTATCCTAGCCACTAGACCATACGGGATATTGAAGTAGGATGTCAAATTATAGCATTTATTTTTATTATAGTATATTTAGTTAATTAATGCTATATAATTTTTTAACAGCAAAACTATTTTTCAAAAATGTAGAATATAAATTTTGCTATAAATTAAATATACAAATCATATTTTTTAAATATTGTTGCTTTATAGTAACATAAGTTATTACAATAAAATATTATATAGAAAGTTAATAAGTATATACTTTTAAATATTTGCAATAGAATTTTATAATTGAATAAGAAATGACTAGTTTAATCTGACAGGCACTTAGCGCTATCTATGAAAAACATTAATTACTATTTAGTTACAAAAAGTATATATCTCTTCTCGTTTATCTAATTGTTAATAGGTGGCGCTTTTAGCTTACGTTTATTGAAATCCGTAGCGACGTGATGCTATAAATTTCTAGTAGATGGCGGTAGTTACTCTATTGTTGTGATATAAATAATAATAATTATACTATTCGTTTATTTTTTTATTATTTGTTTTGTGATACTACAGCTATGTGAATTTAATTTTTCTGTGACTATTTTTTTACTGTTCAAAATAGTGTCAATTTTATGAACAACTAGCGGGCCCGGCAGATGTCCTGCCCCGAAAAAAATCTGGGACCTCTGGGAAGCAGCGCCCTCTACCCGGTGAAACTTTTTGATTGACTAATAAGGCTATTAAAAAGCAGGGGTTGGTGATAAAAAGTGAAAATTTAGGGTCGTATGTATTTTTCAATGCCACATAATAAAAAAACAAAAAATAAAAATTTTATCCAATAAATAAAAAAAAAAAAGTTTGGGGTGGACAGCCCTTACCACTGAGGTGTTTGAAAAATAGATAGTAGCCGATTCTCAGACGTACTGAATATGCATAAAAAAATTCATAAGAATCGGTCAAGCCGTTTTGGAGGAGTATGGGAACGAACATTGTGACACGAGAATTTTATATATAAGATATATTTTAAAATAGAACTTACAGTAAGATTGTTATCTTTACATTAAAAACTCTTAAGTAATTTTCATTTTGTCCTAACATAATATTATTAATGTGACTGAGAGATTTTGTTCAGTTCTTAGTACTTATATTTAAAAAAATACTTTTTAGGCCTCATGAAAAATTATCATTTTATTATTCTATTCCGTGCTCTCATAATTAGAAAATGAGGTTATTCTGTAAATGTGACAATTATTTTATATAGCAAACTGCTTAAAGCAGTGACTGCAGTTCATTAGACCAGATTTATTAGGAGGAGAGAGAAAAAATAAAGGATGAGCCTTAGGACGATAGAGTTTGTGACTAACTTCATTTCGTTGCGTTAATGCGAATTTACGTAAGGGCCTGACCATATAATATAATAAGTCTATAATAATGATAAATAATAGACGCGTCACACTCAACGGCCCTCATTAGAATAATTATATCCTATATCGGGGTCCGGAAACATTCACAATGACAAGAACAAATACACTCAGACCGGAAAACATGCTTGTATCGTCAATGCAGACATCTGCTTCGAGCGGGATCGAACCCGCGACATGTGGCGCTTAAGGCAAGTTCGCTAAAGCTGCGCCACCAGATCGTCTTTGGTTGCTTAAAACATTTTCTCTAAGATACTATAAATGTATGTTAATATATTTTCTATAACTTTGATATTATTATTTATTTTATCATCATGACGGCGTAGATTTTATTATTTTTCAGTGATGCTGGAGCGGCATGTTGTTCATCGGTTCAAAGAATACACTTATTTACTAAATTTCGTATCTAAGATAGAGCCAATAGTTCCGTTTTTGCCATTTGGCTAAATCCTAAAAATCTAATTCTGAACTTGGCTATTGTTGCCTCCACAGATTACAGGAGGACTGGTTCATTTTCCGCCGAAAGAATCGGGATTGCGTTTCAGCGGGGAAGAGCAGCATTCTTGCCACCAGTCCCCATGGACGTGATTTGTACAGTTGTAATTATAAAGCTACTATTGAATTATAAACATGTTGTAATATTTACTTGTATTGGAGTTGAGGTTATTAAAAAAAACTTATTTTTATCTAATTTTTATTCTAAAATGGGTAAGCTCTTGACCTCCATCAAGGCATAGATGAGGTCTACGGTGGAGCGAGTTTACTCATGAGAAGCCAGTGTACCTTGAAGAGGTTCAGGTTGTATGCGTTCGGAAATACACAGGAAGAGCATTCCACGCCCTGGCCGTGGGTATTATGAATTGAATTTTTTGAAACATACTTATTCTAAAGAGAGCAAATCAAATAAATTAATATCAATATGTATATATCTTTATTATTAACGATAATCTCTAAACAGGAGGTACTTACAATAAATCAGGTTAGGAATTCATTCAAACATTATCAGAAACAATACTACTATTAGGTAACAATGATACTACGCTAGAATTTGAGAGAAGATATTTAAAATTTTAAGCATTTTTAACACGATACTATAAATTTTAATACTGATAAAAAGTACTATGACAATTAAATATAATATAATTTGAACTTGAATGAAGATAAATTATTAAAAAAATAACAAACTATAAAACAATTATTACAGAATTAATATAAATCAAAAGTAAAGAATACATTTAAGGTAATATTGGCTGAATTATATAATGAAATTCTAAAGGAGATAGGCCGCTTTGATCTACATTTTGACAGATTAATTGTTAACAATAGTAAGCATAGAGATATAGAAGCCATTTAAAAGGTCACAGCGTTTAGACTAGACTAAAAGTATTAGTCATATTTGACTATGTATATATAATATTGATGATTTTAGTTATGATTATGTTTAGTTATAATCGCGTCGCCTCCTTCCGGGTCCGGCTGCGTAGTTGGCGGCGGCAACACCCATGAGATGCTTGGCTTGGAGTGCACCGGAGTAGCCACGGTTGAGACCCATATCGAGACCACGCTTGTCGCTGCTAAATTTTAAAATAATTAAATAAATATATAATGAACGCTATACACTCAACGGCCCCATTAGGACACAGGATATCACTGTCCTAGTCCGGAAACACATACAAGTACAAGGACAAATACAATTGGAAACTATGCTTGCATATTCAATACAAACATATGAGTATTGTGTTCCTAGCGGGAATCGAACACGCGACCTATGGCGTTTTAGGCAGGTTTGCTACCGCTGTGCAACAACGTCGTCAAAATCGTTGACGATTGATTAAGAATTATACACAGACTTGTCAAAAAAGGCAGACGGAGGCCTGCCTTCATTTGTTTGTATTGATCTTACAAATATCTGTTTCGGTCTGGACGTTTGTTCTGGTGTGTCTCCCCACCGTGCCTCGGAGAGCACGTTAACCTGTCGGTCCCGGTTGTTATGGCATAACATCTGATATATGATCATATAATCGTTAGCTCTTGATAAGTAAATTACTCTTATCCAATGAGTTACTGGTTCGCCTTTATGGTTACGGAGGTCAGATGGCAATCGCTCTGTGTAAAAACTAACTTGTCACATCCGGACAAACTAGTAACCTGTCAAAGCCGAACCTGGGTAAATACTCGTAGTTGTTGCTAGCATCGGGTAATAAAGTACTACAAATTTTTGATAAGCCTGTGCTGTAATACTGATTTTATAAGGCTTCTTATCCAATGGTACTGTTTCGGCCTTAGGATTGCGTAGGTCAGATGGCAATCGCTCTGTGTAAAAACTAATAACCTGTGAGAACACCGGAATCAATGCTAAGACTAATTTTATAGAACTTGTAACTTTGAACTTGTTTCATTTGCTTGTTCTGGTAGTCCTATTTTTAATTAATAACGTCAGGAATTACGAGAGGGTCAGCTAGTATTTGTATTATGTTTAATGTAAAAGTGTTTTAGCCGAAATTTATTCTCTTTTTTTGCTTTTAATTAATAGCAAAGATTAATTTTGTATGAACCATTTTTAAAATATAAATTGAATTGTGTAAGCATTAATGTTTAATTCTATGTTTCAACATACCTAATGAGGTCCTCTTTGTAACTGTAAAAGAAATTATCATTAAAATTTATTCATAAAACGACTAACGTAAGAAATTTAATATTTATATTGAAACCGTATCTTCTAAGCAACTAAATTTTCATAGGTGTTTAGGATAATAAAGTAACAGTATCAGTAGGTGTTGCGTTTCGAGCCATGAGTGAGAGTGCCGGAGGCCAAATGGCCCAATGGCCCAATCTCCTCTATACCCTTCCGTTTTCCCCTTCTCATCCCTTCTCATCCCTTCTTTCGGGTTAGCAACACGCATGTGATACTTCAAGTATTTTTTTTTTATGTTACAAGTAGGCAAACAAGCATACGGCCCACCTGATGGTAAGTGGTTGCCGTAGCTTATGAGCGCTTGCAGCACCACTACTAGGCGCCACTCACGCGTTGCCAACCTCGAGATATTAGTTCTTAAATCTCCGCTGCCCAGTAATTTCACTAGCGTACAGTGCCCTTCAAACCGGAACACAGTAATGCCTAAGCACTACTATTTGGCGGCAGAATATTGGACACTGCGGTGGTACCTACCTAGCCGGCCTCTTGCAACAAAAGACCTACCACCAGTGTGACTGATTGCACTGGTGGAATAATCTCTGCTGTGACAGAGGGTCACATCCCGACGCCGATAAATATTGCAAGGGTTCATAGTTTACGGTGACTGCTTACCATCAGACGGACCGTTTACTTGTTCGCCAACCGTCATGAAATAATAAAAAACAACTCTTGTGTGTCTATGTATGGGTGAGGGTTGGAAAAGACACTTAATCACAATAATACCATATTACATTACGAATTGAGTCTTTTGTATAAACAAATCTTTGAAAAGTCCGGTGATGAAAATACATATACGAGTCTTTTTAACTTTTATAAGGCATGCATAATTATGCATATTAAAAGTAATTTTAAAAGTTAAATTTGTGAAAGAACATTCTTTGAAGTTTTCATTTCAAATGCTAATGTCTTAAAACGATTACAACTTTCAAAGTGTCTAGATAGTAAGGCGGAAGAAATGTCCCTAATTTAAGAATAAAAATTAAAAATTTTCGTACAGAAACTTTTGCGATTCTCGACGAGTTTCGGCCAGAATAATTTTTTCAAATATATTCAGTGTGCACACATATTTTAAGAGGTTTTATTTTGTTTAAGTTTATCATAATAAACTGTAATATTTTTATATATTTTTGACACCGTTGTGGCGTTGTGGGTAGCGAGTCTGCCTTTAGCCTCGACGGTTGCGGGTTCGATTCCCGCTCGGGCAGATGTTTGTTTAAATTTCTGTCTCGGTCTGGGCGTTTGTCCGTGTGGGTCTCCCCACCGTGCCTCGGAGAGCACGTTAAGCTGTCAGTCCCGGTTATTATCAATAACATCTGATCATAATCGTTAACTCTTGATAAGTAAATTGCTCTTATCCAATGAGTTACTGGTTCGCCCTTAGGGTTGCGGAGGTCAGATGGCAATCGCTCTGTGTAAAAACTAGTAACCTGTCAAATCCGGATATGAGTAATAAGCAGACCCTGGGTACATAAAAATACCGGGAATAATGCTAGGATGAAGATGAAGAAGATTTTTATATATTTATTGTGGCTGGGTCAAATTATTATACTAACTTTTCCATCTTGCGTTCCATGTCAAGGTATTCGCTGAGGCGGTTCAGCATATCCATAATCTGCTCAGGTTCGTATTGCACTCCAGGGCGGTAATTGGCCACGCTAAAAATATAAACCACATTAAATAAAAATAAAAACGACACGCACTCAAAGCCCCTCATTAGGATAGTTCCCTCATAGACAAGAACAAACCCATCCCGACCGGAACACTTGCCTGTATGGTCAATACAGACATCTGCTTCGAGCAGGAATGGAACTCGTGGGCTGTGGCGACTAAAGCAGGTTCGCTACCGCTGCGCCACAGCTTTCTCAAATTTATGCGTCTTCTTCTTATAAAGTCAATGGTTCTAAATTTTTAAATGTACTGGGCGTAGAAATTGCCACTGATATGACGGAGTTACACCTCCATGGTTTGAAGTTTTGTAAATCTAGTATTAGAATCGAGTAGGTCAAGGCAAAGCTTAACAAGGGTTTAAAAAAATTAGAATCTTGTCCAGTTAGTTGAAAGAATTACGATTTTTTCAAAACATTAATTCACAATTATTTTTCATTAATTAATTAAGTAAAAAATGATTTAATGAAATTTATATAATAATAATAGTCCTGCAGCTTAGGCTCTGGTATAGTAAAGTAAGTGTAAAGTTTAATATCGAAAACTCAATATTACTTAGAGTGCTTATTAATATTTTAACAAATAAACGCTGCACACTTAACGGTCCCCATTAAGGTAGTTATACCCTGTATCGGGGTCTGAAAACATACACAATGACAAGGACAAACACACCCAGACCGGTAAACATGCCTGTATGTAAATATAATATTTTAATTAACAATTACATTATTATAATTAAGAATTAAATTGGGATAAGAAATTGAAATTGTACCGCAGTAAGGTGATAAAACATTTTACAACATCTACACGTAAATTACATAGTGGGAGTCATAAAAGGCTTGGAATGAAATCATTCATTCATTTCTAAGGCACCGAATGTAACATAAGAATTCTAAGGAGGTTGCTCTAATATATTACTTTTATTCTTTAATTTATACAATACGAACCTGCCAGGCCCCTCTTCACCATATTACGTAATTGAAAATGCTATATTCTATCAACCAAATGGAGTTATTTATTGCATTTTCGTGATCAATTTTTGAAATTAGTTGAAGTGTGCGTTAGGAAAAATGGTACACAATAGCACACATTAGAATAGCAATATCCTGAGTATGAGGTTGGGAAATACATAAAATCAAAAGCACAAATACCGAGAAGGAAATACATATCTCTATGGTTAATATCATGAAATTATGCCTCATTGGCTCAATGATAGAAGGGCCAATTTCGTTAACTCTATCCTGACCTGTTTGGGCTATTGTCGTGCTCAATCCTAGCGCATGCTACAAACTTATTTGGAGGGGCAACACAATATTAGTAATTGCTAATATTGAGGTAATCGACATGCGACCATCGGTGCTTAAGACAGGTAAGATCCCGCTGTGTAACAATGGGCGTCTTTATACAATTTGTACTATAAAAAGAGCGACCGTTTTGGCGTGTTGGTAGCGGGGTTGCCATTAGCCACAACGCTAGGAGCAGCTGTTCGTGCCGTGGAAAGAACGTTAAGCTTTCGGTCCCGGTTGTTATCACTTAACATCAGATAATAATCGTTTACGCTAGATAGGTAGGTTGCTCTTATCCAATGAGTTACTGTCTCGTTCTTAGGATAAGGGAAGTCAGATGTCAATCGCTCTGTGTAAAAACTAGTAGCCGGGCAATTCCCGAGTTAATACCAGGATTAATGCTAGGAAGAAGAAGAAGGAGAAATACCATAAGAAGTACATTAAGTTCAGGTTATTGGTTTGAGTTTGGTTTGTCTATTGCTGTTGGTTGAAGTACCACTACCTGGAGTAGGCGGCGTTCGGCATGATGAGGAGTATGGCGCCAAGCAGGCAGCAGGTCATGAGGCAGCTTGCTCGAACCATTCTAGAACAATATATACACACACGTTAAATAAAATACTAATCATCCAACTTTGAGTAAGCTGGTTACATATTTTACCCGTAAATAAATAAGTAATAAACGTTACACACTCAACGGCTCCCATTATGATAGTTGTATCGGGTGTCACAACATATACGATGACAAGGACAAACACACCCAGGCCGGAAAACGTGCCTGTATGGTCAATACAAACATCTGCTCCGAGCGGCAATCGAAAACATGACCTGTGTTGCTTAAGGCAGATTCGCTACCATTACGCGACAACGTCGTCGTAACCAGTAAATACTAAAGAATAGCAAGTTAATAACATAAAATTTCAAGAAGAATTTGATTGGATTTTTATTTTCATTACATTCTTGCCACCATTCCCCGTGGACATGTTTTGTACACATTTAATTATTTGTAAATATAGTTTGTATTGAATTGTAAATTGTTGTGTTTTATTTTTTATATTTTATGACGTTGAAACATGTAAATAAAACGACAAACTTTCAAAATAATATAATCTTCATAGCCCTCTTGGGGATAGTTTTAGTCTTCTCTTAGTGAATGCTATTGTAAAATTGGTCGAGAATTTCAAGCTGTCGAGTATTCCCTGTGGCTATAATTATAATCAAACTAATTTTATTATTTTACTTAGTATAGAACACTAACAAAATTTATAATTTGGATACAAAATATCGAATGAAAGGCAGTATTTTTATCCATTGTGTAAAGTGTATTTAATATTCTTATTTGTTGAAAGCCCTGTGGAAAACCCTGAAGCATAAAGTCTTTAATATATACGTAATATGTACAACACATCTTGAGTCTTTATTTTCTTACTAATTTCATAATAACCTTTACCTATAACAATTGTCTTTTTCCTAACTTTTGATATTGAGGGAAATTTTTCTAAAGCCTTTAGTGTCGTTTTTTGAGAAGGTTTACATAGATGTAGAAGCTTACTCCGTCCAGCACAAGCGACCGGCTTGACCGGGATAAGTCCTCTGGCAGAAAATCGGCATAAGGCTATTGTCTTTCGTGCGATGAGTGAGCGCGCCGGAGGCTCAATCTTTCACCCCCCTGTTCCCTCCTTTTTCTCTTGTCATCCTTCCCTCCTATCCCTTGTGGGAAATACACGTGAATTCAAGTATCTCAAGTTCGTAGGTTGCGGTGACTGCTTACCATCAAGCGGCCCGTAGGCTTCTTTTCAAATTGTCATAATATAAAAAAAAATCTTATGGTATAAAAAAATGAGGTCCAATAAAATAGAAACCCAAAATTTTGTACTAAAAGTTTTAATTTAATGCAAGATGAGCACTAATTTAAAACCGGCCAGAATTAATAAGACATGACTAAACTTTGTATTACATTTATGAAATTATTCTTGTGATGAAACTAAATGTTTTGAATATTCAGTGATACACTCTGAAATATTCAGATTCTTGACCGTTATTACAGTATTAGCATACCGTTTTATTCTCGAAATTTCTATGAATTCTTGCTAAATTGTTGATACTTTAAAAGGTCCTTTGTAACATTATTATATTATTAGGATTCTAATAAAATATTTTGAGAAGTCAAATAAGATTTAGTTTAACGGTTTTAAATGTAAATAGGGTTACCATTGAGTTGCCCAAGATGGCCGGCGTTAACAGACACAATTACAAACACAATCAATACTTATTATTTTTTATATATCTGTACATTATAAAAATTGTAAAGTTCATTGAATTTTTATGACAAAAATTAATGTATGACACTAAAACTAAATTATGATTTACATTTTTATCATTTTTAGAAATGTCTAAGCGTCTGTTTGTGTGTTTGTTTCTCTTTATATTCTCGAATAATGTCGGCCTTCGTTTCTATAATATCGGTTCGCTCTATCAAAAGTGATCAAAGTTTTAATTACAGTGTGAGCCAAGTATTTGTTTGAGAAGAATAAGTAGGTATTTTAGCCTTTTCTCGTTAAAAACTACTATTTTGTGTTTTTGTAACTATTATTATTTGGATTTGTATGAAATTTGGCACAAAAATAGTTTATTACCTGAATTAAGACAAAGAATACCCTTTATATCGGAAAAATGTTCAGTTCCCGTGGGATTATCTAAAAACTACACTACACGAGTGGTGACGCAGGCAATCAATAATAAATCCTTCTATTGTATCTGTTAAATTGTGATAAGACAGCTGTAATAAAGCCTTAAGCTTCTGAAAGAGTAATAATATAATCATAAATCCATTAGTCACTGAAAAAATTCAACAGCTGTGAAGCGCTAACAAAGATTTATGCAATTTTTCGTTGAAATTGTCATTACGTGGCAAAGGTAATAAATCAGTCTTTCGTGTATGAAAATTTAGTGTCTAAATACCGTTGTCCAGTCCCCGCGATAAAGCTTAATATAACAGTGTTAAAAGTCATAACACATGTTATATTTTGACACTCTAAGGACGAGTTTTATTTTTATACCCACATTTTATTAACACATTATTTTATAATTTAGGTCAGATACCTCTTTTTGTTCGCCCCGGCTAAACTTCTTCGTACTACCAATTCTAAACACTAACTACTCCCAATTCTCGAGACATTAAAGCGTATTAAATTCCTAGAAGTTTCAAATTATGAGATTCTAATTTAAAGATATCATCCTCTATCTTGTTAAGAAAAACTTTTATATTCCTAGATATATAGATTACAAAAGTATTAATAATATGGCGTTTATAACACTTTATTGAACTATTTGTTGTCTAATTATGTGCTGTCGACTCAGGTTGAGACAAATTTGTTTCAAAAATAATACGAAGTAAATTGTGTCTGTTAAGATGTAAGTCTATGGGTTGAAGTATGTATGTTGAAGTGTGTCTCGTACACAGTACCATTTTCACATCTAGTATTATACGTAATAGAGACTAAGTGAAGTGTATTGGTGGTTCTGAAGCCTTTGCTTTAGTCAATCAGAATGCAATCATTGTTGATTTCATACAATGGGATTAGTGCATTCGCCTTGTACTTGAGGTGAACAAAGAGCATTATATGCTTTGTTTACTCGATAGGCAAGTAGCTTGTCTAAATGTTTTGTCAGTTGAGACAATATAGCGAAGCAGTTCTTATTAAAGATTAGTTGTGCCAGTAACTCCGCTCTGATACTCCCACTCACCTTGTATTTTGTACAGTACTATATGTATCCTACAACAAAAAAAAATGTGGTATTCGTGTGCATAAAAATATTAACGGACCGGCTGGTAAAGATATACTGAGTTTTATAATTGATTTAAAAATCACATACGATGGTTTCATTTGATTCAAAGATTAGCATATATAAATATATAGAAAAACAACTGTATTTAAGGAGTAAAATCCAAGCGTGCGTCGGAGTTGACAAACACAAGGTTTTTTTGTTCTAGGATATATTTTGATGCGAGTCTTATAATTGATTTTAAAATCACATACGATGATATATGATACGGTTTTATTTGATCCAAAAATTGCAAGATGATTTAAATATATTAAAAGAAAATAGGCAAGTGACTTTGATAGTTTAAACGGACCTGAAACGCTCGTCACGATTTACCTCGTAGGTTTGACAGATGAATGCATCCTCTTACACGGACAGCCTCTTAAGATCATACTGAATTATAATCTTGAATATTGAGAGGCTTGAGAGTTCACCATCTGTTAAATAGCTTATAATATAACTAGCTCCTGCGCGCGATTTCTTCTGACTATACAATGATAAAGCCGATTGAATGTTTTCATTATAAAAGATATCGGCCAAGTGCATGTCGGACATAAAGGGTTCCATATCACCGTATAATAAAAATATCAAGTTTCTTATATAGGGTCCCCTTGAATTTGTTATAGGCGGCATACATATAGAAATACACAATATAGGAAAATTGTTACTATGATATACAGCCCGCTGGTAGACGAACGAAAATTGAGGTTTAGTAACATGGTTCCGTGGCCAACTGTTGTACGGAACCCTAAAAATGAACTAATTTTTATTCATTCATAAGTTTTTTATTTAAAACCTCTATACTCAGCAACATTTATTTTTCGGCGCTGAAAATGTACACCGGTTAAGCTGGAAAAGTTTTCGCACCGCTGTTTGCATGCAAAACATTTACTGTTAGGCGTTTTAAACACGAAAACTCTTAATTTAGATTTAATAAATAGAAAAGGTTTGTATTTCGTGAAGTTTAAATTTATTTTATAACTTATAATATTCGTATTATAATTTTAAAAATGAATCATGAATATGATAATTATAATATAGGTATTGAATGAATGAATTAGTGAATGGGTGAGTGAATGCATGAATGAATGAATGAATGATGTAAAGTATACTGTTTTGTAAACAAAAACTACAGTAGTTCATAGTCGTTCAGATTTTGGTTTTGTACGAGTGTTATTACGCCAACGTTCAGCATGAAGAGTTGTAAGCCTTATATCAATTTATGTCAATATCAACATTGCTATCAACTCGTGTAAATGTAATATCTAGACCAAAAGTTAATCGATTTTTTCCTACGATAAACTTATGTTTCAATTGTTTCGTTTTAATTAAGGGAAACATATACATTTTGGATTGATTTTAGTACAAAATAATACAAATATAAACATAACTGCATTTAAATACGATGTTCCTAGCAGTTATTATTCCTAATTTTTTACAGGCTCTATATTACAGTAACTAGCGGCACGCTCCGGCTTCGCACGGGTATAAAGTATGTAGCCTGTCATTTACTGAAAAATGAATTTAATTTCGATCCAATAATTTTGATTTATTCATTACTGCCCGTGGTCCGCACGCGTTAAATGTAATTATTTACGACATCACATCAGAAACCTCAAAAAAAAAAAAATTCTCCACTATTTTTATACATATAAACCTTCCTCTCAATCACTCTATCTATTAAAAAAACCGCATCAAAATCCGTTGCGTTGTTTTAAAGATTTAAGCATACATAGGGACAGAGAAAGCGACTTTGTTTTATACAATGTAGTGATATGTCTTTTGTCACTCCCACAATATAGACGAATCCAATGATACCACATAATATGTTAAAAGGTTTAAGATTCTACAGCTTGCCAAAGAAATAGCCATACATACATACATGAAAATCTTGGGCAGTCGGTTAAAATTCGAATAGTTTTTGTTATATTCGTAATTAAATCAAAATATGATTCATATTGAATTTAATTATGGTCTCTTGTTTATATAAAGCGGATAATTCATATATCGGAACGTGAAAATGATTGCATAGATTTAATTAAATTTGATGTTGATTTATTTCAGAGTAGATCATATCAATGAGATTTGCCGTGTAAGGCTATGTTTCCACCAAAGGTGTGAGAGTATGCGTAGCGAGAGATGCGATGTGTAAATAGAAGCGCTTCAGGATAGATAAACATGTATTGCTCCCAAATAACAATTAACGCATGCTGTATTTACCTTAAAATTTGTCAATATTGTGTATACGTATTGATGTAATTACCACTGGCGAATTATAAATAAATAAATTTACCTAGCCTCGCTAAGCGCATCTGTGGAAACGGCTAAGCGGAACTTCCTAGCATTCAATCTGGAACTTGCCCAGGGTCTGTCCATTTGACGGGTTACTAGTTTTTATACAGAGCGATTGCTATCTGACTTTCACAACTCAAAGGGCGAACCAGTAACTCATTGGTAAACAGAAAATTACGTATAAAAACTTTACGATTATTATCAGGTGTTATGATAACAACCGGGACCGACAGCTTAACGTGCTCTCCGATGCACGGTGGGGAGACTCACAAGGACAAACGCCCAGACCGGAATAGATATTTATAGAATCAATATAAATATTGCCCCGAGCGGGAATGGAAGCCGCGACTGTCTAGACTAAATGCAGGTTCGCTACCAACACGGTTGTAGTGATTATTAACAAACACACGCTTCGCTACGCATCCTCGCACATCTCTGGTGGAAACGCAGCCTTACAATGCGGCATGTTTTTGTATTACAACATGACAACCTTTATCAAATGCATTCAACTGTATCGTTAGCGTCCTCGTGTTACTAATTAGATTGATGGGAATAGATAAAATCAATCAAAAATGATAATATAATCAATAGAATAGGTTCCTAGTTACTTGAAGTAGTTCCTAACAAATTGTTGCTGAATTTCCGTATCTATCTTTTTCACGTGGACAAAAACGTGTCACATTAAATTAATGCACTGTCAGAATGTTCTATAGTATGCTACATATCTATAATTTGACTAAATTAATAATAATACTGGTTAGTAAAAATACAAAATGGTTTAGTTGACTGACAACCTGCATGCCCTCTGGTGTTGCAAATGTTAATGGGCGGCGGTGATCGCTTAACATAAGCCTCCTGCTTATTATTATTACTTGAGAACTCATTCGGACCGCGGATAGACCACGGCCTAGACAAAGTCACGTTTAATTATCCATAACGAAATTAGATGATTCCGAAATGTATCGAAATTTGCATAACCTTTCGATATATCACGTGACCTATCGTTTTTGATTAACATTGCACAAGCTGACTTTCGTAATGGATTCAAAATGCCGTGATTGCCGCGTGTCTAGACCCACAGAGGTTAGAAATGATTGCACCCGTGGAACTGAAAGAGGGATTCTACCAACATTCAGATTATTTAAGTTACAGAACTTATCAAAAATAAAGACACACACACATATTATACAATAAGCACACACACACACACACATACACATCCTTCATGTACAGTCGAATACACAAAAAGGTTTTTATTAAATAAATTTCGTCCTCCTATAACAAATAAATACAATATCTGGTCAAATTCTTGTATCGAAGTTGTAAGTACAATGTACGTGTTCCATAGCACCGTTTGAAGCTTTGATATAAAGTTTGTATACAGTGTCCGGGGCGCAGTGTACACACTCGATACTTAACTTTGTGAACAAATCAATCATAGACCACACCACAGTGACCCGTATTAGTCGTTTATAAACGCTACATATTCAATTGCCTCTAATCATAGGCGTAGCTAAGATTTGGCCCAGGGGAGGGAAAAATCTTAATTTAGGGCCTAAAGTTGGTCAAAATTCTCACCAATAGTTATTGATTAAACCTTGAGTTCTCAAAATGTGTTATCATTGTAATGTATTTCTTAGTATTTTACAAGGTCCAGGGTGGAGAAATTGACGCCCCCCCCTGCTCCTACCTTGCTACACGACCATGCCTCCATTACGATAGTCAACTCGTCTGCCGGGGATCCGGACACACACACAAAACACAAACACAACCAAAAACGAATTACATGCCCGAATGGTCAATACAAATTTTGGAGGGTACCATGTGTGAAATGTTCTTCAACACCAAGGGAGGATCCTCCGACCAGTAGAGTGATATTGTCTGGTAGAACGAAGCCCAACGACTTACGACGACTTGAGAAGTTGTATATATATATACTTTATTAGCGTAGAACGCTTTAATGGCGCGATTCAGGATTGTGACGATGTTGTTCGTCAATTATTGCGTAGTATGTCATGTAGATGTCGCTGTAACTTTCTATAGCTTGATGCTGGGTTGTGACAATCTTGTCTTTCTATCGGGCTATGACGTGTTGCGTTGTGCTGCATGTAGATGTCGATACAAAATATTTGTCTGAAGTGCAAATCGAACCTGCGACCTACGGCGTTTAAGGCAGGTTCCCTACCAGTGCTACAAGCAGACGATTATTGGTTTTATAATATAACTCGCAACGCAGTTTCACAGAAAATTTATTTGAATCAGAAAGCAGTTAAAGACAAATTATTTCTCATTATGTTAACAGAAATAAATTAAACGGAAACGGGGAAAAGTAATTGTTCGCTTAAAAACAAACTTCAATTAGTTTTTCGTCTGCAAAGAAATGACTGAGTCAAAGTAACGCTCTCGGTAAATTGCAATTTGTTGTTAAAAGTTTCATTTGCAGTTCAAATTGGTGCAGCGTCTTGTTAAATCTTGTTTGAAGACCGTAGCTACGTTTAACGTCCGGAAGAGCTACTAGTTCGTTTGTGGGAAATTAGGAAACGAGTTGATTGTTTGAAGATGTTTTCAACTTAATTAAATTGAAAGCAGTACACACACAAACACTCACACACACTGCTAGATTTATTCCAGTCAAGCTGTCACTACTACATACGCAGAGCGATATCGCGTGTTTTTCGCATTACATTTCTTAGTGCGCTTGTACCGCTCCGGATATTGAATAGCTTATACAGCAATGGTAAGCTATGTAAATTAGACAGCATTTTTAATTTTACAAAATAAATTATTTTGCTTTTATTATGTCATTGAAAGACACACATCTCATATAATATATTGTTATATTAATAAAATAAAATCTAGATTTTTTTATAAATGGCCAGGCCCGCTTGGAGCAGATGTTGGTATTAAGCATACAGGCATGTCATGGTCTGGGTGTGCTTATGCTTGTCCTTCTGTGTTTCTCGGGACCCCCGACACAGGATATCACTATCCTAATGGAGGCCGTTTACTGTGCAGCGTTTATTTATTTATGTGTTAAAAGTTTCTTAAGTTTTGTAGTTGTTAAAATCCCACTATTCCACTAATATTAATAATAAATATGAAAGTTTGGATGGATGGATGTTTGTTAATCTTTCACGCAAAAACTACTACACGTATTTGGATGAAATTTGCAACACACATAGCTTATTACCCGGATTAACACATAGGATACTTTTTATCCCGGAAAAAGTTGGGATCCCGTGGGATTACCAAAAAACCATGTTAACACGAGCGGAACTGCGGGTACTGCTAGTAACTAATAATTAATAACAAAGAATTATAATTATTTTTCTTTCCTTATCAGAAATACTTTTATAAGAAAGCTACTCCACTCTCAAGAGAATAAAGGACAAATAATATTACAGCTACTGAAACCTGTATTATTGTTTGGGTAAACTTTTCTGTTATAATATTAACCTTGTTTGTTGTATTAATAAGAATATTACAGAATATTTGCTTGAATGTTTCTATTTAGAATATTATCAATTGTACATAAAAGGCAATGTCCCAAATGATTAATTCACTCGCTCATTGTCCAGACGAAATCGCTAGAGATATAAAGCTAGTGCTGATTTCGTATTTATGTTCAATCTTGATAAATGCTTTGTAAATACAGTTAAAGAAAATTTCAACGGTTTTTACATGTTTCATAATCAGATAAAGGATGGTAGCGTTATACGCGAATATTTTTGTGATCAGGTATGTGCATTTATTTTTTATTAATCAGGCAACGAGGCGTATACAGTACCTTACAGACTAACATGCATAATTATATACTTTAAAATTAAACACTACCCACTACAGTACTAGACTTTTGTTGCAAAATGCCAGCTAGGTAGCCACCACCGCAGTGTCAAATAGTCAAATATTCAACCGTAAAGATATTGGCATTACTATGTTTCGGCGAAGGGCACTAGGCTCGTAAAATTACTGGGCAAAAGAGACTTAAGACTCAATATCTCGAGGTTGGGAATACGTAAATGGCACCTACTAATGGTGTTGAAAGCGCAGCTTGACTGGGGAAGTACTACCCTCTCACAGAAAATCGCATGAGAGAACGCACTGGAGGCCCAATCTCCCACCCCCTTTGATCCCTTCCTTTTTCCCCTTCACTCCTGTCCCTTGGATTAGGGATGCGCTTCAGATTTTTCAAGTATCGCTTTCATAGGTTGTGGTGACTGTTTAAGTGTTTACCATAAGCCGAACCTTACGTTTGTTTACTAACCGTCATGACAAAAAAAAACGAAACAAAAAGTGATTGCAGTGTACTAAGAAAAGCAAAGTCTGGCAAATAAATAGCGTGAAAATGTTTTTTTTTTTTTTTTTTTTTTTATGTTAGAAGTTGGCAAACAAGCATACGGCCCACCTGATGGTAAGTGGCTGCCGCAGCCTATGAGCGCTTGCAGCACCATTAGTAGGTGCCACTCGCGCGTTGCCAACCTCGAGATATTAGTTCTTAAATCTCGTTCGCCCAGTAATTTCACTAGCGTACAATGCCCTTCAAACCGGAACACAGTAGTGCCTAACTACTACTATTTGGCGGCAGAATATTGGACACTGCGGTGGTACCTACCTAGCCGGCCTCTTGCAACAAAAGACCTACCACCAGTGTGAATGATTGCACTGGTGGAATAATCTCTGCTGTCACAGAGGTTATCCCAACAGCGGGCGATGGGGTCGTCACATCCCGACGCCGGTAAAAGAATGTGAAAAAGAAGAGGAAAAATAATGTAATTTTTTCAGTTTATGCAAGAATGACAGTAATAAAGAGTCATGAGTAGTGTCCTGGGCAATAATTGAATTGTTTATATAGTATGATGCTCGTATATCATTTCCTCCGTACGAGAAACAGTTGCTTTTTCGAATGAAAAAATATTGTTATGTGTTTTTAACCACATTGCAATACCAACAAAATTACACAACGCAAGAATTGTGCTCGGACATACAAAATTAATACGTTTGTTAATTACTTTAATAATTGGCGCGAGTATTCATGGGTTTCCTTTTTATTATGACGTCACTTGTTATTGATTGTTACCAAACTAAATCTTAAATACCAGATACTTAATAATATGATCTGACTTATGACACGTATAGAAATCTTTTTTCCGATATTTATTTTAGTCTTATCTTTTCTTATCTTTTTCCCGATATTTAGTTAAGTTTAAGTTGAGTGAGCCAATTTTAACCATTTAGGTTGGATTTACTTTATCTACTTTATGTAACCGTACCTCGGAGAACACGTTAAGCTGTCGGTCCCGGTTTTTATCACATAACTTCTGTTAACAAACGTTAGCCCTTGTAAAGTAAATTGCTCTTATCCAAATGAGTTAATGATCCGCCCTTAGGGGTACGGAGGTCAGATGGCAATCGCTCTGTGTAACAACTAGTAACCTGTCAAATCCGGACATGAATAATAATCAGACAATGGATAAATAATGCTAAGAAGAAGAAATATTTTTTTTTTATATAAAAATATTAACATATTTCATTTTTGTGTAAACTTTTACACGGTACAAAGTATCAATAACAAAACTTTTTCTTACCAACATTGGGCTTATTACATGTATTTATGTAGATATATTTTGTTGTAGGCATTTTATTGTAAGAGGCTGACTATTGTCAGTTATTCTACCGCAAGATAGTACAATGTGTAACCTCAATAGCTCAACGGTAGACGGCCCGACTTCGCTCCGTTACCGCGAGAGTCGAGGGTTCGATCCTGACCCCTTGGGCTATTGTCGTACCCACTCCTAGCGCAAGCTTCGAGCTTATTTGGAGGGCAATAGGAATATTAGTAATGCCTGCAAAAGCATTGCTAATATTTTTAAAAAAATGTGTTTTGGTTTGAAGGATACTGTAGCTGTGAAATTACTGGGAAAAGGAAAACCAATATGTCGAGGTTGACAACGCTTGAGTGACACCCACAAATGTATGGTGTTATAAGCGGTTATAGACTACGACAAACGTTTACCATCCGGTGTGTCGTATGCTTGCTAAACTTAGTCACATAAAGAAATATTCATAAAACATTCAAGTGCTAATATTATTTGAATAGGTAATAAAATGTCTTAATTATGAGATAGACTTATTTCCTTTGTTGCGTCAAATCTCATTATGTCCTATTGTCATCATTTCTCAAGAATACTAATAATGTCTAATAAAGCAAATTAAGTTGTTACCGTCCCCTCGTGTTAAGAATATTAAATACTTTTCTATTTAGCGCTATAAAGTCTTAGTTGTCATTTCGAAAATGTTATTGGCATTGATATTAATATATTAATAATTATAGCATAAAATTATTTAAATTTAAATTTTTCTTTTCTTAATCATATTCGCTAATGTATTATTATTTGTTGCTGGGATCTTAATGTTGAGATCTCAGTTTATTGATGTTAACGTATTTCTTGGTTCATTTGTAACACCAGTAAAAAAGTAGGCACTGAGTAATTATGTTTTATTGGATTTTTTGTTATTTGTTGTAAACTGTAGTGTACTATTTGTTGGTGTTCTAAAACAAATAAAAAATAAAATATGACTGTTCCCTTTTGCTTTACGGAGTGTTAAAAAAACCGTAGATTTCGAACTTTTAATCAACATTAAATTGAAACAATTGTGCCCGATACTTACTATTTTTAACAGGTTCCCTGTCCTGTCCTGTAACCTACTAGCTGACCCGACAGACGTTTTTCTATCTTAGCTATGAATATTGAAATAAAAATCATATCTATTTTTAATTAAAAATAGATACAAAAAACAGTCTGCGAAATTGGCATTCATCTAACGCGCGAACAGTCAAACGTGCAAAGTTAAAATAATTGTTAAGTTTTCTAATATCTAACAATTTTGTGCTCAATTTTCTAATTTTTCTTTCCATAAGAACCTTCAAAGTATTAGAAACCTTAAAAATTATAAAAGCAATCGGTAAAGACGATCTCAGGTCCAAGGGTGATAGAGATTCATATTTATATATATGTATAGATGAACATTTTAATGGTTTCACAATTCTGTTTATTTTAAGGACAGGGAATGGGCTAATATGATTTCCTCGGTCGAGCTGATCCATTCATGCAGAAAACAACATGGCCCTACCTACACTATCTGAATTCGTTTCTGAGACTAAAATGTGTAGGTGTTATGTAAAGTGGTCAATTTTCTGGGCAGATGAAACTTTTGGTACAAGATAATATATTCATAGGACTTAGGCACTATGAACACATAAGCAGATTTGTTTTGCAATATGGTTACATTCAGTGAGGCATGTCAGTAACAAATTATTTAAAAAAAAAGATTGCCGAATTTATGTGCAAATGATACTTAAGTAATTTTGGTTCTCTATCCTATAATAGAATTATTTGATTCGATATTTACAATTCACAAAAAAAAAGTTCTCAAATTAAATGACTTAAGAGTGCCAAAAAGATATGACCGTAGTAAAAAGTGGAATGACACAGAAAGAATTGAAGTTTAGGAGTTCTTACTTATCGAACAATACGCAAAAGTACGGATAGTGTTACGCGACATTCTGGAACGAATTAATTCATTCATGCCGAAAACCAAGTTTTACTATGTACTATTAATATTAGAATATTAATATGTAATTTTCAGCAATAGTAAAAAAATATTATTAAGAACTAATCCATTTTCTATATTAAAAATAGTGTGCAAGACCAAGATAAATAATACTTACAAAGCTATGACGTCATAAGTTTAGTCTGAAATTCGAACTGAGCGAAAGTTCGTAGCGAAAATGTGAGATTAATGCGACTTCATAAACACAATCGGCAGGTACGAAAGCAATTCAAATAAAAGGTCCATTTCTTTAGTTTAATTTGTTAAAAACAAAAGGTTAAGATTCCTACGTTCTATCAAAGACTGATTAATAATTCCAATTTACAACTGGATTGTAATGATACCATTAGGTATTTCGAAATTGCTTTAATTTTAGTACGAAGTCACACTAAGTTTCTTGCGACGGATTAACCGAAGTTAAAGAAATTAGGGTACATTATTTTAGACAGTACCTAAATGTATCTAGATTTATAAATGTCTTTTTGCAAAGGGTTTATTTAAAAACGTATATGTAATCACGAATAATGGGTTTAAGTAAATTGCTTCCTTAATAAAATATGACATCTGATTCTAATTGTCTTTTTCTTAAAATGAAATAATTTATGTACCTTAAATATAATTCTATTAATAAAATCAATCACATATGGACTGGCGTGGATAAAACTATAATGACAAAAAAATCAGGATAGGTTCGGACGGACCGCTTAGCGAGACGATGGTCTGTACATCAAAACGCAATTGTAAGAAATGCGTGCAATGCACACTGCATAGCTATTTATAGAAACGACAATGAAGAAGCCTCAATAGCCTAACTTTAGAAGGGCCGACTTCACTCCGTT
Organism: Hestina assimilis; assembly: GCA_023373885.1. Taxonomy (NCBI): domain Eukaryota; kingdom Metazoa; phylum Arthropoda; class Insecta; order Lepidoptera; family Nymphalidae; genus Hestina; species Hestina assimilis. The sequence goes on along the minus strand of CM041751.1, from coordinate 11,829,230 downwards.
AACACGAGACTCGAGGGTACGATCCTGACCCCCTTGGGCTATTGTCGTACCCACTTCTAGCGCAAGCTTCGAGCTTATTTGGAGGGACAATAAGAATATTAGTAATGCCTTGAAAAAGCTAATATTTTTATATAAAAATGAATATACGAGCTAATCTATCCACCACCGTTTTTGTCGATATTCAAGTACCGCCGTTTTGGTGTAACTCCAAACTTTATGTTGGCAGGTAATAAAATGCACTATTCCACGAATATTTTTTTAATGAGATCAAGCAGTTGTCAAATTGGATTTGCGAAAATGATTAAGTTTCTTATCTATTTATCATCATAAAATACGCCGAAACGTTACAATCAACGTAAAACAAAATGTATGTAAATTTTAAGGAAACGCCATAAAGCAAATCTTTTGCCTCCCAAAATTTTCCGCTTTATATTATCTTCATGGTAAATCCGTTACAGATTTATACTCTTAAGGTGAAATTTAGATTTAATTTATATTTTCTAAAAAGAATTGTTTGTGCAATCTTTTTTCAAACAGTTACTAATATTTATATTTTCAAGCGAACGACAACACGTCGTTCGGCGTTCGTCGGGTTGGGCTCGAACCTGTTAGTTTTACACGAAGCGATTGCCATCTGACCTACGCAACCCAAAGAGCGAACCAATAACTCATTGGATAAAAGTTTTTCAGATGTTATTATAACAACCGGGACCGATGCACGGCTCTCCGAGGCACGGTTGGGAGACCCACAAGTTCAAAGGCCCAGACCGAGACAAATATTTGTAAGATAAATACAAAAGCCAGGCTCGCACCAACACGCCACAACAGTCGTCACCAAATTAAGTATTATAAGACTGGTAATCGAGACGAAAAAAATGAGGTTTTATAGTTTATTTAAAATTTTAACGGTAAACAATTACATTATCACACTAACCCATTCACAGACCAGACAATGAACATAATAGGTAAACAATTAAATTGAGTTATGTGGACGCAAATAAGCAATACCATGTCAACCCACACGAATGTCATTGTCCGGAAGAGCTACTAGTTCGTTTGTGGGAAATTAGGAAACGAGTTGATTGTTTGAAGATGTTTTCAACTTAATTAAATTGAAAGCAGTACACACACAAACACTCACACACACTGCTAGATTTATTCCAGTCAAGCTGTCACTACTACATACGCAGAGCGATATCGCGTGTTTTTCGCATTACATTTCTTAGTGCGCTTGTACCGCTCCGGATATTGAATAGCTTACACAGCAATGGTAAGCTATGTAAATTAGACAGCATTTTTAATTTTACAAAATAAATTATTTTGCTTTTATTATGTCATTGAAAGACACACATCTCATATAATATATTGTTATTAATAAGTTTAGATTTTTTTTTATAAATGGCCAGGCCCGCTTGGAGCAGATGTTGGTATTAAGCATACAGGCATGTCATGGTCTGGGTGTGCTTATGCTTGTCCTTCTGTGTTTCTCGGGACCCCCGACACAGGATATCACTATCCTAATGGAGGCCGTTTACTGTGCAGCGTTTATTTATTTATGTGTTAAAAGTTTCTTAAGTTTTGAAGTTATTAACACGAGCGGAACTGCGGGTACTCCTAGTAACTAATAATAAATAAGAAAGAATTATAATTCTTTTCTTTCCTTATCAGAAATACTTTTATAAGAAAGCTACTCCACTCTCAAGAGAATAAAGGACAAATAATATTACAGCTACTGAAACCTGTATTATTGTTTGGGTAAACTTTTCTGTTACAATATTAACCTTGTTTGTTGTATTAACAAGAATATTACAGAATATTTGCTTGAATGTTTCTATTTAGAATATTATCAATTGTACATAAAAGGCAATGACCCAAATGATTAATTCACTCGCTCATTGTCCAGACGAAATCGCTAGAGATATAAAGCTAGTGCTGATTTCGTATTTATGTTCAATCTTGATAAATACTTTGTAAATACAGTTAAAGACGGTTACATTTCAACGGTTTTTATATGTTTCATAATCAGATAAAGGATGGCAGCGTTATACGCGAATATTTTTGTGATCAGGTATGTGCATTTATTTTTTATTAATCAGGCAACGAGGCGTATACATTACCTTACAGACTAACATGCATAATTATATACTTTAAAATTAAACACTACCCACTACAGTACTAGACTTTTTTTGCAAAATGCCAGCTAGGTAGCCACCACCGCAGTGTCAAATAGTGAAATATTCAACCGCAAAGATTTTGGCATTACTGTGTTTCGGCGAAGGGCACTAGGCTTGTAAAATTACTGGGCATAAGAGATTTAAGACTCAATATCTCGAGGTTGGCAATACGTAAATGGCACCTAATAATGGTGTTGAAAGCGCAGCTTGACTGGGGAAGTACTACCCTCTCACAGAAAATCGGCATGAGAGACCGCACTGGAGGCCCAATCTCCCACCCCCTTTGATCCCTTCCTTTTTCCCCTTCCTTCCTGTCCCTTGGATTGGCGACGCGCTTCAGATTTTTCAAGTATCGCTTTCATAGGTTGTGGTGACTGTTTAAGTGTTTACCATCAGGCGAACCTTACGCTTGTTTACTAATCGTCATGACCAAAAAAAAATTACGAAGCAAAAAGTAATTTCAGTGTAAATGCACTGTAACAAGCAAAGTCTGGCAAATAAATAGCGCGAAAATGTGAGAAAGAAGAGGAAAAATAATGTAATTTTTCCAGTTTATGCAAGAATGACAGTAATAAAGAGTCATGAGTAGTCCTGGGCAATAATTGAATTGTTTATATAGTATGATGCTCGTATATCATTTCCTCCGTACGAGAAACAGTTGCTTTTTCGAATGAAAAAATATTGTTATGTGTTTTTAACCTCATTGCAATACCAACAAAATTACACAACGCAAGAATTGTGCTCGGACATACAAAATTAATACGTTTGTTAATTACTTTAATAATTGGCGCGAGTATTCATGGGTTTCCTTTTTATTATGACGTCACTTGTTATTGATTGTTACCAAACTAAATCTTAAATACCAGATACTTAATAATATGATCTGACTTATGACACGTATAGAAATCTTTTTTCCGATATTTATTTTAGCCTTATCTTTTCTTATCTTTTTCCCGATATTTAGTTAAGTTGGAGTGAGCCAATTTTAACCATTTAGGTTGGATTTACTTTATCTACTTTATGTAACCGTACCTCGGAGAACACGTTAAGCTGTCGGTCCCGGTTTTTATCACATAACTTCCGATAACAAACGTTAGCCCTTGTAAAGTAAATTGCTCTTATCCAAATGAGTTAATGATCCGCCCTTAGGGGTACGGAGGTCAGATGGCAATCGCTCTGTGTAACAACTAGTAACCTGTCAAATCAGACCCTGGATAAGTAAGTAATGCTAAGAAGAAGAAATATTTTTTTTATATAAAAATATTAACATATTTAATGACCAAAAAATGAATAGAACATTTTTGTGTAAACTTTTACACGGTACAAAGTATCAACAACAAAACTTTTTCTTACCAACATTGGGCTTATTAAATGTATGTATGTATGTATATTTATGTAGATATATTTTATTGTAGGCATTTTATTGTAAGAGGCTGACTATTGTCAGTTATTCTACCGCAAGATAGTACACTGTGTTTTGGTTTGAAGGATACTGTAGCTAGTGAAAATACTGGGCAAATGAAAACCAATATGTCGAGGTTGACAACGCTTGAGTGACACCCACAAATGTATGGTGTTATAAGCGGTTATAGACTACGACAAACGTTTACCATCAGGTGGGTCGTATGTTTCCTAAACTTAGTCATATAAAAAAATATTCATAAAACATTCAAGTGCTAATATTATTTGAATAGGTAATAAAATGTCTTAATTATGAGATAGACTTATTTCCTTTGTTGCGTCAAATCTCATTATGTCCTATTGTCATCATTTCTCAAGAATACTAATAATGTCTAATAAAGCAAATTAAGTTGTTACCGTCCCCTCGTGCTAAGAATTTTAAATACTTTTCTATTTAGCGGTATAAAGTCTTAATTGTCATTTCGAAAATGTTATTGGCATTGATATTAATATATTAATAATTATAGCATAAAATTATTTAAATTTAAATTTTTCTTTTCTTAATTATATTCGCTAATGTATTATTAGTTGTTGCTGGGATCTTAATGTTGAGATCTCAGTGAAATTATTGATGTTAACGTATTTCTTGGTTAATTTGTAACACCTGTAAAAAAATAGGCACTGAGTAATTATGTTTTATTGGAATTTTTGTTATTTGTTGTAAACTGTAGTGTACTATTTGTTGGTGTTCTAAACATAAATAAAAAATAAAAACTAAAATATGACTGTTCCCTTTTGCTTTACGGAATGTTAAAAAAACCGTAAGTTTCTAACTTTTAATCAAAATTAAATTGAAACAATTGTGCCCGATACTTACTATTTTTAACAGGTTCCCTAACCTGTCCTGTAACCTACTAGTTGACCCGACAGACGTTTTTCTTTCTTTATAACAATTTTGAGCCCAATTTTTTTTCTACAAAGTATTAGAAACCTTAAAAAATTATAAAAGCAATCGGTAAAGACGATCTCAGGTCCAAGGGTGATAGGAATTTATATATATGTATAGATGAACATTTTAATGGTTTCACAATTCTGTTTATTTTAAGGACAGGGAATGGGCTAATATGATTTCCTCGGTCGAGCTGACCCATTCATGCAGAAAACAACATGGCCCTACCTACACTATCTGAATTCGTTTTTGAGACCAAAATGTGTAGGTGTTATGTAAAGTGGTCAATTTTCTGGGCAGATGAAACTTTTGGTACAAGATAATATATTCATAGGACTTAGGCACTATGAACACATAAGCAGATTTGTTTTGCAATATGGTTACATTCAGTGAGGCATGTCAGTAACAAATTATTTAAAAAAAAAGATTGCCGAATTTATGTGCAAATGATACTTAAGTAATTTTGGTTCTCTATCCTATAATAGAATTATTTGATTCGATATTTACAATTCACAAAAAAAAAGTTCTCAAATTAAATGACTTAAGAGTGCCAAAAAGATATGACCGTAGTAAAAAGTGGAATGACACAGAAAGAATTGAAGTTTAGGAGTTCTTACTTATCGAACAATACGCAAAAGTACGGATAGTGTTACGCGACATTCTGGAACGAATTAATTCATTCATGCCGAAAACCAAGTTTTACTATGTACTATTAATATTAGAATATTAATATGTAATTTTCAGCAATAGTAAAAAAATATTATTAAGAACTAATCCATTTTCTATATTAAAAATAGTGTGCAAGACCAAGATAAATAATACTTACAAAGCTATGACGTCATAAGTTTAGTCTGAAATTCGAACTGAGCGAAAGTTCGTAGCGAAAATGTGAGATTAATGCGACTTCATAAACACAATCGGCAGGTACGAAAGCAATTCAAATAAAAGGTCCATTTCTTTAGTTTAATTTGTTAAAAACAAAAGGTTAAGATTCCTACGTTCTATCAAAGACTGATTAATAATTCCAATTTACAACTGGATTGTAATGATACCATTAGGTATTTCGAAATTGCTTTAATTTTAGTACGAAGTCACACTAAGTTTCTTGCGACGGATTAACCGAAGTTAAAGAAATTAGGGTACATTATTTTAGACAGTACCTAAATGTATCTAGATTTATAAATGTCTTTTTGCAAAGGGTTTATTTAAAAACGTATATGTAATCACGAATAATGGGTTTAAGTAAATTGCTTCCTTAATAAAATATGACATCTGATTCTAATTGTCTTTTTCTTAAAATGAAATAATTTATGTACCTTAAATATAATTCTATTAATAAAATCAATCACATATGGACTGGCGTGGATAAAACTATAATGACAAAAAAATCAGGATAGGTTCGGACGGACCGCTTAGCGAGACGATGGTCTGTACATCAAAACGCAATTGTAAGAAATGCGTGCAATGCACACTGCATAGCTATTTATAGAAACGACAATGAAGAAGCCTCAATAGCCTAACTTTAGAAGGGCCGACTTCACTCCGTTAACACGAGACTCGAGGGTACGATCCTGACCCCCTTGGGCTATTGTCGTACCCACTTCTAGCGCAAGCTTCGAGCTTATTTGGAGGGACAATAAGAATATTAGTAATGCCTTGAAAAAGCTAATATTTTTTATATAAAAATGAATATACGAGCTAATCTATCCACCACCGTTTTTGTCGATATTCAAGTACCGCCGTTTTGGTGTAACTCCAAACTTTATGTTGGCAGGTAATAAAATGCACTATTCCACGAATATTTTTTTAATGAGATCAAGCAGTTGTCAAATTGGATTTGCGAAAATGATTAAGTTTCTTATCTATTTATCATCATAAAATACGCCGAAACGTTACAATCAACGTAAAACAAAATGTATGTAAATTTTAAGGAAACGCCATAAAGCAAATCTTTTGCCTCCCAAAATTTTCCGCTTTATATTATCTTCATGGTAAATCCGTTACAGATTTATACTCTTAAGGTGAAATTTAGATTTAATTTATATTTTCTAAAAAGAATTGTTTGTGCAATCTTTTTTCAAACAGTTACTAATATTTATATTTTCAAGCGAACGACAACACGTCGTTCGGCGTTCGTCGGGTTGGGCTCGAACCTGTTAGTTTTACACGAAGCGATTGCCATCTGACCTACGCAACCCAAAGAGCGAACCAATAACTCATTGGATAAAAGTTTTTCAGATGTTATTATAACAACCGGGACCGATGCACGGCTCTCCGAGGCACGGTTGGGAGACCCACAAGTTCAAAGGCCCAGACCGAGACAAATATTTGTAAGATAAATACAAAAGCCAGGCTCGCACCAACACGCCACAACAGTCGTCACCAAATTAAGTATTATAAGACTGGTAATCGAGACGAAAAAAATGAGGTTTTATAGTTTATTTAAAATTTTAACGGTAAACAATTACATTATCACACTAACCCATTCACAGACCAGACAATGAACATAATAGGTAAACAATTAAATTGAGTTATGTGGACGCAAATAAGCAATACCATGTCAACCCACACGAATGTCATTTCGAGAAAAAACGCGTTTGAAAATTTTGAACAACTTGCGTTATATGATTTTTTTTATGTATTGGTCAAGTTTTTGGCAATTTCAAGATGTATGTAAGTTATTTTACTTATTTTCACATAAAATAAGTATACAAACTGCATATTTCGTATATAATACAACCCAAAACTTTAAAATAATACATAAATTGCATGATTAAAAACGCCTTTTTTAGAAGTTTTAAAGCTTAAAACCCTACAAACATTAAAGAAAAATGTTCTTCAGCCATTTACCAACACTTCTGCATATATAACTCAGTTTTTTCAATTTTGTGGGTTGACATGGTATTGCTTATTTGCACCCATATATGGATCAGCGGACGAAGAACATATGAAAAAATCTGTATACTTTTCAATATATAATTTTATTCCATGTCGACAATGATATCACCAAGAGTCCGCAAAAAACTTGCAAAACCTAAAAACCAAGTGAAACCAATAAACAAGAGGATAACTCAGCGGAGTTAAAATAACTTCTATCCCGTGGGAATTGTAAGACGTGATATTCATTATCCATAAAGATTACTAAAACTTAACGAATGTGTTTCAGACGTTTTTATTGTTCCCCTGAGAAATTGTTTTGTTTGTAATAGTACTAGTTACTTTTAATTAATTATTGTGACAATTAAGTGCGAGAACATCGCTACTTCTTTACTTAATATTATAAACGGGAAAATATCACTGTCTTTCTGTATCTACGCTTTCACTCCTGAAGCACAGAACCGATCATGAAAAAATTTGATACAGAGATAGACTGGACATTGATAAAGGACACAGACTGCCTTTTATTCCGAAAAAATCCGAAATCCGTTTGAATGAAGGGGATGAAAGTTTATACAGAATACCGTCATTGTTTAAGATAAAACCATGAAACTTTGTATTGAGGCACATTTCTAGACACCAGAAAACAAGTAGTCTTGTCTATTTTTTTGGGTATTCCGAGATAAACAATAGTGAATATAAAGAAAGAAGATAAGTTCACATTTGTCAATATTTGTTTGATAAATGTTTATTATTTGTATCTTAGTCTTAAAAACCTATAATTAAATCTATATTTCGTTTTCTCGTATAGTCGTATCATTGTTAAGAAAGCCCAAAATTAACTTTCAGTCTTTCTAAACTCACTTATTGTTCGGACAGCGGATTGTAACTAACCGAATGTTGTTACGTCTTTCTAACTCAACCGATCCCTTCGATATAAAATTGACTCTATATAATATTATTTTATACACTCCTTCGTCGTCCTAGCGTTATTCCCGATATTTACCCAGGGTCTGCTTATAATCTTATCCAGATTTGACGGGTTACTAGTTTTTGCACAGAGCGACCGTCTGACCTCTGCAAACCAGTGGATTGGATAAGAGCAAATTTCTTATCAAGTGTTCACGATTATTATCTGATGTTATGATAAAAACCGGGACCGACAGCTTAACTTGCTCTCCGAGGCACGCTGGGGAGAGCGGACAAACGCCCAGACCAAAACGGATATTTTTTTTTACAAACATCTGCTCCGGGTTGAGGTTTAAAGTGGGCTCGCAAAAGCACGTCAAAATATATAACAATATTATTTATTATAGTAAAAGGTTAATAGGATTATTGAAAAGAGTAATTTCATTTACTGCGTTTCAAATAAAACGTTTATTTGTAGAAATACCTCCGTATTTAAAATACAATGGATATATGAAATTTGAAATTTCACGCATCGTTGGATCTTGCTTTTAGGCCCGCTAATAGATTTTTACTGGAACTGCTAAGCCGGTTTATTTTACGGTAAATGGATACATTTCAGTAAATATTGACTTTCCCATTGTATGTGAAACGCGATAGTCTGTCAGCGTGTTTCTCAGATAAGTACATTTCTAGTATCGATATCTACTTTTGTGCCAGCTTATGTATCAATGCCGAGGTGACCTAGTGTGTAGAAAACGCGGACTGTAACTTTCATGAGTTCAAACCTCTACTTCGGATTTGAAAATCGTGGGAAACCTGTATGTTTGAATCATGATTTGGAAGAGAAAGTAAAGCCATCATCACCAGATTGCAGCCCAACGGATTAAACTTCTAAACTTGGTAGATAATTTGCCTAGTGGGATTTGTGCCTTGATTTTGCCTAGTGGGACATTCGTGTAAAATAATTTCCATATCCGTGAGTTTCAGAAGTTTATAAGAGCAGATGGTCTTAAGCGTAAGACAAAGGTTTTAAAAAGAAAAAGTTGAAAGAAAATTGACCTCGATTGTTACTCGTTAAATTCAGGACACGCTTATGGACAAAGTTTCTTCAAATGTAAGAGGAAATGTAGCGGGAAATTCGCAAGCAAATATATTTTTAAGCAGTTCTAAGCTTCTAAGAATACATGTTATTTTAAATATGCTTGGCTTAGATATGGTTATTTTAATAATGTGTGATTTTCTTTTATAAGAAGATTCAGATTCAGATACAGTAGCAAGGTTGACCTCAAAATGAGAAATATTGAATTGATTTTACGAATCAAAATGAATGAATGAATGAATGATTCTTTATTCATTAACTAAAATTATTAATATACTAAAATTATGGCTGAATTCAGAACCTCATTTTGATATTGTTCAATATTGAATAAAAATCTGAACTGCCAGAAGTTGAGATAACATACATTTAAAAAAAAGTCTTCCAGCTCGAGTAAAAATTAACAAAAAAAAATTTATTCATAATTGAATGAATAATAATGACTTAAGCAGAATGAATTCAGAAACAAATCGTCCGTCAGTCAGAAACAAAGTTAATATCATTTTTTTTAATAATGTTAAGAGCATAAGAAATAATAAAAATTTCGTAAAGGCACAATGAAATTTATACGAGTATAAAATTCGTAACGATCCAAATATATTTTTCAAATTTCATTTACGATCTTGTTTTCTATAAAGATTTATATTAAGTTTCGCGGATTACCTCAACATCGTAACTGATTCAATAAAGCATTTTTATTGCTCAATTCGTCATTCCCAGTATTCTCAGACGCTCTCAATCTACTTCACTTTGTTTCGACAAAAAAATCTTACGTTTAAAACCAAAATTAAAAGTAACAAAGAAACTTGTATAAAAAAAATTACATTTACACACAATTTCGAAAACCCCGGATATGAACACGCGAACCGAAGGTCGGTTGAAGTCTACGTTTTCTTCTATGACACAAATCTTAAGTCATTTTTTTATAAAGAGTTTTATAAATGATGTTATAAGTAACTAATTCTTAGTTCCCCTCTAGCTAAGCCTGTAGCTTGTGCTAGGAGTGGGTACGACAATAGCCCAAAGGGTCAGGATCGAATCTGCAATTCTCGCATTACAAGTGGGCTTTTTAAGTTGAACTATTAAGGCCTAAAATTGATCATAACAAGCTCAGATTTGAAGATCATTCGAAATGATCATTTCAGCGTAACTAATTTGCAGGAGGGATCTATGACGTTGACCGATTGAAATCCTATTTCTCTCTCAGTGATTACGTTTGATGGTATTCACTAGTGTGTAGTGTACACCAAAATTTAATAGGATTTATACAAGATACCAGAGCAGTCATCTCGATTAATTCCTTTATATTGCTTATTTTTTTGATTAACTTTTGTTACAATATTTAGAGCCGTAGCAAATTAACTGTCTTAAGACAGTTCGTTGCAATGTTATTTGGACGCAAATAAGCAATGCCATGTCAACCCACACGAATGTCATTTCGAGAAAAACGCGTTGGAAAATTTTGAACAACTTGCTTTATATGAATTTCTTTTTAGTATTGGTCAATTTTTTGGCAATTTTAGATTTATGTAAGTTATTTTTCTTTTTTCGAAAAAAAATAAGTATACAAACTGTATATTTCGTATATAATATAAGCCAAAACGTTTAACATAATACATAAATTGCATGATTAAAAATGGCTTTTTAGAAGTTTTAAAGCTTAAAACCCTAAAAATATTAAAGAAAAATGTTCTTCACCCATTTACCAACACTTCTGCATATATAACTCAGTTTTTCAATTTTGTGGGTTGACATGGTATTGCTTATTTGCGTCTATTTATATAACTACTGTGATAAATCTTATATCACATTATAACAATCAAAGACCTGAAGATGTCGTTGCGTAAGTCGGAGAGAATTGTTAATTTTGAATGATAAAATGACAACCCGTACATGTCAACAATACATAGATGAAAATACGTTCCTCCTTATAAGCTATTATTAAGGTCGGTTTACTACGAAATAAATCTCAGTCAGAATTCAATGCTAGATTTCAATCAGAATTAAAATTTTGTAATATTTACAGTACAATTATAAGCCAATTTATATTTGAAAACAGTAACTTTCGAGTTTCTTGTCGTTTCTTCTCGATAGAAACAGCTTTCCGAACCAGTGGTAGAGCTTAACGATTGAAAAACTTTTTGAAAATTTACTTGAATGAAAAAAATATTGATTTCGATTTTGAATCGAAAGTCGAACAATTATAAGATCAAATGCTTAAAACAATGAGTGTAAATAATATTAGTTAAAACACTGAGATTAATTTTAAGCGTGAAATAAAAAAAAAAATGTTTAGGACAAAAATTCCATCCCTTTCCTAAAAAAAAACATCTAAGAGACTCATTTCGAGGCCAAATACTAGAGTATATAGTTCCAAAATAAATCAACCTGTCTCTATGTCATAAAGGTTGTGTCACAACGTGTTACGAAGTGATTTTCACATCAAGTCACGCGTGACCGGCTACAGGACCTCAATAATATACGACAGTTCATTATTAACATGACATATCTATATATCATTTAGTACAAATATGAATAAATATAATAAATAATACATTTGGTATTAGTAATGTAATATTTTGGAACGAAGTTCCCTTATGCGGCATACAGATAATGCGATTTATTGGAAATCGTCACGTAACGAAATACCGTATGCTGTGTGTGTATTTGTATCAAGCCTACTACAAACAAATGAGCACACGAGCAAGTAGGTGCGCAGTTATAAAGTACATTAAAATTAAAATTTTTCCATACATGAAACTTGATATTTTTACTCTTTATGGGCGAGTCCGATTCGCACTTGGCCGCTTTTTATATAATGATTACTAAACTTATATGAATATGCAAAAATGTAAAATATAAGGATGCTGAAACTTTTTTAAAACATAAAATGTAGGCAAATAGTATAGAACGAAAGATTTAAAAGTTTTGAAGGAAAACAAGATTTAAATTTACATTAATCGGAATAATGTCACTAAATGAAAATAATTAATGGATTTATTTAATTAACTGGATCTGTTTCCGTTTCAATAATGAATTGCCGTTGATTGGGTTCGCTTGATAGTCATTTAAATTTTGTTTGTTGATATTCAGAGAGGGTGAACAAATTAATACGGTTTTTGGATTTCTACTATAAATAAATTTGTATTCTGGTTGATTTTATTAATTTGTAGGGGAATAATAGTTTTCCTTCAGCTGGAAAATCAACTTTGTAATAAACTGTTTTTTTTTTTTTCAATAAATACAGGACCAATACCTTAACGCTAAAATAAATAAATTAATTTAAAGAAAAAATGACTTTAATTTCTTCACGAGAAAAATCAACAATTTTAAATCGCAATGCCTTTTTTTGAAAACTGTTACTTTTTTGCCATATGAAGTTCTACGTTTTTAATACTTACTATTAAACTGAGGATTTTGAAATTTTAATGGAGAACTCTCCGAAGGCTTATTCTATATCAATTTTTGCGATATTCTTATCAATAATTCTAAAGACTAAGAGGTCACAGTCTCGATTTTTTTTCGTTTATATACTCGTATAAAAATATGTACAGAGGTAAAAATTCACGAGATAAAATTTCACATATCCGAGTATATCAAAAGGTGTAGGGTAAACAAATCTTCACATGCAGCATTTTAAAGCGCACAACAGACAGCCTATCCCACTAAATCCTAATATATGGTACACGTGCGAGAGAATGGGGTTACACATTTTCCAAATTCTACCTTGTTCCCGAATTTGATATTTCGTTGATTTAATTTAAAATGTTTACAATGCGGAAAATGAATATATAACTAGCAAATTATGTTAAAACGAAACTGTTTATTTTATTAATTCTATTACATATCTATCGATAGCTAGATTTGCAGTAAAAAATCAAAATCAAATATTTTTACTCAACGAGAAAGCATTACACTCATTTGTGGAACGACAGACGTCAGACGTCTACCACTGGTTCCAAAATTACACCTCTACCCGAGAAGAATATTTTTTTAATTGTCAAATTTATTACATTCATAGACTACAGTTTATCGTGATATTCACTTATTATTAGTAAAGCAATAATGTATCATTTTGCAATTCGTACTAACTATGGATGGATGGTACGGGAAACTTTTTAATATTTTATACGTAAACTAAAAAAAATACTTTTAATACTCCGTATAAACTTTTCAAATTAATAAAAGTGTTTAAGAATAACAGTTTACATTTACTAAAGCATATAAAAACTACTTTTTTAATATCATATAATGAGAGAACAATCCTACTATGTTCTAGAGCAAGAATGTTCTGGCCAAGTATAATTACATTTTCACATTTATAATTAAACTCCAACATATCTAATTTGAAAACAAACAAAAAAGTAACAAAAACTGCTTTTTTCTATATATTTTCCTGTATTTTTGTAGGGATTTTTTTAATGTTAGAAGTTGGCAAACAAGCATACGGCCCACCTGATGGTAAGTGGCTGCCGCAGCCTATGAGCGCTTGCAGCACCATTAGTAGGTGCCACTCACGCGTTGCCAACCTCGAGATATTAGTTCTTAAATCTCGTTCGCCCAGTAATTTCACTAGCGTACAATGCCCTTCAAACCGGAACACAGTAGTGCCTAAGCACTACTATTTGGCAACAGAATATTGGACACTGCGGTGGTACCTACCTAGCCGGCCTCTTGCCACAAAAGACCTACCACCAGTGTGACTGATTGCACTGGTGGAATAATCTCTGTTGTGACAGAGGTTATCCCAACAGCGGGCGATGGGGTCGTCACATCCTTTTATCTTTAATTATGATTTGTCAGGTACGTTCTAGATTTTATAAGAAAAAAATTATTGTCTGATTCCACAAAATATTTAATACCATAAACCAGTGGCTCCCAACCTTTTACTATCCAGGGACCACTTTGATTTACTTTTTGTTAGTAGTGGTCACTATGTACGTACAAGTTTTTTTAATGTTTGTTAGCTCATAACTTCGACATTTATGAACCGATTTAGAAGATTATTTTTCGAAACAGTTTTGATAAACTTTAACTTTTATCTTGGAATATTCTGAAAAGAAGCGATTGATTTCTTCAATCAATATTATTAAACGCCCAGACCGAAACAGATTTGTAAGATCAGTACAAACATCTACCCGAGAGGGAATCGAAACCGCAACCATCAAGGCTAAAGGTAGACTCGCGACCAACACGCCACAACAGTGTCGTTCACTGCTTTCACTGCTATGAACGATTAATTTTTATTTTAATAACAAGCCTATCATTCTTAATGCTTATTGCATTAAAATTAACAGGAACCTAAACACTTTAATCAAGCATGTCACAGCATTATATAAAGTGATAACAATTTTATGACGGGTGTTAAAGGTTATATAAAACTGCCGCAGCATCATAAAGCAGAATAAGACTTGTAGTTTTAAATGGAAACTTATTAAATTAGTGACGTCATTACTTCGCTAATAAAGGACAGAAAAATAGGTTGACGTATTAAGTTTCCAGATCACATAATAGAAACAGTCAATATACACCATTCAGTTAGCTCCCTTTTTAGCTTAACTTTTATAACAATAGCCTTTGTGAATTATCTATACTTTCTTTGATAAAGACTAAAGGTATGCCTCACATATTATTTAGCCACACGTTCCCTGTCCGCTTTAACTATTGCGTCTACGTTCGGAAAGTGAGTGGGTTTGGCTTTATATCGTATGTAGTAAATGAAATTGTCAAGGAAAAACCTACGCTTGTAGGTAGGATCAGATCGTTAAGCCTTTTATTTAATTAAGTCTAAAATCCTTTAGACATAAAAAAACATATTAAGTAGTAGTAGAGTTACTCCTAGCAAAAATCTTCTGTATTTTTTTATTTTTTTATTTGGAAAGTAGGGCAGATGACTCTACTCCACCTGATGGTAAGTGGAAATAAAGTCCAAACGCGAAGGCGGCTAACAGAGTTGCGGAATGCAACCGTGTTAGCCACCCTTGCCCTGCCTACCCGCAAGATGCCTCTTCACGCCTCGTTTGAAGGAGCCCAGATTGTAAGAAGGAGGGAACACGTGAGCCGGCAATGAGTTCCACTTTTATACTTGTATCGACCGGGATAGTACAATCCTCTGACAGCAAATCGGCATAAAGTAACAGGATCAGTAGTTACTGTTGCGTTCCGAGCGATGAGTGCGAGCGCCGGAGACACAACCTCCAATCCTCTCTGTTTCCTTCCTTTTTTCCCTTCTCTCCTATCTCTTGGGTAACGTGCATGTGATACTTCAAGTATCGCAAGCGTCTATATGTTGCGTTGACTGTTTACTATCAGGCGGACTGTATCATTTGTCAACAGTTATGACATAAGAAATCTTTACTAATATTACAAATGCGAAACTAATTCTGTCTCTCTGTCTTTCTGTAGCGTTTTCACGTAAAAACTTTTACTTTCCTATTTAAATGCAATTTGGTACACAGATAGTCTAGAGCCTAAGACATAAGCTACTTTTTAATGTGAAAAAAGTGTTGTAAGGGGTTGAATTCATTTTTAGACCTTGAAGCTTCAAACTAATTTTTTAGGTTTCAATTTAATGACATTTAAAGTTTGTAAAAGAGGAGGTTAAGAGTTGGTATCAAAATCGTTATCCACGCGGTCGAAGCTGCTGGGAGAAGCTAGTAAAAAATAAAATAAGGTCTAGAATCTAATCCAATTGCAGTTGGATAATGCGAGTCGATAAGTGCAGCTGTTCTCTGTCGCTTGGAACCTATTAGCTGTATTAGTACGCAATTATCACAAGGAAAAGTTCCAATTAATTGTGAAAATTTATTTACGGAAAGTCTAATTGCGTCCGGAAAGCCGAGTGCATTCTCGCCGTGACAACGTGAGGGGCTGTTAATGAGTCTACACCTCAAGAATTCTGTGTAACGTTAGTTTCTTTTAACGTGTTTTTGTATATTATTGTTTTGTGAATTTTAGAACACTACATATTAGTATTAAGATATTTTGGTATTTTTTTATGAGTTTATATATCCCTATGTATTTTTTTAAAGGTAAACCTGACTAGCTTTGCAAGAATGGTTTCGATAGACGGTTGAAAAACTTTACAATATCGACATAAATAAGCAGTACATGTGTGTTTTTTTATGTTACAAGTTGGCAAACAAGCATACGGCCCACCTGATGGTAAATGGTTGCCGTAGCCTATGAGCGATTACAGTAGCATTAATAGGTGCCAATCACGCGTTGCCAACCTCGAGATGTTAAGTTCTTAAATCTCCTCTGCCCAGTAATTTCACTAGCCTACAGTGACCTTCAAACCAGAATACAGTAATTCCTAAGCACTACTATTTGGCGGCAGCCTTTTGAGCAGGCGGCCTCTTGCAAAAAAAGACATACCACCAGTGTGACTGATTGCACTGGTGGAATAATCTCGGCTGTGACAGCGGCTATCGCAACAGCGGGCGATGGGGTCGTCACATCCCGACGGCGGGAATAATAATTTTTTGAATACCTTACCTTTTACACTTTTTTCTTTTCTTGTTGATATCAGACGAGAAATAAAAATATTTTTACATTTTTTACCTTTTTTATCTTTTTCTATTGCAATTGAAAAAATCTTTTACAAAATAATTTTTCTTGTATATCCCAATTTTAGTTTTAATGTGGTCAACATAACAAATAAAAAAATTTATTTGAAATTCATATAACATATAAAGGTTTTTTAATTTATAATTAAATTAAAAGGAATAAATTTTAATATGTATTTTTTAAAGAATGCTATATAATTATAAGTTTGATTGATGATTACATATTTTGTTAGTATGACGAATTGGACTCCGCAACAGCAGAGACCGAGAGGAAGACCCAGGAAGCGGTGGATTGATTGTGTCGAGGAGGATTTAAAATAGGATCTAGAGGTAGAGTTATAAGAAGAAGAACATCGTTGAGGAGGCCAGACCACAAAAGGTTGGAGGGCCGGAGGAAGTAAGAAGTACTTACTTTTTACATATTTTATTGGACACTTTATAATATTATTTCACTCAATGTGCGAAAGGAAACTTGTGTTAAAGTCGTGAAAGTTTATTCATATCTTATAAAAAAATATATAAGAATCTCTACAAAGATAAAAGCGAATTCTCACCTCTCGTAAAATTTTTAAAACTTCTAGTGCAAAGTAACAATGTCACTATTATTCCTACTCCTAACATCGTAAAGCTAGACTTGAGTTACTTAAAGTAAGTGCATTTCCTTCTGATATTGGAAAACTGTACAATAACACTGGAATCCAAAGCGATATTTTTAAAAGAAATGTGTGAAACTACATTTTAAAGTGCTCTAAGAATTGTTCGTGAAATTTGCTATGAGTTTTATGTTTGACTGGAGTCGCTAAAATCATTAGGTAAAAAGAAAATTTCTTCAGTATCCATCATTCTTTGATCGACATCCTGGCATATTACAATTACGAGATAAGAAGCACTCAATATAATGCTAATGCGTCATTTTAAATGTGTTTATAGATGAACAATTAAATATCTAGCTAAGCATTTATTTACGAGTAGAATTCCTTCCTGAATACTTACTGCCTCAATAGCTCAACGGTAAAAGGGCCGACTTCGCCCCGGCGACGCCGAGTCGTGGATTCGATCCTGACCCTCTTGGGCTACGGAGGATTGACTGCCATAATGCTCGAGTTCGTATTCCATTCAGTCAATATTCTCCAACTCTTCCTTATCGAAAATTGTCGTGTTTCGTTATAAGTTATTTACGTAAGTGTTACGGGTTTAATTATGTTTACCATAGGCTGTATGTGCTTTATAAATTTACCACCATTTTAATTCTTTAACACAAAAGCCTGCGGTATTATTCTGGTTAAAATTTAATTTACGATATCCGCCTTGCCCCAACATTTTATTTGGTAAAATATTTAAGCGCTTTCCTTTTTGAATGTTCTTTGTTTATATCTGAGATTTTTTTTATTACTACAATTCAAATGTTTTCTCTGATTGTAACCAATACTAAGGAAATTGTAAATATCTAAATATTTAATACTTTTTTAATATGGAAAAGTTATAAATAACATTTTAAATATCATAGCTTTTCTAAGCTTGTTTCGATATTTCAGTTCGAATAATTTTCTTCGATTTCAAGAGTTTCTTTTCATTATCAACGATCTTGAATCAGTCTTGCTGGTAAATTAAAAAAAAAAGCGTTGTTGTATTTGACCGCGAAGGTTTTAATCAATAGACTTTCGTCTTTGAATAAATTTCAATACCGAAAAAATTTCGATTCGGGAAAAAGTAACATAATACGTAAAAACAAGATTTTATATCAACGCCTGTAATATTTACGGCCGTATTTTTATTTTTTCGTTTGATAGCCTGTTTTATGTCTGGCAACAAAGGTAAGTAGTTTATTGATCAACAATACATTGAAATGTGTGATTTTTTTACTTTGATACAATAAAATGTTGTAAATAAAAATAGGTACAATTGTACCAGTTATTTATTACTTGTACACGTATTCTTCGTAAATGTATAGGCGATATTTTTAAAGACATAACAATATGATGGATGGCCGAGCTTTACTTTTTTTTGGTAAATCGTGTTTTTTGGAAAATAATAGTTTTTTTTCACAAAAGAAGGAAGGAAGGCAAGGTAAAAATGGAAAAAAAATATCGGATATCTTAAGATATCTGGACTCGAACCGGGGTTTTCATTGCCTGAAAACACCGATTAAACGAAATTTACTAAAAATGAATCCTAGTTGCATAGTTAATTTCATGATAATCGTTGAAGTCTTTTCCGAAATTCAGATTATAAATTATATAAATACAAGAATTGCTCCTTTAAAGATATCACATTTTTAAGGCGTCGGGATGTGACGACCCCATCGCCCGATGTTGGGATATCCTCTGTCACAACAGAGATTATTCCACCAGTGCAATCAGTCACACTGGTGGTAGGTCTTTTGTTGCAAGAGGCCGGCTAGGTAGGTACCACCGCAGTGTCCAATATTCTGCCGCCAAATAGTAGTGCTTAGGCACTGTGTTCCGGTTTGAAGGGCATTGTACGCTAGTGAAATTACTGGGCGAACGAGATTTAAGAACTAATATCTCGAGGTTGGCAACGCGCGAGTGGCACCTACTAATGGTGCTGCAAGCGCTCATAGGCTGCGGCAGCCACTTACCATCAGGTGGGCCGTATGCTTGTTTGCCAACTTCTAACATAAAAATGAAAAAAAAAAAAATTCACTGCATAACGTTTCCTAAAATTAAAATATAATCGCTAATATAAAATGATTATACAATATAATATTATATTATATTGACTTATTGACCTTTTGAAATTTAAGAAAACATTTCTTTCAACATAAATATTTTGATATTACTCCAAGTAAAACCTAAAACAAATTTTACTCGGCCAATTGTTAGGGTCTTTCAGACGATAATTTTATTGTATTGTACTGTGTACTCAGTTATACCAAGCTAACGTTATTTTCCTGATTTATCACTAAAACAATGCTTATAGGCCCACTATTTTATTTTAGATTTCAAGTTATGTGACCTGAGGTAATGCGGTTACAATAACATATCTTTTGTTTTTTCTGTCTTTTTACATGAGCATCCTAATAAGTGGTATTTGATATATCGTCAAAAGATTGCGATTAGATCCCTTGTGTACTTTTGTTGTTGATATTTTGTTTCAAAAACCTTTATATAGTATATTAATAATGATCAGGTATAAGATTGTATTAGGATAGATTTTGTGTGTGTGTTTATCGGCTGATAAATGTCACTTGAAACTTGTTTTGTAAGAAATGAATTTTCCGGTAGTCAGTGGCGTATTTAAGTTTTTGCCGCCCTTGCCGGACTTGCCTTGGCCAACGAGCTATAGAATACTGAATATCGAAGTTTACTACTCGGCCAAGTTAGAGAGAATTCATTGGCAAATTTGTTGCAAATTTATACCTGTAAAACATCAGAAAACCGTCATGCAGAAATCTATTTGATTTTTATGACGTAGCAAAAAAAAATCGGGCCCCAAATTTGCCGCCCCATAATTCTGCCGCCCTAGGCTCAGGCCTACTCAGCCTGGTGGTAAATCCGCCACTGTTAGTAATGTAGCCATGCTCCTCCCAGCACAAATGGGCCAGCATGATCGAATAAATAGTACTCTCTCACAGAAAATCAGCGTAAAGTAACTGTCCTGTTGCGTTCCGTGAGATGAGTGAGAGCGCCGGAAACCCCTTCGCTTCCTTCTCGTTTCAATCTTCGCATGTGATACTTTAAGTATCGTAAGCGTTCATAGGTTGCCGTGACTGCTTACCATCAGGTGGACCGTATTATTATTTGCTAATGAAAAAAAATTTAATTCATATATTGATCAGTTCCATTTGGAATGAAGTTTTTTTGATACGCCCGTACTAGAATTAAATAAAGTACACTTCGATATTTATTTTTCGAGGGGAACCTGTACTTTCTAAGATCATTAGGATTAATAGTGAGACCGCCGTTCCTTTGCGCTTGTAACACTATTTTTTTACACAGATAAAAAAATCTTATAATATAAATTCTTGTATTAAAATAAGCCTACAAATAAAATATTATATGGCAAAATGTAAAACACCGTGACATTTCTAAATACGCAGATAATAAAAACGTATATCACGTCCCTCATAACGTTAAACGCCACGTCCGCGTTATTGCATGAGTTTTTTCGATCTCTAACATAAGTAATAAATCAAATCCTTTATGTTGGAATGGTGATAATCAGCTTTTTATGACGCATAATATTACGTTATCCACTATAATCTTATAATATTTTTTGGATTTATACAATCAAAAAAAATAGAAAATTATATTTTTAGAAGACATTATAATATATACAAGAAAATATCGATATGTATCGGTTGAGAGAAATAATTTCTTTCACCATTAATTTAGCAAAGACTACAGCGTCCTTTGTAAGAACTATAATTAATATAAGAAAAGAACTTAGTCACACGCTAAATTTAATCGATTATCATTTGCACAACATAACCAACAAAGTTAGCGTGTAACTAAGTTCGTTCCTTGGTGCTGGGGTTGAATTTACGAAGGGGAACCAATGAGTCAGTGGCCTATTTTTTGTATGAATGGACTGGTTTAGAGTATAAATTAAGTCCTTCATTTCTTTCATATTATAATCGTAAAACATAGCATCTCTATGTCTTTTTGTCTATTATAGATTGTTTAACACCATATAAATTTATGCCATATTGTAATACATTTCATAACAATAGAGAATTAGCAGAAATTATTTGAGTAAATTTTTGTCTCGAAAAAATATTGAATGGCGTGAAATTAAAGAACCAATTATTTTGATTATTTATGCGGGCGAAGCCGCGGCCAAAAACTAATACATTACTTCAGCGTCTGCGTTAAATCAGTCTAGTGTTAATTAAATGAGTCAGCGATGTAAAGCGTGTTTATTTTGGAAATTTTGCCGATGGGTTGGGCGAGTGTAATACACCTATAACAAACACACATTTACATGGGATTGTCGAGGCCATTAATTATTTTCGTAACGTTAAAAACGTTGTCTATACTTAGAATATCTTATAAATTTTGGTTAAGAACAGCCTCTAAATTTGGTACTGTTTTCCTCACGATCTTCGACTTAGACTTAGACTTAGACTTATGATAAGAATTTACCCGTGACTTTGTTTTGGTTGCAATGTGAAAGACTAGTTGCGAGATTAGACTAGCCTTATAAGATCCAGATTAACGTAGCAAATGAAGCTTAATATCTTTATAATAATATGGTAACCTTCTTCGTAAGAAAATATAAAAATTAGAAGTGAAATTGAAAATAAATTAGATATTTTGATATACAAAATCGTAAACATGGAATCCTCGAGTCGCAATATTTGCCCTCTGGAGACTTTTGACCCGATTTTAGGTCCTGACAAGAAGGATCATAGTTGGATTTGTACATTCGTGTAATAATATGTAATACATTTACATAACCTATCTATTTTCTATTATGTAAAGTAACGTATTTTCATAAAATTATTCAAAATCAAAAAAATGTATCAAGTGTTCTCACGTTTTTCCTTGTGCTATGCATATTATGTTTTTAATTAACTAAGGAAATTTATAATAAAATTTAATACTATTTATATTAACACATTCCGCCCCATGAATCAAGTATGACTATTTCAATTTAAAAATTGTCTTTATTTTACGGACAGGCAATGGGTTAATATTGTGAAAACTGCAATACTTTATTATTATATACTTATTTTATTTCGATTTTATACTAACTTTAGTACAACACCTTAATTTTTCTTTTTGTCAAATTACTTTATTTCAAAGAATGGCACGAAATATTTATCAAACTTTATTCAATAGACTCAAAATAATAAAAAGATATATTGAATACAATACAAAACAAAACGTTATCTGTTTGCCAACAATTGTCGTAGTAATTGTGATCCGCGATAGTTGTCCTCAAGTCTAGTAGCACAAAGGGAGGGAATTCTTCAAAACGTATTGTGTAAGCGAGATAAACCTAAAATGATTTGTGGTATTAGTAAAGTCTCACAAAGCTAACGTCCAACTCGTCTTGAATGGAAGCCATTTCATTCCCAATGCGTGCCTTATCGTTCACGCTTCGAAAAATAACCATAGGCAGATAAATAATTATTTTTGTTCGTGCTCTTTATCAAAAAATTTTTATTCATTGAATATGTAGAACATTTTTGGAATATTGTGTGTGTGGTTTTTTATTTTCTTTCGCGAAGATAAATAATAATTTGTGTCAAGCCCTACGCTAAAGAGTTACAAGTATTATAGTTTCAAAAACAGTTTAATTATTCTAAAGAGGCTATTATATATGTACAATGTAGATGTCTTCTTAAAAAATATGTAGTTTTTATTCTTTTAATTCAGAAAAGTTTACATTAGTAGATTCAATTATTGTTCTTCGTTTTTAATTAAAAAAATATTATCTGCTATAATTTTTTAAATTCTTGTGTCAGAGGCTCACAGCTTCAGGCTTCAGAGCTTGAATTCATTTTACTAATGAAAATACTTTAGTGATGATATGATGAGATGTCACAAGCTTTTGTTGAATAAAAATTATGTTGTCATACTTGGATTATTTTAATATTATACTTTTAATGGGATAAGTTTGTTTTCTATAACAACTAAATCTAATTCTGATGAAATATTAAAATTCTATTCACAATTTACTTTGCCAATATAAACTTCGTGATATGTTTAACTGAGAACAAGTTTGTAATAAAGTTTTCTTTCCACGTTGTTTGAATTACGCCTGTGTGTGGTTAAAGCGAGGTTATTACGAGCCTCTTAATTTAATTGCCGTTTTTGTTATTATTTCTCAGTTCAGAGACTTCGTGTGTTGTAATTGAAAACAGGGTACAAAAACACTTTCGTTAAAATTTATGGATATTTTTTTAGCTTTTTCTCCTACTTTTAAATATTCATAGTCATTTAATTAATACTTATAATCGAGTGTAAATGAATGAAACGTAATTATTTAATGTTTTTATATTATTCATGAAATACACAAATAAATTGTGTATTTGTTGTATGAAGACAGTGATTAGATATAACAGTTTTTGTAACTGCAATGACCCGCGTGTCACAGAACTCTTAGATTCGTTTTACAATGTGAAAGTTGATGCGCGTAAGTTGAAGCGCGTATGGGTGCGTACAGGCGCGTCTGTTTCCTAACCTGCAACTCGTACGATTGTTAACGCGCTTATAAACTCGTATAAGCCGTAAAATAAAGCGCAGTTTAATCGTTGACACTGGAATAAGCCAGTTTACGCGAGTTAGGCTTTTTGAAGCACGCGTATACGTCCATATGCCAAATCGACCGTATAAGCTCGAAAATAAAACTCTGAAAACGCCCTTAAACTTACAAAGCGCAAAACACTTTTTTTAGCTGATTCTAGTATTATGATACAAGGTAGTCTAGTATATGTATATATATTTTATAATCTATGCTAAGACGTATACGATTAAGACTTATTACATTTTTAATTTTTTATCTCGTTAAAGTTCAGCAACATTTTATTTCAAATTATGAATTTTTCAGCGGTTAAACATTTTCAACTTATCAGTCCGTCGGTCGGATAATTTATGCTGCGAGCATCTCGGCATGAAGATAATTGCCTAGATAAACTTTACAAGGATAATTTTTCGCTCATCATCGAGAAATAGTACTTTTATTTTGCATTTTAATAAAATGATACTTTTAGTATTCTACACAGAGCTAAATTATGTAACTAAACCTGCAACTTGCACTTGTCTGTTTGTCTGTTATTAAAAGTAAAGTACATTTCTTTTGGCTTTAGAAGTATTAAATAAGTAATCCCAGCACAAGTTTTTTTATGATAACGTTAGCAAAGTAATAATAATAATAATAATAAAAACACTTTATTGTACACCAAAAACAAAACAAATAGACATACAGACACGGGGAGAAAGAACAAAATTACGTAAAGTATCGTGGCTATTTCATGCAAATATGACGAAATGAGAGGAATTCTCCTATGGTATTTACCATTTGGTAAGAGTGTAGAAAGAGAGAAAAAAACAAGACAAAGAGTGGAAGAGTGTGGGTACCTAGCTCTTATTGATTTCGAGTGAAATGTAATATTAAGAATACTGTTACTTTACGCAGTGGCGTAACTATACCATTCTAGGCTCGGGCAACTTTATAGAACTGGGCCCACTCATTTCTTTGTATTTTCTTCCATCAATGAAAGAAAATATTTTTTTATAGATTTTGTAATCTGGTGGCCATTGCGTTGTAATCTTAAAAATGGCCCTTTGATTAGGAGCACCATTGGTACTTCCCGTCTTCACGTCCTCTAAGGATGAAGGCCCCTTT
Source organism: Hestina assimilis (assembly GCA_023373885.1). Lineage (NCBI taxonomy): Eukaryota > Metazoa > Arthropoda > Insecta > Lepidoptera > Nymphalidae > Hestina > Hestina assimilis. The sequence continues at coordinate 11,803,940 of CM041751.1, read as the reverse complement.
AGGCTGATGTTACGACACTGACGTTACCTCTGTATATACCTAGTGCTTTCAATAGCAAAAGCTAAAAAAATCAATATGTTCATACAACGTCTCACTTGATGCCTGAATCTCTTTTATCCATCGATTTTTTTTTAGTAATGTCAATTGCTGTTGGCATTAGTGGCCTTGACAGCGTCACTGGTGTCTGCCGGGTCGGTAGACCGCGTCCGGTAAACGAAAGACAGCCCGGGCTTTAAGGCTCAAGTTAAATCCGTCCCAAGGGTCTTGTGAGGTCGAACCTAGACTTGGGACGTCATCGGGAGAGACAACCTGTCTAGTGTTTATGGAGAGCTATATATGTATATTATATATTTATACTTTACGTGTATTGTATATTTTATTAAGATTTCTAAATAGCAGAAGTGGTTCCATCATACTTTTTCGTATGAAATATAAAATGTAAGATTACAAGCTAAGAGCTACCGATGCGAGAGTTGAAAATTACGTTAAAAATTATATACGAAAATCGGCTTAGCGAAGCTTTTCGTAAAACAAAATATCCTTTAGGTTAAATGTGTTTTTGCTAAGCGAGAAATCTTTAGGGCGAGAGATCGAAAATGTGAAATGCTTATGCTTTTTCACATTCACTCACACCACTCTCTGACAGAAATTTTTAAGATGAATTTTGATGGTTTTCAATAGCTATATGTTATTTTTGCATAATTTTGGATAAGAGCAAATTATCTGTCGAGAATTAACAATTATTATCAGACCCTATGTGATGGCAATCGCGACCCACAGCTTAACGTGCTCTCGAGGTACGGTGAAGAGACCCGCAATGGCAATGCTCAACCAAAGCGAGAATCAAACCCGTGATTGTCGAGACTAAAAGGCAGGCTCGCTTTAAGCCCACTACGGCCGTCGTCTATTCTTATAATCTACTAAAATTCAATATGCCTGAATAGCTCAACGGTAGTAGGGCTGACTTCGCTCTATTAACGCGAGAGTCGAGGGTTCGATCCCGACCCCCTTGGGCCATTGTCGTACCCACTCCTAGCGCAAGCTTCGAGCTTCTTTGGAGGGGCAATAGGAATATTAGTAATACCTTGAAAAAGCAGTCCTAATATTCTTTAAAAAAAATCTTTATTAGTAAAGAAATAATACATTTTTTTCTATAAACTCTAAAATAAAATTAGCTAGATAATTCTTAAAGTATATTTTAACAAAATTTACGTTACAGAAGTCATTCGTCGCGGAGCTTAAATTAATTTGAAATATATTAAGTGGCTTGTAATCGTTTTAGCCTCTGATTCCACGGAGTTTCAAAGTGAAATATCCGAAGCCTTCAAAGTTAAAATAGTCGAAGCCCTCGAGCAGTTTTGACATTTTGATTATTATGATAGAAGGCGAAGGAACGATTATATTATTTTATGTATTTAATACTTTTGCAATATATTTTTGAACTTATAATATCGAAACCATTATTAGTATATTTAATTTTTCATTTTGTAGGGTCTTCACCATGCCGTTCTGATCCTATTTGAATATATACATATCACATAATATAATAAAAAAATAAATTTATAAAATATAAAAGATTTTTCAACTTATAATAATTGTTGTGCTTTAAATTATAAATACCAAAACAGATAACAATATTCAGGTAAAGTTCTTTATTAAAAAAAAATATTTTCCAGGGTTCCGTACGCAAAGGATGTCGACGGAAACCTATTACTAAGCTGTAAGTCTGTCCGTCCGTCAGTTTGTTAGGGGCTGTATCTCGGAAACAATATATATAATACTAAGGATAATAATATAATACTAAGAAAGTTGAAATTTTCACAGATTGTATATTTGTATATACAAATTTAATTTCAAAGTTAAGGCATCGGATATTTACACTCTACCTAATAGTAGAGTAATAGTATTGTTTTGGAATACGAAATAATGTATTCTCATATTTCTATTCGTCATAAATACGCATTTATGAATAAAAAATATTCTCATTATGTTAAAATATTATAATATAATGAAAGATTTCCATCGTTTTTGTTTCGTTTTACGATTCATATTTGTTGAATGGACTAAATAATGGTACACTAAACATCTCGTTTTAGTTAATTTATTTTTATATATGCCTGCATTTAATTGATATAAGAATTATCATGATTCTAGTTCTAAGAAAAATCTTCTCTTGTTCCGATACAGTTTTCCCAGTGTAATTCAATTCAATTCTTATGTTAATGGCTTCGAGCGGGCTTATCATTAAATTTGAGTAAAAAGTATATTTCATCTAATTCAATTCTGACCGTAAATCGATTCAAGTTTGATATGAGCATGAAGTGTAAATATATATTTCAGTTTAGGTTCACTGGTGGTAGGTCTTTTGTTGCAAGAGGCCGGCTAGGTAGGTACCACCGCAGTGTCCAATATTCTGCCGCCAAATAGTAGTGTTTAGGCACTACTGTGTTCCGGTATGAAGGGCATTGTACGCTAGTGAAATTACTGGGCGAACGAGATTAAGAACTAATATCTCGAGGTTGGCAACGCGCGAGTGGCACCTACTAATGGTGCTGCAAGCGCTCATAGGCTGCGGCAGCCACTTACCATCAGGTGGGCCGTATGCTTGTTTGCCAACTTCTAACATAAAAAAAAGGTTTTCATCTAAATCGCAATAAGTGTTAATAGTAAGCAGTTATGCCAATTAACACAGATTACTTCGCAAATGTCAAGTATAATTTCCTAATGTAGGCTCCTTTAATAATAGACACCATTGTGGCGTTGTGGGTCGAGTTGTAGTTGTGAGCGAGTCTGCCTTTAGGCTCGACGGTTGCTGGTTCCATTTCCGCTTGAAGCAGATGTTTGTATTAATCGTACAGGCATGTTTTCTGATCTGGGTGTGTTTGTCCTTGTCATTGTGAATGTTTCCGGACCACCGACACAGGATATATTTATTCTAATGGGGGCCGTTGAGTGTATAGCGTTTATTATTATTACTATTTAATTATGCTTTCCTTTTCTATACCTTACATAATTGTATATCATCGAATAATGGCGTATATCAAAAGAAATAAATATTATTTTTGTTGCATTAATGTTTTAAAAAATTACGAAAAACATGTCACATCCGACAGTAAAATTGCCCCATCATGATGTGTCACGGAATAATAATTTTATCATATCACATAAAAATATGTAATTCGTCAAAAATTCGTGGCCTTTACCATCAGGACGGCTGTAGGGGTGCTTGTCACGAACAAAACACAATCTGTTAAAAATACTTTTATGTAAATGTATTTTTCCATCTTATTTATCAAATCTATTATACTCTATAAATTCAAAACATACTCAGTACAGGCAAAGAAGAAATACTCCGCAGGGATGGGACGACCACTTAAACACGAAGAAATAAAAACCTTTTCTCTTATTATTGTATCCTATTATTATTGCGCAAAATAATAAATATATCAGATTTAAGCATTATTCCCTTACTAAATGTCTCTCTATTACTAGTTTAACTTCGGACGTGACGTGCCAAGTCCTTTTGTTTGAGACACAAAGGCATAACTAAGATGCCGCGCTTATATAACTTACTACGAAAACAAGGCATTTTAGATAAGGCATTCGCATTATATCTCAAGTAGTAGCCAAGACTAACCTTTCGCTAGTTTTAATCACACAAAACCAATATTTACGCCGGTAAAAGTTTTTAAAGCTGTCTTAAAATTCTTGTCTGTAGTTTTAATTATAATAACAGAGAAAGACTAGACGTTCAAGAACGTAAAATCATTTTAATATTTTAAGTAAAACTAACTTATAATTATAATAACAAAAGTCACTGAATAGATGGACGCAAATAAGCAATACCATGTCAACCCACAACATTGAAAAAACTGAGCTATATATGCAGAAGTGTTGGTAAATGGCTGTAGAACATTTTTCTTTAATATTTGCAGGGTTTTAAGCTTTATTACTTCTAAAAAAAGCCATTTTTTCAATCATGCAATTTATGTATTTTTAAACGTTTTGGGTTATATTATATATGAAATATGCAGTTTGTATACTTATTTTTGTGAAAATAAGTAAAATAACTTAAATAAATCTGAAATTGCCAAAAACTTGACCAATAAATAAAAAAAATTCATATAAAGAAAGTAGTTCAAAATTTTCAAACGCGTTTTTCTTGAAATGGCATCCGTGTGGGTTGACATGGTATTGCTTATTTGCGTCCTATTATCAATGGAGCATTTCTATTTTTGCATTGATACTTTAATTCGATCAAATAATAATGTGATGTACCTACCTGTATCAATACTATTAAGTTTGAGATCAAAGAACGATTACCAAAGATAAGACAGACAAATTGATAAACTATTTCTTTTTTCAATCGCCCGAAACCAGGTCAATTGTCCTTACCAATCGTTTTACGTGCAAATAAGTACCAATTGTTTTCTCAAGTTACGTGAAATTTTATTACGTTTCCGTGGTAAAGAAAACATGGCTAGCTAATATCAGCTGCGCCCCACAGCGTTAAAACAAGTGAAACTTCAATATAATAACAAACTTATGTCATAGACTACTTTAACCGAAACAATATATTCAGGCTTAAATTTTTATTCGAAGTGAAAGTATTTTGAACAATATAAAGTTGTACGCCTCGAATATATAAAATACGCGTCGAGTTGAATCTTTGTTTTAAAAACAAGGACATAATTTAATTTTTAATTAGTTTTTAGTAGGTTTAGGTTCATTTCAAGAGCATATTCTACAAGCATACTGTAAAGCGTATTCTACCATTTCTACACAGATTGACCGAAGAGAGAAAGAGGAGAGGCCGATAATATAAAATAGTATTTCTGTCTCATTTTCCTACACATTTTTGTATTTGTGTCTCTTACATGTCGTTTTTCCGTTGCACGATTTCAAATCACAACGATTCTAAAGAAGTTGCACTTCAAAAAAATCGAAAAACAATCGGGTCAGTTGAGGTAGAATAAGTTAATAGATTTTTATATAATTTAATTAAAACAATGACCGCAGTGGAATGAAAGAGACGAATAAAAAGTTGTTTCGTGTTATTACTTGACATTTCCACCCGCGCATGAAAAAAGGACAAATTAAGGTAGTCCGTATATATACCGTTAATTTTCCGAACGATGTAATAATAAATAACTCTAAGAACCTTTTTTCGTCTTTTGCTGTGGCATAATTGTTTGTTTTTGTTTTATTTATTTTATTTTATCACAAAATTGACTTCATTTTGTTGTCAAATTAAAGGTTGAATAATAATGGATCATAGTAATACGGATTTTTTTAATTATTTTATTTATTTTTCACTTTTAGACATGGAAAAATATAAATAAAAGTAATCACGAGGAAGCCAGTTACCTCGTGCGTTTAACATATTACATTATTACTAATTATGAGATTAGTACGATCGTTGATCGGGTGAGCCTACTTTGGCCTCGTGGGTCTCCCCTCTGTGCCTCGAAGAGCACGTTAAGTAGCACTCCTGATTGTTATTATAACATCTGATAATAACCGTGAACTCCCGATTGTTATTATAACATCTGATAATAACCGTGAACTCTTGATAGGTAATTTGCTGTTATCCAATGCGTAACTGGTTCGGCCTTAAAGTTGCGGCGGTGAGATGGCAATCCCTCTGTGTAAAAATACTAATACGTCAAACCCGGATAAGAGTCATAAGCAAGCCCTGAGTAAATACCGGGAATAATTCTAGGAAGAAGACTTATTATGAGATTTAATTTTTAAAGTCTGAATTTAGAATGAGTTCACACCGCAACATAATATTATTTAATCTTCCTTTTGTATTCTGTGAAGAATGTGCGGCTTGAATTTTAATAGGTGTAGCGGACTTTTTCCATTATCCTATCCTCGGGCAAAACATTACAATGAAACTCTAACTTTTTTAATCAGTACCATATAATATTATCCTATAAAATGTATTAACTTATTTTCTGTGTAGAACCTTTGATTATCTAATTTTCCTTATACGAGTTTACCGAATTTTATGTATTTGTAATAGTTTTCACCACCATAATTATTTACATCTGAACGAACGAACGAACGGTATTTTACGTACTTGCTTCTATATTCTTGTTAAGGGAGACGTTGTTGTGCTCCGACAAAAAAATCTGAGACCTGATAGCAGCGCCCTCTATCGGAGTCAAATTGTAAACAGAAGTGACACCGGTGAAAATTATTGAATTACTAATATCGCTATTAAAAATAGAAGATGTTGGTAGAAGGGTGAAAATTAAGGGTTGTATGAATTTTTCAATGCTAAAACATAAAAAAAGAAAAATAAAATAAAAGTTTTTAGGTTGGACGACCCTCAACATTTAGCGGTATAAAAAATAGATGTTGACCGATTCTGAGACCTACCCAATATGTACACAAAATTTCATAAAAATCGGTCGAGCCGTTTCGGAGGAGTTTGGTAACAAACATCGCAACACGAGATTTTTATATATTAGATTATTCATGATTATTTACTGAAAAGGAAATCTGAAGAGCGATTAAATACAAATATATATGTATACATAGTCGGATAAAACCGCAAGGTAAATCTAGTTTATGACATTAATTTGAACGCATTCGAAAGGCAAAAGAGTTCCCGTGAGAGTTCTGAACATTTTGCAATATAAATAACGCCTTACGAAAGGGCCTATAAATTCATTGGTATGCTTTTTGTAAATAAATTGAAAAAGTTTTTATATTTCGACGACGTATTCAATTTACATATACGATTTCTATTTAATTGATTTATTTGAATATAAATTAGATTTTTTTCATAAAGAATAATAACAACACTTTTTCAAATCTACTAATCGGGGGGCACGGCAGTGCCTTATTACTGTACATTATTTACTGGAACCATTTCGCCGCATTTTCAGGCGTCTATTTGAGAACCTCTGGATAAAACCAGAACCCAGAAATTTTCGTCATCCAGAAAGCTATAAAATCACTAAACGGCCAAGTCACACAACATTAACTATAATAATAAAGAAATTGCAGTTAGGAAGCTTACACTTAAATTTCATTACTTTTTAGAGATAAACAAGCAGCTCCATCGAGACTTGGCTAGTTTTTACAGAATGTTTTTGGTGGGATAGGCCTATTTTCTCTCCAAATACTAGCACTAGCAGTGGGTACCACAATAACCCGAACCCACAACTCTCGCGTTAATAATGGAGTTGGCCATTCAGCTGTTGAGTTTTTAATGTTACCAAGTGTGCAAAACTGACTACAACGATATTTGACCGAAAAAGTAAGTACTACTCTTTCGAAGAATTTTGAACTGAAGTCGCAGTAGTTGTACTGTTGGGTTCTCTTAGTGAAAGCGTTGGAAGCCAATATCGCCGCCGCGTATATCCGGTTTTTTTATGTTAGAAGTTGGCAAACAAGCATACGGCCCACCTGATGGTAAGTGGTTGCCGTAGCCTATGAGCGCTTGCAGCACCATTAGTAGGTGCCACTCACGCGTTGCCAACTTCGAGATATTAGTTCTTTAATGTCGTCCGCCCAGTAATTTCACTAGCGTACAGTGCCCTTCAAACCGAAACACAATAGTGCCTAAGCACTACTATTTGGCGGCAGAATATTTGACACTGCGGTGGTATCTACCTAGCCAGCCTCTTGCTACAAAAGACCTACCATCAGTGTGACTGATTGCACTGGTAGAATAATCTCTGCTGTGACAGAGGTTATCCCAACAGCGGGCGATGGGGTCGTCACATCCCGACGCCGGAAAAACCTTTTATTAACGCCGCCGCTACGCCGCCAATTGACAACATATGTGTTTCACTGATTTAAAGGGTAACTGAGTACCATCAAGTGGGCCGTACAATTGGTAGTCATCATTGTAGGATAAAAAATATGATGACGTCATACGGTCCGAAAGGTTGAATTACATACGCTCGAACGCACCAATGATTAGTAATGTATTATGTTTTAGACTGAGTGTCCAAAACATTCATGCCTGTCGTCTATTTGTGTATAACCAGTACTAATGATACTATACTAATGTTTGACGTAATTCAATACGACCTTTTAGACGTAATTCTAATTCTGTATGAGCGTCTCATAGCCGAGTGCACCCACTGATCGCTAAACGATTGGTAGGTAGCAACTGGCAAGCAACTTTAGGCTCAGTCAGTCACCAGATGGGTGATCACATTGTGGTATTTCAACTCTTTGCGCCTCTTTGAGCGCCTCCTTGCTTCGGAGAGCACGTAAAAGTCGGTCCCGGCTGTTGAAAATTTGACAACAGTCGCAAAGTCAAATCAGAGGTGAAGAAGAATACGACATAAATAAATAAACGCTACACAGTCAACGGTTCCCATTCGGATAGTGATAACCTTTGTCAAGGGTTCGGAAACACACAGGGACAAGATAGAACACACCGAGGCTGGAACAAATGCTCATATTTTTTTTTATATAAGAGTGGGCAAACGGGTAGGGAGCTCGTCTGATATTGAGTGATGATCGCAGCCAATGCACATCAACAGAGGGCACGAAGTTGCGGTTAAGGAATGAATATGTTCTTCTCTTGAAGGATCCCAGGTTGTATCGGTTCAGAAAAACCGCCGGCGAAAGTTGGTTCCACAGACTGGTTGTGAGGAAGAAAATGTCTTCTTAATCGCGCTGTTATGGATTTCCAGACATGAAGGTGGTAAGGATGGAATTTCGAGCTTTATCATGATGTCCGGAGGTGAAATTATATGAAATTAAATAAGGCCACTAAATGATAAGAAAGCAACTAAAATAAATTTTGCAAAAACGAAATATGAATATCGCTGAAAATTCAAGTTAAGACAGTCAAAGCAAACTTGTTCTCGGTGTCATTTTAATAATGTATTTAAATTATATCTAATGTTAATTTAAATCAAATTACACTAAAAGTATTTCAAAGTTTTAATATTCAAAACGTTATTCTAGCAAGCAATGTTTTTCGTCGCTATTACCATACGTAATTATACAACTCGGTGAATTATAAATCTAAGTAGATACATAACACTTAAATCCATGAATTATTTATACAAACGAGTACGTATTTTAATTAGAGGATTAATTTACGTATTTGTTTATAACATTATAATGTATTTATGTAAAATTTTACATTAATAAGATCGCTTGTTTAAATATTAAATATATTTACTATTATTAAAATTAATCAGAAGTGTATAGTTTCATTGAAAACAGTCACAAAAATGGTCCGAACATTATTTACTTATTTTTTGCACACTCATCACGCAAACGCTAAAAGACTTTTTCCGACGAAGTTTCTTGAATTAAATAGTCTTGAAACTACTTCTTTCTCATCTAATCGTCGAGAACAATTATACTTAATATATTATATACCGATGCAGACGCAAAAGCCAAAGATATCGATTTTTCGGCATACTTATAAATTATACCTAACTGCCGGTTGTACTGATATTCTACTACAAAGCAGTAGTGTATTTCGGTTCGAAGGACACTCTAACTAGAGAAATTACTGAGCAAATGCGATTTAAAAACCGACATCTCGAGGTTTGCTCAGGGTGAGAGACACCGAACGAATGGTGATGCAAGCGTTCATAGGTTACAATAAACGCTTACCATCAGGTGGGTCATAATGGTTGCTTACATAATAAAACTATTTTGATAAAAAAAAATGTTAACGTCAGCCTAAAGCGGCATTCTTGAGAATTGATCGACGACGTTATTGTTAGTGAATACAAAGGCACAAGATAACGTTGAAATCGACATGTTCCGACAGAAAGCAGTCGCACATATATACATTTTATAGGTGAAGTATTGATTTATAGCTATGTATAAGATAAACTAGTATTTGTTCCTATGGTTCTCTTTGATTTATTTAATAATTAAATACAAAAAATAGTATATATTTTTCCATTTCTATCTATAATGGCCTCAAGCTTTTACAGGCGTCGAGACGTGACGACCCCATCGCCCGCTGTTGGGATAACCTCTGTCACAGCAGAGATTATTCCACCAGTGCAATAAGTCACACTCTAGGTATTTTGTTGCAAGAGGCCGGCTAGGTAGGTACCACCGCAGTGTCCAATATTCTGCCGTCAAATAGTAGTGTTTAGGCACTACTGTGTTCCGGTTTGAAGGGCGTTGTACGCTAGTGAAATTACTGGGCGAACGAGATTTAAGAACTAATATCTCGAGGTTGGCAACGCGTGAGTGGCACCTACTAATGGTGCTGCAAGCGCTCATAGGCTGCGGCAGCCACTTACCATCAGGTGGGCCGTATGCTTGTTTGCCAACTTCTAACATAAAAAAAAAAAAATTAATTTTTGTTTTCACAAGCGTATCCGTAGTGGGGCGCTAGTGTAATTATATACAGCTTCACAAATGTCAAACATACGGACGGATAGACGGACATGACGAAATTATAAGGGTTTTTGCTACGGAACCATAAAAATGAATAGGGAACTGAAAGGGAATTCCACATTAAGTAATTTGTTTTTCACTCCCAATAGGAAAGCTAAATATTATTCCGCATTTTAGCATAGAAATGACCGGTATTAAATTAATTAATCGTTCACTGTGCTCCGGAATAAGTGTTATTTCCTAAAATTCACGATATAATTGAGAAACAGAAGTTAAATTTGTTATAATTAAATTTAATATTAGAAAGTAATTATATTTTAACAACCGACCTTTATCGTATTTCTGCCAAAACAATATCAATGTTTATAACTTACAAATATACCGAGTAAAATTATGCAAACTATACGAATATAATATTATGTTTAAAGCTTTTAGAGATAGTGCTGAACTTCCTTTGCATAACGTAACATAACATCTTTCTACCCCGCTCGGTGACGCTGTCAAGGCCAGTAGGCCCAACAGCAATACAATTTAAGAAAAAACATTAAACTAGTATTATGGACTAACAATATGAGCCCTTGTTTTTTGGCGAGCAATTAATGATACACAACTGTAAAAGAAGCTGTATGTGATCCCAAATTTAACGCGAGCGAAACCGTGGGCGCAAGCTAGTAACGAATAATTTGAGTAAATATTAGTGCGGCCGTATCACGTTCAGGACAGAACCTTAATGTTAATAAAAATTAGCATCACTACATAGTATAAAACAAAGTCGCTTTCTCTGTCCCTATATACATAGGGCTTAAATCTTTAAAAATGCGCAACGGATTTTGATGCGGTTTTTTAATAGATAGAGTGATTGAAGAAGAAGGTTTATATGTATAATAACATCCATTAAATAGTGGAGAAATACTGGTATTTTTGAGGTTTCTAATGTGATGTTGTAAATAATTACATTTAACGCGTACGGGCCACGGGTAGTAATGAATAAATCAAAACTACTGGATCGATTTTAATCATTTTTCAGTGAATGACATAGGCTATATATTTTATACCCGTGCGAAGCCGGAGCGGGCCGCTAGTAATATTTTAAATCCAACCGAGCGGAGTTGTGGGCAATGCTAATATCATATATTTGCCAAAAGAAAAATCTTTGGAATGAAACAGCTAGATTAAAATATTGTGAATATTATTTTACTCATGCACTTTTTTATTATGAATATCTTAAACTCACTGACATTCGTTTTAATATCGCCTTTGTTCCGAGTTTTTGGCTCAAATATTAAAAAAGCCACCATATAATCTATACTCCACAATTAGTAAAACTTCTTCGTCCTAGCATTATTCCCGGTATTGTATTTACCAAGGGTCTTCTTATTAGGGTTATCCCGATTTGACAGGTTACTAGTTTTTACAGGGAGTAACTCATTGGATAAGAGCAATTTACTTATCAAGAGTTGACGATTATTATCAGATGTTATTTGATAACGACCGGGACCGACAGCTTAACGTGCTCTCCGAGGCACGGTGGGGAGACTCACACGGACAAACGCCCAATTCGAAACAGATATTTGTAATAGCGACTAAGAGTCGAGTCGAGACTAAAGGCAGACTCGCTATCCACAACGCAACAACGGTGTCACAAATATTAAAACTTGTTGTAATTAAATTATCTAAAGATAAAACTTAACATTGACTTGTTCCTTTAAGTAATAAAATTACTATCTTGATAAAAATCAAAGTTGAATCTTTTATAGTATAAGTTAACGGTTTTATTATTATATCATTACTATAAGTTCACAAAGAAATGAAGGTGGTACTTTCTTTAATCACCGTACATACTTATCGCATGATCCTAACACAAGTGAACAAGAAAAATGTTATTAATAATTTATTAAATGTATCTTTATTTAAGTTCACAAATATGTGAATATGGTATTTCCTTTAATGACCGTGTCTAGATCCTCATATACATAAAGATAATTATTAGTGCTTGAGCCTAACACGAGTGAATTAGAAAAGTGTTATTAGTAACATATTCAATATAGCCCAGGCAGGCTTTTTTAATAAGAACATCGATAAAAATGGTCATTTTGACGACATTGTCGCGCAGCGGCATGTGTTTGTATAGACCATACAGGTATGTTGGTCGGTCTGGGTGTATTTGTCCTTGTCGTTGTGTACGTTTACGGACCCCCGACACAGGATATAACTATTTTTCGTTTTTCGTTCGCGTTTCGATTCGTAATTATATTATAATTGTGAACTTGTGTTACATACGATACTATCGAAAAGTTGGACCGAAGAAAAAGGTGTGCTCGTGATATGACCCGGAATAATAATGATTTATTGTCTGACTTAATTTGTAACGATCTCTAATATTATTATTTGTTTATTTTCATGTTCAGATGTTTTTACCAAGAATATAACTTATATTATGTATTGATCATTAGTAAATTATTAAACCTACCATAATGTTTTAATCAGTATAAAATCCATAAACCCAAAATTAAGAATGCTCTCGAAAAAGGGATCGTTAGTCAAATGTAGCATAGCTCGCAATAGTTTAAATGGCAGTACTTTAATGTAAAATACCGAAATTAAGAATATATGTACAGAGTAAAAGTTACTAATATAATATGCAACACCAGCATGTGTCAGCAATTTAAATGAAAAACACCATTTATGTTTACGACGGATGAGCATACTACATATTTCGTGTCGGCAAGCTCTGTATACATTTCGGGATGTTTTACGCATTTTTATCAGCATTTTAACACGAAAATCCTAATTCTTATAGAATGTGATGAGTTTTAACATGAAAATATAATATAATAATAAAAAAGCAATGACTGGATCAATGATGGTTATACTGAATTTACAATAATCAAAAAAAGTTTGATAATTTTCTTTATTACCTAAAAATATGGCCAAATTTTCTCCAAGCTTACCTAACACTCTAAAAGCATTAACTCAGTTACTAAGTGTAGAAGCTATAATATTTGGAAAAAAAATAATGAAGCACGCATGTTATAAGTACGCCTCTAATCTGAGCAACTAATCAATCAAATCATAATCAATACTCTAGCGTCCTGTATATCAACTAGGGCACGAGGGAGAGGTTGAAAAAATACAATCTATGAATATCTTTTGTTATTGTGTTATGTAATTTAATTCTATTCAATGAACTTTAATACTGATCGTTTCGAAAAATAAAATTAGTCTTTTTTGAAGTCACTATTAATATACTTACTGCCTCTCCAAATAAGCTCGTAGTTTGAGCTAGGAGTGGATATGACAATAGCCCTAGGGGATCAGGATCGAACCCGAAACTCTCGCGCTAACGGACCTGAGTCGACCTTTTAAGCGTTGAGCTATAGAGGTTTTGTAATTGAAGTTTGTATTGATAAGGATGATAAAATTTAAAGTTTTGGGTATAGACCATTTAAGGTGTAGTAGCGCTTAGATAACTGCGGTTCTCAAAAAAACTTACGTAGACCCGAAGTGTACAACTCTTACACAGAATGTCGACTCTAAAGCAGCAGTGCGAGTACTGGTGCACTTCGGGCGATGAGAGTAAGTAAGCGTGGAAGGCCTAAACTTTAACTAATATTATTTATTTCTCTTTACTATGTACAAGACATATTTTTCGTCATACATGTAATGTAAGATATATACAATTGTATACAAATATATTTACCAATTTATTTGTTGTTTACTTATTTTTAAAGTAATTTCATGTAATGATTCCAACTCAATCTCGTTCAGAATTTAGGCAAAAAAGATGGCAAACATTTTGAACACACTCGTATTCAAATAGTTTCTACTACAATAATTTACCTTGTTAGTATGTTATATAAGATAAATAATATAAATCGAAAATTTAATAGAATACCACATTTATCCACTTCGCCTGTAATGAAATTGAAAGAAAAATTGTTCGTAAGTGCTTTGACTATTTGTAACGTGAGGCGTTTGTATTGCCATTATTACTTATCTTGTAACAGAACCTTATTTCTTACGTTGAACATTAAATATACATATATCAATAGCCTCTTTTCCTCTTACCACAGATTTAGTATAAATAATAAATCTATGACTAACCTATTTTTGTTGATGGGCAAAATATTTACTATTTATATACTCTTCTTCTAGCATTATTCCGGGTATTTTTTTTACCCAGGATCTTAGTACTCTTATCCGGATTTGACAGGTTACTGGTTTTTATACAGAGCGATTGCCATCTGACCTCCGTAACCCTAAGGGCGAACCCAGTAACCCGTTGGATAAGAGCAATTTACTTATCAAGAGTTAACGATTATTATCAGATGTTATGACAACAACCGGTACCGACAGCTTAACGTGCTCTCCGAGGCACGGTGGGGAGTTGCACACCGACAAACGTCCAGACCGAGACAGAAATTTTAACAAACATCTGCCCGAGCGGGAATCGAACCCGTAACCGTCGAGACTAAAGGCAGACTCGCTACCCACAACGCCACAACGGTGTCACGGGCAAAATATTCACTATATAGATAAACATTCTTATTTTAGAATTAACGATTATTATGAAATATAACAAGAAGAGATCCAATGGCTAAATATACAATCCTGGAACATAAGAAGAAACCTGGATAACCTGTCTGATACAAATGCTTATAAGCCCAATGTAAATTTCCACAAGAGTCGAACGATCTGTTATCTATCAGTTTTCAATAGTTTGGCTTTTATAATCATAAAAAATTACATTTTTATTGAAATTGTTTTTAATTTTTATGTGACTAAGTTAGCAAGCAGGCAGACGACCCACCTGAAGGTAAGCGGTTGTCATTCTTATCCTTACTATTATAAATGTGAAAGTAACTCAGTCTCTCTATCTGTCTGTCTGTCGCGTTTTAACGCCAAAATTACTAAACCGATTTTAATGAAATTTGGTACACAGATAGTCTAGACCCTGAGAAAGGACATAGACTAATTTTGTTTAATGCGAAAAAAGGGTTGTAAAGGGTTGAATGGGAAGGATAAAAAGTTGCATGGAAGTGTCGTCATTTTTAGAGCTAGAAGCTTGAAACTTATTTTTAGGCTGTTGATTCGATATAAATAAATATGACATTCTAGCTTAGTAAAGGGAGGGGTTTAGAGTTTTATATTAAAATCGTTATTCCAACGGGCGAAACCACTGGCAGAAGCTAGTGGCTTATAAAAGCTTACAACACCATACATTTGTAGGTGTCACTCATGCGTTGCTAGCCTCGAGATATTGGTTCTTAAATATTCTTCGCCTAGTAATTTTAATAACTACAATACCCTTTAACTGAAACAGTATATACTGCTTTACGATAGAATAACTGGCACTGCGATGGTACCTACATAGCCCGGTCTCTTACAATAAAAGGCCTATC
Organism: Hestina assimilis; assembly: GCA_023373885.1. Classification (NCBI taxonomy): domain Eukaryota; kingdom Metazoa; phylum Arthropoda; class Insecta; order Lepidoptera; family Nymphalidae; genus Hestina; species Hestina assimilis. The sequence continues at coordinate 11,788,188 of CM041751.1, read as the reverse complement.
ACCAGTCTTAAAGGCCAACCACTAGTTTCAGTATTCATTTAAGTCTTAAAATAACTAAATTATGCTCTCAATTAACAAAGAATAGTTTTTAAGTCATTAACTCGATCTTAAAGAACTTTAGCCTGTAATTATTTCGAGTTCCCAATACAAGCAATTAATTTGTCGATATTTAATCAGCAGTCAGATTACAAAGGAATTTCTTTTTGTAGGGTTTTTAAGACGAGCTTTTCTTTTTTTGAATAATTACTATGTTGTAAGGCAAATTAGTAGCTACCAAGAAAATATATCTGAGATCTTTTGGCGAAAATAACAATGATCAAATATATTTTAATTATGTGATGCAAGAAAGTGTTTTATTAAAACTTGTATATCACTCTAATTTGTTACGTAATATGAAATGTTATCATTTTATCAAATCCGCTTATCCTTTTAGGAAAATTTAATTATCAGAAAACACAAATGTACTGAAAATGTACACATATCGAGCGGATATGAAAAAAACAATCAAATTTGGAGATAAATTCATCAACAATAACAGTCATTCAATAATTTATACTTTTCAGTAGATTTAAAACGAATGCTATTAATTTAATACTAGCGATTGCGTATAGCTTTGCTTGAGTATTTTTTATACTTTCCAATGTTCTTGCTGCAGTTTATTTAAAAAAAAAAGCTTATTTTGATTTACCTACTAATACAAGTACATGATGATCAAGTATTGTAATCAAATAAGACATTAGTCTTATTTGATTACAATACTTTAGGTTCGTTTTCTCTTTCCATTTAATTGAGAAAAAGCAAAGAGTTATAAAGTCCGTTACATGACAAAAAGAATAACCAACAAATGCTTGTAATCAGACGGGGTTGTTATATTTCATACCACAAAATCCGAGAGATTGTCGCTGAAATGTCATTGTTTTAAAAACTAAAATGTATAAAATATTTTGAACATTGGAATTCATTTTTAAAATTTCTTTCTAAGTAATTTGTGTTTGTTGAAGAATTATTTTGCAAAATATATTTTAGATCTTTTGAAGCTGTGCGTTCAGTCGGTCTAATTGAGATTTATTTTTACGATAATATATCTAATTTGTGATGGGCAACGTTGGAGAATGACATGACATCATAGGACACGATTAAACGCTCGAAAGATCAAATTATAATGTCCTAATTTTATGGTTACTGCCGCCACGTAATATGATAATGGCTTGCTCGGAATTATACCCTTCGTGGGGTTTTGCGTAAACTGCTCTAATATAAAAAAATGTGCTGAATCTCAAATAAAATAGCTAAAAATATTTTGTAGTTGATAGTATATCTACTGAATACTATGATACTACTTTAAATGATTATCTAAGTGCTTTTCTACGAAATAAAATACTTCAAAATTTTTTCTTTGAAACAAAAAATGTTTCTGACCTTTTTAGTATTTCACAATCTAGTTAGGTTAATATTATGTTTATAAGTGATGACAGATGACAGATAATAAATAAATTAAAATGTAAATGTAAAATAAAGTAGCTTTTGGGGGATATTATTATTGATACAAATATTTTTCATTTTATTTCAAGCCACTTTTTAGAAAGAACAACTTATGGCAGAAGAGCTAGCTTGAATGCTCTCTAACGAAAATAAGTAAATTTTAAGTTTTTTGTGAAGATTATCTGATCTTTTTCTATGTTTTATGTTAAGTAACTTTTATAAACAATGTAATATATGATAAATATTTTTTTTAGAAATGTCTTTATTTGACGTCATTCATGTAATGAGAAGATTAAATAATAGTTCAGAAAAGAGTAATTGTTATAAGAGTCGGACACAATTTTTTTTATATGTCAAAGGGACGGGTCTACACTTCGGACTAACAAAACTTATTGTTGTAACCGAGAAAAGAAACTTTCAGAAAAATGTCTAAATAATATTAATCACTGATGTAATACTTTAAATATTATTAGGTGTTTTATTTTTAATTATACGTGTTAAAAACTTTGTTCTAATGACAAAATATTTCATACTGTCATAAATATTTTTGGAAGATTTTGTTTTGCGAATAATTTTTGTGTAAGTATTTTTTCATTGGGGACTTTAGATTATGTTTTACCAAATACTTATACGAATGAAATTGTGATTTAAGAGAAAATTGGGAGTCGTCGAGCTGAAAATGTAAATAAAAAGTCCCTCTCTTGACTTAAACGATTATAAGATTTTTTTAATAAGAAATTATGCAGTCTATTCAATTTTCTTTTATGTTTTTATGTATGAGATAATAATGAACTGGAGTATTAAACAAAAATTACGTTTATTGGGAGGGTGCGAAAGTTTTAGTTTCTGTAATAATTTCAAATCTATTTTGTTAAGACTAAAAAGCATAAATTGAAATTTAAAATAGATAATAAATATATTTATAATTTTAACATTCATTGAGGTACTAAATATTAAAAGGTATTCATCAAGATTTTTATTCATTCTAATTTAAAAAAAGTGTATGTGTAAATGTATTGTCTTTCTCGTGTCTGATTTAAAAATTTATGAAAATTTTATGCTCGCGTTTAAATTACTAATACTTAGTTAACTGCGGAACTTTAGAACTTTTATTAACTTAAAGGCTAACTATTAAAATGGCTAACTTCTTGAAGCACCCATTACGTTTGTATTACACAATAATATAGAAAATTTTAATAAATATTAGTAATAAAGTAATAAGTTAAAATACTGTATGTATTTTAACTTTTTTGAATCATAATTGGTTACGTACTTTAGAAAATTTATTTCTAATAAAAAACGCGAAAACTTTTTTTATCGAAAATAAATATTTTTTTTTATAAAAATAAATATTATTAAGTCCGTTGCGTTTAAAAATACAATAATAATGTTTAAAAAAACGATACAGCGTATTAATAAAAAATAAGAGATCTATTTTCGATTCCAATCAATTCGACGTTTTCGAATATTATATCTTATCAACTTACCTTGATAGTGTCAGTAGGCTTCGGCGACCGGACTCGGTGGGGGCAACAAGTGTTGTGCCGCCGCCCGCCCAGAGCTGCCCTTATATACCACATCGAGCCGCCCACCTCGCACTAACGAAGTTTGCATTCCAATCTGACGTATCGAAATTAAAGCTTACGACTCATGTTCTCTATGTATTCTGATAAAACATTCAGAAATATTTTTTCTAATCAATCCATTACTAATGATTACCTGAATGACCAAGCTCTGCTCGGTTTTTTGTGCTAAATCGAAAAATATACTTTGTTAGGAATTAGATGCGTTGATTGGAGGATTGGATTGGATCGAGGCATCTAGACTCGAACCGAGAAAGACACAGATAAAACGACACTTCCTAAAAGTGAATTGTAGATAGATCGATTTAATTAAGATAATTATAATAAAAGAAGTACTCGTTCAAAGGTATTAAATTATGTTTAACAGGTTCCCAACATTTTTAATTTTGAACAATTGTGGCTATTTTTATACATAGTAGTATCTTTAATTTTTGTTCTTACTTAGTAGGATTCAAACAAGTACAATTACAATTATTCTTAACATAATATTGAACCTTATTTTATATATTCTGAAATTTTATAGCTTTCTTTAAGAGAAAAATTTAAAGATATTCAACTTTATATACAGTTTAATATTTTTATTGTATTTTGGCATGCAGCGTTGATATTTGATATCATATTATTGTTCTGCATTGACAGTCCATCTGTTTAGCTATCTATATACATATATATATAAATTTGCTTTTAAATGTGTCATTTGTTCCAACTTCAAAGATAGGTAAAGGTTCATGTATGATGCTAGTATTTTGTTATATTTTTGGCCATAATTTTACGGCGTAAAAAGACGTTTTGTTTTTAAACAGTTCTACAGCAAATGCTTTGAAAATACCTCATTGCAAATTAATTCTATTATTATGCATTTTACGATATCTGTTAAATTCATGATATAAACGTTCCATGAACATATTTGTATAAATTTTATAAATATGTTATAATTACATACAATTCTTTAAATATTCTAAAACGAGAAGCAAAGACGGAAATATTGTTATCAACAAACTTAAGTTGCGAAGTCTTTAAAACTTTTCAAAATTTTTAACGCCTTTAAGTTGATCGTGAGGAAGAAAATCTCATCGTTTTACATCTTACTGTGTCACGTACAATTGAAACGTTAACGGAATGGAAGAAGTATTGAAATTCAATCCATTATAGTCCTATTTCCCTCTTATACAAATCAAAAGAACCGCAACTAACATGGCGGAAAGAAACAAATCTTTATACTTTTCTAAAATTTGAATATTAACAAAATCGAAAAGTTTACAATCATTTTTCAATTGTTTAAATCGCATTAAAAATCAATTTTCACACGGATAAAGCCATGAGCAAAAGCTATTTAAAAATACATGCGTAGTGAAAACGTGGTGTTTTTAGTATCAACGGCAGGCTCGACTGACCATGGATTTAAAAAAAATTTCAACGTGAAGACAATAACAAACAACGATAAAGGAGGTATTGGAGACCTCAACTTGATCCAGATTTTCGTCCTCCTTCAGCTCTTATCGCCCATGGTAAGTGTAGACACACAGAGATACTTGTACCGTAGATTTTAGTGTTCTCAAAGGCTAGCTGCTTTCCATTAGGTAGGCCGTATGCTCCTTTGATATCTTTGTAGCATAAACTGGAAGAAGGCTCACTTTATGTTAAGCGATTACCGTCGCCTATGAACATGGGCATTACCAGAGGACATGCAGATGTATTGCCAACCTTTAATATAAGATGCAACTGATAACTTGTAACTAAACTTTCCTCAAAAATAGTCAAAGGGGCCTCATTTTCATTACATAGATATCCAAATATACATAAAGTATATATGTAAACATATATTCAATAAAATATATCGTTCCGTAACGTTATATGAAATCGTAATTTAGTTTAATAATTTGGAAAGTGGAGATACGTTTGATCGAAAAAGTAGCAATTCCGAGGAACGATTTGTACCGTCGCATCTTAAGCTTATTTGTGAAGGCTCCTATCGCGGTTGTAACGAGGGTACTGCGTAAGACATTCAATGGTTTTTATAGGAATTTCGTTATACCGTTCAATGTTTAGGAAAGCTAAAATAGCAATGTATTGGCGTAATAAAAAACATGAGTGTTATAGTTTGATTTTATTAAATTTCCTTCTTCCCTTGTTTATATACAATCGATCAATAAATATTATATTTATACAAGTCTTGTATTGATAATTAAAATAAGACATTTTTTTCAATCCCTATAGACTTTTTAATTACATGGAAAAGGAGAAAGAAAAAGTTACAACAAATAATGAACGATATAAGAAATTAGAAATATAATGGAAACATATCCTCATGATCTTTAAAACTTCTAAATTAAAAATATAACAAGTAACAATGTTACCCGAAATTCACAAACGTATGAAGAGCTCCTCCTTTTGAAGTCAGAAAGTCTTCGTAATGGCAGGATATTAGCTCTTATTATTTCGACGAGTTCCGTTCATTAGCTCCGATATTCTTTATTACAGCATTTTGAATTTTATCTAAAATAGCTTCTGTCAACGGCTTCGCCTTCGTGAATAACGATTATAATACAGAATTTGAAGCCCATTTCACCGCTTCATGAGTGGAATTTTAGAAAATGTTAGCACATGTTTTCCTTTTTCTGTAATTGTTCGCCTAAAAACAATTTATATCCTAGTGTTTACGTGTAGCTGAAAAATGTATTTTCCTTTTATGCATAAAAATTACCTCAAGATCTCCTTCAGAACAAAATCGTAGCTACCCACTAGTTTAAGACGTATTTGAGAAATCTGTAGACCATAAAAATATTTGTAGTTATAGAACCTCCTCCGTGTTTGGAGTCAGGTCAAAAAACATAATATTATAGTGTTTTTACTATGAATTACATGCAAATTCTACGTATTCTCTAGTTTCAGTAATTAGACAAACTTTTTAGAAATTTCACCTTTATTAGAAAGTAACTATTTGTAATAACGTTTCATATTTTTTCTAGTTAAACTAGCTGTTTAAGTCTCAATACCTCAAATGTAGAATGGCCGACTCTTTTAACCCGAAAGTTGCAGGTTTGATCCTGACCCTCTTGAGCTACAATCTTTTGGTACAAATAACGTGGTATAATTTGGACAATGGAGGCATATTATTAATATTTTTCTATTTCTTTGGTGGAGACGATTATACAACTTTTCGCGAGGGGGGTGAAATAGTGTATGGAAAGTTGCATGAGGAACCATTTATTTCTATATTGCATTACAAGATCCTTATTAAAAACAAGTTATTTACGCAGACAAAACCGCGGGCAGAAGCCATTAATTAATAAATATTAAAAATTAAAGCGCATTAAAAGGTATTTATATATTTTCTTCAGACTTCGTTCTCGAGTGATAATTTTAAAGCCTTCTAAGATTAAACAAAAAAGAATATTCTTTTGAAAAGATAACAATAGATAAATTTAGGAAGTCTTTTTCAATATTTTTAATTTTTGAAACAACAAAGCACAATATATTTGATAACGAAAAATACAAAACCATATAATAAACAGTTTTATTATTAAAGAATTAAAATATTTTATGCTTAAACTGAAAGTAGCTTTGACTTAAGTACCTATTATTTCAACGCTTTATGAAGTGTAGGCAGCGTAAGCGAGTTTCAAACTATTGAAGGTCTAGGAAATGCGTTTTAACTTTAAAATACAAGAGCTGCTAAGCAACACCTACAAGTTTAAAGAGAATTTCGATTTGCAGAACATTTTGTTTTTGTCATTTAAAAAAACTTTTATCAATTATATTATTTTTATCCTTACTGATTATAATAATATCCTGTATTTTACAATCTTACAGTAATTTTCTTAATCTATAAATTATATTTTATGTATTTATTTGACACCGGTAACTGAAGATGGTGGTAGGTCTGGCCTGGTGGTAGGTCTTTTGTTGCAAGAGGCCGGCTAGGTAGGTACCACCGCAGTGTCCAATATTCTGCCGCCAAATAGTAGTGTTTAGGCACTACTGTGTTCCGGTTTGAAGGGCATTGTACGCTAGTAAAATTACTGGGCGAACGAGATTTAAGAACTAATATCTCGAGGTTGGCAACGCGTGATTGGCACCTACTAATGGTGCTTCAAACGCTCATAGGCTGCGGCAGCCACTTACCATCAGGTGGGCCGTATGCTTGTTTGCCAACTTCTAACATAAAAAAAAAAAAAAAAAAAAAAAAAAAAAAAAAAAAAAAAAAAGAAGATTGTCTTGATTTCCAGCACAAAGACCTCCCCTAGAGCTTCCCACTGTATAAGATTTTGAGCTTGTCTCGTCCATGTAGTGCCGACTACCCTTTCTTTCGTTGGCTCGGGCATCACTATCTTATGTTCTTTTATTTGGATGTTTTTTTGAAAGGTTTCTTGTCAGACTGCGATTTTAGCATATACACATTATTTGGTTACGATAACCTAGCATTCTAGCTATAACGATTTCTCGAAATGTTTTTGAGGATGCTTAAACTATTTATCATGTTGATTTGTGGTAGCAAACTTGCCTCAAACGACAATCATCGCGGAAATGATTTCCGCTTGATGTTCATTATTTAATGAGAAATTTGACAAATGTTTGCATTGACCATACAGCCATGTGTCAGAGTGTGTGATTGGTTGCTCTTTTTTGAGGTACGATTTCCTAAAGGTTGAGTATGTAATATTGACTTTACTTGACCTCCTTACAGCGGAACAAAAAATATAAACGGTAAGGATTGTCCTATAATAAACAGTTCTAGTTAAATTAAGGACTTTTAGTTTATCTGAATTTTTTATGCTATAGCATTAGTGGTAATAGTTTCAAGAGTTTATTTCTAGTATAAAATGTACATAGAGATGAACCAACGGCTTGTTTGGAACTAATTCTTAATGAATTGCTTCGTTACGAGCCCGCAGTGCGTGATTGGGTTTTGTAAAATCTTCTGTGTCTGTTATACAGCCAATAAAGAGCAAGTTTCGTATATATTACTTAGTTAATGAAGATTAAGAAATGGCACCAATTAGACATATGGACCGTTACACTATTGATGCTTAAACATAATTCTACTTGGAAGTAGAATCTACTCTATATTACTTATTTATTAATTAATTTTCTTCTTTGCTTATAATTTTATTATTTAATAAGTGTATGTTAAAAAATAATATTGCTGTCAAAATTACCACCACAATAATATAAATTCATATAATTTATATTATTTTACAGTTTTAGGTTATGTTATCAAAAGGGTCTTTTGCAAAATCGAAGATATATTAAGCCAATGAATAAAGCCGGCATTCATATTTTGTAATGTAAATAATTATTATTTGTACAAAGAAATCTTTAATCTCTTCCAGATAAAAACACGTCCCACGCATATATAATCAAGTACGTAGTCTAACATCATAAACTTATAATAAAAAGCGTCTTAGTCAAACAATATTATCTAAGGCGGTCCATTTTGCAGACAATAGCGTCGTCGGAGATCAAACAATGGGAAAATATGATTGGTATGATGTGTAAGATAGGCGCCCACGTGCCGTGTATCGGATGTTCAAGAGAGGGATTCAGGTCAGAGGGATTGTATGTCTTAGAGGACTTTGCGACTAATCGTTGGGATATTTGGATTGAGAATGGAAAAAAATTGGGTAAAAGCTCGTATTCCATATTGTTGTGTAGTTATTATTATTCTATGTTACTTTTTTATTAGTGAAGTTTAACGCCAATGCGCGTGCATCAGCATGGGGCAGATAATATTTGTATTGGCCATACATATATAAATAATATATGTGTCCTAGTACTTGTGTTATAATGAAGTCTTCTTATGGATACACATTCTTGTGTCAATGATTCTAACATGGTTATTTAATTTAAATTAAGAAACAAAAATGCCTTTAAGTTTATACATTTTACTACAAAACGTTTTTTTTTTAATATTAGTAAAAATCTATTGACACTGATATGAGACATTGGTCTCTCGTGGATTAAATGTTAAAAAAATCGTTTTATTTATTTATTTGGCACTACATCTGTCTCATTAATTTTGTTTTACTGCAAAAAGTTTTTCGAGATCTATACTTAATTTCTACTATGTCACCTCCCTATCGCGTTGGCATGGTATATGTGTGCTAGTTTGCAATAATTATAATAAATAATAAATAAACGCTACACACTCAACGGCCCCCATTAGGATAATTATATCCTGTGTTGGGGTCCGGAAACATTCACAATGACAAGGACGAACACACCCAGACCGGAAAACATGTCTGTACGATTAATACAAACATCTGCGCCGTGCGGGAATCGAACCCGCAACCGTCGAGGCTAAAGGCAGACTCGCTACCCACAACGCCACGACAGTGTCGGTAATAATTGCGGCATTAAAGTTTAAAGAATTTAATGAAAGATGATTTTTTAAGGAACAATAGCATTTCTGGTGCTTCAAACGTCTTCGGTGACATTATGTACATTACGAAAGAAATCTGTAGCTACTATTAATACTAGAAATTTAGCAATACGTAATTTTACATTTCAAGAAATCGTTAAACAAGCAATTAAATCTAAACCATAAAATATATGCATATAGTTTCAATCAATTCTACTTTAGAAAATTAACGACTTAAAATGTAAATTATCTGGGGTAAGTGATTTGTTCAATTGATGGGATAAATGGTACTAAATCCGTTATGGTCTTTCGTAAACCACAATATACTGACAGTAAAACGTAGCTATAAACTGAACTTAGTAACGCAATGTATTTGAATTACTTTGGGATTCGTCAGAGAATCTTCTTTGTAAATTTTACACAATTTATATGTATAATTATTATATATATAATAAAATTGAATGCAGAATTTTGTGCATGGTAATTTTTAAAATGGCTGGTGAACGCATAATATTACTCTTGTTCCTGATTTATATAGTACAAGTTTTTTCTGTATGTTACTAAGTTGGCAAGCAAGCATACGGCCCACCTGATGGTAAGCGGTTGCCGTAGCCTATGAGCGCTTGCAACACCAGTAGTAGGTATCACTCACGCGTTGCCAACCTCGAGATATTGGTTCTTAAATTTTCTTTGCCCAATAATTTCACTAGCCTACAGTAGTCTTCAAACCGGAACACAGTAATGCCTAAGACGGTGGTTAGCGGTAGAATATTTGATACTGCGGTGGTACCTACCTAGCCGGCCTCTTGCAATAAAAGACTTAACACCACTAAGACTGATTCTGCTGTCTCTGCTGTGACTGAGATTATCCTAACAGCGGGCGATGGTATCGTTTCGTCCTGACGCCATTAACTAAAGATAAAGTTACCATAGACCGGTTAGTAGTGTTTTTAAATCAGGTTACTTATTAACGATATTAGGCTACTGTGTAGATTTATTTACTATAGCCTGTTAAGAGAACATGCCTAAAAAACTTAAAGCAATAAATACAAAATTAACACATACTCCATTCAATACTAGTAGACCTATCCATAAATCTCTAATTGAAACCAAGCAAATTCAAACATATAAATTAGTCAGGAGATATACAAAAAATATCAAGGCCTATGATAAAAATTCTAATAATACACTAACTGACAATAATGTCACCGAGTAATCTCCCAGAGATGCGTCACTCGTCTATTTGCTCTATAGTTTACGAGGCATAAAATCTAAGCCCTAATACAAGTGATCTTCACATATTACTACGTGTGTAAAAACTGCAAATGGTCCAAGATAAGGTTCTGATTAAACTGTAAAAAAGTTTCATGGGTTTTTGCTACGCCACCATAACTTTCATTTTGTATATGTCGTAGCAAAATTCAATAATCCGCCAAATTAAAATTTTACTAGCGGATCTATAATTTCACTGACATTATGTAAAAACTCAAAAAGTAATTTTTGTAAACCAAGCATCTTGTGAGTTTAGTGAAAATTTTTCAACATTTCGAGCGTAATTTAAACTGTAATTTCATAAGATACCGTCTGTGATATTATGATTTTATATCTTGTTTGAGAACCTACTTTATACAATTACTCTGTGAAATTGTTATGTGGAATGATAACTTCACATTTCCAATATCCGTTTTTACGATTTCTTAACTAATATACTAGTATTCAAATATGCCACCTCGTTTTTACTCGTGCCAGTTGTAGCACAATCTCAAGTTTAAATACTAAATACATAAAATAGATACAAATAATTTAAATTCACCCTCCCCAAACGTTTAAAAGAGGTACAACTGTATTGTTTTAAAAATGTTTATATCGTTAAACTTAAGAAAAATTATATGTGACGTAATATATGCCCATCCATAACTAGCAAAGCTTTTTCCACTCATTACTAATATTCGTATTTCCCCTCCATTTAAGCGCTAACAGTATTGATTATTTCACCGTTCAGCTATTGATGTTTAATTTGAATAGGATTGCTTTAGGTTTAACGATGTATAGAGACAACATTTACTCAACCGAAACGTTTTACGGCTGAACTAATCCTCTCAGGACAACTGTACGTGTTCAACTATACTTTGCGAATTTCAATACTTTTCAACAGGTGTCAGATTTATACAGCTGAAATAACAGTATATATAGTTTTGACGAGATTGTAGCGCCACAGGTCGCGGCTTCGCTTCCCGCTCGGGGTGGATATTTACAGGCATGTGTTCTGGTCTGGGTGTATTTGTCCTTGTCGTTGTGTATGTTTATTTGGATATAACTCTCCTAATGCAGGCCGTTGAGTTTGTATCTTTGAAACTTTAAGACAGCAAAATTAAGCGATGAAGTATGTTTGGTACCACTATTTTAGTTTAGATTCTTTATTTAAAGTATACGCAGTTACATACAGACTCATATTTTATATTTGTTTTTATAAACGACAGAATTTTTTAAGGAAAGGTCCGAATCCATGTACATATGTTGGTGTTGGAAATGATATTCATAAAATAAATAAACGATACACATTCAACGGCCCCCATTATGATAGTAATTTCCTGTGTCGGGGGTCCCATAACATTCACAATGAAAAGGACAAACACACCTAGACCGGAACACATGCCTCTATGGTCAATACAAACATCATACATCTGCAACGAGCGGGAATCGAACCCGCGATCTATGGCGCTTAGGGCAGGTTCGGTACCACTGCGCCACAACGACGTCAAACTGTATATAGCAATTGAGTATCTTTCCATAATGGTCGCATCTTTTGTGATGATCAGAATAAGGCCTTTCAAGATTGAGCACTAAACTCTCACGATCACTGACTTATAATTTTTTTGTGTAGGTACCTTAGGCTTCGTCGTTTATGTAAAGCGCAATATACTGTGTGAAGCCTAATATCTGTCGTTTGTAGAGTAACTCTAATAAATGACACATTCGTTAGAGATATTAGCTAAAATGACTAAAGGAGCCATGTTAAAACACATTGCGTACACACAGGACGGTAACTTTGTGACCTGTATGAAGGTAATTAACCCTTTATTTTCGATAATATTTTCAAAAGTAAGTTGCTCCCGAACGTGTTATATATTAAGTATGTAAGTGTGGCTTTAAGATCCGGTATGAAAAATATTTTGTTGTGGAAAACTTTATTATAAATATAAAGTGTTACTTAGAACGTGGAAAGCATAAATTATTAACTATATTTGTGCTTGAGTTGAATAATTAGCATTCTAAATGCTACTGTATTATTTGCATATAATATTGTATAAAAAGATGTGTATGTGTGTGTGTGTGTGTTTTTAATATTATCTTTGTCATGTAAAGGTTTTCAGTCGAACTCAATTCAATTATAATTACACTAGATGGCGTGGCTTTCTCGAATTCTAGGTTTTTTTCTTTATTTTTATAAAAACAAAATTATATATTTAGTAGAATAACGTCTGTTGCGTCAGATCTTATTCAATATTAAAAGGAACATTTAAAAATAATTCTAAAGTAAATTTACAGCAATTTCAATTCAAACATGAAGATAATGTAAAAACAATGTACGTAAAAGTAACAAAGAAGCCATCACGCAATATATTGTAAAAGACATTTTGTAAAAGAGCTTTAGCGAATGCACTCACGCTCTGTTTTCACAGATAAGGCGATAACGTTCCACGATACAAGCGCGGTTTATTCAAATAGCATCTGAAAACTGTGGGAAAAGCGCTTTATTTAAAAAAAACAACCTGCGACACGTGGGAATATCGATACAAAGAGGTTGTAAAAGGTATTAAATATGTACGGCTGTACGAAGGATTTCGCTTTAGGTGGTTAAAAATAGATTTCTTGTGTTGTGAATAAATAAAGAAAACAGTCAAGTCATTTGAAATCTCCGATCTCGCTGTTTATAGTCCAGTGAAGACATTGACTTTACCAAGCACCTCAGCAGATTTTATTGTTTTTTGTTTTTTTTTTTCGATTTCATCTGTTGCTTTGCCTTAAAGAAAAACTTCGTTAAGAAGTCTTGAAACGTTCTGAAGGATGTAAATCTAGGGTCATAGTAGGTACTTTGCATAGCACTAGGATTTGTGCCCCTTAAAATTTCGCAAGTGACGCTGTCAAAACCAGTAAGCCGAACAGTAGCAAAGTTGACTGGTAGTAGGGCTTGAATGCCACCTGTTTAACAAGAATATAATAAAATAGATAATAAGAGTTGTATTTTAAAGGTCGGCAACGTACCTATGGCGGCTGGTGTTGCAGATGTGTATGGGCAGCGGTAATCGCTTAACCTCAGGTGAGCCGACTGCCCATTTGCCCCTATAACATAAAAAAAGCAATTCAGTCAAAATAAACCCATAAATACATTATTTAAATACAAAAATGTTTTTTCGGGCAAGCCTTATATAAAAGAAAAATATATTCTCTCTAATCCCGCTTTTTAAGAATATGAACGAATTGGAATAAATGAACCAATTCTTATTAGTAAATGAAATATCTGCAATAAAAATGTAAATGGATTTAAATAACAATAATGTTACTCAGAATACGTTTCGGAAAATATAAAAGACAAGTTTACGTTTTGGTAAAATTGTACTTTAAATTTTCTACAGGCGTCTTATCGTTCATAGAAAAACACGTGATATTATTATACGGCTATACACTACAAATAGGGTACGTCATCATCAATCTTTGTTCCCTTATACGCTGCAAGGCGACACACAACGGCAAACGACATAGTTTTTGAAAACGTTGTTGCGCAGCAAAAATAAAAAGGTTTAGGTACCTCCTTCTTTTTGGTGACGAAGAGCAAATCTACCACCAGATACCCAGTTTCCTAGGGAGGAGAACAAACGTCATGGGGATACAATAAAACCTGCTCAGAGGCCGACCTCTGTGCGTTTGTCAGGTTACGGGAACTCTCGCAGTCGCTGTGCTCTACTGCTGTGCAGAACGCGGTCCCGGGAGAGATGGACAGCACTTTCAGCGCTTCCTACGCAAGCACTCACAGCAGTCGGGAGCACACCAACTGCAGTTCTCTTCAGGGCCGCTATCGGTAGTTAACTTCCCTTAAGCGCCATAGGTCACGGGTTCGATTGGTCCTAGGTCAGATGTTTATATTTGACAAGACAAGCATTTGTTCTGTTCTGGATGTGTTTGTCCTTGTCTTTTTATATGTTACCGGACCCCCTACACAGGATATCGCTATCCTAATAGGGAAACCGTTGAGTGTTTAGCCTTTATATTATGTATTATTTAAAAAATATAGTTTTATTATAAACCTTATGTTGTATTGTTAATAGTATGAAAGTAATTAAAACGTAGACATTTCATATTATATATTTATTTTTTACAATCGCCACACCTCTTAAATCTTGAAGTTACATTTAAGATCCATTCTGCCGATCCCGTCGTTTCTCTGTCTGCCCACACGGATCAAAAAGGGTTAGGCTAAAGTCGAAAGGCTAAAGTTAATAAGTAGCTAGTGCCATAACCGTGGATGAAGGGCCGATATACAGTTAAAATAAACTGCGTTCACCCAAAATAAAAAAGGTAAAAAGTAACTCCGGATTTGATTGAGTACACTGTTTTTTATTAGGGATCCGTAACCAAAAGGTGCCAACGGAACCCTATTACTATGCCTCCGCTGTCCGTCCGTCGGTCATTCAGTGGGCTGTGGGCTAATTTTCACAGAATGTGTATTTTTGTAGCCGCTACAACATCAAACCTAATTAAAATGATATATAAAAATAAAAGGCTCAAATCAAGTTGACTGGATGTTTTTGAAGTTTTTTTACTGTTTTTCTATGGCCGATAATATAAATAAAATATAATAGCAAGAAATTTATTTTCAAAAACAATTATCCCAAAAAAAGAATTTAATATTTTTAGTATTTGTAATCGTACATAAAGAGTACCGTAGGTAGTACGGAACTCTTTATGCACTATTGTAACATACCCTTGACTGTTTTTTTGCCGCTGCTACAATAAACACAAAAAAATAAAATAAAATTTAAAAATAAAGGGTTCAAATCCAGTTATCTTGATAATGTTGAAGTTTTTTTACTGTATTTCTACGGCCGCTATAAATAACAAAATAATTTAATATTTTTATTCTGCGGTAGTACGGAACCCTTTATGTGTGATTCCGACACGAACTTGACTGATTTTTTATTTATATTTTCTATCATTGGAAATAACAACGAGTATGCTATTCTAAATTCAGTCAAGAAAAAGGACGAAAGAGCAAAATTATAATTCAATGTACATTTTCTAGCCCTAATTTAGTTATTTCTGTCCCTTTTACTCTAAATTAATATAACAAGGATTTTTTTTATGTTACATGTTGGCAAGCAAGCATACGACCCACATTATGGTAACCGGCAGCCGTTGGCCGTATGCTTGTTTGCCAACTTATAAAAAAAAAAAAAAAACCATTGCTAATATTGTTAAAAATATAAAAATTGTGCGGTCGGAGAACCCCGTCAGGAACGAAGTTCATTACGTTCTTTCTTCTTCACCGAATGTCATTCGAAATGAAATCTTAATATTTTGACAGGTTATATCATACAAGGACAGAGAGAAAAAAACTCTCTCTGAGTTGCAAACCCGGCTGCGCACTTACTTGCTCGTGTGCCCATTTGCTTGTAGTAGGCTTGATATACACACACACACTCGTGTGCACACACACGTGCGTTTCTACTAAATCGCACTACCCGTAAGCCGCGTTAAGGAACTTCGTTCCAAAACACTACCGAAGGTCATAGAGTCGTCTTAGACTAATATATGTAGTTCTAGGTAATTTGTAATGTGTGATCTTATTATATTTACATACCGATAATTACTGTATTTCTTTTCCTGTATAATTTCGAGTCTTACAGTATAATTATTAATTATTATTCGCCTGGCGTTTGCGTATTTGTTTTGTACGACTATTTGTATGTATGGCTATGAAACATTCAACATCAAGTCATAACGGATAGTAAAAAAGCATACGGTCCGGCATATGGTAAGCAGTTACCGCAACCTATGAACGTTTGCGATACTTAAAGTATCACATGCTCATTGCCTAACTAAGGGATAGGAGGGAAGGGATGAGACGGGAAAAAAGACAGGCAGCAGAAGACGTGAGAGATGACGCAGAAGGTGTGTGGACTCGGAGCCGAGCTCCCTACCCACTAAAACTCCAAGGTCCCATCTAGCGCCATAGTGGGACGTCGCGGGGTCGCCGAAGCATACAACCGCGACGCCCCGGCGCTTGCCCCGAGGGCCCACCGGTGGCGGCAACCTACTGCCGCCATATATACATATACTACATACTAATACATACCACCGCGCGCGAACGCGCCAGGCCTTTCGGCCTCCACCTTGGGCGGCACCATACTGCCGCCATACATACATACTAATACATACTATACATATATAAAATACTCCACGGCGCTTTCGCGCCCCTCCGACCGGGACCGAAAGGCCCCGGCAAACCCAACCAAGGGAGCCCTGGGTCCTAGGGCTCCCCCCGCCGAAACTAAAACTTTTTAATGAAGTTGTTTCCTTCTACGACCGACCGCCGTTATTTTTTAAAGAGGTTTTCTTCGTCTACCGCCTGACCGGGGCTGAAGGCCCCGGTTAAACACACCACCGGTGTCGCAGGAGCCGCTCGCAGTCCATTCTGATAAGCAGAAAAGTACCGGAGTGACTCATACGACACCACCCTCCTAGGCGCGGTCTAGCGTAAAACGCCCCACGCCCGAACCGTTTGACCCTGTTAGCTTCACCGGGCAGTCGAAGGTGCCACCTGCACAATCGACTCCCGGCTATTGAGCCCCCCCGGCACGACAAGCCCAGGGTACCGCAGAGTTTGACCTCTGCGGTTAGGGGGGGACTACTACTACTACTAGGTCGAGCCGGTCTATCTAGAGGGGGCATGACGCTACCACTAGTATTTAGCTTGTATCGATATTGGTAAGCAGTTTCACCATGGGGTCAATTAGGCATTTAGAAAATGATTAAATTAATTCTAGGCAATTGCAAGGAAAGAAATGACGAAAGCAGAAGGGCTTATGTAATTTTTTTTATATGATGAACTTTAATATGAAACAGTCTTCTTATCGAGTGGTTAGTGGCCAACCTAATGTCAGAGTTGTTCAGGTCGCCCGTATAAGCCTCTGACTTGACTTAACGACTGTCATCAAATTGATCATCTGGGACCGACTTTTTACGTGCCCTCCGAAGCACGGAGACGCTCAGTTGAAATACCACTATGCGGTCACCCATGTAGTGACTGACTGCGCCTAAAGTTGCTTTACCCACCGATCGTTTACCGATCAGTGAGCGCACCCGCTACGAGTGTCTCATATGAAACAGTATCAGACCGCGATGTCTCCATTCGTAGCGAGTTCAGTTCAGTACAAAAATTAAATGCATTTAGAAAATATTTTTGGGAGTAATGGATATCGCCCAGACAGACATCAATACAGAATCAATGAACTTTAAACGCTCTCGTATCAATTACTTGATTCTTATTACAAATGTGTAATATAAATACTTACTGAAAATAATAAAACCATCAATGCAATTCAATAAAGCTTTTGCTCGCGTATTCGCCCACGTAAAGAAAAAATGCTTATTTTATCACGATAGAAATACTTGAAACTTATATTAAAATTATAGAAATGATAGATTCCTCGGACAATTACTAATATAAAATGTATTAAAATTGGTTCAGTGGTTTGTGCATGAATATATACGTATACAAACACAAGAATACTTTCGCATTAATAAATAGTACGACTATATAGTCTGGATGTATAACATTTTTTTTTCGTTGATACTATTTGAAAGACGGAATAAAATATTTTTTACGTATTATTTTCTTCTACGTCAAAAGAAGACTTTTGTTTCTCTTAGGTATCTACTGCTTTTAGGCAGCTGAATTCAGTTTTCACAAATTACCGTTTTGATAATTTACATTGACACCAGAAGAACTATCGATCAAAGACTGAATTTGTCTGTCCCAAAATTTTCTACATCGACCTGTTGATCGGGTGTTCGTGTATCAAAAGAAGGAGACGAGGGAGAAGTTTCATAAAAGGAAACGAAAAGAGATGGTGCGAAATAAGCCTGGGTCCTCATCAAACGAAACTATCCACGGATTGTGTTATGTCACGTCGAAATCCTTGATTCTATTACATTGATGCTGAAAACAGAAACCCTTTATCTAATAATATTATAATCTAGCTTCTGCCAGAGGCTTCATCCGCGTCAATAACAATTTTAATACAAACTTTGAATCCTTATTTCACCCTTTCGGGAGTGGAATCTTATAAAATATTAAAATTTCAAACGTTCAACTCCTTTTTTTAAAGGGTTAAATTTCGAAATATCCTTTCTTAGTGCTCGTTTACGTTTTAAAAACCACACCTGTGATTGTTGATGTTTAGGACAGGTTTTCATTTATATACAAGGCTTCGCTCGCCTGATGTACCGATGTTACCTTATGCACAAACTCTATATATTTTTTTTTAATATAAAAGTAGCTTCCGTTACTCGTTATAAAATCAGCTATGTACCAGTGAAAGTCCTATAAAATCGGTTTAGCTATTTCAGAGATTAAAATTTTAAAAATGTTTTTTTTTATGTAGGTATCGTATATACTTTTATTTGCATTTATTTGCAAAAGCAGTTAATTTGGAATTACAAATAGGTACTTCAATTTTATTTATTCGTATAGGTACGTCAATTTTGTAAAGCAAATTTATATCGCTTTAAATCCTAAGACAGAATTATAAGTAGCACATACGCTTTAAATTAATCATTATATTGCAGATTATATTTTTTATATATACAAAAAATATGAGGAAAAGAACCAGATCGCATTCATGGTATTATTTTTCTTAGAAAACGTTATTTTGTTGTTGTTATAGCTCCAAGAAGTGATCGTAAAGCAAAGAGTTGTTATCACTTTTAATGACTTACCGATTTAATTATAAATATCATTGGGTGTGAAGTTCAATATTCCTCTATATTCTACGTGACCTCTGACTTGAAGATAGCGTTTGTTTATATTATCACTGTGTATATGTATATTTATATATGTAGAATGTATTTTTTTACAGTTTATTTGCAAAGGTCCCCGAGGCAACTTTGTTTATTGAAATAGGACGGACGTGGAAAATGTTTCGATTAGTCACACCCATAACCTTATTTGTTTTGGTGAGTAGGATCGTAAACTTTATTAAATTCCTGTACATGATTATTATATTAGATACTTTTTTCATTATTTTGTAAATTGGTAATATTGATTCGAATGTATCACCTGCGTTTCTGTTTTCACCGGCGTCGGGATGTGACGACCCCATCGCCCGCTGTTGGGATAATCTCTGTCACAGTAGAGATTATTCCACCAGTGCAATCGGTCATACTGGTGATAGGTCTTTTGTTGCAAAATGCCGGCTAGGTAGGTACCACCGCAGTGTCAAATATTCTGCCGCCAAATAGTAGTGCTTAGGCATTACTGTGTTTCGGTTTGAAGGGCGCTGTACGCTAGTGAAATTACTGGGCAGAGGAGATTTATGAACCAATATCTCGAGGTTGGCAACACGTGAGTGGCACCTACTAATGGTGCTGCAAGCGCTCATAGGCTACGGCAACCACTTACCATCAGGTGGGCCGTATGCCTGTTTGCCAACATTTAACATTTAAAAAAATCAGTGTATCCGCGGCTCACCTTGCGTAATGTAGTTTTTAGATGATCCCACGGGAATACAACATTTTTCCGGATTGAAAAGCTGTGTATCACATTGTCTCCAAATCTGTTCAGTAGTTATTGCGCGAAAGAGTAACAAACATCCACATCACATCGTGTGCGCTTGCATGGGAAGCGCTGGTGGGCTTACCATCTCGCCCCCCCGGGACCGAGCTCCGCTACCAATCGGAGCACTGTGATTGTCAGGTCGCGTTAGTTTGTTCTCCAAGAGTTCCCGTAACCTGACAAAAACACTGAGGTCGGCCACCGAGAAGGTTTTAGTGGGTCCCCATGACGTTTCCACCTTGTCATGGAACCCCACATAACCCGGTTGTTCCTCCCCAGGACGCCGGGTATCTGGTAGTATATTTCCTCCCCGACAACAAAAAAAAATCTTTTAAAATATGGGCGGAGCGAGCTCATTCGCAATGAAGTCCTGCCGTCGTTCGGCCTCGCAAAAAGTAACGATGAAGGTGGGATCAATTTTCATACCCCGCAGTCTCTTCTTAATGTCACGTCGTGAAGATGTTAAGGCATGCCATGTCAATAACAATAAATATTCCCAAAAATAACACACAAATAGAGTATATATAAGCAATTAAGCATGTCAATTGTTATTGTGTACCCATGCCTTACAGAATTGCATTAAGAAAAACTTATATCAAAAATAATTAGTGTTATCATGAATGTTAAAAATAAATATGTTCGTCACGAGTATCATAGTAATAATATTTATTATTGAAAACATAATAAAATTTGTTTATATTATTGTTACTGTTATATGCAAAAGATTACTTTAATAAAGTCTTCTATATTGCAATAATCCATACTAACTTGGCTACGTGAACTTGATACTTAATTTTTTCCAACTTTCTTGACTTGCAAAATCTTCTTTCCTTTTCAAATATTTTACTTTACAAGTCTTATGGTTAAAAATACCTTTAAGTCCAAAAAAGAGAAAACAGATCTTTTTTGACAGGTTTTTCATCCTCATACCTTGGAACCGTAGAACCTTTTTAGCATTAATAGAGTCATGCTCAAGTACAAATGGGCCGGCTGGACCGGGAAAATACTACCCTCGCACAGAAAATTGGCGTAAAGTAACAATATCAGTACTTTACGTATGACGAGTGAGAGCTCCGCAGGCCCATTTTCCCACCATTCTGTTCCTTTCCATTTTCCCTTCTTGTCCTTTCCCTATTATACCTTGGGTTGGCTTGCTTTAGGTTGAGTCATATTTTAGCCACAATCAGCACCAACCGAGGGAATTCCAAGCGGAGGTGCTCGCCGAGATGTATGAATTTCGGGTGCTCGATGCATTTGTCAGCGAAGTCTTATTTAAGTACCATAAGCGTTCATATGTAGCGGCGACCGCATATCATCAGGTGCGCTGTATGCTTGCTGGGCAACCTCTGCCTTGCCATTTTAGTTGTTTAAAAAAAAGGTTTTAGCTATTTCATATTTTTACAATTAATGTATTTTTTTAGGCGGTTAACGGGGATTTCTTGACTCAAGATGGTACAAAAGGAGCCACTCTGGTAAGTACCAGGTCTGATATGGTTATAGCTAGTACTCGGTTCAATCAATAGTACACTAGATTTTAATAAACTTTGTATTAACCGTTCAGTTTCGATCACTTTTGCTTTCATAAACATTTTTTTTAGTAATATCTTGATACTTATTTAATTTCGTGTTTCAGAAACCGATCTCAGCATGCTGTGATATTCCAGAATTAGGAGACGCAAAATATTTATCCGAATGCTCTAAACCTAAACTACCCGGTCCAGTGAGTATAACCACTATTAACTTAAATAATAATAAATTACGCACCACAGGAGAAAAATAGTACATTCTCACCCGCGGATTATTGACAACTGCGGGTGGCAAAGTCCTAGTTTTCTCTTTTTTTCCTATGATGTTCACTTTTTGTCCCTGATACAAGGGATAAACATACGGTTACTAGGTTACCGGGAGATAAGGTGAGTTAATTAGGGTCATTTTGTCGGGAAAAAAATTTTGTCACTCGTACCAGGGACTAAGAGAACGTTTCATCAAAGTAGGAAAAAAATATTTATTATTCAGTGAGACTAATTTTAAATAGGAGAAATTTAACTTGAGTGAAGAATACTTTTTAAAACAAGAAGAACAATGAAACTAACTATACTGGTTTAATAGAAGCATTTATTTTATAGAAGTGTACTTTTTATAACAATAAAAGGTTACTTGCTCTCACTTCTGAGTACTTCTAAGCCATAAATATGCGAATACATAAACTTCACACATACATAGTTGAATAAATGTGAGTAAGCCGACACAATGTTTGCTACGGCATAATACCAGTTACAAAGTTATGATACCCTAGTACTTTTCATTGCCCCGGGATGAACTATATAACGTATAGACTAAATACATACTCGTACATAAGATCAACTAACTAACTTTTACTTAATTAGATCTATGATATCCTAGTACTTTCATTCTAGAGCAGCAGTTTCTCATGGTGATGCTTTTTTATGACTAAAATTATAACTGTGAGAACTGTGTCCAATTTCGTTGTATAACTTTTACGTGTTGCACGTAAAACATCCAAACAAACAAAAATCTAAAAATATCTTTTAAATTTTATTAAATCTATACAAATTAATAAAATTAAAGGGTCTGTTTATAATTCTAAATAAACAGCTCTTCACAAGCAATCTGAAAGTATATATAGTACTTACATAAAAAAAAACAATATTTTTAAATTTTTGTCGAACTGTCTGTCTTTCTGTCTGTCTGTTTGTTCGGGCTAGTCTCTGAAACGGCTGAACCAATTTTAACATAATTTTCACCGGCAGATACCTGAAGCTTTACTCCTTATAGCTTCAGGTATCTTAGGCAACTTTTATTGTAGAAAAAGAATTAGGGTTCCGAGGAACCTTCTAAATAACTTAATATAATAACTATTTATGTTACAGTGTAACGACGTTCAGTGTGTATTTGAAAAATCCGGTTTCCTCATAGACAAACACACCTTAAACAAAGATACATATAGAGCACATCTCAGGAAATGGCTAGAGGGACATAAGGGTTGGGAAGCCGCTATAGAGAAGGCTATCACCGACTGTGTGGATAGAGACCTCAGGCAGTACCTCGATTACCCTTGCAGAGCGTACGATGTGTTTACTTGTACGGGAATTGCGATGCTAAAGGTATGTCCGTTCCAGTAGATTGAATTGTAATTTATATCATTGAAATTTACGATTTATTTTTTATTTACAGAAATGCCCAAAAGATTCGTGGAAATGCTGATACTGTAAAATACGAAAAAATTACTGTGCTTTTTTGAAAAATATATTGAATTTAAATTTCTTCAAAACATTCATGTATTCTTTAAAAATACATTTAAGTTACCGTGTTTTATATTGCTTGTTTTATATAACTTAATAATTTTAATAATAAAATATTTTTTGAAATGAAACCACTGAAATTAAACATCAATGTAATATTAATAACAAAAAATAAATAAACGCTACACACTCAATGGCTCTTATTACGATAATTATATCCATTGTCCGGAAAAACATGCAATGACAAACACAAACATACCCAAGCCGTAACTCATGCCTGTATGGTCAATACAAACATCTGCCGTAAGCAAGAATCAAACACACGACGATTTGCCACAACGGGGCATCAAATCCAGGTTATTTAATCAAAGTTAAAATGGACTATAATTAGAGCACACTTACAAAGCAAAGACAGACAGTCACTTATAAATGTATTAAGAAAATGATGTCATTAGTGCAACGTACCCATTGTTGTGGATAGTCTCCAAGGCATAACCCTAAATCATCATGCATGACGCTTTGAGGACATCCGACAATGATTAGTGATTCCATGCTTATTAAGTCTAGCTAACATTGGTTTTTATTATTTTATTTTATAACTCAAGAACGTTTTTCTAAAACCAATAATTTATACCAATATTATAGAGATAAAGAGGTTGTTTGGTTGAACGCGATAATATCTGAAGCTGCTGGTCAGATTAAATAAATAAATAAACGTTGCACACTCAACGGCCCCCATTACCGGGATATCTTGTGTCGGCTGTCCGGAAACATATACAAAGAGAAGGAAAAATACACCCAGACTGGAAAACATGTTTGCATGGTCAATAAAAACATATTATGCTCCGAGCGGGAATCGAACCCGCGACCTGTGGCGTTTTAGGCAGTTTCGCTACCGCTGCGCTACAACGTCGTCAACTTATCGATTTTTATAGATGTTCTTATTAAAAAAGCCTTGGGCTATATTGAATAAATTGTTAATAACACGTTTCTTATTCACTCGTGCTAGGCTCAAGCAACGACTGGAACGAGGAATTGAACCCGCGACTGCAGAGACTATAAACAGGCTCGCTTCCAACACGCCACAACGGTTGACTCCGTAATTTACTAAAATACATAAAACAAAATATTGAGACGAATGGAGGACCTTTTTATTAAAAGATAGTTAATTTAATACAACTAACCAACTTTTATAAGCTAAGTATCAAAAATCAAAGTAATTTGAATAACAAACTAAATTACTTCACAGCTAAGGACTACTTATTTACACCTGTAACGCCACAATAATTCTAGAGTAATTTAAAACCAACCTTTATTTGTAAATTACGCCATTAAACATACGTTAAGGCAATCGGAAGTGTAAAATATGTACAATTAGCAGAAAATCATATGTAATTTTTCAAGCAGAAAAAACACATAGGATCACGTTGTATTTTTAACCTATTGCGAAATATAAGTAGCACTTGAAAAATTACATCCCCGGTAGTAGACACTTTACATCACAGGTAGTAGAGCCATAATCTTGCTAGCACAAATTGGCCGGATCAACCAGGACACTACCCTCGCAGAAATCGGCGTAAAGTAATATATACTGTTGCGTTTTGTGCGATGAGTGAGAGCGCCGGAGTCATAATCTCCCACCCCTATTTTTTCTTTCTCACCCCTTCCGTCCTTGGTTTCCTCCGGTTCGGTAACGTGCATTGACACCTTATTCATCAAAATCGGATAAGTAGTTTAGGTACTACGACGGAGCTTATAAATACAAAAACATATATGCCAAAATCATAGCCTGTCGGCTATGCCGCAGTCGGATGATAAATATTTTATATCACTGTTATTATGACACATGCAAAGATTATCAACAAACAGAAACGACTCAATATTTTTTTTTTGTTTTTGATACTAGCAAGTTAAATCTACAATAATTGTTTAAGGGATACAAAGTCTTTTGATATTAAATAATATCCCTACAAAATTTGGTTAGCTATTGATTTTTAGTTACATCTGATACCGTCATCTTAGCAAAGTAAAATATGTACCAGTTTTTATGACTAGTGAAATACATTTAAAATCAGTCCAGTAAATTTTGTGTGATGGTTGTATAAATTAACAGAATCACATACATGTTATATAGAATAATCTTACATTAGAACAATCAAACACAAATAAAAATTCTCCATCACAAAAAATATTTATGAAAACTATCAAGAAAGTGTAAGTCAGAAAACATTTAAAATATTATTAAAGTATTAAATCACTGAACTCATTATTTTTAAAGGTCTAGACAGACAAACGTTGTTATTTATATACATATAGTAATATCATTTAGGATAGTAAAATATTGTATATTTACTCTAGAAACTCGTTAAGCGAGTAGTATCATAAAAATAAAATTAAACTTGATGGTAATGAGAATAGGTTAATAATAATTGGTATGTTTAAACAAAACGGATTACTTTATCCGCCTAAAACATAAATATATAGGTATTATTTGAATTTTGAATCCGCTGTATATCCCCGAAGTTCTTAATCGGATCATCTCAATTTTGTTGTAGT
The DNA here is from genome assembly GCA_023373885.1 of Hestina assimilis. Classification (NCBI taxonomy): domain Eukaryota; kingdom Metazoa; phylum Arthropoda; class Insecta; order Lepidoptera; family Nymphalidae; genus Hestina; species Hestina assimilis. Next base: position 11,762,109 of record CM041751.1, on the reverse strand, counting down.
AGAGCCATGCTCCTACCAGCATAAACGGCCCAACTCGACCAGGCAAGTACTACTCTCTCACAGAAAATAGGCGTAAAGTAACAGTATCAATAGGTACTGTTGCGTTTTGTTCGATGAGTGAGAGTGTTGGAAGCCCCATCTCCGACCCTCTCTGTTCTCTTCTCATACAGACGGACCGTGTGCTTGTTTGCCAACCGTCATAAAATGAAAAAATCACAAAAGTTTCGGACTACCTTGGAAACATAATTTCTTGTCTAAAATAAAAAAGTACAAAAAATATTCACCAAAAAAAATCCGGCCTTCACCAAACTCGTCAATATATTTTATTTGTATTGGTATTGAGGAAATTATTAAACTCGAATACGTGTTTACCATATTAGGATGCACATTCGTTAACAATAGAAAGACAACAACAATATTAATCTATGGCGTCCGACACCTTGGTGGTTTCCCGTAGCGCACAATGGCCGAACATAATTGCTTACTATAAAACTAGGTGCAAATGCTTCAACGCCACTGTTTGATTCATCTATCAATCATGCTACGGATTGTGAGCTGCCTCTTCATAGTTCTTCAGGTATAAATACTTTTTACAATTAAAATATGAGATGAATTTTTATTTGAATAATTTGGCAAGCCAACATACGAACCACTTGATGGGAAGGGGTATTGTAGTTCATGAGTGCCTGCAAAACCATACATTTGTAGGTGTGCCGTGCCACCTCGTTGCCTCGAAGTAATGATTCTTAAATATCCTTTGCCCAGTATCACTAGCTACAGGTTAAACTGAAACTCAGCATACTGTTTTGGGGTAGAATATGTTACTTACGTTTAGCAATAAAAACTAGGCAATTGAAAATCACTATTTATAATAAATATCAAATAGGGTTTAGCGTATTTTTGTGTGTTGTTAGTATAATTTAGAACGCTAATATAATTAATCCTAACAACTCTTCTTGTAATTTTTTATTCATAAAATTATAATACATTATAATTATTAAAATAATTGATACGTGATTTGTGTGTGTGTGGTTGTGTGCGTGGGCTTGTGCGCGTGTGTGAGTGTGTATATGTGGGTGTAAGTGCTTGTTTGTTGTACTTTATGATAATCTATATATTTCATATATAGGTAGTGTCTTCACAGCCACCTCCGCAATGCAGAAGACCTCCTCCGGGGATAGTAAGTATTTAGAAACCATAGTAGAAAGGTTTTTATCTACGATGTGTATCTTTGATATTAGTCAAAACTGTTTAATATTTTATATATTGGTCTCGGGAACTTGGACAAAGGATATATTAATTTTTATTCAAACAACTATTGCAACGTTTCGTTGGTTTATTTCTTCTTCAGGCAATGTTTCTAGGTTATCCGCATGTTCTATGCGTTACTTTTATTCGAATTAGCTACAATATTATGTTTATGAATTACAATTTTGAATATTATAACTTTAAAACGGATTATTTTTTCTTTTTTTTTAAAGAATATTAGTAATGCTTCTTACTAGGCATTACTAATATTCCTAGTGCCTTTTCAAATAAGTTCGAAGATTACGCTAGGAGTGGATACGACAAGACCCCAAGGGGGTCAGGATCGAGACCCGCGACTCTCGCGTTAACGAAGCGCAGTTAGCCCTTCAACCATTGAGCTATTTAGAATTTAAAAAATAATTTATAATTTTTCAGAAAAATCCTGGAGAATGTTGTAAAATCGAACCAATATTTAAAGAAGAGGACTTTAAAGATTGCGGCATTGAAAAACCAGACGATGCAAAAAATTTCAAACCAGGACCGCCAGATGTATGTGAAAAACGTTTTTTTTTTCATATATTATACGTATTGTTATGTATGATGAAATGAGATATTTGATGAAATCACAAAATTTACACAAACCTATTATTGATTTGACCAAATTCCATTAGAAACCAATCCTACAGACAACGCGACTTCCCGATATCACAAAAAATATTATATTGCATAAATATTTTTTTTTTCATTGCGTAAATATTAAATATGTACCTGTATAAAAAAAAACTGTTTTACTGTAGAACATGGTTTAAATGCTTTTCGCTTATAAAGTTAAAGCCATGTTACAGTAATAAGAATTGTGATTTTTTCGATTCTGTCATAAAGACTTACGACGCCATCTAGCGTAGACCCTAAGTACAAGCTTAATACATAGTATGTATTAGTTCAGCACTTTGAATGCATTCATTGTAACTTAGTTCCGAGATTATACACATGAAATTGAAAACAGAAATAAAGCTACTTTACTAGAAAGATAAAACAGAAGAAAAGATATTTACAAAAAGAGTTTTTGAATGAGTAGATGTTTTCAAAAAAGGCTTTAATTAAATTTATATATATAAGAGTCCCTGAATCCAATTAACTAAGTTTTCGGTTTTACTCTTAATTTCTCTAATAGTTACTTTTAATTTCGTCCATATTATACTGATTAATTTGTCTTGATGAAAGTTCTAAAAAGTATTATAAAAGAAACTTTAAAAATACTAACCAATTTGAGTTGACCTACCATTTCAAGTACTTACATAGCAGTAGAGCAAACGTCAGGCGAACATAAGTATACATTATTTTCACTTATATTCATTAATGTAATTTGTTTTCTCATTTTAGTGTTCGAATTCAATTTGTCTACTAAAGAAATATAATCTTATGAAAGATGACAGCGACTTAGATACGGATGAAGCAGCGAAGTTTTTGGATAAGTGGGTTGAATCTAACAAGGACTTCAAGGATACTGTTGATAAGGCGAAGGATAAATGTTTAAAAGATGACCTTCCTGGACCTCCGGAGATTTGCACGCCTCAAAAAGTGGTGTTTTGCGTCGCTCATACAATATTTACGGTAAAGTGACTTGAGAGTAATCCTTTAAGGATTTTTTCAATTATGTTAAGTAATGTTAAATTATTTAATTGTAAGATACAGATAGTTGTCACCATTTTAGCATTGTGGATAGTAAGACTGCTTTTAGCCTCGACGGTTGCGGGTTCGATTACCGCTCGGGCAAGTGCTTGCATTGATCTTACAAATATTTGTCTCCCCACCGTGCCTCGAAGAGTACGTAAAACTGTCGGTCTCGGTTATTATCACATAACATCTGATAATAATAATCGTTAACTTTTAATAAGTAAATTACTCTTATACAATAAGTTACGGTTCGCCCTTAGGGTTGCGGAGATCAGATGGTAATCGCTCTGGGTAAAAACTAGCAGTCAGTATAAGAGTAATAAGCAAAGCCTGTATAAATATTCGTATAGTACCGAGAATAATGCTTGGAAGAAGAAGATACAGGTTAGACTTAAGAAAAGTCCATTGTCAAGTGCTGACACAACACAACCTAGTCTGTAGAAGTCGCACATACAATCGGCCAACTATACCGTCGAAGTACTACGATATTACGAGGTAATTTACTAATACTAGTGGGAAGAGATCAAAAGGAAATAATTAAGGGATCAAAGTGATGGGAGAAAGGTACTCCAGCGCTCTTACTCATCGCACGAAAGGCTACAGTACTGATACTGTTACTTTACGCTGATTTTCTGTGAGACGGTAGTGTTTCCTCCGTCGAGCCGGTACATTTGTTCTGAGAGAAGCATGGGTCTATTGCTACAGAACTGTTGTTTAGTTAAATATTTGTTTTGTTTTTCAGGAATGTCCTAAATGGGAAGATACTGATAACTGCAAAAAGTTAAAAGATCACATTGAAGAGTGTAAATCATATTTTCCTTAACTCTATTCGTTATTCCACTTTTATATGATCATTATAATATTTGTTTTTAATTTTTTTTTATAAATAATAAAATATATTAATGCACCGTTATTGTTTATTTTAGATATTCCATATAAAATTAATTATAATTTGCTCTTAACAAAATCTTATTTGTAATAATATGATTTTAAACATCAACAAATATAAATGTTTTGTAATTTTAAATACTCTACAAATGGACCACAATACATGGTTATACGTTCCAATGAAAGGTTCCTATTTTGATAACTTCGGTTGTGAATACTAAAATACGATATTTCTGACAGAAAATTAAATAACTGATTATACTAATAAAATTAGATTGTTAAAATTCTAATTATAATTAGGTGGCATAAAATTGGATTGTAAAACATAGTAATTTCTGATTACTAAATTGATGAATATGAAGTATTACAAGGCTTGGTACTAAAAATAATCTATGATACTTTGCTGGTTTTCCGTGGCGCATAATGGCCGAATATTATTCTTTAATGTGAAACCTAATTGTACTATCAATTTAGATGGAACCATCAATCATTCTAAGTAGTGCAAGCTTCTGTCTCTTAGTCATTCAGGTAACTAGGTTTTGTGTTTTATATTTTCAACTTATTTATCATTTTTTCCTTTGGTAGCTGTAACGAATCTACCTACAGCGCCAGTTGCAGTAATAGTTAGTTTTCTTTTCGAAGTGCTTGTGTTGGTTATGCCGGTATTTGTATCGGTCTGGGTGGCTATGCTTGTGTGTTTGTATGTTTGTGTGATCCTAGACCAAACTAGTTTAATAACAATCCTAGTTCGACTGTTATGCGTGTTGCGTTTGTTTATTTGTCGAAAAAACTTAAGAACTGCCGAGGAACTCTAATTGTTGGAGAGAAAAGGAAAGCGAGTGGACTGTATAAAGACTTTTATTGCAACTAGATAATGATATTAGACGGAACGTGCGTCGGCCTGCCGTGGGAGGATGGCAAGTGGTCGGCGTTGACGGTCGACTCGCCCGGCCGCACTCGTCCCGCGCCCCGCTGCCCGCCACCGTCCTCGTTCCCCCTTCCGCCGCGCAGATGGTCGAGCGCCTATGGCTCAGTGCTCGAACATACTCCCGGCGTTGAAGTTTCTTCAAGGTGCTGTGTAGGTAGTGGGCATATGTTGTTAAATGCTCGACGGATAACCCCCTTCTTGGTCCTTATGTCGGCAACCCGAGCGACACCATCTTTTCCGGGCAGCACTTGCACCACTCTGCCAAGCAACCACATTAAGGGAGGTAATTGTTTGTCCTTTATAAGAACAAGCGTTCCATTTTGAAGAGGTGATCCTTGTGTCTGGAACCATTTCGTTTTCTGTTGGAGTAGAACAACATATTCATTAGAAAATCTTGTCCAAAAATGTTGCTTTAGCAGTTCGATTCTCTGGAATCTTTGAAGCGACGAAGCTTTGCTGCTTGTGATGTCAGGATGTGGCACAACAGTCAGAGATCGTCCAATAAGGAAGTGAGCTGGAGTTAATGGATAGAGATCTGAGGGATCATTAGAGAGAGGGGTAATTGGACGGGAATTTAAGATAGCTTCTATCTGTGTTAAACATGTATACAATTCATCATACGTTAGATAAGGTTGCTGGAGAAGGCGTCTTAGGTGACGCTTGGTAGATCGCACAGCCGCTTCAGCAACGCCGTTAAAATGTGGGGAATAAGGCGGAGCAAAAGAAAATTCGATGCCTTCCTGCGCTATATTTGATGAAAGATTGGATTCCTGAAAAAGCCGAAGCAATTCATTAGAAGCACCAACTAAATTTGTCCCATTGTCGGACAATATAGATCGTGGCTTTCCACGGCGAGCAATAAAGCGATTTAAAGCTGCCATATAGGCTTCTTTTGTGAGGTCCATAACAAGCTCCAGATGTATTGCCTTTACAGCGAGACATACAAAAATACAAAGGTAAGATTTTATGATTTTACAACCTCGACCTTTGCGGTCGGCTATCAGTATAGGCCCAGCATAGTCGACACTAGTGTTAAGAAAGGGAAATTCAAGTGAACTGCGAACTTTAGGTAATTGACCCATAATGGGCTGTGTAATGTGAGCTGTATGTTTAAAACATGTAATGCAATTTCTAACGATTGATTTAGAAAGATCTCTCCCTCTCAAAGGCCAGTACTTCTGACGGATGTTTGCTAAAAGTAATTGAGGACCCGCATGTAAAAGTTTTTTATGATAAAAATTAAATATACACTTTGTGAGATTATGCTTGCTACAGAGTAATATTGGGTGTTTTATATTGTAATCGTAGTTAGAATTATCCAGTCTGCCACCGACACGAATAATTTTATGCGAGTCTATAAATGGATTTAATGAAATTAATTTATGTTTTCGTGGCAATAGTTGTTTTGATTTTAGAATCTTATATTCTTCAGGAAACATTTCAAGTTGAGCAGCATGTATTATATATGTCAATGAATTATCTAGTTCTTGACTGGTTAGGAAACTTGTTATTTTATTTTTTTATTTTTTAAATTGTAAATAAATCTGTATATATAAGTTACAACTCTGTGTAAATAAGTAAAATTTGAATATTTGTGTATTAATTGTTGTAATAAAGTTTGATTATTTGTTATTGTGTGTAAATTATTGTAAGTATGTGTATTTAATATAGAATTAGTTAGATTTAATTTTATTATTTCCGGAAGATCTTGCTTCGCATTTTGATTTGGCATTTTTGGCCAAAAACTTTGATTTTGCAATAGAAATGAGGGTCCATTCCACCACAACTTAGATTCGCTGATATGATCAGCCTTCAGCCCGCGGGAAACAAGATCTGCCGGGCTTTCTCTAGACGGCACGTAACTCCACAAAAAACCAAGACTATTATCGAGAATTTCGTTAACACGATTGCGTACAAAAGGTTTAAGTTGATTCACAGGTGTTGACAACCAACCCAGCACTATAGTCGAGTCACACCAAAACCTACAAGTATCAATAGGCATTGTTAAGGACTCTCGGACCTTAGTACAAAGTCTTGTACCTAACAAAGCACCACAAAGCTCTAATCGTGGGGTTGTGGTAGGTTTTATTGGGGCTACTCGGTTTTTTGAAGTCAAAAGGTGAATCGAAGTTAACCCTGAACTATTAATTGAGCGTATATATATAGACGCTCCATAGGCTTTTTCAGAAGCATCGGTAAAAACATGAATTTCACGTTTCGTGAAATTATCGCACGTAATCCAAAGAGGGATTTTTAATTTATTTAAATGCAAAAGAGTATTAGAAAATAAACGGCACTGTTCTGCGAGATCATGTGGTACTTCATCATCCCACTTACACTTATTTAACCACAGTTTCTGCATAATTAATTTTGCTTCAATTATACATGGACCTACTAAGCCTTTTGCCATTTCAAACGAATCACCTAAAACGTCGGGATGCGTTTTAACAGGCATGGTAACTAAGAAACGACAGTCTTCATTACGAGACGTATTTGAAATAAAATGCTTTTCACATGCAATTTCTTCCGATGAAAAGGCATGCTTTGGTAAAACCGTGTCGAGTTCCCAAAATTTTGTTAGGTCGGAATTATCATCGGTTTTTGAAAAATTGCAAAAGTGTGATAGGGTTGAGCGTGAATGACTCGTGTGAACAGTGCCTGATACTATCCAGCCTAGCTTACTATCACATAATTTAGGTAAATTTTTGCCTAGGTCAATGTAATGACCTTGTATAACGTTCCAAAATATCTCAGCGCCCACCAAAATGTCTATTGTTGAAGGGACATTGAACGTAGGGTCAGCTAATATCAAATTCTTTGGTATTGGAATCTGTTTTATATTTATTAGTGAAGTCGGAAGTAGTTTAGTAATTTCAGGTAATATTAGGCAATCAATATTGAATGAATAGTCACCGTAAAAAGACTCAATTGTGAGATTACAAGACTGTGTACTATTGCTGGTTTGATTGTTAATACCTGTGATAGTTGTGGAGCTTGCGTCTCGCCGAGGCAAGCCTAGCTTAGTGCATAGACTCTGAGTGATGAAGTTTGCTGTACTACCATTGTCGAGTAGAAGTCGCGCGTCGCATTTTTCACCATTGTAGCCCACCACTCTCACCAAAGCTGTGGAAAGTAAAACATGCGACCGCGTAGTATTCTGGGTAGGGAAAATATTGGTAGAAAGAGAAATATTTTCATTTTGGTTAGATTTGGGTAATGGATCTTGTAAGATAGGTATTTGTTCGATATGTAAAAGAGTGTTGTGCTTATTTTTGCAATACTTGCAATGAGATAATTTGCACTTCTTTTCAAAATGACCAGGACGTAAACAGTTCATGCAAAGTTTTAAATCTTTTACTTTTTGTATTCTAATTTCAATGGGCAATTTTCTAAAAGACTCACAACTGTATAGAAAATGTTTTTGTGAGCATAAAGGGCATTTGACTGTAAATTCTGTTTTATTAGAAGTTATTAAAAAGTTTTTATTTTTATAATTTTCTGTTTTATTTATTTTTGAAAATTTGTGATTGTCTATAACTGTATCTAATAAATCGGCCCGATTGCTTAAAAAATTGCAAAACTGTGATAATGTTGGAGATGTTGTAAAGTTGTTACGATGCTCCTCCCAATGTCTGCTGGTAACAAAGTCTAATTTTGTTGACATTAAATAAATGACCAATGTATCCCAATATTGAGTTGGTTCGTTTAATGTTTTAAGTGCGCGTATGTTTTTGTTAGTTACGTCAATAAGATGACGTAACGAAGTGCTAGACTCTCTGACTATAGGCTCAACATTAAATAACGCTTGCACGTGATTATTTATGAGAAGTCTATTATTATTATAACGCTCACAAAGCAAATCCCACGCTAATTCGTATTGATCACTTTTAAAATCAATATTTTTAATAATTTCTGCTGCTGTGCCCTTTAAAGAAGCACGCAAATAGTGAAATTTACTAATATTGTCAATAGAACTATTTTGGTGAATTAAAGAAGAAAATGTGTCTCTAAACTCAAGCCAACACTGATAGCCACCATCAAAGTAAGGTAAATCAATTTTGGGTAAACGTATAAAATTGGTTTTGGACCCACCTGAAATCGAATCTTCGGAGCCTGTTACGAACCCGTTTGAGCCATGAGGCTTATTCTCATCGACCTTTCCCAGAATCATGCGTGCTGCGGCGATCAGAGAGTAATACTGATCCTCGAACTGGGCCCGGATTGCATAAGCTTCTTCAGGTTTGTCCGATAATAGCTCGATCTCAGTCTGTAAATCATCGAAATCCGCATATAAGGCCTCAAATTTACTAAAGCGACTTTCTAATTCAAGCCTACGCAATTGAATTAAGCTATCACTATTTTTAATTGTTTCTATATAATTATTAAATGCCGTAAGCTTGGCCTTCATTGCACTACGTTTTTTAATGAATTTGTCAGCCATTATAGCAAAGTATGAAGAAAAAAGTAATAAAAAATGAATAAATACGAACTGCGAAAGCAATAAAAAATACAAACAATTAGAACAATAGAAAAAGATAAGCTTTAGCGATCGAGCGATTGAATGCACCTGCGATTACGCAACAAGCGGCCAGTGACCTACGTGTCAATGACCGGTCGAGAACCGGTTACGCACAATGTTTTTTATGCAATTAGCTATTTTATAATTTTATAAAATATAGAAATGCGTATGAATGAATGAATTTACGATGTTTAACACAAATAAAGAAATAAACAAAGCGTGTGAAAAAATTGGGAGCAAATAGAAAAATTGAAAATTTATTTTTTAGAAAGTAGGATAAAGAAAATAGACAGGAATAATTGGAACGAACTCACAAAATATATCCTGATTTATCCTCTACAGCGCCACGTTGTCCTCGTTGGCCTCGTTGTCGACCAAGATGGCGATGACTCGACGTGTATAATAGACGATCCGAAGTTCAATTTGCTTCAAAAGTATCCTTTCTTCGTTGGTTCTTTCACCAATTTGCCGGGAGAAGGACCAAAATGTTGGAGAGAAAAGGAAAGCGAGTGGACTGTATAAAGACTTTTATTGCAACTAGATAATTGATATTAGACGGAACGTGCGTCGGCCTGCGGTGGGAGGATGGCAAGTGGTCGGCGTTGACGGTCGACTCGCCCGGCCGCACTCGTCCCGCGCCCCGCTGCCCGCCACCGTCCTCGTTCCCCCTTCCGCCGCGCAGATGGTCGAGCGCCTATGGCTCAGTGCTCGAACACTAATTTTATAGGTCGTTGCATCAGAGCCTGCAACTACGTTTCAATGCAGTAGACCACCTGGAGTAGTGAGTATTCTTCTAATCTTTTATTATATTGGTGGAAGAACGATGTGCGATATTTTTTATTTACTTCGGGATATTCATTTACGCATCCCCGCGCCAGGAGAGATGGTAAAAGTGGCGCGGGTAGTGCGGGACTCGAGGCCGTGTGCAATGGTCTAGAGAGGACCTGGACCCCATAGCCACAAAAACCCCAAGGTCCCGTCTAGCGCCATAGTGAGAAGCTGCAGATTCGCTTGCGCATTCAACCACGACGAAGTGATAGAGTTCTAGCATTAGAGGCTATAAAACGGATACTTTTACTTCACGACGATGTTCTGCATCAGGATACTTCTTCTCATAAGTATATTGCGTATTAGGGTAGTTACACTTGGATTTAAACTTTTTGTGAAATGAACATGATCAAAAGTGCTCGTAAAGATAGTAATCTGTTCTTCTTTTTAATTCTTTTATAAAAATTATAAAATTGTATCTGTAATCTAAAAGAAATGTAATTTAATAATTTACATTTATCTATTTTTAAAGACAGATCCTGAAAAATGCTGTAACTTTCCACAATTATTTAAACGTGAAGACTTAAAAGATTGCGGTATAGATAAACCATCGGCAAAAAATAACCCTGAACAACCCAAACCAGAAGACGTAAGCTTAAGATTAACTTCTAACTAGCTTCTGCCCAAGGTTTCGCTCGCGTTTAATTTCTTATATAAAAAAGCCCTTCCTTTTACATTTGAAGTTTGAAACGGTTAACACTATATATTTAATAACGATTTACCGGCGTCGGGACGTAATGACCCCATCGCCCGCTGTTGGAATAGCCTCTGTCACAGCAGAATTATTCCAACAGTGCAATCAGACACACTGGTGATAAGTCTTTTGTTGCAAAGGGCCGGCTAGGTAGGTACCACCGCAGTGTCAAATATTCTGCCGCCAAATAGTAGTGCTGAGGTATTACTGTGTTCCGGTTTGAAGGGCACTGTACGCTAGTGAAATTACTGGGCAGAGGATATTTAATTACAAATATCTCTTATATTTAATTACATATATCTCGAAGTTGGCAACGCGTGAGTGGCACCTAATAATGGTGCTGCAAGCGCTCATAGGCTACGGCGCCCACTTACCATCAGGTGGGCCGTATGCTTGTTTGCCAACTTGTAACATAAAAAAACTTCAGGGGTGAAATTTAGTGAAATGGTAAAACACGTCTATCTTTATCTTTAACTAACTGACCCAGCGAACTTTGTTCCGCCTTAGAGGTTATAATATAATTAATAATTATATATCGGTACAGTAAGCTAATAGAAACTCGAAACAATCCCATCAACTGGTCAACTCTTAAATTTGCGAACCTTCCAAAATAATTTATTGTATTACAAATTCAATGTTTTTAGTAAGTAATCTTGATGATCTAATTTTATAACAAACTATTTCAATATACTGATCTTGGGTTGATTTAGATAATGATTAAATACTCTTTTTACCATGGTGTTTATATGGAACTACCGCAAGCAACAATGAGGAATATCAAAACATCGCGTAACATGTGCAAAAAATGAGACCAATTAATATTTCCTCCTTTTTAAAATTAGCGCATAAGAGTTAATCCAAAAGAGAAAGAAAGATAAATTATAAGAGTAGAGTGGGGATGGAAGTTTAAGCCTCCGCCATACTCAATCGAAATACAATAATACATATCATAGTCATAGGAAAATAGGTACAGATATTACTGCGTCATATTAATCTAAGGCTTTCTAATATTGTGATAAGATCTATCAGATATATCACACACATTAACACACTTATTGAACGTGTGATAAATTAATCGTACTGTTATATATTTATTTCAGGAATGCCCTAAATGGGTAGACAACGAAAATTGTAACAAAGTTCGTGATCATCTTGAAGCGTGTAAATCGAAAAATTCTTAATATTCGTACTTATCAAGAGATGGCAGTTTGTGACTAATAAAGAACTATTTCATTTACCACAAGCTGCGTGCTAATCATTTTACACTCAATAATATCACTCAATCATATCACATAGAAAAAAAATGAATAATTAGTACAATTTTTTTTTTCATTTATATTGAATCAAATGTTTTTATTACTCGCTCCCTTATTATAATCGCTATGATAATAGGCAATTAGTGTCCGATCTAACGGATAGTAAGTTATCACCAAGGCTTATGGGTAGTTGCAAAATCAATAGTGTTACATATGTCTAATAAGAAAGAGAAGAGAAAAGAGAAGTAGAAGAAAAACAGAAAGCGCCAGGGAAATTAGGTCCTCTAGCACTCTCACTCACCAAACGAGACCTTTTAGAACTGTGACTACTATTTTACAGCAATGGTAGAGTTTAGTCCACTAATTTCAAAAACCAGCGTCCAGAGTAATTAAGGATCTGCATCGCTAGCTTTTTCGATTAGTCACACTAGTGGTAGGTCTTTTGTTGCAAGAGGCCGGCTAGGTATGCACCATCGCAGTATCAAATATTCTACCCACAAACAGGAGTACTTAGCCATTACTGTATTCGGGTTTGAAGGGCACTTTAGGCTAGTGGAATTACTGGGCAAGGAAAATTGAAGAACCAAAATCTCGAGTTTGACAATGCGTGAGTGGCACCTACTAATGGTGTAGCGCGCGCTCATAGGCTACGGCCGCCGCTTACCATAATGTGGGTCGTATGCTTACTTGCCAACTTGTTACATAAAAAAAAGGTTAGATAGTTCACGATGTACCATATGTACGAGAATATTAAAAAAAATCGAATATGCTTTTAATAGTAAGTCTATTTCAAGTTTGTATTTCTATAGAACCATTTGGCCCCCGCGGACGCTACGCTAAGGACAAATTAATAACTTATTGGATAAGAGTAAACTAGTTATATATCAAGAGATAACAAAGAGCTTAACGTGCTCTCCGCAGCATGGTCAAATCAGGACAATGTTCAGACAAATATTTGTAATCAATTCACTTATCTTGAATTACCTTGAAATTGAAACTTCGTCCGCTTTAAACACTTGAGGCCATTTCACCAAAATGTTGTGTAGATCGTTTTACTGTTTTAAAATCATATCAAGTTGTTGTAAGCTAATCAAATGTTTTTAAAACATTAATAGCTACACAACCTACTTCATTAATTCAAACTAAAATATTAATCATTCTAGAACAGTATACACATCTTATCACACATGTATTTTCGGAATTATTTAACATTTTTGTACTTCTGTGTAACTTTAAATAATGTAAAAAAAATGTTATTAAAATTATAATTAGTTTTAATTCCTAATTTAACTTAAACTAAATTTCCAGGTAAAGGGACAGTTTGAACCTTTGAAAGTTAAACCGGAAAAATGTTATGGCACCGACGACCTCTTGGTAAGTAATTGACCTAGCGAAAAAAGGTCTTATGTAATGTGTGATTGTTGATATGTACGTACATATGTATTTGTAATTATGGTCGATAGCAACTGCCGAGCTGCTAAGTAAATGCTTATGAATCTTGTTAGCTATGTCGGTCATATAAATGAAACTTTTGTCTTAACGCTACTCACTCAACCGCCCCGATTAGGATAGTAATATCCTGTGTCAGGGGTCTGGAAACACACGCAAGGACATGGACAAGCACATCCAGACCGGAACATATGCCTGTATGGTCAATACAAACATCTGTCCCGAGGGGCAATCGAACCCGTAAGGTTCGATTTACATTGTGTCTTTTCGTTAATTAAGAGCTTAAACTATATCAAATTTAATCAGAGAGAATTATATGTGTAGAAATATATTCTTAGTTACTTTATGGATTGCCTCCTAGAGATCATTAACAGATATTTTTATCTTTGTACGTCACTGATTAATTAATGACAGGTTTGAGATGTATTAAATACCATGGCTTACTAGAGGTTTTAAAAAAAGGAATTATAAAGGTGATTATTGAAAGCGATACTAAACTTTTATTTTAGAATAATCAATGTTAAAAAAAATACTCAATTTAATTAAGAAGAGGGAAAAAATACTATTTCAGGACAGACAGTGTTGTATTTTCCCACCATTTTTCAAACGAGAAGTGGCAAGAGCTTGCGGCGCCATTTTTAGACTGGATTTTATAAATAATAAACAAAATGTCACTGGACTTAGAAGAGAATTTAGGAGAACCGTAAGTAATAATTATTTTATTATTCCAACAAAGTTATATACCAAGTTTTATTTTTTACGAATTTCAGTGTGACCATTGGCGTTGTGTTTTGGATAAGTATAATCTTCTAGATGAAGATAAGGTGAACAATGAAAGATATTTTAGTCACCTTGAAAAGTGGGTTAATCTTAATCCAGAATTTCGATCCGTTATGACAAAAGCCAAAGTATTCTGCCGAGAAGATTACAGATTCTATATGCCGCTGACCGCGTGTGAATTCTCAAAGTTTCAAAGCTGCATTAGAAATTTCATAAATGTTGTAAGCTAAATTTTAAAACAAGAATATCTATTTAAGTTTAATATAAATATCTCCCTTCATTTAATTAATTGTTTAAAGGATTGTCCTCGTATAATCAATAGCCAACAATGTATGGAATGGAAAGAATTTTATGATGACTGTAGGGAGTTCTTTTTATGAAGAAAAGAAGAAAGAAAACTTTTATTTTATTAATTTATTTGTAAATCGCCTCTATAATGACAATGAAATGAAATGAGTTAAAATATACTACTTCATTAATTACAATATAATACTTATAATAATGAATTTCATTAGCATCATCTTATAACTACACACATTTCATTCTTAATTAGTAAAAAGGTACATTTAACTACCTTCTTACCAATAAACTATCATGTAATACTGTCACGTAAATGTTAATTTATTGAATAGCTTCGTACCCACATATCACACGCGCCAGTATACCACATCACATTCCTTTTAGGACTAATGTAAATTAAACTAAACTAGCAGTCTTTTCTATTATTTCAAGGTAGAAGCCTTGGGTTATATCTACCAATATACAGTATCATGCCTGTTGGATTGTGACGAACAAAGAAGAGGAATGGCCGGTCAAATTTTAATCGAGCTGGTTGTGTATTTCTTGCAGGAAGTCTTGCTTGCCTTGGTCGAAGATGTAATGGCAAATGCATTGCTTCTCCTACATCATGCGGATCGTGAAAAGCACGTTGATAGTCTAATGGTTCGTCCCAACCAGTAAGCCATCTAGAGTTTCTGGGCTTAAGAGATGCATTTAATGATTCAGGATACTCCTCTATGTGATGCTGCTCTCCAATAACACCTTCACCACAAGTAGCAAATGTAGTCAATTGTATCATGTCCGATAGGTAGAGATCCTTTGAAGGTCCATTCATTCCACCTAAATCAGCGTGATCAGCATCAAATAATTCTTTTAAACCCATTCTACGTAACGTTGATGAGGCGTTAAAAATAGATTTATGGGAGAATCTTGGGATTTGTAGTTCCAAGCCATTACGTGGTAAAAGTGTCCTTAATAATTTATTCCATGGTAACGTACTTGGGTCAGAGTCTAATAGACGTTTTTCAAGATTTTCTAAGTCTTCAGCATGTACAACATTTCCTTGTTGACCTGGCATTAAGAACAGTGTAGTAACAACAGAATTTGTATTACCAAGTGCAGCTGCCGTAGCATCTAAAACTGGATCATAGCCAGCCAAAAAATTTGTCTTGTAAACTACTGCTGGTACTGGAACTAAGCGCCTCTGGCGAACGTTTGGTGAAACCACGAAGTACATCTCGCCATCTCTTCCCTCCACAGACGATCCAGTGCAATCAGTCTGTAATTATAACCATTAACAATATTAAAAAACTATACTGTGCAACCATTTTTTTAAGTTTACATAGTAATTATTATTAAATTGTGAATCCGTATAAAATTTTTAATTTTTTTTTTTATGTTAGAAGTTGGCAAACAAGCATACAGCCCACCTGATGGTAAGTGGCTGCCGCAGCCTTTGAGCGCTTGCAGCACCATTAGTAGGTGCCACTCACGCGTTGCCAACCTCGAGATATTAGTTCTTAAATCTCGTTCGCCCAGTAATTTCACTAGCGTACAATGCCCTTCAAACCAGAACACAGTAGTGCCTAAGCACTACTATTTGGCGGCAGAATATTGGACACTGCGGTGGTACCTACCTAGCCGGCCTCTTGCAACAAAAGACCTACCACCACCATAAAAAAAACACTCAGATTATTATGTTTTTAATAAAAATATTCATTTTTTTAATAATAAAATAATACTTACATAAAATATATTAGCAGAGAAAGCTGCGAGTGGAGGGTGCAAAACTATACTGTTTGTTTTCATATATTCGCCAATTTTACCCCAAGTATATCTTTTCACCAACAAATTAGTTCTTCTTCTTATGATGTCACTAATTAACTTGAAGTTTACTTCCTCAACATGACCGTTGTAGAAATGTTGTGCTCTTTCTTTATAAAATGTCAAAATTCGACCCTTATTTCTTTCGCTATACAGCTCTCTTATAAATGCAGTTACAGCTACCCCAGATGCAGAAGTGGTTTCAATAGAATCAGATATATTTTTCAAAGTAAAATGTGGGTTAAAGGTTACCATATCATCTAACTTGAGCACTTCATTCATTTCTCCTGAAGTAGCGCCTTTTGCTCCCATAAACATCATTGCTAGCATTGATGTTATGGAATAAGGTGAAAAGACAATGCTCCGCTTTTTGTCTACGTTCTCAGTAACTGCTTTCCAATATTTAAACGCTAATTCATTGCAAAGCTCCGTGAACTGCATTACGTCTTCACCCAACTCTTTAGTGGTGACCTCCAAACCTTGATTTTCTTTTGGAAATTCCAAACTAATATCTTTGTCATCATTACTTTCAGGTGTGTAAAAACCTTCCACTTTATGTTTATCTTTATCAACTTCATTTATTTTAGTAGGTGTTACAGTTGGTATAAGTTTCCATGAATTATTCCTTTCAGTTGCTAATTCTTTTTCGTCTATGTTTATTTTTTGTATTTTCTTTTTAAATTCATCAAATTTTGGAAATTCTTCCGATAATTTGTGAAATTTGTTGTTTACTTTAATATTTTGTTGCGTAGTTGTATCTGGTAAAGTAGATGTAATAATATTGTTTTCTGTGGGCAAATTAGTAAATGGAGATGACTCGACGTTATCTTCTGAATCATTTGAACTTGATACTTGAAATGAACCATTATTTTTCTTTTCTTCTTCTAAATTGATATGATTAGAATTATTACTAATTCCTAAAGAATCTGCTGCACTGTACTGTATTTGACTAATATTTTTGTCGAATTTTGGAATTTCGTCTTTTTTATTATACAATAAAGTTTCATTTACCTCTTTTATTACTTCAGTTTTCTCATCGCCAGTTTGATTCATGGGGCGATTACTTATATCTAAAGAATGTGAAGTAGTACTAGTAACTACTTCGGAAGTTGTTGTTTCTATTACTGATGGTTTATTAGTTAAATATAGTTTTTTTTCTGTGACCATGCTAATTTCATCATATTTAGTATTATTTTCAGAAAAGACGATTGTTGTAGGATCAGGATTGTCATAGACAACTTGAGAGATTAGGTCATCCATTGATCCTGTTAAAATAGGATCCATAATATTAGTTGTAGCTAATTCTGTAGTCGTAGTTAGTGGCACAGACGTTGTAAGTACAAGCTTTATAGCTGAAGTTTCTTCATTCTTGTTTTTATTTTCTGAATGCGGATCAATGGTAGATATTTTGACAAAATTGTCATCATTGATATTTGGTTTCGATTTCATTTCATTTTCATCGCCACTCTCTGCAGGTATTTCTATTTCTATATTCTCTTTACTTTCTACGTCCATGCTATTTACTTTCGTTGTCTCTACAAAGCTATTAGAAGTTGGTATCGGGGCAAAATTATTACCAAGATCTGAAGCTATTTGACTTATACTCTGCGCTACATCGAATAATGGTATAGAAGTGAGACTTTCCTTATCATTAACTTCGTTTTGGTCATTTATTAAGCTATCGTTTTGAAATTTATTGTTTTGCGAAAACATAAGTTCAGTAGTTGAGGCTGTCGTTGATGGTGAAACCGATTGTGTTGTTATAGTGGTTGAAATATTTTTTCTAATTCTTTTTAGGCATTGTTAATAAATTCAACACTGTACCAGATGAAATTTTGTTAGCCACATTATCTGTTTTCTCTTTGATTGATTCCATTGTTGTCATAGAAGCTATTGTGGATACAGGCGTATAAGTGTTTATTTTTTCAAACTCCAAAGGCTTGAGTGTCGTAGTGAAATTTGAAATCACATTACTTTCATTTGAATGACTGTTTTGATTTTTATTATCATTATTAATAGGTTGCTGTGTTGTTAGTCTTTTAAAGGTTTCCTTAGTTGTTGTAGTCATAGGATTAACTGTAGTAGTTGTTGATAGCTTGAAAGTAGTTGATGGACTTGTTAAATTAGGCCTATTTGTTGTTGTTGAAGGCCTGAAAGTAGTTGACGGACTTGTTAACTTCGGCCTTTTCGTTGTTGTTGTTGTAATTATAGATTTACTTGTTGTTTTTGTTAAAAGTTGTTTTGTTGTGGTTGAAAATGGTTTTTTGGTTGTTGCAGAAGTAATAATCGATGAAGAAATTTCAGTTGAAGGTTTCATAGAAATGTTGTCAATTTTTTCTTCTACTTTAGTTGGTGGGTTAGTAGGTATTTCATTACTCTCTTTACTTTGTGAGCTTTCAAAAACTGTATTAAAATTTTCCATATCAAAAGTTTCTGTCTCAGGTGTAATAAACGATCCGGATGTTTTATCAGGAACTATATCTACTCCAGTATTACCAAATATGGAGGGTAATATCAAGCTCCAAGAATCAGAAACATCTGGAGTATCAAATGTCGGTTGTATGTTTGGTCTGGTTTTGTGTGCTTCCATTTGAGCTTTAAGAACATTTTGTACATTAGTAACGACACTGTGTACTTTAGTCTGTGAAGGTTGAGTAAAGTTAAACGCTATTGTAGGTTGATTATCATTAGCAAATGTAACTAATCCATCTGTTTCTTCTCCTGCTGCTACTATAGCTTGTATTTCTTCCAAAGTCATTAATCTTTTAACAAGTTCTCCGGATTCATCAAAGGTGTAAAATTCATATCTGTCAGGAGTAAGCAGATTCACTGGACTTCCCACCGTTGCTGGTACACTCGATGGTGGTGGAAGACTGTTGCCAACCGCATCAGCTATATATGGTAGTTTTGTTCGCCTAAAAAGTGAAAACAAATAAAATTATTTTAAGTTGTTCGAATCGAGTCAAAAGAAAACTGCTTATGTGTTTGTTTTTTAAACTAAAAACTAGAAGATTTCTACAGCACATTAAATGTTTACAGACATTTTGCTTGACTATATACATGGACATAATATCTGTTATTTACAAGATATATATCATTCGATACTTAACAGCTTTTATCAAATAATACGATATAAAAGTTTATAAATAAATGCAGCCATTACCTGTTTAGATTGGTATCGGCGATCACGCACGCCGCGGTGATTAGGACGCACAGAATAGCGTGCATCCTGCCCCGTACACTCCCACCTGAAACTGTAAAAAAAAGATTGTGAGTTCATTTGTATGCTCAACTAGTGCAGTAAATCTATTTTAAACGCAAATGATGTGACATTTTTATCGATCACACGAACATTGTGGTGTCCTTGTGGGTCTCAACCGTGACCAATTAATGATGAAATCCTAATCAAAATCAATATATTACTGTCAATATAATTACATTATGACTGATTTCTAACATACAAAAAAAAATGAAAAATTAGAGTCGCTCATATAAAAAGTCTTACAAAGATTTTATCAACTTGTGACTGCACATTGAGTAACATATTATATAGTGCAATAATCGCAGTCGACCACCGCAAATAAAAAACGAACTGTAAAATCAAAAAACCTGCTAAACAAGTAAAACCACGGTCATTGTCGCACAAACTTGAACTACAAGTTGTGAGCAAATAGCCGTAAAGTTTATCGCACACTTGTGACTATTTGTCACGGTGACAATTTTATCGCTGTTTATACGCGCATGTTTCATGAATGGCAAAAACTTGTATAGACTATACAACTCTACACGCGTGAAATCGTCTTATGAGAAAAAATCAACTATGTGCGAATGCTCTGCTTTAATGTTTTGTTTTGTGTGAACTTACCTGGTTTCTTTGAAAAAATCATTATTAATAGTCTAGTGAAAGGTCATTGCCCTTTTTTATAGTTTATGTTAAAAATTATACTTAGTTAGTTATTTCGGCAATTTTGCAATATTAAATAACATAAATAGAATTACTACCATTTTTATATCAATCTTTATTATTATAATGCTATAATTATATAGCGTTAATTGACTTGAATGATTGATGCGTTTATTGCCACAGAACAACGACCCTCATTTGGATATTTTTCATGCGGCGGGGTTCGGGAAGCACAAACTTGCTCACGCACGCACAGACACACTCTCACACACACAATGTTTGCGTATTTGTATGTTACACACACCCAAACATATACAACTCAGACCGAAAAAATATTTGTATGACTTATCTAGATACCGCCGGAGAGAAAATATTTCAAACATAAACTAATAGCATATTCTTGTAATTATCTTGGTTGTGCTAAAAAGCACATGAAGTAAACTAACCAAGTTAAAGTACAACAATAAATAAGAAATGTTTAGAAAATAATGGAATAATAGCAGTGCAATATTCAAATGTAAATAGTGACCCGTAATGTAAGACGCGTGACCCGTTGTCTTTTAACAAGATATTTGCAAACGATCTAGGACACTTGACTCTCGGTTTGTGTTCTAACCGTGTCATTCTAAGTTTCCTATACACTTACGTATTATATTTTAAAATAGAAATTTTATAAATTGACAACGTTGTGGCGAAGCGGTAGCGAACCTGCCAAAAACACCACGCTCGGAGCCGCTGTTTGTATTGACCATACAGGAATGTGTACCGGTCTGGTTGTGTTTGTTCTTGTCGTTGTGTATGTTTCCGGATCCCCGACACAGGATATCAATATCCTAATGTGTTGAGTGTGTAGTATTTATTTATTTAAATGATTGCTGTATACCATAATCAAAATCAACACATAATCATAAACGAGTATATTATAGAAATGTAGGCGGATGGATACTTTTATCAAATTGTGATGCGCATAAATTATTTCATAACTTTTTTCAATGCGAAAAGTTCTTAATTACGTTTATGTAAATTAAGTATTAAACGTTACTCTCATCATCTAAATAACTTTGAAGTATAAGAAGATTTTTACTTGATATTTCCCTAATAAGGAGGTTATTGAGTCGTCTAATTTTTAGTATGTGAATATTATGCGATATGGAAGTCAATAAACCGATATTAATTTCTTTTTAAATCATTAAATTTGGTTAGCTGTTTTTGAAGGAGTCCAATTATTATATAAACTAGTTGCGCCCGCGGCTCCGCTCGTATGGTATAGCGATTTTTCTTTCTAAAATATAAGTAACCGAAGTTTTTTTTTAGAGAATATTAGCAATGCTTTTTCAAGGCATTACAATATTCCTATTGGAGGGTCCAAATAAGCTCGAAGCTTGCGCTAGGAGTGGATACGACAATAGCCCAAGGAGGTCAGGATCGAACCCTCGACTCTCGCGTTAACGAAGCGAATTCGGCTCTTCTACCGTTGAGCTATTGAGGCTTCAAACTTTGGAGGAGGTTACTCCTTATAACATCAGCTATCTGCCAGTGAAAGTCGAGTCGAAAAGAGTTTAGCCAGAACAAGACTCACAGACAGAAAAAAAAATGTTTTTATGTAAGTATCGTATATACTTTAATATGCATTTAGTGAAAAGTAAATAATTTTTAAATTAACAAATTTCTCTGTTTTATTTGAAGTATACAAAAACTGAATGAACGTTACGGTTCGATGATGCCAGTTTTGTATATATGATAACCCGGGAAAAGATTCATGAGAACCACCTTTTGTAGAAAAAAAAACTAAAACCTAATCATTGTTAGTGATCTCTAACTTATGTTTATTGTATGTTCATACAAGATTCATTTATCAACCTTATTTCTAAATGACTTGCATATCGTGAAACTTAATATATATGTACAAGTCTTAATGATATTATTGAGTGACTCTGAACAGGAAAAAATTTATAGTAGAAAACTAAAGTGAAAGCTTAATGACATGAATTTATTGTTATTAAAATGATATACTTGCTTCTGTCAGCGGCTTCGTCCGCGTGAATAATAAATAAATAAATAAACGCTACACACTCAACGGCCCCCATTAGGATAGTGATATCCTGTGTCGGGGTCCGGAAACACATACAAGGACAAGGACAAACACACCCAGACCGGAAAATATGCTCGCATGGTCAATACAAACATATTATGCTCCGAGGGAATCGAATCCGCGACCTGTGGCGTTTAAGGCAGGTCCGCTGCCGCTGCGCCACAAGGTCGTCAAATAATGATTATAATACAAACTTTAAGTCCCCATTTCACCCCCTAAGGGAAGCAATTTTCGAAATGTTTCAACGCGTGTTTCTTAATCCTTAATTTTTCGCTAGAAATAAAGTTTCATGTTTCTAATTTTAAAAATTACCAGTCAAGTGCGTTGTGGAACACACACAGTTGAATCTAAAGGGTTCCGCAGCATGGTTATATAATAATATATATAATAATAACTTTATTTCGACCAACAATGGATCATATGTTGTTAGTAATACAAGTATCTTACGCCTATTTGTTAGTAATTTCTAAAACTTATTTAACCTAAGACAGGATTAATTTGTCAGCACGTGAATCCGTTAGCAGTGGTTCACATACAAACAACTTCTATTAACAAATGCTCTCAGGACGCCACTTGTGCATGAAAGAATCCTGAGCAACAACGATGTGCACCGCTTTCGCATAATGGTATAAAACAGTCCACATACGCCTCGGCAAACATCCCCGATGCACTACAAAAACGAGGCATACCCATTAGCATCCTGAAAGCATTGTTATATTGTACACGCAGGGCGTTGTACTGTTTCCGCGTATAGTCTGCCCACAGGCTGCTAGGGTAAAATGTGGTGCAGTAAGCTCTGAAAAGCGTTATTTTGACTGGTATTGAGCAACGAGCAATCCTGCGAACAATTATATTTGCCCTAACACACAAAGCCCTGCGTTCTCTCTCAATATCTGCATTGTCTTTCAAGTCATAGAATACTACATGGCCAAGATATTTAAAGCATTCAACTCTCTTTAGTGGAACCCCGTGTAACTTGATAGCAGGTACAATAGATGGAATCGATTTTCCCCTGGCCTGAAAGACCATGCATTCGCTTTTCTTACAGTTATAGACTAAGCCATGATAATTGAAATAGTTCTCACAAAGACTTAGCAGTTTTGCTAACCCACAGACAGATGCACGCAGCAGAACCATGTCGTTTGCGTAACTAATGTTATTAAGACGGACTCCGTCAATATGACATCCGACACGAGTGCTACTGAGCGTCTGTAATTCTGTATTAGGGCATTCACATACAGATTAAACAACTTGGGTGAGGTCAGGCCACCCTGCCTCACCCCACATTCCAACCTTTAAGACCTTGAGTAGCTCTCTGACCATCGCAAAACAGTAACCTGATTTTTATACCAAAACTTAAAAATCATGTTGATCTCTTCAGGCATGCCAGTGAGTTTTAATTTCTGCCATAAGATATCGTAATTAACCAGGTCAAATGCCTTGGATAAATCGAGAAAACAGGCGTAAATGGGTGATGGTAAGGTTATGAAGAATCTTAACGGTTTTAAAAATAATAACGAATTAAAACCGACCGCAAAAATATGTTGGTACTTTCATAGTAATTATTAAAAGTAATATGAAAAACAAAGTTATGGGAAAAACTTATATATCTCTTAAATTTGTAGACCTATCTTCTTCAAACTAAATGTGGATGAAAGTTCATGTGGTATTCTACAAGCTCAATTTTTTCCAGAATTTTAAATCCCATAGTTCAAAAGTTAGAGGGGGACACAATTTTTATGACTTTAAGAACTAATATCTCAACAACTACTGGCTTAATGAAAAAACTCAAAATCAAACCTCCTTATCATTTTGAAAGACCTATCCAAAGATATCTCACACGTTGCCATACGTTGAATTTTTTTTTCAATCGTCAGTTACATGTATGGACTGCTACCCTTAATTCATATATATATTAAGATTTTATTACAAAATCCTTGTGCGGTTCATGGAATATACCTAATTAGTAAATTTCGTATAGATAGAGTCAATGGTCTCCGAGTAAAATGACTGTGACATACGGACGGACAGACGGACATGACGAAACTATAAGGGTTCCGTTTTAGCCATTTGGCTACGGAACCCTAAAAATGACGAACATGGCACACAAACGTTCAATTCATATTTTCATCCCTAAGTAAGGGTTGAATTTCAAATAAAACATTCTTAGTCCTTGTTTACGTTTTAAAAACAACACCTGTGAAAAAATCAGCTTTCTAGGCCCAAAGGCTGGCTGTTGATATGTCAGTCAGGTCTTCTCCTTTTATATATGTATATAGATAGATGCTAAATACATTTCTCAATAGCTATGTTAAATTTAGGGACAGTGAAAATGTTCCCGAAACATAGTGAATATTTGTTTTCTCACCATAATACGGTAAAGATAATAATATTCGTAGAACATAATTAGTCCCGTTACGACATTACATGAGAATTAGGCTAGAAATATAAACAATGTGACACAAGTTATTATATTTTAAGTAAAATAAAAAATATTACTAAGATATGAATGACAGAATTGCCCATCACGCTCTGTTGGCAGCGACAAACTGGCCCCGTTAGGACGATGGACCGTGAGACTCTTAACCAGTAACTTGCAGTAGCAAGTACGTAACGTAGTAACGTTACGTAATTAACGAGACTTGTTATAATAATCATCTCTGACGAACTTTGTGGGGTGTTGGTAGTGGGCCTGCCTTTAGCCTCGACGGTCGCAGGTTCGATACCCGCTTGCGACGGTATTTGTATCTTACAATTTATTTTTGTTTTGGTCTCGGTGTTTGTCCTTGTGGGTCTCCCCACCGTGCCTCGGAGAGGACATTATGCTGTCGGTCCCAGTTGTAATCATAACATCTGATAATAACCTTTAACTCTTGATAGGTAACTTGCTCTTATCCAATGAGTTACTGGTTCGCCCTTTGGGTTGCGGAGATGGCAATTCCCAAAAAATTGCAGACGTCACTACTTTAAAAGATACTGTTTATTTTACAATGATTCTCAGCAATTTTCCCATCCAGCTAAATATTTCCAAGGAAAATGGTACAGAAAGGTAAATGCAGACTTTTAAAGTAATTAGAAACTTTATGGTCCATTCCTGCCCTTAATAAGATAAAGCTTTTCCGTTCTTTTCCGTGTCCGGAATAAATGATTGTTTTCACTATTTATTAGAGAAATACTACTAGCGCAAGCTTCATTAAACCTGAGTGCCTTTTTTGTATGAAGTTGAATAATATCAGAATTCATACTAAATTATTTATTATATTTTTTTATTTCATGACGGTGGGCAGACAAGCATACGGCCCGCTTGATAGTAAGCAGTCACCGTAATCTATGAATGCTGAGGATACTTGAAGTATCACATGCGGGGTGTCAACCCAAGGGATAGGAGGGTAGGGATGAGAAGGGAAGTTAGGCCACCTGGATAAGGGAAATACTCTCACAGAAAATCGCCGTAAAATAACAGAGTACATACTACATACATGTAGGCGTCGGGATGTGACGACCCCATCGCCCGCTGTTGGGATAACCCCTGTCACAACAGAGATTATTCCACCAGTGCAATCAGTCACACTGGTGGTAGGTCTTTTGTTGCAAGAGGCCGGCTAGGTAGGTACCACCGCAGTATCCAATATTCTGCCGCCAAATAGTAGTGCTTAGGTACTACTGTGTTCCGGTTTGAAGGGCATTGTACGCTAGTGAAATTACTGGGCGAACGAGATTTAAGAACTAATATCTCGAGGTTGGCAACGCGCGAGTGGCACCTACTAATGGTGCTGCAAGCGCTCATAGGCTGCGGCAGCCACTTACCATCAGGTGGGCCGTATGCTTGTTTGCCAACTTCTAACGTAAAAAAAAAAAAAAAAACTGTCACGTTTCGATGAGTGAGAGTTCCGGAGGTCCAATCTGTCACTTCCTCTGTTTCTTGTGACTGCTTGCCATCAGGCGGACTGTATGCTTGTTTGCCGACTGTCATTAAATATAAAAAAAATAGACGAAATACATATTCAGACGAATGAAAAACGTTTAATAAATAAAACTAAGTGTAACCAAAAACCAGTTACAAATAAACATTATAACTTCAACTGCATTTATCCCATATTAGATAGAAGTGATAACATAAACCCGATTACCTCAAGTCCAGTCCTTGACACTATTAGACATGCATACGGAACCTGTTAAGTTATAAAACTCCGAAATTCCGTTCCGTTGGTCATCGAAAGTAAACGCGGAGATAACGGTATAAGATGGCTTCGTGACAACAAAGGTCGATGAACTATCTCCGTTGTATTGTTTGCGGAAAAAATTATATATTTTTTTAACTTAGCACGTTTTGGATTAGTTAGTTCGGAGTAACTTGAATTGCTATCTTGATACCAATACGATTTGTAGTTTCAAATTAGTTTTTTGTATTGGGAGAATTATGTAGCTGTGTTTTATTAACTTTTTCAATTTAGATTTTGACTTGATTCCTTATTTTATTGTGATTAAAATTGAATAATATTTTTGATAATTTTGTTTGACTGTCTGCCTGTTTGTGCACATTATTAAAACTGTCATGTAGAGTAGTTTATGTTGCGTAAAATAGAATTATTCCCAAGGACCGCTTAAAAAATAATGCAGCATCTAAAAGTTTAACAAGCGTGAATTTTTATACGTTAAACTATAATGAAATAAAAATACATAGGTCCGTAAAACCGAGAGTAGTTAAATCGTCGTTTCAATTTTATTACCTGTCTTATTTATAAAAATGCGTAGTTTTTATTTATGTTATAATTTT
The DNA here is from genome assembly GCA_023373885.1 of Hestina assimilis. Taxonomy (NCBI): domain Eukaryota; kingdom Metazoa; phylum Arthropoda; class Insecta; order Lepidoptera; family Nymphalidae; genus Hestina; species Hestina assimilis. Next base: position 11,734,966 of record CM041751.1, on the reverse strand, counting down.
TTTTATTTTTCTACAAGTATTATAAACACGATTTAATCGGTAATTTTGATATTAAACAGCCTTTTTGAACTCCTAAATTGAGGATCACCTTAATAAACACATAAAATTAAATTAAATTAAATTTGTTGTTGAAATGTATGAATAAATTTTGCCTATTAGTTTATATATATATATATATTGGGATAACCTCTGTCACAACAGAGATTATTCCACCAGTGCAATCAGTCACACTGGTGGTAGGCCTTTTGTTGCAAGAGGCCGGCTAGGTAGGTACCACCGCAGTGTCCAATATTCTGCCGCCAAATAGTAGTGTTTAGGCACTACTGTGTTCCGGTTTGAAGGGCATTGTACGCTAGTGAAATTACTGGGCGAACGAGATTTAAGAACTAATATCTCGAGGTTGGCAACGCGTGAGTGGCACCTACTAATGGTGCTGCAAGCGCTCATAGGCTGCGGCAGCCACTTACCATCAGATTGGCCGTATACTTGTTTGCCAACTTCTAACATAAAAAAAAAATATATATATATATATATATATATATATATATATATATATATATATAGTTGTGACGTACTGGTAGCGCGCCCTCTTTGAGCCTTGATGGTCGGGGGTTCGATTCCTGCTGGAAGCAGATGTTTGTTATAAATATCTGTTTCGGTACGAGCGTTTGCCCTTGTGACCAATTAGGATGCAATTAGGCACACATGTAGCTTATTACCTTGTTTAAAACAAAGGATCTTTGTTTCTTAAAAGGTTAGGTTTCCGTTGGATTATCAAAAAACTACCATTAAGCCAAGTAGAGCCGCGGTTATAGCGAGTATAACAATAAAATTACATTATTTACAACCAAAACCCAAAAAAACTGCAGGTGGAAGCTAGTTATGTTATGTATTTCTAACTGACACCATTCGCTGTTAACTGCGAAATACCTTATTAAATTTAAAGTTGAATTTTTAAAACAGGTTAAGTCTTATTCATAACGTTCCGCTTGTTTACGATTGAACTATATAAGTGAATTATATAATCATTTATTTACGTGTATATAAATATTTTGACGACTTTTTAATTCGTATCTTCGTAGTGAACGTGAAGTTTTAATAATATATTTTTAAACGGACCTTATTAGAGTAATAACATCCATTGTCGGGGGTTCACAGACAAACACGCACAAGGACACACCCAGACCGGAATACATTCCTGTATAGCTAATACAAACGTCTATTCCGATCCAGACTCGGACCTGCCTGTGGCGCCGAAGGTAGGTTCGCTACCGCTGCGCCGTGACTATGTCGATTTTTTTTTTACTTTTCAATTTGTATCTTCGTAGGTACAAAAATTTACAAAAGAACTTTCCTCGTTCGAAACGAATCCGTTGTTATATAAAAGAAAACGAATAAATTCAGCCTGTGCCGTCTTCCGTCTGCGACAGAGGTCCGAAAATACAGACCGCTCCAACAAATTGCGTGGGGTCAATACTAATCAGTAACACAAAATAAAGAATAAACTTAATCATGCAAAAGAAAGTTTCGTATATATATATATTGTTTTCCAAACAATGGTATAAGATGACCGGGATTCTTAGGAAACTGTGACAGTGTTGATTGAATTCATTATTTTGTTGTTTTTTGTTTTAGTTTTAATTTTTAGGTTAACGTTTAAACTAATACGACTGCAATATGCTATCGGTTATAAGTTTTTGTACCAAAAACCAAAATATTCAAAAAAATATTGTCATAATATAAGAAATAAGTTAAGCTTTATATAAAATTAATTGTATAATTGGCTATAAATTTAGATATTATTAAAAATCTGAAAAAATTAAATTCAGATATTTTAGGTATTGAAAAAGTTATATATAAGACTTCAATTTCCCACAAATTGGCAAAGGAATTGTCCGTTAAGGTAAATGATCAAAAGCCGCTCTTTTACGAACTAGCGAATATACATCAGGTCTAGAGTTTCTTTCAAGCCATGCGTGTCTTTACGATATCTTCTGATATAGAAAAAAAATATTTCAAAACAATAAATAAAATAAATGGTACCCACAAAACAGCTCTCATTAGAGTGGTTATAACCTGTGTCGGGTGACCACATACAAACACAGTTATATAGGCCAAAAGAAAAACATCTAAAAACCGGTCATATTTCCAATGGTCTATCTCAGTCTTAAAATCACATCAGTATACAGCATTAAAATTACTATGACTTTTATGCAGAATAAAAATTGGAATGAACGTAGCTCGAGGCGGTTGTGTACATCTCATACATATTTTATAACGTGCAAGTGCACGTTTAAACATTAATCAAATTTGTTGAAGGAAATTCTGATGCCGCAGAACAGAAGATGAAGTGTTGAAATAAACTTGGAAACTGATTTGAATCACAACTAACATTTCTTTATTATCTGTTGTTCTTTATACTGTTTCTTTGTTTTACACACTCAAAGGCCTCCATTAGGATAGTGATATCCTGTGTCGGGGGTCCGAAAACACATACAAGGACATGAACAAACACACCCAGACTGGAAAATATAACTGGATGGTCAATACAAACATCTGCCTCGAGCGGGAATCGAACGCCTCTGTGGCGTGTAAGGCAGGTTCACTACCGCTGCGCAGCAACAAAAAAAGTGCAAAATGAGATTTATTCAGGTGTCATAAGGCTCAAAAATGTATGTAGTAAATTTTGAAGCGAAACGTAGAAACTGATGCTGTCGACGTCCATGTGGCAGGCGCACGTCGTGTACACGCGCCGCCTATCTTTAATTAATAATGGTGTCTCAGAGTGAAATAACAGACATAATGCTACAAATTGTCCGTTACACCTTACTCAAATGCTTACCAAAACGAAATGTATCAATATGGTCTCAATAAACAAATAGCCACGGCACGACTTTGGTCTTATAATCGTTTATTAAAGGTAAGCAAGAATTTGACCCCAAATCTCACAAGGCAATTTTGTCAAGAAGGTAACGTAATTTGTAAAATTTAATTACAAAGACTTCCAAGCTTCCAACTTAAGACTAATTGGTTAAATTTTCTTGACCTATTTAAGCATCTTTATTTGCCCTCTTTCTTAAATTGCCTGCAAACCATTTCTCCAAATATTTGCTTAATCATTCCGGTTTCATACGAGATACTAGGAAAAGCTTTTGAGCTTTGATGCTGAGACATGTTAATGACACACAAGCTAAATATAGGAAAAAAGAGAGCTTATAGTAAAAAATAAAAATTAAGAACCTATCTTTATACATTTAAAATATTAAGCACCATTTTCATACAGTATACTACAAAAAATAATTTTAATTAAAACTAATACCATAAATTGAATTCTTCTTAAACTATGCTATTTACATTTATTTTAAATATTTATTATGTCGTTTTAATTACACTTCCTACGCTGAGTTAGGTCGAATGATTTTTTATTTAGCAAAGATTTATGCTCATTTTTTTAATATTTTGTATCTTCAGATTGTAAATTTGTATCTGTTATACGTGGCAAACGAACAGGAGTTTCGTCTGATGTTAAACGATTACCGACTGCCCATAAGTGCATCATATATGTTTGTTGAGGCTAGGACGGATGACTTTACAGCTATACTGCGAAAGAAAACCGCATCGCTTTTGTACCGGCTGCGTGGGAGTACTAGTAACATTCTAAAATCACTTATGGAATGTTATGATAATTTTGCAATTAAGTGGTTCATGAATGTGCTTATGAAATAATAATTTTTAATAAATAATTTAAATGTTAAAATAAAATGTAAGTAAATATATAACATTATTAAAATTAATTGTAAAAGTTGAATGTAATGACAAATGATAGTATACTAACAATAATATTTTTAAGAACAATATTAACAAAATGGACCATGTGTTATCTGAAAATAAATGATTATTATTATAAACATCTGCAACACCAAAGGTCATGCAGGTATATTTCCTATTTTTAACGATGCTACTGATAATACGCTGGTTATTCTCAAAATGCGGCGGGTGTGCAGTCACTTCACAAGTTTGTAATGACGTACGGTGGCAACTAACTACGCAGGCTCTAGCTACAACCACCAGCAATTATTCAGCTAATGTTAATTATGATCAAGTTGGAAAAATTCAATTTTCGTGTCTATGTTTAAAAGAATTTTTTAAATGCATTGTCTCTACATAACAAACAATATTATATTATTGATATATATGTAAGGTATTTGTATTTAATGTTGTATCTATTGCACCTTTTCGTACTCTATATAAATAATCTCAATTTTTCCCAGGATTTCTGGTAGAGATCTCTTATTAGAGATAAGTCATCCTTTTGTACCATCAGTCTGTGTGTCCCTTGTTTTTTTTTACTGTATTTTTTTGGTGCATAAATAAATAAATATTATTTTGAAATTTGTTCAATCATTTATCGTGTTTTGCCGTTTTGATTTTATAAATAAATCTATTTCTATTATGCAAGCATAGCATAGCATACATAAAATATTTTACACGTACATATTTCTACCATTCAAAAGCGCCCGGACCGTTTTATTATACTTTACTAAATCTAACACCAGCAGCAAAAGAGAGGAAAATACTGGCTATATATTTCACGGTCTCCAGTTGAATTTTATTTACTATTTTGTTGCGAATAATAATATTTTATATATGAAAAACATTACGATACGTAGTTTCTCATTTGCTTATACCCGCAAGAATAAATAAATAAACTATACACACTCAACGGCCCCGTAGGATTAGGATATTATATCCTATGCATTAGGATAGCTATATCCTGTGCCGGGGGTCCGGAACATTCACAATGACACGGAAAAACGCACCCAGCGGCAAACATGGTCATTACAAACATCTGCTCCGAGCGGGAATCGAACCCGTAACCTGTGGTGCTTAAGACAGATTCACTACCACTGCGCCAAAACGTCGTAAAAAAAATCATATTGACAAAATTTTTGAATTATACTGAATTTGCATATATAATTATCGTTCTTCCAACTACTCACAAAATACATAAAAAGAAAATTAGCCTCTTACAATTCTGCATACTCAATTAGTACAAATAAAAGCCCCACTATTATTAGTAGTTAAGGGAAACAATGTAGTACCTAAACAAAGTATTTTTATTATAAAAAAGAAACTCACAAATCCTAACAGAAAAGAAAACATATACAAATTCTAATGTAAATTTACTTTTCGTTTTGAGAAATAAAGGTATTTATCCTCATGCTAAATGATCTTATTAGATATTTCTGACATTGCTAGTTTCGATGACTAGACACAAATACTGAACATATGTATGTGTTTACGACAGCTTTGAGCCTACGCTCACGAGCTTTGAACTTAGAGTAAGCAAAAAATCATCTTAAGACTAAATTGTAAAAAAGGATCAGTTTGATGTATTTTACATTACATACTTTATAATTATAAAAAGGTCACCACATTGAAATTTTTTAAAGTTAAATAAACTTAAATTCTAAATCGTATTCATATTTTGAGTAATGTACTGGCGCAGCGCAGAAGTCAACCTGCCTTAAGCGCCATAATAATTTGTGTTTCTGTTTGTGTGTATTTTTGAATCCTATACACGGAATATTACGATCCTAATTGTGCCGTTTAGTGTATAGTGTTTCACTCCTCTTACATTTTACTATGACATGATTAAAGATATGTTAAATTGCTCTGATCCAATGAGTTACTGTTTTGTCCTAAGGTTTGCGGAAGTCAGATAGCAATTGCTCTGTGTAAAAACTAGTAACCAGTGAAATCCGTACAAAAGCAATAAGCCGACTGGGACTCTTATAATAGCAGGAATTATTCTAGGGAGAAGAAGAACTTAATAATAATCCATAAGTTATTATTAAGTAAATAGCACGTATTAATAAAAACATGTAGCAATCGCTGTACTTTTACTTTTATCTACAATCATATATCCGACAACAATTGTTAATTGTAATCGTACTTAATCAAACGATGTAATCAACGAGTATTCATCAGTTACTTTCCATTTATCGATTCACAGATAGAACATTAATCGCTATTGTTTGGTTTTAAGATAAAAGATAAAATAAGGAAGAGATAACTCATAGTAATAAACAGTTTCGAGTTAATATTACAGTCATAAAAGATCCGGAGTACTGGAATTCCTGATTGGAAAAGTTTTGTTGATATTTATGTCAAAACGTCAGAGAGTAATTATCTTTTAGAAATGAACGATTTAAAGAAAATCGGAGTGTCAAAAGGGTTAAAGCATTCCTAGTAACGTTTTTATGTGCTACTTGCCTTCGATTCATAAATATAATAGAAATAAGAAAAAAATTATATATGGTCTGATTATTTCAAGATCTGATGTAGTTTATAAGTATTTTTTTCAGTATGAAAAGGCCTCGTTATGAAATGTACTGTTCTCCATTCAATTGCCCAAACTCATGCCCTTTTCTTTTCTCTGCACAGAGATGCCACTGGTCTTACTTTGAACTTGGATGATAATAACTGTTTACTATCAGGGAGACGACGTATTTGCCATAATGGTCTTTAAAAAAATTTTTTTTTTTTTTGTTAATCTGTAAATTCTTTCAAAAATAATCATATAATATTAAAACGAAATTTAAAAACCTTTACACACAATTTAATTGCAGACAGAATCGTTATCCTTTTTTCCTGATTTTAAAGTCTTATAGAAACTTTAAATTTCACTGGTGGTAGGTCTTTTGTTGCAAGGAGCCGGCTAGTAGTGCTTAGGCATTATTGTGTTCCAGTTTGGAGGGTATTACATGCTAGTGAAATTAATGAGCAGAGGAGATTTAAGAACCAATATCTCGAGGTTAGTAACGCGTGAGTGGCACCTACTTATGGTGCTGCAAGCTCTCATAGGCTACAGCAAAAACTTAACATCAGGTGGGCCGTATGCTTGTTTGCCAACCTCTAACATAAAAAAAAAATTATTACCTATACTTTAATTTATAAGCAAGAATATAATTATGCGGAATAAATTCGATCTTTCTATGGAATCCAACATAGAAAGACAATTTATTCAAATCAAATAGACTTTAAAATCAGTACCTATTCAATCTTCGAAGTTTCCTCAATAATAACAACGTTTTACTACTTTAAAGAGACTTTAAATCTAACTTTCAATCAACTTTACCAGCTAAAGAAGCTAAAATAATGACTTTCAATACAAACAACATTACGTAATGTTGTTTTTATTACAATATCGTTTCTATATTTAAAAATTGATCTGTTTATAGACAAAATATTATTGTTGAGCAGATTGAGGAGTTTTGTTCAATATCTGCAGGTTTTAAAATTGATCTGATTATCATTATGATTTGCAAATAAATGATTTTGATTTACAAAATTGAAATAAGAAAACTCCGAAAGTATACCCTATGCCACAAAAAAAATGAGGTCGCTTATCATCGATAAGATCGCCTAGTTGTGTCTACCTCATTAAAATAAGCCATAAAAAAATATTATTATAATTTAATAGAATCATCAAAATCATCAAAATCATTAACCGAACGCCAAAGATATAGTGTATCATGCATTGACATGCATGCATATTTACAAGATTCTGAAGTAGCAAACCTGCCTTAAACCAGGTCGCAGGTTCGATTCCCACTCGTAGCAGATATTTGTATATACCATACAGTGTTCTTGTCCTTGTGTATGTTTCCGGAACCCCGACACAGGATATAACTATCCTAATGGGGGCCGTTGAGTGTGTAGCGCGTGTAGCGTTTATCATGAAATACTAGTTAGCCATTAGATATTAAGCGACAGTAAGACTAGTGCATCATCGTCTGAGTAGGCCACACTACCTCCGACCTGATTTCACTTCCCCTTGCTATAATTAATTTTCCTTCACACACATCGTTCTGTTAGATCATTTGAAAAACACAATAATCGTTCGTTATAGATTTAATTACTACGAACGTAATCTTTCCTTATACATGTTATACGTGTATAACATGTCTATCCCTAATATGATTCGTTTTAAAAACCAAAGTAAGTAAAACCATACAATAAAACCGACCAAGTGCGAGTCGGACTCGTGCACTAAGGGTTCCTTTTCTATAAAAACGACAAAAAAAACTGTGAAAATTTTAATTGTCTAACTATCATGTTCATGAGACCCTGCCTGGTGACAGACGGCAAACGGATAGCTTTGTAATAGAATGATAGATTTGTAATAGGGTCCCGTTTTACTCTTTGCGATGGAACCCTAATTAAGGGTTAAGTAATTCCATACAATACAAAAGTTGATATGCTAATTTCTTTTAAGTTATCTTATCCTTCTAAGTACTTAATCGATTCGAGGCAAAATATTTGTACTAAAATTGTATTTATTTTAGGAATATGATACAGTATAGCAATTGCAAAATATATAATATTTTATCGTTCCATAACATTAAAAAATTGTCTCGAACAAAGAAATGCAGCATTACTCTAAATTCCGTAGTTTTTAAGGTCAGATTTTATTGGACTACAAAACATTATGGTTATTGCTTAGTTAGCTCAATGAACTTTTAAAACACTTTCATTTGATGTTTTTAATAGTAATTGCCTAGAAATTGCTAGAAAGTTCCTTCTATAATATGGAAAACCAATATGGTGATTCGTTGTAAAGTATTAATTCTGAAAGTTATACAACGTCATGATTAAGCTTTATATGTGATAGTAGCAATCAAGAAGTGTTAGTTTTATTACTCAGCTTATAATGCTATAGAGTACTAGATTTTGCTCTCGACATTATCCATGTAGAATAAAGTTTATCCCATCAAAAACATAAAATGTAAAAAAATGCAAGTCTCGCAACGCAGTTCTACTACTACAAAAAGTGGTAAGATCTCATGTATAACTATGACTGAAAGTTGGCGGTTGTAAGGCAAGATATTCTACTCATTCAAGCAATTGAGAGTCGTAAAAACAATTTAGAGACGTAAAACTAACGCAAAGATTACAACATATTTGCAATTCAATACTAACTATATTAACAAATAATTACAACTGTAAAATTATGTCCACGGAATGGTGGCAAGAATTCTCGCATTGTATTAGTTTAAATCGCATTGTAACATATCGTACCCACTCATTATTATATTATTTACAATACTAGTAACTTTAAAAAAAACATTAATATTCAATAAAAAAATATAAACTCTAAAAAGCACGTTTAATATTTTTCCCGTCTGAACATATATCGGAACTCTAACATAATATAGAATTAAATACAAAGTACTTATTTTAATACTCTATGTGCACAAAGTTTGTGGTAAAAGTTGGTTATATAACTAGTTTAATATTATTATTTGTTATCACAACTGTTGAAACCAAATTCATTTAAACGGAAATTTAATAGCGCTCATGGCACAGTTTGTTTTGCTTATATCTGTTGTCTTATTTACCTAACACACACGAGTATCAAACTCGTACGTTTCGGTTTTCAGTACTAATTATGCTCTGATATATTGAAATTTTCACTATAATTATTATAGTAGCTTTGGATTACGAATTCATTCGATTTTAGGATAATGGCGGGACATCATCGTAAAACAATAAATAAATAAACGCTGCACACTCAACTGCCCCCATTAGAATAGTGATATCCTGTGTCGGGGGTCCGGACACACTTACAAGAACAAACACCCCCAGACCGGAAAATATGCTTGTATGGTCAATACAAACATAATATAATGCTCCGAACGGGAACGAACCCGTGACCTGTGGTGTTTAAGGCAGGTTCGCTACTGCTGCGTCGTCGTCGTCGCAAAACGTCGTCGCCAAATCAAATAAATAAATGCTACACATTTAACGACCCTCATTAGGATATTTATATGCTGTGTCGGGACTCAAGAAACCTACACAACGACAAGAACAGACATACCCACACCACACACACAAAAAGTGAGTTTCTAAAACTGTTTTCTTTACATGGCACACCAAATCATGCCGGGTGCAACTGGTTAATAATATTCACGTCAATGTACGCCAAATTCATCAAAACGTTCATATTATTGCTTTGAAAACCGTAAATTGAAGCATTACTAGTCACTTTAGACCTATCCGCTGTTATAGAAAACCTCAAAAGAGTTATGTTCCGTTACCAAAAGATATTAGGAGCACAAAAACGAATTACACGCTTCAAGAAACACGGGGGAACTGACGAAATAGTGTTTAAGAAGTTTTTCAGATAATTTAGTCCACATACAAGCTCTAGAGTTTAATTTATAATATATAAATTCAATTTACTGACATCAAAAAAGTGGTTCCTATGAATACTTTAAACGTATAAACTATCCTTCTAACTTTAAAATATTACTTTTTTATTTTTTCTTACTTCAAAACCGTCGGATCTTTCTCTGTTGACACCTATTTTGGTTTTGTATCTTTAGTGTTACCATGAAAAGAGTATAAGTGAAGCTTTCTTAAGTCTGTATTCTTTCATATATTATCATAATTATGACATCCTAATTCTGAAAACAGCAATTAAAGGCATCCAAAAACGTGTATACTTAAATTATACAACACAAACATCGGTATTGAGCGGGAATCGAAGCTGCCACTGTCGCCGTTTAAGATAGGTTCGATACCATTGCGCTAGAAGATCAGAAGACATCATCAGACGACAATTGAAAAACAGCCAGAAAATAAATTAAAAAACCCTTTCCTTACTACTTATTACTACTGTATATACGAGACGCTCATAGCCGGGTGCGCTCATTGATCGGTAAACGATCGATGGGATAAGCAACTTTAGGCGCGGTCAGTCACAAGATGGGTGTTCACATGGTGGTATTTCAACTGAGCATTTCCGTGCTTCGAAGGACACGTAAACAGTCGGTCTCGACTGCTATTAATTTGAAAACAGTCGAAAAGTCAAGTCAGAGGCCTATAATACGGACGATCTGAACAACTCTGACACTAGGTTGACCACTAATCACTCGATAAGAAGAATACTACTATAAGTAGAAATTGTAGAAACTTATAACATTACTTAAATATAATTAACATTTATATACTTAATGAAAGCAAGCAGTTATCATTTATACGTTAAAATTACGACCAAGAAACTTTTTACGACACTCTAATGATGACGTTGCTTTAGACCTAAATTTCAGTCCCAGTTCAGTGTGCGGCAAAAACTATGTCATCTGGCCTGTTTTCAGACATTATAAAAGGGCGTTCCACATCTCCGACAAAAGCGCGCTAACGACTGACAAGACTAATTTGTTACTTAGAGAGCGTGTCGCGAACGAATTAATGTAATTTGTGTCACACGCCTTATTAACGTGCTATATTTATTATGTACAATTTTATATTATTTTTATATTTAACCAGCTTCTGCCAGCGGCTTCACCCGCGTGTACAAAATTCAAATAAATCTTATTACAGCATAACCATTTCGTTTATATTTTCTCATTACTAACCGCAATAAGATACTTTGAAAGTGATAATGCTAATTAATAAATACGACTTAAATTGACTAAAGACACAAAATTTAATTGTTTCATACATATGTCATTTCTTAGACATTCGCTATACTAAGATTAGTCATTTCTGTGATAAAGTTCTTCGCTTAATATTCTTCTTACTAAGGTTTTGTCATTTCTGTGACAAAGTTCGTTGTCTAAAGTAAATTGCAAGTCACAACAGTCACTCGTTCATCGCTGAAAAGGTCTATAAACGACATTCCAGTTCTATCGAAGATTAACCGCAGGCTCGACTTCAATCTAGGGCTGTCATTGTCACGTATTAAAAATAGAAAATAGTCTATAAAAGAACGATAACATTCTTTCGTTGATGATATTATAAATGAGTTGATTTTGAACATCTTATTATTAAAAGTAACTATATAAATATAAAGTGGAACCTACATGAACCAAAGTACCAATCAATAAAATCTAAATGTGCTATCAAAATACCACATTCAATGCATAACTTTAAGTCGAGTTGATGTCGAACATTGGTATAAATGCGAAGACTCGATTAAGGACAACGACATAACTTGACGACATTGTGGCGCAGCGGTAGCGAACCTGCTTTAAACGCCACAGGTCGCGGGTTCGATTCCCGCTCGGAGCATAATATGTTTGTATTGACCATGCAAGCATATTTTCCGGTCTGGGTGTATTTGTCTTTGTCATTGTGTATGTCTCCGGACCCCCGACACAGGATATAACTATCCTAATGGGAGACGTTGAGTGTGCAGCGTTTATTTATTTTATTTAACGATCTCTCGATTAAGGATCGATAAAGAATTTGTTTGGTAACCAAATCTATATTTCTAAAGAATTAATTATAAAAATTAACAATAAATACAATATTATCCGGTAAAATATTATTTCTCATATTTACCAATTTTCTTTTCCCTAAATATTTTTACGACAACCCTATTAAAGCTTAACGTCGTTTGTATCGTAACTTTGAAAGCTTGCTAAGGATTGCGTTGGACATGCTTCAGATGATCAAAGGGAGACTTTGAAAAGTAATAAATCTTTATGATTGGCTAATTCAAATGAAGATACAACTGGTTTTAATATACGTATAACAGGTTAAGAAAAACATTGAAATAATCATTACACATATTTATACGCTTCGGTGTGACGACCTTATATACCAAAGAATACAAACAACAGTAAGGCCTACTCGATGGAAGCCAGAAACGAAAGTTAACAAATATACTTCTTGGTGTCGATATTTTGCGACATAGTACTTGTTCCCTTATAGAGCCACTCTATGTATTTTATATGTTGGTGAATGCTTTTGTGGGTATTGTATAAAATGTATTAGAATGTTAATAAAAAAAAATTCATATGAGATGCTTTTGATGTTGTTGTTGTTGTAAGTGTCTACTCCAAACGTTTAAGCTCGTTTGCCATTTTAGTGGCATAAAAATACAACTTCTTTATTTCAAGAACTATTTTGACCAGCATTTTTATAAAGTCGTAGTATATTTTTTACAGATGTATATTTTATGTTAGAGGGGCAGACGGACAACAGGTTCATCTGATGTTAAGTGGTTACCACAGCCCATGAAAATTTACAACACAATGCGTTGCGGACTTTCAGATGCAACTTACCCCAAAACGCGGCTGATGAGCAGTCACTTCACGAGTTTGTAATAATCAACTTGAACAAAAAGTCTGAAGTCCCGACACAATCTAAACATCCTATAGAAATATAGGGCGTACCTACTTGAATCTTATATATTCTCTAATTCTAATTTCCTGCAGTGCTAATAATATTTAAAACCATGTAAAGGAGCTAACGGCTCCAGCCCGTAAACCACTAAGTAAGCATTTAAGATTGTGGAACTAACTGCAGTCAAGTAGTAGATAAGAATGTTGCTCCATTAATGTTGTTTGTCAAGATCAAGGCTTTAGGCGGCCCATACACCGTCAATAGTGTTGCACAATATTATTGAGCAATAATAATGATTCTCTCCTTGAAATAAAATATTTCATTAACATTGAAACAGTAAAATTGACATTCGCATCAATATTTTCTTGTACCATGCACAGAAATCTTAATAATAGACATGGCTGAGTACGAAGCTGCCGGCGTCCTTAAAGTAGTAAGGTTAAGACCGATCTAAGCCGTTTTTTTTCTGCATAAAGATTAAAAAATAGCCATGTAAATATTTATTTTTTATAATTATATAATTTCATGACATTGTCTAAGAAACGAAGTCACAATTTCAATTTTTTTTTTTCATGATGACGTCGTGGTTCGACCTCGCAGGAGGTACCGTAAGGACGGAATCAAATTTGAGCCCCTGCGAGAGCTATTACTTTTTTTTTGGCTGGGTCTCAGTATTCGGCTCCCCACCTGCCGCTGACGCTGCCAAGGCCAGTAGGGCAAATAAATATACACATTAAAAAAACAATTTTCAAAAAGTATATTTCTTAACTTCAAGAAGAGAATTTTCTAAATTCGTTGGAATCTTTAGTCCTTTACCACGTGAACTGATTACAATGTAATTATTGTATTAAGGTTTGCTAAGAGGATGTTCCATATAATTTTCGTCAAGATGATAAGATTCATTACAAAATAACGGAACTCTTATAAAGACATAAACCACTCTCGGTATCGGGATGTTTGAGTTACCGTTATATCGTTATGGTGAAATAAACTTTGTAGTGGATCTTGACGATGATCAATGGAACTCCTCAATAGCTTACCTCAAGGGTGTATTCTAAAGTCAGTAGGAATTCTAAGTAAGTTGTGCGAATATAATATAACATTTGAAGTGCTTTTGTAAATTAACTATGATATACCTAATATTGCTTTTTTGAAAAAAAAAAAAAAGTGCAAAAATAATAATAGGATTTTATTAAAGTTTTAATTCTTTCAGGGTGGGGACGGAATCTTGAAGAAATGTCTAAAGAAGATGAGTTTCTAATATTAACTTAAAATATAAAGAATCTTGAGGGTATTATTAATATGCATAAAATTGAAAATTAACATAAAACTTCAAAAATAAAATAAGGTCAAAAGTAGAAGATGAAACAGAAAAAATCACCCTCGGCATAATTAAAATTACCAACCATTCAAACTGTACAAATTAAATTTTAAGCGTCAATTTGTACAGAATACGTTCGTTAAAGCATAATATCAAATTAGTAGTAATAACAACATTGCATATGTTGATGGCACTAATTCAAGAGCTCATGCAACACGAGTACTCCAATTAACCCTAGCGATACTGCATTGTCACAATTCCGCAATGTATATCTCTATGCAGTTGAGTTGTTTGAACCTCACTATAACTATTCATATTTTAAAACCCGCCTAAAAGCCAAATTACCGTTCGGGGCAGATGTTTGTATTGACCATACAGGCATGTATTCCTGTCTATGTAGTTGTGCTTGAGTATGTGTGTGCTTCCAAGTCAAAATATTTTTATCATGACAATTTTGTTTGTGGGTAGAAGTAATGCAGGCACGTTAATTATTTATCACGCACCTGTTCTATTTTTAAAATCGTCATTCATCTAGATCTTAAAGACCATCATCAACACGAGCGAGTTAAAGTTAAATAACTTGTGACTTATTTTTAAATAATAAAAATAGCAGAAAAGGACACAACATTTTCATTTAAATTTTAATTGGAATAGTTTTGTCGAAATCTCTAAAGGGCAAAGGTCGTTATGAAATAATAAGAGGCGATTCCTTTTAACAAGATTTGAGGTTTTTGCTTAATATTGGAACATGATATTTCTTATCTTTAAGACAAAATTCATTAAATGTTAAAATGGACGAGATTTTCTTTAACATGATACTTATGCTAGCCTCCATAGTATTAATTACATATATATATATATATATATATGTTTCATTGATCGAGAATAACGCTAAACTATATTACAAAAGTATACTGAAAAATATTACATTGCGGCCATTTATTTTTATATAAGATGTACTGAAATCTTACCATCAATTTTCTAAATACTTTGTGCAGGTAATCTTATGGTAGTCGAGATACAAATTGCGGCCGCGGGCGATTTACTGCGACGGGGACTCGAGAATCGTCGATTACTTTTATCCGGGGCGATTTCAACCAGTGATATTAGGATTTATTTACAACAACGGGCTTTACTTGGCAATTTGTGTAAATGATATTTTCTTACCTATTCTTATATAAATCTACTAATACCCGTGTCTTTTTTATGTGACTAAGTTGGCAAGTAGGCATCCGGCCTAACTTGTAATGAGCGCTTGCAACACCATTAATTTGTATATGTCCCTTACGCGATGCCAACCTGGTTCTTAAATCTGTTTTGTCAGTAATATCAGTAGCTACATTATCCTTCAAAACGAAACACAGTCATGCAAAGAACAGCCTTGCGGTAGAATATCTGTCACTGTGATGATACCTACCTAGCCGATCGGCAATAAACGGCCTACCACCAGTATATAGTCTGTACTTTGACGATGTTTTTAAAGATATATTTGGACTATTTACGGCCGGTTTCAATATCAAATCTTCGGACTGAAATGGATATCAATCGATCTTTAGATCGGGCTTGTGGATTGATATTAGAACCTAACCCCTTTTTAGTATTTTTAAATCTTAAATGCAATCCCAGACTGGTAAAAAAGGATTGAGAGTATTGACTAATTTCATTATTTAAATGTTTTTCATTTTTAAAACCATCAATGATTTGATGAGATTTTTTTCTTTAAGTCCTAAACCTTATTATCGCGTGTTATCTGGAAGTTGCGCTTTGTCAAGAATTTTTCTAAATCCATTGAAGCGAAACTGCAGGCAGGGCATTGTAGATATATAACTACATATATGGTCAAATTTGTTTAAATAATTTATATCTTAATCTACATTGAAGTTCCATAGCTCAACGGTAGAAGAGCCGACTTCGCTCTATCGCTTCTTCGTCTATCATGATGGGCTATTGTCGTATCCACTTTTAGCGCAAGCTTCGAGCTTATTTGGAGGGGCAATAGTAATATTAGTAATGCCTTGAAAAAGCATTACTAACATTCTTTATGAAAAAGTAATAAAAAATATATGCTCAAAATAACAATAGAGCATAACTCTAGAGTATCTTACTTTACTAGTTTTAACATTAAACAAGAAAAATGAAAAATACTTTGTAATAAATAGTCTATTATAAAGACGTAGACGAAGCCTTACATTAATCGTAACCCTTCATATCCTCTGGCAAGCAGTTTTTATTATAGTCGAGATGAATAACCACCCCACTATTTCATTCAGACAGCGCAAACTACTGTCGCTATACATTTTGTAGCTGTATATATTACCGATCATATTATCTTTAAAAACTTTTATTTGAGAGATAGGAGGGAATTAAGAAGGAAGATAAGGAACAAAAAGAGTTAAGTTCCAGTACTTATGTTATGTTGTATGGTTCAGGACCAACGACACAGGATATAACTTTCCGAATGGGGGGCCATTGAATGTATTAGG
The DNA here is from genome assembly GCA_023373885.1 of Hestina assimilis. Lineage (NCBI taxonomy): Eukaryota > Metazoa > Arthropoda > Insecta > Lepidoptera > Nymphalidae > Hestina > Hestina assimilis. Next base: position 11,718,022 of record CM041751.1, on the reverse strand, counting down.
GTTTATTTATTATAAAAATTAAAAATACAAGATTTTTTTATGTTAGAAGTTGGCAAACAAGGATACGGCCCACCTGATGGTAAGTGGCTGCCGCAGCCTATGAGCGCTTGCAGCACCATTAGTAGGTGCCACTCGCGCGTTGCCAACCTCGAGATATTAGTTCTTAAATCTCGTTCGCCCAGTAATTTTACTAGCGTACAGTGCCCTAAAACAAAAAAATAAATAAATACGTCTAAATAAACACAAAAGTACGAAGTTCTCTAAAAGATTGTATCATTACGTAAATCGTGAATTGTTTTTTTTTTTATATTCAGAATATATTTACGAAAAATCTGAACATCCAAATAAATACATTCACTTTTAATAAGATTCATCTTTGAAACTTTAATTTCATCGCGAGCTGAGAGAGCGCGCCTGCAAAGGTGTCTGACAACACAAAAACAAAAAGCAAAAATAGTGTGGTCAGGGGCCCCCGTCAACCACTTGCTCGTGTGCTCATTTGCTTGCAGTAGGCTCGATACACACACAGCATACGGCATTTCGTTACGTGACGTTTTCTACTAAATCACACTACCCGTAAGCCGCGTTAAGGAACTTCGTTTAAAAAAATATTCGAACGCGTGCCTAACCTTATTTATGTATATTAAAATACAAAGCATGAAAAGAATGAGAGCGCGTTTCTAGCTTAACTCAAATATTATAATTTATATTTTCTCACACCAAAACGCAAACATCATTTCTCTTTTATAAAATATATAACCCAAAGTGCCTGTGAAATGGCAAACGCTTAGAAACAAAGGCTTTTTAGAAGAAAATTAAGCTGTGAAACATAAATTGGAGGATTAAAACCGTTATATTACTTCGAAGTAGCCTAATGAGGTGTTTGAAAGAACTTCCAAAAATGTAATTAGCAATGCTTATTTAAATTTATTTAAATGAGTTTGAGTATATTCAACGATATTTTCCTTTACTTCAAATTGAGTTTACACAATGTATGCGAGGACGTACTATTTTTTTAATACCAAGTTGTAAACAAGCGACTAGCTTAATAGAATACAACTTTTGTAGCCTATATGTAGATATTTGCAATTGCAATAGCATTACAGGCGTATTTCTGACTCAAAATAGAAGGGAAATAGGGGAGAATTAGAAGGGAAATAAAGGGAAATGATAAGAAGACGTGGTGGGATCTTGGGCCTTCAGCGCTCTCACTATTCGAACGAACAGTTACTTTGCTACGATATTCTTTGGCATGGTTGTGGGGAGTAGTATGTATGTACATCCCTGGTCGAGTTTGCCCATTTATAATGACCTACTACTATAAAGCCTATATTTAATAGTAACATATGAGTCATCGTATTGTGTTGCCACTTGAGAAGATGGCAAAGGTAAAAGGTAGGAAGAAAAAGAAAAGATAGGCAGGTATTTCCATTAAACCAACAAAACACAAAATAAACAACATTGCTGCTTCACAACGTTATTATTCCGTGAAACAGTACTTCACACAGTACACTATATATACTTCACATAGTACAGATAATTAATCTATTAAATATATATTAAAAGAAACATACTGAAGAATCTCGTCATATGAAAATGTCTTTATAATTCAACTTTAAAATCTTTGACCATTCTTTTCGACTTAACAAAATATATGACTATGTATTCTTATGTTATGTGTCATTCTGCGTCAAGAATTGGTCACACCAGCTCATTGGGTCAAACGTAATATGGACTTAAGTGTGGGCGGTAGGTCTCGTTTGCTTTGAAAAACAAAGTTTCTATTTATTTATATAGTATTATATTATTATTAATAAGTATTGGTTTTGGTCTACAATGGTTTAGGTTTGACGTAACAAGTCTCATAAGGTTAGTTTAAAATACACATTTTTATCTCTGATTTGGATCCCTTTAAAATGGCAGGGCCCAATTAGTCAGTATAAATAGTAATACTCTTTGATACCCAACATTGTCTGGGCTACCTAGTTCACTACATGTTCGTTTTTTCTAAGATGTTGTAAAAAATCAGATAGAAAAACTGCAGTGATGTTAATGAGAAAATGTTGTATTGGTAATTGACAAGTTTGATAAGTTGATAGTAGTTTTAAAATCAATAGAAAGTAAATTTTCAGAATCGCCCACACGAGTTATCAGATAGAATAATGTCAAATTTCAAACAATATAAACACGTTAACATATACTTTTAATTAATTGCTGTCTATTGTATATTATATTGACGAGTATCTGATAGTTCACTCTTGATAGTTCGCTGTTAAGATTTTTGTTTCAATTCGACGCTTTATGAAAGAATTATCTGACATGACTAGTTTCTACCGTATTACGAACCAACAAATTATTCCCGTTGTCCATTACAGACATCTAGGATAATTTGCACGCAATTTAATAACTTCATAAATGCCGAGGCAAGTTCGCCGGTATTCTTGTAGCGTTGAAAAGACCGGCTCTAATGAAGTTGTTCAAGAGGAATTACGGGTTAGAGCGAGTGTTTTAGCTAAATAACTTTTAATAAAGTATGAGCTATTTTGATGCAAGTTCTGCATATGTAAACGTTTCGGTTACGGTACATGCATTTCACCGTAAAGCATACGGTGGTTAAGACAGATTTATACAGACTTTTAATACAAAGATTCTATCTTAGTCTTATGCTTTTTAGATTTACCGATACATGTAACTTTTGGGAATTTTCGCTAAGCATTATTTATCATTGCCACATATATATCAATGGTTATATTTGATTCCTTTTTTTACTAAACGGATCAACTATTATTATGTTAAGAGATTTATATGATCGTGTACTACCATAATTGCAGAAATAAGCTGATATCTAACAAGTACAAAAGTATGTATTAAAATTATCGAAATTATGTTAAGATGATTAAAGCAATTATTGTTACAGAAGAATAAAAGGTTGGTTAATGGTGGTAGGCTTTTAATTGTAAGAGGCTAGTTAGGTGGGTACTATCGCAGTATCAGATACCTGTATAAAGATTATATTTGAAGGACACTGTTGCTAGTGATGAAATTACTGGGCAAAAGAGATTTAAGAACCAATATCTCGAAGTTGGAAACGCGTTACTGACACCTACAAAATATGTATGTATGATATTGCAAGCGCTCATAGGATACGTACGATAACCACGTACCGTCGTGCTTCTTAGTTAAGCAAGTTTAAATATGCTGTATTATATTTGAAACATTTACATCTTAAATGGACGCAAATAAGCAATACCATGTCAACCCACACGAATGTCATTTCGAGAAAAACGCGTTTGAAAATTTTGAACAACTTGCTTCATATGAATTTTTTTATGTATTGGTCAAGTTTTTGGCAATTTTAGATTTATGTGAGTTATTTTACTTATTTTCACAAATAAATAAGTATACAAACTGCATATTTTGTATATAATATAACCTAAAATGTTTAACATGATACATAAATTGCATGATTAAAAAATGGCTTTTTAGAAGTTTTAAACCTTAAAACCCTACAAATATTAAAGAAAAATATTCTTCAGCCATTTACCAACACTTCTGCATATATAACTCAGTTTTTTCAATGTTGTGGGTTGACATAGTATTGCTTATTTGCGTCCAAATATGCTTCTATATTTTAAGTCTGTAGTTAAATTTATTTTCACAAATATAGGAACAATCCTACGACACGCTATTCAATATTAAAAAGACACATTATTATTAATAGCCATTATCATAAATCGATTATATATATACAATTAGGACTATTATTATTAGTGATCTATTAATCTATTGATAGACGACCAAGTTTCCATCGTTATTCCATAACCTCGTTACAATTAATTGACGAATGATCTGATTGTTCTAGGACGCTTTGTAGTATAACAAAAGTCCATTTTCAAAGGACCAAGATAAAGTTTAGTCTTATTTAGTAAATAGCTTATGAAGATTAGAAAAAAATCTAGATTGAAAGACACCACCAATATACATGAGGCTCGAATAAATAGTCGAAAATTTAAAAATGAATAAATTCATTTTTTGCCCGTAATATTGTAACATCATCACAATATTAGCATATTATAATACAATATTATAATTTGTAAATACCTTTCATTTACAGTCACTATAGTCACAATTTTTTAATAGTACTACATTTTTGCCAGCTACGCCGATTGCATGTACAATTTTATCGTGTTTTCGTTTTATTTTCGAGCAGCCTGATGGATAGTAATTACCGTAGCCTTCCGTACCGTTACCGTATTTTGTTACAACCAGAGTTGACAATCGAGCGTTGTTACCACCTGGGTAATGCTCTTTATAAAAAATATATTATTTAGAAATATGAAAATCGCAAATATTACTATGTGCAGTATGAACAAGAAAGTACAAAGAAAGCCGCCTGAAAAGATTTTGTAGTGTCATATTGTATAGCAGTTACCGTAGCCTTCCGTACCCTACTGTACCGTATTTAGTGAAGTTGATAACAGAAGCAACACTACGTGTAACCACCTGGTTGATGCTCTTTATAAAAAAAGTTATTATTTAGAAATAGAGAAGTTGCAAATAAAATTATGTTCGACATGAGTAATAAAGTATAAAGAAAACCGCACCCAAGTTCTTTAGTGTCATAGTGAACAACGAATTAGCATTACCTTAACAGCCTTTCAGAAACCCATTGACATTTCACCTTGTTTCATAATTAACAGACTTCTTTGCATAACAATATACTGTTATCGTATCCGTCTTCTTTCCAGAGCTAGGAAAGGGTTTTTGATCATGGAGAAAATTGATTTTTTAAATTTTTATAGAAGTTTTTTGAATGAATAAATATTAAACATTTCCTTTCATATTTCCATTTTAATGAATCTACAATACCGGATCATCTTTGATTTTTCCAAAATGATAATAGAAAAATTTAATGAAAAAAAAATAAGGCCTATATATTAAATTACTAGTATGCCTTTTATTGGAAGGGGTAGGTTCCAACGCAGTGTCAGTTATTCTACCGTAAAGTAGTATACTGTGTTTTGTTTGAAAGTTTCTATATGTAGTGAAATTACTGGGTAAAGGCAATTACAGTTCTAACATCCCGAGGTTGGCAACGCGTGAGTGACACCTACAAATGTATGGAGTTTTGAGCGCTCGCAGGCTACGGCAACCGCTTACCATCAGGTGAGTCGTATGCTTGCTTGTCAAGTTAGGTCACATAAAAATAGCCTTTTCTAAATGTTTTGTGAATTAATAAGTCTAAAGAATATTCTTTACGATGACTATGTTGTTACAACAACTAAAATTTACACAACAAAAACTAATACAAAAGCATGAAAAGTTTTCAGTAAAAATTTCTAGAATACGGAATTAAGAATTTGTTTGTTTGATAAGATTAATGTCAAACATTCTTCATTCTGTTCTATATCGTTGTAATATTATAACGTGTACGAAAAATAAACAGAGCTCGAAGCTTCGTAAGTAAATTACCTCCGGAATATTAGATGTAATATTTCTATAACAAATATGGTAAATGTATGCAATAATTTATATAAGACTAGGTTGTAGCGTGCTGATAGCGGCTCTGCTTTGAGCCTCGACGGTCGCGGACGCGATTCTCGCTCGAAGCAAATGTTTTTTATAAATATCTGTTTCAATCTGGGCATTTATCCTTGTGGGTCTCCTCTTCGAGCCTCGGAGAGCACGTCGAGAGGGAACTGTCGGTCCCTATTCTTATCATCTGAACATGGACATCCGATAATAATCGTTAACTCTTGATAGATAAATTGCTCTTATCCAATGTGTTACTACTGGTTTGCTCTTTGGGTTGTGGAGGACAGATGGTCATTGTTCTGTGTAAAAATTAGTAACCCGTCTAATCAGGATAAGAGTATAAGCAGACCCCGGGATCTGGCGGGTATTTACCCAGGTAAATACCAAGAATCATTTTAGGAAGAAGAGTATATACGATAAAAAGCCTCAAAAAGTCAACGGTTAGAGGGCCGACTCCGCTTATAACGCGAGAGTTGTGGGTCCGATCCCGACCCCTTGGGATATTGCCATACCCACTCCTAGAGCAAGTTACAAGCATGTTTGGAGGGGCAATAGGTTTGCAATGACTAGAAACACCATTGCTAATATAGTCTTTAAAAATGTGATGTGCCTCAATTTCTTACTTTATAACAGTCATATCAAATAATAATACAATTTAGGCGTGTATCTGTACGTACACGTGCAACAAGTGAAATTTACATGAGTCATACACATTTTTTCAATCCAAGAAGAATATTTTTTTATGAGATCACGCACGCAATACTGCGTGCATTATACATATACAAAACACTTATTGCTAACCAAATTGCACTTCCGTAACAGCGTGTTACAGTATTTTTTCTCCACATTACGTAAAGAAACTTCAAAAATAATAAATAAAATAACCGGAAACAAAAATTACCGGAATAATCTGTGTCGTCACAATAGCAGCCGTTATATGAAAGTCAATCAATCAAACAATCAATCAATAAAATAAAATCGATTATTGTTCGGAATTTGTAAGAATTGGCCTTATTATTGACATTTGAAACAAGTTTTAAGATTTTACTGGGAAAGAGACAACTTGGTTTTGTTTTGTACGTCACGCAAAGTCGAACTACGGCATTAGAGTCATAGAATCTTAAGTCTTTTTATTAAAGGCGTCAATTTTCCATAACGACAGGGATCTTAAAGAATGTCAGCATAAAGTTTCATGTATGAGAGCACTATAGGCCTAAATTCCTACCCCATCTTACCTTTTTCTATACCTTCTGTTTCACCTTTTTATTTTGGTTGGCAACAAATAAATGTCGCTGTATTGGTGTTGCGTAAACAGGGATTAGCGCTTACCATCAAGCGGGCGGGCTTTTTGGCAACATCCTGGTATAAAGGAAGATAATAATATTTTTTAAGTCCTGAAAGCTAACTTGAATATAATTCCTATGTTCAGCTGGTATATAAGTCAAAAGTAGTAAGCGGAACTCGTCTCCATTGTCAACAAATGTATCTCGTCTGGGGAAATGTACATATTCATGAAATCTACCATCTTATTTTGTTATCTCTTATTTTGAATATCAAAAATATTTTTAACCCACTTCCTCAGAAGAAGAATAACATTTTTCGAATAATAATAATATTTCTCGCTAAGTACACACATACCTAATATGTTTGCTTAGTGAGACGTTAGATTTGTCGTTATTATTTATATATATTTATTATAGACTATTACAAAGCTACGTAACTGCAATCGCGGTGTTTTAGCGGATGGAAGGCAGTCGAGTATATTGATTTTTTTTAACTACCCGATCATCACAAATGTGGCAATATATTCTTAGATATTAAAAATATGTCATTCCTAATTATCCCTGAACATATTACCTCAAATAGTTGTTGTTGTTGTTGTATATAACTTTATTGTACAAATATTTTAAAAATTACAAAATTTTTCAAAGAAATATCATTTGTACAAAGGCGGACTTATCCCAATAAGGGATCTCTTCCAGCCAACCTTTGAGTTACAGTTTCACATAATCTGAAAACAACATAAATAATAATACCACGAAATACCAATAAAAATATACGTCATGTAATTTCACTTCCATAAAAAAAAACATTTTTATACAAAAATTACCTCTCTCCTAAAAGTTCAACGACTTTTCACCCAAAAAAATTGGCCATTAACTAAAAGTTAATACATAAAAATGAGAATTCCTCGCCTGCGTGAGAATAGTAAAAGAAATTGTTTTGCTTCACATATTTATTACTCTGTTATAAAGTTCACGATTATCCTATTCATGCCCACATAAGAATCAGAATACAACAAACAACTGTATTTTGCATAATTTTGGAATGTTCTTTAAACTCATGAATATTTTGTAGATACGCCTCAGACTTATAACAAAACGAAATTCTTAACTTACCGTCCCTGTTTCAAAATATACAGTATATCGTATAACGTAATACAAGTTATCTTAATACACCTTTCTTTTCTTTAAATTAGGTGTCACGTTGTTTGTCCCCAATGGACTCCTAAACTATTGAACTGATTTTAATAAAATTTTGCACAGTGTGTGCAGTTTCATCCAACTTGAAAGATAGTATATCTCAATTTATAATTGAAATATTATTTTATTGCGAACTATTTGTTCATTAACTCAGAGTCATGATTATCTCTAAATGTATTTGCATGTATGGCAGCTTTCACACGAATCGGCGTAATTTTGCTTGGCAAGCGGTCGGTGGGTGCCCGCTGGATTCACCACTGTGCATACAAGCTACTAGATTCGAATTTGGGTCGTGTGAAAGCGAAATGAGTTACCGGGCAGTCGGCGCGGATCTCTACCACTGTGCAAGAATAATCATATAGTAACGAAACAATTAATCATTATATAATTTTAGCCTCAAATTTAACATATTTTTTTATTTCATTTCAAAATGACTCCTCTCAAAACATGACTGCACAGGCGACAAAATTATTGACTTAATTAATATTCATTCAAAACTATAACCTAATTATAACATAATATAAATAGTACAAAATGTTGGTTTTAATTATTATTTAAATATTAAATAATAAATGTTTTGTGCGTGGGAATACTGTATAATTAAACATGTGTCGCTTTGATTAATGTAACAGTAGTATTGAAACAGTTACAAAATAATTAGAATAAATATTTTCCCAGAAAAATCGTTAATTATAATATTTCTCTCAAAACACTCACACCATCAACGGCCCCGAGAGAATTAGGATTATATCCTGTGTCGGGGGTCCGGAAACATACACAAAGACTAGGAGAAACACACCCAGACCCAGACCGGCTACATACCTGTATGGTCAATACAAACATCTGTTCCGAGAGGGAATCGAACCCGCGACCTGTGGCGCTTAAGACACGTTCGCTACCGTTGGGCTACAACGTCGCCCACGAATGTAAACTTTTACCTTACACACACAGTTATAAATAAAAGCAGATGCTCACAAAAAAATCATAAAACTAAAATGGGAATATATTTGATAAATCGCGAAAAGAAACGCCTCGACATTTCAAACCTAAATTATATAAGACGATAAGTAACACAAACAAATAAACTTTCGCATACTAAAAAGGTACTTGTAATACAAATACCATTTACGCCTCTCAAGATCCTCTTAGGATTATTTTGTTACCTTAAGGCTCGTATACATTAATGCGGAGAACAGAAAGCCAAGTTGCTAAATATTGCCAAATTAATTTTGTTTTTCTCTGCAGGCACCTGCGTTTCTTCGTAATGTACGCGACCCTTTAGAATATAAATGGCTAACTTATGTGAAACTATAGGAGAGAACCTTGCCTACTAGTTAGAAAGTTTGATAGATCATAATTATTTAATACATAGGAATGTTTTTGGAGTGTATTTTACACGTTTAAATTGTTAAGCGTTTTAGCATCATTACTATTTTTCCAATTTTTTTTATGATAGGAGTGGGTACGACAATAGCCCAAAGAGCTAATCTGCAATTCTCGCATTTCAATCAATCCTTCTACCGTCAAATTATCTATTTTTCGTAGAGTTTATTTATATTTCGTAGAGTTTTTTATATATCTTATTTTTCGTAGAGTTTATTTTCTTAATATTTTTTTTATTATTGTTTGATTCTCGAATTATATATCAACAATTTTAATTCATATTTCAGATGAAAGTAAATCACCCATTTCGTCAAAGCGTTCTTTACAGAATATTGGACTTCATAAAGTTCAAAATAGCAATTATTCTTGTTACGTTAAATTTGGACAAAACAAAATTAAAACTGACATCACAAAAGTAATCTCGGCTAATCAAATGTCTACAACAAAGAATTTCCATTATCTACAATCTGGGTCCTTTATCAGATCTTTTCGAATAAAAAAAATACTCATTTGATACGACGAAGAAATGTAGGTTACATGAGGTAACAGCACCAAAATTATACCGATGACAACTTTCCCCTTTTTTAAATAAGAAAAGGTTTTTTGAAAAAGCAACAACCGACTTCACACATTACTGATGGTAGGCCTTTTATTGCAGAGGCTGACTAGGTAGATACCACCGCAGTATCAGTTATTCTACCTTAAAGTAGTATACTGTGTTTCGGTTTGAAGGACATGATAGCTAGTGAAATTATTGGGCAAAAGAGATTTAAGAACCTATATCTCGAGGTTGGCAGCACGTGAGTTTCATCTAGAAAAGTGTAATATTGTAAGCGCTTACAGGTTACGACAAGCGCTTACTATCAGGTGGGCGTATGCTTCCCAGCTTAGTCGAATAAAAGAAAAACCTATCAAAAGTTTAAAATGGTAAGGAGGTTCTTTGATCTCCAGTCCTTAATCACATGATAACGATCTTCGAAGAAAATAGATTCGTCAAAATCAGTACACAAAAAAAATATACTTCGCCTGACACACTCACATAAGTCGCTGGTCCAGCGCAACACACATAATAAAGCAGAATCACTCCTAGACCGGAACACATGTCTATGAGAAGTCATTACAAAAAACTTCCCGGAAACTAGCGGGAATCGTTCTGTGGAGCTTACAGGCTCGCTACTGCTGCGCTACAACGTCCACATACATTCACATACCATTACAAAACCAACTTATTTAAACCAGAATAACAATGGCGAATATTTAAATATGAATTAAATCAAATAAAGAAAGTTTACAAATCCATATAAAATTATTAATTGAATTCTATTCAACAATACTGATCACGTACGATGATAATACCCGCAATATAATACCCGCAATATAATTTTACGGTTTCAAAATACTTTCTACGCCACAATGTTAATATTTTTCCAGCTGCTGTATTACTTGTCTGTCGTTAGTAAAATATTTTCATGGCATTATATAATTATTTTAATTTTTAAACTATTGCATAGCTTTTATCGCGGGCTTTGAGCGCGGCGATCGAAACAAGAAATTCCGTAGCGAAAATAAAAACTAACACTCCCCACTCCGCCTACCATGTAGCTCGGCCGAGCGTTCGCTTTTTATTTTCATCGCACGAATATAACTTTACTCTATTTTTTTTTTTGGTGTCGGGGAGGAAATCTACTACCAGATACCCGGCGTCCTGGGGAGGGACAACCGGGTTATGTGGGGTTCCATGACAAGGTGGAAACGTCATGGAGACCCACTAAAACCTCCTCGGTGGCCGACCTCAGTGTGTTTGTCAGATTGCGGGAACTCTCGCAGATCAAACCAACGCGACCTGACAATCACAGTGCACCGATTGGTAGCAGTGCTCGGTCCTGGGGGGGGCGAGATAGTAAGCCCCCCAGCACCTACCATGCAAGCGCACACGGCAGTCTGGACTGCCGTCCTCCTTAGGGCCGCTCATCACGGACGCACAGGTCCTCGGGCCGTGGACGCGCAGAGTGGGGTCACTCTGCGCGTCCACGGCCCGAGGGAGCTGTTCTCTGTTACTTTGTGCCGATTTTCTGTGAGAGAGTAGTAGCCATTGTGCCCATTTGTACTGTGAGAAGCATGAGTCTACTACTACTAACTACTGTAATAAAGTCTTGCGTTTCTATATTAATTTTACACGCACTAATATGATATGTGAAGTAATTGTGTTTACCTCTTCGACGATTTACGACAAATCGATTCCTTTGAGGACACACAAAAGCAACAACCTATGACACTACTACAAGGAATTCTTAGCGGTAAAAATGACAGTCCTTCTCTTCTATCATCTATTTTAATGCAAACTCCTACAGTTAGAATACAAAATTTATCCTTGTTACATGTGAAACCAAAACTCATTCACTCAACCTAAGTAAATCATTGTTATCCAAATTTATAACGAATTTTACTCAGAAGCAGCCATATTTAATTTACCCAAAACAAAAACAAAAAGAAGTAAGAATAATAAACAGTAATTTAAATTTACAAACATAATTTTACAATTTTATACACATACATAAACACACATACATAAACATACACACACAGACACACTTCTGAACACACCATTACAACATAATCATCTTAACACAAAATATCTAGAATGTCTATTAATAATAATTTTATATGTACTTTTTTTCTCTAAATATTATGTTATTTTATATAATTTTTGTTTAAACGCTTAAAATAATTTAATCCATAATAGGCCTTATTATGTAACGTATATCTATCTGATATGTAAGGCAGTTAGATTATCAAAACATTATCAACATAAAATAAAATTTAAAAAATAGGTATTTTTCTAGTGATAAATAGTCTATGCGAATGAAATTGTAAACGAAACCTAGCTTTTAATACTGATGTTACCCACCTTAGACATTAAATATCGCAAGGAATTTTTATACCCAAATAAACATTAACAAAGTTATAACATCGTAAAACTTGGTTCTATCTTTAAAACTTTATACCGTAATTCGAATTTCATTGTCCATAGGATAACTCAATGATGCAGAGAAGACTCAATAATACATTTCATCATTTACCTCAGACGTAATATAATAAATAATTCAAGAAATCCAAGGAATACCTATTGTTGTCCCGGCTCTGAACATTGTGAAGTACTTGATTAGCATCGTAATGATTACCTGCTCTATTTCTTAGTAATCTTCGAGACGTGAGGGAAAGCCGTCGCTTACGGAAGCAACGTGAAACGGTTTGCAAAAGTTTAGACTGAATAGCGTTTTATCTAGAATTAGTAATCATTTTTTGCTATATAACTACTAGGAAGCATTACATCTATTATAAGTTTGAAACTTTTTTATGAAATATAATTATCATTACCAAATACCTTCTCTGAACAAATACTCGTTAAAGCTCATGTAATAGAGTTTTGTTTGACCTTATTATCGTTTTTACTGTTAATCATACATCGAAGAGTGTTAAAAATATTACACTGGTTATATCATATTTCAAGAATTTTTTTCACTTATATTATACATATCACCGATCTATGATTTATATCAATAATACTTTATTAAGCCACACCAAAAAATCAGCGGTCATGAGTTTATACGAGACTCAAAACAGATGACAATCAAACAACGCCATTTTAAAGTTGAATAAATTTTCTTATTAATGAGTGAAATAGCAAAAACGCAACTATAGTTAATCATTTTAAAAACAACAAACTGTATTCCGTCCTTCCTTGAATATCCACTACATTTCCTCGTAAAATATTTAAATGGGTCGCTCTATTTCGTTGCATTACAGTTAAGCTATCGTTAAACTTCCAGTTTCAACGGAACTGGAACAAAAACTTCGTTATATGACAAGAAAACAACAAAAAGAAGACTTAGGGCGGATACAAAGATAGTCAATCTTAGGAGCGATACTTTTCTGTGCAACTCTCTGCCTATAAAAAATGCTTAAAATCTTTTCCCGTACCGAAAAGCCAAAAATATGGTAAAGTTTTTTATGCGATTATTTGGTATAATCAAGCATATAGCTGTCCATTTGATAAGCGGTCGTTGCCTATGAGCGTGTAGGAACATCTACGCGCAACACGAAGTAACTCGACAGAAAACAAGATTGTCATTTCTCGCATGTCAAGCTACAACGACACCTACAGTGCATATTACGCAACGATATGGACGACCAATGATCGTCACGATCCTAAATCGCGCTATCAGAGTTTCCTACGCTCTTCACCTATATATACAACTTCCCTACGTAAGTCGTTAGGGCTTCGGTCCGCCAGGCAACATCAACCGCCTGGTCGGAGGATCCTCCCGTTGTGTTGGAGGAGGTTCTCACGTCGTACCCTCCACAGTGGTGACCCCGACGTGATCTTCACCTTCCACTTGGTGAACCTTTCAGAACATGCAACTTTCGCAGCCTTTGTAGTGGCATTATCATACAAGCGCACCTCGAGATATTGGTCGTTATTCACTAACAAACACACATAACTGCGTAAAGTAACTGACACTGCGGTGGTATCTTCATAGCCGGCCTCATGCATTTATATATGACTATTTCTTTGACAGATTCTTCACTGGCATATTGCTGATTCAATTAAGACTAAGAGAAAGAGTGTAAATTTGGCCTTAAAGCCAATGCAACTGTACTGATACGGTACGGAACGAAAGTCAGTATTTTTATGTAAGGGGCACTTCTTCGATCGAGTTTACCCATTAATATTAAAAACCGACCGTGCAAGTTGGACTCACGCAAAGGATTCCGTAATCCCGTAATAACTTAACTTTAATATATTATTTTTCGTGAGATATAGAAAAACACGCCAAACATGTAAAATATGGGAACGGACGGACAACGGAGGCTTAGAAAAAGTTTTCCGTTGGCAACCTTTGGGTCCGCAACCTTAAAAAGCAGCAAGAAAGAAATAAAACATAAATGTTCTGTGAGACTCTATTTCCATTTCATAGGTATATTTAAAATAGAGATATTATGAGATTCTATAGGATTAAATTGTAATTTATTGTTCTATCCGTCTGTCAGCAACGAAATACGTAGTCACGCTCTTTGTGTACTCAGTAAGATTAATTATAGTAAGGAATATTCTTAATTGTAAAATGCATTAGATGCAATGACTAATAATTTATTTGTGATATGAATAAATTAATGAAATTTAAAGTACTTATTATCTAATCTAATACCTTTAAACAAGCCATTCTCGGAAATGGCTCCAACGATTTTAATGAAATTTAGTATGAGATTAGAGAGATTATGGGCAGGATTAATTTTTAGTAAATGTAGTTTTTCCGTGTTTTAGGCAATGAAAACCCCGTTTCGAACCCCAATGTCTCAAGACCGATTATTTTTTCCCTTTTTTCAAGTTTCTTCTTTTGTGAGAAAAACTATTCTTTATTAAAACACGATTAACAAAAAAAAAAACATGGAGTAAAGTTTGGTCATCCAGGTACTAATAATTATCACAGTAATTTATTTTGTCAATTCCATTTTTCGCAAACCTTACTTAATATTATAAACGAGACAGTTTGTGACGAATGATTTTTTCATCCCATTATTTTTTTTCCTAATCACACATTTTTATACCTCTCTAAATCTAATATTTAAATTTGCGCAGAAGATTCGCTGGCAGATATTAACTTTATATACGTTCTCGTAATAGTTATTTAATACAATCCTATATTATAAATGCGAAAGTTTCTATGTTTGGATGTTTGAATGTTCGTTACTCAATCATGCAACAACGGCTGAACAGCTTAGGATGAAATTTTGCGGACAGTTAGATTGTTCCCTGGATTAACACATTGGATACTTTTTATTCCGGAAAAATGTTACGTTTCAATCTCAGTAGGAATTCATTTCATTTATTAGAATTTTAGCATAGCCCATATATGCTGAAATTCTTATGGAATCTAGAATAATTAATATAATACATTCTTCTTATCGATTGGTTAGTGGTCAACCTAGTGTCAGAGTTGTTCAGGTCGCCCGTAGGCCTCTGACTTGACTTATCGACTAATTTGATTGTCTAATTGTCAACAGCCGGGACCGACTTTTTACGTGCCCTCCGAAGCACGGAGACGCTCGGTTGAAATACCACTATGCGATCACCCATCTATCTAGTGACTGACCGCGCCTAAAGTTGCTTAATCTACCGATCGTTTACCGATCAGTGGGTGCACTCGGCTATGAGCGTCTCAATATATTTTGACTGATCGAAAGTTTGTATCGAGAAGAATTTATTTCTGTTACAATAAAGGTGGCTAATTAAGTAATAGGTCCACAAATAATAAAAATGAAATATAGTTATAAAAGACGTTTTATAATATGTTATTGTACTTGAATGTTATTACATAGAAAACGTTAAAGAAATGATATAACATTTTTATTGCGGTGTCGAATTATGCTTTCGCGTGTTCGGTAAAGTACCTATCCACGGCATTGTGTTTTTTATTGGTCGTTACAATATCTGATGAGTATTTTGACTGGAATTAGATTTGCCCTTAATCAAATGATTGATGAGATTTTAATGATGACTAACTATTTTCACACGATACATACAAATTGGTTAGATGCTGACACACAAATATAGACAAAGCAGTGAGAATTCAGTGAAACTTGTTGATACATTTTAAGAATACAGTACCAGTTTGTATGGACCATACAGGCATGTGTAGTGCGATTTAGTGAAAATCGTTACGTAACGAAATGCCGCATGCTGCTGTATATGTGTGCGTGTGTGTATCGAGCCTTCTACAAGCAAATGAGCACACGAGCATGTAAGTGCACAAACGGGTACGCAACTCTCTCTCTCTTTCTCTGTCCCTGTCTATTTTAAATGATACTTATTGAAATTCACAGATTTCATTTAAGTAAGCATAGTAAAATCGTTAGTAGGCCTTGTGTGTGAGCTTGATATATCGGTTTGCACTCGAACGATTGAAGCATAAAGGATTTGGCACACATATAATCCATACTCTGTGTTAATATTTCTTCTCAATTTACATCTGCGGTCGGGATCTACGCTGGTATAAGCGCGGAAAAAAGCTAATAGAGAATATTCTTAGTTTAAAACAGATTTAATCTAAATATATTATTAATAAAATACTAAGCATTTTTTATCTAATCTCTCTTTTCTCTAGTCTTCTATATTTTTAATTTTATATATTTTTATTTTTGTGTTATTTTTGTTAATTTTACGTGCTGTTAGTATTTATTTTACTTATGCTGTGTTTACTTTTAAGTAATCGCTACACCTAAATATTGAAGTTAATAATTTATTATTGTCAGTAAGATTGTAAGTAAACTAAATTAATAAATACATTACAATTTATTTAAAAAAATGGTTGTTTTATATGTTTTATTTTTGGTATTATATTTTTTGCTCTACTCAACTGCGGTCGATTAATTTAATTTAATTAATTTCAAATATAGAATACGCAATTTAATCATTTCACATAATATAAAATTACATACCCATACTACTATAGTTAGCTCTATGTAGCCTCTAATAACGTTCATGGCATAAAAAACCTTTAAAAAGCTCACGAAATTCGATTACCTCGATTATTGAACCGGGCCACTCCGTTGATTGCTTTTTAAACTGTTCGAATATCTTCACAAATACAAGAATAGATGGAGGCTTCGATTCGAGACGAGTACGATTGAAGTGAACAGCTGAATGACGTCATTTCGATTTCAAATATTTACACTACTCTACAATAAACTCGATTGAAATTTCCAAACGATTTCGTTCGAGAAAATATTATGTTAAACTGATGATAGTTACGTGAAATATTGCAATACGAAAAATAAAATCAAATATTATATTTATAGAAGTTATATACCGATGTTTTCTAAGCTGGAAAAACATCTAGATATATATAGATAGTATTTGACAGCTTTAAAATGAATAAAATAAAATAATATAAATATTAATAGAAAATTAGTTCAAGATAGAAATTTTTAAACAGATTTAAAAGAAAAATTAAATTACAATTATAAATATTTATAAACAAAACTCTAAGCCTCCATAGTCCGCCCGTACGCCTATCCGTCTGTCAACGGGCTGTAGATATTTCATGAACCGTAATAGGCAGAGTTGCAATTTTAATGGAATGTAAATTTCTTCTTCTTCCTTCATTATTCCCGGCACTATGCGAGTACTATACGAGTAACTCACTGGATAAGAGTAATTTACTTATCAAGAGTTAACTATTATTATCAGATATTATGTGATAACAACCGGGACCGACAGCTTAACGTGCTCTCTGAAGCACGGTGGGGAGACCCACAATATTTGTAAGATCAATGCAAGCATCTGCCCGTGCGGGAATCGAAACTGCAGCCGTCGAGGCTAAAAGCAGACTTGCTACCCACAACGCCACAACCGTGTCCAGAATGTTAATTTCTGTTGGCGCTATAATATCAAATACTTAATAAAAATTTAATTTCATAATTAAAGGGGATACAAGAAACTTGATATTTTTATGTGGCACGGAACCTTCTCTTGTTTCTTAGTATATTATATAAAAGGCATATAAAATGTAACGTGTATTCAAAGCGTAACAGGTATCTTAAGCTGACATTGTAAATACACATCGTAAACATGTACAAAATATACATTTTTCTTTACAATCCAGATCGGAACCAGACAAACCGCTTTTATGGTTGTTTTACTGTTTGCAATTTAACTTGAAACGTTACACTCGAGACGAAGAAATAATACTATAGTATTACATCTGGCGAGTGTTAGAGGTTACTGACATATACAGAACGTTACTATAAGAGCTTTATGTAGCACATTAAATGTAAGATAATTTTGTAATCACTTAATATTATAAAACAAATGCCTTCGGTAGTTCTGTCCTTTCGCGATAAACTCAAAACTACTAAATGGGTTTTCATTTTCATCAATGGACAGACTGACTTATGAGGAAGCTTTAGAGGTACAATTTGCCACATGAATCCTTTGTTGTCAAAACAATACGTGTCCGATTCTGATAGTGTTGTATAAGACCTTTCCCAGTCTGATTATTTGTACGCTTCTAATTCGAGAATGAGTCACATTTACATGATTTCTTACTTAATGCGAAGACACAATGTCTAGTCAGGTGAGCTTACAATTGAGTTAGAAGCAAGTCGTCACAATATTACTTCAGATGTAAAAAATAATGCGAAATGGCTTATGACGAAAATGTATAGAATTAAAGTGTACTCCGGATACAAAAAATAGCATTATGTACATAATCTAAGACAGCAAAGGCGCGGAGCGTTCTTGATACTACTAGTACTAATTCAATCACTAAAGAAATCTTGATTGCATTTTTAGGTCGATGACTTAGATCTTTGGAAAAGTACAATATAATAAAATAATATAAGTGATAGGCCTTTTATTTTATGACGTAGGCTAGGTAGGTACCATCGCAGTATAAGATATTCTAAAGTTGCTTAAATGCTTTTTACTGTGTTTCGGTGAAATGACTGGGTCGCAAAAATAATTTCATTAAAAACTATAGAACCAGATAATTTTAAAGAAACTGGAAATAGTTCGATTTCAAGTATAAGACATCGTGTCGTGAGCTAGAGCTTCTTATAAAAAAGTTAAGGTGTCATCCTAAATGGAATAGTGAAATACGAGTTTAAAAGAATAGGTTTTTTTTTTTTTTTATTTGGAAAGTAGGGCAGATGACTCTACTCCACCTGATGGTAAGTGGAAATAAAGTGCAAACGCGAAGGCGGCTAACAGAGTTGCGGAATGCAACCGTGTTAGCCACCCTTGCCCTGCCTACCCGCAAGATGCCTCTTCACGCCTCGTTTGAAGGAGCCCCGATTGTAAGAAGGAGGAAACACGTGAGCCGGCAATGAGTTCCACTTTTTGGAAGTACGACAAAGAAAAGAATTGACAAACTTCTTTGTTCGCGAAGGAATTGATTCCACAGTTAGACGGTAACATCGGAGACCGGCACGCGTAGTTCTTGTAAGGAAAGGAGAGGGACGTATGATGGAGAATAATTCCTCTAAACACTCGCCGTGATACATTCGGTAGAAGGCGCTAGAAGCTCACAAACAGCAAAGAAAGAAAGAGGTAAAATAAGACAAAAGAACACTCTAAAACAATTTTAGTTAACAGATCTCGTCTAGCAAATAACTATTTAACTCATATTCCCCTTACAGGATCAACTGTCAAAATCCGTATATTACCTGCAAGCAAAATACATCTTTATAACAATAACTTAGCTGTCCGATTCGTGTATATAGAATGTTAGCTTGAACTTTCGACATTTAGATTGAGCCTTGGAACTATCCCGATCAATCTCCTGTTTTAATTATAACATTCAATGTTTCCATATTGACTATGACAAACACCCCCTCCGCTGTAATATAACAATACCAAAAAAAGGGATTTACAGTTATAAATCCAAATTGAAATGAAACTTTAATTTATTTACAATCAATAATAATAAATGAAAAGACTTTCTTTTTACCATATTGTATTTCTATAATAAAACAAAAGAGACAAACAATTTTGGTAGCTGCGGTAGAAATTAGTCGCGTTAAACATGGCCGGTTCATCAAAACCTGCCCGGTTCATCATAAGCTTACTAGCTAGGAGGATATTCGATTATTTCTAATGCTATTAGGGCACTTGGACATAGCGTAATAGGACCTTAATAGGCGTGAATCTTGGAAATAGGGTCCAATAAATACAATTTGGCGTGATCGTGACGTCATGTAGTAGGGGAGCCATGCTTCTTCCAACGCAAATTTGCCGGCTCGACCGGGGAAGTACTATCCTCCCACAGCGTAAATTAACAGAGTACTGTTGCGTTTCGTGCGATGTGTGAGAGCAACGGAGGTCTTTTTTCCCTTCTCATTCCTTCCCTCCTATACCTTGGGTTGGCATATGATACTTGATGCATGTAATACTTTTAAGTATCGCAAGCCTTCATATGTTGCGGTGATCTACAAGCATACATAGGTACTATCAGGTGGTCTGCATGCTTGTTTGCCAACCGTCATGCATATAAATACTGTTAAATCATGAGGTTTTGATGTTTCAGTCACACGATAATTAAACAACATTTAATAATAATTTTGAAAGTACCCAATAATAAATGCACGCAAATGAAACAATAATATCATGATATCAAATAGATTTGTGACCACAATGAACTTTGATGTTATTAAATTCTATCCGAATATTAAATGCAGTCAAAATACTTATTAAATCATCATCATAATTATCATCATAATCACTATCATTAAACATAAGCCGTAGCAGTTAAAATCTCACTGCAGTATTTTTTCACATTCGTTGTTTTTCCAAATAACCTGAACTTAACCAATAATTATTACATACAATTTCTAATCAAAATTTATCACTGACTTGACATACCCGAATTGCCGCTGACCTAATTTTTATATGACCTGCAATGCAGCAACTAGTCTATACAAGCTGAAAGGAACTTTTATTTGCTCCACAATTGTACAATCAAAGTTTTACAATCTACGACTGATTGTACTGTACACGAGCAAATCGTATGTCAATAGCGGAAAGTGTAAAAGTCTTTGAATAACTGTTATAGGATTTATTTTAGGCCGAATTTACAAATAAATAAATGGTGTTGTATTATACGATATTGTGACGCAGCGGTAGCAAGCCTGCCTTGGTCTCGATTCCCCCTCGGAGGAGATGTCTGTATTGGCCATACAGGCATGTGTTCCGGTCTGGGTATGTTTGTGCTTATCGTTGTGTATGTTTCCGAATCCCCGACACAGAATATCACTATCCTAATGGGGGCCGTTGAGTGTGAAGCGTTTATTTATTTAATTATTTATTTATTAATAGTATGGAACAAAAAAATGAATTCTTGATTATTAAGACTAATTGAAGTAGGTATTAAAGAAATGGAATTAAATATGTTTTGTCAAAATAGAAATGTAAAATTCAAAGTTTTAAACAAAATTTATTGCAATATTCATATGCAATGTTTATTAATTTATGGATATTGGCCAGTCAGAAGGTATTATTTAATTTCTTTATTACGCTTTCTTCTTACGAATACCTTCACATAATTGAATGCCCTTTCATATGCCAAGCTTTATTTATGGTTTAGTTACTCACAAGTTCACAGTTATATCTTTAATTTAATGCTGTATAACATTAATGGACGAGAACTTACACATTATAATTTTTAATATCAGACAGTATGAGGAATAGATGGGCCTAAAAATGGGTGTAAAAATGGGCCAACCGAGGATGGACTACCAAAATATAGATTTGACGTCGCGTAGGCAATAGTAAACGTAAATATAGTGGATGGTTAAAGTCAGGGGTTCTTCTATAATTTTGATTTCTGTTTGCTACTAAGTTGGTTGGTAAGGTTTAAGTTGGCTGCAACTTCTTGTACAGAAATTAAATAATTAAAGCCGATTTTCCGATTTAGAGAACTACTAATTTCATATTAGTGTTTTCATGACAATTAATTTTAAAGTTTAGTAAAAATTATATTTAAATCAAAATTAAAAGAAATATTTTTGAAAAACACAAACATTAATACTTCGTTCTTATCGAGTGTCAAAGAAAACGCCTTTCGTCTGTTTTCCGTTTTTTACTGCAATTACTTTGAATTGACTTTGTTTTTTAACAAGCGAACCGCCCTCATTACGTTTCTGTGTCATAGAGTTTTTAATAAACTTCTTAACTGCGTCCAATTATTTTTATTAAGGACCACTTTTTTCTGTAATCAATTTTTATAAGAAAGGCTCTAATAATATACAACTCATTAAAATTTCCTATGCTAAGACCTACTCCTAGCATGACTATTACAAAGATCAAAAACTCGCTTAGCCAATTACGGAATCTCCAATATGCTTGGAGTCCTAAAAAGAATTGAAACAAAATTGGATTCCATCAGCTGCAATTGGATGGTTTGATTGAAAAAGTGTGCTTTTAACTAAGTCTTTGTTAAAATACACATCCATATTATAAAGTATTCGTTTAACATACAAAGAGGCTACCTACCATCAACTTTTATTATAGAATTCGGTTACAATGTGATTCAGTTCAGGTCAAATTGAGGTAGTAAATGCCTGACGTAACCATTCTAAATAAATTTAATGAAATTGTCTGTAACTTCCTTAATTCCTAACATGAATTAAATTAATTTCTTCCTTCCTTAATTCCTAATCCTAAATGCAATTGTCTGTAACTTAACTTAGGTTCTCATTTGGATCGCAATAAGAGTTCATGGTCAGTTTCATTGTATGAATAGATACGCTAAAATGAAAGTTTTTTAAAGAGAAAATATAGTTATCATAACTATATTTTACACACTTTGACTTATTAAAAACAAACAACTTTACGAAATGGTCGTAAACTCTTATATCTCCTCTCCCTCGGAACTCTCTGGACTTTGGTGATAAATAAAATTTTATCACATATTTTAGCATAAGCTGAACTTTGCGGACGCCGAGCTAAAACGTTTTTAATAGCTTTAGAGTGAAACTTTATTAAACTATATTATACTGCACTTTTTTATATTATATACATAGTATAAAACAAAGTCGCTTTCTCTGTCCCTATATCCCTATGTATGCTTAAGTCTTTGAAACTACGCAACGGATTTTGATGCGGTTTTTTAATAGATAGAGTGATTGAAGAGGAAGGTTTATATGTGTAATAACATCCATTAAATAGTGGAGAAATACTGTTGTTTTTGAGGTTTCTAATGTGATGTCATAAATAATTACATTTGACGCGTGTGGGCCACGGGCAGTAATGAATAAATCAAAACTACTGGAACGATTTTAATCATTTTTCAGTAAATATATAGTGAAGTGGCTATATCTTTTTATACCCGTGCGAAGCCGGAGCGGGCCGCTAGTTTTTGATAAAATAGAAAAGCACCTCGCTAATAAATATGTCCTCTGTATAATAAGCTTATATTTTTATTGATCCTAATAGGATATTCACCTTCGTGAAATGTATTATTTTATTCTTGCATATTTTAATATAAATAATCATCAAATATACATTTACTAAAATAAATTTTGATACCGTTCTTCCACGATGTATATCTTATTACTGGCATACAATTTCTTTATAGCTTTTGTATATAAAATTTCATATAAAACAATTGAAATGCAATTGTCCTTGTCCTTGTATGTCTTTCCAGACCCCCGACACAGGATATCACTATCCTAATGGGGGCCGTTGAGTGTGTAGCGTTTAATATTATTATGAATAGATAAATAGACAATTTTGTATTGTAATTTAAAGTAATTATTAGCTTAATCTAACAATTCTTACGATAATATCATACAGTTTATTAAATAAAACACCGAATAAAATAAGCTTAACTTGAGATCTGAATAAAAAGCGTTTAACTTTCAGTGGTTTTACAAGAAGATATTATTAAAACGCTTGTGATACATCCAAACCCGTCTATGGAACTATATATAAAAATATTTCCTATTAATTCTTACTTTAAGTTTAACTACATGTATCTTTCTATGAAGAGGAACAGACGTATCTTGAGATCTTAACTTTGAAAAAACACCGAGTCTTAAAATGCTATACTATATATGGACGTAAATAAGCAATACCATGTCAACGAACACGAATGTTATTTCGAGAAAAAATGCGTTTGAAAATTTTGAACAACTTGCTTAATATGAATTTTTTTTATGAATGGGTCAATTTTTTGGCAATTTCAGATTTACGTAAGTTATTTCACTCATTTTCACAAAAAAATTAGTATACAAAATGCATATTTCGTATATAATATAACCCAAAACGTTTAACGTAATACATAAATTGCATGATTAAAAATGGCTTTTTTAGAAGTTTTAAAGCTTAAAACACTACAAATATTGAAGAAAAATTTCTTTCAGCCATTTACCAACACTTCTGCATATATAACTCAGTTTTTTCGATTTTGTAGGTTGACATGGTATTGCTTATAAACCTCCATATATCTATGCATTAAATATTACTTGAGATAAGCTTAGGATATTGACGTGTAGAACTCGTCGAGATAGGCAATGTCCTAGTGCAAAAATGTAAAATTTTCTTTACCAAATAAAAGTAAAATTCTTGACTTTAGGAAAACAAATCGTAAATTGTACATCACAGCTCAATCACATCAAATATTCAGAAAGGACGCGCCTACAAAATAAACAACCTAAACACAGCTTCCTTGTGCTTCAAAGGCTATATCATCTATATAGTATATACTATATCGAGTCGCTTCAAGAAGAATATCGTGGACGACAGTTTATATTTTTACAGGAGATTTTTATTTATTTAGTGATTTTAAAGTATGTATGATATTTTTTGTGATTTTTAAAGTAAAACTTTTATCATACCACATAGATTTTTTGGTCTGTCTTCACCATGTCGCATTATAGCCGGTCGCAGATACTTAATTTATTTTAATTTTTGATATGTTTATATATGTATGTTTGTTTGTATGTATGTTCACATGCATGCTTGCGTGTCTGTTTTGTCTTCATTTATTTAATTTTTTATATTTATTTTTTTTTTTTTTTTGTATTTATTTATTTATATATTTTGTATTACAATGAAACTTAGTCATAACAGTATAACTCATCGTTTATTATATAATTTATTAACTCAATAATAAAAAAATAAAAAAAAATTTCAAACTTAGAAAATCGCTGATCCAGTGGTAACTTTGAAAATACAATTTTGAGATTTTTGGCGCTAACGATGTCTTTCCTAAAAAGGTTCGACATATCTACTACGTTATCACTGTAGTACATTAGGGAATACCCACAATATTACCTCTCCATATACTTCTTCAGATCCTCTAGTCAAATAAATGGAAAAGGAAACTCCGGCAAAAAATTTCCTCTACAAAATAGACAAATATTTAAAATAAATTAAAGATTTGAATTGAAATTTAAGTTAGCTGATCTTCAATGAATAAAACCGTTTTATTCATATTTTTGTTTCAACGAAATTTTATAAATAGAAATAATTTAGGTGTTCATACACCATCACATAATTATCAAAAAAAAAAATTTTTTGTGGATTTCAAATTTAACATCCAAATCGGTAAAGACTTTCCAGATTTACGATAACAGATACAAACAAACATTTAGTGCAGGCCTCATAGATATATAGATAAGTAAAATTACCTTTTACCTTTTGTAAAATTATCTTCACAAAAATAACATAGAAATGGGATCGTAATCTATAATTTAATGTTCACGTAGAACCGTAGCGTATCCAAATAAATTGTAATGCGGATCCACAAATATCGGGGTCCGCGGCAAACACGTACAATATTACGAGTCCTGTTCCTAGGCCCCGTGTGAAGTTATGAAGCTTTGTAAAGTAACGAGCTTACAGAGCTTACTTGTGTAATAATTGTAACGCATGTGCAGAATTCATAATTTCCTTATGCTCGTGCCTATCTTAAAATCCAAATCAATGCATAAGCTTTTAAAAGTGTGTATATTTAACAAAACAACAATATTACAACCTACAAAATTAATATTTAATTATTTTTTGTCGCTAAAAAGAACAATTTCTAAATTAAGCCTTAAAGCTAGTCATCATTTTACTTTTAACAATAATTATCAAGATACAAGGAAAGAACATAAATAAAACTTACCAAAAAAATTACTGGATGTCGCTTCAAAGCTAATAGGATTCAAGCATCACGTTTTACGAAAACCTTAACGAGGTGTTGTAGCGAGCCTTTACACAAGCTCTATCGGCGAATGTCGGTAACAGACTGACTCGCCTGTCGGCCGGTCGGCCACCGTGCCCCGCTATTACTCCACTTTCTGTTATTCCCTCTCCTGAGACGAGAGCGATTTATCACGTCGCATCTGTAATCCCGGAACATCCTTAACTTGATGCCCCTCATTTTTCATCATTCTAAATGCTATAATTCATAGACGTGTTACCGAATCCTAAGCGTCAGCGCGTCATCATTAAGCGATGTAGAGTTTTATTAAATATTTTTTGGCACATTGTAATTGTTTTTATGCTTTTGCTAAATTTTCTTGCCACATTGATTGACATTTATGATTACGTTATTATTACCTGGGGGTATACCATGAACTTTGAGTAACATTTCTATTGCGATGTCATGATGCAGCGATGCAGCTCAGTTTTGATTATCATTTGAATCGCAATAAGATCATGGTAGACCTCCTGAATGAACAGCTTTTGAATAAACAATTTCATTTTCATTTGTTATATAAAAATAATGTAACAGTAACATCGGGGTTTTGATTTTATTAAAAGTTTTCGATATACCAAACATAATCACTACATAGTATAAAACAAAGTCGCTTTCTCTGTCCCTATGTATGCTTAAATCTTTAAAACTACGCAACGGATTTTGATGCGGTTTTTAATAGATAGAGTGATTGAAGAGGAAGGTTTATATGTATAAAAATAGTGGAGAAAAAATAATTTTTGAGGTTCCTAATGTGATGGCGTAAATAAATACATTTAACGCGTGCGGACCACGGGCAGTAATGAATAAATCAAAACTACTGAATCGATTTTAATTATTTTTCAGTGAATGACATAGGCTATATATTTTATACCTGTGCGAAGCCGGAGCGGGCCGCTGGTACGACTATATATTATTTGAGGTACTTTTTATACTAAGCTTTAAAGAAAGGCACTGTTGCGCTTAAATTTATAATGTCCTGCATACATCATAAGAGATACATGGTTTTGTCATGGCTTGTCTAACATAAGGTAATAAATTAACAAGCAAATACCATACGTACATCTACATCTCCGTTCGTGTAAACTACAAAGTAAATTACGCAAATCAAATTAATTAACATAATTATAAAATAAAAGCTCATGTTCTTTTAATTTCTCTTTTTTTATAAATTTTATATATAAATTAATAATTTGCCTTTAATACTTT
The DNA here is from genome assembly GCA_023373885.1 of Hestina assimilis. Classification (NCBI taxonomy): domain Eukaryota; kingdom Metazoa; phylum Arthropoda; class Insecta; order Lepidoptera; family Nymphalidae; genus Hestina; species Hestina assimilis. The sequence continues at coordinate 11,690,667 of CM041751.1, read as the reverse complement.
TACAAAAAATTCACAATATAAATAATACATTGTGCAAGAATTTCATAATATATAATTTGTTTTTTTATCAATTTTATTTCCTTAAATTAATACGCTGAAACCAAACTAAATATATTTATTTTTTTATAACATTATTGATAAAAAAATAGTTGTTCATATTTCATTTCTAAAGAAAACGAAAAGAATTGTGTTTTTAACGCGAAAAATTCTGGTACTGCCTTCAAACTGAAGAAGGCCGTAAAATACATATAAGGCTATGACCCTTTGCAGTGGAACAGTAACCATAAACATCAACCAATTTGATGAATATTCTACACCAAAGACTAACTCCCTATAGATATTTCCGTTTCTCTCGTACCTAAACGGCCTCACTCTCACTCCGGTTATAAAGATATTTCCTACCGAGAACGCTTGAGAATAAATAATAAATAAATAAATAAACGCTACACACTCAACGGCCCCCATTAGGATAGTAATATCCTATGTCGGGGTCCGGAAACATTCACAATGACAAGGACAAATACACCCAGACCGGAAAATATGCTTGCATGGTCAATACAAACATATTATGCTCCGAGCAGGAATCGAACCCGCGACCCGTGGCGTTTAAGGCAGGTTCGCTACCGCTGCGCCACAACGTCGTCAAGAATGAACTCCCTTTCGAGTTTTTCTCAACAAGCTACAGTATAGATTTCTTCAGACGTTAGTTTAAGAAGTTTGTGAAGTTTGGCTACACGCATGTAATGCTTTTAGTGCTACAAGCGTCCATTGGTTGTGGTCATAGCTCACCATCAGATGAGCCATACGCTTATTAGCAACCGAAGTGGTATATAAAAAACTGACGGCAAAGAAAAAAAACTTGCAGCCCAAAAAGAACATTAATCATTCTACTTAACACGGATGAATCCACGAACCGAAGCTAATAATATATATTATTTTTTAAATAACCCAATTACTGCTTGCTGTCTTGCTTCAGTCAAAGTGGTCATTAAGTTTATATTCTCGCAAACAATTACCAGATTTAGTTGAAATATGAAACCACCGGCCATTACTGTCCTTCGTTAAACTTATAATGCTGCCAGTTGCTTTCTGATTTATAAATAAAATTCAAGTTTCTTTACCAAGAAGCTTTGTACTGATAAATCTTTTTAAAAATACGTAGCATTTTTTATTTCCTTACTTTTTATTTTAATATGACTTTCATGATATGTATATTATTTCACCTTGTAAAAAGAAACATATTTACGCATACTCACATTCAGGCTCACATCGCGTTGAACTTATTTTCTTTTTACATATTTTAATTTTTTTTTTTTTTTTTATGTTAGAAGTTGGCAAACAAGCATACGGCCCACCTGATGGTAAGTGGCTGCCGCAGCCTATGAGCACTTGCAGCACCATTAGTAGGTGCCACTCGCGCGTTGCCAACCTCGAGATATTAGTTCTTAAATCTCGTTCGCCCAGTAATTTCACTAGCGTACAATGCCCTTCAAACTGGAACACAGTAGTGCCTAAGCACTACTATTTGGCGGCAGAATATTGGACACTGCGGTGGTACCTACCTAGCCGGCCTCTTGCAACAAAGACCTACCACCAGTGTGACTGATTGCACTGGTGGAATAATCTCTGTTGTGACAGAGGTTATCCCAACAGCGGGCGATGGGGTCGTCACATCCCAACGCCTAAATAAAATAAATATTTATTAAAAATTAGTAAAACAATGCTCTTTAGCAGACGACTTTTTTAGTTACTTTGTAAGTAAAATTTCAATGGAATTTCGATGGTTACTTGAATATCACACTAGTTTGAAGAAATAAAGAGTTCAATATGTTTATATACATTTTATTAGATAAACCCGGCCACGCTCACTGTGACAAATTATGATCTTAATTAAGAGGGAAATAAAAGTATCCTAAGTTGGATTCACCGAGTGAAAAGATTGTAATTGCTTTGTTCACTTGGGACTTCAGGGTGTAAAGATAATTATATAGAAAATCAAATTCTTGTAAAAATTGAAATCTGTCCATTCAGCACTTATCGAGTTTGGCAATCACAAACATACGGAACCTGAACTTTTATGTAAAAAAATATGAATGGCAGTTGTATATTCCATCATTGCATAAATCTCCAATTAATTCTGTCGCAGTAAGAAAGGTTAAGGTGGAAGAAGAGACGAGAGTGATGGAGAAATTAGAAGAAGTAAGATTTTGGGCAAAGTTTTCTTGCAAAGCAGAGAACTGTTGCTCTTTTACACGGCTGGGTCTCAGTACTTAGAGCTCCAACTGGTGACGCTGTCAAGGCCCATGAGGCCAACAGCAAGGTGCATTGCTGTTTATTGTTTTTAAAATATTTATTAAAACGTCAATGTTAGTTAACAGTAAACAATTCAATGTGCCAATGCTTAGATGAACACGCCACCACTTATCAGCAAATTTTGTAAATCAGTGCGCAAGATGCAACTTCGACGCGTAATAAAAGCGATTTACCATTCGATATGGGTCAGTTCATCTGTTCGTAACAATTGAAAATTACACGGTTATTCTTACGTGGTATTTTGATTATCGACCCAGTCTACAGACTCGCTTCCTTGTGATGAAAGATCGTGGAATAAAGTTTATCGTGCAATGAATAACGAGACTCCCGGCATTGTGGTATGTATGCAAGCATATGTATACAACAACTGGGAATAAAAACCACGACGTCAAAGGCATAGTTGCTTCTTTTATGGATTTCTTATCAAATTACAGTACCTAAAGTGCCTAAGCGTACCTGCTTTTAGAAGTAGTAGACCCATGCTGCTTTCTGCAGAAATGGGCCGACCCGTCCGGAGAAGTACTAACCTCGCATAAAAAATTGACGTAAAGTGGCAGTGCTAGTATGGTTGCGTTTCATGCGATGAGTGAGAGCGCCGAAGGCCCAATCTCCCATACCCTCTGTTCCTTTTTTCTTTCTTATCCCTTCCCTAATACTACTATAAATATCTATTAAAGTACTACTATAAGTATATACTTTAAAATCGCAAACGTTGATAGATTATGGTGACTGCCTAACATCAGACGGACCGTATGCTTGGTGACTTGCCAACCGTCATGATATTAAATAAAATAAACACCAGCAGTGCTTGGTAACGGAGTTGATGAAAGGTGAAAGTAAAATGAGGATAAAGAAAGACAAAAATAAATTATTAAGCAAAATACTGCCACTTGAAAAAAAAATCAATGACATGCTATTAAACAACTATTTGTAAAATAAATTATATTTATCATATAAGGTTATCATTTACAAGGTCAATCCATGATTCTATATATATTTTTTATAAAACGTTGAGTATTTTGTTTTAAATATATTGAATGCCTATTTAAGGAATTTAAGAATAACAACCGCCGAAAACAATAAAATTTCTGATTTCTTTGCAAGGTTTTGTTTCATACCCGAGACCAAAGATTTTTTATTTTTAATCTTTTATTTATCTTGATCTTATATAAAACATTTAAATTTATAAAAATAGTCATATTGTTAGTGAGGCAAAACCCAAACTACCGCGGATAGGGCACCAGAGTTAAGAACCTCATAACTGTCTGTGCCGGGTCTAGCAATGTTGCCTTTTGTAATTTGGCTTTGATATAAGTCTGTAATGATATACACTCTAAATGTTTGACGAGATTTTATAGTATAACCGGTAGAATTTCACCATCGGACATCGTGACTAAACTCTAAATTCCATCCATACCACCTTGATGTCTGGAAATCTACAACAGCGCGATTTAGAAGACATTTTGTTCCTCGCACAACCACTCTGTGGAATTAGCTTCCACCGGCGGTCTTTCCGAACCAATACGACTTGGGAACCTTCAAGAGAAGAGCGTATTCTTTCCTTAAAACGGCAACGCACCTGCATGCCTTCTGGTATTGCAGATGTTCATGGGCGGCGGTGATCGCTTAACATCAGGTGAGCCTCCTGCCCGTTTGCCTCCTCTTACATAAAAAAAAAGTATAAGGAATAATGTCTATTGAATCAATATGCCACATAAAAAAGACTCAAATTTTTTGAGTAAGGTAATTCATAGCACATGATTCTGATGCTTAGCCTCCTTCAGACGGTCATTTTTCAAAAGGGATCCAGGTGCGCCAACTGTTCGCCAATCTTCCTTTTATGTAGGCCCATACCGGTTATAATAAACCAGCGAATTATAGAGGCTTTTGTGCCTTTCTTGCTGGTTCTAATTTACATACATTTTGCGGGAGACGTGCTCAGAATGGACAAGTGCAGGCTTTTCAAGGTGTCAAGAAACTTTTTCATCAAACAACCTTTCATTTTTCATCTAATATATGTCCTTGAAGAGGTAATGTATTTTTTACGTGATATAGTTTGATTGTCACTCTTCATAATTATATAGTAAAACATAAGCAAACTTTACACATTCAACGACCTACATAGGATAGGATACTCCGCTATCCGTGTCTGTCCACTCATTTGTCACAGGGCTGTATTTCACAAACCGTTGTAGGTAGAGAGTTGAAGTTTTCACAGAATGTATATTTCTGTTACTGCCCTTTAATTAAATTTAAAAATAAATCACCATACAAAAAACATGTTATTTTGTACTTCATATTTAACTTAAGATAAAGTATTTTAACTATAACTTTAAATGCTATTCCTTAAATTAAAGCGTATTCTAATAATGACTGGTAACATTTAATGAACAAGTAACTTTTTAAGTCTATCTTAATAAAAATAACGGTTTGTTAAATCATTGTGGGCACTGAGCTTCAACGATAATAACATAATTGCATTAATATTCTCTAAATTGCACTTACAATTTAAAAGTTTTTTTTTATGTTTTATAAAGTAATTATGTCACCGTTGTGGCGTTGTGGGTAGCGAGTCTGCCTTAAGGCTCGACGGTTGTGGGTTCGATTCCCGCTCGGAGCAGATGTTTGTATTTATCATACAGGCATGTTTTCCGGTCTGGTTGTGTTTGTCCTTGTCATTGTGAATGTTTCCGGACCCCCGACACAGGATATAATTATCGTAATGGGGGCCGTTGAGTGTGTAGCGTTTATTTATTTATTATGTGTATTCAATGTTTTATAAGTAACAAACTAAAAACTTTTTACTTCAGTTTCGTAAATTTCGTGATAAGCTCTTAGTTGTCCTAATTTTTTATTTAAGCATATTATATATTTTCCCGCCGTCGGTATGTGACGACCCCATCGCCCACTGTTGCCCCTCTCACATAAAAAAATTGTATAGCAATATCTATAAAAATATAACTTTCATATAAGTTTTAGCCTCTCTCTTACTGGAAATCGTGTCATGCTTAAATAAGATCGTAGGTAAATCGTAAAAATATCATCAAAATCAAATTTAACTTGCTTAATAATATCACTAATCGGATTGAGGAAAAACTGCAGATAGATAGTTTTTTATTATTTAAATATTTCTAAAATCGCGCAAAAAGTACTACTTTACTTTCATATCTTGGGCTTTATACTAATACAAAATATAGACGACAGAAAACGGAAAACTTTGTGACTCTTTTGATTTCCATGACAATATTTCGATGTAGTGCTAAAAATTAATTTAATTAATAATATAAATATAATATAATATAATTATATTAATAATAAAATTATAAAAATTAGCAAACTTTATGATTTTTACGTCGAAACCTTTATAAATCATTACAGTGGAGATTTCCTTGAGAGTTATGCGGCGCGCATATTACGCAACTTAGTCCTAAGACCACTATACATACTATGTATGTTAGGAAAGACTAATGTACTTCACGTCTCCAAAGATACCTCTTTACGTCGCTTTATGTACAAAAAGTATACAATAAATGCTGTGTGAGTAACGAGTATAATACCCACGGATATAGAGTAGGCTGGATACCGCATGTTCTTTATACAGAATTTAAACGGTGTTTTTTTTATACCTATGATGACGTCCACCCAGTCATTTAGTTATGTGCTCAAGATAATTAGAATCGTTTCAGTTGCTAGGATTGTTGATATTTTTTTACGGACGGTTTGCAGTATCTAGCCTATTCTACATCTGTGATAATACTTTATTGTCTCATTTCTATTCCAGAAATTTTCTTTTCATATTTTTTCTAATATGAGTATTTAAATACACGTTGTGTGTGTTGTTTGTTTCTTTGTCTAGTGATAAATGGGCCACAGATGGCCTCTATATAAAACGTAAATGTAATGTCAGATTGTTAATATGTTAAAATAAATCTTCATTGCTATTGCGGAACTATTGCTTCATTTTATTTACAAATTAGTTATTTGTCGAGAAAACCAATAAATTTTTATGCATCAATGTATGTCAAGTGTTAAGAGGATTGAAGGGTACAAGGGCTTCCAGAAATCTTCGCAAAGTTGCGGTCTGACCCTCGATGAATATATAGAAAAGTAATTATTGTCATTCAGGCGTATTTGTTTCGTAATTTTTGCGTAAGCATATACTTGTATATGTTTACGAAAAGATTAATATTCTATGTTATATATAAAACCAGCCTAATTTTAGTAGTCCATAGTGTTTAATTAAACAGGCATATGGACATAAATAATAACTACTTTAACCAGTCTTTATTGTGGATAGTATAGCGGCACACTCTGAATTCAATATCTTTTTTACACTACACTTAGTACAAGTAGTGGCAAATAAGCCATGTTCATGCAATACAAAAAACATCACCGTGCGTTATGGCCTGTGATGAGATAGAAGTCAGACTCGATTGGCAACTAAACCGTACATGCACTACAACTTCATGTTGATATTATGTTATCATCATTGTCATCATCATTATCATCATCATCACCATCATCACCATCAACACCATCATCATCAGTCTTTACTACTGTTCATTACCAGACGTAGGCCTCTCTAAATGTACGCCGCTGAGCACGATCCTCGACAACTCTCATCCGGCCGTTTTGTTGTGTAGTCTTATATCTATGTAGACTACATCAAAAAGCGGCTTTTGATGTTTGATTATAATTACTTTTTCTTTTGTGTGGTTGTCAAATATGCTAGATATGGTACAATGGGATTGACATGTTCGTCTCGAATAAAAATCCCAAAACAAATAAAGAGAAAAAAAAAAAAAACTCTCATCCAGCCCTCTCACTATTACGAAGATCATCAGAGCGATGATTCATCAGACCTAGTCCCACGACATTCTACTGATATGCTGCGTCTGAGTAATATTCCTAAGTGGCCATTCGCGCCGAAAAACAACGTAGTTCTTCTAATACAAAATACGAATAAATTAGACGCCTATAATTAGAATATTAATAGATACCATTTTCAACTTGAAACTTTACTTCAAAGGAACTTTCTTCGAATTACTTTGAGATGTAGCTTTTGATTTGAAGTTTTCCCAGAAGGTTAGTACTTTGTAATTATTTCGCGTTTGCAATCCACCCACACTTTAATCAAGATATAAAAAATACTGACTTTTAATCTAAAAAACAAAAAATAAAATCATATTTTCGCTACACAGAGCACACAAATTTGTCGGCACCGAAGGCACCATTCTCCAAAACCAAAAATTTGTTACTTACACAAATAAAAGTCAAAGATCAGTTTGATAAAACATAAAACAATTTTTACACTTATTATATTATAGTTAAATATAATATTAGAGAATCAAAATCAGTATTAAGTATTTAGTTTTTATTTGTTTCAGATAAAAGTTAAAGAAAATAAAGTTTAGCAATCACGCCACTATTATATGGAATCGTAACTTTGATATTTACTTTCAGAACTCTCTCCAAGGGACGTGCAAAAGTATTGTACAAGTTTATTTTCTCGGTTATTATATGGAATTTTTGATATTTTCCGTTTTTGTTTTTTTTTGTTGCTAGAAAATATTTTTTGCTTTAATATAACTAATCAGATATAATTTTTATGGGTCGACTTGTCTATAAACATTTTATCAGATCATTTTTATTCCGTTGTTACGTTGATTTTAAACCTTCATTAATAAATATATATTACGACCGTTATTGTCATTTAAATCATACAACAAACCAGACTTCATTCTGTAAAAATTGTATGCGATGTAGACGGAGTAAAATGTTTTTATGAATCAAGGTAACATTTGCAAAAAGCCTGCGAACGTCCCTTACTTATCCGAGCCCTGTGTCGCATTCAATTAATAATTACAAACTATTCGAAACCACTTTTTAAACATGACCTCGAGCTCAGTGGAGAGTTAGTGGATTAGTATTGTTTAATTGACTAAGCCCCAGCGTCCTAAGCACATCTTTTATAACCTAAGACTGACCAAAGATCACGGTAGTACACAAAAACACGTTGTCTTTCGTCACGCATCGTGTCCATATGATGCTATTTAATATCGGATGTACTGCACTCTTCATGATGGACCACCAAGGACAGAATGTACTTTAATTCCCAACGAGAGTTATCCGTTTTCATTGGGTTAATATGCAAGCTCTCTAGAACTGGTGGCGCTGAAAGTACACATTATTTTTTTCTATACGTTTTATTAAGGATTTACAGTCTAGAATAATTTAAACTTACTAGCTGCCTGTGAAGGCTAAAAATATATAGGTATTTGGGATAAAGAGGAGCGGACAGACATTGTGTAGAAAGTTTAGTATGGCGTCAATAAGTATATTATTAATTAATTTTATATGGGCATGGTACCAACACGGGTAGACCACGATAGACTTATTAATTGTTTAAGACGTTACAGTAATTCTGAGTACAAAACGAATAGTGAATAGTTACAGAATATGGGTTTGAATTTATCTTTATCTCACGACGAAAACCATAAATGGAGACTGAAGATGAGTTGCGGGATCCAACCGCTAAGTTTATTACTTTCGGTCGTTTATTTTTACTATCATAAGGCCGAAACACATCTAAATTAATTTTCGTCAGCTATCTTCCGTCACATAATTTAAGCTGTCTCTCAGCTGGTAAATATTTTAGCGCATTGAGAAGTGTCGTGAAACTACAACTATAGAACCTATCTCATAAGTTGGATTAGAACGACAATATTTGAAAAGCTGACATTCTAACAAAGCGCCTCATTGATGGTAGCGCGATGGTGGCTTCAATATTTAATCGGTGAGAAAATCGTAGTCCTACCACATAAAGAAGGAATTGTTTAAATCCGACGTAGTAGTTTCTGTAGTGCTGTGAAATTTATTGTGTTATTTAGTTAAGTGATTAAAATTATTGCTGATTATAATAAGTTGTTAACTCACTTAAATCTACAGAAATTATGGATGAAATTGATAAACCACAGGCGTGGTTTTAAATAAATGTTCTCTATCTAGGAATCTTTTTGACGTGATAGAAAAAAAAATTAGTTCAATATCTATTAATTTTATCTATGGTAATCTTTCAGCGGTAAGCGTTTTATAATTCTGACCCTACGCTCGATATAATAACGCAAATAGTTTGTGAGCAGTTTGTATAGAATTCATTATAAAGTATATCGGAGTGTCGCAACGAAATATTGGCGACATAAATTCCGTGAGATGTGTTTCGACCCTAAAAGTAGCGGTCGGTATGGCGTTAAGCACTTCTGTACCGTAACGTCACGCTTCGATTTCGTTAACGTCCCTATCGCTTCTTACAGATCTTTTATTTTGGAAGTTTGACCACTGTACGGTATAAAGACAGTTTTAATAAATAAATTCAATGATTTGATAAATACATTGCATTTACTTAATTTTGCAGTTAACTTAATTTGGGGTTTAAAGGTTTAGCATGTTTTAATTATATTTTATATCATATACATATAATATATTCTTATATATAGTTTTCCTTGTTATTTCCCAAATCAAGTGATTGATAACCTTTCTTGTTATAACAATCTGATCAATCAAATATAAAAACATATTCAACTTAAAAAAAATAGTCAGTAATTCTATTTGGCAATATGTTAAATAAACTTAGATTAATAAGATCCTATGTATATAATAAAGTTATGTCAACATTAGATAGATATAAAATAAATAATTTTAACATGATGATAAACTAATTTAAAAGAAAAAGATCAAATTAGATAATGCTTTATGTTATGACAGCTCAACAAAAGGTTATATAAAAGTCCGTAACACAGTCATAAGCCCGATCGTCTTTTAGATATCGAGACCTAGTGCGCTAGTTGAGCTCGTTATAAAATAAGTCAGATAGCGCAAAAGTTCACAATTAAGTGCAACACAAGCTACGTGGAACACGATCTGACACCTGAAAACGTGATTTACTCAAACAAGATAAGTGTACAAAAGCATTCATCCTATCAACAACTCAATTATGATATAATTCTGAAATTCTTGACTTATTGTTGTAGCGACATCTACACGAAATACGACCTAATGCGATAGAAAGAGAAGATTGTCACAATATCGCTTCAAGCTAGAGTGACACCTACATGGTTTTTTTTTTCGGAATGTGTATTGCTGTTGGTCCTACTGGCTTTGACAGCGTTACCTTCCGAGTACAGAGACTCAGCCGTGATAAAGAGGCAGCCCTCACGGGGGCTCAAATTTGAGCCAAAAATTGAAATACCTACATGGTATACTACGCAACGATATTGACGAACATCATCATCATCATCGTCACAGTCCTAAATCGCGCTATCAGAGTTTTCATCGCTAGTGATATAAATACATTATACAACTTCCCAACGCAAGTCGTTGGGCCGCGGCTCGCCAAGCAATATCACCGGCCTAATCGGAGCATCCTATCATTGTGTTGAGATACATTTCACACGTCGTTCTCTATATTCTAAGGCTATAAAAAAATAAGTATTTATTTGCTAATATAGCGGCACTAGAAATACATAATCTATGAAAATTCCAACTATTTATCAATTAAAGTTCATGTCATACAACAAAAAATGTCAAAATTTATTTTGTAGCTGACTCGCCATAAACGACAATGGTCACGAGTTCGATCCCCGCTCGAGGCATTTTGACTCAATCAAACGAGTACATAAGGTTCTGGACAAAGAATATTGCTATCCTAACGTAATCACACGAGATTAACGTATTTACAAATTGAATTACACGAGTGAGACACGTAACATTTTGTCTTGTTTATAATTAATGATTTAAAATGTTAATGAACTAATCATTGTACATGCTCAGTACAAAGTACCTTTTGACTTCAATTTATAATGTATTGAGTTCAATTCGAAGTGTCAATCACGGATGCTTCAGATACAGGCACTATTGGGCGTTTCAGACTAGCGTGTTTCCACCGCCCGGGAACGCTGTCAAGGCCAGTAGGACAACAACACACAATCAGAAAAAAAGTGTTTTTCTTTGATTGTGTACGGTTGTACGATAGACCTGGTGTCATGCAAGCTGCATTTCGCTCTTCAAAAACCCAAACGGACGTTAAACGCCGAATATGGTCTTATTCCGGAAAGTATAAATTAACCGGTTGTAGCAAGTATCAGTGGCATATTATTCAAAAATTATCACGCACTGTAATATATAATATTCTACAGGCGTCGGGACGTGACGGCCCCATCGCCCGCTGTTGAGATAATCGTGTCACAGCAGAGATTATTCCACCAGTGCAATCAGTCACACTGGTGGTAGGTCTTTGTTGCAAGAAACCGGCTAGGTAGTTACCACCGCAGTGTCAAATATTCTACCGCCAAGCAGTAGTGTCTTTGACATTACTGTGTTGTGGTTTGAAGGGCTGAAGGCTAGTGAAATTACTGGGCAAAGGAAATTTAAGAACCAATACCTCGAGGTTGGCAACGCGTAAGTGGCATCTAGTAGCACATTACCATCAGGGGGCCGTATGCTTGCTGGCCAACTTAGTAACAAATACGAGCTTATAAGCGCGCCAACTCTCTTACGAGTTGCGCTTGTGCCTAAATAAATAATAATAAATAAACGCTGCACACTCAACGACCCCCATTAGGATAGTGATATCCTGTGTCGGGGTCCGAAAACACATACAAAGACAAGAACAAATACACCCAGATCGGAAAATATGCTTGCATGGTCAATACAAACATATTATGCTCCCAGCGGGAATCGAACGCTGCCGCTGCGCCACAACGTGCGCAAAGGTGCGCCTATATGTACGCTCGTATAAAATGCTAGTCTGAAACCGCCTTATAGATAACGTAGCTGTAGATTGAGCAATCTGACAACTAATTTCAGACATCCTTTGAATTTCCATATTGCATTTATGATCATGCAGATATAAGGTTAACAACATTTGGTTTATTTTGTTCACTAAATAATAATGTTGATATAATACTAATGTAATTAACAGGTCAAACAGTACAGAATCCTATTACTAATATTAAGAATGTGATGTTGAATGAGTTGATTACTCTTTCACACAAAAGCTACTCAACGGACTGGGATGAAATATCACATAGACAGCTTACAACATTTAAGTTAAATTTATTCTGATAAAATGTTAAGTTGGTGTGTAGTATTTGTGTCATCATCAAAAAACTGCACCTACGCGATAATTGCGACGGCCACATTTTGAATAAATAAATAAACGCTACACACTCAACGGCCCCCATTAGGATAATTATATCCTGTGTCGGGGGTCCGCACACATATACAAAGACAAGAACAAACACAACCAGACCGGAAAACATGCCTGTACGATTAATACAAACATCTGCTCCGAGCGGGAATCGAACCCGCAACCGTCGAGGCTTAAGGCAGACTCGGTACCCACAACGCCACAACGGTGTCACATCAACATTTTATGATAAGAATATTTAAATATATTAATACAGAAATAAAGAGAGATATATAAGAGTAAAATGTCAAAGAAAAATCGATATAAATTGGAAAAAAACGATACAAAAATTAGGCAAAATTATTCTACGACTGAATTTATATATTTTGGTTTCGTTATGCCATCGTCATACGAGTATTTGTAGAGATTATCTTCCAAACTATTTGTACTTACATGAAGGCAGTAAATCAAGATTTGTATTTAGTTAACTAATAAATCAAAGGATATGCTATTATTACAACAAAGTTCTTCTTCTTGCTAGCATTTACCCAGGATCTGCCTATTACGAATTAACAGGTTACTAATTTTTACAAAGTGCCTTCTGACCTATGCAACCGTAATGGCAAACCAGTAACTCATTGGATAAGAGTAACCTGTCAAGAACTAACGATTATTGCTGGATGATATGTGAGAACCACCTGGACTGGCAGATTACCGTGCTTCATGAGGCACAGTGGGGGACGCATAAGGACAAAGGCCCAGACCGAAACAAAATTTTTCATAGATCAATAGAAGCATCTGCCCTAAGCGGGATCTGACCCCGTGACCGTCGAGTCTAGAGGCAGGCTCGCTACCTAAACTCCACAACGTTTATTCACAAGTAAACTGTTTTTTTTTATGTTAGAAGTTGGCAAACAAGCATACGGCCCACCTGATGGTAAGTGGGTGCCGCAGCCTATGAGCGCTTGCAGCACCATTAGTAGGTGCCACTCGCGCGTTGCCAACCTCGAGATATTAGTTCTTAAATCTCGTTCGCCCAGTAATTTCACTAGCGTACAGTGCCCTTCAAACCGGAACACAGTAGTGCCTAAGCACTACTATTTGGTGGCAGAATATTGGACACTGCGGTGGTACCTACCTAGCCGGCCTCTTGCAATGAAAGACCTACCACCAGTGTAGAATAGAAACATTATCCCTTTGAAATTTTGAATACTTAATGAGATGTCGCCAGGGATATATGGACGCTAATAAGCAATACCATGTCAACCCACACGAATGTCATTTCGAGAAAAACGCGTTTGAAGATTTTCAACAACTTGCTTTATATGATTTTTTTTTATTTATTGATCAAGTTTTTGGCAGTTTCAGATTTATCTAAGTTATTTATACTTATTTTCACAAAAAATAAGGATACAAACTGTATATTTCGTATATAATATAACCCAAAACGATTAAAATAATGCATACATTCCATGATTAAAAATGGCTTTTTAGAAGTTTTAAAGCTTAAAACCCTACGATTATTAAAGAAAAATGTTCTTCAGCCATTTATCAACACTTCTGCACATATAACTCAGTTTTTCAAATTTTGTGGGTTGACATGGTATTTCTTATTTGCGTCCATTATACAATTTTAGTCCCAAAAAACTTTTGGCTAACTAGAAATTTGTTATGGTAATTTCTGTGACATCTCTAATAATAGTATACATAGATACATATTTTGTCGTAATGGTCAATAATAACTTTATTTCATCCATTCTATATAATTAATGCCATTATATTACTTACATCTTAAAAGTTAGTAAAATGGTAAAAACACTTACAAGAACTATAACATAAAGTAAACACGTAGCATTTCTTTGAAGGCACATCATTAGAAAAACAAAAATAGAAACACTGTTTTTTCTGTTTGCGTTACTGCATGTATAATGACGCCAACGTAGCTACGGGCATGTTTCCTTTCAACTTATATACTTGTAAAATTATATGAAGCGCGTACATTATCTGACAAAATTTAGACGTCTTGAAAGACAGATTATAAACTTGGTCAAGAGACAGAGGCGGCATCCATAACAAAAACCTATTTATTTAATTACCAGCCATTATTTGATCCACGTGGAAAGTGCAATGAACAATTTTATTGTTACATCTCACGCTCCTGCCATTTTAGAGAGAATCTATTATGTATTAAATGCTAAGTTGCCCGGTTAGATCAGGTAAAGATTTCATCAATCGTTTAACTGTTACTGATATAAGCCCGGAACAACACAATGAAAGTAATTTCTTTCATTATTTTGTTCCGGCCTATATTGACACCGTTGTGGCGAGTTGGTAGCGAATCTGCATTTAGTGTTAACGGTTGCGAGTTCGAATCCCGTTCGGGATAGATGTTAGTATTGATCTTACAAATATCTGTTTCGGTCTGGAACTTTTACCGTGGGTCTGCACGCACGTTAGGCTGAGAGAGCGTTAAGCTATCGATCCCGGTTGTTATCACATAACATCTGATAATGATAAGTATAATAATAAGTAAGTAATAGTAAATTGAAATTCTGGCAATTGCTTTGTGTAAAAATTAGTGACCTGTAAAATCCGGATGAGAGCAATAAGCAAATCCTGGGTAAATACAAAATAATACTGGGTAATAAGGGAGTAATGTTAGGAAGAAGAAAAAACAATGAAATATATATTTTAAACAGATATAGATACGCTTCTATCTCCAGTCTTTTGTGATTCTACATGAATATAACTGAGCTCTTAAGGTAAGAAACTTAGGCCATTATATGTAGCGTTAATATATCTAATTTCATAAAACTGTAACGCGGCGCCACAGCTTATTTTAAATGTTTAGTCCTCTAGATCTTTCAGCTTTGTACAAATTTTTTTTAAGAATTATTGTAGTTTTATTATTTTTATAACCATCCGCGTATTCCTCTAGGATGAAATCTTACATCACCCATAAAATATAATATACATAGGTACGTAAACACTGCTCTATGTTTCCGTAATAGCTAATATAGTGCACAGCAAAATATAAAGGTCATGTAGCTTAGTATATGAGCTATACTAAAGTTGAAGTTGCTCTCTGAGAAACTTATTTAGAGGTTGAGTAACGACGAAGTTCTTCATATATTTCATACCAAGCGCGAAACATTGCTTGTAAATGTGTAATCAATTTTAACACACTACTTTTTTGGACAGCAAAAGGGACGTGGTTATCAATTGGTTTTTTTTTTGAGTTGCCGATTGGATTCTCGGTCGGGGCGGATATTTTTATTGACCAGACAGGTATTGTAGTGGTTCCAGTGGGTTTGGGACCCTCCACAATATATAGTATAAAAATCATAACGACCCATCGACGACCCATCTGATGTTAAGCGGTTGTAGTTGTCACTCACGCGTTACCAGCCTCGAGATATTGGTTTTTAAATCTGCTTTGCACACTAACTTCACTAGCTACAGTGCCCTTTAAACCAAAACACAGTATACTGCTTTAAGGTAGAATAAACGACAATGTGTTGGTCGGTCCGCCTCCTGCAATACAAGGCCTACCACCCGTAGTTCAATATGGCCTTGCTTATAAACATCACAATCTTTAGTATTATGTTTATGTTTCAAATTCCAATATTGTGTTAACTATGTTATATACAAATTTGAATAATCATTTGCAGTTATATTCAGTGAAGCGTCATATTGAACATCGCCATTCTGGGCACAAATTAAATTCGTTGCTTTGTACGTGTTTGTGTCGTTGTAAAATCCATTCACAAAGAATATTATAGTAAAACACCACTCTGACACTCAGTGGACTGTGTTGAAATAAAACGTTAGAGCATTGTCTCACTGAATTCATTTACACTAGGAGATAGTGGTAACAAAAGAAAAAAACTCATCCAGGAAACATTGCCACGGGAATTTAAACTTTAAAGTCTTGGTATAAAATCGGATATGCTAACGCTCACCGTAAAAACAATATATCGTAATTTTATACGCCATTACCAAGTTAATTCTTCATTTACACAAAGAATTCAGTGCAGTAAATTTGCATTAAGCAAGTTACAATAATGACTATATTTAAACATTCTTTCGTTTCTTAACGTCAAATATAAGTTTGTCGACCTGTATGTCAAAGGGACTTTCTCCGGGACGAATCGTTTACAATTAACGAAACAAATTATAAATAAGATGTGTGGACAACACGTAGGCGATTGTAACATGACGTTTTATTGTTATGTAAAAATAAGTACGCCTGTGACGAAAGATATTGATACGGATTTTCAAATCATTAATTTACTTTCACACATTACTTAACCCATTCCATGTCCGTAAAATAGATAAAATAATTAAGCAATTGAAATATTCATATATGATTCATAGGACAGGGACCCTGTTAAGTCATGCTACTGAGCATCACAAGGTACCAGAACATTTAATAAACAAAAATGTCTCGTTTCGCGGTGTTTATGGTCGCAATCCTCTAAAACAGCTCAACCAATTTTAATGGTTTCTGACATATTGTTGGTTGGTATTAGAATATGTCGTAGCGTATTTTTCACCCTCCTACACGAAACCAATTACATTTAATCGTGATTTTGGTATTTTTGTATGATAAAAATAATTTAACCGTCGCGCGTCGCTCATTTACTCAAAGTCATTGACATGAAGATGTTTTATGTATCACAAAGAAGTCCGTGCAAAATTTTTCACTTATGATCAATTTACATGTAAGAAAGAATTGCATAACTTACAATCACTGTTTGGAAAGCTTCCTCTGACGGTCTATCATTTCGGTTTATCAAAAGTCTATCATTTCCTAATAGGGCGACAACGCAGGTGCAGCAACAATATTGCAGATGTCCACGGGTGGAAGTAACCTCTTTTACGTGATTCTTCTGCCCGTTTTCTTCGATAAAAAACCTAGATTACTAATTCGTGGACAGATAGTCGGACAATATATTTTTCAATGTATCTAGACTGCCCCACCGAAGGTTAATAGATAAACGCAACACACTCAACGGCCCCCATTAGGATAGTTATATCCTGTGCCGGAAACATTCACAATGACAAGGACAAACACACCCAGACCGGAAAACGTGCCTGTACGATTAATAAAACACATGTTTTTTTGTTTAAATTCAAACACAGGTTTTATCTTGAACACCATTTGAATTGAGTTGAAATTCAAACACAGGTTTGATGTTGAACACCATTTGGATTGAGTTGAATAAAAACTATAAGTATACTAATGTACATTAATAAATTCGAGGTACACTCTGTACCTCTATTTGTTATTGGCCTCTTTGCCATATTATTTCTGACTAAACAGGAAACTTTTTAAAATTTATTAAATATTTAGTTTTAATATGGTCATACACTAAGTCTAAGTCTAATAAGTCTTATTCATTTATGTTTATAATAGGTAAAGGTTTTATAAAACTGAAAACTTAAAGTGCTTTATTAAAAATAATAATACAGAAAATTTGTGTTCCAAGAGGGCAATTTACTAATTGTTATATTGTTTTATTAAGACATTTGGAAATTTGGCAAGGGATAATCCCGATAATGATAATATTATTATGATAATTTGCATAAGTTATTTAGTAAGCTAATATAAAATCAGCCAGATTTAATATTAAATACATCCGATTTAAAATCATAGTACACGTCAAAATGTCAAATGTCAGTATAAATTATTTTTGTAAGCAAATCAGATTATGCATTTTGTTATTTATTTAATAATTCCGACCAGATTATGTAAGTACTTAAGACATATTATTTACATAAAATCTAGGATATTTTATTCACAAACAATGACTACAGATAATATGAGCAATGAACTAAATTATAAGCTTATGTTCCCCAATTTCCCTAAAAAGGATTGTAAATGATGCGGTCATAAATAAAAGTTAAACGACGTATTCATAAGCCAAATTTCACTCTTTTCTATATAAATAATGCATACGGTGTTTGACCATGACCGAGGAATAAATGCGGTGAATACTAAATCGATGGACAATAACATGCATTTCTCCTATACGTTAGATTTCTCGCAATGGTAACTTGCTTAGTATTTGTGAAGCACGTTCAATACTTTTGTCAGCTTAAATATTTACCGTATTGTTAATTATATTAGGGTAAAATATTACTTTTTACTAATTTGAACATGAATGGAATACCTACTCACAAAATATCGACACCGTTGTGGCGTTGTGGGTAGCGAGTCTGCCTTTAGTCTCGACGGTTGCGGATTCGATTCCCGTTCGGGCAGATGTTTGTTAAAATATCTGTCTCGGTCTGGACGTTTGTCCGTGTGGGTCTCCCCACCGTGCCTCGGAGAGCACGTTAAGCTGTCAGTCTCCGTTTATTATCAACAACATCTGATAATAATCGTTAACTCTTGACAAGTAAATTGCTCTTATCCAATGAGTTACTGGTTCGCCCTTAGGGTTGCGGAGCTCGGATGGCAATCGCTCTGTGTAAAAACTAGTAACCTGTCAAATCCGGATAAGAGTAATAAGCAGACCCTGGGTACATAAAAATACCGGGAATAATGCTAGGATGAAGAACCTACTCACAAAATATAGAATTTCATTTCCAGCATAATATTACCATATTAATACGTATTTGTAGCATATTCATACGTTGACCAAACAGCCGCGCAACACAGACACATCTGAATTTTCCGCTATTGTGGTATCAATATAATCGGACCAGTGATTCTCTACAAATACAAAAACAGACAGGGATGCATCGTATTTAATAATAGTCCAGTCATATAGTATGTCTAGTACAGTTAGGCCTGAATTAAATTTATCTGGATTTGGCTGGATGGTTTTGGAAACACTTCTGAGCATCGTTTGCTTTAGCATCCCTAAGCATGCTTAATCATGTTTCAGCATCCGTAAGCATGCTTATGCATCCTTCAGCACACTTTGATGAATGTCTATGGCCGCTTTGATGGCTATTTAGTACTGTAACGTGTTATATCAAGTGTTTCACTTATAAGAATGAGAATTGATGCGTCATCAATCATCATCAATCTTCATACAAAATAGATATTTTCTATAGAAAGAATGCTGATTGATACATATATAGTACAAAAAGGCTAATTGTCCGTCAAGACCCCTTTATATATTAACTTACTGATACTGGTAGTAAATTAATGAAACTTCAATAATAATAATGTATTAGTTATAAAGTAGTTTAATTTTTTAATGTATATCGATTTTAAACCCTTTTTTTACAGAGTATTTTTTCTAATAACGTTGACAATTTTTAATGGAATAAGTCATGTCGCTGAACAAATCAAGAGATAATTCTGTGTAAGTATTCTGCTTCTTCTTCTTCCTAGCATTATTCTTTTTTTTTTTTTTTATGTTAGAAGTTGGCAAACAAGCATACGGCCCACCTGATGGTAAGCGGCTGCCGCAGCCTATGAGCACTTGCAGCACCATTAGTAGGTGCCACTCACGCGTTGCCAACCTCGAGATATTAGTTCTTAAATCTCGTTCGCCCAGTAATTTCACTAGCGTACAATGCCCTTCAAACCGGAACACAGTAGTGCATAAGCACTACTATTTGGCGGCAGAATATTGGACACTGCGGTGGTACCTACCTAGCCGGCCTCTTGCAACAAAAGACCTACCACCAGTGTGACTGATTGCACTGGTGGAATAATCTCTGTTGTGACAGAGGTTATCCCAACAGCGGGCGATGGGGTCGTCACATCCCGACGCCTTTAATTTTATTTCCTTTAATTCCCGGTATTTACCCAGGTTCTTCTTGTTACTCTTATTCGGATTTGAAGGGTCATAAGTTTTTACCTGAAAATCATTCGATAAGAGGAAATTACCTATCGAGAGTTAACAATTGTTATCATATGTTATGATAACCGACCGGAACCGAAACCGGAAGCGACAGCTTAACGTGCTCTCCGAGGCACGGTGGGGAAACCCACAATGAACAACTAGGCGCGGCGAGCGGTTTCACCCATACGTCGTAGACATTCCTCCTTTACGCACGAAGCGGTTTGCCTCTTTCATTATGCGGACGGCTAAGGAGTGGAACTCTTTGCCGCGGTCAGTTTTTCCAGAATGCTATAACCTGGACACCTTTAAGGCCAGAGTGAACAGACACTTTCTAGGCATACCTGCTCCATCTTAGACCTCATTTTCGCCTTCCACCAAGCGAGATTGAGGTCAAACGTAAGCCTATTTTGCATTAAAAAAATGACAAACGCCCAGAAAGAAACAGATTTTTATAACAAATATCAGTAGGTTCCGAGCGGGAATCGAACTTGTGACCGTCGAGGCGCAAAGTAGGCTACCACACGCCACAACTATCGTCAGTAAAAGTATTCTGCTTATCATAGCCAAAAGTAAGAAAAATTCTTAGATACTTTTAATTCAAAAGAAAGCAATTATGATCTTTAAAAGACATTCTATTTACAGAGCGGGTACGAAACGCGTGTCAGAATGGGAGAATTTGATGGGGAAGTTTTCGGAAGCCCACAAGCAAGACTGCAAGTATGTTTAAATATCATTTTGATTTTTTTTAATTTAAAAGATAACTAACCGACATCTGCATTAACTTCAAAGCCTAATTATGATAATCAAGAAATGAAATGATAATAAAATTGCAATACTTTCATTACTTTGACGACGTTGTGGCGTAGCGGTAGCGAACCAGCCTTAAACGCCACAGGTCGCGGGTTCGATTCCCGCTCGGAGCATAATATGTTTGTATTGACCATGCAAGTATATTTTCCGGTCTGGGTGTATTTGTCCTTGTCATTGTGAATGTTTCCGGACTCCCGACACAGGATATTACTATCCTAATGGGGGCCGTTGAGTGTGCAACGTTTATTTTTTTTTTTTTATGTTAGAAGTTGGCAAACAAGCATACGGCCCACCTGATAAGTGGCTGCCGCAGCCTATGAGCGCTTGCAGCACCATTAGTAGGTGCCACTCGCGGGTTGCCAACCTCGAGATATTAGTTCTTAAATCTCGTTCACCCAGTAATTTCACTAGCGTATTTATTTATATTATTATTTATTTATTTATTCATTATGTGTGCGTAAAATTGGAAAATGCATGCCACCCTGAGCTCCGTTGCCGCCCACACTACCCTTTTGGGTATCGCTTACAGTAATTTTCTTACAGTTTCACTCCAAGAGCTAACAGGGTGATGGTGGGCCTATCACCTTGTTCCACAAACTAGCTATGTTTTTTTATGTCAGAGGGCAAACGCACAGGAGGCTTATCTGATTTTAATCGATTACCACCGCCCATGAACATCTGCAACACCAGAGGGCATGCAGGTGCGCTGCCGCCCTTCAGAATACAACTGGTTATAAGCTGGCTGACTTCGAAACGCGGCGAACGAGTAGTCACTTGAAGAGTCTTTCAAGAACATACTGTGTTAACTACCCAGACTGGTCTTTTAAGCCCTACTACCAACATACATATACATTTTTTTTTTTTTTTATGTTAGAAGTTGGCAAACAAGCATACAGCCCACCTGATGATAAGTGGTTGCCGTAGCCTATGAGCGCTTGCAGCACCATTAGTAGGTGCTACTCACGCGTTGTCAACCTCGAGATATTAGTTCTTAAATCTCGTCGGCCCAGTAATTTCACTAGCGTACAGTGCCCTTCAAACCGGAACACAATAGTGCCTAAGCACTACTATTTGGCGGCAGAATATTTGACACTGCGGTGGTACCTACCTAGCCGGCCTCTTGCAACAAAAGACCTACCACCAGTGTGACTGATTGCACTGGTGGAATAATCTCTGCTGTGACAGAGGTTAACCCAACAGCGGGCGATGGGGTCGTCACATCCCGACGCCGGAACAAACTTCGAAACGCGGCGAATGAGTAGTCACTAAAAGAGTCTTTCATGAACGTACTGTGGTAACTTACCAGACGGGTCTTTTAAGCCGTACCACCAACATACATATGCATGTCTTAGAAATTCTTCCACTCACATGCGGGTTTACTCAACTTTCCTTCACCTCTAAACACGAAAAATCGGACCAACAGCGCTAAAATCAGAGCATTGAAACAAACTCTATAACTTCACTGTATAAGTTAATATATATAAGTTAAACAATTACAATCAAAAATCAAAGGCAAATAGCTAAATCAATCACTCTTATAAATGAGTGACCTAAATGATATTCCTTTGGGAGTGATACATTACAGGACTGTATCATTGGACATTCCCCGCGTTCAGCGCTCGGCGAAGATGTTCCCGACGGGATCCTCGTACGAGGGAACTTGGGACATGCTTGGGATGAGTGGATATGGAGTGTACAAGTTTCCAAATGGTTAGATTATTAGAAATATTTCTATGCCTTTTTTATGTCATGACAGTTGGCAAACAAGCATAGGGTCCGCCTGTTGATAAGCGGTTGTCGAAACGCGAAATGAAGCGCAGATATATGTGCGTATGCCGAAACGACCGTATAGGACCGTATACTTAAAAAAAGCGGCAGTTTGAAACCATTCACTATTCCAAAATTACTACGCGCTAATACGAGCTTATAAGCGTGTTAACGTTCGTATGAGTTGCGCGCGTGGCAAAAAGCGCGCCTATATGCGTCTATACGTGCTTCAAAAAACAAGCGTATACACTCATCTTAACCGTCCTTAAATTGTTAAGGCAGTCGTCTGCAACTGGCATTTATCGAGTAAAATGTTTGCTCAAGAAATGTATAATTTTTTTAAAATGAAATTACGTGCATATTATAGATACAAATAAGTTATAAAAGTGCATGGAAATTATAAAGTTGCTATTTATTGGGGTTCGTCCTGGTTACCTATAATCATAATAAATAAACGGTCCGGAAACAAACACAATGACAAGCACAAACACACCCAGATCAGAACACACGCCTGTATGGTCAACGTAAATCTCATATAATTATCTGCCCGAGTTGAAATTGAACCCTGACCTGCGCTTAGGGCAAATTCGCTACCTCTGTGCGCCAACTTCGTCGTTATGACTTTACAGACTTTAGGCTCCCGACTCTCGCAATCGAACGAAACGCCGAATCGAAACGTAAAAAGTATGGTTACTGCTGTTTCACGTATATATTCTTGTTCAAGTTGTCCGTATTAGCTTGCCTTGCTCCTCGCAGCAAAAATGGTTCGACTCGATCGGAGAAGTAATAACCTCCTACAGAAAATCGGCGTTCGTGCCTTGGAGAGCACGTTAACCTGTCGGTCCCGGTTGTTATCACAAAACATCTGATAATAATTATAAATAATAATCGTTAACTCTTGATAACTAAATTGCTCTTATCCAATGAGTTACTGGTTCGCCCTTAGGGTTGCGGAGGTCAGATGGCAATCCCTCTGTGTAAAGACTAGTAGCCCGTCAAATCCGGATAAGAGTAATAAGCAGACCCTGGGTAGAATAAAATACCGGGAATAATGCTAGGACGAAGACAGAAAATCGGCGTAAAGTACAGTACGAGTATCAGTGGGTACGGTTGCGTTTCGTGCCATGACTTAGGGTGCTTGAGGCCCAATTTCCCACCCGTCTTTTCCCTTCCTTTTTCCTTTCTCATCCCTTCCCTCCAGTTCCTTGGGTTGGCAACGCGAATGGGATACTTCAAGTATCGCAAGCATACATAGGTTGCGGTGACAGCTTACCATCAAGCGGATCGTATGCTTGTTTTCCAACCGTCATGAAATAAAATAAAAATAATAAAAACAGTAATTTTCTACTCACGACGCTTATAATCGTCCTGCCCTATGTAGTTGGTATAACTAAGTTTAACCGTGTATTTGAGGTGAACCCCACTACAAGGATCATTTCCTCACAAGTACCTTGTTAAGCTTACGAAATTTGACCGTACTTGTTAGGCTAACGTCGAGCGGTTTACAAGATATATGATATTAACGATGCTTACCGTGTACTTAGTACTTACATAATTTAGATTTATGTGATTTTACTTAGTATGTTGAATAATGAGGTTCAACTTAATTTTTTTTTATGTAGGCTATAGAAAAAGCAATTTGTCTGTGTCTGTACATTGAAGATTTTTTGGAAAACTTTTTTATTTTATTTCATCGTGGTCGGCAAACAAACATACGGTCCGCTTGATGGTAGCTCCGGCCCTCTCACTTATCCCACGAAACGCAACAGTAGCAAGTGACATTACGCCAATATTATGTGAGAAGATAGTACTGCGCCAGTCGAGCCGGTCCATTTCTGCTGGGGAAGCATGGCTCTACTACTAGAACTTACTGTTTTACTAATCGACAGTTTCTGCCGACGGGTTCTGTATGCAAAAGGTTGCAACGGAACGGTATTACTAAGTCTCCTCAGCTGTACGTCCGTACAAATACGACTATATATAGAATCTCTGTATCTCACGAACCCCAATAGGTAGAGTGCTGTATTTTTTTTATCGCTACAATATAATAATAAATTTAATTACAAAAATAAAGGGGATCCCGATACAAGAAACTGGATTTTTTATTCTACGGTTGTACGTGATCCTTTATGGGCGTGCACGATACACACTTGACCAGTTTATGAAACTAAAAAGTACCTATACGAACTTCTACGCGAAATATTGTTTCAATCGATTTGTGACGTTTGTAACGTTTAACACGCAGATCCTGTTGTGAGAATTAATTCTTAATTTAGAGAATTTAATTATTTATTTTTATGTATTTATTTTAATTCTCATCCTATTAAAGGTATTTGTAGCTTCGTAGTGTTAGGTTTCGTGCGATGAGGGAGAGCGCCGGCCCAATCTCCCACCGCCTCTATTCTCTATTCTATTCTATTTTACTTATGTATCGCAAACATTCATAGTTTGCGGTGACTGCTCACCATTAGACGGACTGTATATGTATAAACGTCATGAAATAAAAAAAAGATCTAACATTTGGTTTAATCTACCATTTAACTTAATAATAAGTTTCTTTCTTTAGATACAATATATTTAGAGTTCATTTCTTATATTAGTTCTATTATCACGTACATTTCCAGCAATTTCAAGGGATAAGTACCTACTTCACTGTTTCAGATGTTGTTCTAATGATCGCTATCCGCACCGTTTATAGTACAATAATCGTGTTTCTTTATATTATTCTTCGGGGGTTTTTACGGCTGTTTATGACGACCCAGTAGCTGATTTACCATAAAGGCCAAAACAATGCGTGTCTTGCACATCGGTAGTACATATTAGAACACGGCGGGATTTTTTTTTTATTTAAGTATTAGGCAGCCAAAACTAATTACAATAAAGATAAAAACTAAAATCCTTAATTAACTACATTTAAATCTTATTGTAACTCTAAATGACCGCACTGCATAGATACGGTTTTATTTTAATCGAAATATATATTTATATAATTAATTTTTAATATTTACAATAACGATAGTACTGAAATCGTTACCGATTGTATCAGATGTTTATAATATTTGTTTTACACCTCTTCGGACAACTGTAAATATTCTATTATATTGTTGAGATGACTTTTTACGTTTTATTATATGACTGAACAAAATTATCTACGAGTGGCTTCAGATTAACGTTTTTTATAGCGCTTCAAAAAGCTGAACGCGTGTAACACGTTTTTCCAGCGGGTAAGTTAGAACTGGTGGTGGCGAGTGACAGTAGCCTATTATTCAAAATTTTCAACTTTTGTCTACTATAATATGCAAGTATACATATCAACCTTCCGAAAAAAATCACTAAATGATTGTGAAAAAATTATCAAAATTCGAAAAAAAAATCAGTGCTTAAAAATGAGAGCCATGTTGCAATGAGCCGAATTTATTTAAATGCTATTTAAAGCCTACCTCTCTACATTACGTATATTTTTAGTATCATGTTACTACCTCTACAAATATTGTGCATGTTTATATGTGGACCTATCCTAATAAGGGCAGTTGAGTATGTAGCGTTATTATATTTTATAAAATGGCTACTCTATAATTAGTTTAGTCAGTGAGTATTTGCTTATATGTTTCAGATGTTGTCTACGAAGGTGAATTCGATGATGGAATGTTTCACGGACAAGGTGAATTGATATATCCTAGCGGTGCTATACTACGTGGTACTTGGAAAAAAGGTCAGCTTGTGGAGAGAAAACTCATATTTGCCGATGGTTTAGAGTTCAGCGAGGATGATTGGAAATATTGTAAAATGCCTGATAGAAGGTTTGATATTTTATATATGCAGAATATTTCTTAAAATCTAATAGAAATTTTCGAAAACAAAATCGGTAGTTCGTATTCTTAGTAACTTAATAGTAGATCTATGATATAAGGACTCATTTTTATCCTTCGCAATGTTCAAAAATATAGAAAACAAAATAACCCTTTTTCAAGATGGCGAAGAAAGTAAATACACAGTACTGTAAAATACACGGTAGTACTTATCTAGCCGGCAAAAAGCCAGTAAAATGACGTACCATCAGTAAAAATCCTTTTTTACTGATTGCACGTCATTTTTCTGGTGGTAGTGCTTTTTTTTCTGTTCACTTACATTTCTCTATGTCATTAAATGACTGCACTAATATAATGATGTTATCAGTATCTGTAATCTGTAAGTTTTTGTCTTGTATCTAGGTTCACACTGGAATATGACAATGGCATACCGCCGGCTGGCGATTCATATTTGACAGCAGACCAGCCCCCGAGACCAGTACCACCCGGGTACTACGATACAGGTGATGGATTTTACGACCCCAAGACGAAGGTTGTGTACAAGGTGGAAGATTTAAGTGCTATCTTACGGTAAATAAATTTTAATTTATAATTTTTGCGGTAGTAGAGCTATGCTAGTAGAGCCCTCTCACAGAAGATCGGCGTAAAGTAATAGTATCAGTAGGTACTGTTGCGTTTCGTGCGATGGGTGGGAGCGCCGGAGCCCCAATCTCCCACCCCCTCTAGTCCCTTCCTTTCTTCCCTTCTCATCCTTTCCCTCCCTTTTGGGTTGGCAACGCTTGTTTTACTTCAAGTATCACCCGCATTCATAGGTTGCGGTGTCTGCTTACCATCAGGCGGACCGTATGCTTGTTTGCCAAACGTCATGATATATAATAAAATAATTTATATTTTTATTAGCGCGTTCAACCCAGCAAACAAATTCTTCAGCTTTATTACGTTGGTATAGATGATGTTCTCGATATGTTAGTTCCTCAGTAAACATCAAAACCGTCACGAAAATTTGGAAAACAAACGGTTTCTTTCATATTGCTCGGCTTTTATGTATTGTATTGTGATTTTATAAAGCCAACAGCTTTTCTCAAATGTACTACTAAATGCAAAAAGATTTCAGTAGTTCCAGAGAGAAACGAACTCTTCATTAAGTCATAAAATTCATCTATCACTAAAATACTCGATATACTTATAGTAAGAAAAGTAGCTTATTACAAAGCACTGTAAATAATACTATAAGGTATGATTTTTTAATTTTTTAATGTTACATAATAAATTTCGGTCGGAACTTTATTCGTAAAGACTACAGATTATCATGATAAATCGTTCTGCTTTAGCTTTCTAAAGCAATCGACACTAAATTTTGTCAAGTGTACTTCAGCCTTTTCGTTGTAAAGAGCTAACATACACAGAAATACTTACAGAATTGCCGAACTTTCCAGGTCTTCGTACCGTGGACAGAAAAAACAAAATTGCTTTATCATCAAATGGCTCACATGAAAATCGTAAATAAATACGTGAAAATAAATAATACAGTTCTGCGTCGAAAATAGGAAAAAACATCGTAGACGGTTTCGCAACGAGCGAGCTTAATTAATGAATCAACGTATCGCACCGTGATCGCTTATAATTGACTGGTTGATTGATTAACTTAATTACGTTGAATCAGGAGGTTTTGACACGATGTCGGGTAGACTTTATTGGAAATACTCGTATCGATTTTATTACTGAAATTATGTATATTTTTTTATTTCGCTGGAGGACGGGTAACTCTACTTCATCTGATGGTAAGTGGGAGTAGAGTCCAAACGCGAAGGTGGTAATACCATTGCAGGAAGCGAACTGCACTAGCAACCCTTGCCCTGCCCATCCGCAAGATGCAACTGGTTTTACGATTGCTGACCTCGAAACGCGTCTGACAAGCAGTCACTTCACGAGTTTTTCAACAACGTACGCCGGTAGCTAACCAAGGTGCATTTTAGCCATCCCACCAGCCAGCTAGCCAGCTATATACAATTAATATAATAGCCTGCTATATACGATTTTATAATCCAAATAGCTTGATGGGCTGTTCTACCAATAACCAAGACCGACGACTCAAAAAATCCTAAGTCGTAGATTATTTATATTTCATTAATATAACCTCCATCAATCAAATCGTTTAGAATTATATGATTTTTATTAATAGCGATATATTGATTCAATAATTAAATACCTTGTAAAGCAAATCCAATAAAGACTTTTTCTTCAGTAGTTCGCCTTACAAAAAAAAACTTTTAATACGTAGCATAAAACAAGCGAAATAACCATTTATGACACTTATGAGAACTAATGTGATACTAAACTATGGTTCACAAATTTCTATATCTATCAAATTGTATTACGTAAAACCGACAAAGTCCTACTGATTAGTTAAACCTAGCTACGATTAGCCTCAAGCCTTTAATGCTTACGTTGACATATTCGCAAACCTGCCTTATCTTTCATCGCGATTATATCCAAGCATATTGTTAACGAGCTGACAAATAACATTTATCGTAGTCAAGGGGGAATAAACGTAGCTAATATCTGTTTACACTGACGCCTCCTTAATTTATCAATGCCATCTTACGAGTACTGATCTGGCCATGAAATAGAGACAGTTCTTGCAGAGACTCAAAGTTGAGTCCTTTTCTAACGTACAGCCCGTGCGGCCTACAAAGATAAGTCCCCTTATGTAAGCTTCATGCCAATTAGTCGTTTAGTAAGTTAATTAACATTCTTATTGATTAACAGCCGTTGTGGCGTATTGGTAGCGAGTAGTATTGCCTGCCTTTAGTCTCGGCGGTCGCGGTTCGATTCCCGCTCGGGGTGGATATTTGTGTTGATCTTACAAATATCTGTCTCGGCTTTTGTCCTTGTGAGATTTCCCTGGGCTGGGCTTTTGGCTTTGTGAGTCTCTCCATCGTGCCTCGGAGAGCACCTTATACTGTCGGTCCTGGTTGTTATCATAACATCCGATGATAATCGTTTACTGTAGATTGAAATTGAAAGATTACTTTAAAAATTGGTGACTTTTACTATTTAGTAGCTACTGAAAACTATAATTCCTCTTTCACAATTGTTTTAGCACTTATTTAATTTTATTCTTATTATGTAAAAGGTAATGTATAATAAGAAAAGTCGTAAGGACAAAAATACTTTTACTTAAAGTGCTTTAATCTTGCTTAAAGCACTTTCAAAGAATGATCGTACCGACTGTGTCTTCCAAGAGATAAAGGCGGGCTAAGCGTATTTTAATGGAAATTAAGTTATATTTAATAACGTCTTTTTAAGGAATAGAGTGGCTGTAACATCTTTGTTATTTAATAACAATATAGACTGCTCAATTTTCTGATATATATTAGATCATGGCTCGGGCTAGAGACAGTCATGGCCACTCTCACATGGATAGACCACGGATTCTTCATGTCTTCTTACACCTTTCGGCGTACTTTTATATTTCACTGCTTACTAAAATCATCGCATTACCTACAATTATCACACCTATTCATACAAGATTATTAGCAATTTACTAAAATATGTAATTGGTAGAATGGTTATTTATTCAAAAGCATATCAACCATAAAACAAGTTTTATATATTCATTTTAACAGATCACCATCAGTTCGAGAGCAGAATTGGATAATTGAAAACTGCCGCACCACGCCAGACTTACCGCTCGGGCCTCGAAAAGACCTTTACGAGGAGTGGCTTGAACCGCAACAGCTACTTCCGAAGCCTCCAACGCCAGCCTCTTCATCTCGAGGAGCAGCAGAAACTGTGACGGCGCAGAGCACATGGGAACGTGACGGCGAAATTGTAAGACACTACATACAAATTTGCCAATTATTTTAATAATAGAAATACGTAGAATTGACTCTGTCTGAAAGTTATAATTGTAATTGCTATTGTATTACTTAATTAATTCTATGCACGAATGTAGTATGGGTATTCAAGAAAGGACACTGTAGTTAGTGGAATTACTGGGCAAATGAGGTTTAAGAACCAAGATCGAGGTTGGCAAAGGGTGAATGACATCTACAATATGAATGGTGTTGCGTGCGCTCATAAGCTACGATAACCGCTTACCCGTGGTGGGCCGTATGCTTGCTTGTCAACTTAGTCACTTATAATAAAAAAAGTTATTAATTTACTAGAATCGACGTTAAGATCTTCCTTGGGTCTGGGTTGACCCGAACAGTGTTACCCGCACAATTAGTTTTTTTTTTGCGATTTCTTCGAAATATTTGTTTAGTTACAAAAAATCTCTAATTTGTTTTTGTTGAGGATTTCAATTTAAATAATGCTTAAATCATCATAATAATAGTTTTTGTTTAGAATTATTGAAAATATATTATCACATACGTGAAAATATATGTAAACTTAATAGTAATAGTGAAATATATTCAAAAATGTAATGTATTAATTTGTGAATTTAATTGTGTACTAACTTACAAACCGTTGCATTAATCAAAGAAGCAAGAAAGTTAGCTATATTTTTACGTTAAGAATTTATGAAAACCATTAACAACATATAATTTAACTGTATTCCTGCAGGAGATGGCATTTAAAAACTTAGAAAAGGATGAATCCGATACATCAAGCAGCAACTCATAATGATTTTATTAATTTAGTAATATTTTCTGCATAGAATTCTATAAGGATTTGATTATTTATCTTTTAAACATAATTATAAATGCAATTTAAGCTTTTATCCTTTTATTGATTAACATTTTAGGTTTACTTTTAGAATTTAATTAATTTGTTTCTTTAAAATAAAATAATATATACTGTCGGTCCTCACTTTTATTGACTTTAAATTTTGAAAAAAAATGTTATTTTTATTTTATTTTAATCGATTTATTTTTTGAAAAACTGAAAGCTATTTTTTAATACTTTATTTTTATTTTTATTTAACAGGGAGAGGAAATGGGCAGTGTAATGTATCCGAGACTTTGGAGACAATCTTCTGCAAGATGGAACCATCGGCCTCTAATCAAATTCGAACCTTTATAGATCTTTTTTTTAATTAATTACAATTTATTCCATATTAATTTGTTTATATTTTCCTCCAGCATATAGTAGCTTTTGAAAAACTCTTTTCTTAGAAGTGGAAACTCTATATTTTTATGCAACAGAATCCTACAGGCTACACGGCGAGTGTACTATTATAAGTATGCATGCAATAACTTACTACATATTATGGACTAACTACTATATACTCACTAACTTCGTTTCGTTGCACAAACGGATAAGGATACGCAGCAGCAGTGAGTCCTGAACATTTTATCTGTATAGAAGGGCCTGTCCAGTGTTCATAGCATATAGCAAGTCTTTCAAAAACTTATAGCTAGAAATAATTTAATAAAACTATATACAGACCTCCCCTAATGTCGCTTAACTCACTGATTGTTTATCAGCTAGTGAGCTTAACCGGCTATAATCGCCTCTTACAAACCGCCTATTACAAATCAAAAATAATTGTAATTATCTTACAACTTTACCAAAATACGAAAATTAGCCGTTGAGCTTTTTAGCCCTCAGCCTATTTTACCTAAGCTAAACCAGATTAGCCGGCTAAGCCGGCTAAATTGCCGTCTAGTTAACCAAGCTAATGAAGCTAGCCGGCTAAACTAGCTAACCTAATCAAGCCGGCTTAATTGTACAGCCCTACTATGTATGGTTTATTGTGTTAACGGTACTTTTACTTGGTTGTCAGAATGAAGTGAGCCATGAGTTCAGTCCTATTCTTATTTGAAACGCACTATAGTATAATTATCAATGTAGGGCATTAGCTACTTAAATCAGTAATAAAAGATTTTATTATACCAAATTATAGTTAAATGGTCTTAACAAAGAGTAGACAATTATTTCACAAAATTAGTTTTCAAAAAATATATTTTTGTTAAGTATTCAAATTGATCTTCTGCCTATGCTTTCTTTATAAAGACAATTCTCATAGTATTAGGAAGATCGTGCGCGTTAGTAGTGATCTCTAACGTAGGCACCATAATAATATTATTAATGAAAGTAACTCTCATTTGACGAATTTTAATATAGAAATTGATTGAACATTGGAGAAGGATGTAGGCTTTTTGTCCCGGAATCTTGAAGGGTTAAAATAGGGGATCAAAGCTTGTAAAGGGCACCAACCATATTTATTTCAATAAAAGTGTAAAAGTTATTCACGCATGCGAAACTGCGAGCAAAAGCTAGTATTCTATAAGAGAATTCATAATTTAATTATTTTAAACAAAAAGTCAGATTTGTTTAAATTTGTTCCTAGCTTAACACTTTTCTGGTAGGTACCTAGCGAATAAGACGATTATCGCAATGATCAATTATTTTTTTTTGATTTATTATAATTTATTATCGATTCGGTTATATACGACTGTATTGATAAGTAAATAAATAATTGATTTGAAAAATATAGGATTAAATTTTTTATTTTATTGTTATAATATTTTATTTTAATTTTATAAATGATTATTATCATCTAAAAACTGAAAAAGAAATGTAACATGTTATGATAATAAAAGTCACCTGTCACAGTTCCTTGCAATAGCAATAACGAAACGTTGACCGGAAACATCTGTTTGACATTAAAATGCTACCATCGCATTATTTTTCCCTTATTTCAAGTACAAAATTTTACTTTGTGATAAGTTAATATTAAAAACAAATTTAAAATTAAGTGTAATTATTATTTAAATATTATTTATATTAGGCTTTATTTTCTTTGTAACTAGTATAAATTCTAGAATAAAAATATTTTTACAAACCAGCGGTACCAGATTTAAACCTGAATATATCTAATTATATCATGATATAAAATGCCCAGTCACGGCCGAACAAATTGTAAATCGTTTAGTGTTGAACATGTATGTCATTGTTAGATAGCCAATTCTGAATTCATGATTTGCTGAAATTTACGATCGAGCGATGATATATTAAACAGAGCATAACAATAGGGACATTTAATTCTTGAGTATGTCAACACTTTTGTTATGAGCCAGAGCGAGTAAAAACGAGCATGGACGTCGTTTAGATGGACATCGATCATTTTCATTTCACAATAACATTTGTGTAAAATAAATTAATCAACCCATATTTTGTTGTAAACAATTAAGTTCCTATTATTTAACCGTGTACATTAATTATTTTTAATCTATTATCTTACCATAAGTGAAAAAGCCGCTTGTCAGGTTATTAATTTTTTTTGCGAAAACCGCAATCGTGATAAGGTCGAAAGATATTGTGAAAGTGATCTTATAATGATAGAAGAATGAAGTGCCATTACGAAGTTTTGTGCGTTACGCGCGAGGCGAGCGCATCTGAAATAAAAAAAGCTTACCGACGTCTGGCGCTACAGTGGCATCCGGATAAAAATTTAGAGAATTCACAAGAAGCTAAAGAGCAATTTCAGTTATTGCAAAACGCTTATGAAGTACTCTCTGACCCCCAGGAAAGAGCATGGTATAGTATACAACTATTTAATCATCTTATTTTTATGTAAACAGAGAATATGTGGATCATGTTTTTTGATTATGATCATTTTTTTATTTTAGGTATGACAATCACCGTGAGCAGTTATTGCGTGGTGCAGGCAGTTCCTATAATGATGATAGTCTTGATGTTTACCCCTACTTTAGTCCGTCCTGTTATAAAGGCTTTGGTGATGATCCCCAAGGTTTCTATGGAGTTTACTCTGAAGTAAGTACAGTATTGATTCAGTAAACTGCAAATTTCTAAACCAAATGATATTGATTTATAATATTTTATTGTAATGAAATTGCTTATCTTTAAGGTATTCTCCAAATTGGCATCTGAAGAAATAGATTTCTTGGATGATCCAGAAGATGTCAATAACATTCCAAAATTTGGAAACTCGGCAACTCCTTATGAAGATGTGCATGAATTTTATTCTTATTGGATGTCTTTTTCCACCAACAAAAGTATGAATTTACATTATAATTAATTTAAATAAATATAAATTAACATTTTTTTTTTAAATTTAATATATTTTTCTGTGGCTTTATCAGGTTATGTCTGGTTAGACCAATATGAAATATCACAAGGTGATAACCGTAGGGTTATCAAGTTAATGGAAAAAGAAAATAATAAAATTAGGCAGAAAGCTCGCAAAGAGAGAAATGAGGAGATAAGGAGGCTAGTCAGCTTTGTCCGGAGGAAGGACAAGCGTGTGATCGAACATACAAAACAACTGCAAGAGAAGGCTGAAGAAAATAAAAAGAAGGTTAAGAAAATACAAAGTTTTTTTTAAATTAAATATAATACAGTAGTTATTTTATTTTTATATTAATACGGAGAGTTAATTAATTTAGTTTTACCTCTTAATTTATATAGGGCAGCTGGTCTATACGCAATAGGAAAACCATTGTGTTTCATAGACAATGTACAACAATGCACTAACTGCGATACTGATTAACATGAAATAAACAGCTTAAGAACAGATGTCTGTTAGATATTTAGATGAGAAATCAAATACAAATTATTTATTTTTATTTCTTTGATATCTAATTCAAAATAAAATTTATTTGATGAGTATTATGTATTTACAGTACATTCCAGCAATGGAATAAAACACAAGTCCATTCGAATAGAAAACTTTATTTAATCATGTAATTATAATCTTCTTTATATTAATAATTTTTTTTAAGAATATTAGCAATGCTTTTTTAAAGCCATTACTAATAATCCTATTGCCTCTCCAAATAAGTTCGAAGCTTGCACTACAAGTGGATACAACAATAGACCGAGGGGGTCAGGATCATACCCGCGACTCTTGTGTTAACAGAGCGGAGTCAGCCTTTTTATTGCTGAGCCATTGACGCTTAAATAAAATTTGATTTTATAATGAACAACACAATTATTTATTAAGTTAATCTTCATTATTATATTGTATACAATAACTTGATATCTTTTATTCTTATCACTTTAAGGCTGAGCAAGTAAGAAGGGAAAGGATAATTCAAAGGCAGAAAGAAATAGAGGAAGCCAAAAAGAAAGAAGGAGAGACTTCTTTCCTGCAGAGTGAGGATTATCAAAAGAAACTGAGTGAAATAGAATCATTGCTAGCCGAGGAGTTTGGACTCTCTTCAGATGACGACACCATCAGTGAGGGTGGCATGGAGAGCAGTAACGAAGAAAGTTCTAAGACTGAAGAGGTATATATGTTTTTTAAGGAATATAACATAGTGGTTTAGTAGAAATTTAAAACCAATGCTAAAAATGATCCTTATGCTTGTTGGTTTCCAACTA
Organism: Hestina assimilis; assembly: GCA_023373885.1. NCBI lineage: Eukaryota > Metazoa > Arthropoda > Insecta > Lepidoptera > Nymphalidae > Hestina > Hestina assimilis. The sequence continues at coordinate 11,654,677 of CM041751.1, read as the reverse complement.
AAAAGATATGATAAAAACTTAAAACTTATTTTCATAATTTTTGTAAGTTTCTTGCAAGTAGGTAAGTTATATTTTTTAGCTAAAAGTTTTTATCAGCATACATGCACAGAAAAACTTTCAGCATTTATAAAATAACAAAAGTCTAACTGTCCCAGGCTCTTGGGCTTTTAGTGAAAATGCTTACAGTTCACTTAACATTCATCATAACAACTATTATAAATTAAGAGACAAAACAAAAATAAAGAATTTATTTCAAAGTTACAATATAGAATTGTATTGATTTCAGGTGAGCGAAACTTCAAGGGCAACTAAATCATCTACTAAAAGTAAATCAGCTATGAAAAATCTATACTGTACTGCATGTAATAAATTATTTAAAAATGTTAATTCCTTTGAAAACCATGAAAATAGCAAGAAACATAAGGAAAATGTCGCCATTATGACTTTAGAGGATAATATTGAGATCTCGGATGGTGAAGAAGATGAAGATATCGAAGAGAGTGTAAGTAAGAATAGAGAAGAGAAAATCAATGGGCAGACTGAAGAAGAAGGTGACCATATGGATAATTCAACATCGGACATAGAAGACAATGACATTAGAGAAACTTTAAGTGATGATTCTGATAAAATACAGGTATAGATACAAATTAATTAATTAATTTTATTTTCACCTAATCATACTTTAACATTGTGTAAAATCGAACCGCTAAAACTCACATTCAACGGTTTAGGTACCGACTAGTTTCGGACCCATTTTTGCACGAGATGGGTCCCGACCGCGAACATAACCTACTCACCCTGATGAAGGACCTTCGATGGGTCTGAAACTACTCAGTTCTTAAACCATTGAATGTGAGTTTTAGCCTTTAAATTTTGCATTAAGTTAAATAATGTCTCTTCATAATTTTAATAATTTAAATAACTTAATAAATACTAATTTATAATGCAATTTATTGATATTTTATAAATTGAATGAGAAGTTATTATGAATAATAAAAAAGTTAATGAATATATTATGTATACATTTTATTTTCTATATTTTCAAGATTTAATAGATTAAATTGTTAACAGGCTTTACCTAAGAGTCAGAAAAAAAAGAAAAACAAAAAGAAATCTTTTATACCCATGCCAGAGAGTGAGGGTAATGACAGTCATGATGAGATGAGTTTTAACGAAATCGAAGGCCCCTCAAGAAGTAGAAAAGCTAAGAAATTTAACATGCTTAAGAGTCAAATTCAAGCAAAGAAAGAAGCGAATCTCAAGAAAGGATCTCAGTCACAAACTTCGACAGAGAATTTATACGAAGTTTCGAGTACAACACCTACAGATGACGCCCTAGGGGACATAGGATTGCCTCGGGACAGGCCCTCTCTACCAAAGACACAAAGGAATATAAAAGCAAAAAAATTAGTTGAAAGGAAGCCGGTTCGAACAAAAGCTAGCGAAACTGAAGATTCCAGTAGTGCACTGAATCTTAGATGTGTTGTTTGCCAAGCAGACTTCCCGTCAAAGAATAAACTATTTGATCACTTAAAAAAGACAGGTCATTCTATACCACTCCCACACACTAGCTTCACTCAAAAAAAGGGCAAGAAAGGTAATAGGTAAAATGTGCAATGAATTTAGATAGGAAGAGAAGTATTAATTATTCATTGAGAATCTTAAACGATTTTCTTCAATCCTTACAAACTGTAAAATGACTTTATCATTCTATTTATTAAATTTATGATCACTCAATAAAGTATATCTAATGAATATTATCTTTTATTTACAAATAAATATATTTATACCTCTAATCTTAATAAATCTATTCATAATAGTATAGTATTACATTAAATTTACTATTTACAAAAAAATTATACTTAAATTTGTGCTTAAATGAATAATTATTGTTTTTACAAACATTTTTTACATCACTTTTTGTATATACAGAAATTCAATTTTAAGTACCAGTATTTATATTATGTACTCCACAATAACTTAATAAATGTATGTATCAAAGGATCAAATCCTAGTCACTTTTACTTAAGATGAAATCCCCAGATTCATAGCCTTTGAATAGTATATAAATATTTACTCAAAAGGAGACAAAAAAATTTAAAAGGTTCCATGTTCACAGATTTATTCCACGATATTTATTTATGATGTTTCCACTATTTCTTTAAATTCAAACATTGACTGAGACTGAATTCTTAAACATTTTGTTACCTAACAATCTATTTAACAAGCACAATCCATAGATTCATATATATTATACTTTTAAAATCTTTGTCACCCACTGATAATTCAATTGTAATCTTTGGTTATGACATTTCACATATTATTTATTGATATTTGCACCAACGAAATAGAAATTATTAGAAATAATTTTCTATAAAAACTAGGATGCATTATAGCCCTAATAAAGGCCTTAGGTATGTCACAATCCTATTATTATAATGTCATAATAATTGCACTTTATTTTTACTTAGAAGTAAATTACAGTCTAATCAAACTCTGGAATATCTTCAAAACTATATCCTGGATATTCTTTATAAGCATAATATGCAATCCTCATGTGATAGGCACCGGGAAGGAACATTATACAGCCTAAAACAATCATAGGCCACAATCTATCGGAATACTTAGTGTCAATATGACCGGTTACAATGAGACTTCCAACAATTAACAGAGATGTTCCAACGATAAACAAGAATGCCGCTAAACTCAATGCCTTCCATGGTATCTTCTGAGGAGGTAATTCAAATTGTGCATCCGAAAATCCACTGTCGTCGTTAGGAACAGGAACATAGCCATCATTACGTCGAAGTCTAAATCGTGACATGTTTTCTTAGCTGTAGATAGTAAAATATAATTATTTTAAAACATAAATTATTATTTAAAAAAAACAGCAATTTTATACGATGAATTCATGCGTTACTTTTATAAGAGACACTTTTTCTTTTCCTTTAATATACGTATAGCATATAAACACTATAGTAGTGACAAAATATTAATTTTCAATTTATTTATTTTGATTTTTAAGTATTATAATTTATAATATTATTGATAATTTGAATCAATATTTTTTTGTAATGTCACAAACGTCAAAACTCAAATGCCAATTTTATAGTTTTGTGCACAGAGTAGATAGGTAGCGAAGAAACAAGAAACCGTGGAACAAGAAACTCGCTGGAATATACTTTTATCTTTGTATGCGATGTTGGGCAGGTTGTGTTGAGTAAACTGTCCCTTAGAAATAAGGTGACATTATACAAAGCTTTTATACGTCCCATACTGACCTACACGAGCTCTGTTTTTTCGCACGTTCACGCCAGAAGAATTAATCAATTACAAATAAATCAGAACCGTTTCTTACGCATGGCCTCGGGCTGTCCGCGGTACGTTCGCAACGTAGATCTCCATAGAGACTTTGAAATCGATTCGATCCCTAAACATTTGAAGCGCTTATCGCAAAACTATTTTGTTCAAACTACTTTCCACCCAAATCCTTTGATTAGACATGCTTGTATCTACACAGACCGATGTAACCAACCGACAAAAGTAAGGCGTCCTAAGCACGTCCTGCAAGACCCTGACGATAGGATTACATTAGAAAATGCCCCTTACACAGCACAGACACGCACACAACACCGTCCTCGCCGGCGAGGACGAGGTCCTTGTTTCGCACGTCGCGTCGCGCTCACACATTCGGGTGAGTCTATCGTATAGAATGCGCTCGGAGCGCTGCCTCCATCTCCGATGACGTCCTTAGCCGTGGTTCGGCTTCGCAGGAGGCACCCTAAGGACGGAATCAAATTTGAGCCCCGTGAGGGCTGCCCTTTTATCACGGCTGAGTCTCTGTACTCGGCCCCCTCCCGCCCGGTGACGCTGTCAAGGCCAGTAGGGCCAACAGCAATACACATTCCGAAAAAAAGACATCAGATTTGAAGTTTCCGGTTCGTATTGGGTGACTTACTTGACTTATTTTCCTTTGTCCCCTAGCTGGGGCAGAGGGCGTCCACAGTGCGTCGCCATCCCTTTCGGTCATGTGCTTCGTGCTTCATTTCACTCCAGGTCTTCCCGATGTTCTTCGCCTCTGCGACGATGGTCCGCCGCCAGGTCTGCTTAGGGCGACCACGTTTCCGCTTTCCTTGGGGATTCCAGTCAAGAGCTTGTCTTGGAATATGATCAGGATCCCTTCGGAGCGTGTGGCCGATCCAGTTCCACTTCCGGCGTTTTATCTGCTGGTCGATCGGGGTCTCACCGCAGCATTTCCACAGATCTTTGTTGGAGATTTTCTCGGGCCAGTAGACACCAAGGATACGGCGAAGACAACGGTTGATAGCGACCTGGAGTTGATGCGAGATGTCCTTTGTGACCTTCCACGTCTCACACCCGTACAGCAACACGGTTTTTACATTGGACCGGAATATCTTGAGCTTAACTCTCCTAGTCAATTTCCGCGATTGCCACACGGGACGGAGCTGTGCGAAGGTTGCTCTTGCCTTGGCGATCCTCGAAGCGATATCCTCTTCGGCCCCTCCAGTGTCGGACACTACACTACCGAGGTAGGTGAATTTCTGGACCCTCTCCACAGTCTCTGTTTCGATGAGCAACGGCAATGAGCTTGTCGCTCCGCGTCTCATTTCCTGGGTCTTTCGGGTGTTAATTTTCAGTCCCATCTTTTTTGCCTCTCGCCGAAGGTCGTCTACCTTGGCTTGCATGTCGGCGCGTGTGTGACTCAGCAGGCATAGGTCATCGGCATAATCCAGGTCTTCCAAGACACCAGATAGTCCCCATTCTATGCCGCGGCGCTTGTTGTTGATCGTATTGATTAAAAAGCCAGAAACAGAAATATTGGAACTGCCAATAAACAATGAATCAATTCTACATAAAAATAAACTTATAAAATTCAAAAGAGTAACTATCGAGTTTCTTGTCGGCTCTTCTCGATAGAATCAACCTTCCGAACCGTCGGTAGCGTTTCACTATTCATAAATACTTTTAAAAGTCCACTTGAATAAAAATAATTTTGATTTTGAAGAATAAAAATAGTTTTTTTTTCATATTCCAGTCCTGTAGACTACTGAACTAGGTAACTGTGATTACACAATATACGGGCCATAATTATGTAATTTTTACCTTTATTCACTGCTGTTTACCCATGACCAATGGCCAAGAATGCTGCGTGGCGATGAACAGGACTGCAGATTGTCCTTGACCTAATGCGGCACGATGCAGAATATCTACGCGAACAGATGATTTGTATGTCGTAAAATTCATTAAGTATACGAAAATTACAGTTGATTTTATCGTGTTATCAGATACATAATCATTATAAACGCCATTAATACTTTTTTATTACTTAATCACATTAAAATAAATAAATAAGTTTTTAAGGATTTTATATTATAATTTTTTTGTAAATTAAGCTTTACTCTATCTTTTTCCTAAGGAGTTTAAGAATTCCATCGAAACTCCTTCGTATTTTTTACATTTAAGGTGCATATTATTTTGACTTCACAAAGAAGAAAAAAAACAATAGAATGAGGCCAAACGACTGAATCTAAAGAAAGAATGATAGTTACATTCATAACTCAGCTTGATTGTAAAGAATTCATAAAATTAGAGTTTTCATATCGCTCACTATAAAATTCTTGCCAAAATTAATTATGTAACTATATAAGTAAGAAATTTAAAATTCAAATATTTTTATTCAACGTAAAAAGCATTATACTTATTTTTTGAAAGTCAGATTTTAACACCGGCTCCAAATTTAAACCCTTACCTGAGAAGAGCCGGCGAAACAAACTCAGGGGTTATTCTTTTTAATGTACTTTTTTAATGTCAAAGTAATTTACATATTATGTTCTCCGAGAAGCCTGGAGTGACGGTCTCGTTTCCAAGGTGTGGTGTCCTCAAGGTAGACAGCTTACAACTATAAGTACAGAGTACTTGGCTTATTTAAATTTAATTTCAATCACCTAAGCCATGTTATGTTCGCCTTATTTACGAGTAATGTATGTTGAAGCGCAGCGTTAGCGAAACTCACTTAAGCGTCACCGGTCGCGGCTTCGATTCTCACTTGGAGCAGATGTTTGACCATACCGACATTTTTTGCGGTCTGGGTGTGTTTGTCCTTGTCATTGTGTATGTTTCCGGACCCTCGACACAGGATATAACTATCCTAATGGGGGCCGTTGAGTGTGTAGCGTTTATATATTTAAAAAAAATCACTAACAGACGCACGCAATATTTTATATAAACCAAAGAGAGAGTTGAAACTCTTTAGTTGTTTCTATAAACATTGAAACCCCGTTCTCTTTTATGTTCCAATCTTAAACTTAGGAAACGTTATAATTATTACATTAATAGAAAACGGAAAACGTTACTACGTTTAGATTTCATGAACTAAATCCTTTGTAGATTATATTTTACCATTTGTAGTAAAATATTGCTACGTAACGACTTTATATCTTTGTTCTTAATGTATTTTGGCAGAGATTCAATCAGTAAGTAAACAATGTTGAATTAAAGCTTTAATATTAAAAATTTAAGTTAACTTACTTGATGCAAAATTTATTTATACAAAATTTGATGCAAAATTTATTTATACAAAATTTATTTTATATAAAAACAGATTTCTTGTCTTGACTTTTTTTATGTAAGAGGGTGCAAACGGGCAAGAGGCTCACCCGATTTTAAGCGATCACCGCCGTCCATGAACATCTGCAACACCAGAGATAAGCATGCAGATGAGTTGTCAACCTTTAAGAAGACGCTCGTCTCTTGAAGGTTCCTGAAGTAAAGGAAGGTTGAAAAAGTTGCTAAGGATTCGCTAGCACGCATGCGATACTTCGAGGTTTGCAGGCGTTCACATGCTACGGTTACCGCTTACCATCAGTCGGGCCGTACGCTTGTTTGCATATAATGCTAGTTAGCTTATAATTATAACCGATATAATAATTGGCAATCTTTCTACGTCATCATGTTTTAATAATTATTATTCAGTAATCGGACACAAATACGCAATACCATGTCAAGCCACACGAATGTCGTTGAAAATTTTGAACAATTTACTTTATATGATTTTTTTATGTATTGGTCAAGTTTTTGGCAATTTCAGATTTATGTAAGTTATTTTACTTATTTCCACAAAAATAAGTATACAAACTTCATATTTCGTATATAATATAACCCAAAACGTTTAACATAATACATAAATTGCATGATAAAAAATGGATTTTTTAGAAGTTTTAAAGCCTAAAACCCTACAAATATTAAAGAAAAATGTTCTTCAGCCATTTACCAACACTTCTGCATATATGACTCAGTTTTTTCAATTTTGTGGGTTGACATGGTATTGCTTATTTGCGTCCAATTAAAACACGATGACGTAGATAGATTGCCAGATAAATATAAATATAGCTACATTTACATCAAACCAAATGCGACATCGTGACGTGAGTCAGTTACGTAGGTACAGACCCTTCTGTCTTGGTAAATAGAACCCTCGCTACGCTACGCAGAATTAACACGTTAACAGTCCAGTGTACCGAATACGGTACACGGTAATTGTTTAACTATTGTGTCTACTGATGGACTGCGATTGGGTTAAACAAAGCAACCTAACTTTGTAATTTACATAGTTATTCTAAGATTGATGATCTAACTATAATATTGTATTATACTGTACTGATTTTTCTTTATTGCACGGAAATCTAATTCTTTTTTTAAATAATGTAGCCTAAGTTACTCCTTCTTCACACTACACCTACCAATTTCCTCACTACACTTTCCACAGTTTATTAACATATACTATTATCTCCGAATACTGTTATCCCCGAAAAAAGTATAGGACGTAGCTTACTGAAATTTGGTATTAATGATTCTTATAGGCAGTCTTCTTCTTCCTAGCATTATTCCCGATATTTAAGGTACCCTGGGTCTGATTATTACTTTTATCCGGATTTAACAAGTTACTAGTTTTGACACAGAGCAATTTCCGTCTGATCTCCACAACCCTAAGGGAGAACCACAACTCACTGGGTAAGAGCAAATTATCTATCAAGATTTAACGATTATTATCAGATGTTAGGATAACAACAGGGACCGACTGCTTAACGTGCTCTCCGATGCACCTTGGGGAGGCCCATAAGGACAAACGCCCAGACCAAAACACACATTTGTAAATTCAATACAAACATCTGTTCCGAGCGGGAATCGAACCCGCAACCGTCGCAGCTAAAGGCAGACTGGCAGATAGGTGCACAATATTGCCTATTAGAACACGCCACACCTGTCTCTGTTCTAATAGGCAATATTTTGCATCTATTTCGATACTAAAACGGCTTAGTGACAAGTTCCTTCGACACCAAAGCTGGATAGATGCCAAAGCAAAGAATGTACTACACTTCACTTAGTGTTAAAAAAAACCGTGAAAGTGGTAGCGATCAATAACCACTTAGGCTTAACTTAACAACTGATATGACTATATTGTAAACCAATAGGTACATTATTAATTGCCTTCCATAACCTCATTGATAAGTTTGGGGATTTCTAATAGTTTACGTAATACTGTATTCGATAAAATCTTATTGCCTTTTATTAAGTCACTAGCTTTTGACCGCGGCGTCACCGATTTTTTTTTTCGAAATGTGGGTTGCTGCCGACCTTACTGAGTTCAGATACCCGGCCGTGAAAAAGGACAGCCCTCACGGGGGCCCAAGTTTGATTCCCTCCTTAGGGTGCCTTCTGCGAAACCAAGCCACGGCTAAGGACGTCATCGGAGATGGAGGTGGTCCGAGCGTATTCTATACGATGGACTCACCCGACGGTGTGAGAGCGACGCGATATGCGAAACAAAGGACTTCGTCCTTGCTGGTGAAAGCGGCTTCACCGATGAACGATTTTCAATGAAGTACCTTTTTTGCAATAGAAATGATTGATGCCTCATACTACCATTATCATCTACTTCACTCTCTACAAGTTAAATTTTTATATAAAAAAAGAAACCTTTGTATTCTTTAGAGTCCTATCTATAAAAATCGCATTAATAGTATTAGTCTGGATAGCATCTAAATATTTAATCATGATTGTTGTGTTTGAAATCGGCCCATAAAGGCTGCAATGGCTTACTTCACCTCAAAATCGAAGTATTATAGCGCATTGTGCGTGTATAATGTGTAGATTAGTTTAATCGCTTGCGGCAGCGGTAGAGACGGGCGCTAGGGGGCGCATGCGCGGTGGTGGCGCGCGCACCCCGCCGCGCCGGGCTGTCATGAGCCACTCCACCGGCAAACCGATCTCGACGCACACGCGCGCCAAAGGTTCGCTACGCCAAGCAACGCCGGCCCCTTGCGGCCAGGAGCCCTGCAAGGCGCTTCCACACCCTACAACACTACACCGATCCATCTAGGGGGCACAGCACCAGCGCCGGCGTTAGCAAACAGGGCTCCGTGGGCTAAAGGTAACCATTTATTTTCCACTGACATGTCCGCCCTCGATTGCTTTTCATTTGTACTGCAATGCCACATCTGTTAAAGACCCCGACAAAAAATCCCTCAGAATAGACTAAATTGTTTGGACTGCCGCATTACGTCAGAGGTGGATCTAATTTGACAGAGCTGCCGATCGACGCTTTTAAGTTACATGTAGGACAATCGTTTATTAGCATTAGTGTCTAACCTTCATTACGGCTTCATATAAAATTTCCAATATGGCATAGTGATCTTTATTAAATATATTAATCATGTCGAACTAATTGCACACAATACTCATTGTTTTGATTGAACACACGACATTACGTTTCAACATTATCATTTAGGGTCCCTTATATACGATGAAAAAACCTTTATATCCCCCGTAACTATGGGTACCATAGGTCATTTTCAAAAATCTCGATGAAACTGATGTATATATAATACTTATCCAGACTTAGACCCAATACGAGCGTACTAAGCACACAATTTCTTATTAAGGTACCAATTTTTTTTTCTTTAAGTATTAATTAAGTAAATTTGCATAAATTAAGTCCGACAACTCCAAACGTCACCCCTGTATTTAACACGCAATACCGCGAGTGGTTCATTCCAATTACTTCTAATGAGACTCTTTCCGGTCTTTAAAGGTATCCTTAAGACCGAGATTGTGTAAAGCTTAAAACTATATGGCTGCGTTGTATAAAAGTTTTAAAACGTTTAATGTTCTAAGAAAATTTTTATTCAGTTCTGAAAACCGTTTTTAAAGAAATTACGTAAGATTTTGTAAAGCAGATGTTTAATATATTGGTATTTAGACTGCTCTGTGATTAATATATATAATTTTGTACAAGAGAACTAACAAGTTTATTGTTTTCAATTCGTCGTAGTATCATCATTGGAAAGCTATATCTTCAAACAGTGATATTGAGTTTTCTCAGGGTATATTTTCGTTAAGGGCATTTCCTAACAGATCCAAGTTTTTCGTCGTGAATTTTTTTCATTAGGTTAAATATGAGTCTGTTGAGTAACGCAAAGCAGGTCTCGATAGATCCATGATTTTCGTTCTGAATTCTTTTTTATACGTTAAATATAAAGTCTATTAAGTAACGCAATGCAAGGGTCGACATGAGAATTGCACTGGTGTATATTTTGTTTATGTAGCCACAGTGAACAAACTCTTTAACGTCTTGTCAATATGGCATAAACGCACGAATATGCTTCAAATATTATCATCACCATTCATCATTTTAAATTTCCGTAGCGGTAACGTTCAAACCAAAAACGCGTCGTGCGTTTGTATTGTTTGCACCGTATTCAATATTGAATTGGCGTGCCAGTTTTGTCGCGTTGCTACCTCGAAAGAACTTATATTTAAAACTATTTGTATTTTAACGTATCCATGGGGACGAAACGTTTTAAATATGATAAAAATAAAAGAGTAACTAATAAATATATTACTGAATTCGAAAATAAAATACGATGCTTTTCAAATACGTTTAGTAAACATTTAGATTCTCAGCAAAAGAGTAGCCAAATAGTTTAAAGAAGTTTGAGTCGAAAAAAATACTTTTTAAAATTCCACGTAAAATCTGACTCCGAAATATTTCTAACATTATCCAAAATATCGAATAAACTGATGCTTTTGTCATAATATGCAACTTACATTGATCGCGATTATTGGTCCATCTCTCTTGAATCCCATTTGAATACCAGCATTGCAGATACGAAGCTTAACGATTTTGTAACAAAGCATGTTGCTTTTCATTTCATTTAGTAAAATATTCATAAATGTTTCGATGCATGCCATACAACAGAAATTAATTCTTAGCTGTATTTTAACAGCAGTTAAGAAAAATTAGCCTGCAGGATAGGTTTAGCTAAAATGTTTCATTCTTCAAAAAATATATATTATTTTAATTTTTTTAATTTACAATTTTATAAATAAAACAATGTCAGAAAAAGAAAAAAATTGTTCCGGACTTTTCTTATGTTGGCAACCTTTAAATGACGATATTTAAAGATTTAAGCCTTTTATACTCTCACGTATTAACAATTCAGAAAAAGCCTCGTTTAAAAAGGGCTATTTTGAATTATAGAAAATATACGACCTTAACACGTACATTCTGAGTCGCAATAAAACCAGGATTAATGGTTTCATTCATAATATATTGGGTTGAGAAACATTTCAACAAAAAGAGTTTAATCTTTTGCTCCTATTATTACGGCACAAAGTGCATACAATAACGTGCAATAACGCTGCAAACGATTCTTAGCTTTTCACAAAGGCGCGAATATTTGATACGCTAACATTGTGATTCAAATAAGATCTTTATATTCATAATGCATTGTAGTTCAAGAACTACTAGAAATCTTTCATAATAAAAGCTGAATTCAATTCTTGTAGGTAGAGCATCTTATTTAGGTACTTCATACTTATAATAATAATGAGAATACTTATCTAATTGTAAATAAATTTGGATTTCGATATTATTTGGGCTTACTTAAATAGAGTTATAGAGTATAATAATTTAATTACATCTTTTTGTCGTGCAACACCTACGTTTAATACAATCGTTTCTTAATAGCTTTGGCTTAACTCGCGTCCACTTATTATACGTCCACGTATTATAGAATATCTAACTCCTTTCCCAAGTTACAGATAAAGTGATGAATAAAAAGTGAAAAATCTTTTCCTTGTATTATCAGATCAAAACTAAAAAGGAAAGAATAAATATTTTCTACAACAGAAGTCGGTGCTAAGTACCTATAACATCGCTACATATGCCATCGTCTTCTGTTGTAGTTTTTTTATTTTCCACTTTTTAGTTACGAATAGCACTTAATGATTAATGCAATTTATGGCATATGGTTTTCTTATGGATGACATTTTCTGACCTGGATCAAATTGAAATGGGACCATCACAATCGGTTCACCAAGTCAAAAGTTATGAGGTAACAAGCATAAAAAAATACCAATTGAGAATTCGATTTTTTTGTAGTCTCTTAAAATATCTCAATCTTAAACGATTAATAGAATTTAAAAAAAATACGACGTTATGGCGCAGCGGTAGCGAACCTGCCTTAAACGTTAGGATTTAACAATCCTAATGGGGCCCCATTTGGATTGTTAAATTTGTTGAGTGTGTAGCGTTTATTATTATTATATTATTATTAAAATGACAGACAATAATGACGAGCACCATGATACTAAACTCATCAGAATACGGCCACGCTCCAGCTATGAAAGCCTTGTGTACAAGTTACTTAAAACATGTTTACCAACACTTTGAAATTGGAGTCACACGCAATTAATAGTGTCATCTTGCTGAATATTGAAACCCGGTCATGAAGATTAATCGATTTTCCGGTTTCAACACCTTAACTCTGAGGCGCATAAATACAATTTGCATGCAGAGATCGCGGATACTTAGCTCTTATGTCTTAAGAAGTTCCTCTCTACATATCGAAAGCAAAATGACACCGTTGTAGCGTTGTGGGTACCGAGTCTGCCTTTAGTCTCGACGGTTGCGGGTTCGATTCCCGCTCGGGCATACGTTTGTTAAAATTTCTGTTTCGGTCTGGGTGTTTATTCGTGTGGGTCTCCCCACCGCGCCTCGGAGAGAACGTTAAGCTGCCGGTCCCGGCTGTTATTCTAACATCTGATAATAATTGTTAACTCCTTTATAAGTAAATTGCTCTTATCCAATGAGTTACTGGTTCGCCCTAGGGTTAGGAAGGTCAGATGGCAATCGCTAAGTGTAAAAACTAGTAACCTGTTAAATCCGGATAAGAGTAATAAGCAAACCCCGGGTAAATAAAATACTTGGAGTAATGCTAGGACGAAGAAGAAGATATCGAAAGCAAAATACTGTCCAATAAAAAATAAATGTTAGACACCATTTTGTATATTATATAAAAGAAATTAAGATGAATTGATAATCTCTTCCAAAAGATAGAGGTTATCGATTTGATAACCTTTTAAGAAATCAAGTCAGCGCTATTATCTGGCGGACGCTTGTTTGCCAGCATCGTAATATTAAAAAATATAAAATCAGTCATGAAGAACCCGGTTGGGACGAAGTTCTTGTCGCAGTATGGTTTTCCCGCCTCCCGACTATTTTATTTTATACTTTTTAGTTACGAATTATAGTAAGGCAACCATATTAAAGTACCTAATTGTATTGCAACCCGTGAAATATTTATAAGAATCTGCTAAGTACACTACACAGTTTCGTTGACAATCTGTGAACGTCACCAAGCCAAGAAAGTTCGTTCCAAAAATCTGGAACAATCTATTAAAAATGCTTATAAACATATCCCCAGAATCAGCTTATATTATTTTATGTGACCAAGTTAGCCAGCAAGCATACGACTCACTTGATTGTTAATGCCCTTTGCCCAGAAATTGACTAGCTACAGTGTCTTTCAAACCAAAACAGTTTAATGCTTTACGGTAGAATAACTGACACTGTGATGGTCCTAGCCGGCCTTGTGAACAGTTACCACCAGTGAACAGTATACAACATTTTCTAGAGAATTCATTAAAAACAATGATTCAAATGCATTTTAATAATACTTGAAACACTATAGTAAAATATAATGACGATGTCACGAAATGTACACCATTAAGTAATGAACACTCATTATATACGAACGCATATTAAAATTATTAGGCTTAAAAATGTTGAAACATGAAGGTGAGATTTTTTAAACAACAAAAATTCGATTTCTACTATTTACGTGTTCAAAAATGGTACATGGTAATGGTATGGTATATAGAGGGGCTCTATGAATATTTTCTTCAGTACTTGTTAGTTAGCTGGTTCAAAATGCATTATATTTATGTATTTTGAACTATTATGTATTTTCCCAGTACTTAGCGAGGTCATGGGGAGGGATGTAACTGCCCCCTTTGCTCCCACCTCGCTACGCCCATAAGTCTAGTTGCATTTCGTTGTAAAATATATTCCAGCTTCAATTATATTCGTTTAACACACCTTGTTACCGAAAAAATCAAGGCTGTACTCAATTTACAACGCAAAAGAGAACAAAAAAAATATAATATTCCTCTTCAACAAATTTATGTAATATTCAAAAGTCCATTGCGATCTGCCAATATAATAAAATATTTGAACTTCGCCGTCCTAAAAGGTTAATCTGTATATTTGAATCCAAAAAGCCCTTCAAATGTTAGATATTAAAGGTCAAGGGTCACTTACGTTATATCTTGTTTTACCCTTATGTGGGGGCTGTAAATAAAAATAAAAAGCCCCAATAAATAGTAAAAATTGAAAATTTGATGACGTTGTGGAGCAGCGGTAGCGAACCTGTCTTAAGTGCCACTGGTCACGGGTTCGATTCCCGCTCGGAGCAGATGTTTGTATTGACCATACAGGCATTTTTTCCGGTCTGGATGTGTTTATCCTTGTCATTATGCATGGACCCCCGACACAGGATATAACTATGCCAATGGGGGCCGTTGAGGGTGTAGCGAGTATTTATTACTCATTTTTTGTCGTAAAATTTCATTTGCTCATATTTCAAAAGCTGGCTTAAATAGTATGTGTTATATACATATGTTAACAAAACTGAGTATAAACGTCTAACTCTCCAAACTGACTCTACTCTGATGGTTTGATCAATTAAAGTTTGAATTTTTGACCACAGGCCCCTTTTGCTAAGGTCTAACATATTTGTGTGGTTTTGCTAGTCACCATAACTTTCTAACCGATCAAACTTATAGTCGAATTCAATTTTAGAATCTACCTGCTTATCAAGTTTCATAATAATTCAGTAAATTTTTTGAAGTTACATACAGATTACAGACATATAAAGAACGCCTCGCTTCTCGGTCTATAAAATTTCGGGTGAAAGAGCCAACAATACCTTGGATTTCATGATCATATCAGCCGAAGGATGTCCACTGCTGGACACAGGCCTTCCCAAAAGAGTGACACAATGACTCTGCGTCTCCCTTGGATTTGAATATTTTAAATTACTAAATTCAACAATAACAACAAGGCTCTACTGCACCAAGAAAGGTGTTTCTTATCATGATACAAGCAAGTATACGTTTACGGTCCACCAGGTGGTAAGCAGTCACCGTAACCTGCGATACTGAATTATCACATACGTGCTACCAATATAAAGGATAGGAGGGAAAGGATGAGAAGGGAAAAAGGGAACAGAGGCAGGAGATTGGGCCTCAGGCGTCTTTATCATCACACACTATTACTTTACGCCGATTTGCTTTGAGAGGATAGTACTTCCACGGTCGAGCTGGCCCATTTGTGCTGGGAGGAGTGTATATTATTAATTATATTACACAAAAATATATAAATTATATATGTCACACAATATATTACATAATATATAATTATAATATAATACATTCCTAACAATTAATTAGCATTCTTACAATCATTCAACGCGGACATGATTTGTATAATAGAAGTTAATACTTGTAGAGTTAGTGTTTTGAATTTTAAGCATGTGAATACTTACTAATATTATAAACTAACGGCCCGCTCCGGCTTCGCACGGGTATAAAATATATAGCCTATATCATTCACTGAAAAATGATTCACTTACATACATTCACTTAAAATCGATCCAGTAGTTCTGATTTATTCATTACTGCCCGTAGCCCGCACGCGTTAAATGTAATTATTTACGACATCACATTAGAAACCTCAAAAATTATTTTTTTATCCACTATTTTTATACAAACTTTCCTCTTCAATCACTCTATCTATTAAAAAGCCGCATCAAAATCCGTTGCGTAGTTTTAAAGAATTAAGCATACATAGGGACAGAGAAAGCGACTTTGTTTTATGCTATGTAGTGATGCGAAAGTAGAGTAAAGTGTGGATGAAAAGTTGTATGGAAATATCATCATTTTTAGAGTTAGAAGCTTGTAACTTATTTTTTAGGTTGTTGATTCGATATAAATAAATATGACATTCAAAGTTTATAAAAGGGCCCCTTCCTTTTTCAGAGTTCAGAGTTTGTATTTAAATCGTTAATCGAGCGCAAAGCCGCTGGCAGAAGTTAGTATATCTAAAACCAATGTAAAATTGTATATGGTTGTGCGTTTTTGCTTTCATTTTTATTCCTTATTCTGTTAAAAGGCAATCTAAGTAGAATTAAAAGTATTTTTAACGCCAGAAGTGAAATAGAATTAAAAAAACAATTACAAAGACAAAATCACTTGATTTATTTTATAACAAAAACTAATTAAATAAAATAACGGTAATTCAATAAATTATCAGTACTTCAACAAATATAACAAACTATCGTTGATTCCAAACAAAAACCATCAAATATAAATATGAAAATTATAACGACTTACTGCAAGTAGCACCGAACACCAACAACCTTACTGTTCAACCGCCGACAAGAAAAGTGGCCTCATTACAATTGACAGCCCCTTTTATAGGCTATGTTGATTGTCGTACTACCTGCATTAAATCGATTAAATTAAAAATCGGCTAATACGGCCTCTCCTGATCGTGCGTCGTCCTCGGCTGCACTTAGGGCATCTTCAGCCTGAGAAGAAAGAGTGAGACTGTGTTCGCCAGTCTTTTCAGATGCCTCAACTTGACTGGTGGGTTTATTAGAAATTTCATTACCATCATCAGAGTCTGTCAAAGGAATGAAATGGTTAATAGTCAATCCAAGTGTTAAAAATTGCCTATTCTTTCATCCATCACACATACAAGGCCCTCTTTCATTAACTCATTTTCAAGCATAGCTTAGGATAGACAGTTTGCTATCAAGCATATAGTCATCCTTCACCTGGCAATACCTCTTATTCATTCTTATACTCGTAAACTTGTAGACCCTACACGCGCCCAGAGGACACGTCTTCCAGGACTGAGCCTGCCATGCATCCATAGGACACATCTTCCAGGACAGAGCCTGCCATGCATCCATAGGACACATCTTCCAGGACAGAGCTCGCCATGCGTCCATAGGACACATCTTCCAGGACAGAGCCTGCCATGCGTCCATAGGACACATCTTCCAGGACAGAGCCTGCCATGCATCCATAGGACACATCTTCCAGGACAGAGCCTGCCATGCGTCCATAGGACACATCTTCCAGGACAGAGCCTGCCATGCGTCCATAGGACACATCTTCCAGGACAGAGCCTGCCATGCATCCATAGGACACATCTTCCAGGACAGAGCCTGCCATGCGTCCATAGGACACATCTTCCAGGACAGAGCCTGCCATGCGTCCATAGGACACATCTTCCAGGACAGAGCCTGCCATGCATCCATAGGACACATCTTCCAGGACAGAGCCTGCCATGCATCCACAGGACACATCTTCCAGGACAGAGCCTGCCATGCGTCCACAGGACACATCTTCCAGGACAGAGCCTGCCATGCGTCCATAGGACACATCTTCCAGGACAGAGCCTGCCATGCATCCATTGGACACATCTTCCTGGTTGGTGCAGATCCAGGGTGCTTGATTCAGAAGGCATTTAGTGCCGTAAGCATACCAACAGCACGTACCAGTCAGCAAGACGTTTCCTTGTAAAAGTTCGTCTCACAGCCACACAAAAGTAGTCATCACACACACGTATTTTAGGTTGCTGTAACATAAAGAAAAGGTTACATGAACCCAGTTGGGACTTACTTTCAAAAAAATGCAGAGCAACTCTCAGGACACCATTCTCCTTTCCAAAGCACCATATACTGTGCTGCAGCTTGAGTTGTCTTGCCTCTAGCTCCACTCAATAATTTGAGTTCATAACGGTCACTCGGTAATACCTTTGTCACACGGTAAGGACCTCTCATCCCAGAGTCCAGTTTTCCAGTAGACTGAGAGTACTTTATAACGAATACTTGATCGTTGACCTTGAAAGCCTTTGGAGGGTGTCTCTGACGATTCACGCGTGCATCTTGTTTGTCTTTGTTTTTATCAAGCAAATCCTTTGGCGCGGCTCCTGCTGATTTCTCTCATAGCTTCATGGTTCGGGCTAGAGTTATAACGTTCGGCTTGGCCTAACCTGACCATGACTAATAACGCGACCTAAGTATTCGATTCGAGTACTCAAAAAGGCACATTTTCGTAGGTTTATCGAAAATCCAGCCTCAGTCAATGTTATTAAGACATCATGCAAAAGGTCAATGCCATCATGAACGGTCATACTGAGTATCAGCACATCATCCATGTATACGAGAACTGTGCCTGCCTCAATAAACTTTCGCAATGTATTATTGATGATACGCTGGTACACAGCAGGCGAGTTGCATAGGCCGAATGGCATTTTCAAAAACTCGTAATGGGACTCAGGTGTTACAAAGCCAGTTTTATGAATTGAAGCGTCATCAATGGGGATCTGATAAAAACCTGACGCCATATCGAGACTCGTGAAGAACTTGAGCCCCCGAGTCTATCAATTTGGTAATCTATCAAAGGAAGTGGGTACCTATCCTTAACCGTGATGCGATTAAGTGCACGAAAGTCCACACACATTCTGTCTGTGCCATCTTTTTCTTGACCAAATGATCGGGCTCGCGTACTCGGAACTAGACTCTAATAATTTTCTTTTCTAAGAGATCCCGAACGATCTCGCGAACCTTTAGTTTCTCTTGATGGGATAAACGATACGGATGGTACGCTATCGGAATATCGCTTGTTAAATTAATGCACATCTTGCCCGCACTTACAGTAGTGATGGCATTACCGGATATAAGAAACTGAGAGAACTCATTTAATACAGTTGTTAATGTAGCACGCTCCTCACCTTGAAGAGGTGTATTGATTTTATTAAACGCGTCACTATTTATCGAGTTTATCCTAGAGACTGCATCTTGAGTTATATATTGTTCGTGTTTCGTGCGAACGAATGTCACGCCCTCCCTATTGAGAACATCTGTGCCAATAATAATGGGGGTATTCATATAGGCCGCGGGGACTACAACGAAATCTACAATAAGCGCAATATTCCTAAACTCCACTGTAAGAGTAATATATTCGCGAGCAACAAACTCATTAGCGCCGATTCCCTTTAAAACACGATTAGTTGGTTTTTGTGAACAATAAAAATGTTTGATTATTGATGATGATATCAGAGAAACATCCAACGCTCCACTGTCTATCAAAACGTCCACAGCTATACCTTGTATAACTGCTGTACTAACATCGCTATTACCCCTAGACTCCGAAGGCTCACTGCACAAGTTAACTTTGCGTTGGTTAACATTTTGACTCTCTGAACGAGTTTTAGCAAAACAATCACTTTCTTTATGCCCTATTTTTTGCAAAAAGTGCAGGTAACCTTAGAACTACTTTCGGGAATACGCTTTTTAGGGCACTTGTCTTTATAGTGTCCAGTCTGGTGACAGTAAAAACATTTAATCTCCGGGCGAACACTATGGTGACGTTTCTTGTTTGTATTACCGATTGAAACTAAATTGCCCGAACTGCACTGTTTGTATTTATAGTTAGGTTTAACGTAAGTAGCAAGAAATGAGACTAAATTTTCAGTGGTTAGATCGGCATTCGTGGCTGCCGCGCGTACTTGCACGTCACTAATGCCATGGACTACTATTCGAACCATTAGTTCCTCGCTTAAACCTTTAACTACTCGTAAACGTAACAAGGAACGACGCGCATACTCTGCGTATGATTGGAATTTATCAGACGTTGAGTTCACTACTTCATGGAGGGTTTGAGCATAATTAATATTTTGTGGACACAAGGACTTAAACTCTTTAACAAAATTTGACCAAGAACGATCATTAGTAGCCCACTCATTCAGCCAATATTTAGCATCACCCTTTAAACAATGAGCAACACGCGAGAAACATTCTAAATTTTCCCAGTTGTTTACTAACCTAGCTCGTTCCACCTCACTACACCACACCTCAAAATTGTTCATGGCTGGGTCCTAATACATCAGCTAGCACTTGATTTGTAGAAGAAATATTTGGATCATGTTGAGGTGTGTTGTTAATTGATCGTGTGATGCGCGAGCCACTAGCCGCACTATTTTCAATGGCAGTCAGTCGCGACATAATAGTGCCTAACGCGTTTTTAACAGAGCTAGCACGTGTATAGCGTGGAGATTGGTTACGACGGTAACGCGAAAAGTTTCTTCTATTATCATCGCGAGAGCCAATTTGATTAGATCGTGAGCAAGAACTATCACTACTGGAAGACCAACGTCTTTTACTGCGGCGGTAATCTGGACGGCAGTGTCGCGAACGTGAACGGGTCCTATCATGACGCGAACGTGAACGAGCCCTATCGCGACGCGAACGCCTAGGTGAACGAGGTCTATGGTGTCGGTGCGACTTACTACAACTATCCCCGAGTTCAGGACGCGGCGGAGTCTCTACTGACCGATCTCGTGAGCGAGATGGTCGTGGCATATTTATTCGGATCAAAGGTTGTTTGTCTAATTTGTTTAAGGCTAACTGTGAGCACAGGCCTATCCCACTTCTGATTTTAACGCCAGAAGTGAAATAGAATTAAAAAAAAAACAATTACAAAGACAAAATCACTTGATTTATTTTATAACAAAAACTAATTAAATAAAATAACGGTAATTCAATAAATTATCAGTACTTCAACAAATATAACAAACTATCGTTGATTCCAAACAAAAACCATCAAATATAAATATGAAAAATATAACGACTTACTGCAAGTAGCACCGAACACCAACAACCTTACTGTTCAACCGCCGACAAGAAAAGTGGCCTCATTACAATTGACAGCCCCTTTTATAGGCTATGTTGATTGTCGTACTACCTGCATTAAATCGATTAAATTAAAAATCGGCTAATAGTATATTTAATTTCTGAACGGAGCTCGCTCAGAACTCCAGTCTCAAACCTACTTTAAAATTCGAACTTCCGAACTTCTGATGAGAAATGGTGGGAAACTAATCAAGTACTCTTGATTATTTATATAATATGAAGGTTTTATACTTTTTACTTTTCGACGACCTCTATGGCTGGTTGGTAGCGAGGTTGCCATTAGCCTCAACGGTCGCTGTATCAATTCCCTCTCAGGACGGATCTTCCTAATCGGTGCTTCGGAGAGCACGTTATCAGTTCCGGTTGTAAAACACAAGTAATTTGCTCTCATCCAATCAGTTATTTCTTTTCCCTTAGGTTAGAGATTATATACTTTATATAAAAAAAAGACAACAAAATACCGGATAAACCGGCGCTACCATGGTGGTAGACGCGATCCTTAATATTTCTTAAGGTATATTATTGATATTATTAACGTCTGCTACGTGTATTGATCATATGAAAATGTTGCTTCCCAGCTCCATTGGTATCAATTTAGTTTTTTAATGTAAATTTTCCATGTTATCCTTCGTTGAAGAATCTTAGACTGAAGAAATAAGGGTCTGTCAAGGTCTTGATGGATATATCAGACAGACAAAAAATATTTCTACTAAGAACAAAAAATCATTTCGCCAAATCACGAAATATACGAACAGTGTTAGCAAAAACCAGACGTCCATTATACTTGTTAGGTTCATGGAAGTGTAAAAAATGGATTTCCAACTGTCTTATTCGAGATAAATTATACCATTCAAAAATAATGTCTAAAGTTACAGTTTTTTTTTCTTGTACATCAAAATGATATTTTGGGGTTTCCATAACCATCAAAACTATACGACAAATCGTGGAACATTTATGTGTATTTGGATAAATTGATATTTTAAATCTAGTTACGGTTGCTATAGTATGAAACTATAGAGAAATAAGCGCAATAATTTTATACAATTTCCCAAGCAAAATAGCGCGGTTCGAGCGCTTTCGCAGCGAATTAAAACTTAATGTAAATAAAAAATTATTAATAAATACAGTTCAATAGCAGCCATAAAGCCGTAGATTACTTCAAAATGTCATGCTCACTATAAGGATAATTCAACAGCTATTTATTAATTAATTACTCAATTAACTTTATAAACAAAATATCTTGTTTCTCTTAATTTAATCTGAACATAGCAAAAAAGGGTACCATGACCTCTGCCAATCTAGTAAAATATTTTTATGTGAAACAAATGTTAATATTATAAAGAAGTCAAATGGTTTCTGTAGCGTAAACAAAAAGCAAATCAGAAAATTATTGTTCAACCGAAAGTTCACATCAGTTCACACGCTAAGCTAGCACGCGATGTTAATACTATTTAATATATTATGAATAATTATTATACGACAGCAACGATTAAATTTAATTGCTACAATCTTTAAATTTAATTAAAAAGTAATATACTGACGTATCTTAGTTTTATTTATTTATTTATTAGGAAGCCAACAGTACACAACGATAACAATATTATTAACTTACAATAAATGCCTTACTTTGCTTACATCATTGTATACACACTTATAGGCTAACTCAACATGCGACATCAAAAGCGTAAACTACGATATACTTTGTTTAAAATAGAATCATAAAAATACAAGTTAAAAGAGAAAAAAAATACACACATACACAAAAACTAGCACAGAAAAGTTTGAGCCAAAAACCTAGCTGATATAATAATAATAACAATATAATATAATATATATATATATTTTTTTTAATGTAATAATACAATAATCCAAGCTAACCCTATAAAATACCAAAACTACAATATACAAAAATTCACACTGTAACTACCAATTCATTAGGTGATTCTTAATTTTACGTTTAAATAACAAAGACGAGTTCTGAAATATGTCCAAACCAGCATTTTTAAATATATTATTATAAGACATGACAATTCTGTTAAGAGGAGCAGTTTTACCAAGGTTACTTTTAGTTAAACTGGACCTAAATGTTTGTTTCATCTTTACATGAGACCTAGAGCTTTGTTTCGGTACTGCTAATGTAACTCTGTTTAGCAAATTTATACAATCAATGTCCCCGTTTACAAGTTTGTGTAGAAAGCAAAGATCCAACAATTGTCTACGATTAGATAGTGAAAGGGTTTTATAGCATTTTAAGAGATCATTGTAATTAGAAATGTCATTTAATATTTTATCATTGTACGCTAAGTGTCGTAGAAATTTTTTTTGCACTCTCTCTATTCGATTGTTATGCACTTGATAGTGCGGATTCCATGCCACAGAACAGTATTCAAGTCTACTTCTTATTAGTGAGTTAAAAAGGATAAGTTTGGTTGATGATTTTTTGAAATCCTTAGTACTTCTAATTATGAAACCTAATAGTTGAAGCGCTTTCTTAGTGACATTATCTATGTGTTGTATAAAACTTAATTTATGATCTATTATGATGCCGAGATCATTCATTTGTTCGACACTTTGTAAACAGCTACCATTTATGTTATAATCATAGTCAAGTTTTAAATATGATTCATTACATTGATTATTAAGCCATAAATCCTATATCTCCACATAGTTTAAAAAAAAAGTCGCTTTCCACGACTGGCTATATTCCCGCTAATTCGCCATCATGCACTTTTTTTGGTTTTGATTCACCCAAAGCAAAGTGAGGACAAGTCGCTAGTTTTAAATAATTACCTATTCAAGAAACTACATGTAACTTTCATAAGTACAAAGAAACCCAAGATAAACCCATATTTAGCTCAAAGAGTTATTTTACAGTTAATTAAAGATTTTAACTTGACACTTAATTTTTTTAACTTGTCTTTTTGATAATTGTCGACGATCCTAAACTCAAAAGGGGTATGGAGATCTAGACACTACACTTTGTGTATATTCTACCGCTTGTATTTAATGGACATTACTGGGCATTATTAAACATAATGCCTAAAGCTACGTTCTCAATCGCACCGCTTGCCATCGTGCCATCCTCCATCCTCCATCCTCCATCTAGTAACTAATTCGTCAAGCACAGTGCAGTTTCATGAAAAAAAATCCTGCATATTGAGGTTTTTCTGTTAAACGCTTATTATCAGAAGAGAGTAATTGCTTCTAGTCCCATACTAGTTCGCGTTAGAGTTTAATATTTATGATGAAAGCAAAGCAGAGCTATGTCATTGCTAATAATAATATCAGTTTCTAACTATAAAATCACCTAATATTTTAGATATTTCATTTATTATTTTATATATTTACTCGTAAATATTATAATAAACGACGCTTTAACGTAATTGACATAACAATCCATGTACTCGACCAGACTATATTTACTTGTTGTCAGTTTTAATGATTTGTATACAAAAACAATTAGGACTATTGTACTAGTGTCATCTAAACAAATAGACATGTCGTTATGTTACATAATAAACGCATTCAATACCGGTACGATAGGGCCTAAATTACTTTATTCGCGTAAAGGATGCTTTAGCATGCTTAACATGAAAGTGTGCGTTTCAGCTGCTATTGCCCGCGCGTCCAACTCCCTCGACTGCGTTACTTTTACCAACCAATTATTTTTATTATTAATTTCGTTTATTTTGATTTTTCGATTCTAGCATCCAGAAATATGGCTACGCATGCTTAAGCATACGTTGCGGCTAGAACATTAACATATTAAAGGATGCCTTTAACATGTTAAAGTTATAAGCATAGAAGTATAACATATATAATTTATAATATATTCTCATAAGTATTTAAAACAGAAAAATGCAAATCAATGCAGAAATGAGAATTGATGCGTAATTGCGTATGCGTCATACAAAATGCCGATTCTCGATAATGAAAATGCTTATCGATGCCGAAAAAATGTAATTCAGGCGTAATGCATATCGTATGTTCGGGCATGTTAATGTTGGTATTATGATATGAGGAAAATAGAAACAATTTTGTAGTTTTACATTTTTCATTTAATCTATACTATATAATAAAATCGGAGAAGAATTTTCGCATGCGAATGCTTGTGCACCCTAATCTTCAGACTGACTCGTCCAACTTGATATGTAAAGCATGGATTAATCATGATTTTTGGCTTGATTTTTTAAACTCTCATGATGGAATCTCGCTATAAAATAATATCTCGCAGTATATTTACTAATTACTAGCATCGCGGAGTATAATTACAAATTACTATTCCATATCAAAAATATCTGACAAACTTTATGTTAATTTCTGATGTCAAGGTTTTATATATTTTTAATCTGTCCCAATTTACAATATACGTTTACTACGAAATGCCGCTCGATTTCAACTTTTTAATCTTTCATAATAATGACGCTCGCCAGCGCTAGGGGCAGGTAAATGAATGCGACCGAACCCACTGCCTTATATAAACGCACATTTGAAATTTTCTAAAGAATGATAAACACAGCTTCGTTACGAATTCATTTGAAACAGACCTACGTTCGTTCACAAATGTTAGCCTAGAATTTTAGAATGAAAATTTACGAGAAACATTCACAATCAGAAGCATAATTTTCGTCTACATACATTTCATTTAACATATAAACTTACCAGCGTTCCAAATAATACTAAAATTAATGTCCAGAAACATTTCTGATGAATGTGTGTTGGAGAAAGCTTATAAATTTTAAATTTCGCTCTCCTGTAGATACGTAGTGAGACGTTGACAAATAATAGCCTAAGCTCAGTGATTTATATTTTTCCAAGTCAACACTTTTTTTAAGAAAACACTACTTGCTAAAAATACTTGATTTTTAAATTATCAAGACCCAATAACTATTTATAAAACTAATTCATACCTAAGAATGTTATATTTAATTTCTCTTTGGCGCATTTTCGGTTTAAATATTAAAATGACTTTGAATTCTTTCTTAATGAGCGTGGATGTAACAAATTTTTTAAAGGAATATTTTGAATCGAACATATATTTCTCAAGCAAGGTTTACTTATGAAGTTTTTCCTCTACGTAGATTAAATAAAAAAAAATTATCTCTACTTAGAGCACTCGTATCGAGCACTTTTATTAACTCGACCTTCATATATATTCTAAGCGCTTCGTAACTTTAACAAGATTCTTTTAAGAGAACCAACTCATGTCCATAGAAGACGTGATAAAAAAACAGCTTTGGAATAAAGTGTTGGAGATCGATAGCTGTCCGGCACTGCAGTGCTCTGCAGACTCAAGGGCGCCGCAGCCAAGCCTATTGGATTCTCACGCGAATTACCAAGGCTTTGGGAGCCTATTCACATGTTACTACGATAATTTTTAATCTTCCATTGTTTCTCTTTCATTATAAGGTAATTGATTGGTCTTTATTTATATGGAGGTATTAATTTATATAAGTGAGATACGTTCCTTTGATGTACCCTGTTTTGATTTTTGTTTAAAAAAATTATTAAAAAATTTAAAACATATTTATCGATTACACACCAGATACCAAAATCTGTGTAAGTGACAGTATGCTTGCGTTTCGTGCAATGAGTGCGAGCGCCGGAGGCCCAATCTCCCACAAGGGGGTAGGAGTTCCCTACCTTTTTCCCCTTCTCACCCCTTCCCTCCTATCTCTTGGGTTGTCAACGCACATGTACTTCAAATATCGCAAATGCTCATAGGTTGAGGGGACTGCTTACTTTCAGGCGGACCGTATGCTTGTTTGGCAACCGACATGACATAAAAAAACTATCACAGTTATACTTTGACACAAACATGAGACTACAATCAATTTAAAACGAATCATTCGTAAAAATATAAAAAATTATACTTAAAAATATAAAGACACGGTAAATATTTTTTAACGCTACGAAAACTCGTAGCGCTACGAAATTTCACAATCACTTCGTCTCACAACGACTTCCTTGGCAACGACAACGGCTTCGTTCTATTAATATTTTGCTTTTGTAATATTACAAACTAACGAGCCAGCGGCTTCGCCCACGTGCATTGCGATTTTAATAAAATCTTTGAACATTTATTTCAACCCTTCAGGGCGTGAAATTTAAGAAAATGTTGAAACACGTATTTCTTAATTTTATGGTGTTTCTTCCTTAAACAACACTTGTAAAAAAAATCTAAAAAATTCTTTCTAGGGCCAAGGGTTTAAGGTAGGCTTTGATATACCAGTCAGGTCTTTTGCTTTTATATGTATACATACAATCTTTACAGTACGATAACACATGTGTCAAAATAAAATGTTATTAAAATCAAATGCACTTAGTAGTATGGAATATCAACTTCGAAGCAAATTATAGCCAAAATAACTTTCTACCCCTTTTTAACTCCATTAGGGGATGAATTTCTATAAAATACGAAATACGTCTTCCATCAATTCTGTTAACAAAAGGTTTATGCAAAATTTGAAGTAGATTGGACCAAGGAATCGCACTGTCCCATACAAACTTTACCCTCCTGTTTCACCCCCTTAATATTGCCCATATTTCGGAAAATCTTTTCGTATCGGATGCCTACATCTTACAAAGATCCCTCCAAGTTTCAGGCCTCAACGATCAGCGGTTTGGGCTGTGAGTTGATCCGTCAGTCATTCAGGACAAAGCATTTTATATGTATAGATTAGAATCATGCAACCGGATGTCCTAATTTGCATATTGCATATGTTGGCGAGTTACATTACGACTCAACCTTGACTCATGGTGTAGTTGCAGTCAACTTTGATGGACTTATGCTGTTAGGAATAACAAATATGACAATGCGTGCATGTAATTTATAATTATCATCTATAATTATGTATATTGTAAGCAATGTAGTCTTTAACCGTCAATTCTTGATATTGTATATTGTATGTTAATATTACTACCCGTGTTCTTTATATATGTTCATTCAGGAACCTTCAATTGTAGGCTATAGACTAAATGTGTGAACTATACGTATTTGTGTGAATAACTGATATAATTATAACGATTATATTTATGGTGATATAAAAGCCTTTAAAATGAGGAATTGCTATCGTATACTGCATTTATAAGACTTTTACCATATCATTATTAAAGCGCGTCTTATTAACTCGTAATTATTATATTTGATTAAAACACCCGATCTTCCTTAGTCGTAGTGCAGTATGGTAGCCGAGGTCACTGGGCTTCTGACTTGATCACTTGTACCGCTTATAGTTTCTTCGTTCTTAGCTCAGAACTGTGTGAATCGTAGCCTCGCCGGCCCGCTTATATACCGCGGAACAAGGGTTCGAGAAAGTTCCATCCTCCAAATATTGTACAGCATTTTTCGAGAATACAACTTTCTAGAACGTAGCCGTTACGTAGGAAAGAGACAGAGTACCACTGAGAGCAATTTTACACCGTATGTTCCTGGTAATATAATTTCCGTAGTAAACTATACCACAGTTTAAAGAGTCAGTAAATAGGATATCCATCCAATTTGCATATGTTGGCGTGTTGCAAAACAATTTAACCTTGACCTATGATGCAGTTGCAGCGTAGTTGCAGTTAACACTAGAACTCAAATAGTTTAAATAAAAAATAATGCAAGCAAACGAGTGATATGTGGTTAGTTTTATGTGTTCTCTATCTTTCTACGATCTTTATCTATCTTTTCATGCTCTAGCTGTTACTCGTAGTTGTAATCGTGTTGTTTTTTTATTAAAAGTATTGATTTACCTGAAGGAAGTTTTAATTATTCATAAAGTTACACGTACTGTTCACGGAAATGAATATAGCCTTAATGTATCCTTTGTTAACTGTGAACAATGAAATATTTATTCTCTATTATAAAGGCTTATTAATCAGTTCTCGTACAATAGTCGAACATTCAAAAGCTTTTCATTCTTTTCGACGTCGTTGTAGCGAAACTGCTTTAAACGCCACACGTCGCGGGTTCGAATCCCGCTCGGAGCATGATATACTTGTATAGACCATTCAAGCATATTTTCCGGTCTGGGTGTGTTTGTCCTTGTCTTTGTATGAGTATCCGGACCCCCGACACAGGATATCACTAACCTAATGGTAGCCGTAGAGTGTGCAGCGTTTATTTATTAATTATTATTATTTTCATCAAAACTAAACTGGTTTTTTTTAACGCTACATTGTGGACATAATCATAGGGCTATGTTCAAGTATCCTTTTGCCTTTCTTATTAAAGTATTAGTTTTGTTGAAAAATTACAAACAATTTAGCATATTTAGCTTCCCTATTGCTACCAAGCTGTAGCTTTTTCACTGTGACCATCTTTTTATTATTATTATTTTTTAATTTTTTTTATAATTAATGAGAATAATCAGTTATCTCACTGACCAATATTCTTATTGTGAATGTCTTTATGTTGCCTCCATAGAGTACCCAAGAATCAGAAACACTTGAGCTATTATAAATTCAACGCAATACAAGGGGTCATTTTACTGGACGAAACAAGTTTTCCTTTGTTTCTTTGAAGCCGTTCCGTTGGACGTGACCGAAACTTAAACTGTACATTTGTTTCAGAGATGGAAATCGTGCCCGAGGGAAAAAACTTCCGATTGGTAACCGAAGACGAGCTCCCGGCGGTAGCCGATATCTTAGTGCAGTATATGCCTGAATCTTTAAAGGTAATTTAAAATACCACATTTAATTAAACTATGTGTGCCTCATCAAGAGATCAGAGTTAGGCCTGAATTACGTACAGCAGTATCGATCAGCATTCTCTCTTAGCATTTTTCGTTTTGAATATTATTTTAAAACTTCACTATCGCATAAGGATTATCCAGTAAAAACATTTTATTTCAATTTCATTTTGTTTTCATTGGTCAAGTATTCGTAACATTCTTTTATTCTATTCGATGACGGTTGGCAAACAAGCATATGGTCTGGCTGATGGTAAGCAGTCACCGCAACCTATGATACCCTGCGATACTTGCAGTATCACATGTGCATTGCCAACCCAAAGGAAAGAGGGAAGGCATGAGAAGGGAAAAAGGAAAGGTATAGAGGGGATGCGAGATTGGGCTTCCGGCGTTCGCACTCATTCTCCGGCGTTCGGCCCAATTTTGCTGAGAAAAACATGGCTGTGCTGCGACTTTATTTTTTTCTTATTAATCAACAAAAATATATTTCTTGAACGAGTATGGTAACAATTGATACTTACTACATATCTATTTTAGTTTAAAAAATCTATATGGTAGACTGTATATGTATATGATTCCAGTGAGGAAGCCAAATTTATTGGGCACCCGTCCAGATTTTAAAATTTAACATATGTATGTAACAACAAAGGATCTTTATACTTTCTTTTTACGACCTACTATAAAACTAGGAAACACTAAACATAATCGTAGCTTAGTTTTGCATTTATTCTATTTCACCACTCATATATGTATCTGTATTCTATCTTTAAAGTTTCATCAGACGATTCAAACATATCTAAACAACAAAGTATGGGACTTCCATTTTTATGTAGCGAAAAATTGGCCTGAAGATCCAATTTGCCTACATTTCCCAGGCTGCACGAGCACGGTAAGATTATATTTTAAGAGTTTATTTTCATAGATATCTGATAACCGATACCCATAGCTAAATGTGTACCGTAGTGCTTAAATACATTAGTGCAGTTCCTAATAACAATATTTTTAAGCATATTTTAAGAACGTATAACATATCTTTCAGAACTTTTCACGTTATCCTACTAGCTTCCACATACAGTTACAAATGTGTGGCTTTGAATTTATTTTATAATTTCCGTAACGCAAGGTTTATAAAACAGACAGATATAGAATATCGACAACATTTCAATATTTTATATATAACTATATTTTAAAATATTTTTTAATATTTCCTAAAATCTTTGCATTACAAACCTCTTTCCGTGACATAACATTTGCTGCAGCAAATTTACTACGTCAGTGCTTTCATCTTATGATGATGCTTAACTAAGTAGTCTTGAACCATGAGTGTCACATTTTCCTAAGAGATATTTTATGTCTGAGTTTTCTTCAAAGAATTTTCTTCAGTCACAAATTTTATACAATACAATGACTTTTAGATTTAATACTTTTTATACAAACTAAAAACCTTACTACGTTGGTTTTCTTCGCTTCTTCTTTATAGTAATCTAAATTTCTACTAAAATATAATTAAACTTTTTCTCTTTATAATTTGTCAACATGTAACTTTAATTTCAGCCTAACAGTCATCCATATGAGAGCGTGACCATATTCTGTCCATCAGAACGCGCGGAACTGGTAGATTTATTGACATCCGAGGACAAATTACTCGATCTTACTCAACCATTGTACCTGAACTTCACTCACCAAGCTATTGTGGATCGCTTCGAAAAGCGCTATGAAGCCCACGATAAAATCACTGGCGATGTTTACGTGTGTGACAAGCCACCTGAAGACGCAACCACTGAAGAGTAAGAAAAAAAGATAAATCAGACTAGTAATAATTTTAGTTCCTAAGATACTCGTAGTATTGTTATTAATAATATATAATTAAAAATATTATTATAAAATTGTGCCGTGTTGATAGCGAGCCTGCTTAAGTCTGGGCGTTTGTCCTTGTGGGTCTTCCTACCGTACCTCTCAGAGCGCGTTAAGGTGTCGGCCCCGGTTGTTATCATAACATAATAATTGTTAACTCTCGGTAGGTAATTTGCACCAACCCAATGAGTTACTGGTTCGCCCTTAGGGTTGCGGAGATCAAATGGCAACCAGTCTGTATAACAACTAGTACCTAACCAGTCAAATCCGGATAAGAGTAACAAGCAGACCCTGGGTAAAATATCGGGATTAATGCTAGGAAGAAGAAGTAATAATATTAATAATATATTAATATGGCTATGTTTTATTATAAATTTATTATTATAATTAATCTATTTTGAGAGATTTTCTTGAGTCAATATTTTGTTCAAATTTGAATAATATTTATAATAAATAGGTAGGGGACCTTGCAAAAGTCTGTAGCCAAAATGATGCTTAACTAAAATCTTACGTAATGTTTTTAGAGTGAGTAAGGTGATCAGAGCTCCTGAAGTAAGACACCGAGGGGCCTGTAGTTTAATTTACCACTTAAGACGTCAACAAAATCAATCCTTACAAACAAAAGACGACCCCTTACCCTCAAAAGGACCCTGTGCTTGTTTTTAGCACTGCGATCTCATGTCTTTTTTTTCTTTCAGACTGCCACCGGACGTGGAGTTAGTTCGCTTACAGCCAGAACACATGAAAGCAGTACATGACCTCTACCCAGCTAGCGATATCGAATGCCGAGAAGTTTTTGAGAAGCTGGTCGCAGAACTGCCTGCATATGGAATATTCGTAGAAGGGCAGCTTGCTGCTTG
The DNA here is from genome assembly GCA_023373885.1 of Hestina assimilis. Classification (NCBI taxonomy): domain Eukaryota; kingdom Metazoa; phylum Arthropoda; class Insecta; order Lepidoptera; family Nymphalidae; genus Hestina; species Hestina assimilis. The sequence continues at coordinate 11,622,097 of CM041751.1, read as the reverse complement.
GATGGTGCAGTCCTATTATGGAGCCATGTTCTCTATGCAAACGCGACCTGAATTCCGTAGGAAAGGCTACGGGATCTTCTTAGCGAGACGCCTAACCAAGGAAGTTGCCGCTAGAGGCTATAAGCCTTTTGTTGTGATTCGTCCGGAAAATGACGCGTCCCGTTCTCTCTACTCCAAACTCGGTTTCGAGAAACGTTTTCGAACGGTACGCGCCGTTTTGCGTCCACGTTAAAGTTGATTACTAGCAGATTTTATTTTTTTAAGACTTTTGAAAAAAATCAAATTAGCTTGCGATCTTTGATCGATTAGAAAATTTTAGTAGTAGCTGTAAGATGGAACGGCTCTTGCTTTCTATCTGCATTTTACAGGCAAGTTTTAATATCTATAGGTCATAATATGACTATCCTGTAAGGAGCCTTAATCATCTTATTTATAGATAATTAAAAGTACTCTATCATTACAAATCTATCAAAAGCAGATTTGAAAGGTTTTGCCGTTCGCTGCGTTCTTGCGTCAGCCTAGTTACTGATATCAATGACGCTAACTTGTCAAGAATTTCGCACTCTTAGACCTTCAACATCAACATTCAAAGCTACTAACGCTATAAAATCTTTCATTTGCCTTACAAGCTCTTATTACAACGCTCAGCTTTTAAAATCTTAGTCAGGTTTCATATGATCTTTCGGTACAAACTTCTTGATATAGTTAGCTTCTACAAATATCTTATTCAGGCAAACGCTTCATTACCACTCGTTGATCGAGCGGAACTATCTGTCTCATGGTTTATGAAATAATGGGACCCGTAATGACCTGTGTGATAAAGCGTATTCCACTAATCAAAATGTATACGTGAAAGTGAAACATGAGAAGAAAGTTACCGTCGTAGCACTCGAGTTGCACAATACTTCGAAAGTTTAAAGCACTAATATTGTTCATGTGACGCTAGGATCTCAATGACTAGAGCACATACGTTATATATCCTATCCGTATCCTTTCATACAGAGAAAATTCACTAGTCTTTGGGATTTCGTCTGTATAATTAGAAGGGCATGTTCATAGGATATAGTAAGTATATGCTATAGTTTTTACGACACCCAATTTTTTTTTTTTTTGAAAATCAGGTGATGCTATTTCATAAATTTTGATAGACATTGATAAAGTACATACGCAAGGAGTTACTATTTATTTATTTTATATTTTTGCGATGTTTGATATGATGTAAAGATTGTGAAAGGCTGGAAAAGAGTATTGAAAGATGACGTAACACGTTTTTTTAAATTTCAATTATATCGTCGCCTATAGTACATTTTGATAACCAATTTTCATTTTAAGATAAATTTTGTAGATACTATGTTTTATAAATCAATGATTGTTAGATGAGAATCAATAAAAATTTGATACGAAAAAGTAGATAGGTAGGTATTTTAATATGGGAAACTATTTTACATTTATATATCGGCATAGTATTCGTTTATTCATAAAATTTGTATCAGATATATACAAGAAATATTAATTTAGTCATAGTTTTTTTTACTGAAATATAATTTTTAAATGCATTTTGCTTAGTTCCATAAATTTACGTGGATTTGTCTTCCTGTGAGTGTATTAAGAAAGGCATGGTTATAATGGCGGGAAACTTTGATAATGGACATTTTGTAATTGTTTTCGTAAAATAATGTGCTTGATAAAAAATAGTTCTTTTCCCATAGATCGGTTCGAGGAACACTTTTTAAAACTGGCACATAGCATAATTTTAAATTTGGCATTTGAAATCAATTTTTGCTCAAAACTTTCGAGCTTCCACCATTCATTTAAAAAAAATAAAAGGCCAAAGATACCTTTAAAAAAAGTAAAAATAATTTTACCATACTTATTACCGATTAACAAAAGTAAATCCTAGGATAATTACCAGTTTAATGATAATTACGTGCATAATTTTCTTTTTCAAATAAGTAGATGACAAAGGCACTAAGCTCAAATGACAGCTTCAACTATTTTGCAGTAAATACTTTTTGTCTCTAAGAAATCAATAAGCACGTTAGGTACATTTCAAATATGCACAGAAAAATGGATTGACGTCATATTCATTCATCTACTTATTTGAAAATTAAAGAACCATTTCAACATGCAATCATGCTAAAAGCTTCCCACATTCCTAAAGTACATTTAAGTAGTTCGAAAGATTTTTTTTCTTGAAATTATTAATATATTATAAGAACAATTTGAACCATATTAACCTTAATAACAAAGGTACTAGCTATGTTAAAAATCGCATATTGCTTACGAAACACGTGTCCCCGCCTTGTCGCTAGATTTCTCCCACCAATGCTGTCACTACTACATACGTATAGTACGACGATTCACAATACATTGCTATGTGCGCTTGTACCGCTCCGTATATTGAATAGCTTATACAGCAATGGTAAGCAAAGTTAATAAGGCTCAAAAGCTATTACAGCGACAGTGTCAAGGCGACATGTATTCTAGTACCTTATTATTAGGGTGTTTATGGTTTGAACACATTCCCTTGCCTAATAAATAAACAATAATGATACCAGGACACTTCTCCGTCCTCGACACTGCAGATGAAGCAAAATGTAATCGCTATATATTTTAAATGATATATTGAAATACTTCTGCAGCTACAATAATAAATGTAGTGTCCGTTCTGTATTGTTTATCACATTTACTTTGCAAAGGTATCAAGATATTAATAAAATGATATATTATATGAAACTTTGTTTTATTTACGTAAGTCATATCCGTTTTATACATATATGTAATAAAACAAGTTGACTACCAACATACATATAATTATGCGGGTAAGAAATTAATTTTTGCACTTTTATACTATAAATATATTTTCCAAAATATTTCTAATCCTAATTCTTACTATCCTTGACTCCTTACTAGTATTATAAATACGAAAGTAACTCGGCTCTCTGTCTGTCTGATGCGGTTTCACGCCAAAACTACTGAACCGATTTAAATGAAATTTGGTACACATTTAGTGCCTGAGACTGAGATGACTGAGCCTGTGAAAGGACAAGAATATACTTTTCAATGCGAAAAAAGGGTTGTAAGAGATTGAAAGGGAGGATGAAAAATTGTATGGAATTATCGTAATTTTTATATCTAGAAGCTTGAAACTATTTTTTGTTGTTTATTATCTGTTGATTCGATTTAAATAAATAATTATGACATTCATAGTTTGTAAAAGGGAGGGGGGAGGCTTTCAAATTTTATATTAAAATCGTTATTTCCGTGTATTAAAAACATTCGATCACCAAACATTTGTAAGCGCTTACCGCCTGCTATTATGATTGTACAATTCTCTAAAGATATTTAATACAAGAAAGCCTCTTTTCATAATATTTATTGAACCGATCAGGTTAGAGTTTAATAGAAGTATAGATGATCCATGGCATATAGTAGGTACAATATGTGAAGTTTATTTACAAAATATCGTGGTTTCGTTGTAGGTATTCCTAAAGGCTATTCCTAATTTAGTAGCTTACAAGATTAGGAATTTATGTTATAGGCTGGTACTCCGTCCTTGTCTCATGTATGAACTAGTTAAAAATATAGACTATTTTTCATAGACATGGAGGACAAAAGATAATGGATCTCATATTATATACGTTGAAATTGGTAAAAATTTAAGCATAAACTAATGCCATTAACGAATTACCTGGAACTAAAAAAAATTTAAACTGCGCATGCATGAATGTAGGAATAGGAATTCGTATTTTCACGCATATAGAAGAAGCGACAACCAACAATTTGACAATTTATTTGAATTCAGTAATCAGATTTGTGAAATTCTATAGATATGGACTATATCTATAGAATTTTTATATTTTTATACATTTTAGAGGTTGGTACCGGTTCAGTGACAATAGTTATATCTTTTATTATAAAAATCACTGAGCTCTTATCAATGATAAAAACTTAATATAAAGAGCAAAAATTATGTGGACTTGTTTGTAAGTAAATAAACTAAACAAAAGATAATAAGTAACTAAACTAAGCAAAAGATATTAATAAGTAGTGCATAAGTTTTGAAATTAAATTAAAACACTTGGTTTATAAATTAATTTTGAAACTTTTTGTTTGCTTTTTATGGGCTTTTTCTTGTGTAATTACTATTTAATAAGATCCTATAATTTCTCCAGGCTGTCCATTGTTATTCATAGTGTTGTTGCAGTTCTATTGGTAATCTGTGCTTTAGTACTATAATATAGTATCTCATGGACGGAGCTATACCCTGTTGCAGTAATGTTATTTCAAAGAAGAGAGATTTTAGTATGTTACTCGGATCACTAAACCGAGTAAAAGAAATAGATGTATGTAGGTTTGGCTACTTATTTTTTATTTCCTAAATGTAAATGTTGCCATGTTTTATACCCGGTCAAGACTGTCAATTATATAGGTAGTTTGCCATTACGCATACATAAAATACGTAAAATATTGCCACACAAGTTTTAGCTAATGTTCCTTCTATCTTCTTTCTCTTTCTATGTAGCGCATGCATACAATGGACCGATGGTGTTAGTTCCCGGTCAATTTGTAGTGGCGCTTCAATTTTAGCCACTGCACGCCATAGCTATAGAATATAAAGTCCATCAGTCTAGTCCTCCATGTCTATGCTATTATTATAATCTGTGAAAATGTCAATGGACCAAATTGTTTGACGGTTCTTGTGCCACAGAGCATATTCTTGTGCTGTGGACTCAATAGAACTGGAAGGCTGTGTTTTTTTCTGTATAATTAAAACGTGCGTACAGTAAGAAAACGAGTTATAGATATTTTAATATAATGACTACTTTAATTGATAAAATAGAAATGTTAATTAAGAGAGAAAAACTACACCGGAGGAAAAAGACGATACCAAAAATCGTCGAGCGAGATACTCTCAGAACTTTTTAGTGTTTTCAACGCTGATCCTCCAAAAATTGAAGATATCTCTCACAAAAAATCTAAGAAGAACAAAAAGAAGCATAAAAAGGAAAAGAAGAAACGTAGTCGCAGTGCCAGCTCTAGTAGTGACTCAGAAAAGAGTGACTACTCGCATAAACGGAAAAAAGAAAAAAAGTAAGTCTAAAAAACGTAAAGATGATCGATCTCCTCCCAAAATTCGATCAGGAACACCCGATTTACTGCCAAATACACAACTGCTAAAAACAAAAATTAAAAAAGAGCCTATTGTATTCAAACCCGAATCCAAAGTCAAAGAGGAACCCAAGATTAAAAAAGAAATTGAAAATAGTACAACAGGCAAGCCTAAAGATGTAAGTATTGATGCAAGTATGATCCCGATGCCAGAATCTCCTAAAGATATTAAGCTAGATCCTAATGACCTTAGATTACAGTTAGACAAGAAACATGACCTAACGTCCGAAAGTGACAAAGCAAAAGGTAAAATTCAGATTAAAAACTTAAAGTTTAGTGCAGTGTTTGAGGAAACGGTAAAAAAAGCGGAAGAAGAAGCTAGAAAAAAAGCTGAGAAAGTTGAAGAAGGTGAATACACCGATACTTCAAGTAGTTCAGAAAAAGATGAGGAATCAAATTCTAACTTCCCGAAAACTTCAGATCCTGGTGGAATATTGAAAAAGGCAGCTGAAGAAATTAAAATGTATGTTATTTATTCACATGTATGAAAACTAATATAGTGCTAAAAGTAAGCAGTTTTCTTTAAAATCTTATTGTTTTTAGACCTGAGGAAGAAAAACCAATAAGTAAATTAAAGCAGGCAGAAATTTCACACAAATCCTCACGAAGAGATAGAAGTTCTTCTAAAAAAAGGTAAAATGCATTGCATATTAATAAATTAGCTAATTAGTAAGAGAGGTATGGGTCTGTTTACATATTCCCATTGTTTTATCCCACAAATTGAAAATGTTAAGTATAGAGTAAATATTTTGATAAGGCTCAGAATGCAAATAAAGTACAACAGCAGCATAAGTTCCAAAAAAAACAGAATTACTTATAATTAATTTAACTAAAAAAAGGATTTACATGACTAATCCTACAACAAAAATGATGTACTACTTGTTTAATGTAAGAAGCAAGAGTAACAATTAAATTAATCTAGAATTTAACATTTCAAATCAATTTGAGAAAAATGTTGACGAACACTTATCTGTTTCTGATTAAGTTGTTTATTCACATTAATAATTATAGTGAAAACCGGACAATTTAGGTAATTTCATTCATTAAACAAGCATTTTCATTTTTAAAACCTAATATAATATATAAAATAGAATTTAAGAAAAATAGAGTTCCTCATTTTCCCTCCACCTCATATTAAACTTACAACTCAAAGGACAGACAGATTTTTTTTTTTTTTTAAAAGAATACTAGCAATGCTTTTTAATGGCATTACTAATATTCCTATTGCCCTCCAAATAAGCTCGAAGCTTGCGCTAGGAGTGGGTACGACAATAGCCCAAGGGGTCAGGATCGAACCTGCGACTCTCGCGTTAACGGAGCGAAGTCGGCCCTTCTACCGTTGAGCTATTGAGGCTTCAAAGATTACTGGCTAATACACAGATTAATGACTACAAAGTCCCTTAATGGCTTACTATTGCATTTAAAAATTAATTATAATATAAGGCTTTCCTAATTTAAGTGTTTAAAAAAAATTTAAAAATTCTTCCAGATCAAGTAGCAAACATAAACGCTCAAGATCACGTTCAATATCACGACGAAGGAGACACCGTTCTCGGTCGAGATCAAAGCGTAGGAGTCGTTCGCGCCATCGCTCACGATCCAGACGAAGATCAAAGTCCAGATCTCCACACGGACCTTCGTCGAAGTCACGGCACAGATCAAGGCACCATTCTCCTAGGCACAGAGGTCGTAGATCTAGGTAAGTTTCTGACAGGTGGGTCATATGTTTGTTTGCCAACTTGTAAAATAAAAATAAAAATAATTTACAGCCGGTCCCCTACTGGTGTTAAATTAGCCGATAGTGAAAAGAAGCGTCTCCTAGAAGTAGCAAGAAGGAATGCTATCAATATGCTCAAAAATGGTGCTGTACCTGCTGGAGCAGCCGTTTTACCTCCACATACAAGGAATCAAGTTATGGCAGCGATACAGTCTGGTGGTAAACAAAATTTTTTTAACACTTATTTTATCTATATTTAAAATATCTGAAATTTTTACTGAATTTACAATTGCAATTTAATAGTCATTGCTGTTTGTAAATAAATAGCTATTTCCAGCTTCGCCGAATAACTCAACGATTGTTAATAAGGCGCATTTATTACAACAATTGCGTAATAATCATTAATCATTCACACAAATTATACTAGAAACTAACAACTATAAAAAACCAATACAAGTTTTCATCCCCCATTTCAACCCCTTACAAAAAGTAGCCTATATCCATATTTAGGCACCTTTTTGTTGCGAAAAGTAGTACAGAAATAGGTGGACCATAGAGACCGCTCTATAGTCCATCCATTTCTGTACCAAAATTAATTAAAATTGCTTCAACGACTTGTAAAATGTAATAGACAAACATAACTAGTCAGTATATTTCATTGTTAAATATTTTACAGGTAAATCTGTCGATGAACTGACAGACTTCTGTAAGCATCTTTCAAAGAAAGAAGCCCTCGGAGAACTGTCATCCGTCACGTCTAACGAAGATGACATGAGCGAAAATGAAGACACTATAGCTTTTCATCATCCCTTCTTGGTTAAAGAGAAGGCTCCCATTATTATGAATATAAGGGTAGGTAATAATAAAAAACACCGCTGTGGTTTGGAATCAACTATATTCAATTAACCTTACATAGACCTACAGCATAGATACGGTCATAGATATATATGCAATCATAGATATACCATCTTAGACACATAGACATAAACGATGTCTTATACAGAGGGCGCTAACGGGCTTAAAATATTATTTTCTTATATATAATTTCTTAGATAATTCTAAGAGATAAGGTAAATTTCCTTGTTTCAAATGTTATTATTTTATCAGCTGACGCCTAGCAGTTTATGAGATACGGCAAAAAACTTTAAAAATATCAAGTTTATCATATAGAGATCACTTTTTGTTTCAACTGCAACAAAAATTATGTAAAAACCCCTCATTTTTCATGACGGTTCATTCACAGCATTCACTGCAACTTAAGAATGCTTGAGATACTTGAAGTATAACATGTGCGTTGTAAACCCAAGGCACTAGAAGGAAGGGATGAGAACAGAATAGTGGGGTGGGAGCTTGGGCCTCCAGTACTCTCACTCATCGTACAAAACACAATACAGTTATATTACACCAATTTTCTGTGAGAGGGTATTACTTTTCCGGTCGATCCAGCCCGTTTGTGCTAGGAAAAGCATAGCTCTACTACCGTAACCTATTACTCTTTGTGAGATACAGCCCACTGACAGACCACTAAAGCTCAGAAATAGGGTTCCACTGGCATCGGTTTTGTACAGAACTCTAATATTTATGCTATTTTCAGGGAGGTGCTCCATTACCAACAAAATCTAGTACACTGCCAATAGCCAACAAAGAGGAGCTCCGACTACAGTTCCCCGTGTCTTCGGGTTCTCAGCACAGAGAGAAAGCATCCGAATGGGTGCCCGTCTCACCTAAAAAGGATAACATGGTAGGTTAACTTGATAATTAATTACATTAGATAATTAGTAATTTTATTTAAGCTACCTCATCATTCTCATAGCATCCCAGGATTTACCCAGAGTCTGCTTATATTCTTATCCTGATTTGACTGGTTAATAGGTTTTATACACAGTGATTGCCATTTGACCTCTGCAACCTATCAAGAATTAACAATTATTATCAGATGTTATGATAACAACCGTGACCGACAGCATAACATGCTCTCTGAGGCACAGTGGGGAAACCCACAAGGACATACTCCCAGACCGAAACAGATCTTTATAACGTAGAATCAAAGATCTTTATCATTAGAATTGTGTTAATAACTAACCAATATCTATGATTGATAAAAGCATTTGATCGTCTTAAAGTCGCATGTCACAGTAGTTCATTTTATAAATTAATTAATAATTTAAATAAATTAATTCTTCACAACGGCGTACATTAAGATAGTAATATCCAGTAATAAATAAATAATAAATACAGAAACACAACCACAACCACATGCATGTATGGTCAAAACCTTTGACGCTTAAGGCATTAATATTTTTACAAAACTATTAAAGACTTCATAGAATTCAAAACAAAATAATATTATATTTTACTTTATTGCGAATATTAATTTAATTCTAATTAAATTATCTTGTATTTACTTATTAATTATGTTTTGTATTTTTTTTTTTCAGCAAGTGGCAAAATTGAATTCTAAACCAACTGTTAAATCATGTTCAACTCCAGAAATACCAACGTAAGTGTCTGTTTTACTATACATTTAATGTAAAACTAGCAGAATTAAGTTGAACTAAAATGGCGGCTGTCTGCGCAGGTACAATAACGGACAAAAATATTAGACCTATGCTTAGCGGTTGAAGCATATACTAATACAAGGACAAACACACCCAAATCGGAACCCATCCCTGTATGGTCAATACAAACATATGTTCCGAGCGGGAATCGAACCCGACCTGTGGTGCTTAAAGCAGCAGGCCAATTTTTTTTCTATCCTGCCCAAAGAAGTTTAAATACACATATGGACGCAAATAAGCAATACCATGTCAACCCACAAAATTGAAAAAACTGAGTTATATATGCAGAAGTGTTGGTAAATGGGTGAAGAACAATTTTCTTTAATATTTGTAGGGTTTTAAGCTTTAAAACTTCTAAAAAAGCCATTTTTAATCATGCAATTTATGTATTGGGTTTTATTATATACGAAATATGCAGTTTGTATACTTATTTTATGTAAAAATAAGTAAAATAACTTACATACATCTTGAAATTGCCAAAAACTTGACCAATACATAAAAAACATCATATAAAGCAAGTTGTTCAAAATTTTCAAACGCGTTTTTCTCGAAATGACATTCGTGTGGGTTGACATGGTATTGCTTATTTACGTCCATATATTCTTTCTGTTCAGGAGTACAGAACCCCTCGCGCTTCCAGCTCCGCCGATGGTCACCCCGCAGTATATGAAGAGTTTCACAATTGGCACTCGTAAGTTAATATATTAAAAAAAACAGCTCTTTTTAAGGTTGCATACATAGCAACTTAGTATCGGATCCACATTGTCTTGACATCATAATATTATCATTTTATTCAGGGTTCCATACCCAAAAGGTACCAACACAAACCTTTTACAACACTAAAAGGTTGTGAAAATTTCAACCGCCGGTCCTTGACGCGGCTTACATCACGTAACGGAATGCCGTATGCTGTGTATGCTGTGTGTGTGTGCGTGTGTATCGAGCCTAGTACAAACAAATGAAGCAAGTGAGTGTGCAGCCGGGTGCGCAACTCTCTCCCTCTGTCTCTGTCTCTTTCTCTCTGTCTGTCTCTGTTTCATTTTATGATATAAACTATTGAAATATACAGATTTAATTTCGAATTACATTCTGAGTTGAAGATAAAACGTAAGGAACTTCGTTTCTGACGGGGTTCCCCCGACCGCCCATTTTTTTACTAAAAGCTAATTATTTTATTCAGAGCTATCATCAGTTCCCGCACTGCCCACACCTGGTCCTCAAGCATATCCACCAGATGCTGATCCTCCCAAGATTGTGAGTTGAAAATTTACCTGGTATTTCTCCGAGGGTCTGCTTATTACTCTTAGTATGTGATAATAACCCGGACCGACATTTTAACGTGCTCTCCGAGTCACAGTGGGGAGGTATTTTGTAAGATCAATACAAATATTCGACCCAAGCGGGATTTAAACCTGCGACTTTATTAATCGTTAATCAAGCAGGCAAAGCCGCGGGCAGAAGCTAGTATTCCTATATAGCCTGACCTTTCTTAATAAAAATCTGTATGCTTAAAATAAAGATATTCATTAAAATTAAACTGTTAGAATATTGCTTTTAACCGCCCATCAGTGACGTTGTCGAGGCCACTAAGGCCAACAGCAAAAGACAATCCTAAAAAACGGTGAAAAGAAACAAGCTGTTAAGCATTATTGTTAGTAATTTCTGCTTTACTTTCAGGATGTCGCGTCGATCGTATCTCAGAAACTTTTAATGATTCGCAAAGAACAAGAACAAAATGAATTGACTACAACACGAGGCGTAAGTACTTACTTCATTTAGTAAAAGACACTGACGAATAAAAAGCAGTAAACTTTTGAAATGTTTTTTTATATTTCATGACGGTTGGCAAATGGGCATAGGGTCCAACCTATGACCGCTTGCGATACTTAAAGTATCACATGCGCGTTGCCGACCCCATGGAAAAAAGGAAGGGAATAGAGGGGTTGAGAGATTGGGCCTCCGACGCTCTCACTTACCGCCCGAAACGCAACATTACACTTACTTTATCGCCAATTTACTGTGAGAGTAGTAGTATTTCGCCGACGACGACGTTGTGGCCCAGCGGTAGCGTACCTGTCTTAAGCGGTTCATGTTGCGGGTTCGATTTCCGCTCGAAGCAGATGTTTGTATTGACCATACAGGCATGTTTTCCGGTCTGGGTGTATTTGTTCTTTACATTTTGTGAGTTTCCGGATGTCCGACGCAGGTTATATATCTCTCGAATAATCCCAATAAGCCCAATAATCTCTACTGTGACAGAGATTATCCCAACAGCGGGCGATGGGGTCGTCAGGTCCCGACGCCGTAATCCATAAAACACGTACTACGTATGCTAAAAATGCGCCTACCTTGCGCACACTAGCACTTTTCAACAACCTGATTGTTCAATACTAGCATTTAGACATATTTAATATGAATCTCAATGCATTTTGTAAGCTCTGACTTAGTATGCGATTTGGTCTCGCTGGAAGCATACTGAGGATATGTATCAATAAATATCGTTTAACCTAAAAATAATGCCCATCAGTTCGGATGGTCGAAAGAGAGTCGTCCGGGGCAGTTCACGGGCTCCACGGGTGCTCAGATCCTCACGCCGCGAGAGCTGGCCAGCGGCACTCAGGCCTGGGCCAAGAAGGTAACGTCACACACGCAAACACAAACACACAGGCCACAGAGAACATGTTCAGAGCTGGATATCTGATTGCTATATAAATATGTCAAATGTCAAAATAACCACACCTTTATTTGTGACATTTGTTATTTTTTTTATGAAATTTGAGGAATGCAAAATAAGCTAAGAAAAAGAAAATAGTTTTAAATTATCTCAACAGGTATATTGGACAAAATATTTTGTAATCTCAAAAAAAAAGACTTAAAATTATTAATTAGTTTTCAAATATAATTTGTTTTTTCAATTGCTTAAAAAGCTCGTATAAAATGATCGTTTTAAAAATAATTATAAAATAACATTTGATATCTTTATTATTTACTATATCATTATTGTGTAAAATATTTGTCCGTATAAGATGATTCCCATGTTACAACCGCCTGTGCTTTTGTTCTCTAATATATTAGTGACTTTGACTTAAAAATATAGAAGATATTGTATAATATATTTAAATTATTCTTATTCATATGTTATTTAAAATATATGTTTCATATTATTTTAAAAAAAAAAACAATTATCGAAAAATGTCAATTAAATGTATTCAGAGCATTTATCTCAAAGGTTTTAAAACTAATATTGTACCCTTTATTTGCGACAGTATCAAATAGAACCTGACAAAAATTTCAAATCTATATTACTGTTTTATGACACAATTTGAAAAATTGAAAACATTTCAATTATTTTTTTTTTGAAATGTATATAGTTTGAGTAAAGAATATAATAAATATGTATAGGTTCTGTTTAATACTGGGATACTCTAAAGAAATTTTCTTTCAGCTCGGAACGTCGTACGGGATACGCATTATCAGCTCGATGGTCCGGCGGCTTCAGTCAGAAATTATAATACTCTGTATTATTCTTTCTGACTTTATTCAAACTTTTGATGGTTATGACAACATTGCTTGTCCTCGTTAGGTACAAATTTAATTACACAATTTAAAATTAAAAAATTGTCATGACGTGTCATGTCCACAAAGCGACTTATAAAAACCACAGACTTGCTAATATTATGGACAGGCTCTTGCATACAGACAAAATGTCACTGACTCGTTGGTGCCCATTCGTAAATTCAACACCAACACACGCTAATTTCATCAGGTTATTATGTGCAAATCCGTTAAAAGAAATTAGCGTGTAAGTAACTTCGTTTCGTTGCATTGGTGTTGAATTTACGAAGGGGCACCAACGAGTCTATGTCATTTTGTCTATGGACCGAAAAAAATGATAGGCTATGGCATATAATAAGGACACCAATACGGCATTTTTTTTATAAAATAATCAAAGAAATTAGACATCACAAAACAATTTTTTTAAAGCAAAATTCATACAAAATTATTTTAAATATATAGAATTAGATTTTTGATTTTACGACCAACTTATAAAAATATATCAAAACTAATAAATAATTATTGTATGTTACCGGACTCCCAACACAGGATATGACTATTCTAATGGGGGCAGTTGAGTGTGTAACGTTTACTATTATTAATTTAATTCATAAACAATTCTTCGATTAATGTTGTTGTAACCATCCCGTCACAAAAACTGCTTCCGTACACGTGTAAAGGGAGAACTCTTGCAGTTCACTCGTTACACTTATTGAGAAACGTAATTGCACAAGATGGTAATTTTCATGCCATATATACTGGCATGTCACTTATCATTACCATTATTGCATACAAATATTCCGTTTTCCCCTCTATACGATTCTAAGTCATGAAAAAATATTTGATGTTATTTTTATCATACTTTAAAAGATCAATTGAACTTTCAATTTTGATTCAAACTTTTTAAAAAGCAATAGAGTAGATATTAGGATAAAAATATTTAATTCCTAAGATCTACATGTCTCAAGCATAGCGCTTTTGGTCAATCAATAAACATTATTCATTATAGCCTAGTGATTCTTTGAATTAAAAAAAAAAACAAGAAAAACTAGGCTTAAATGGGGAAATCGTGAATATTTGTTGCAGTATTTAAAAGATAAGAAGATTCGAGCACTTCGATAGACGCAACACCGTCGACCACAGGTGCAAATATTGTACCTGTTGAAAAGGTAAGGGCAAAAAAAAATGGAGAAAACGTTCAATGGCAGGTGAAACATTCAACAGAATAACAGTTATCAATGTGTGGTAAATTAGGATGTTCACAAAATGTCATCATAGAAATTGAAGCAACTTTCTAGGTACAGATTAAAAATCAGGCAGAATAAAAATGTTGGTGTCAATAATTTTTTTACAAATTATTATTAAGTCAAGTATTTTGATATAGGATCAGCTAGTTCGCGCCGCTCCAGTAGAAGGTGGTATGGGGATGCATCTTCTGCAGAAGATGGGTTGGACCCCGGGACAAGGTTTGGGCAAGGAGGGGACTGGGACCTTACAGCCTCTGCTTTTAGAGGTCAAGTTAGATACAAGGGGTCTAACCTCTAAAGAAGAAGTCAGTAACAGACATGGGAAGAATGTAAGTTATGCTTGAAAATGTTTAATTATGCTTAAATGGTTGTCTTATCCATAGTAATTAATTTTCTTTCAATTAGTCATAATATATTCTGACCTCTATACAGTTCAGAGCCTTTTATCTCTTGTTAGTTAACTGATACTTTTTTTTGTTAAGTAGTTTAATTGTCGAATTTCGACAAACGTTGATTGTTATAAAGTTAACAATAAAAATGTTTACTATTAAAACTTTTTCAAAAAAGGTCATATCTTCATTAGTTAAAGTGTACTTCGAAAATCTTAATGCATTAATTTTAGATACATTTTAATTTTTTTTTTGTGGTACCTACATTAGATAAAGCCTCAACGTGTCGGTCGAAGGGGCCCCGCGCCGCTGGTCGCCGGCGGGAAACATCCAGTTTCACTACTGGGAGAGTATTGTTCGAAACAAAAACTCGGTCCGCCTGAATATAATCTTTGTTTCGAATGTGGACCTGATCACAAGAAAAACTTTCTTTTTAAGGTGCGTTTGTAAAATTAGAAAATTAGTTTCGTAAGAAATTGGGCCTCATTATTAAACCTGTGTGTGATGTGTATAGTCGCAAGGCTGTTTCTTTGGACCATTTTTAGTGTTCACAAAATATGTAGAACTGTGAGCAGAATGACGTCAAATAATAATAAAACACAAATATAACACCTTAAATACATAAAACTAGTTTTTTCGTCTATAATTATTAATACCTACTTGTAGTTTTTTAGGCTTCCATAGCCAAAGGGATTATAACGGAACCCTATTACTAAGCCTCCACGTCCGTGAGCGGGCTGTATCCCACAAACTTGGTAGGAAGTTGAAATTTTATAATATTTTTGACTTTTTTATATAAAATAATTAACAAATACATTTTTCTTATTGCAGTTTTTTACTACAATATTACTAACTATAATTTATGTTGTTTTTCACTTAGTATCTAGAACATTCTAGCTATAATAGTGCCAATATTTGAGTGCGCCCTTTTCAACAGATGACCTATATGTTTTAAAATTGTTTTTTGTTTAAGGTAAAAGTTGCAGGCGTTGAATATCAACCAGCCGTCGCCAGCGCCAATAAGAAGCAAGCTAAAGCTGATGCAGCACAACTTGCATTAGAGAAATTAGGAATTGTAACATAAGGAACTGACTAAGACTTATATTAAAATTTGTATAACAATAAATAATCTTAAAAAATATCGGATTTTTATTTTTGAAAAATGATCTTTGACGTTGTGGCGCAGCGGTAGCGAACCTGCATTAGCAAGACAAATTGCGGGTTTGAATCCCGCTTTGTGCAGATTTTTGTATTGACTAAACAGCATGTGTTCCGGTCTGGGTGTATTTGTACTTGTCATGTGTGTTTTTCGGACACAGAATAGTAACTATCCTAATGGGAAAGTGTGTAGCGTTTATTTCTTTTTTTTTTTCAGTTACGCTAGAAAAATAATTATTATATCCCTTTAGTACTTAGTCTCACGAAATAGCTTGCTTGGTTACCGTTGCAACAACAAAAATAAGTTAGTTGAAAATGACATGCATTTTTTATTCATAACCTAGTTATGTTATGTCAGAGGCCATAAAGTATTACATAACAATTTTAGTACTTAAAAGAATAACTCCCGTTTGCTATCAAAAGTATACAAAGAACTTAAAACCAGCTTAATACATATAAACATTTTTTTAATGTTATTCATGAACAGCAGTTTATCAAGCCTAGCAATAGGGATTTTACCGACTTTAGAGGAATTTAATACCCATATATTTATTTAAGAGATTTTTGTTTTTTATAAATAAACGCTGCTCACTCAACGACCCCCATTAGGATAGTAATATCCTGTGTCGGGGGTCCGGAAACACAAACAATGCCACGGACAAATACACCCAGACCGGAAAATATGCTTGCATGGTCAATACAAACTTATTATGCTCCGAGCGGGAATCGAACCCGCGACCTGTGGCGTTTAAGGCAGGTTCGCTACCGCTGCGCCACAACGTCGTCAAAATTATTATTTCAATATTATATTTTCACAATTTGTTTAACCAAAAACTTATTTATTTTGTTCTATTGAAAATTTTGCTTAAGTGAAATTAACCATCCTCCATCCTTTATACTTGAATCCATAACTCAATATTCAATGATGTTCTATGGTTTAACTAAATTTTGTCAAAAAGTAAATAAATAATGCTGACGTAATCACAATAATTTAGAATCAACACCAGGAGTGGTTTTTTCCTCTTACGTAATCAAAAATAAACAAAGCACACTTTAAGAAAGATTTATTTGATTTATTAATGTTGACTTCAAAAACTGAGGTTATCAGTTTTTAGGCTTTTGTATGTTGTTAGAGTTTTATTATGCATCTGCTCTATCTCTATTGGTGATTCATTTTGCTTCAATAAGATATGCTTGTGATGGTCATATAAATTTTGTGATTTCATCAAGGCCTGCTAAGATTAGAACTGAACTAAAAATATTATTTACCCATTATTGCAGCATTTACATTGTTTTTCTGCACAGACAGTTGTCTAGTGTAAATTTTTCGATATCAATAACATTCAAACTATAAAATAATTATTATTTTTACAAAATAATTCTAATTAATGTTGACTTGTGTTTAAATATGATAGTTTGTATTTTAGATTATTGTCAGGCATTTTGAGGGTAAGCAGGGTAGTTGACACTCTGCAATGGTATTAGGCAGTTTAGACTTTACTTCCACTTACCGTCTGGAGTAGTCAACTGAACATTAAGGCTAAATGAAAAGAGGCTAACATTTAAAAGTAGGTATTTAAATGAAACAATATCATTGATTATCTAACATAATTTATATATTACTAATAGGAAGAGAATTCTAAACAACATTAAAGATCAAAATTTTCTACAGCTATTTTAACATATTTTGATGCCGTTGATAATATATACCAATTGATAAATATTATGCATCATCTAAACTATTTTCAATTTATTAAAACCAGCACATTTTCCTTTACAATCACAGATCTTTTCCAAACATTATCTTTAATCATACCATACAATTTATTTCTTATTTTCCTCTTGTTGCTTGATCCTATAATCGGAAAGTGCTGCTTTAATGGCATCCTCAGCAAGCACTATTAAAAAAAATGATGAAATACATTAGTTTTACTATATTTTAACTAATTTTATTTTAAGTTGTGGTAGTCGAATTATCATGCCATAATTGGTCTAAATTTACAACATAATATACTTACTGGAGCAATGAAGCTTAACTGGTGGTAATGACAGCTCTTTAGCAATATCCGTATTCTTCAGTTTCAAAGCTTCATCAACTGTTTTGCCTTTCACCCATTCTGTTGCAAGAGAACTCGAAGCAATCGCTGAACCGCATCCAAATGTTTTGAATTTCGCATCAATAATTTTTCCATCATCGTCAACTCTGATCTGTAGTTTCATTACGTCGCCACATGCAGGGGCACCTACTAGTCCAGTACCAACATTTTTATCCTTCTTGTCCAAAGATCCAACATTGCGAGGGTTTTCATAATGGTCGATTACCTGTAAATATACGTTGATATCTTACAGAAGAATTTAATATCGAAAAAAAATCGATAAACCTTGACATTGCACGAGAAAAATTTACATTAGCATGATATGACGCAGTTGGTATAACGTTTAGGCCGGTGCTGCTTCTCAGGCACAGACATCTGCATATGTTTGGTAGTAAGAAGGCCATTGTATTAATGAATTTCAAGAACTTTTACTTAATCTTCACAAATATGTTTGCAGATTGTTAACACTGCACTTGTTGTTGTAAGATGGTTGAAGTTATCAATCGATTATCCAAATTTGAAACAACTATCAAGTACAAGTACCAATTACGGAGTTACTAATGTCAATGTCCCGTGTCACGGTATCAGACTGGCAGTGCAGTCAGTTGTGAGCTGTCAAAGTCGCTTATCTATAATCTATGGGTATGGGTATTCTTTTTAGAATTAGAAGTCGTGAGAATTCCTCGGGTGCCAGACATAAAGATATGCAAAGAATACACATTTGAACAAACTTTTTGTATAACAATAGAAACAAATTAAGCTACCAAACTTATTTTAAGCATTACCTTACCTGACGTTTTCATCACAACGAAGACTTAACCTAAAGGACAAAATAGACGAGGATTTTTAACTTAATTGCCTTATTTGTATAATTTGAAGAAAAATTATCTATAACTCTGACTGACTATTAAAACTAATGTTTGCTGTAATAAGTATGGCAAAAGAGCCTTAGTCTTGATGAGTAAGGAATAACAGTCATTTGTGCAAAGTTTAGGAACACATTTGTACTTTTGATTATATATTTAAACCATTGTATGAAAACTGGGTCGAGAGGCAATGTAATATTCAAACTTTCAATCGAAGAAAAAAATGAAAACTATGAATATTGTAAATTTAAGGTTTAAGACATTTATTTCTCAAAAAGAATACAATTCACTTAATATGAGAAATACACTTTAAATTTAAATTAATGAAATAATTTAAACATTCAAATAAGTAATAAACTATCGCCTATATTAATATAATCACTAACGCCATGGTTTGCTCACATGTCTGGAACCGCTTTAATAATAACTGAATAAGACAAATAACATAAAGTACTTTTGACAAGTTTATGATACGTAAGTGTAATAATTTATGAATATAACAGTGATATATGATGATATAATAATTTAAATTAAGTATTTTAATAAAATATAAATAAATGCCATTTCAATTTTTTTATTCAAACATTCCATGTAAATGCACCCAGTAATCAGAAGTCAGAACGTTCATGAAGTTTTTAATCAATAACATGACAATCATATTTAGGACGTTATCGAAGCTTGTAGTGCCTGCTTGCGGTAATTTATTTTGTGTGACTCGAGCCCAAATAAGTACCATGTAAGTAATAATTTAAATACCAAATTAAAAAAAACAGATATTTAGATAAACTAAAACTACTACGCGTTATATAATAGGTAACCGGCCGCCGGTTATTTATTTGTTTACATTGCACCATATAATGTAATGACAAAAACATTGTTTTTATCTGTTCATTTACATATTATAGCATAATTTAATTTTCTTAAAATTATATTTAATAGAGATGTGTAAATTCTAAAACTAAATTGCAGAAATATGGCTACAGCAAATAATCCGGATTATAAAAAAGCCACAAGCATTCATGATTTTACAGTGAAAAATATTAAAGGCGAAGATGTTAAGCTGGACGTGTACAAAGGTCATACATGCATCATAGTTAATGTTGCTTCTCAGTGTGGCTTAACAGCCAACAATTATAAGCAACTTAATGAGCTGTATGAACAGTATGCTGAAAGCAAAGGTGAGCTAATAGCAATTTTTATAATCTACGTTTATTGATAAATTCGTACTTTGTAAATAACATTTAATTTATATATTCTTCAACATCACAAGTTATTAATCAGCTTACTTTTCAACAGACAAGTTTTGTTTAAAGACATCAATTAAGTGATTAGCATGAGACAGGTTATACAAACACAATAGGTGTAAAATAGTTCTCTGTTAACTGGTTAGCTGACACACATAGACTTACTAAAGAGTATGGACCATGCCTTTTCATACATACTAAAAGCAATTTCCTTTGTTCCAAAGCATTATTTCCAAAGGGGCTTCAGCGAGTCGTTGACATTTTGTTTGTATTGAAGGGGCTGTCCAAAGTTTATAGTTAATCAATACTAACATATTTTTTCATGTATTTTAACTTTCTTTTTGCATTTTCTAGGTCTACGCATCTTGGCATTCCCATGTAATCAGTTTGCCGGTCAGGAGCCAGGTAATCCTGAAGAAATTGTTTGCTTTGCAAATGAGAGGAAAGTCAAATTTGATTTGTTCGAAAAAATCGATGTTAACGGTGACTCCGCTCATCCATTGTGGAAGTTTTTGAAGGTAAAATTATCTTTTTTTTTCATTATACAAAAGTTCATCCAACAAAAGTAAGTAACAAAAAATCTCTTAAATGTTTTTTATTTAAAATTGTAGTGTAAGGTTTAGTAGATGGGCAACTACAATATTTCTACTCCTATTACAAAGCTCTTTCTCTAAGAAGTATTGATATGAAAAGGTCAAGGTTGCTCAACATTGAAGTTAAATCAACCACATTTGATCAAAATTGATTCATTGACTTAACTCATTTAGCCAAGAAAATGTAACACTAATTTAAAATTTAGTACATTAATATACATATGTATTTTAGATATCAATAATGATGACTGTAACATTTCTAGATCGTTCCATTTAGGCATTAAGTATTCATTCAATAGTGTCAGATGTTGTTTATTGATTTTTTCTAACCTTGGAATATTCCATTGTTGACTATAATTTTTAGCTTAGTACATTAATATTTAAGTTATTATATTGATTATGTTACTCATACTATGTGGCCTACTGTACATAATTTTTTTAGATCCTTCCCCCTTGACCACCTGTAATATTTGTCAAGACTTTCCTCGGTTTCTAGTTTTCAAATAGTAATTCATAAATATGTTTCCGCACCTATTTTTTGCATATAGAAATTAAAATAATAATAAATGCTACACAATCAACGGCTCCCAGTAGAATAGTTAAATCCTGTGTTGGGGGTACATACATAATGACAAGGACAAACACACCCATATCGGAAAACATGGCTGCATGGTGAATATAAACATCTCTCCGAGCGGGATTCAAATCTGCGACCTATGGTGCTTAAGGCAGGTTTGCTACCGTTGCGCCACAACATAGTCAATAAAACCTTAATAATTTGGCCTATATTATCTTTATTAGCACATTCACAGTCTCGACAGTAGACACAATAGTTAAACCATTGCTGTCTATCACATATGGTACACAGGACTGTTAATGTGTTGATGCATTGCTTGCCATATTAGAACCAATTACAAGAAACAAAATATACAAAAAAAAGTCTTTTTTTTTTTTCTTTTATTTGCATTTATTTTTCGACTTTTAACTATGTGACGTACATCTCAGATTATTGATCATTCAATCATTGAGTGGCACAAAATATAACAATTATAATTATATCTTTATATATTTTAATATACATAATATTAAGTCTATAAAATAGCTAACTTATGTAAGAATTATTATGAAATTATTTATATAAAATTAAATCAAATTTAATCTAATATTTCTCATTTAATTTGAAATAAGTTTATATTTAGATAGCTTTTTTTACAGGACAAGCAAGGAGGTACTTTGGGCAGTTTCATTAAATGGAATTTCACAAAATTCATTGTTGACAAAAATGGTGTGCCTGTTGAACGACATGGCCCTAACGTTGACCCGATGGACTTAGTGAAGTCTCTTGAAAAGTATTGGTAAACAAATATGCAGCTTAAAAATATCTTAATGTTGAAAGCATAAAAACCCTAGGTATTTTTATGAAATAAAGTATGTCGTGTTAATTACTATATATTTTAAGTACACACGCTATAATAAATATATTATTTATATAGTTTTTGTTGATGCAATAAATGTATTTTTCCTCTAAACCTATTTATTATTTAATCATGTATTTTCCGATTATGGTAATGACCCCAATTTTCTCAATGATATATTTTTAGAAACAAGTTATTATTTACTAGGGCTGTACAATTAAGCCGGCCAAGCTGGATAAAAAAGTTAGCTAAATTACCTAGCTAACTGATCAGGTTAGCTAACTTAGCTGGCTACCTCTATAAGCTTAGAGGAGGGAGGTAGCCGGGAATTTAGCCGGCTTAGCCGACTAACCTAGCTTAGCTTAGCTAATAGACTAACGGCTAACCAGCTCAATGGCTAACTTTTATATTCTGGTTAATTTGTAAGAGAATTCGAATAATTTTTGATCCTATCATTCGTTTTGTAATAGTTGGTAAGCTGAATGAAATTAAGAGACGCTCATAGCCTGTTTAACTCACTAGTAAATGATCAGTGGGTTAAGCCACATTAGGGGCGTGCTTTATATGGATGCGTGACCGGTTAAGTAGATACAGGCGCAATCGGAATATATTATACAGCCCTATATCGGCTTAATTGTACAGAACTATTATTTACTATTGTATTATCAATAAAAATATTTTTTTATGAGCTTGGCTACGTTCATAATTATTACAACAGTTCGAAACCCAGTATGGGTTTTTAGACTATAACAATAGTTATTTAATCTAGGTCAATATATTACAATTTAGAATATTAATTTGGTAATATTGATTTCTTCTTGAAAGCGAATTTCTCTGCAACCGCTCGTCACCAATTTTGCAAGCAATTCCTCCATATTTGCAAGGAAAACAACCCATAGGAAGATTGAAGGTATAAATAATTCGAGCACACACGCGCGCGCGCTCGCTTTCACACCGACGGGTCACAGGTGAGTCCATCGACACATTAAAAATAAATAGTGGGATCAAAAAATTGGTACAGGATACAAAGTTTTGAACAAAAACGTTGGTATAGTTCCTTAAATTTAAAATGAACCAAAATGGCCGCTTCTGCGCAGGCACAATCATGGACAAAAATGTTACACAAAAATATTGGTTTCGTCTTATATAAATCGATTTTTTATAAAGTTGGAAAACTGAATTAAGTATATAATATAGTTATTATTTCTTCTCAATTCAATTAATTATTTATTCATTATCGTTATTAATTACTAAAATAGAATAAAACAAATAAATAGTATATAACTTTGGCATCACCGTCAATCAAAACTACTGCCGTGTGTACCCGACATTATATTTTTTACGTTTAATTAATAAAATATTTCATTTTCGTTTTCTTTAATTACTGACTTTCTGACATCTATGAGATTTAGAACCATAATTATGAAATACATAGCAATGCGTAAAAGTTACTATATTTTGCGTTTTGAAATATGATCACGACACAACCATACATTTTCAGGTTCAGGTCAATTCATCTAATGAAAAAAATATAAATTTGGAATGGAACCGATTTAAAATTGTTTTTTTAAGTACAAGTATTTTAAGTCTAGATTCTTTTCCGAATTAGTTAACAACAACAGTGCAATTCTAAACCAGCACAAGCATATCGTATCGTGTGTGGTTACCATTATATTTACATGACTATCTATCTCTTTTTTTCTTTATTAATAACTAGATTATTTTACAACTTTCCGTGTCCGGTTATAGTAGCGCCAACTGCTTTAAGCCAATCAGCGACGCTTTTTTTTTCAAACTTATTCGAGCAAGAGCGTTAGACGTTGACGCTTGGCGTAGCATAGCTTGTTGTCTTATTGAATGTGTTGTGAAATTGTAAATTTCGAACTATTTTAAAATCAAAATATATTTTGCTTGTTTTTCAGCTTAAATATTATTAAAGCAAATGGTTTTTTTGTAAAGTATAATTAATATTAACCATTTGTTAGTCAAGTTCAATGTGTGTTGTTCTTAATACGAATAAAAATCTTCGCGTGTGGTCATGTGATAATTTTAGCATTAATCTAAAAGTTGTTAAACGGGTTGTGGACAAATTGTTGAATAATAATGTCTACAAGAAGCGGTCGGATAAGACAAAGTCTCATTGAGACAAGTCCTCCGCGCACTCGTAAAGGAGTGTCACCGACGCGGTCTCCCGCCAGAAAACGAAAAAGTTCTCCCAATGTTCGTTCCGCTCAGAAATCGCCCTCCCGTAAATCACCAAGCCGAAAACCCACACCGAAATATCCGGCCCGTAAATCACCTTCACGTGCTGTTAAAGAAACTAAAGAGGAGACGGATGCACCAGTCCCTAAATCGCCAGCAAAACGGCCTGCTATAAAAAAGGAAGTCGTAGTAAAATTAGATGATCTGACTTCTAAAATAGAAGCTTTACGTAACACTCGATCTAAACGTTTTGATTACTCAATAAAAGACGTCTCGTCAACTACAACAATAACAACATTCGATAAAACAGAATCAATATTTAAAGAAAATACCAATGGGCTTGAAAACATACATTCAATATCTGATATCTACAGTTTAAGGAATAGGAAAACTGTGGAAGATGTTGTTCCTCGAAGATCTAGTAGGTTGAGAGATATTGTTGATAGTGTGCCAGACATTAGACGAAGCTTCAGTAAGTCACTAAGTAAATCATTAAGCAAGTCAGCAAGTAAGACCATTGACACATATTCAGATGATGAAAATTCAGAAGAACCATTACAGAGAGAAAAGTCTCAATCTGTTGTGAGAAAGCTCGCAACCCCATTGCCTAGCAGTGCAAGTTTATCTCACTTAAGTAACCGCTATGAATTTGGTGGGAGGATTGGCTCAATGGCATTATACATATTAATACCATTAACAGTATTTTACATACTAATATCATGCTCAAAGTCCTGCACCAACATAGAACTGAAAGAATTTTCACCGTACAATTCTATATCAAAATGGTTTAGCATTCAAGCTTCAATATTCGTAATCAGTAACTTTATTTTGCAAGCTATTTTCCTATCATTGCCAATATTTGGAACCAAAGAGGTTGACGATCAGGGAAAGAAATATTGCTTTAACACCTTTTTTTCCTGTTTTTGTACTTTAAACATTTTATTCACTATTGACTATTTTAAAAATTCAAATATTGATATACTCTTGGACTCCTACATAAAAATGGCTACAATATCTTATTTGATAGCCTTGTTACTGGCTATTACAATACACATAAAGAGCTTAAAAGTTGATGAAAGTTATTTAAACCCATATGCTACTTCGGGACATTTTATATATGACTTTTTTATTGGACGTCTGTTGCATTGCTACTTAATGAAAGTAAACGTAAAACTATGGCTAGCGAGGATGTCAAATATAAGCGCTGTAAGTATCATTAGAGCAAAGCCTTAACATTTTTGTCTTCATTACAATCTAATATTGTATAAACTAATGCTTTCTATTATTTATTCTTTCAGCTAATTCTTGCAATATTAATCTTCAAACGTGGCTTTATTATACAAATGATGGAAATTGACAATTTATCATGGGATAAATTAACAAATGTTTTAAGCAAAGTACAATTAAAACCAACACTATTGGTGTACTCGATGATGCAAATAATTTATGTGCTATACTTTATTACTGGAGAGAAAAAATTGTATCAACATTTTATTGGCAATCAGAGGGGTTAGGGTACTTTCAGATTGTTTCCAGTATTCTATATCCTTTCTATTTCACATCTATATCGAAATATGTAGCAGACACAGATTTACAATTATCAAGTAACATATTAATTGGTGCTTGCGTACTTTACTCGCTGGGCTTCATATTAATGCTTATCAGTAACAACATTAAATATGAATTCAGGAAAAATCCACTGCAGCCTAGCTTGACACGTAAGTTGGAATAGATACTTGCTTATTTATTAATATGATAAATAGTTTTCCTATTAGCAGCAATTATATTTATAGTTATTTGTGTAATTAACATATTTGTAGCTACTAGGGTAATACATAAATTTAATTATAACTATATGTGAAGGAAAAAACGTATAGTTACCATAATACTTTTAGAAAATAATATTTATTAAAAAATATATTAATAGGTTGCAATTTAAAAATATATTATATTCTAGCCATAGCCTAGACTTTACAGCTTTATAACAATCAATAATAAAGAACTAGTAAAGGTGGCGTCAAATTTCTATTTCGCTCTGAAGTTATTTCAAGCAGATTTACAATTGGTCAGGCATAATGTTTCATTTTGATAATGATTTTTAGTGTTAAAAAATCCCCAGAATTAACTGAGGGCTCAATTCGTCTCAATATCTTTTTTATTAAAATTTATTTTACGAACTTAGTAACAATGCTAACAGGAAACTATAAAGTAATGATAACTTAATAACAAGTTTACTCGCGCGACCATGACATAAAATGTGCAGCAATGATAGAGCTCAATCTTCAGAGCAAAAAAGAAGTTAGGTGTGACTTATACAGGATAACATAGTTTGGAAACGACTTGTTTTTCGCTCTATGGAAAATTTTAATCGAATTTAAAATTTAAATAGAGTGAAGTTAGCGGACGCTACGCGCTATTTCGCATTTAGTATCCAGCATGCGTAGTTCTCTATAGTCAACAAAAGATGGAGCTAGTCATAACAATAAAAAATGCATAATATTACTATGAGATTTTTGCGGCGTGCCGATTTTAGGGCTATCCTCGTAATTTTCGAATTTCGAAAAAGTTATAAATTTTTTGATTGAATATGGCGGTCATTAATTTTCATTTTATAAAAATGCATACAAACAGCCCTACGACATCCAAACTTTTTTCGTATAAAAATACAAACTTTTTCTGAAATGTCTTGAAAATTAAATAACACATCTAATTTTATTTTTTCAGACTTAGACTCGATGCCTACATTTCATGGAAAGAAGCTGCTTGTGTCTAACCTTTGGGGTATTTTACGTCATCCGAATTATACAGGTGACATATTGATTCACATAGCTCTAGCATTACCAGGTATCCTGACACGTCAGGTCACAGCCGCCGCACCAGCTCTGATAACAATATTTATGTTCGTACACCGAGCATGGAGGGATCACGATAGGTGTCGTCGACGCTATGGAGCTGCGTGGCATAGATACTGCAAAAGAGTGCCTTCTATCATCATACCAAAAATATTATAAAAATCTATGCCTTTAATAATGGCTGGAAAATTGCATATTTTAGACAAAAAAGTCTGAATATTTTTAGCAATATACATTATTTACATGTACTAGGCTATCCAGTCAGTATTTACTTTATTATTAGAGTAATTTAGTTTTATAAACAAAATAATTATAATGGAGATAATTTTTTATACTTTAATGTATTAAATTTATTATATTAAATATATATAATATAATAGTTATCTTAATGGGGGCCGTTGAGTGTGTAGGCGTGTAGGCGTTTATAATTTCTTATATACAATTGATATAATATTTGAATTTAATGAAATTCTTTATTACTTAAAGATATTTTATGTTTTGTGCTTGTATTTTTTTTAAAAATAGATTGGTCCTTGCCATAAATATTACCACCGGACAATTTTAATTAGCTCTCTATTTTTAATATAATATTTGTAATTCTAGTGTAAAATAGGATACAATATCAGATAATTGTGAAAATACAATAATGTGCCTAAAATTATATGTGCATTATATATATTTTTTAATAATTTTACAAAAAAAAAACCTTGCTCAGAGCGAGTTAGACTCGCGAACTAAGGGTTCCGTACCACATAAATAATTATTAAAATTGTATTATGTATTTATTCTTATTATTTTATTTGTTTTTTTTTTTACATACTAGACCAATGACATTGGTGAAAATATTTAACATAGTATTCATTTTATATGCTGATTCCTCAGAATTATTTTCGTTTGATTTTTGGAAAGGTTTATGTAATGGCCAATATTCCGTATTATTGCCAAAATTGTTGACTATTTTCGGAATATACATGGTTTAGGGTGAGTGGGTAACGTTCGCGGTCGCGACCCGTCTCGCATTGAAGAAGGACCTCCGATGAGTCCGAAACTAGTCGGTACTTACACCGATTATACGTGAGTGTGAGCCGTTTAGATTTTTACATTAAGTTAATAATGTCTCACGATAGTTTTAATAATACAATATACATGGTTATCCACCATGTCTCTATCTCGGAGAGAAACCTATACCCAGTGTCCATATATATCTTTGTTAGATACTTTAAAAAATCCGATATATAAAATTATAAAAATATTTTTCATTTCTCAAATCATGCTATTTTATTTGACGTCTACAATTAAAAAAGTTTAGTTGTTGAAGTTCCATAATTGAGTGCCATATTAGGAATTATTTATTTATTTACATATTATGTACCAAATTTCCTTTTTTAGTTGATATTTTGGAAAAAATAAACTGTATCTTCTACCTTACGTAGGTAGGACAAAGTATATGAGATAATTATACTTTAAGAGTTTTTTTTTTCATAAATTGTACGGAACCCTAAAAGTATTAACTAAATCTCTCTTGATGTAGTTTTTAGTGTGTCAGAATGTTTGTGTAAAAATAATATTTTAATACAAAAATTTAATTGTTTTATTTTTTTAAAACACCATGCTACATTCCATAAAACAATTTGTAAGAGCTTTTATAAGGTCACGCAAGGCTCTGCAATTAAGGCAGTGTTCCAAGCGCATTCTAATTCGTACGAAACAAAGACTCTTCGCCGGCGAAGTGTTGTGTGTGTGTTTATAACGTGATCTTAATATCGGGGTCTCGCAAGATATGCATTAAGTTTGTCATATTAGTCTGCCATCTCTCCCTGTAGAAATAACTCCAAGTTTGTATCAATGTTTTGTTTGTATAAATCAGGGAATCTGAGTGGGAGTGGGATCAATAAAATAATATCGAAATAGTTTTGCGATAACTCTTTTTAAACGTTTAAGCGTCAAATCGATTTCCAAGTCTTGTTGAATCTACGTTATATACGTACCACAGAAAAAAGTCATGCAGAAACTTTATTTTTTACTGATTTGTAGCGGGCAGTGTTAAATTCTGTGATAGCGGTTTAATTTTTTGGAATGGACATACGAAAAAACGGCTCGCTGAGGTCAAAGTGGGGTTAAATTACCACCTTAAACCTATTTCCAAAAATCTGTTTTGAGTAATTTGCTGGATCTCATATAGCTGAAATTCGACTTTTATTTATATACTAAATAGTTTCTTGAGGGTAGTATCAACATTACTTCTAAACAATTTTGACGACGTTGTGGCTCAGTCGCGGGTTCGATTCCCACTTGGATCAGATGTTTATATTGACCATACAGGCATGTTTTCCAGTGTGGGTTGTTCTTGTCATTGTGTATGTTTCCGGACCCCAACACAGGATATAATTATCCCAATTTGGACGTTGGGGACGTTGAGTTTGAGGGGTTTATTATTATTACCACAAGCATTTTGAGTGATGGTTTGACATCAATTGAATTTTTTAAAATGATACTTATAGAACTCGAGGTTATGTAAAAAGAAAAGACAAATTGTTTATTTTTATTTATTTTTTAAAAAATACACATACAATTTGTAAATAAACAATTCAATATTCAAATACATATCTAATTACAATTTCCTTTTCTAACAAGGTATTCCATACATATCGACACTGATAGTACTTACATTATGTTCTTTCAAAGATTATTTTATATGACGATGCAAGATAACGGCAGCGTTGAGAAAATATTTGAAATGGCTTGAAAAATTCATAGTTTGATGCATTTATTCGTCAATAATGCATTGGATAATAAATATACTAATTGCATTTGGTTTTAGTTATAAGAGCACAGACTTGCCCTTTCATACCGACAAAATGACAAACCCTTCGTTAATTCCACCGCAATTGAATCAAGCTTTTTCTTCGTCCTTGCATTAATCACGGTATTTTGACCAGGATCTGCTTATTACACTGAACTCGGCAACCCTGAGGACGAACCAGTAACTCATTGGATAAGGCCAAATTACCTATCATGAGTTAACGATTTATTATCAGATGTTTTGATACCAACGAGGGCCGGTGGCTTAACATGCTCTCCGAGGTGCGGCAGAAATTTATAAGATAAATACAAATATCCGCCGTCGAGAATAAAGGTAGGCTCGCTACCGACACGCGACAACGTTCATTCAAGTTAGTCATTTATTCGATATATTATGGTGATGATTTTCACAACATACCAAAATGAAGCGGGCGTTGGTGATGAATTTACGAACAAGCACCAACGAGTCTGTCATTTCGACAATATGAATGGGTTTATTCTTTTATAATACGTCATGATTATAATAAATGCATCAATTATAAAATTAAAAAGCTACCGAAAATAGTCAAAGATGGCATACTGATATGTAATTCGTGTAGCATTTTAAAAGTATTAAGTACCTAGTTTTGATTTTGCTGCCTAACTACCTATAAATGTTTCATGCAACGGAACAGCAATTAAGATTACTAAATGAACTATAACACCAAGTACCTCATTTTTGTCTAGAATGTACTAGACTAGAGTCTATGTAGACTCATTAATTCAACGTCAATTAATGATTATATTTAGATCTAGTAGGCCTATCATAAGTGCCAGTAAAATAATACACAATAAACTACTCACAGCAATATCGGATCTATACAACACGTAGAACACTTAAAATGAAGATGAATGTAATAAAAGTATGTTTCTACACTTTTATTATTGGTTTCGTTATTAACATGACTTTTCCTTTAATTTTAATACAAGTCATATCTATAGAATACAACTAAATGTTCTAACCGCATAGTAAAGACTGTACGTTTATTTATTTTTAATACACAATTTTTAGTTTTTCATTCCTGAAGACTACAAAAGTTTGAAATGCACATATATATGGGAGTCCATCCATACAGTCATATTATTCATTTAACAATTGATATTTGGCACAAATTAGAACGTGTACTTTTTATTGTAAATATAGGATTCGTTTATTTATTTTTTAATTACATTGAATATTTAAGAAATCCTTAAAATTATAAGTATAGATTTTTAAAATTAAGTATATCTGTTCTGAAATCATAATTATAATGTTCGGCCTTCAATGCTCGATGTCTGACTCGTGGGATTAATATTGTTGAAGTCGTGGTATTATAATTTTACTAGATATACATAAATAATAAGTCACCAGCTTTATCAAAAAAAATACAATTTTTAAACATTGCTTGCAATTTAATTCTAAGGGCATAGGCTTAATAAGCAGTTGAAATTTGATTGACAGTCACAATGCGTGAGTTTGTAACAATTGACATTAACGATTTATGTGAATTATGACAG
Source organism: Hestina assimilis (assembly GCA_023373885.1). Classification (NCBI taxonomy): domain Eukaryota; kingdom Metazoa; phylum Arthropoda; class Insecta; order Lepidoptera; family Nymphalidae; genus Hestina; species Hestina assimilis. The sequence goes on along the minus strand of CM041751.1, from coordinate 11,590,695 downwards.
GATTTTGTGCATTATACTAATTAAGGTGAAATAACAATTGAACTAACATCGTTATGATATCAAGGGTCGATGATTGCCAAACCATAAGTGAAATTTTAATATAACTATTAAAATTACAATACCAGGTCTTCTAAAATATCGCTGCAACGCATACTATTTAAAAATACGCATTATAAATTTATAAATAAAAAAGGAGTCAAACTTGAAAGTTGTCCGCCATATATATATCTATTAGTGTCAAGTGGGTTTGCTTTATATTTAAAAAAAAGTTTTACATTGTGGGAAGACGAACATCTTATCTATGTAAGCTCGACCAATAATTCAATGTTACTAAGAAATAAAATTGATCTTTTGCCACCTCGGATAAATAGGTACTTACAGAAACCATAAAATGAATGATTTTATGAGAAATAATCGATAAATAAAATAATTATTTTAGCAAAATACATGACGTCCGTTTATATCAATATTATAATCTTTTTTAAGCCAACTAGTTATTTGGTTCCATTTAACATTCACTATGAAAATATACATTTAATTCTATTTAATCGCTTATATACAATTAAATATTTACATATCCGATGACAGTATCTTATAAATTACTTTTATTTGGTATCAATTAAGTAAATATTTTAGCTGATTTCTTTAAAATGTTATAATTTTTTTTATTAAGTGACAGATTTCTAAAACATACAATATAACATCAATAATCTATTTTTTTTAAAAGGATTCCGTCATCCGAGATTAAAAGTGGAGATATACATAATAATATTTCTGTAACTTTAAAACGGTACTTCAGCGGTCGGCCCGTAAAACATGATGGTAAGAGACCATATGCTTTGACGCTGGTCCCTATTAAAGGGAATGGCCACTTTTGTTTTACCATTTCATAAGCAGCTCAAATCTGTCCATACCTATGTCCATGGCCGGAGAAAAGATCAAACGTCATAGTTTAGGCAAATTTATCTACTTTTAGGTACAGTGTAAATAAGTACTTTGGAACTACTTTACGTAAGGAGCATACGAGCTTGCTGGGAAAAAGTGAAGAAAGTAGTTTTATTGATAATAGTTATATTTAATACATAGAGGGATGCGGCGGGACGCGAGCGTGGTTGTGTCTTAAAAAGTCGCCACCCACTTCTATCTACACTCTAATAAACGCTGCACACTCAACGTCCACCATTAGGATAGTTATATCCTGTGTCGGGGGTCCGGAGACATACACAATGACAAGGACAAATACACCCAGACCGGAAAATATGCTTGCATGGTCAATACAAACATATTATGCGCCGAGCGGGAATCGAACCGCGACCTGTGGCGTTTAAGGCAGGTTCGCTACCGCTGCGCCACAATGTCGTCGCAATTTATTTATATTTCGTATATTTATTAACAATGTTGTACTGTTATAACAAATTCATTTTATTATAAAATATTTCACTAATAAAACAATGATTTTCTATATAATGGAGACTAAATTGCCAGTTTTGTATCAATCAGTGACATCTAGTGGTCGGAGTATAATATTGTTTTTTTTTTAACGTACCTAATGGCAGTGTTTTTCGTTTTCGCAACAATCGTTGCTACTTTTCTATGGAATTTTAATGCGACTCTTCGTTAGGCAAATAAATAAAAGAAGTAAAATTTATAGGGCATCGTGCACTTTATCTTTGTTATTTAACATTTCGAAGCGTTCTATATTATAATCTTGAAATACACTGATAGAGCATAGAGTATGATGGAGAAAAATCAGGTGTCTATGACCCACCATATAAATGGTCAAGACAGACAGTTTTTAAGCAATAGAAGTGGGTAATTGCATATGCAATTAAATATATATGGACGACCTGAAAACTGACCAACTCTAATATCAATCTTGGCCACTAACTACATGACAAAAATGAAAACAGGAAAATATATTTTTTTATTATTAAATGGTCTATCTATCAGTCCCTGGTTCTGTTGAAATATTGGTGCTTGCTGATATAGAAAGATTTTTGGAATAATTTTATTGCCAGATACTTATTTTATAATATTTCAAGGTCATTAAAATTTAGTAATAACTTTACTATTATTACATTTTAATCGAATTATTCTAAAAAAATCTATTAAAAATGGCCGGAACAATTAAAAAGAAGGGTTAAAAGCCTGGTATCAGTTTAAATAAAATCAATGTTAAGAGATAAGTTGTTAGTAGAGATTTACACTTTCATATCTAGCTACACGATAAGTACATAAATATCTAAGATTTACACAGCCATTGATTTGGTTGATGGCATTTCTACACATTTATAATGGACACATTAATATAAAATATTACGGTACTAAGAGTAAATTTTCATTACTCTATTACGGGTACGTTCGGCTTAACGCCCGCGATGATTGTACAGAGGGTATCTCTGTATTGTTCCATACAGTGACGGATTTACCAGCAGGCTCCGTAGGCTTGAGCCTAGGGCGGCAAATTTGGGGTACAAAATTATTTTTTTTCTACCTCATATAAATTAAAAAGATTTCTGCATGATGATCTGCATGTTTTACTGGTAGAAATCTGTAACAAATTTGCCGATAGCTTTCCCCTCTCACATATCATTGTACGTTCCTAGTAGCAACCTTCCGTATTCATAAGTAAAGCAGCTAGATGGCCGCCCCCCAATTATCTACGACGATCGCGAATTATTACGTTAGTGGAACGACAATTTTAGCGGTCGCGGTCGAAGGCTTTATGGGCGTTAAGTGGAACGTACCCCATTTATTGAAAGAGATAGGGCGTGATTTTATTGTTATACTTATAATTTCCTATTATTTTTGTTTCGTTAAAGGATCTAGTGAAAATAGAACTATAGGTTAAGACATTGTTAAACTACGAATTAAGAAGTTTTCATATATTAAAGTTGTCAGAGTAATTTTGAATTTATTTCTATGAAAAATATTTGTTTTGTAATAAATCAGATTATATTCATATAATATTGTTTCTCATTGCGAAGTGTTGGTCTCTTTTATAATTTTCAACCAAATATTTGTTATTTTTACCACGGAGATACTTGTAACTAATTTAATCACATCTATTTATATTTCAAGATTTACAAGATATATTTTTTTATTATACTACTACGTCAGTGAAAAGATTGTTTCGTCCACAGAAAGTCAAGAATGGACTTAATAAGTTAATTTATTACAGCTTGATATTAGTAAAGATTTAAGAAGTGTATGATAAATAATAAGATCGAATGCGCGCTCTACACGGCTCGGCGGCGCGCGCGAGCGACTGCGGGGCGTCAGAAGTTACTATCAAACACTCCCATAGAGCGAGTTATGTCTTCATCGCGCAAGCAGCAGTCGAGAAATTCGTCGAGAGTAAGGACGCCATCGCGGTTCAAATCCATTTTCTGGAAAAAGAAACACATAATATAGTCTAAATTAAATTTTAAAATGTAACTTTTAAAATATAGCGATATATTTTATATAGTATAAATGTCCGGCTTTAGTAACAATCATTTTTTTATTTATTTAAAGATAATGTTTTCTATTGCCTCCCACAGGTGAGAGGAGGGTTGGATAGCTTCTGACCACCCGTTCCATGTGAAGATTTGTATAACTGTGATAAGTTTTGAATGTGGTTACTTTTAATTGTAAATATATTGTTGGCATAGATTTACTAAAAAGTTACTTTATTCAATGGACAGGTACTTCAATACCGACAAAATGTGAAAGACTCGCTGGTGCTCCATAATTGAATGAAGTTGTGCCTAAATTTGTTCCATTGACGATAATGTGGCGCAGCGGTAGCGAACCTACCTTAAGCGCCACAGAGCAAGGGTTCGATTCCCGCTCGAAACAGATGTTTCTATTGACCATACAGGCATGTTTTCCGGTCTGGATATATTTGTCGTTATGTATGTTTCCGGACCCCCGACACAGGATGTAATATCTATCTTAATGGGGGTCGTTGAGTGTGCAGCGTTTAGCGTTTATTGCATTGGTGTTGAATTTTCCAAGGAGCACCAACTGTATGGAAGGACCTGTCCATTGTACCTGTGGAGTAGATAAGATTTGTTGTGTTAGTAAAAATGGTATAAAGTGCACCCAACTTGAAATAGCCTTTCAACTTTTTCTCGCACAGCTTCGTCATCAATCATCGGCTCAACAATTTTGCCCATGAGGTCGTATACCGCATTCACAATTTCAGTCATTTCTTCCTTCGTTATATATCCGTCGCCGTTTATATCATACAGTGAAAACGTCCATCTTAACTTCTCTTCTATGGTTCCCCTCGACAGTATGGACAGACCATTGACGAATTCCTGTAATAGATTTATATTTATTAATCACTTGGCTCATCGATTATCGAAATGAGTTTTTCTAAAGATTTCGTACATCCAGCTATCTATTAGTGGCGGTAGATTTTTGGGGCGGCAAATTTGAAGACCTAATTTGTTTTACTAACTCATAGGAATCACAAAGATTTCTGCATGACGGTTTTCAGATTTATTTTTTTTACAGCTAGTCAGCTGCATTACAAAAGAAAAAACTAAACTAAACGAAACTTTTAGTAATTGCAAATTATGTGGAAAATCTGACATATCATCTTGGTAATAACCAATATTTTAAAATTATACTTGTACATAACCAGCACTGCGGTTGCTCATTGGTGAATTTAATTAACATGCACTTACCACTTTGTATTACACACTTCTGTCTTTATTGGCGAAATAACTCCCACAGAGATAGGGGGAAGCGAGAGGAAAAATGTTGGACATCAATAACATTGAGATAATAATACTGTACAGAAACTGACTGCTGAAATCTGGTGAAGGAAGCCTACAATTACGAATTTCTTTTCTCGTGAATGGGCTTTTGGATATGTAATTGGATATTTTGAATGTTATTGACGAGGTTGTGACGCAGCGGTAGCGAACCTGCCTAAAGCGCGGGTTCGATTCCCGCTCGGAACAGATGTTTGCATTGACCATACAGTTATGTTTTACGGTCTGGATGTATTTGTCCTTGTCATTGTATGTTTCCGGACTCCCGACACAATATATAACCATCCTAATGGGGGCCGTTGAGAGTGTAGCGTTATTTATTTAATATAAAGAATGAAATATATATTATTTGATTTTTTTCTATATAAGTTATTAAAATACCTCAAAGCTCAACAATCCACTTCGATCTTGGTCCAAAGTATTGAAAACATAGTGGGCGTACTGCGCCGTGTTTGCTGAAATGAAAAAAAGATTTTATGCTGTCTTGTTTTTTGATCGTTTTCCATTTAGATATTTTAATTAACTGATTTTTAAATGCAGAATTTTATCTTTTAGCTGTTGATAAATCTTCATAATCATAGTTACTATATAATAATTTGGACAGGCATTCTATACAGGCAAAATGTCATACTCGCTAGTGGCCTACGTAAATCCAACACCAACGCAACTGAACGAAGGGACAGCAGCGAGTCTTCGACATTTTTGTCTTTCTTGAAGGTCCTTTCCAGAAATAATATAGTAAGTCTACGGCCAATTGACAAATAACTAAAGGTCCGTCTATTGTAAATTAATGGAAAATCAATGATTTAATACCAATGTTAAATAAATGAATTGCGCAATTTACAATAATTCATGAACGTTTATATTTAAAGAAAGTAAAATTGTGTAATATTCATAATTATATTCACAGCCATGACGTAGAATAGTTCTATTTATAGTAATGACGTATTTCTGTTTACAGTGATGAGTCATTTAAATATGGCGTAGTTTATAGCTACATCTTAAGATTACAGTGATAGGATTAATAAAATAATACACACATTTATTTATTACATTTACTTTATTTCAGATAGGTACATCAGCGGTTATAGACTTGAATTTGGAATGGACGCAAGTCCAATAAATTATAATAAACCACATAGAAACATGAAAATGCCTTAGTGCTTCAGCATTTAGAATACTGACTGATTCTAGACATGTCAACTAAAAATTATCACAATGGAATAATTCTTGAAGTTACCTAGAATATTTGGTTTACCTCAAATTTCCGACTTAATTACTCTAAAATTTCCGAGACACAATTTACAAAAAAGGAAAAAAAAAAGAAATTGTATGTTAATTATGTCTTGGAAATTTTATATTTAAACATACAGATAGAATTGTTGTTATTAAAATTAACTTAATGTTAAAGTTTTGAGATGGGCGCACAGTGGCGATCTTTCCACATGGACAGTTCCTTAAGTTATAATTTACACTAGAGCCCCTCCCGTCTGTTGCTGGTACACCTCTATTGTGTCTCCTTCCTCCATTTCCAGTGATGTGGGTGTGTCATTTTCATTTATTGGCTGCCCATCAAATCTGAACCGAACAACTTGCATTGATAGACCCTGCAAGAATCAAAACTGTCTTGTAATGTTTTACCACAAATTTATCTCTATTAAAGTCAAATAAATATTTCAGAAATTATATAAATAGAGTGTTCTATTAGTTTTACGATTATACTAAAAACTAACTTAAGAAAAATTGAAAAATATGATAAGAAAGTATGAACCTGGTTAGGGACGTATTAAGACACAGTGATAAAGATGTACAAGGCCAAAGTTTCAGAAAAAACCAAAATTTTGCACAAATCAATGAATAATTATTCAAAAATTTTTTTAACTTGCAATGTCTATTGACTAATATTCGCCACAACCTCACATATAATTCCATTGTATTAGCAATAAATAGTTAAAAGTCATAACCACCTTAATTACACATCATAATACTAAGAAAATGGGTAAGCATTGTTAAGCTGGCATTTTATTGCAAGAGGCTGGTTAGGTAGATATCAGCATAGTATCAGATAGTTTACCGTCAAAGCAATAGTGTATTTTAGTTTTCTATGTTTCGGATTGAAGGGAACTGTATGTATTGAAATTACTGAGCCTTAGCGTGATTTAAGAAAAAATATCTTGGCGACACGTGAATGACACCAATGAATGGTATTGCAAGCCGTCATAGACTACGACAACTGCTGTTGAGGGTTGTATGCTTTATTGTCGACTTAGTAACAAAAAAAAAAAGCTTTTGTTCAAATCTACAATTAAATAAATGGCTAAACATTGAAAACAATTGTATGCAGTAGATAATTCAAGAGACAGGCTGGTTTCAAGTATGTTTGTCCCCCCAAACCCCCAAGTTTCAAGTAAACCAACTTTTAAGTTGATGTGTTGTCAAATTCATGTCAACTTAACACACCTAATACAGAACTCTTATTGGTTGCCTTTTTATCATCAGTTTAATTGAAAGAAAAAACCAATGTTGAGATGAATTTGACAAAAGTACGAGAAACCAGAAGTTAATCATTCATCATTCACAAGTATATAGTTGCTTTGACAAAAAACTATAATATATTGACATGATGAGCATAAATGATATGTGTAAAGTAATATTTGAAATCCATTGTAGTATGTTACGTAGTATGCGAAGCGAACAATATGGAGACTGAAATATATACATAAATATTATAGATTTTAAATTTGTTTATAATTCAATTATTAGATAAAACTTTCATAGTTTCACCAATAAAAACAAAATGTTTATAGGAATGAAACATGCTGATTTACTTGCATCCTTTTCAAATTTAATGTTATTTAAATACTTTTATCACATAATACTTGAGAGATTGACCAAAAAATATATAATGGTTTGTAATTTTTAAACACTATCAGACTTCTTGTTTCATGGGCATGGAAAATGATGATGAAACACTCTCGCGTTTCAAATAAAGTTTGCTAGTATTTAAATACAATAGAAGCAATAAATATTGTTTAAATTGAAAGAAGATGAATTAAACTTATATATTGTTATTTGTTCATGATATCCAGCAAAGGCGAAGTCGATCAATAATATGAAATCAATTCTACGATAAAAGAATTTGCGCAAAATATGCCGGTTTATAGTTTGAAGACAAACAGTATGGATCGGGGAGCTATTGTTTGTAGGCAAAGTAATAAAACTTAATCTCGATGGGTGTATGATGATAGTTTATGCCAAGCACGAGTTACTAACCGCTCTATCACAGTAGGCATTCATCAATTTTCTGAGGGGTGTGTGTTTCTTTATTTTGAATTGGACAATGGCATTATCTTGTCCTAGAACTTTTAAGTTGATGTGTTCGCTTTCTCCCTGGAAATTAGATAATAACACGTAACCAATATGATAATACACTCAGAGAGAATATTTAATATTGAACAAAAACCACATTGCACTACGAACGCCATGTCTTCAGGCTCGCATTAATAATTTCTGATAACTGTAAATACTGTATATAATGTACCTTTTTTTCGTCCGACATCTTGAGATATTATTTTATTTGTTTTCTATTCACACAAATACTAAAAACACACTTTAAAAACCAAGTCTCACTGAAAGAACACTGTGACAGATTCGTGATCCGGTGGCGTGGTAATGGCGTCCGGTCGAGTGGCTTGGAGGAAACAGTCAATGCTACCAATATATGCGCAGAACGAAGTTATTGCCGCGCTTCTGCGCACTGAATGTCATTCCACCCAAATTGAATATTACAGATTAAGTTAATATTATTTTTCTTTCATTTAAGTTTATTTAAAGTTTTTAGGCAGATTAATTTATTCAGTTAGCAACCAGAGAAATTTCTATTACAACTGCGCACTTCCGACAAGACAAAATCTTTTAAAATAAATAATACTAAATATATCATCTAATCCATTTTTAATTAGAGTATAAATAAATTCAAAACTGTTTAGGTGAATGCAATATATTTATTAAAATGCTGTTGCGAAAAATATAATATATAATCTTTTATTCTTACGTATCTAAAGTAAGTTTATTGATTTTTTTCCCTTTTCGATAATGCCAACATTAAATTTGAATCTTTACATTCTAACACAGGGCTGTCACTTATCGTAATTTTTGGCGGAAGTGAATAGTGTTGGGCTACAAGTCCGGTTAATATGATGTCGGTTTTTATCAGTTAGTTTTTTTTTAAATTTACATCTAACTATTTAAATTTAAATATTGAATATAAGGAGATAAAAATTGTACATATTCTTCGTACTTGAAATTTAAAGAGTTTTAAAAATATAAAATAAGTATTATTGTTTAATTTCAAGAATACATGCATAACCTCGTGTAAAAGTATACAAAACAAAATAATACATAAAAGATAGGGCGAGTTTTCAATCTTTGTTCGTCTAAACAAGGAAAGAAGATCGACTAAGACTACATGCAAAATATAAAAAAAAAACCTAAGTTAAAATAATCAACTGTAACGCATTGTCCGTATTTTCCTACTTGGAGCCGACAAGCCATACTTTTCACGAGTACCGTTCTTTAATTCGCGAGTTGTGTTTTTAATTATAACGACACAATTATATTAGTAGGCCGAAAATTAATATTATATTTTTTGTGTTGCTTTAAAATTAGCGAGTTATTTTTTTTGACCACTGAGAACTATATTACAATTGATAGTATGAAATTTCTTTAATTGGATAGATTTATTATAATATATGGACAGACATTTCCATACTAACAAAATGTCCAAATATTCGCTGGTGTTCCTATGTAGTCTTATTTTAGTCACACGCTAACATTATTCGATTATGTTTCAAGCTTGTGCCTAACTTCATTCGAATATATTTCAAGCCAAAAGCTTGTAACTAACTTCGTTTCGTTGCCTTAGTGCGAATTTACCAGCAAATCATAGAATAGTTCTGTGTGAAAGGGCTGGTCCTTAGTTTTTAGTAAGTCTATGTTTAATAGTTCCTTATCTAAATACCATTCATATGTCGTACTAACTAAACTAATTTTGATGTTTCTGATTGTTGTTGGAGGGGTATGTATGTTACTTTATGTATAACCTCATAAAATATAATGTGTAAAGATTCGGTGGTGTTCCTGTGTAAATTCGTAATAATTCTTCTTACCGAGTGGTTCATGGCCAACATAGTGTCTAAGTTGTTCAGGTGGCCCGTATAGGCCTCTGACTTGACTTATCGACTGTTATCAAATTGATAACAGCCGGGTCCGACATTTTACGTGCTCTCCGTAGCACGGAGACGCTCAGTTGAAATACCACTATGCGATCACCCATCTAGTGACTGACCGCGCCTAAAGTTGTTTTACCTACCGATCGTTTACCGATCAGTGAGCACACCCGGCTATGAGCGTCTCTTTTCGTAATAGTGCAACGAAACGAAGTTAGTCATACGCTAACATTATTCGACTTTGTTGCAAGCTTGTGGTAGGTACTGACTTCAGTGAAATAAATGGCAAGTTTTTGACTAGTTTAATTTCTAGCAAATCTTTGGAGATTACGTTTGTGTGGAAGGACCTTACCATGAGTTTTTAATAACAATTCTATTTCGATCCAAATCAATTTTGGCAGTATAACGATTCAGATTTTATGAGCACGATGTATAAATATATATGTCATGGTACGAAATAGCGATGTAGCTCAGTTTAGGCCGTCTATGGTTCGTCTATGGGACCTTGGGGTTTTAGTGGGTATGGGGGCCAGGTCCTATAAAGACCATTGCACATGGCATCGAGTCCCGCACTTCCCGCGCCACTTTTACCATCTGTACCAGCGCGGGGGTGCTTACATGCATTTCGCCAAGTAAAAAAAGGTCTTCGTTGCGATTCACGCAATAAGAGTTAATGGTAAGCGCCCAGTCCATACACAATAAGTCATACTGGGGTAATTATCCACTCAAAAAGTCGAATTTTGATTTAGCCGGAAAGTACATACGAATTCTATACGTATTCTAACCGACATTTCATGTGGGCTTGACTGAAAATTTATAATCATTTAGGATTTTGATAGTTAAATTAACAATATTATGTTGCAAGACTATGAAATGAGAAATAACGAAAAATATGAATATACTCATTTTAGTATTAGGTTTCCGAGCATTTTATATTTCATAAAATAAAGTGAATTCAAGACTAGACCAGAATACAATTCTAATTTGTATTTTTCTTTTAGGCTTGACCGAACAAAAGATTACAAAATAAACAATAATAACTAAAATGAAAGAATAAAAACTTTTTAAAGATATATAAATTTATAAAGATCATTATATTTTTAATAAAAGAAAATAACACAGGTAGAGATTAATTATAAAATAATGGATTAATTATTTTATTTTTATTTTAGGCTGTATTTGTGAGCATGGAGGAATAAATGTTATTACTAAGTTTGAATGATTATGATCGTAAATATTAGCGCATGAAAGACCTACAAGTTGAAAAGTTGACTAAAGTCGATAGCAAGTGCTGACCAGAGTTGGCTGCGGTGTGCAGAATAACTTACATTGACTTGTTACTTTGGCCACATTTAGGATCCTCTCTTTTAAAAGTTTTCAACGAACGTCTGTGTTCAGAAAAAGTTGGTTATACATATATATAGCTTTTCTGTATTCATTCATTTTCATAGTGGTCTTTTCGAAGCGAGTAACTGTAAAATGTATCTGTTTTCCCTATGCGAGCTTTAAATTACAGTTCAAATGTGAAAATTAAACCAAACTATTTTAAGTCAGTATTAATATTCGCCTTTCCTCACTTTAACTAATTCATGAGCTCAGGCTCGTAAAGGAACTGATCCGTGTAAGAGTGGCATATTTTTAAAATTTATTTTTCTCTCAATAAAATTAGCAACATTTAGCCATGTTTGACTGTAATACATATTAATTCTATGTATTCAGCGTATTCTTTTTTATTTTCCTGCCATTTTTAAAACCAGTAGTATAACAAACAATAGACTTTTTCATCGGATTTTTGTTACTTTGTTGGCTTTAATACTAGTGATTGTTATATCTGTCGGTTTAGCAGTGGTGGCCTTATGTCGTGTATCGTAAATTTGTGGCCAGCTGTAACCGATAACAGGGAAATCGAGGAATTATCACAACCCTCCCGCATATTTGTTTGAATTGAATCGGTTACGTGATTCGGTTTTCGTATTTGAATTTTAGTACTTACGTAGCTAAAACGGTTTGGATTGTTTTATATTACATTTTGCTGTAGTTATCTGTGTTTTATTCTTAATAATAATAATAAATAATAAACGCTGCACACTCAACGGCCCTCATTAGGATAGTAATATCCTGTGTCGGGGTCCGGAAACATTCAAAATGACAAGGACAAAATCTTAAGTATATTATTATTATTTTTTTTTGACAAATGTCAAATAAAAAAAATCAATGATGGAAAAGTTTAAGGTTGGTACGTAGTTTGGAAGTGTTGTTTATCTAAATTTCGCTTCGTTCGAGAGCTACTTGGGGGTATGTCTGATACACCACCAGCTTCAGAGACAGGGCAACCGAAAGTGCGAAAGATTAGACGAGACTAAGATTCAACACATTTATATCTTTGTTAAAAATATTTATAACACCTTTACAATGAATATTCGGTGTGCACGACCAAGTGACCTCATTATTATTATTTTTATCTTTTATAATCAAATAACCTATTAATGTTTTTTTAATTTATAGAAAAAAACTACTGATAATTATTAATTTTGTAAAAATACTTAAGTATTTTAATAACATGTATTTTTGTAAAATTTGAGAATCACTACATAGTATAAAACAAAATCGCTTTCTCTGTCCCGATGTATGCTTAAATCTTTAAAACTACATAACGGATTTTGACGCTGTTTTTTTAATAGATTTAAGTGATTGAAGACGAAGGTTTATATGTATAATAACATCCATTAAATAGTGGAGAAAAAAAACTGTTATTTTTGAGGTTTCTAATGTGATGTCGTAAATAATTACATTTAACGCGTGCGGGGCACGGGCAGTAATAAATCAAAACTACTGGATCGATTTCAATCATTTTTTCAATGAATGACATAGGCTATATATTTTATACCCGTGCGAAGCCGGAGCGGGCCGCCAGTTATTTATTATAAAACACTTGGGCCAGCGTTAAAGATGTTAGCTAAAAAATTTCTAAAATATAATATGATGAGGTGTACCTCGACCCATTGCCTCCACAGGACAGGAAGGCTGGTTAATTTTTTGACCAAAAAATCGGGATTGCGATTTAGCAAGGAAATGCAGCTAGCATTCTTGCCAACATTCCTCGTGGACATCATTTATACAGTTTTAAATATTCGTATATATAATTAGTATTGAATTGTAAATAACATGTTCTAATATTAGTTTTAAATAATTTTGTTTATTATAAATTTAACAAATATAACTTTTGAAATAGAACTGATTTAAAAATTCATAAAAGGAATATAAAATATTTTATTAATTTAAATTCATTGGCGTGGCGTGCAATTTTATAAAATAAAAGCAGTGATATTACCGCAGTGAAACCGCATTTTCAAAGAGCTTGTACTCATTCTAACAACACTTGAACCATTTGAGCACAACTTGAAAGTCTCTTATTCCGGTCTCGGTGCCTACTTTATGAAATGCATTTTTAGTAAGACGTCTATTGGATAATATTGAATTTTATTTCTAAAGAGTTAGGGAGATTTTACCAATGTTGTATAAAAGATATATCTTTATTAAAACAAATAAGTGAAATTTACGTTTTAAAATATTATATTACATTTTGCCTCTTGTAAATTCAATCAGCTAGTAATAGTTAATCTCTTACTAGCTTCTGCGTGAAAGAGTAAAGATTTTGAATGTGGCTCCTTAAATGCAATACCGAAATTTTAATAATTGTTCCCCTATTACTACATTTCTATGTTCTGAATTTTTCAAAATTCCTCCAGAAGTATCAATAATTTAGTTTAACGGAAATCACGGAATAAAAACACCGTCAATTTTATAATGCAAAACCACAAGTTAAAAAAACTTTTAACTATACTTGTAATTGTTCAACAAGTCAAAATTAGAAAAAAATCGCGCAAATATAATCTATGATAAAACCCTATATTATTAATACATGTTCTTAATACATAAGTGGCTCTAAAATATATTGTTTGATACAAAACGCCCGCACCCAAACACTCAACTTGATAGGATTATTTTATTATGTGAAGCTTTTGTGTCTAAATTTAACTTCCTCTTTTTGATATAAAAAATGGAACCTTTATAATTTTGTCTAGTCTGTTTGCACGTCTTCAAACCCATTTTACTACTAAAATAAATAAATAATGATAAGTTTAAAAATTATGGGTACAATACAAGTACCCATGTTGCCATGTTTAAAAATAGCTTATGGCTACGTAAGAGACATCTTTGCATAGGTTTCTAAAAATATTGTTACGGAGAACCTTTTCACAGGGTCATAAGGTTCAAAATCGCTTGCTACTCTCTCTGTTTATTTCCTTAACGTCACGTGGGTTCTAGAAAGATGTATTCTCGAAACATGTAGTATAGCGTTCCGTGGACGGAACTTTCTCGAACCCGTGTTCCGCGTTATATAAGCGGCCCGGCGCGTCGACTGAGTCATTCAGTTCTGAGCAACAAGCGAAGAAATTACAAGTGATATCAGTGAACATGTACGATAATTAGTGACCTCGGCTATTCTTTTGGACTGTGATTGTCTTGTGATTTGTGAGATTCTGTTGTGTAATCTAGATCTCAATATTTAGAGCAATCAGGTGTTTATTTCCAAATCCGCGAACCCCAGCCCGTAACAATATGATATCTTTTTGACATACCTCTTATGGTCATAAAAATTGTCGCTTAAAGGGGGCTTTAACTTTTGAACAATTTTTATTATTAAATTATATAATTTTTTTAATTTTAAATAAAAAATTTAAAGAAATTAAAAATTAAAGATTCAAAATTCTAAAAGAAAATTCAATGTAGTAGTAGTTAACAACTTCCCTATCCTATGAATCATATGTGCTCATTTCAATTGTTTAACTAATGTGTTTATACTATCTTGACAGAGAAGTTGTTTGCTTAGAGCTTTCAACGAAAATTATTTCGAAAAAATTATTTCAAAATTTATAACAATTTTATATTACAGAAAAGAAAACTTTAGCTAAGTACGGCCTAATTATTATATTACAGTCATGAATACCCCACATTCATTAATTTACATTAATATAATTCGAAGTGCATATTGAAGCAAATCCTTTATTAACGAATATAAGTTTATATGGACGGAAATAAGCAATACCATGTCAACCCACACGAATGTCATTTCGAGAAAATGGCGTTTGAAAATTTTGAACAACTTGCTTTATATGAATTTTTTTATGTATTGGTCAAGTTTTTGACAATTTCAGATTTATGTAAGTTATTTTATTTATTTTCACAAATAAATAAGTATACAATCTGCATATTTCGTATATAATATAACCCAAAACGTTTAACTTAATACATAAATTGCATGGTTAAAAATGGCTTTTTAGAAGTTTTAAAGCTTAAAACAACAAATTCTTCAGCCATTTACCAACCATTCTGCATATATAACTCAGTTTTTTCAAATTTGTGGGTTGACATGGTATTGCTTATTTGCGTCCATATAATATTACAGAAAACTATCAATGTTATAAAATATAATTAATCCACTTACCTTGGCAAATCTTGTTGAATATAAGATGTCTTCTTTCTTGACAAAAACATCGTTATAGGGTAATAAAACACACTCCTATAAATAATTATCTTTTATTTAAAAAATGCTATTACTTCTCTGGTCAAGAAAGTTTGTTTCCACTTCCGACGAATAATAGTAATTATAGGTATTAGATCTTAAATTCTTAACATACATATAATTATGTTGGCGCATGGCGAAGTGCCGCGTAACTGCAGCTATAGAACCTATTTAATAGGTTGGATTAGAAAGACAATAATTGAAAAGCTGTCATTCTAACGAAGTGACACTTTGATAGTAGCGCGACGGTTACTGCAATATTCATCAAGCAGAAAACCAACGTCGTACCACATAAAAGACGAGTCGTTGAAACCCAACGTAGTAATTAAAAACTATGTTGATTATAATCATTTCTTCATAAAATTACCCCACTTAAACCTACAGAGATTATGGATGAAATTGATAAAGGTTTACAAGGTTTTAATATGACTTATGTTTTAATATGATCTTAAAGGCGTCGGGATGTGACGACCCCATCGCCCGCTGTTGGGATAACCTCTGTCACAACAGAGATTATTCCACCAGTGCAATCAGTCACACTGGTGGTAGGTCTTTTGTTGCAAGAGGCCGGCTAGGTAGGTACCACCGCAGTGTCCAATATTCTGCCTCCAAATAGTAGTGCTTAGGCACTACTGTGTTCCGGTTTGAAGGGCATTGTACGCTAGTGAAATTACTGGGCGAACGTGATTTAAGAACTAATATCTCGAGGTTGGCAACGCGTGAGTGGCACCTACTAATGGTGCTGCAAGCGCTCATAGGCTACGGCATCCACTTACCATCAGGTGGACCGTATGCTTGTTTGCCAACTTCTAACATAAAAAAATAAAAAAAATAAAATAAAAAAACAAAAACTTTATTATACGGTTGTAGACAACCAAACTCTCTGATGTAGAGTAACCTACATACGCACACATTAATGGGTAAATATGTGTATAGATAAAGGGAAGGGATAAAAGAAAATTTATTTGGAATTTGGGTACATAACGTTGATATTCTATGTGCAGGAAGTGCTTTCGGTCTAGGCCACCCACTTTGAAAACGGTAAGACCCACTCAAAAATACGTTCTATAGAATTGAACGAGTTTTTTCGATTTTGGTGCTTGTTCTAGTTAAAAAAAATAGTTTCCCTTGTCTTTTTGCTCCAGAAAAGCACCACTTGGTGATGTCGAACCCCTGAAGAGAATCACAGGTGGCCACCAAAACATAATACTAATAAATGTTTCACGGGGGGCGATATAATTAGGTACATTAATATGGTTGCCTAACTATTGTATAGTAAGTAAAAAGTAAAAAATATTTTAATATTTAAAAAAAATATACCAACTCGGAAACGAAATAACTATTTTTTACAGAAGTCGGTTCTATAAGTAAAATGTCGGCGCAAAAGGCACGTCCTTCTGAAGAAATCATTTTGTAGAAAATATTAATTTTTACTTTTTCAAAAAATAGTTTATATATAATTTTATTCTTGTGGTAACAGTTAATAAGTCCCTATGTCTTTACTTACCTCCTTGCGGGAAGAATTGCGAGTATATAAGTTTGAAGGTTTCTTCCCGCACCACGCCCGTAGGACATTCTGCTTTGAAACCCCGATAAAGGCGTTTCAGCTCGGGTTCTGTGAACCGTGTGGTCCGACGCAATGCTGCGATCGAGTCTGGCCGGTACCGAGGAAGCTGCTCACCCAACTCTTCTAGCTCTGAATCTGGAAACGACAAGAATTGTTTTTTTTAAAAATAAAACGGTCAATGTGTATTAAATATTAATTTCTTCGTTTCAGTATTAAAATTTATATAACTGGAAATAAATCTTAATATCCTACTGAATATAATAAATGTGAAAGTTGGCATCTTTGTTACTTAATCACGCACGAACGGCTCAACGGATTTGGAAGAAATTTTGCACTGATATAGATTGTTACTTGGATTATGAAAAATGTTATTTTCCTGCGGGATAATCGAAAAACATGCTATAGGACGTATTCAATTGGAATTCGTTATAGATTAACTTAAAAGAATGATTTCTCTCTTCTAGGGTCACCGCGCGGGCGTATGATAGTTAAATGTAAAATGATTTATTAAACTTTTTTCATCACTCTATCGTGTTGTACATATGTTTTTTAAGCATTCGAAAGCCCAGTATTGAATTAATAACGTATTCTGTTATAGGACATATATTAATATCATTTGCATGGGAGGGAAGGGATGAGAAGGGATGAAAGGAAGGGAAAAGAGGAGGTGGGAAAAGGTTTGGGCTCCGGCACCCTAACTCATCGCATGAAATGCAACAGTATTGTTACTTTACGCCGATTTTCTTTGACAGTACTTCCCCGGTCAGGTCCATTTGTGTTGAAAGGAGCATAGTATATCTGGTATACCTTTTTGGGTTACAAATAAACTTAAATTACATATTTTAAATATAATTAGAATTGCTAGAATTGGGATACATTTATTATCATAAATGTCATAATAAACGTGAACAAACTGCGCTAAATACTATTCATATAACAGCACTCAAATAATGCTTTCCAAATGGATGAGCATACACAAAAACATTACAGCAATAACCGTTTTACGTATTCATTATCTTTACAATACATTAGTCGAAATGAGAATGATTTAATTCGCATGTAACATTCGCACTCCAATATTACTGGATATGAGGTTAATGACATCATTAGTAGCAGTGCTCTACGGAAGCGCCTACTCTGGAAAGTGGTCGTGATGAAAGCCTTTGTATCCTTTTGAGTTTTATGCTTTATCGACAAAGAAAGGCTTTGTGATCACAATGAAAGCCGGACAATAAGGTCAGATCGTGATCGGTGGAGACTTATAGATGCGGTTATCGCTTCTATAGTTAGTATAATATTTTGAAACTACCTTTTTGGGCAAATAAAAGGTTTTCAGTTATGATAAATGTATTACTAAGGGTTTTATTTAAAAGTTGTGTAATAAGCAGTACCTTTTGTACTTTCTATAAAATGTATGTGAGTGGTAATAATAATAAAAACAGAGGTAGGAAGAAAGTTGCACAGCAACTTTGAACTCAAACTTTTGTATTATGTAGCTGTTTTATAGAAGCGGAGATAAAGATTTTCTCCTTAGAAGCTAACTTTATAGCAGTGTCACTCATTAATTCTTTGAAACTCCCTACTTTTGTTAACCGGTTCAAAGGTAAAAGAGAGGAGTTTTCTAATTTTTTTGTTTATGATACTCAAATCTTCGGTGTTTATAATTATCCAGATATCTTATAAAATAAATTGCATAATCAATACAGTTGGTTAATATTTTCTTAATATAAAACATGTGATTCCTTATAACAGTGCATAATAAACGTAAAATTTTGAAAATAGTGAATAATAATATAAATTAAACCAGTAAGAATATAACAGTCCAGTATTTTACGAGGGCTTTTTCAGATCAGTGATAATCATAGTTTTTATATTGATTTTTTCTTCATACCCAAGGAATATTTAATTCTTTGAGATACACATTTTCTTTTTACATGATTTCTTATAAAACAATAATTAACGTTTTGGAAAAATTATGGATTGCCCCTAATTATCAGCGTTAAACCACATATAAATAAATACTTATAAGGTAATAAATATAGACATATTGCTATGTATTAAGTACATTTTACTAGTAACACATATTACACACATAGCAAGATCACTCAGCTTATTAATTGCTGACCTCGCTCAGTGCCACGTTTTTGCTGCAGATGATTGCTTGGCGTAATTTGCTTCTGACATTGAATAGTTGCTCCTAGCGCTAGGTTTACACTGCCGTCGTAAAGCTTAAAAATCCAGGAAATTTTACTTTGTGATTTTTATATATTAGTTTTGTTTGTTCAAGAGTTTGAGTTATAAATTTTAACAATTTTATAGAAAATACGGTTAAGAATTTATATTTAAATATATTTTTGTAATAGTTTGAATTATTTAGCAATATATTAACATGTTTCCTCTTTCTTATAACCTGGGTCCTCGAAACGGGGCGTGAAGAGGCATCTTGCAGGTAAGTAGGGCGAGGGTGTATAGTGCAGTTCGCCTAATGTAACCGTATTAGGTGCCTTCACATTTGGACTCTACTTTCACTTACCATCAGGTGGAGTAGTCATTTGACTAAACAAATAAACTTTTTTTTTTTATGTAAGAGGGGGCAAACGGCAGGAGGCTCACCTGATGTTAAGCGATCACCGCCGCCCATGAACATCTGAAACACCAGAAGGCATACAGGCTCGTTGCCGACCTTTAAGGAAAGAATACGCTCTTCTCTTGAAGGTCAAGTCGTATCGGTTCGGAAAGACCGCCGGCGGAAGTTGATTCTACAGAGTGGTTGTGCGAGGAAGAAAATGTCTTCTAAATCGCGCTGTTGTGGATTTCCAGACATCGAGTGGTATGGATGGAATTTAGAGTTTTGTCGCGATGTCCGATGGTGAAATTCTACCGGCGGGATCAATCCAAACAATTCCTCAGAACATTCCCCGTGATATATGCGATAGAAGATGCAGAGTGATCCGACATCTCTACGCAATGCCAAAGGATCAAGCCGATCGGGCTTGATCGTCGACAATTCGAGCCGCTCTACGTTGGATGCGGTCAATTGGAAGTAGCTGGTACTGGGGAGCTCCCGCCCAGAGGTGAGAGCAGTACTCCACGTGCGGTCGAATTTGCGTCTTGTAGAGCTTTAGGCGATGAGCCGACGTGAAGTAGTGCCTCGCCTTGCTGAGCACACCAAGCTTATTAGGGGCCAATTTGAAATACTTTTAGGAATATGTATAAATATGGAACTGAAAAATAAATATTATAGGTATTTGACTTAGTTTATTTTATACAACAATATACATACGTATTATTCTCTTAGTTCATTCCGTTCTAGTGTACAGAAAATGTTTTGCGTCGTAACGAAACGAGCCTTATCTCCGATTCCGACGACCACTTGCTATTACTTAATTCTCAAGGGAAGCGTTTAGTAAAATAGACTAAGCTGAAGCATGTTTCTGAGAATTCACATAATGTATATAGCGAGAAAAATGTAGGAATAGAAAGAAATGTAGGAAATATTTTGAGCTTTAAATCTATAAGATAGAGTCCAAAAAAGATAATTTAGTTTTTGAATTTGGTATTTCTCGTTCTTGAATAAAAGGTTTGGTTAGAATACAGTTCGATTTAGAATATTTGTAAAGCGATAAGCAATATAAAGGTTTTGTTTTCGTTTTACAATTTCATGAACAAATTACTTATTTAACAAAATGGAATGATGCTTTATATTTTGGGACATCGTTGTGGCGTTGTGGGTAGCGAGTCTGCCTTTAGCCTTGACCGTTGTGGGTTCCATTCCCGCTCGGGCAGATGTTTGCATTGATCGTTTGTCCTTGTCTTTTGGCAGATGTTTGCATTGATCGGGTCTCCCCACCGTGCCTCGGAGACCACGTTAAGTTGCCGGTCCCGGTTGTTATCACATAACATCTGATAATAATCGTTACCTCTTTATAAGTAAATTGCTCTTATCCAATGCGTTACTAGTTCGCCCTTAGGGTTACGGAGGTCGGACAGCAATCGCTCTGTGTAAAAACTAGTACCCTTTCAAATCCGGACAAGAGTAACAAGCAGACCCTGGGTAAATACTCGTATAGTACCGCGAATAATGCAAGGAAGATGAAGAATGATGATTTATATTTTTGGTTTTGATTTGGTATTGATGTCATTCTGCTGTTATTGGGTTTATAATCCTTTTATATTAACGGTGCTTAAGTAGAAATAAACACTGAAAGGTTATCGAAGTAAGACATTCGAAATAAAAGGTTTTCGGGCGTTCTTAATTAAATTATAAAATGAGTGTCCACGGGATTCGGATCTATTTTAAATCGGATAATACTCGTATCCATAAAGCTATTTCAGGTATAAGAGAAAATTTTTACATAATTTGAAAATAAATAATATAAATAAAATGGGATTTATTTCCATTATTAGAAATTACAATTATTAATTACAATCTTAATGCATATAATTCTTATGTCCGTGTGTATGTGACTGAACTGTCTGGACCGATTTTGATGAAAATTTTTGTATGTCTTGCAATGTATTCGAGAATGATTTAAATTCACAATAGGACTCGGTAAGTGGCGCCGTAATCGAGTCCTGGGTTTTTCTATTTTATTTTCAGGACACGACAACTTCTGTCGGGCCCAGTTACTAATAGGTAGGTACTAATATGTACATATATTATAAGGAGAGAGCCTGGAGTTTTTATGAAGTTCATCCGATTGTGAAAGTTTTTAAGCGTTTGTAGGGAAAAGCTAAATAATTATTAGGAAGGGAATAGTAGCCGCAGCCCCACTGCGGATAGGTGGATGTAATATGTATATGTCAAAAAATTTCTTTCAAGTTATTTCAGGTTATTTCATCGTAAAGCACAAGATGAATTTGAAAATTAATATAAAAGATAACAGCCTTAGTAATATATATCATTTGGAAAAATATTTTCCTCATTTCGAAAGCAAATAATAAAGATAGGAAAGGCTCATTTGGGTAATATCTATGAAGCGATGGTATATAACGTTGACATGACAAATGAATATTGCTGAAATAATTGTATGATGCTACAAGCTTTTACATTCGACTTCGTCTGCGTACGTTTAGTACTTCGAACAGTCCCATCGTACTGTAAAAAAGTTGTATATACAGTTCCGGTGAACCAATTAGGGGCAGATAATAATTTGAGTTCAGTTATACTTTTAAAAGTTTTAAAGTCGACCAGACACAGGATACAACTATCTTATGGGAGGCCGTTGAGTGTGTAACGCTAATTAATTATTTATTATCTACCGGCGTTCTAGTCCAATATTTTAAAAGTAAAATAACAGGTGTGTAATGTGTCGAAGCTGAGAATATTTTAAAACAAATCTCTTATTGTCTAATTAGGGACAGTATGTAAATTACTGTTTTTTTATGTTTTCTGCATATTTAGTTTTGGCGTCTTTCTTTAATTTGACTTGTTGTTTTTATAACGCAAAATCTAATTTTTAATATAGTCTACATGCGATTATAAGTATACATTGACAAACTGGCAAGTTAGTTAGAAAACAAAAACCAGGAGCTCTCATTTCAGCTTCTCTACGACATGAGTGTCCTCTTTTAATTAGCGACAGGATGAACGCGACACGCCATTATTGTGTGGTTTTCATGCTTACTTCTTTTGATATAAGGTACTGACAGACATGCTCATATTCTGCTTGTAAGTATGCTCTACATCTGTTCACATATTTCTAACAATAAACATGCTACTTATGATAATACTCTTAACACGTTACTCCTCCACACATTGATAAAATCGATACTACCTACTACTTACTAGCATTATCATAAGCAAACCTATTCATCATGAAGCATCCGCCCTTCCCACTTCCCTTAGCCAGGATTTGGTCCAGAGGAGGGCAAAATCTTAGTTTAGGGCGTAGAGGGGAGCAAAAGAACTTTTCTCTCCAGCAGTTATTGGTTAAAAAGTATATTCTTCCATATCTGAGTATTTAAGAAGGTCCAACTTGCTTGCTTCTATCTCGCTATAAAGGCTCTTCCATTCTCAATGTATGTCAGTACCTATATTTACATTTAACACTAATGGTTTTAACACTAATGGTTTTATATTACTAGGTTTAGACTTGAATAAGATAATTATTAAGACTTGGCTATCTTCTTCTTTCTATCATTATTCCCAGTACTAACCCAAGGTCTGCTCATACTCTTATTCTGATAGGTTACTAGCTTTCACACAGAGCGATTGCCACCCTACAACACAAAGGGCGCACCAGTAACTCATTTGATAGAAGCCAATTACCTGTCGAGAGCTGATTGATGATTATTATCAGATGTTATTATAAAAACTGGGACCGATAGGTTAACGTGCTCTCTGAGCCACAATGACAAACGGCAAGACCGAAACAGTTGTTTATATCAAACATCTGCTCCGAGTGGAAATCGAACCCGTGAAACCATCAAGGTTCAAAGCAGGCTAATTACCAGCACGCCACAACGGTCGTCAGACTAAGACAAAGACTTGGCAATAGCAATGTCTAAATACTATAGAAACCTAACTGTACATATGATCTATTACATAAAAGGCTTCTCTTCGGTTTATCATTAAAGCCGACTCAATACCATTGAAGCTAATTACGAGAAATTTAGACAATAGACACAATAGGTTTCATTTGTAACTTAAGCATCTCTTTAGAAACTTCAGACATTAAGGAGTTCCCTCGAGTGGCTAAAATAGGGATTAAAGGCTATGATTTTAAAGTCCGATATTATCCTATCGCCCGCTAAGTAAGTCAAATATTCTGCCGCCAAATAGTAGTGCTTAGTTACTGTGTTCCGGTTTGAAGGGCACTGTAGGCTTGTGAAATTACTGGGCAGAGGAGATTTAAGAACCAATATCTCGAGGTTGGCAACGCCTGAGTGGCACCTACTAATATTGTTGCGCGAGCTCAAAGGCTACGGCAACCACTTACCATCTGGTGGGTTTGCGAACTTGTAACATAAAAAAAGACAAAGCGTGTTCTTCGCTATTTTCGTCACAGCCTAGACAAGTTGATGGTGCTTCAGAAAGTAGAGGGGAAACGACCACGCGGCCGCCCCAACATAGGGCGGTCGGACTAAGTTATCAACCTCACTGGCCTCCAAATGACCGAGATGGCGAATGATAGCCGAAGACAGTACGAACTGGAGAAACCCCATAAACACCGTGGCCCAGACCGTAGACTAGAGTGGACATGACGTTCAGGAATTAAGAAAACGATCGAGCAGAATTATTTTTGTGAATTTAATAATTAGGTATGTTAGTAGAAAGTCTATCGTCTTTATGTATTATTAGCTGCGCCCGCTGCTTCACTCGCGTTGTGTAACGATTTTTTTATTGGACGGAACTCTAATTCTTTCTCTAGAAGAAAAATAAGCTTAAGTTAGCTCCTTATAAAAACAGTGAAAGTCCCGCTATTTTTTTTATATAAGTACCGTATATACATTCATATGAATTTAGTGAAAAGCTTTCAATTTGAAATTGCAAACAAACACTTCAATTTTATTTATTTGTATTGATAAATAACTACGAGTAATTTAATATTATCTGCAATGTTATTCGATAAACTGTGTTATTTATTTGTTATTCAACACAAATATGTGAAGGGATTGCCGCATTGCGTCTCGTTATCAGATCAGGGTTGTTTGACTAGCGGGAAAACCCTGATTGTAACAGACAAATCAAAAAATTCGCACGTGGTCAGTTGCTCAAAATTTCCAACTTTAGCCGCTATAATTTTTCGAAATGTTTATGTTTATTAAGAGAACGAGCTAATTAACCGCTATTATGTGCTTTTGTATGAGAGCTAAGACGGCCATTTTAATGTTAGTGAGCCTATACAAGCGGGAATGTCTCCGTGTCGTAGAAAGAGAAAGAAGATACAAAGAACATTAGCTGAAAACTGCGTGCTAATATTTTACGTATATTATGTGCGCGTAATGTCAAATTACCTGTATAATTGACAAATGCATCTATATAATTGACAGTCTTGACCGGGTATAAAACATGCCAACATAGACATTTAGGAAATAAAAAAAGAAGTTGCCAAACCTATATATATATATATATATCAAACATCTACTCCGAGTGGGAATAGACCCCTTAACCGTCGAGGCTCAAAGCAGGCTAATTATCAGCACACCATAACGGTCGTCAGACTATCTCTATATATGTCTCTAGGAATCCAATTTAAATTATTTTATAGAAAAGAAAGTAACAATATTTTATAAAATCATAAGAATGATCTTGCTCGTAAGTCCGAAAAACAATGTCGTAAGCCAAGTCGACTGAATGGCGTTGAAAGCCGGAAAATTACATTCCATCTTCTTCGACCAGAAGTTTAGGATCCGTGGACCAATGCCAGAACTATAAGCACTATAATATATCTGATTCACGACTATCTGTTATCATATATTTTTATTTTGAACTAGTGATTGCGATTTCGTATATGTAGACAATGGAATTATTAAAACATAGAGGTGAACCTGTCTTAGCGACGAACCAGGTTGCGGGTTTGATTCCCGGAGCAGATGTTTGTATTGACCGTAAACGCAAGTTTTCCGATCTGTGTGTTTGTCGGTTGTCCTTATTCTTGTGTATGTTTCCGGAATCCCAAACAGGATATTGCGTAAAGGGGGCCGTTGAGTGTGTAGCGTTTTTTTATTATTATTTGGACAAATCGTGTTGTATAAACTTATATGTACTAAGGACCGGCCCATTTAACTGACAAAATGTCACCAACGCAACGGAACGAAATTAGTCACAGGCTAACTTCATTCGGTTGTTGTGCAACATAATGACTAATGTACATCGTAGTTCTCAGAGAGGGTGCGATAATTATTTTCATTATTAATTAGTTCGCTCGACCGTATCAATTTTTTAAATAATAAATGCTACAAGCAAGGACAAATACACCCAGACCGATGCCTGTATGATCAATACAAACACCTGCTACGAGCGGGAATCGAACCCGCAACCTGTGGCGCTTAAGGCAGGTTCGCTACCGTTGCGCCACAACGTCGTCAACGTGTACAACGTGCGTATAAATCGATGGCTTCGCCCCACTATTATCGACATGATTTACGTTACTTTATGTAACAAAATATTCCCTATTTTGATTCTATAACATGACTATGAATAACAAAAACACATTAATCGACCACAGACAGACGTTGAGTTATATAATGTACAAATGTATTTATATTTAGCGAATTTAGTCAACAGTACAGTTAACAGTCAGTAGTTTAACATGTTGATTAAAATTTCTGATTCGGTCTAGGCGTTTGTCCGTGTGGATCTCCCCACCATGCCTCATAGAGCACGTTAAGTTGTCGGTCCCGGTTGTTATCACATAACATCTGATGATAAGTAAATTACTCTTATCCAATGAGTTACTGGTTCGCCCTTAGGGTTGCGGAGGTCAGATGGGAATCGCTCCGTGTAAAACTAGTTACCTGTCAAATCCGGATACGAGTAATAAGCAGACCCTGGGTAAATAAAATTCCGGGAATAATGCTAGGACGAAGAAGAAGATATTTAGCATAAAAATCAGTACGAATAAACATGATATAAACAAATTAATAAATATTTCAGAATCCACTTAACGAATTTAATAAAACTCATTCCATTACTATTTCTCGTTAGATTAAATAAAAGTAAAAGACTTATCTTTCTTAGAAGATTACGTTTCTGATAAAACTTATGGAAGGGTCTACACGAACAATTGTGAATTGGATTCCCTTTGACAGAAACTAAATTGGATTAAGAATTTGGAAAACGTTTTAAAATATAAAATACTAAGTCAGATGGTTAATATGACCACTTGGATTAAATTTAAAACAGATTTTTGCGATATTTTTTTTCTTCCTCGGATCTAGCTAGGATATCTAAAAATAAAAATGCATATAAAATAGGGTCCGACCGAAACTGGTTTTTCAGCCGAAACCGAAACCGAAACCGAACTTTCGGCCTCCTTCTCAATTTCGGCCGAAACCGAAACCGAAACCGAAACTGTTTAAAAATATTTAAAATTACGCTTTTTTTTAATGAAATTTGAATTTGAAGTTTTTTTTATATCATTTATTTGCATGTATACATTTGTAGTCAACTAATAAGGAAAGGAAAATAATTTGGTTCAATATTTTAAAAGTATAATTTTATGAGATACTGTTTGTTATAAAGTATACTGTTCAATGGTGTGCACTTTTTCGAAGCTAATAATATTTGATGGTGGCTTATTTAAAAATAAATCACTTGCATCGAAATTGCTCATTTACTGGCTGATCATCTAATTAAGGACAGCAAGAGTTAGTGTTTTTTTCGATTTTTAAAAATAAACCGGAAATACAAAGGCGGAAAAAAGCCTTTGCATTTTTATTTGGGGTCATTCTTTAGTTTATAGTTTTGATTTCTAAAATTAATATCACAATTTATAATTTTAACATGGGTTACTTATTTAAGTTGTGAAACGACCAAGCGAAAACAATTTTATCTCAACGTAAATGACCATACTGTAAAATAGCTTATCATTTGATTTGCTCCAAAACTATGGTTTGTGTACGTAGAAAGAAATGTAGATCGCAGATAATAGCTTTATAAAATGTTCCCTTTATGGGCTCTGTAATTATTAAAAGAGAAATATTTGGACTAGAACTTAGTGGCGCAGTTACATGGGCGCTTCAACACGAAAACGATCCAAAATATACATACACATAATATAATCCAAAATATACACATTTAATGTTATTTTTTAAAAGAAAACGTTGCTTTTTAGATGAATTTAATAATAAATGTACATTGTTCTATTCCATTACATTCTGCGTTAATTATTTCTAATGTTTTCTTAAGTGTCCCTTATTACTTGTCCAGAGTTATATTAGCACGAAGGAGAAGTAAAGTTGAATTTTAATTATTGCTATTTTTAATTACAATCCATTCCAATAATTAATAATTCTATTAAGAAAACATTGGTTAAATGATCAAGATCAAATCAACATTAAAAAACGTAATGAAGTCTTCATGTTAACTGAAATTACGGAAAATATAAATAAATGTTACTCTTATTATACCAATGTCCCTAATTAGTTGATCACCACTGTATATAATATAGACAGTTAAATTGAGTTATATAAAATAATAAATAAAAAAAATATTAAAGTCATAACAATTTTTTTGTCATGAATATACAAGACTTTCTATTGGGAGTAAACTTAAAAAAGAAACAATTATTAGTTAGATATACTAGGTACATAACTAACTAGTAATACGTTGTGTTCACAATATTTTAAAGATCAATCTAATACTTATTTTTGGAGATTTTTTGGCCACGCCAGCGAGCGGTCAAGAGTTGGCTGCGAAGTTTACCGAACAACGCACGAAAACTCACGAACACTCTAGTTTCGGCGAGGCCGAAAGTTTCGGCTATATTTTGGCCGAAACCGAAACTAAAGCCGAAACTAGATTTTTGGCCGAAACTGGCCGAAACCGAAACCGAAACCGAAATTTCGGTCGGTCACTAATATAAAATAATAAAAATGGCTTTTTAGAAGTTTTAAACCTTAAAACCTTACAAATATGAAAGAAAAATGTTCTTCAGCCATTTACCAACACTTCTGCATACATAACTCAGTTTTTTCAATTTTGTGCGTTCACTTGTTATTTGCGTCCAAATATTAGTATTATTACACGCCAATAGATCTCAGGAAAAGTCCTATAGTAGTGTAGTCCATTCTCGAAATGGAGTTTTCAATGTCTGAAGACATGGAGAAAACGACATTTTCTAAAAATAAATCAAGACTAGACCGATTTATATCCCTCAAAACATATAAAACCTCATGAAAATCGTTAGAGCCGTTTCCGAGATCCCGCATATATATGTATATGTATATATACAAGAATTGCTCGTTTAAAGATATTATATAATATATAGATTTGACCAAAATGAATACATATTACCACTGAGACAGAATAATTATATTGCTTGGTTGCTAATGATAAAAACCTTCAGTTTTATCATTAGCAACCAAGCAATATCTTTCCGTTCATTTCAACTTTAAGATATAAAATACTGAGCTGTTAAGAAAAATTGTGAACAATTGTTACTTTACGCGACTAATTGCTGTTTTTCGATTTTGTCTTGCTTCTAAAACAATTAATCTGATAGGGAGAATTTACTGCTTCCTCGGAATGAAACCACCTGTTTAATAGCACTTCGATGCTTGAAATTAAAATTGTTCTCGTGCTTTCAGAAACGTTTTAAATTATTTTTTAATAATGAATTTTATATATATATATACAAAAGGTTTTTTATCAGATCGTCTCGAATATTAATTAGTTTTAAAATTAGGCTCTTTGTTGTGTGCTCTAGTTTTAAAATTAGGCTCTTTGTTGTGTGCTCTAGTTTTAAAATTAGGCTCTTTGTTGTGTGCTCTAGTTTTAAAATTAAGAGTCTTTGAGGCTGTACGAATATCAATATGATAGATTTAATTAACATTTTGTCAGGTTGTCTTTTTCTGATACTTAAGTTTTTAACCGACTTCTAAAAAAGGAGGAGGTTATCAATTCAGTTATATTTTTTGCCTACGTGACTATGTTTTACGTAGTACCGACGTCTGTTGTAGAAAATATTTATTTTTTGCTTTTTAGTTATGAAGTCCGTATATTTTTTTATTTTTATTTTTAAATTTGTATACACATATGCGATGGCGAAGAATTATGTGAAGTTTTATTCTCAGACAGAATATCGATGAGATTTAGCAGTACCTTTATGGGCGAAACACATAAGGTACAAATTTAGTTTCTTTCGACGTGATAACTGTTGCGAATTAATTTCTATCTGAAAATGCACACGTGCGTGGGTCGTATCTCATTTGTGAATATCAAATATAGATGTTGATTATATAGTCGGTGATAGAGAGTTTATTAGAGACGCTTGAAATATTCCGTTTATTTGATATTATGATAATTTTATAACTGTATAATTTAATTGACGTCAAGTAACAGTGTCAGTACTGTTGCGTTTCGTTTAAAGAGTGAGAGTGCCAAAGGCCTAATCTCCCACCCCTTTATTCTTTCCTTTTCCTTCCCTCCTATGACTTAGGTTGGCAATGCGCATCTGATACTCCAAGTAGCGTTTATAGGTTGTGGTGCTTACTTACCATTATGTAGACTATATGCATGTTTGCCAACCGTAATAAAACAAAAAAATTGTTTACTTAGGTATATTAATGATATTTTATGAAATTTCATCGTTCACTAATTGGGTAGTACACTTATAAAAATAGTTATGTTTTCATTTTAATTGATTTATCAACATATATTTTACAAAAAACTTTTTCAGTATTCCATTGTCATATCTAATATATAAAATTCTCGTGTCACAATGTTCGTTCCCATACTCCTCCGAAACGGCTCGACCGATTCTTATGATTTTTTTATGCATATTCAATAAGTCTGAGAATCGGCTACTATCTATTTTTCAAACCCCTCAGTGATAAGGGGTGTCCACCACAAATTTTTATTTTTATTTTGTGGATAAAATTTTTATTTTTTTATTATGTGGCATTGAAAAATACATACGACCTTAAATTTTCACTTTTTTATCACCAACCCCTGCTTTTTAATAGCCTTATTAGTCAATCAAAAACTTTCACCGGGTAGAGGGCGCTGTTATCGGGTCCCAGATTTTTTTCGAGGCAGGACAACGTCTGCCGGGCCCGCTAGTTTCATATAAAAATTTAAAGATTTACGTTAATAAAAAGATTATATTCTTGATAAAATTTTACGTTCAACCCTCTGCTTCAACCTTTCTGAATTGTGAAGACGATTCCTTCTTTAGAAACTAAATTCTATTTATAGTTTCAGAAACCCTAAAAATTTTAGGCATTGGAAATAGGACTGTATTTCGGTGCGATTGAGGTGATAATTCGACGTAGGGTTTATGCGAAAATGAAAGCAGTCTTTCGTGATTAATTTTAGCGACCTTTCGTTTGATTACTAAGCTTCTTAT
Source organism: Hestina assimilis (assembly GCA_023373885.1). Taxonomy (NCBI): domain Eukaryota; kingdom Metazoa; phylum Arthropoda; class Insecta; order Lepidoptera; family Nymphalidae; genus Hestina; species Hestina assimilis. The sequence goes on along the minus strand of CM041751.1, from coordinate 11,559,532 downwards.
TTAAAAGGTTCGCCAATAATTTTGCAAAGTTTTTTCTCATATCTAAAGTACTACACGTATTTCTGTATTGTTCCTTTTCATATTATATGAATAGACTAGCTATGTCCGCGGCTTTGGGTGTGTTAATATATAATTGTTAAGCATTTTTACAAAAATAGCTTCTGCCCACGGCTGCGCACGCGTGAATAACGAATTCAATACAAATTTTGAACCCCCGTATCACCCCTTCAAGGGTATAATTTTAGAAAATGTTAAAACACCGGTTTCTTTATCTTTAATTGTCCCACAAAAATTATGTTTTTCATGTTTTTTCATTTTCATGTTCTGGGACACTCCCACCCGGTGTCGCTACAGCAATACAAAATCAGAAAAAAGTCTGCTTTCGCCGTTAAATAGTTCTTTATAGTTTTTTGTACGTCGCACTGATTTTAAGGTGAGATATGCTATGTCTCAAGGTATAAATATATTGTTGGAAAATCATTCAGACTTATTCAATGTCATAAATTCAAAGGTAACTCTGTCTGTCACGTTTTCACGCCTAAGCCGTCCACCCAATTTTGATAAGAGGTATAGAAACAAATGAGACCTTTGAGAAAGTCAAATACTACTTTTGGTCGTAAAAACATACGTTCAAGGCGACGTTGTGGGTATAAGCTAGTACATAACATAAAGTACAATAACTTGTTTTGCTTAAGCAAAAAAGCTTTTTTGCCTGGTTATATTAATAACGTAGACCTATTAAAGAAAATACCACCATTTAGATTTTTAAGCAACTAATTGCTGATATTCAAATTAGTCCTACATTCCTTTTCCTAAATTATGTAGTCGATAAGAAGAAATTTATTGCTTTCACGAAAAAACTCAGTTTAATGGTACTTGAGGCGTGAAATTAAAATTGTTAACAATTTTCAGAGCATTGTATATATTGACTAATTTGTATTAAATATGAAACCTTTTACCGTTCTACAGGTAATTTGCCAGATGGTTTTGACATAGAGTGATTGCTATCAGAGGACGAATCATTTTCAGATGCTATGTGATAAAAACATGCTCGACAAAAATTAAACTACCCCTTTCTCCAAGGTCCCATCTATTTTTATATCAAAATGCATCAAATAGAATCAGCAATTTAGGCATGTAAACATAATAGACAGACAGATAGACAGGCAGACATATTACTTTTGCATTTAGAAAATGTTAAGTGGAATAGTATAGTTCAATTTTATTTCAAATAATAATCAGTGCCTAAAGCACTGATGTGTTTTATTTAAATGAAATTAAAATAAATAACAGGTGTGTCAAAGGCATTTTAATGAGGCAAAACGCTTTTGGGTACAATCCTGATTAGAATATTAAATGAGTAGGACTGTACACTCCGATTTCGAATTGTATAATTTCTTGTTTCCATAGGGATGTTCCGTTTACAAGGCTGTGGAAGTTTTTATAGAATAATCAAGGTAGCCGCTGGATGCAAGTGGCGCTGGATCGGCTACATTTAGAAGAGACCTATTTCCAGCAGTGGACGTCTATATGTTGACGACGAATCAAGGTGAATAAATCATCGACGCTTTACCTATCATGGTGCAATTCACCTACATAAACGCATTTGTATGTAGCCTATTGACGTTTGCAACAACAGTAGCTACTACGAACTTTTATTATACAATTCTATTGCGATGCAATTCAGTCTTGTTCAGGTATTAAATGCGTATGCTTAATGCGACGTAACGTTCTAAAATAAATTGAACGTAATTATCTATAGCGTCCTATTAACCTAATAGATTGATTAATAATCAATAGTCAGTAGGATGTCATGATACGAACTACGATATTGCGATGCGGCTCAAATACAACCTAATTTTGAACTTTTTGAAATTTGAACTGCAATAGCGCGTTGAGAGAAGTACATTAGAGGAATCATATTTTTGGAACGAAACGCAATAGTATTGATTCGGTTACCTCATGTCGATATTCTGTGTCAGGATATTCCTGCTGAAATCAACAAGGCTCTACTCCACAAAAGTAAGGATATATTAAAACTATCTAGATTGATAACAAGTTAGATAGCAAACAATCAAGAGTTCTCATTTTTAGTATTGTGACATAGGACCCATTTTAATTAGTGTGGGTAAATGTAACACGCTGTGTGTTGTCTCCGCTATTGTTATATGAGTGGCTTATTTCTTTCAACACATACATGAATATACATGCTTCCTATCCCTTGAGTTGGCAAAGCGCATGTGATACTTCAAGTACCAGTACCATCAGGCAGACCGTATGCTTGATTGCCAACCGTCATGACACAACAAAAAATAGCTTTCATTTGCTAATACACTATTATTTCGAATCGGAAAAATACGCTATTATTATATTAAAAATAGACATAGATATATATTTATGAGTGTTGAAAATTCCATTTCCGGTTTGTGTACCACAAAATAGCACAGTTTTTAGACGTTTCAAATTTTAGTTTTCGATAAAAGTTAACCTGTAACAAAGTATTTTTTTAATTTTATTATTCAAAAAGTATCTACTTAAATAACGTAATATAAATTGTTTTATAATTTTGTATAAAATTTCTTTAAATGTAAGTATCTCAAATTATATTTTATTCTTATTATCAATTATTCTAAGATTTTATAACATATTGCGGGCCCGGCAGATGTTTTCCTGCCCCGAAAAAAATTCTGGAACCCGATAGTTGAGTCTAATTGCGAAAATAAGTGACACTGGTCAAAATTATTGAATTACTAATATCCCTATTAAAAAATGGGGGTTGATGGCAGAAAGCTGAAAATTTAGGGTTGTATGTATTTTTTAATGCCACATCATAATGAAACAAAAATTTTGTATTTTATCATAAAGATGCAAACAATGTTTTTTTATCATAAACAAACATGTTTTTTATCATAAAGAAGCAAACAAAAATTTTGTTCAAAAAATGAAAAATAAAAATGTGGGATCGACCAGCCTTATCACTTAGGGGTATAAAAATAGATGTTCACCGATTCTCTACCTATCCATATGATATTCACACAAAATTTCATCAAAATCGGTTAAGCCGTTTCAGAGGAGTACCTATGGTAACTAACATTGTGACTCGAGAATTTTATATATAAGATTAAAAACTAATAAAATATAAGAAAACAATAAGACTTGCTTTATAAAGAAACATTTGTACACAAATAGGATTACATTTACCATCGCTTTTGCACACCAGAAGAGATATTGAGACAGTTTCTAGGTGAAGCTTGTCACGTGCGTGGCGCACGGTGCGCTCATGAATATAAACTGCGAGCTTCATACTTCACATGCTGTGAACGCCACTCTAACTGATTTACAGGCCTGAAGATGGATTACGCTCAAACCGTGAAGGCGGTTGAATGAATAAACTATGAGTTACTTACTATCGTGATTTTTAACAATTTTAAAAACATAAGATTTAAGATTTTTTATGCGATTTAGTTGGCAAGCAAGCAATACGATCCACCTGTATCCAGTGGCGGATTTACAAATTTTCAAGGTAAGCTGTAAGGTTTTTGCCGCCCTTGTCTCACGATTGTCATGTCCTAGATTATTTTTACAATCCATCAAAAGGCCTATTAATGGTTTGGGGGACGGCGAACTGGCTGTTTTACTCTAGAATAAGGGGAAGTTTGCTACTTGAAATGTACAATGACAAGTGCGAGGAGAAAGTCATCGGCAATTTTCTTGCAGTTTCTACCTGTAAAATATTAGAAAACCGTCTTGCATCTTTTTGATTTCTATCAGGTAGCAAAAAATATCGGTCTCCAAATTTTCCGCCCCAAAAATCTGCCACCCTAGGCTCAAGCCTACTCAGCCTGCTATGAAAACATTAAAAAAAAAATGGGTGAAAGCTACAAGGTATAATATTCATTATTTATCATTGCTAATAGAACGAATGTAAAATAATTTAATGTTCTTAATAATATACAATACAAAATAATATTACATCGTTATGTTCTTAATCGTATTATGTATACACGAATGTTATATCAAGTAATAATATTCTAGTCCAAATATTCGAAGGGACTGCCGCAGTGCGTCTTATTATTAGATCTGGGATGTTTGAATAGCTGGAAAACCGATTGTGGTAAATAACGAATCCGCAAGTAGTCAGGTGTTCGCAATCGACTTAATCAAGAAACTTTTACAGTTAAACGTGTTTGAGATGTGACGAAAAAATGTTTCATTTAGCTTAAAATTTGTGCAAATAAAATAAAATAAAATAAAATAAAATAAAATAAAATAAAATAAAATAAATTAAGACAGACCTTAACTTAAAAAAAAATGCATAGAGAGATCATTTCTGAAACGTGACGTAATTTCGTATAGGGATTCGGTTTAACTCTAATGGTCCATACGTTTATATTATAATACGTTTTAATAGCCAACGATGACTTTTTTGAATTAAAAAAAAAAGACGCCTACCCATATTTTATTTCATTATAATACTTTTCTAATCGTTATAAACAATTTATGTATATTTCTAAGTTAAATAAAAATCTATGAGAAGACTTTTCTTATATTACACAAAAGAATTGATATTATAAAAGAAACAATACATTTTATTTCAATTACGAAAGATTCAAAGATTAATAATTAATTCAGTCTACGCATACTAATAAATTGAATTGTTATCAACTAACGCTAATAGAAACCGGAATATTAAATTTATTAAGTTCGAAATAATTTTATTAATAGGGTTTTTTTTGTTGTATTAAAGAAACCAGAAACTTCTTACCAACGTTGCATGGTGCATTGAGAAAACTTGAATAAGCGTACGAACTAATTTCACTGTAAAGTCTAAGGTAAAACATTGTAAGCCAACCCGTGAAGTTTTTGAAAGTAAGGATTTTTTCTGAAAGAAAAAGAGCCTTTTGTTCATCTCTCACGAAAGTATAATAACCTACGCGTAATACTTTGGCATTCTACTTATTTTACTGTTGGTAGGCCTGTAATTGCGCGAGGACGGCTAGGTAGGTACCACCGCATTGACAGTTAGTCTACCGTAAAGCGGTATACTGAGTTTCGGTTTGAAGGATACCGTAGGTAGTGAAATTACTGGGCAAAGGACGAATTGACGACGTTGTGGCGCAGCGGTAGCGAACCTGCCTTAAACGCCACAGGTCGCGGGTTCGATTCCCGCTCGGATCGTTATATGTTTGTATTGACCATGCAAGCATATTTTCCGGTCTGGGTGTATTTGTCCTTGTCATTGTGAATGTTTCCGGACCCCGACACAGGATATTAATGTCCTAATGGGGGCCGTTGAATGTGTAACGTTTATTATTATTATTATTATTATAAAGGAGATTTACGAACCAATATCTAGTGGTTGGTACCTACAAATGGACGCTGTTGCAAACGCTCATAGACTACATCAACTGCTTACAATCAGGCGTGTCGTATGTTTGCTTAGTCACATAAAAAAAACGCGTACTACATTAGTATTATAGATATCACAATGTAGCGGCTTTAGAACCTTATAAAAACTTAATTTCTTTTATCTTTGTTTAATCTATATTTCATTTTATAATACTTACTTATATAAGCATTTCATATACATTTTGATAAATTACATAAGAGACTAGTAGGGTTTCTTTATATAAAGATTAAGTTATTGATAAAAACCATCAATCCCTTTGTAGGATGGAACGTTTTTTTTCTGCTGAAAATAAATTGTTTGCAAGCCTACAAACAACAAGAAATCCAGGCAATGGATACTAGATTGTATTTCGGATCGATCGAGACGATAATCCAATATGAGACTCGGGTGAAATTGAAAGCTCTTTCGTGGTTAATCTTTGCTTTGCCTCAGTGGACCTTTCATTTGATTGCACAGTTTCTATTTTTTTAGGTTTATCCACGACTTTTCAGAGTTTTTTTTCTCATTGCTTCGTAAGCTCCGTCTCTCTTTTCTTCTTCTTATTATTATTTTATAATCTTAATACTGCGTAATGTATTGTAAAAAAAGTTTTATCTACTATTGAAACGGACATAAAATTTATAGAACTTCAATAAAACTGACCAAAAAATAAAATAATTTGAAATGTATATTTATTTCAAACGTATGTTTGTCCCAGTCATGTGTATGTTTCCGGACCCCGGACACAGGATATAACTATCCTAATGGGAGCCGTTGAATGTGTTTATTTATTAACATATATAAAGTACTTACTACATTTACATACAATTTACAAATCATGTCCATGGAGACTGGTGGGAAGAATGTTAGCTGCATTTCCTTGCTAAAACGAAATCTTTATTATGAATCGAAATGTCAGTTGCCAATATTATTTATTATGTATTTATTGGATTATAGATGGATAATTTTTCAAAATTACATCCCATAAAACAATATTTCATAAAACATATTCATAAAGTAACTTCAAATTTGACCTTTTTAAAAAGGTGAAATGTGAAATAAAGGCATTTCCATGTGATTGTAAAAGTATCTCTCGTTAGGAAATGCTTCATTTAATTAAAAGAATTTCGTAGTAACGAAAGCAAGGTTTTGGTTATTAAAATAATAAAAAGTTAGCGGACATATACATACGTATTGTGACTATATTTATACGTTTTAAGAAAAGGGTAATAATACCTTTGTGTTATGTGCAATAAATACTTCCACGTATAAAATATACCCGGGTTTTATAATTGCATGGGAATATTCTGTTGACGTACTGTATAATTGCAGTTAAAGACAAAGAGTGCTTAATTAAAACACGAGAAATGAAATGAAAACGAGAGAGAGAATTTATTTATAACTATTGTCATTTTTATGCTTTAATAAATCGTAAATTGTATTTACTTTAGTTATATTATTTTAAATTATGGGGGTTAATTTAATAGTATCAAAAGAATTTTACATTTCTAATTCATAGGCCAAAGTTTAAGATTATTCTTTGTCTCAATACAAAATATACTAATATATAAAGGAGAAGAGTTTGTTTGCGTATTTGTACGCGGAAATCCCATGAACTTGAATTAAAGCCTCAATAGCTCAACAGTAGAACGGTCGGCTCCGCTACGTTGACGCGAGAGACGTGGGTCCTGACCCCCTTGGGCTATTGTTGTACCCCCTCCTAGCACAAGCTTCGAGCTTATATGGAGAGGCAATTGGAATATTAGTAATGTCTTGAAAACAAAAGCATCGACAATATTCTTTAAAAAAAAAAACAAAACAATAATTCGTGGTTTTATTTCAAAAAATTTTTTTTTTTTTAATAATTCTTCGGTATAGTCTGTTTTCTACGGCTTTAGTTTCAGTCAGGTTACAGATAACTAGCCCTTGGCGAAGTTAGTGTCGCTACTTCTCATTCACCACTAGGGTAGACGATACTGAGATGTATGGAGTTATTTTATTTATCTTTCTGGAAACTAAACTAATTTGTTTATATTTATAAACTTTAAACTGCAACTTTCTAGCAGTTTTCAATTGATTGGGGGCAGTAATAATAGACTTTTTGATATCTGTTAACATTGTAATGTGCATCCTCTTGACTGATTGATTGATACAACACAGTAAAAACATACTAATGTAATAGAAGTGAATCTACAAGCAGAATCTAGTACAAAATAAAAATCTTCAGTAGCTTATATATTGTTTGAATCTGTAATAAACTAGATGTAATCTTTTCGTTTATGTAGGCTCAAAGGATGTGTTGAGAGCTGCCGTGCACACGCGATTGCGTGAAACACACGACGCTCCCAAAGTTTTTGTGGATAAGATAACTCTAATGTCACTTACTGATTTATATAAAGCGGCTTTCACGTCGACTGGGATATAAATAAATAAACGCTACATACTCAACGGTCCACATTAGTCCAGAAACATAAATACAGCTACCTTGATCTTAAATCTATGTCATATCAATGAAAATATCGGTCAATAAAAACATTGATTTCGATTGGGATTTTTACCTCTGATTATCAACTTTGCAATTTGTCGTCAATTTTCAAAATTTACCGTATAAATATGTTGAAACAAGCTCCTCCAAGCACAGATTGGCCGGGTCGACCGGGCTCTACCATACCAAAATCTGCGTAAATTAATAGTAGTACTAATAAGCTTCGCGCGATGAGTGACTGCCGGAGGCCCAAAATCTCACCTCCTTCCTGTTCCCTTCCTTTTTTATTTTCTATTTTAGACGAGAATAAAAAATATAAAATACACAGAGTCATTGCGAGATATTCTTAAAGACATTTAATACGCTATTCGTATGATAGGCAAGAAATGTATCCCATTAAAAACATAAAATGTAAAAATTTCCCAAGCCTCGCAAAGCACTTCTTCTACTACAAAAAGTGGTGAGATCTCATGTATAACTACGCCTGAAACTTGGCAGTTGTACGGCGACTTATTCTACTCATACAAATACTTTAGTATCGTAAATTAAATTGAAATATACCGTGTATATACAATGCCTGCTCGGTTATTGAAAATTCAGGCTTATAGCTTTATCCACAACGAAGATATAGAGCGTCGAAAATGGCCTGAAGCGCTTCGAGAAAAGGATAGTACGGCCGTGCAGCTTTTTTGCTCGACTTGGCGGAGGCACTGCCGTGCCCCCAGATAGTCAACACGATAAACTTATTATTTGCGCAAAATGACGAGTCACAGAGGCTGTTTCGAATTTGTGACGTTATTGTTTATTACACTACATCATATTCACTTACACAATCAAAACATTGTAATAACAGAAATTCGTAAATTATCATAGCGGAGACCCAAGCTTCTTACTCCACTGATTCTTTTATTATCCTTATTCTCAAATCTCTCATATCTATAGATAATATCTCAATTGTTCATATCTATAGATATCTCTTATGTTTATAGTGAGCATAGGATACGGTAACAGATTCCCTTGCAAGCAGTGTGCTCGTTTGTCATGGTCGTGTAACTAGGCGATTTTTTTGTTGTAAAACACTTTGTTAAAAAAGGGAGATATGAAATTCTATTATAGTATATGTACATTGATTTAACTGAATTTTTATATCTTAAAATATTTGTTACACACCAAATGGTTTTTAATAAGCCAAGCATTCAATACATGCTTTATTTATTAAAATACACATTTAAAAGTATTAATAATAATTATTATATATATTTTCATTTAACGTGTTTGAATAGGTTAAAGTAATACCAGCGGGCTTACCATAAGCTCTTTTTGAGATTCAAATATCGTCCAATATATATTATGACATATACATTTATACATATGCTTATTTAAAATCTGAACGCAGAACTAAATTGGTTTAATTTTGAATCGCTATAACAGTTAATGGTAAGCCCCCCCCAGGTAGCAAATGTCTTTGTGTCTGAACATTTATAAAGTAGTATAACATATAAAATATATGGCGGGTCAGAGGATCGCTTACAAGATATATAGGGACGATATCTCACGAATTAATTCCCTTTTCACACCTCGAAAGGGTTCAATAATGTGATAACTCTTGAAAGAATCCCCGGTAAGGGATAACACAAATACTTCGGCTTGGTGAAATATTTATATTCGTCTATAACCAAATCTGAAAACAATATCTTTATATTCATAAAAATAAATGAAATTGTTTCATAAGTTAATAAATAAAAATAATAAATAAATAAGCTTTTAAATGTATATGAAAGTATATTCGATACTTACATTAAAAAAACAATTTTTAAAATGATCATTGACGTTCATCTTCATTCTAGAACTATTTTACAAGGACATGATTTATATAAAAGCAAATATATTGATTTAAAATTTAAATAATATATTAAAAATTCGAAGCCACAATAGTTCAACGGTAGAAAGGCCGTTCCTTAACGCGAGAGTCGTGTGTTCGATCCTGACCCCCTTGGGCTATTGTCGTACCCACTCCTAGCGCAAGCTTCGAGCTTATTTTGCAGGGTAATAGGAATATTAGTAATAATGCCTTTGCAAAAAGCATTGCTAATGAAAGAATACTTTTAAAAAATAATTGGTAAAGAATGTTATTATAAAATAAGCCATCCTTCCATTACAAAATACTATAGTATTTTCTTTTTCAAACATAATTACACGACTATTCAAAGCTTGCCTCCTTCCTATTGACGTGATACTTTTTTACCTAAACCTTTTTCTAACGAGGGTTACACCTTTACCTTAGGAAATCGTTGTTATAAAAGGAGCTACCCTATGACACCGTTGACATAGTGTGTGAAATAATAATTGTACACCGGAAATATCGAATATTTATTGTAATTTCGACATATTGTTTGACATATATAAAGAATACAAACGGTACACACTCAAGGGCTCCCATTAGGATAGTTTTATCCTGTGTCTGTGGTTGCGAAATATTCACAATGACAAGGACAAACAAACCCAGACTGGAAAACATGTCTGTATGGTCAATACAAATATCTGCTCCGAGGGTATCGAACCCGCCATCTGTGGTGCTTAAGGTGGGCTTGCTACCGGTGCGCCACAACGTCGTCTTAAGTAATATATGTTATGAATTTACAACGGGATATATTGATAAATTAACGTAGCCATCCCTGTCTATCTTAATACTAGTCTAATATATACACATGTTCTATATAACAGAGCCGCAAGGCATGGCAATATTCGTACTGTTGCTTTTCGTTTGATGAGTTAGAGAATCGGAGTCCCAAAATTCCACCTTTACCTTTCTCCTCTTCCCCTTCTATTGCATGCGTCGGTATCACGTATTTGGTGTTATGGTAGCCGTATACCTTCAAATCGTATGATTTTTTGTCACCGTTATTGTGTGAAAAAAGCAGTAAATAAGCATAAATAGCAAGCTCAGATATTGCTGGATTAAGTCAAAATTTGATCCTAAAAATGTAGATTTTATTATTTCCAAGCTTCGCTGAATATATGATGTTACAGTGCAATTTTACCATTTTACAATCCCAAGTTTATGAACCACACAAAAGACTGCTAAAATAACGTTCCACCAAACCTACACAAAAGTGGATTATGAAGTTGAAAATTGTATAATTCAAATTATATTTTCTTTGCCATATATTCCAAAAGTAGCGCTATATTGCTTATAATAAAGCGTTCATTTATAACAATAGCAGACATGCTACTTTTCCAGACACAAAACGCGACAATCGAGTAGCAACAAAATTGTGATGCATCATCGATTTTGATACTGCGTTCGAATCAGAGAGTCGCTAAAACGAGATGCAGCATCGCAAAATCTTCCAGAGCTGATGCTTAAAGTAGCGTGACTGTTAGTGCCCTTAGACGGGGCACAGCATTACGCGATATTACTAATATGTTCTGAGGATCCTTCCGTTGTATTGGATATCAGAACTCGTTCATACCCAGATAACTTGTTCAAGCGTTTGTGGAATTTTCGACTGCTGTGTGCTGTGTTTTATTTTGTTTTCAGCATTTGTACTTGCAGTAGGAAAAAAGAAAACATTCTTCGAAAATTCTAAGTCTACCGTTGACTGAAGGCTTAGTAATAGGATTCCGTTGGCACCCTTTGAAACGGAACGAGTACAAAATTAATCTTCATGTCTTATCACTAACGTAATCACAATTGACAGATACTAATTAAACAACCGCGGCATACAATCCGAAACTATTATTCAGTCAATCAAATTCATCAGGTAATCACACGCCAATTACCAAAACTAATTATACCTTGTTGGTTATCCTAACTAATATTATAAATGTGACGGAAGTGATAAGATATTCGATGTCAACTAGACTAAGATGGTGGTAATGGGTTATTCGATTTCAATTAGACAAAGACGGTAGTTTGACATTCGATATTAATTAGTCCCTCTGCCCCATCTACATTCATTGTCAGTACATTTCTTTAAATAGCTATGCAGCGTTGTATCTGTAATGATTGCGTCTTAGTGTACGAACCGTTTCTCTTCCAACGGTCCGTCCAAACCTACCCTGATATTCATTGTCATTCTGTTAGCATTGAAATTATATCACTCCCTTCCCTCATTGTCATTCTTTCACCAATGTTGTTGTATCCCGGCCAGCCTATATGAAATTGATATAATTCATAGAATTATAATTATATTTACATTAATTTCATATTAAGAAAAGGTCCTATATCTTCTTCTACCTATGTCATAATCTGATGTTCGTGAGTGACATTTCGACAAACCATTACGACAAATGCTAATGTTGTTTATTTGTAACGTTTTCAAACCTTATTGTTAAAAATAGTATACTTTCTATTATATTAATTGTAGGAATATAAGTATATATAAGTATAATATAATTGCATGTTTATGTATAATATTAATGGATCAGAAATATAAAGAACATGATTGTGACATATTTTGAAATATAACTCTACCCGCTTTGTTTTACCGACAGTTTGTTGATTACTATAAAAGCGGCTGTATTTCTCCAAAGCGAGCAGTTGCTCTTTGGACACGATAGTGATCACAGTTGATAATAAATTTGTCGAAACTTGAAACAGTGTTTTATTTGAAGACAAACGAGTGCTTGCGACCACGTGCTAACAAATCAGAAGTGGGATCAGGTGAGTGACAGATGGCTACTTACTTACTCCACCTCCATTATTAAGGAAATAACGTTGATATCTCGAGTTCAATGTAAAGGGGTTCCTTGATTTACCCTTCGTTTTAGACTTTATTTCTTTTGTTGTTGTGTGCAAAGTTGTGTCGATAAATTTTGAACGACAGGAAAATGGAAAATAAGACTATGACCCCGTCGCTGGAACTACGTCGCTCGCGTAGCCGATTGAGATCAAGAAGTCAAACCAGTCGGCGTCGTGCCAATCGTGGCCACAACAGCCGTCAATCGCGAAGCCGAAATGGTCGTCGGTCGCGCAGCCGAAATGGTCATCGGCCGCGTAGCCGCAATGGTCGTCGGTCGCGCAGCCGAAATGGTCATCGGCCGCGTAGCCGCAATGGTCGTCGGTCGCGCAGCCGCGATGATCGTCGGACGCGTAGCCGTGGTGGACGTCGGTCAGTCAGCCGCGACGGTCGTCGGTCGCACAGCCGCGATGATCGATGGTCGCATAGCCGGGACAGACTTCGATCGCGCAGCAGCAGCAGTCGTCGGGCCCGTGGCAGTGACGGTCACCGGGCGTGCGGCAGTGACAGTCACCGGGAGTACGGCACCGACAATCGTCGGGAAAGCAGCCGCAATAGTCGGCGATCGCGTTGCCGCAGCAGTCGACATTCATACAAAGAGAGCAACCATCGATCGCGCAGTCGCAGTGATCGTCGATTGCGGAGCCACGCCAGTCACCGAGCACAAAAGCAGCACGTCAGCTCTTCGCGAAGACAGGTTTTTACACCAGACAGGTCAGTGGTGCATAATTTAGAATTAAATAACAATGAAAAAGTAACAATAACTCAATTAGTGAAAGCTTTACAACATATAGGCAGCAAGGGGAATGATGATAGATTGCCAACTCAAAATGCTCTTCCGGAATTTGATCCGTCGCGTAAAGAGCAGACTATAAATATGTGGCTACATAAAGTTAACGAATGTTCCATTATATACAACTGGACTGACAAACAGACTATCCACTATGCACTCCCAAAACTGAAGGGTTTCGCTCAAAAATGGTACGAAGGTCTTAACACTTTAATGTTTACATGGGAAGAGTGGCAGAGTAAACTGCAATTAGCATTCCCTAGCGATGACAATTACGGACAACTACTCTCGGCAATGCTTGCCAGGCGCGCTAAAATCAATGAATCATTAGAAGAATATTATTACGACAAGATAGTTCTTCTAAATCGGTGTAACATAGAAGGAAAGAAAGCAGTAGATTGCATAGTATTTGGTATAGATGATCGCAGTGTCAGACTAAGCGCCGAGTCAACTCGGTTCGAAACTCCAGAACAATTACTACCGTTTCTTAAAAGCACTAAAACTAGTACAGCTTTCAGTTTCGATAGGAAACGAAATCGTGACTTAAAGCCAGATAGCGATATCCGTAGAGATAATAGGGATCGCGTAATTACGTGTTACAATTGCTCTCAAGAAGGTCACTACAAGTCCCAATGTACGAAGCCGATAATAAAGTGCAATAAATGCTTACGTTATGGACATTCGTCTGACAAGTGCAATTATATTAAGCCAACGGTCCAATCAGTGAACAAAACTATGAATAATTCGGTGATGTTAGTTACAAACGCAGATTCAAATTGTAAAAAGTACTACAAAACAGCTTTAGTTAACGATATCCCAAAAAGGTGCTTTATTGACTTTGGTAGTTCTGTAACATTAATTAAATTATCGGATGTATCAGGCTTAGAAGTAGATTGGGAAACTGATGAATTAATATCGCCTCTGAAAGGGTTTGGTAACTCACTGGTTCAACCGTTAGGTAAATTTCCGGCTTCTATTGAAATAGACAATGCTCGCGCGTCTGTAGAAGTAATTGTCGTACCTGATGAAGTATTACAAGAACCGTTACTCATAGGTAGGTCGTTCACGGAGCAACCACATATTGTCGTGGAGAAAAATAATGTAGAGTTAAATATTTTTTCAAACGAAGAACTCTTATCGAAACCTATTAAATATGATCTTATCTGTTTAGAAGACACTACAGTTGACGGACTGACTTTAATAAAAATAGGCACTGACCCTACATACTCGGGAGACGTGTACATTGACAGTAGCAATAGATTTAAAATAGGACAAGAACATTATCTAGTACAGGGATTATTCTCAATCGTTAACGGTGAAGGGGTGGTGATAGTTAAAGGCATTAGTTCTCGACCGTTCGTAATAAAACAAGGAAACCTAATAGCACGGAGCATTAAGGCTGATCGTTGGTTTAGCAATGAATCTGAAGTGTTAAAAATTGATAGCTTTAAACCAGAGCGGAAGATTGTCAAAGATGATATCACGACGGATGGCACTTTAAATAATAGCATTGTTGACTCGCTTGTCGTATTACTTAATAAATATAGAAATAGTTTTGCATTCGGTTTAGATGAACTTGGAAAAACGAATTTAATAAACATGTCCATTAGATTAAAAGACGATGAGCCAGTAGTCTATAGGCCCTATAGATTACCAGTTTGCGAAAGAAATAAAGTTAGGGAACTAGTTAAAGAACTTGTAGATTGTGATATAGTTAGGCCCTCAACATCACCGTATGCAAGCCCTATAGTAGTTGTTAAAAAGAAAACTGGAGACGTTAGACTATGCGTAGATTATAGGGCGCTAAACAGAAAAACTTATAAAGAAAATTATCCCTTGCCTCGAATCGATGATCAATTAGATTCTCTAGCCGGTTACAATTATTATACAGTACTCGATTTAGCATCAGGTTATTACCAGATACCTATCAATGAAGAGGACCGTTATAAGACCTCATTTGTTACACCAGACGGGCAGTATGAGTTTAACCGAATGCCCTTCGGTTTAGCTAATGCGCCATCGAATTTCATGCGCATGATTAATCTGGTATTATCTAATGCTAAAGATATTGCATCCGCATACATGGACGACATCATTATACCGTCAAATTCAGTAGAAGAAGGTTTAAGCAGGTTAGAAACTGTCTTAAAATTAATTGAAGGTGCAGGATTAACTTTAAAACTAACCAAATGCTACTTTTTCGGTACAACTGTTGACTACTTAGGGTTTGAACTTAATAAAGATGGTATTAAGCCAGGGTCAAAGAAAATTGAAGCCGTACAAAATTTTCCCGAACCTCATAACCTACACACTGTTAGACAGTTTATCGGCTTATGCAGTTTCTTTAGGCGCTTTGTAAGAAACTTTTCTATCATAGCTAAACCCCTCACCGTTCTTCTAAAGAAAGACTCTCAGTGGGTCTGGGGTCCCGAACAAGTAACTGCTTTCAAAACCCTTAAAGACGAACTACTTCGAAAACCAATTTTGATGCTCTATGATCCCACTGCAGAGACCGAGTTGCATACGGATGCTAGTAAACTAGGGTTAGCTGGCATTCTAATGCAACGAGACAAAAGTAGTTTACTACGGCCCGTTGCTTATTACAGTCGACAGACAAGTACCGACGAACAACACATGACTGCCTATGAACTCGAAACTCTAGCCCTAATTGCATCGCTTCAAAGATTTCGAGTGTACTTAATCGGGATCAATTTTAAGGTTATAACCGACTGCAACTCATTACGGGCTACATTTCTAAAAAGGGATTTAATACCACGCGTAGCTAGATGGTGGATAGCTATGCAAGAATTCGACTTTTCCATTGAATATCGTCCGGGTAAATCAATGGCCTACGTGGATGCTTTAAGTAGAAATCCGCCATCTGATAGTATCAAAATTTGTAACGATAATGCCACTAATGTAATGACTATAACAGACCCCGATTGGTTAAGTACCGTGCAACAAACAGATTCAGAAATACAACGTAAAATATCAATTTTAAAAGACACTGAATCTAATAACGTTGTCGAGGTTACCAAAAATTTCGTGTTACGTAATAATAAGCTATTTCTGAGTTACCGATCAGGAGATAGGTGGGTAGTGCCAAAAGGGGTGCGTTGGCAAATTCTAAAACAATGTCACGATGACATTGGTCATTTTGCGTTTGACAAAACTTTAGCTAAAGTAAAAGAAACTTATTGGTTCAGTAAAATGCGCCGCTTTGTAAAAAAATATGTAGACTCCTGTTTAGAATGTGCCTATGCAAAATCTTCTTCCAGTAGGAAGCCACCGTTAAACCCAATTCCAAAAATAGATAGACCTTTTGCAACACTGCATGTGGACCACGTAGGACCTTTCGTTAAAAGTTCAAAAGGGAATACCCATTTGTTAGTAATTATTGATGCCTACACAAAGTTTATAATTTTAAAAGCAGTAAGAAGTACTAAAACTTCCGTAGTTATGGAAAAATTTAGAGAATATTTTAGTATTTTTGGCGTACCAAAAAGAATTATCACCGATAGGGTCTTCCTCATACAAGCAATCCGTTTAAAGAATTTATGAATAAATTAGGCGTAAAACATATTTTAAACGCAGTAGCAACGCCCAGAGCAAATGGGCAGGTTGAGAGATACAACCGTACATTGTTAGACTCTCTCACAGCGTTGTGTAATGGTCAAGATGAGAGAAAATGGGATATTCATGTTGCTAGTGTACAATGGGGACTCAACAATACGCACAACAAAAGTATAGGAACTACTCCTTCTGGAAGCTCTTTTGGAGTTAGTTTATCCGGTTTAACTGAAAATAGAGTTAAATCATCTTTAGGTCTTGATAATGAAATTAATTCGTCCAAACTAATTGACATCCGCGATAAAATTAATGATTATGTCCAAACCTACCAAGATAAAATGAAAGAACGTTATGACAAAAATACGACAGAACCAAGAGTTTATAATGTCGGTGACTTGGTAAGCCTTGAGAGAGAAATACAATCGACTGGACAAAGCCGTAAGCTAGTTCCAAAATTTCAAGGTCCTTATCGTATCACCTCCATACTAGGGAACGATAGGTATAAAGTTGAAGATACTCCACTCACCCGAAAAGGTAGTCGTAAATATAGCTCTGTCGTTGCGGTGGATAAGTTAAAACCGTGGCTAGCCTATAGTAGGCCTGACGATTATGAATCTAATAGCGACGGCGACGTAGAGGACGAAGAGTGAGGCTTGAGCATTCATCATATTCCTTGCGAACCTAATTGAGTTTTAAGAATTATATATTCAGCAGAATAAGCTGACACTTACAAATTGTTTACGTCTTGTACTGCCAGAATTAATAGTAAAGACAGAATTAGTCTTTTGTCGTTAATCTAACAAATAGTATTCAGTGCAGAAGCAGCCTGTTACTATTTATGAAATGGGCAGAAGCGGCCCCACAAACTTGGTAGTACTGTATTCAGTGCAGAAGCGGCCTGTTACAGTACATGTACTTTGGCAGGGCAGATTTAGCCCTAAAAAGTAATTTTTAGTATTCAGTGCAGAAGCGGCCTGATACTATTACTGAAAAATTTATCATGCATTTCTTATGTAAAGATAAAAATGATTATAATTGTTAATTATTATGAATACTTCTTAACTTATTGATTAACGCAATTACCTCATTTACTGAATCATTTTTATCTTCTTTACACGAGGTCGTGTAGATTCAGTCGGATGGCCGAATGTTAAAAATAGTATACTTTCTATTATATTAATTGTAGGAATATAAGTATATATAAGTATAATATAATTGCATGTTTATGTATAATATTAATGGATCAGAAATATAAAGAACATGATTGTGACATATTTTGAAATATAACTCTACCCGCTTTGTTTTACCGACAGTTTGTTGATTACTATAAAAGCGGCTGTATTTCTCCAAAGCGAGCAGTTGCTCTTTGGACACGATAGTGATCACAGTTGATAATAAATTTGTCGAAACTTGAAACAGTGTTTTATTTGAAGACAAACGAGTGCTTGCGACCACGTGCTAACATTATCTACTCAAATATTATCTTGTAAATGGACGCAAATAAGCAATACCATGTCACCCCACAAAATATAAAAAACTGAGTTATACATGCAGAAGTGTTGGTAAATGGCTGAAGAACATTTTTCTTTAATATTTGTAGAGTTTTAAAACTTCTAAAAAAGCCCTTTTTTAATCATGCAATTTATGTATTATGTTAAACGTTGATGAGTCATATTATATACGAAATATGCAGTTTGTATACCTATTTTTTGTGAAAATAAGTAAAATAACTTACATAAATCTAAAATTGCCAAAAACTGAACCAATACATAAAAAAATCATATAAAGCAAGTTGTTCAAAATTTTCAAACGCGTTTTTCTCGAAATGACATTCGTGTGGGTTGACATGGTATTGCTTATTTGTATCTTTCATTCAGAATAATAGTACCCATGGAATAAATAGGTAAAGAAAAATAACTCGGCCTAATGCACGTAGCATAACATTACTGATACTGTTTCTTACGCTGATTTTCTGTAAGAGTATAGTACTTCCCGGTCAATTGAATATTCATTACATAATTATTTTGTTGTTTTGTCAGCATGGAATATAATATTAAGCATTCAGCGTATTGCTCTCAGTCACAAATTGTCACAATTTATAGAACGGAACGAAATAATATCAGACCAATAACCAACTTTATATAAGACTTGTTAAAGTAGATTACATTGAACATTCTTATCTGAATAAATTCTTGTGACTTTCTTTACAAAAGCACCAAGAATTCTTCCACTTATATTTTTATAGAACACTTAAGTTTGAAGTTGAGGAAATAATGCGGTGATATTTTTATAAAGTTTTCCTGAGATTTATTTTTATCCGACTTCGAATAGAACCAAGAGAACTAAGATTAGGTATGTTTCCGTGGTGCATATATTAGTGACTTTCGGATAAAGGACTGTAAGGCGTCTTTGGATAGGTCTTTAAAAATGATCCGACGATTTAATTTTGATTTTTTAATTAAGTTTGTGGTTGTTAAGATATTCGCTCTTAAAGTCGTAAAAATTGTGTCCCTTCTAAAAATTCTGGTAAAACTGAAAGTAGTAGAACTTCAAAAATACTTTCCATGGCAATTATTTTCGTTTAGTAGTCTTAAAGATATAGAAAATTTTCCCATAATTTAATTTGATAATATTTAAAGTTTTAAAATTTTTCTTATCCATCTTCGGAACCCTTCAGACTCCATTTCGAGTGGCCGATTTTGCATCGTCTATAACTAAACAACAATTTTATATCGTATGAAAAAAAATATTGTAACGAATAAATAAAGCGGTATTAGTGTCTTAATCCGTATTAATCTTTAACATTGTGGATGCGGCCCTCGTTTGCCCAAAATTTTTGTCCCTCTCTAACATATAATATAACGACACTAATCTCGTCAAATAAACTGTCTTAGAATGAACTTTAAGTGTCCTTCCTTCCTTTAAGTGTCTTAGAATGAACTTTAAGTGTCCCAAATATATATTGTTTATTTGATTTATGTTTTTATTACCCGACTGCCGGAGGGTAATGTTTTTCGAGCGTATGTATGTATGTATGTATGTATGTATGTATGTATGTCTATTTCTTTGTGACGCTCTACAGGCTAAACCCTTGGACGTACATCGACTTATAGGGTATCATTAGATTCGTCTCAGTTGTGAGAGTGACATAGGCTACATTATTTTTACATGGGTTCCGCAGAAGCAAAGATATTCAAAGCGGAATATCACAGTTCGCTCAAAGCTAAAATCTGATGATGGTTCCTTGTAGAAGTCGATAAAATAAGACGAAAAATATAAATAAAATTTTTCGATATATTGCTTAGTTTTCGAGATATCGATGATTGAAGTTTGATTTTTTTGGCCAGTGATTGCCAATTCCACTCCCAATGTCTAGAATAATTAATTAAAGCATTTTCTTTAAATAAAAAAATACAGCATAGTTATATAAATAGGTAGATTAATAAAATAATTAAACTTCTAAAACGCAAACTATTATAATATATAATGTTATTCAATGTATTGTACAATTAATAAATAATTAAGTAATAAAATATAGGAATAAGCATAATATATTATAATAAAAGTATTTTTCGATTCCTAATCATGTAATTTGTTTAATGTAAGAAAAATATAAATTTTAAGTGTCTGTACCTACATCTCAGATTCTTATAAAAAATTTTACTCGGAACTAAAAACTAAATGATGAAATATCATATATTTATATTTTTGCAAATGTCTGCCTGTTTGTCGGCTCTCCGCACTCCTTATCCTCTGACGCAATGCTGCAAAACTGCAATTTTCAACTTCAAAGTCAGCAAAGAAATGATAAAGCGTATTTTCGATTACATTCAGTTTTGTTTCGTAAAATGCGTTCACTCCATCAATAGTTATTGCAATCTTGATGACAACGTGAGCCAAGTATGAGAGAAGAGTAAGAAAGTAGTTTAGCCTTTTCACGCAAAAGCTGCTGATCGATTTGGGATGAAATTTAGCACACAGAGAGCTTATATTGAATTAACACACACTGAATTAACACATTTGATACCAAAAAAAATGTTAGGTTCCCTCGGCATTATCAAAAAACGTACTGCAAAAATGTTTTAGATGCTTGTTACTCAGTCACACACATCACAGTAACGATTTGACGGATTAGAATGTAACTTAGCACATACAAAGATTGTAACCTGGATTAAGACATAAAATACTTTTTATTCATAAAAAATGTTAGGTTCTCATGGTATTATCAAAACACTCTACAGAACCTTTTTTATCTTTGTCTTATGAAATATTAGCGGCCCACTCCGGCTTCGCATGGGTATAAAATATATAGCCTATGTCATTCACTAAAAAATGAATAAAAATCGATCCAGTAGTTTTGATTTATTCATTACTGTCCGTGGCTCGCACGCGTTAAATGTAATTATTTACGACATCACATTAGAAACCTCAAAAATAACAGTTTTTTCTCCACTATTTAATGGATGTTATAAAACATATAAACCTTCCTCTTCAATCACTCTATCTATTAAAAAACCGCATCAAAATCCGTTGGGTAGTTTTAAAGATTTAAGCATACATAGGGACAGAGAGATCGAATTTGTTTTATTCTATATAGTGATTATTTACTTACAAATGGTTCATTTGTCTCTAGAGCCAATTCTAAAGTCACCGCGGACGAAGTCGCGGGCAGATGCCAGCTCGAAATAAGTTACAAGCTTGTGGGATAGAACTTGCCAAAAATATAATCGACATTCTAGTTAGACCTGCATAGTGCAGAGAGTTAAGTTATATTACTTATAACTAGCTTCTGCCCACGGCTTCGCTGCGTTAAATTTGGAGGAACAAATCCTTTCTTTTTCAAATAAAGCTTTACACCTTCAGGGACAGGATTGAAGGAAATGTGTTAATATTTCCCCAAAAAAACAATGTTAAATGATTTTAATTTCAAAAATGATGAACTTCCAACAAAACTTTTAACTCCTTTTTAACCCCTTGAGGTTTACATTTCAAAAAAATACTTTCTTAGTGCCCGTTTACGTTTTAAAAGCAACACCAAAAAAATAGCTTTTTAGGGTGAAGGGCTTAGGCTTCGCGTTTATAAGTAATTCAGGTCTTCTCCTTGTATATATATATATATATATATATATACCTAATCAATTATTAATTATATAACTAAAAAGTTCGAAATAAAATAAATTATTAAATGAAACAAAAAACCCAACTGCATTAATAATAATTCCTAAAAAGCTAAAAACAAGCTCTATAATGACTACTATAATATAAATATTTCTTTAATGTTAGCAAAGGTACTGCAGACGGGGACAAGCTGATCAATCAATTTGTAAATTGATGATGGAGTTTAAAGGAAAGTGCTTAAATTACGGAAAAATATAATAATTATGTTTTATTTCAATGCTTGTCCCCGTCTGCAGTACCTTTACTAACATTAAAGAAATATTTATATTATAGTAGTCATTATAGAGCTTGTTTTTAGCTTTTTAGGAATTATTATTAATGCAGTTGGGTTTTGTGTTTCATTTAATAATTTATTTTATTAATAATATGTTCTCATAATACGAAATTGTTTTCGGAAAATATGTTACACACATAATTTATAAAAAATCATACAAGCGACTATTAATATAGTTTTTTTCAGCAAACATTAGGAAACGAAGACCTTATATTCCACTAATATGATAAATGTGAAAGTCTGTATGTTTAGATGTTTTTTACTCACTGGATTTGGATAAAATTTGACAATTTATAGATTGCTACCGGGATTAAAACATAGGCTGCTTTTTATCCCGGAAAAATAATAACGTCCCGTTAGGATAAACAAAAAATGAACTGTAGTTGTAAGATTTGCAATCCGATGAAGTGGTTCTTATGGAATCCAGACAATTTGATGAATTTTGGTATGGGGTAAATGAGTTTTTGGACAAGGATGTAAGCAACCTTCTGTTACGAAAGAAAAACGTGAAGATGGTGAAATAGGGGATGAAACTTTCGTATCGAGAACCATTTAGTTGTATGACAAAAAAGGTGGTTTATTACAAAACGTTATTCATGTAAGAGAAGCCGCGGGTAGATTCTAGTACCTTATATATTGTGTTAACGAAATATTTTTCTTATATTGTCAAGCGTGGCACCATCTGGCAAGTATAAGAAATAGGAGCAAACCTCTATTAAATGGATGTATCACAAAAAGTCAAGTTAAGGTATATTGACGTAGGATTGAATTTCTTCCTTTGTTACATAGCAGTTGACGATTGTTGGTAGTGAGCCTGACGTTAATGGCCTTAACAGTCGCGGGTTGTATTCAGTTCGGGGTAGATGTGGACATTTGTTCTTGCGGATCTCTCCACAGCCTTTCGGAGAGCACTATAAGCTTTCGGTCTCAGCTACTATCAGATAACATCTGATAACGTTGTTAGCTCTCGATAAGTAATTTGGTCTTATCTTATGGGGTACTGTAGTGCATCGCTCTGTGTAAAAATTAGTAACAAATAAACAAGAAATTTATCCCAAAGAGAACACCTGCTAAGAGATGTTACTTAAAAGAAATATAATCGAACAGCTCCTTTATACATATAACTCACCCTCAATTCGTTTCTATTTCATAGGCATTTTAATACAAGACTTTACTGAATATTTCTTTCTAGAATACTAGCATTTTAAAGCTTTTATAGTCTTTACATCCTTTTTAATAAATAAACATTTTTTTTAAAGTAAACATAGTTTAAATACAAAGATATCTTTAATTATTATTATTAACTTGGTTTAAGTTTGTTGGTTAGTGGCCATCATGAGTGGTGAATTGATGTCTACGCGAACAATAAAAAGCCTCAAAGTATTGCAAAGCTATAAAATTTGTCGCTACACACGCGGTAGTATCGAAGTTCCTTCATTTCATTTCCCAGCACTCATTTATTATTCACTTTCATTTTATTTCATATCCCTTGCTAACCCATAATAAATAAATAGTAACGCGCGAAGTAACGCAATCCAAAAACATTAATTTTTTTTGCTGGCTTGCTCTCATAACCCGCGATAAGATTCAAAGATCACGATGAAAATTATTTCATATCAGTTAGAAAAATCAATACAGACATTGCTTAAGTTAAAATTAATTGAATTATAAACAATTTTAAATTTTATGTTACCCATAATAATTATGTTTAAAGTCTTTCTTATCGTATACATTCAGTTAATTTTTCTTGTAAAAAGAATGTGTTAGAATTTAAACAACAAGTTGGAAATTTCACAAGCTGCAGGTGACGCCTCAAAAGGTGGATTTGAAGAATTTTCAAGGTGAAACAACTTACTGAAATGACCGCTCGGAACGACTTCGTAATTACGGCGTTGTGACGGAATACAATTATTTGTCAAGAAACAAGAGGGTGGAATAATAAAACCACTAAGTATTATAAAGTATGCTATATTTTATTTTTTAGATGTTTCTTTCAAAAAGTGTTTAATGTTAACTTAGTACTAAAAGATTTTTTTATAAAGAATATTAGCAATGCTTTTCACTAATATACCTATTGGCCCTCCAATTAAGTTAGACGCTTAAGCTATGAGTGGGTACGACAATTTAGGGGGTCAGAAGATTATTTTATTAAGCCTCTTAATTCTACTTACTGTAAGAAGATTAGTGCTAATAAGCAAAATGTTAAGTACGGCTTCAATAAATTACTATTATACTTAATGATGGTTTACAATGCCAAGCTTCTCGGTTTTAATTGAGGTAATAAATTAAAGATGGCGTTAAACGTTTATTTGTTTTCATATTTCTTAATTCACATCACGTTAGGGATGAAATATGTGTCTACTTTATAAGACAAGAATTATTGTCGTGTTTCAAAGAGTGGGCTGCGGAATTATTCTTCAGATTGTTTTTTAAATCACGGATCCTAATTCCTTTTTCTAAAATAAGTCAGCAAACAAGCATGCGGTCCGCCTGATGGTAAGCAGTCCCCGCAACTTTTGAACACTGGCGTTATTTAAAATATCATATCAGACACATGAAAAGCATGTGATACTTTAGAGATAAGAAGGAATGAGAAGGGAAAAAAGGAAGGGAGCAGAGGGGGTGGGAACTGGTCCTCATAGCACGAAACGCAACAGTACCGTCACTATATGCCGGTTTTCTGTGAGAGGATAGTACTTCCCCGTCGAGCCAATCTTTCTGTATAAAGAAGGTTTAAAGAAAGCTTAACAAAATCTTAGTAAAATTTGAATAGAGTATCAACTTTAGCATCATAAGATTTCTCAATATAATTTCTCAAAACAACGGTAATTAGTAGATGTGAGAAAAGTAAATGGTATTATACCTATAAGAAAATAATTATCTTATTTCTTACAACGCTAAGTTATTAACAAAGCAACGAGCGTCCAAAGTAATAAACTTCCTCTCCGTTAATATAACTGAAAGTGATTGAATGCTATCGTGGGTGATGGATAAAGCCTAGACCCTCGTCACGTTGATGTCAAACTTGCGTCACGTCAGCGCATCTTGAGGTGGCGAGTGCATGTTCAGTTTTTATTAGCGGCCTTTTAACTAATTGGAACGGCCCTGATCAAAATTAATCGTCTAAAATCCAGGAGAAAATTTGTTATAATTTCATCACTAAATCTCCAAGTGTTATCGAATATTGTAAATGTTTACACCATAAACCAATACAATAATACAATATTCATTATAATATTATTTTAAACTTCACCATGTTTTCTCTTCATCTTACTTATCTTTTTGACTTGAAAATATAGTAAGGACTTGTATATTAAAGACTTAACAAAAGTAGTATAAATTAAAACAAAAAATATAGTTTTAAGTATATATTTCACGGCGTTTTAGCGCAGCGTTAGCGAAACTGCCTTAAGCGCTAAAGATCACTGGTTTGATTCCTGTTCAGAGCGGATGTTTGTATTAATGTCTGGTGGTGTTTATTCTTGTTTTTGTGTGTGTTTCCGAACTCCCGTTACATTATATAACTATCTTCCATCTATATATATACTATCGACGACCATTCTAGCATAGTCTTAGCGAATTTACCTTTTTCTTACCGTCGCCGGGTAACATTCCCGCGCGGTGCAGATGTTTGTATTGAGCATGCAGACATGTGTTCTGTTCTTGGGGATTATAACGTGTATATGTGTGTGGTTCTGGATTCCCGACACAACTGTCAACAGCGTGTCGTATATTGTAACTTATTTTTATGTTTATAATATTTATTTGTAGTAAGATTTTTGTTATTAAAATTGTCTTTACCCGCATTGCCGACAAATATTAGTATTAAAACGGTCCAAACGTTTGTTTTGCAACATGATTCTCCCTTAGCAATTCAAACAACCTGTTCTCATAGCCCCTCCCAGTGTCGTATTATTTTAATTTCACTACCCCTGGGTATTTATACCAGGCACGTGGAAAATATTTTACGAATACGTAAATGTTCGCTCATTTTGATACTTTTTTTATTTAATTTTCAACTTTATTTACGAAGCTATAAAGTCTTGTGTCGTGTACTCGTTATGATTAAATCCGAAATTAATACATTGGCGTTGTAATTTGCTAAGCAACTCCTAATGACCGTTTTTAAGCCGTCATTAAGAGTCTATATTAAGGCCGCTTTACACATCCATGAATCGTTATTTTCACGAATTGTGATTTTCAACGATTCGTTATTATTGAATAAGAGGCATTTACACACCTATGACAAAAATAACGGATAAAAGTTATACGGCTGTAATGATGAATCGTGACGACGAATGGTCTTTTAGGGATGCGATAAATTACTCGTTTATAAATAAATAGGTTTTGTAAAGTAATCGTTATTTGTCACGATTCGTCAATGAGCAGTAAATCATTTGTTTCACCATTTTGTTCAATAATTTTTTTTCGTCGTTAACCTTGCCACAGGCTATAAATATATATTATGTATACATAAGTACTATTAATGAGCGTGATATAAAGGCTCTGAAAACAGATATATTTACGGAGTGAATTCCAGAAACATCCCAAATACAATTCGAAGTGATTCATGTATTAGGAGGCGATAGCTCACTAGGGATTACACTAAAGGCCTTTTATTTAGTTACAACTATTTTAATGTAGAAAGGAGTAGTACATAAATACACATGCCAATGTTTTTTATTCATGCCTGAACGCGTATTTTATTAAGGACTGGTACTATTAAGGGTGTAAGGTCTAAAATGAATTATTTCTCTTTTCTAAATCTATTACGACGATATATAATATGATATATGTGTGCAGTACTTTTATATCTCATATATTTTAGATCCTAAATTAAATGTTTTAATGATTTGGTTGTTTATAATGTTTATATAATATTCTGGGTTTTTTTTAATACGGACCTAAAAACTAGATAGCTTGTCGTAAAATAAGATGTCGTTTTCAATAAAAATAATATGAATGGTCTATACCCTAAACGTGACTATATTAATATTCGCTTTGTGACAATATATATATTAAACGTGAAAAGATATATATTTATTCATATATTTTAGTTTGTTTAAAATACAATCAAATCTTTTAAGATTTTTTTCACGAGATTGTACAAGTTTAAGCAGAATATTAAGTAATATACTCTAAATGCGGCATTCTGTTACACATTTGAAATTTTGAATTAAATTTCATAAGAAAATGGAGGTATTTGTTGATTATACTATCTAAATATGAACGTGATTTCGAAATATATAATTTACAAATTTCGGTAGTGAATGTCTTATTGGTAGGCATAAGGTCTCTTAAGAAAGAACTATCCACTACTCTGACGTGGATTGGAAGA
The DNA here is from genome assembly GCA_023373885.1 of Hestina assimilis. Taxonomy (NCBI): domain Eukaryota; kingdom Metazoa; phylum Arthropoda; class Insecta; order Lepidoptera; family Nymphalidae; genus Hestina; species Hestina assimilis. The sequence goes on along the minus strand of CM041751.1, from coordinate 11,531,766 downwards.
TATCCATGACTGAAAATGTCTACCAAAGCATGCATGTTTCTTCCCAATATTTTTCTTAATACTAAATTTGCAAGAAACAATCAAGACTATATGCGTTAATTGCAGAGCAGTTATTCGAATTATTGCTCTCTCACACTCCTTATGAATTATAAATGTATACAATTCATATTTGACTTTAAATGTAATTCGTCATTTATTAACGCACTCATTGCTTACCAATAAATGTCCTTTTTATAGAATGATATTATATAATCCAAAAATTTATAGCGGATGAATAATTGCAAGAATTTTATACTATAATTTTGAACACTGCTTCTAGCTTTGAAATAAATGAAATAAAGCACGTATTGAAATCGTTTCAAACCATTTGAAAACGAAACGATATTGCTACGTATTTCTTTTATTTCAGGGCGTGATAATAACAATGAAACCGGCTGAACATTAACAATCGACGTGTCGACAGTCGCTACGCAGGTGTTACGTTAGCGCTACAAAAATACTCCTATCGATTTTGAAATAATTTAGACAAGTTTGTCTTTCCATTGCAATGCATATCGATGTAAAATGAGTGAGGTGACTTTAATGAAGCTTAGCGTAATTTTCTAAAAATTAATTTACTAAGGAATAGTCAAAACATTGTACTTCAAGGACTTTAAAAAACATTTTGTTTATTAACACTTTGAAAAACCAAATATATAAAACACTTTGTAAAATAATACTTTTGTACAAAAAAGTAATTGACTTGCAAGGGTTTGAGTTTCTGTGGTACGAGATGCGACCATAAAGAATTAATAATTATTGAAGTAAAAGTAATTCTTATAGTACTTGTTCATATACATCAAAATAAGATAGTCTTTCTAAGATAACTAACTAAATTATGAGATATAATCTCAAAATATATTTCATTTTTGCCGAGTATAAAAGTCATGCGTTAAAATGTATATATCACGAACGTAGTCCCTAAAAGTGCAAGGTTCATTCTTTCCAAGCTGCACTGAATAAATAAAGACAATATAGTGCTCTTGTAGTATTTTATGCAACCAGTTTGATAAACCGTATAAAATACTGCAAGAATAACGCTCTACCGAAACTGCACAAAGGTGGACAGTAAAGTTTTAAATTGTGGAACCCAAAGCTACATTTCATTGCAAAGTGAGCACTTCGAAATCTTAAGTACTATATTATGCAACTCAAAAGCAGTTATATACATTAAATAGCTACTTTTGCGGCTATATTTAAAGGCTGGCTAACCATACACAAGATTTTTGGACTTTGGAAAAATTTTATTCTACAAAAAAGCCTTTCACAACTGTAGCTAAACCTCTAGACGAAAACTGTGCAATTGAATGTGAGGTCCGACAATAAAAATAATATGATAATAGCAAAATGTTAAAGAAATTGAAAATAAATAAAAAAGTATAATAATCATATACAACAAAGAATACTTTCTATTACTATCAATTCCGTTTATATATTGTAAGCTATGATCATAAAAGATTATAAAATAAAAGTAATAAAATAAAAGTAATAAAATAATTCAGCTCGTGACTACGATAGTTGCAAACCTATCAAAATTTCAAGCAATAAAAAGGTACGATCTTGATACGACCCGTCATATAAATAATAAAGTCTTAGTAAGCCTATCAATTACATTCTTTTAAAATTCCTAAAAGACATATTTCTAAATGAGTCTAACTTAGAATCGTGTTTAAGCACCCGTCTGTCAACACTCGACTCGTTTGAATTCGAGGATATACTTAACATGCTTTCACGTATGGCGACAAAAGAAAAGAAACTGTTTTTCACTCTTTGACTGACAGATTAAAGACGAATATTTATTTTTTAACTTCTGATTCTGTTGAAAAAAAATGCGGTATTTTTGTGGTCTAAACTTATATATAATACTCTATTTGCATTTCTCTATAGTGGAATATAACAATTTTTTGTTATTACTAGGCTATTTGTAACACTTTTCTTCGTGAAGTGGGAACAAAACATCATCGTCCTCATTAAAGATTTTAATGTCTTATTCAAGTCACTGGCTGGGGCAAAGCCGCCTATTAGAAATCAAAAGCAACAGGCGGCTGCCGGCTACGTTTAAGGACTTGAAACTAACTCTGTCTGTAACCGACAGAAGCTTTTGTTTAATAGACTGTATTATTTATGTTTTTGGCGAAAATTATTTTTATTAATATTTAGAAATACAAATATGATATACCGTTGCATATTTATATGCGTATTGTTTAATAATTATGGATAATATAGAAAGATTTAAGTAAAGTTTGTAGTATTACTCATTAAGAAGAAACCATTTTTATAGCATGCTAGTGGCAAACAATAGTACAGTTTGCCTAATAAGCTTAAGCTTATATTTCCTCCTAAATTAAGGGGTAAAAAAATTACATCGACGATTTTGTACGGGGAAAGATTTTAAGGCATTTACGAGTGGTATTCTTTTGCACATAGATTTATCTATCGTTACCGATACACAGTTCAGTTTTATCACGTTGTAGATTCGCCTATTGTCCCCAAATACATCCAAATACACATGCAAATGTAAACACTTTGTGTGGTTTAGAGTTCCTGCTGTTGACACAATTTAACGGAACTTTGGAGGTGCATTCGAATTCCAATGAAGTCAAACAAACTCATTATGCAAATGCATAAATGAATTTTGTGCATATTCTCTTACTTAAATAATAAGCAAATTTGAACATGTCGATGGTGTTAGTTGTGTTAATAATATGTAATTTCAGTTGGCTCACTATTATTTTTTTTATATTATTTAATACTTCTCGATATATTTTTATCCCTGTATTATTTATTCGTAAGCAACTTAATAAGACAATCTCAGTATATTTTTTTTTTAATTTCAAAACGTATGCTAAACAGCATTTCTTGTTTTTTTTTAATAACATTCTTGAATAGATACTCATATTTCTTGTATTTTTATTTCAGCAATCCAAATGTAACAGATGTTTGGATGAGTTTAAAATAAAACTGATCACAACATTTTATTAATAAACTATATAAAAATTTGTATTTATTTTTATAAGGATTTTGTATCATTTTCTATTTATTCCTTCGTCAGGAATCGCTATGTTTATCTAAAATTAATTATCTTCTGTTATTTACTTACCAAAGGAAATCCTCATGTTATCTCTATTTAATATGTAACACTAGAGAATTTAACAATGCCGACTATCATTCGATCTCTGTTATTATTTAATCAGAGCAATTCATCAAGATGAAGCAATCACGCGTTAATGACAATAGTTACATAGATTTACATATTATAGATAGACTTGATTCATAGCTTGGTTTATACGTTTATATATACTAATTAACATTTAATAAAATTGGCATAGGATTTTGTTATAAAGCCTAGACAAATTTAGCTTACAGATAATCTACACTCTGGATAAACTACTTTTTACGCCGATATACGCTTATATATACGATATACGCTTATATATACGATAAAACGCTTCGGATCTGTGCTTGTAAATTAAATGTAATAATTGTGCGGATCGTTGGTTAAGTAGCAGTAAATAAGATTTACACAATGCTTCTTATAAATTAAAGAGGTTTATGGTCTGAAATCTTGTGTTTAGATAGATAGATAGATAGATAGAACTGACTTATATCAATTAAAGCTATTATTTCTAAATTCTTGGCTTTTTAATGCGCGAAGCCAGCGAGGTAGCTATCACCGCAGTGTCAGTTATGAACTGTTTGAAGAACATTGTAGCCCACTTATTAACGTAAAAAAAATTATAATTTCTTTAAGGTAGATTAAAATATAGCGTATTGGTTGTGAGAAATACCAAACTCTCCTAATAATAAAAGAAAACTCTTATTGAATCGTAAATTTGGGAATATATTTCACATACATTTAATTTATTATCACGACCCGCTATTAATAAGGTTTTGTTTTCACCAAACAGCGAAATTCTTATTTGCCGAACGTATTGAGTAGATGAAATATTTTCTTATTCTGTCAAGCGTGTACCATCTGGCAAATGTAAGAAATTGGAGCAAACCTCTATTAAATGGATGAAACACAAAAAGTCAAGACGAGGTAAATTGTCAGAAGGTTTATTTTTTCACAAGCTTCTGCTCGCGACTTTACCCGTATAAATAATGATTTTTAAAGAGGCACCTTCAATATAATTTAGAAAAACTTGGTTCCCCATACAATGTTTCATCCCCTATTTTACCCTACTAAAATTTTATTTTCACCACATAAAGTAACGATGTTCACGGCCCCTCTATATCTATAAAATTCATCGTAAATTCAGCTAATTTTAGCTCAGGCGGAAATTTCATAAACAAACAAGTGAGAATGTAGAAACAGAACTCGTGAGATGGTAGAAACTTAAAAATATTTTTAGTGTTTTCTAGCATCATAACTTAAGTTATGATATATCATTATTAAAATCAATTTTTATGATTCATGAACCACAGGTAATGAGAAAATAAAACAATTTTTCTCACAAAAATCCCGAGGATTTCTTCGTCTCTGACATGAATGAGGAAATAATTTTTATTAAGGAGAGAACACCCACGAAGGGAAGTAACTTAATAAAAACATAATCGAACGCCTCCTTTTATATCTCTAAGTAGCGTCTACGTTTTTCTTCGCCTTTCAACATATTTAAATATTTTTCAACTAAACACAGCCTATGTTCCTAGAAGAGCCTACTAAAAGCAGTCACCGTAGCCAGGAGCGATGTCAGGAGTAAAACGAGAGAGAGTAGGACGAGCCAGTGGAAAAAGTGGGAAGATGAATATTTAAGCTTTGACTAGCACTCTCTTCTCATTCATCCATAACTGTAGTTTTTATTTGGAAATATTTTAAGGGTGATTTAAGACTACAGTTTTGTCGAGCGTGTATTACAGTCACACGCTCATAACGTATGCCAAAATAACGCGCGCTTCATGTCGCGCTTCTGAAAGCCGAACGCGCGGGAACGGCCATTTACGCGTTTATATGCGCGTCAACGCTTACGTCTGCGATAAAAGATGCGCCTTTACACACGTATACGCGCTTCAAAAAGAAACTTATACGCTAGTGTAGAACGCTGGCTTAAAACCTCGCTAAGCCGACATTCTTTGAAATAATTATACACATTTTTTAAGTTTTAGATACTAATCAAATTATTAAAAGGAGATTATAGTGCGGTATTCAGATGAGGGGCTTAGTTTAAATAGTTCATTATATATAATGTAAACTAAATCTTACAGAAATCTTGGTATTAATGGTCTCTTAATTCTGTTTACCGTAAGCGGATTGGTGCTACTAAGCAAAATCTTGAGTACGGCTTTAATAAATTAATGTTATACTTAATGATGGCTTACAATGCCAAGTTTCTCACTTCCTCGGTTTTAATTAAGGAATAAATTGAATAGGGCGGTAAGCGTTTATTCGTTTTAACTTTCCTTAATTCATTTTACGGTAGACCTTAAACAGCTTTAGCATTTTATTTTTTGATGGAATTTCTATGAGACTAATCTAAAATATATATTTTTATAGAAAACAGACACTGTATCGCGGGTTGAAGATTATATGAAGCGGAACATAATAAAATATTTTGTTACTCAGAGTTATAGTAGATTTGATGTAAAGAGGTTTTGTTTTTATTCAAGCTGCTTCATCTTTTGATAATTCGATACACTTACGATGATATACAAATACAAAGTAAAATTTTTATGTTAAAAATAATCACTTTCCAGTATTTGTCGTTATATTAAAAGACATAACAAAGTATTTTTTAAAAACGATCTTTTATCACAAAAAAGAAGAAAATAATTTTTATTTAAGTCTCACAAACTGGAGTTATGAAATTGTTTAAAGCAGTCGAAATGATACATTTCCTCGCCTGTATTAAATGAAATTAATTCAATACTATAAGTAATGGAAAAGCGTAGGCCCTCGTCACGTTTACGTCACGTTGGAGTCACGTTTGCGTCACGTCAGAGAGTCGTGATGACGAATGCTTATTGAGATTATATTAACAGGCTTTTAGTTTTTAAAGGTCATAATTTAAAATAGAGCGTCTGACTCCCTCTGAAATGCCAGCGTTAATTGTATAGTGCTTTTATTATTTAATTAATTCCATTAATTTTCCCTTTATATGAAAGAACAAAGGTACAATATTAATTAATTTACCGTTTATGAAATATCCGCTTATTAACCCACCAACAAATGAACAAACAAAAGTTTATACGACTAGTTATATTTTAGTAAGTTATATTCTCTGTTACTGAAAGGTATTTTCGTGCATAAATACATTTGCTGTAAACAGTTTCATTATAATTAATATACATATAATATTTTAATCTATGTAAGTGCTACTACAAAATTATACCATTGTTACACAATAATTGTTAGAGTGGCGGTATAATTTAAGCAATATTTACTGCTACTAAAGGTACTACTTGATAGCAGCATATTAAGCACCAAGTATCTCAACATAGAAAACCAGTAATAAGCACTAAAACTTGCGATTATTATGACTTTTAAAAACGTATAATTCGGTATAGCTAGATAATACGTTTAGAACCTAAATCTTAGTAACAAGGTACTATACGTCGCATATCCGCGTGACTTTCGCAGTTGTGACGTACGAGCCACAACCATTAGGGTTGTTTTTTTACTTTGCTTACCATTGCTGTATAAGTTCCGTATAATATCAATATCCGGAGCGGTAAAAGTCCACATAGCAATGTAATGTGAAACTTACAATATCGTGCTCTGCCTATATCCTGTTACTTCTAACAGAATAGAGGGGAGACATCTAGAGGCAAGGCGGTGACAAGTTTTTCATAAGTAATAAGCGACTTTTAACATTTCTAGTGTCTAGCTTCATAATTGGCGACGTTGTGGCGCAGCGGTAGCGAACCTGCCTTAAGAGCTGGTCACGGGTTCGATGTTTGTATTGACCATACAGGCATGTTTTCAGTCTGGGTGTGTTTGTCCTTGTCATTGTGTATGTTTCCGGACCCCCGATATAGAATATAACTATCCTAATGGGGACCGTTGAGTGTGTAGACGTTTATTTATTGTTTATTATAATTATATCAATTTTTTCTTTTTCAAAACGTAAAATAAACGATTTTCTAAGCTTTCCATTTACTCTAACCAGCTCTGGGAGGGCTGGTCTCGTATTATTTTAATTTGGGCATTTATTTCAGACAAATGAAAAATATTTTATGTATATTGTGTAAATGCTAAATTATATTTTTATCTAATTTTTGATTCGACTATGAACTTTACTCAGTTAGTTATAAGATCTTCAATTGTACAATCGTTGAGATTATTCTACGAAATGAATACATTACCGTGGCACTTTACTTAGCACCTTTTAATGACAGCGCTTAAACCGTCATTAAGAGTCTTTGTTAATCATTTGTTTCAGCACGTTTCGTAATTATATAAAGAGCTTAATGGCGCTAGCGTTTTCGTCCTTAACATCGCTTGATTGAAGACATAACATTTAATAATAAAACGATAGACATTTGCTAAAAATAAAGTAAAGAAATTGTAAAGTAATAAAATAATTTCATAACAATATCTGTAAAATTTAAAATATCACGAAATCTGCTGAAGAAGAAAAAAAAGAAGAGAATCTTAAAATTCAAAAGGAAAGGAGTTCCTATACGTGCTTCGAAAAACTATCTTTTATGTTCGTATGAAACGTTGACCTGATACTATCCTAACGCCACGAAACCGCACTTTCCGCGTACATCCCCCAAGGTAATACCCTTCGCGCCGGTCAAGCTGCTTTCGATATTCATGCCGAAAACAGCAAGTCTCGCTTTCATTTTGATTGTTGTTTATTAACATACATGTTTTTTATGAAGTTATACTTCTTTTGGCACGTTAGGGAAAAATGATAAGAGTAAATTTTTACGATGCGCGCGCACACCGTCACAAAAACCGACACCCTGAAGTTAGCTATAGTCAAAATTTTTTTGTGATATTTAAATAAACTTTATTTAACTAGATAATGCGTTATATAATAAAACTTTCAATGTATTAAATACCTTTTTCTATTGTTAGTGTCGTTTTTTCTACAAACGTAGAATAAGGCGAAAGATAAAATTTTTGAAAAGATTTTATCTGGTTACCCCAAAGAAGTATAACTTCTAACGCGTGTAAATAAGTACACACACATTTTGTTATGTGTGTGTGTTGTCTATAGATCTATACAAATAAATAAAATGAAAGTGACTTTTTGCCATTCGAAATTAACAGCTGTTCACTATATACATATAAAACTATATATAGTAGTTATATAAAAAATCAGTTTTTAAATTGACTGGCAGATAGTTGATGTTATAAGGAGTAAATTAGGCTACTTTGATTAAAAAAGAAGTGTTAAAGTTCCGTGCAATAACGAAAAATCGGTACACCACACGAGCGGAGCCATGAGCCTAACTAGTGTGGAATGTGTAGTGTAGTAATCACAATATTACTATTTTATATAATATTGATCGATCAACTTTATGTTTATAATAGGTAAAACCCTTCGTGATTGATATTTTAGTACATAACACTGAATTATGTACATGAGTCACAAGACCGACCTGTACACAGATAAACACAATATTGTGCTCAGACACAATGGAAAGTCTATTGTGTTTGCAAAACCGTGAATCAAAGGCCCCATGACCTCGTTTCAATAAAAAGGTTTTGGTATATTACAATAAGCCTTTCGTCTTCTATTTATTTTCATCAGATTCACAATTAGCAATTTATCAACTAATTTTTTTGATTTCAAACTTTTTATTCGTTAAAAAATGAATACTAGATTATATATGTATATATAAAAAGAGAAGACCTGAATGATTAAGAAACACCTAAACCCTTGGACCTAAAAGCTAATTTTTTTGGAAAAAAAAATCAAACTTCAATCATCAATATCTCGAAAACTAAGCAATGTATCGAAAAATAGTATTCTTACTTTTCGTCTTATTTTGTTGAGTTCTACAAGAAATCATCATCACATTTTGGCGCTATACGAATTGTGATTTTCCGTTTTGAATATATTTGTTTCTGCGGAACCCATATTAAAATAAAGTACCCCAAGTCAGTCTTTCCGTCTAAGGGTTTAGCCTGGAGAGCGTCACAAAGAAATAGAAATACATACGTAAGCTCGAAAAACATTACCCTCCTTCGGGTAAAAAGAAATATTTCATTAACAAACTGTATCACTTTATAATTACATATTTCTATGTTAAGCTAGCTGTGCTCACGGCTATGTTCACATTAATGTACTTTTTGTTAATCTATAACAGGCATTTGCTAAATTTCATTCAAATCCAGTCACTTTTTGCATGAGAGAGTAACAAAATCTCTCCCAGCTCTCACTGTCATTACCATTGCAATAACTGTTCATATAGTAAAACGATTGTAATGAAACAAAGAATAACCGTGACTTAAGAATATGCTTCGTCATTTCTAACTTATTACTAAAATTTTTGTATTAAAGTAAATTTAGCAGTCATGCGCACCCCAAATATGATAGACGGACAAGCATTTCTAAAAATTATGAAAATATACAATCTATTATTTTTAGTCCGGGGCAAGAATTTTTTTTTTCATAAAAACCCTAAATGTACAGTTACGTGACATTTACATTTTTTCTATTTAAAGATATAGATAGATATTATATTAATTATTATAAATAATATTATAACACATTTTAGTACTCAGGACTACCACTGTCTCACTCTTTTGCGAAGGCCTATATAGCGGACGTCCTTCGGCTGATATGATGATGACATTTTAGTAGCAAGCAGTGAGATATTCTGACAGTTTTGATGCATACATGGAACGGATCATCGGGTAAATACTATCAGAATAACCTTTTCAGTGGCAACATGCTACAGAAGAAAAAGGATATTCCCAAATGTTCCATAACGTAATTTTAAAAATATTACTGTATAGAGATTTTTTCGTAATTTATATATAATGGAATCGCTGGCTCGCTGATAACTCTGTCAAATTACTTTCTTTTATGATACCTCTCGATCATTGTACGAAAATTCAATGCTGAATTCCAGTGAGAGATCTATTGGGACTTAAATAAAATACTGTGCATTCAAGCGTAAAATTTGTTTTCTCAATTGTATTATGCCGAACAGAATCTTGTTACTAGTGTATAACAATAGATACGTTTTAAAAAGTAGTTTTAGCTTTTTCATGAAATCTATGAATACACTTTTAAATAGATTTTATTTACTAAATAAAATAGCCTTCTATTTTAGAGGATTATATTGAAAATAGTTTCTGCATAGTTGTGGAAATATCGCTGATGGTTTGTTTTATATAAGAGGGGTAAACGGGCTCGTGCCCGTGATCGCTGCCACCCATGAACATCTGCAACACCAGAGGGTATGCAGGTGCGTTGCCGACCTTTAAGGAAAGAATACGCTCTACTCTTGAAGGTTCCCAGGTTTTACTTCTTTGTTCTTTAGTCTCGATGGTTGTGGGTTGGATTCTCGCTCGGGCCGATGCTTGTTATAAATATCTGTTTCGGTCTTGGCGTTTGTCTGTGTCGGTCTCCCAATTTAGACGCGGAGAGCATGTTAAGCTATCGATCCCGGTTGTTACTACATTACATCTGATAATAATCGTTAACTTTTGATAAGCAAATTGCTCTTATCCAATGAGTTACTGGTTCGCCCTTAAGCTTGCGGAGGTCAAATGGCAATTGTTGTAATAGACGCAGATCCTGGGTACATAAAATACCAGGAATAATGCAGAGACGAAGAAAGAGCTGGCGTTTAAGGCAGGCGCCACAACGTTGTCGTCTTTAAAGTAAACACTAATAAAATATAGCCTGTAACAAATATTACCCGTAATCAAGCACGATACAGCATAAATAATTCAATAATGAACGTGACTCACTTGTTGCTCAAACCGCTTGTTATATCGATAATATTAACGCTCATTTACATTTAACATGAGCTCGCAATTTACATAATAGATCCCTAATATTAAACGGGATTTATAATGTATGTAAAATTATAACAATCGTTTGAGAATAAATAATAGTAGAAGACTTGACGTAACATTTATGGATACCTAGCAATGTATTTGCCTGTTATTTTTTTATTCAATAGACTTATCTACAATTATTCATATGAAAACGCCCTGTAATTGAATTATTGTAAATCTCAACAGAACCTATCATTTATCCCTAGTAATGCCTAATTAACCATTGGTGTGCCAAATGACATCCAATAACGTTTTTGAGTGATTGATTACAAAATATGTAGACATACAAACTTTTTAATTTATCCTATTAATAGGAGGATAAATAATTGAATAAATTGATGTCTAAAAGATCACTAATTGACTAACCACCTAAGCTCTAAGGCAAGGAACAAAATGTGAACTACATTCTCATATCGTGGGTTCTTATATTTTGATGAGCTCTTTTTTTATGTGAGAGGGGCAAACGGGCAGGAGGCTCACCTGATGTTAAGCGATCACCGCCGCCCATGAACATCTGCAACACCAGAAGGCATGGAGGCGCGTTGCCGACCTTTAAGGAAAGAATACGCTCTTCTCTTGAAGGTTCTCAAGTCGTATCGGTTCGGAAAGACCGCCGGTGGAAGTTGATTCCACAGAGTGGAATCCTATATCTCCGAAGTCTTTATTCAGATTACAAGACCATCCCGAGAACTAACCCTATACAACAATAAGAACACAATCATCAAAATCGGCTTACAGACGACGATTAAAAACAATAAAAAATATCTTCATTATTTTTATACTTGATTAAAAAAATAATCATTCATTTTTGAGTTGTTAAGAACTTTATTTTATTCCAGTTACTAACTGTTTTCATGCTCGCAGCTGCTTAATTATTCCTGCCGAAAATAATTCAAGCACCTCGTGGAAAACTTGCACAAGACTTACAATTTCTGAGAACATAGATCAAGTTTTCTGAATAAACCTTTACTTTGCTTTACCAAAACGTTTTGTGAACAAACTCCATTACATTTTTAATGGACCATTAATGCATTTAGTATTGATTTTACAATCAACGTGTGAATACAAAATGACAAATGGAAAATTTCTGCCGTATTCTATAACCCTGCATATCGTAATTTTGAAAATCTATCCCAATTAAGTAGAAATTGTAATGCTAGTAGAATTATTTCGCTCATTTCCTCGTTATTAACTCTCTAATTTGCATATTAAGCCTCGATATAAATTCGTCGATAATTCAAGCATTAATCCTCTTAATAAATGAATACCTAATTTATAGAACGAAGGAGAATCCATAGATTTATAATTGTTGTTAGGTATGTTGAGGAATAGTTGATTATTTCCAGATCATAATTGCAAATTTACGAATAAAATAACTAATCAGTTTTTTTTAATTTATTTGTTGCAATAATAGTATTTCGTTTAATTAATTGATACTTTACAGAGCTGCAGAGATGATTTTTTTAAGCCTGATACCGTTCCAATTTTATAAATAGTGATTATGTTATATAACCTTTTCTTATCAAGATCTTATTTACTAGAGGTGCAGTGGGGGTTGAGTATAGATCAAATAAATAAATAAAATAAACAAATAAACGGTACACACTCAACGGCCCTCATTAGGATATTGATATCCTGTGTCGGGGTCCGGAAACATACACAATGACATGGACAAACACACCCAGACCGAAAAATATGCTTGCATGGTCAATACAAACATATTATGCTCCGAGCGGGAATCGAACCCGCGACCTGTGGCGTTTAAGGTAGGTTCGCTACCGCTGCGCCACAACCTCGTCACAAATCCATATAATCAAGATTTATAGTGAGTGAAACGACGACCAGAAAATATATGTATATATAAATAAAATACCATTAGCCTTTTACGAGTTGAGTAACACGTATCGAAAACATTGTAAGCCATTTGGAAACAAATAAAGCGATTAAACGATATTGCTTCGTATTCCTTTTAATACTCGAACGTAACAATAACAATGAAATCCGCTCAGCGCATTAGCATTGGACGTGTCAACACGTCATCTACGCAGCTACGCCGATGCTACGGGAAATAATGTATATTTGTTAGGTTAGTATATGGCATCACAATCTGTGATCAGTTTTGATGAGAAAATATACATTGTTATTACACTAGTTAATTATCTTTTATGTTAAAGAGAGCAAACGGGCAGGCATAACCTGATGTTAAGTGATTACTGCCGCACATGAACATCTGCAGCACCAGAAGGCGTGCAAGAGCGTTGCCGGCATTTAGGATATAACTGATTATACGCTGGCTGACCTCGAAATGCGGCTGACGAGCAGTCAGTTTTAAGCCCCCAGCCTAAATTTAGTGATTCATACTTTTATGCTTATATTTTAAATTTCTGTTGCAAGTATTTGATGAAGCAATCTTAGAGAATATGTGAATTGACTGTAGCTCCAATATGAGGACTTCTTTTTGTATTTTTTGATTTTCATTTAATGATAACAACAAGTCTTCTATAATATTATTTTATCACAGCGTGAGGGAAATTAATAGTTTCATAATTGCAGTTAATATGAACAATTTAATTATAACAAGCGAAATTAAATCAAAGCAAATAAGGACTAAATACATTAAAATTTTAATTAATGTTAAATATTTTTAGAAGTATAACTTTAACTGAAAAATGTTTTAATAAAAAATAACACATTAAATTCCAATTTCTATTCTTCCTTTCCTATCCAAAGTGTTAGAGCGTATTGTTCATGAGCAACTCTCTCTATATACTACCCAAAATAACATCCTTTCTCCTTTCCAGTCTGGTTTTCGAACCGGTCACAGCACGACGACAGCGCTCATTAAAGTTTGTGACGACATTAGGTTAGGTATTGAAAACCAACAAATTACAATTCTTGCTCTGTTAGACTTCTCTAACGCATTTAATACTGTTGATTATGATATACTTCTGGCCATTCTAAAATCAATAAACATTTCCTCTAATGCCGTAGAATGGTTTAGGTCCTATCTGTATGATCGCGAACAACGCATTTGCGTTGACGGCAAATACTCCTCCTTGTGTAGTCTTGCTGCTGGAGTGCCCCAAGGCGGTATACTCTCTCCTTTACTTTTCTCTATTTTTATTAATTCTGTCACTAACCTTCTTTCTATTCCTTTTCATTTATATGCTGATGATTTGCAGATTTATACTACGACGACCATTGATAACATAGATGAAGCTATTGATCTTGTCAATACTAACCTTGACAAGATAAGGAACTGGAGCAAGCCGTTTTGCAATTTAGTGATTCTGTGAGGAATCTAGGTATCATGATGGATAGCAGCCTATCCTGGGGTCCGCAAGTCAATGAAGTTAGCCGTAAAATATTTAATACAGTTGGTAGACTGAAGCGGTGGAAACATCTTTTGCCAATTGGAACCAAAAAATGCTGACACAATCGGTTCTCATTCCGCTTCTAGACTATGCGGACACTTGTTACCTGGATTTGTCACAGGAGCTGCTGAATAAGCTTGAGCGCCTGCAGAATATGTGCATTAGGTTTATTTTTGGACTTAGAAAATTTGACCATATTTCCCAGCATCGCATCCAACTACAATGGTTTACAGTACACCAACGCCGTAATTTGCGCACTCTAACTCTCCTATACTCTATACTTTTCCTTCCTTATTCTCCTTCCTATCTTAAAAAGCGGTTTTCTTTTCTTGGCTCGAAATCCCAACTCCCTTTCGATCTTCGCTCCCAAAACGATAACTTGTTGGAAGTCCCTCTATGTCATTCTCAGTGTTATAGTAACTCCTTTACCGCCAAAGCTGTAAAGCTGTGGAACGCCCTTCCGCGGGACATTAGACATTCTGAGTCTCTCGGCACATTTAAAAGTCGTCTAAAAAAGTACTATTTGACGCTTAGCAATTAGCACGTTATATTTAATTCAAAAATATATTATGCATTGTATGTATCAAAACATATTATATATATATATATATATATTTATATATATATTGTATGTATGTATGTATCTATGTATTTGTGTATTTTTATAAGTATTTTCTATTATGTACGTCTATTTATGATTATATTGTGTATACTAATATAGCATATATTATATACACAAATTGCACAATTCGCAGCCCTTCAGACTGAAGATTCTTTTACGATAATAGGTTGCCTGTAAGAGATCACTTTTAGTGATAAGGCCGCCTTTGTACCACTTATATACATTGTTAACATTTTGTTTTGTAATTATTTATTTTGTGTGTGCAATAAAGAATTTAAATAAATAAATAAATAAATAAATAAATTTTTTTTAAAAGAATATTTGCAATTTATTTTCAAGGCATTACTAATATTTCTTTTGACCCTCCAAATAATTTGAAATTAACTGGAAATCCACTAAATCATTACCAGTATTATAAATACGGAAGTGTGAGATGTCTGTCTGTAACACTTTCACTGAACCGATTTTGATGAATTTTGGATAGAGACTGAACCTTGGAAAAGGACACCTTTGACAAAGGCTACCTTTTGTCGCGAAAAAATGGCTTGAAGGGACTGAAAATGATTTGAAACGTTTATTTCCATTGCAATAAATGTACTTTATTAAAATTTTTTATTCATGCAGGTACAGCTACAGCAAGTAGTAGTAGTTTTATAGTTACTTCAAAATATAAATATTTGACAAACGAATATTGTACGGGTTATGGTCGCCGTACAGAGATGAATTAAAATATAGGAGTTTAGGACATGCTTTAATGTAACTTAACTACTAAATGGTAAAAATGTTTATGAGTACTCGCGAACGCTGACACTGCGTAACATAATGTGCGACGCTAAGCATCGTACATATATACATATATATATATATATATATATATCGACGCAAAAGTGAAATTATAAGCTATAAATAAAGTTAGTAAATACAGTTACATTGGTTTGTAAATCATTAGTTGTAAACATTAAAGGTAGCAGGATTTTTGTAAATAAGCTACCCCACTCTCGAATCTATTATAAAGTATATGAGTGGTCGTTGCCGCATGATTCATTCCGGCTTGAGTCACCGAACAGTTTGTAATTCTCTGCGTTTAATCACCGTAATTAAATAAAAAGGATTATAGAAGAAATGACGTTGTAATGATTCTCATGATGAATAATGATGCTAATAATGAAGAAATTCTTCTATTCATTGTTTTTAAAAACAATATGGTACGGAGACCTTCGTCATATACTATGTATGAATCCACAACGGATTAACGATGTCCTTCGCGCTTATTTAATAGTTTAGCTCTCAGACTGTGTCAAGAGCTGACGTGCTCACGCGATTGCGTGAACCATAAGGCGCTCCTAGAGTTATTATGGACTAGATACCTTTACTATCCACTTATCGACTTTCAAAAGGTGACTTTCTTATTGACTGGAATACGTTGAGAATCAAATATAATAATAAAATTAAAAATAAATATATTAATTAAGGTATAATTTATGAACTATATTTGTTTTCTGTTACGACGTTGTGCCTTAAGCCTTAAGCGCCACAGGTCGCGGGTTGGATTCCCGCTCGGAGCATACAAGCATGTTTTCCGGTCTGGGTGTATTTATCCTTATCATAGTGTATGTTTCCGGACCCTCGATACAGGATATAACTATCCTAATGGGAGTCACTCACGCGTTGCCAGCCTCGAGATATTGGTATTTATAACAAAAACAACGTAAATATGTTGAATTGTCCGTTTGTCCAAGCTAATTTCTGATATTAAAAGGAGTAGCTAAGGTTTATTTTAAAGCGCGAGCAAAGCCGTAGCCACAGCTAGTATATACAAAAACAAATACACCAAGTCTATGTGAGATGGGTTTCCACATATACTTTATTGATTGTTTGCTCAATAGCCCACGCGATGTATTATTTTATTTGTACTAAAAGACGACTCATATCATTCATGCAGATATTAATACATTGACATGGTTGTGGCATATTGGTATGGATTCCCGCTCGATCAGGTGTTTATATAGATCTTACAAATATCTGTTTCGGTGTGAGCGTTTATCCTTATCCTCCCTACCGCCTCGGAGAGCACGTCAACCTGCCGGTCCCGGTTGTTATCACATAACTATATTAATTTATATTATTTTCTTTATTATATTTTATGTTTATCGTATAGTTATTTGTTAGTTTATTATTGAATATCTAGTAAATATTATTATACCGACACGACCTGCCTAATTATATGGAGACAATTCACCTTTCCCAAAAGTTGCCTGGGAGAGATCGCTTTTAAACGATAAGGCCGCCATTTGTTCTCCCATATTGTGTGTATTTTTTTTCTCCTCTTAAGATTGTGTATTTTTATGTGGTGTGCAATAAAGTGTATAAATAAAAATAAATAATTAAATTAACTTCTTATAATAATCGTTAATTTTTGACGGGTAATTTTCTCTATCCAAAGAGTTACTGGTTCGCCCTTAGGGTTACGGAGGTCATATGGCAATCGTTCTGTGTAAAAACTAGTAACCTGTCAAAATTATATTAAAATAAGTATTAATCATTAGATTTAATGAACGAAAGTGTTGGTAAAATTGAAACGCGCGCGTTCTTTTCCAGACTGAAACATTACTAAATTATATATTGAAAAAAAAAAAACATCTGGTTGGCTGATTTTTATTTTATATAGAAAAATGTTTGCTGGAAAAACACGAATCGTAATTGTTTAGTGTAATAAATAAAGCGTATGTCGATGCGAATTGCTACTCGTAAAAAACCTACCTAAACCGCCTGCATTTCAGTCTTTCATGTAACTTGCAACCCGCGTTATTTTAATTCATAAAAACAATAACCTATTTTTTAAAGATTTTTGACAACATGTAGGTGCTATTATGGTCCTAGTTATAGACTTACTATATATGACAAAATGTCATTGTTCTTTGTATCCCTTTGTAAAGAATTGATATGTCTGAGTTATGCCGATTATATTTAATGGCGTCGGGATGTGACGACCCCATCGCCCGCTGTTGGGATAACCTCTGTCACAACAGAGATTATTCCACCAGTGCAATCAGTCACACTGGTGGTAGGTCTTTTGTTACAAGAGGCCGGCTAGGTAGGTACCACCGCAGTGTCCAATATTCTGCCGCCAAATAGTAGTGTTTAGGCACTACTGTGTTGCGGTTTGAAGGGCATTGTACGCTAGTGAAATTACTGGGCGGACGAGATTTAAGAACTAATATCTCGAGGTTGGCAACGCGTGAGTGGCACCTACTAATGGTGCTGCAAGCGCTCATAGGCTGCGGCAGCCACTTACCATCAGGTGGGCCGTATGCTTGTTTGCCAACTTCTAACATAAAAAAATGCCGAAAATTCCTAAAAAATTGTTCTGATTAAACTTACAATTGATGGTGTTTTTTGAAACATTTTTCAATTTAATATACCATATAGCCCATGATTTATAGAAATATATAGAGACAATATCTCACGAAAATAATTCTCAGAAGGGTTCAATAATGTCATAACTCTTTGCGGCATCCTCGGTAAGGGATGACATAAATAGCTTAAGAATACCTGAGATATTTGATTCTATACCCTTTATTTTATATTTACGTCATAAGCAGATATGCACTATGATTTTCAATATTTTGGCATATAAAAAGACTTAAATTTGTAGTATTTTGTTGTAGTATTATGAGCTAAATTTCTACAGCTACAAAAAGAATGAAATACTTCATTATAACTTATCTAATATCGTATATTGTATTATGGTTCTAGTAGATATCTTCATTTATATATAGAGGCCGGCTTTATTGATTAATAGCAAATATAATTTGTATATTTTACACCTAAAACAAACAAGTAATTCCGACAACACACCACAAACAACTAATAAAAATATAAGGTACGTGGCACATAGCGTCAAATCTTCCAATTCCACCCTCACCTGGAAATCCATAACAGCGCGATTTAAAAGACATTTTCTTCAAGCAAACGAACCGATACGATCTGGGAAGTTTTTGCTACTTTATTTGATCTCCATACTTTAATTAAAATAAATAAATAAACGCTACACACTCAACGGCCCCCATTAGGATAGTAATATCCTGTGTCGGGGGTCCGGAAACATTCACAATGACAAGGACAAATACACTCAGACCGGAAAATATGCTTGCATGGTCAATACAAACATATTATGCTCGAGCGGGAATCGAACCCGCGACCTGTGGCGTTTAAGGCAGGTTCGCTACCGCTGCGGCACAACGTCGTAATTATATCACAATTTTTCTTTATGAATGTCGTATTCATTTACTCGTTTAATTCTTCCTCAAAGGAAAACATAAATCTTCTAACTAAATTGTAAACAAGTTATTTGAATTGAAAAACAAAATTTTTACATTAGTTAAAGCGATTAGTTGCTAAATACGATCAAAGACACTTGTACTACAATCTTACGCGATGCGGATTAAGTAATTTATTAGTGGTATTAAATGATCGATCAGATTCTCATCCTTCATTAAAATAGGTCTAACTAGTAGCATTGTTTTGTAGCCTTGGCAACCCGTTTTGATACAAATTATTAATTTGATTCTATTAATAGAAACATCGATCGTATGAATAAATTGATTTGAATTTGATGAATTGCCACCTTACAGACCGCCCACCCAATCGCTTAGTTTATCGTAAATGGTCGAACTCTGCAGTATATAAATGTTTTTAGTTGCAAATTAAAAAGGCGCATAACCATATTGTTGCTTTTAATTGTAATTACTAGAAAACAGATGAAAAGGTCAGAAGTCCATCTAATATTATAAGAGAAGGTAGCGGATTTTCCGCTGTTGTAAATTTAAAGTGATGATTTTCTTTTTGCAGATTTACTTTATACATAAAACTACTGCAGCTAATTATTCGTGATATTGTCGAATAAGCATTAAAATGTTTTTTCAGTTTATTTGTAAGATTATTACGTCTCATAAATAGACTTCTTTATAACTCGATTCAGTACCTCGTAAACGAAGTTACTCGCCATAAACATTTGAATTTGTTCATATATCACAAATTAAAAAATAAATTCATCTCTTTATAAATAAATTCATCTATTTATAGAACAACATTCTGTATTATAGGCTAATGCAGGCTTGTAATTTCCCGTAGCGTCAACGTAGCACCTGCGTAGCGACATGTTGTCATGTCGACTGGTAATATGCTGAGTGAATTGTATTGTTACTGTTGCGTTAAAAATAAAAGGAATATCTAATAATTCCGTTTTATAGCTTGATTTGCATTGAAATAGCTCGTATGCTGTCAATATGTCCTGTTACTGTATTCTAAAATACGTGTTTATTTAAACACGAAATTGTGTATTTACGCTGTTATACATGTCGTGAACTAAACAAAGATTTCTCTTCAATAAATTTACAGTAGAAATAATGACATTCTTTCTAGTGCTTAAAATTACAGCCATATAAGACTTTTTAAATATGTATTACTGTTATTCAGGGAAGCCGGAAGGTTGGAGCAGTGATATTAAAACGTCAAAGAAGGTCTACCTTCGAAGTGAAATTCGGAGGTAGGGACCCAGGGCCTGTACGCCTTAGAATATCATCAGGAATGGACAGAGTTCTCCGAGCGAAAGCTACCTGGCGGATTTATCGGATGACCACGTAGCTAACAAAGATGACACCACTGACCGACGATGGCAGTATTGTGAGTGTGTGTCTGAGCTATGTAAGGGCATACATTAATGTGATTCTGACTGTGTGTGTTATATATAACCCACAGGTTTTGGTGTTATATGTGTTAAGGACGCTTGAGTTTCGTTAGTGTTCTATCTGTACCTTTATAAATATTAACCAGGAAATAATTATTTATTTTAGGATTTAGACGGGTGTGAGTAAGCGTGATTGAAATAGCTTTCAATGAACACTTCAAATTTTGGATCATATCACGGACGAGCCAAAACCATGTGCAAAAAGTCTAATTGATCAGTTTATTAATTATTTTTTTGACGTCGACATACGCGAAAATAGAGCGTTCAGTGTGGGACGTACGTAGGCTTTTTAGTTAATATTCAAGCCATTTATGCTTCATTTAAAATAAATTGGATTCGTAGTAGCAAAACACGTTTCAGCAAGGGATTATTCGGGAAAGTTGGTATTATCTACTCAGAAGTTGTAAGCCTTGTTCAAGTTTTAGTCGAGACGTTGAATTATCCTGAGAACTATTTTCGGCGAGAATAATTAAACATCTTCGAGAATAAAAACAACCAGGGTAATTCTTAACATTTCCATAACAACAAAAATGTTTTTGATACTAATAACTTTGATATTTGATATGATAATAATAAATAATTTTTTACTAATAGTTACTAAAAAAATATTCTTATGTTATCTAAATTGTATAAAAAGGTTAATGACTGACTTAAACATTTTTTTTTTAAATATTATTATAGCTGCCTTGTTTTATATTTATAGATCATGAAAATATTTTGTTTTAAAGAATAATGCAATATATATGTAAATACAATACCCAATCATATCATTTGTTATGTTAGTTAGTAATATAAAATAGTTTAAGTAACAAGTAATTAGCGTTTGACAAATGTTAATATATTATTCCTATGATTAAATTATGCTTCATTGTGCTTCATTATAGTTATTATTTCATCAAATTATTAGAAGTAAACCGAGCAGTTTTTATTTACTTTCGTTTCGCTTTATTTAGGTAATAATAATAATAATAATAGGAATATGTACTTCACATTTATGTTTTATTAATATTTTTCATTCGCTCGTGTAGTGATGCGGACCATAGAAGTAAATATCGGTCGGTATGTATAAAAAATGTAAATTGGAACAACTTAATTTTGGACTAAAGAAATAAGCAGATGTTATCAAAATCCTAAGAATAAGTAGCTTTGTACGTGACGATACTTCGGGCTTATTACGTCCTATTGCGTCTGCTATAACAGTAATGCTGTGCTGTTTTTATAATTCGGTTTTTATATAAACATTCCATTCATTGAACCCTCTAGTCTTCTTACTAGCGTTGGGACCAACAGGTTTTTAAATGGCTTTTAATTAAACTTACACATACTGTAGCTGATGCTTTATCTCTCTCCAAATTACATATATTTAACCGCAAGGTCACCCCACTTTCGACTCGTTAATCAACCTGTCTCACAAAACCAATAATGAATTTTACGTACAGCCCAACGAGGACATTATTCTTATATTGGTTTTTCGTAATTAATCAATGAACTTGGGTTGCTTTATTGACGTCTACAAAAAGAATTACAGTAAACTAAAATGATAACATTTTAATAGTAGTAGAGATATGCTCCTCTTAGTACAGAAGGGCCGGGGAAGTACTATCGCCTCACAGAAAATCGGACATCGCGTCAAAATGCCAAATTTCACCCTCACCACATCGATTTCTGGAAATCCACTACAGCGCGATTTATAAGGCATTTTTTTCTTCGGACAACCACTCTGAGGAACCAGTTTCCGTCGGCAGTCTCTCCGTACCGATACGACGAGTCATTTGCTTTGGTCGGCAACGCACTTGCATGCCCTCTGGTGGTGCAGATGTTCATGGGCGATGGTGATCACTTAACATCAGGTGACCCTCGTTCCCCTTTGACCCCTCTGACATAAAAAAATCAACGTACAACAAATAATTTCCTTGTTTTCCTACTTATCGCTTCATTCCTTCTCTGTTATCCCATGGGTTGGCAACAACATTACTATATAACATTAAGAACACGTGTTGTAAAATAAAGTAAAACAATTAAATACAGTACTGTATTGTTTATTACTTTGTAGTTCGTAAAATGCGAGGAATATTACATGTCTGTGAAAAAGTAGGACAAATGTTAACAAACAGTCCGTTCTCGAAGGAGATCTAGTGATGTTACGAAAAAGTGTATTGGACAAATGAGTCGGCATTTTTGTGAAGCTCTGAATTGGAAAGGCTTTCTTGAAATATATTTGTTTTACCATATACCGTTTTACCGTTTTGTTTTTGAAAACAAAATTCTTTCACATTCAGTTGTGTAAGTTTAGAATGCGTGGTTTTATGTATTGATTTAAAAGAGTTATAGAGTTAGTATAAGAGTTAAGAGTTTAAAGAGACATAGTTTAAGACGTTTTTTCTTCAATTCTTTCATACATTAAGAAGTTTCTTTGTATATCTCTCTACGGAGTAGCAAAAATTATATCCTTACGGCAAAAAACTAAACCCGGCTAAGTGCATGTCGGATTTGTGCATAAATGATTTGAAAATACGGTTACGGTTGGAAAACATTTTTTCTACGTTGGTACGGTTGGAAAGTTTCTTGTATATTATTTTGTTTTAGGTGTGACAGAAATACAATATTGCCCCCCCATAGATACAGCCCCTACAGACGGATAGAGGGATGGATGGTTATATGGGTGGACACGAAGAATTAATATTAGGGTTCCGTTGGTACCTTTTAGGTACGGAACTATAAAAGTGTGTAAAATTTGTTCACAATTGGCAAATATATGTCGTAATGTACATAAACGAAAAACTCACGAATTGAGAACTTCCTCCTCTTTGAAGTCTGTTAAAGAAAATAAACCTAATATTGACTTATTGTGTTTCTACCGTTAAATAGGGATTCGCTCCAATTTCATATATTTGCCAGATGGGAAACGCTTGACAGAACACGAAAAATATTTCGTGAATTCAATATACTCAGCTAATAAGTTCTTAGTAATGTTGGTTGAAAGAATCAAATCATAAGTTGACAGGAAGAGTATAATATCATGAATTGAATGTTTTTTATTTCATGACGGTTGGCCAAGAAGATTATCTGTTTTTACTTCGCCCGTCGAGCCGGCCGATTAGTGCTGGGAAAAACAAGTCTCTACTACTATATATGAAATATAAAATATATTATGTTTGTACTCAGGATTTCAAATAAAACGTAAATTTGATTTTTAAAATGAATGGTTTTATTTTATTATATTCTATTACAGCGCTGCAGAGATTCCGTAATTTATGCATTTTTTTTTATAAATTACGCTGTTCATTTAGAGCGAAACAAAAAAAATATCTCAGGCTACATTATTTTAAAAAGTTTTAAAGTCTAAAAAGCAATTTCTTTACTTATGTTGAAATTGTATCTTATAATCTAAAACAAAGTGCAAAATTAACTATATATTTTTGTTGCAAATATATTTTATTTAGTCATGAAAAAATACTTCGAACATTTAAAAATTAGATAAAATGTTAAACCCATTTACAAAATGAACTTCAAACTAAGCTGTTCTTTAAAAGTATAAATGGAAAAATTGTCGTTTATTTCATAAAGAAAGTCATAAGAATTCATTCAGAAACAGATATTCAAAGTTGTCGAGTTTAACAATTGCATTAAGTTAGCATTGGTATAGTATTTTCCTCAGTCTTTTTTTATGAATTGTGGCAATTTGCGGCATAAAATTTCTTTATGACTTAGATAGATATGAATTTTAAATTATTAAAAATATCGTGAAATATAATGTAACTTAATTAAAATGTATTGGCTATAGCTCACTTTCAGTCGCCTTAGGTACCGACTAGTTTCGGCCATGTACCTTCATCAGTTTGAGTGGGTTGTGTTCGCGACTGCGACACGTCTGGGATTCAACACAAAACAATCACAGCGAAAAATAAGAATTTTACTCATTTTGCTGTTGATAATAATTGATAACAGCTATAAAATAAACGTTCTAGTTCCATTAACAAAGTGCTTATGAAACAAACCTTACTTATGAAGTACTTATGTAATAATGATATATTTCATAATTTTATATCGGAGCTGTATTACAATTTATTTAAAATAACTGCTTCCGTCTTTAATGTAAAATTCTATCGTAACAAAGTAAAGAAATAAACGTAGCCCGAATTTCTATAACGATATTGAATTGGTTTTGTATTGAAACATTTGTACCGATTATCTGCTTTAAGGATATATTACATTAGGTCCATAATCATAAAATTTTATTGAAATGTTTCAGATAAAACATTGCGGATAATTTACGAATTGGTTCTTGGAAAAAAACCTCATTTTCTTAAGCTTCTTATTGCTCTGAATAAAATGATGTAATTTTCCGATATCAAGACTTACAAGCTTTTACACACGAACTTTGTTTTTTTTTTGTAAAGAAATTTGGTCTCGTAGTTTGTTTTGAAATATAATTCTGTAATTGGTATAAATTATAAATAATTTTAAATTATTCCTAGAAATTGACATCGCACAAGCGTATTTGACTTTCGAAATGGAATCAACACGGAGCGATTTGCTTCTTGTCTAGGCCAGATTAGTTAATTTTTAATAGCATATTATGCCACATGCGTAATTTAAAAAATATCAAAGCTACTACTTTTGTTGAAGATAAAATAAATAAATAAATAAACACTGCACACTCAACGGCCCCCATTAGGATAGTTATATCCTGTGTCGGGGGTCCGGAAACATTCACAATGACAAAGACAAATACACCTAGACCGGAAAATATGCTTGCATGGTCAATACAAACATATTATGCTCCGAACGGTAATCGAACCCGCGACCTGTGGCGTTTAAGGCAGGTTCGCTACCGCTGGGCCACAACGTCGTAACTTGAACAAATGTCTTCTTTATCTTATTTTTAGCATCGACCAATCAGCCAAACCACAATTTGATTTCGAATTAAAACCGAAAACTAGCTTACGTTATTCCATTGTCATTAATTGGTATTGACAATGGAAAGTTTTCAACGCTCTAATCCTATGAAATGTCAGTGCAGGACAGGATATTTGCATATATATTTATACTCTGTGACTATTTGCACGAGTGTGCCCAATTTGAATATATTGCTAGTCCAACGTGATATGTCCCTTACAAGATGGAAATCGACAGTTTTGAAATCGATTCATGTTCGAAACTAAAATGGTGCATCTACTTTGTTTTTGATTTTACAATTAATTGTACTTGCTGTCTGTTAACGAAGGATTCTCTCGTCTTAATAACAGCAGTTACGACCTGTGTTCACAAATAGCGCAAAAGGCTCGTAATTATTTTATTTTTCCCCGATTGAGCAACACAAGGACGCACAAGGTTAATGTGCTTATTAGGCTATGTATGTAAACTCAAACTCAAAATATTCTTTATTCAAATAGGCTTTTAAGCACTTTTGAACATATGTTGTTGTTGTTGAGAGTATGAATCTTATGAGTGAAAAGTAATCAAAACTTATTAGTGACAAAATTAAAAAACAAAACACCGACGACGTATGCCAAATGGGGCATTTAAAAAAAAAAAACAAAGTTTTCGGATGTCCACTGGGTTAATTTTTCAGGGAAAATTAAAAAAAAATCAAATTAGAATTTAAAAAAATATTTTGTTCAGAAATGGCCAGTATTGCCGAACTGTAATTTCATAAGTAAAGCTATTAAATAATTATGAAATATGTAATATCATACTTTTTTCATCTGGTATATATTTAGTATATTATATATAAATAATAGAAAGAAAACTTCACATAAATATCACTCAATACTTGTATGAACTTCAAACTTTCATACAGTTGTATAAGTGGAAATATTCTTAGAGGTTTTATGAAGAAAGTCACAAGAACTTATTCAGATAAAGTTATTCGAAGTGGAACAAAATTAGTCTTATATAAAGTTGGTTATTGGTCTAATGTTATTCAATAGTTATTTTTATAAATTGTGGAGAAACTTTTGTCAAAGAAGGAAAAGCTGCAAGTTCTTACATATAAATATAATGCGGATATTTTATTTTTGAAATTTTATTATTAAATTGTATAAGTATAAAATTTCTGAGACATAAAGATCCGCCAAACCTACCGGTGGCTAGGTGGTCGTCTGGTTACCACCGTACGTTGGTGAAACAGGTGACGACGTGACATTCGGGCTCAACCAGAGTAAAAACGATTTTATCTGCAAGGGCGACATCGCAAACCTGTCTAAAGCACCGCAGGTCGCGTGTTCGATTCCCGCTCGGAGCAGATATTTGTATTGACTATACAGGTATGTTCTCCGGGTATATTTGTCCTTGTTTTTGTGTATGTTTTCGGACCCCCGACACAGGATATAAATATCCTAATGGGAGCCCTTGAGTATATAGCGTTTATAAGAGACGGTAATCACTTAACATCAGGTGAGCCTCTATTCCGTTTTCCCCTTTTTATTATCGATACTATTATCGATGAATTTCAACGTTGTTCTAAAAACAGAGTTATTTTAATATACTAATAGTAACGTAAAAATTGCATTGCTTTTAGTTAAGAACTGGGACAGCGTACTAAGATTACAGGAAATATTTCCTATATAGTTTGGAACCAAAAGTTCGTTCGCTAGAGTATAAGTTAGTAATGGTAAAGTTTCTCTTAACTTACAGAATCAAGGAAATCCTGGAACTCTCTTGTTTAAGACGTTATTAATTAGGTGAGCGCTTTTGAAACTAACAACCACATTTTTTGGCTTATAATATATAAAATATTATGTATTTTCATATTGTAAGCAAAGACTTACTATAAAGAGTAGGAGCACCAGGCTGCTACTTAATTAACGAACGTAACGAAGTCGGAGGTGGAATATCAATGGCTAGTTCTGACTTTTTTTTTTTATGTTAGAAGTTGGCAAACAAGCATACGGCCCACCTGATGGTAAGTGGCTGCCGCAGCCTATGAGCGCTTGCAGCACCATTAGTAGGTGCCACTCACGCGTTGCCAACCTCGAGATATTAAATCTTCAATCGTTCTTAAATCTCGTTCGGCCAGTAATTTCACTAGCGTACAATGCCCTTCAAACTGGAACACAGTAGTGCCTAAGCACTACTATTTGGCGGCAGAATATTGGACACTGCGGTGGTACCTACCTAGCTGGCCTCTTGCAACAAAGACCTACCACCAGTGTGACTGATTGCACTGGTGGAATAATCTCTGTTGTGACAGAGGTTATCCCAACAGCGGGCGATGGGGTCGTCACATCCCGACGCCTTTAAACTTTCCAAACTCGAATAAACAACAACTTTGATAAAGGAAGAAGGGAAGAGGGATCATTTCCTTTTAAACAGAGAAACAGGAATTTGGGTACTCGAGATTCACACTCATGAAACGAAACGCAACAGTGCGAAGATTGCTACTTCACATCGATATTCTACATGAAGGTAGTACTACAGAATACATGGAATTCTGAATGCCGTCTGTCAATCTATGTAGATTCAATTGGGAGGCTTCTATATTCGGAATCAATTTTTTTGTATATTTTGTATAAATTGTAATAAAATAAAATAGGTACGAAAAAGTAAATTATTTTCGGAATTCGGTCATAATACTCAATTGGTTTTCGATTGGCACACTGTTGTTGTTTCTTTTTCTCTTCAGAATATATTAAGGGCAATTTAATTAGGGTTTTATTGATATTTTATATACTTATAAAATAATAAATAATACCTTAAAAAATGTCTTAAACTGGTTACACTCCCACAACTTAAACGTAAACCTAACAAAAACACACTTATTGTATGGCTGTAAAATATATAATTATTTACCGAATAAAATAAAAATTTTACCAATGGCAAAATTCAAAAAATATATGCTTATAAAATTAATGGACGAATGTATTTATGACATTAATGATTTCTTCAAAATAAAATTCTAGACATATATTTCTATGATTATTAGGTATTATTATTTGTTGAATTGTTAAATTGAATTATTTTAAGAATGTTTACTTTATTTTAATTATTATTATTTTTAACTATTATTATTTTTATCATTATTATTATCTCATTTTATTAATTGACATATTTAATTATTGTTTCTTAGACTGTATGTTTCAAAGACTTTGTAAAATTTGCATGCCAGTTTTATAATAGGCAAAACATGTAGGAACTGTTTAAATGTAAACTGACCATATGATATTCATACCCATGTTTGATGCAAATAAATACTATTATTATTATTATTATTGTAACTTAAAACTTAAATTACTTATATTTGGAATGATATGAAAAAAACATTTTTTTAAACGAATATTGATAAATAACGGTTTTCTTGTCTACTTTATTTTCTAAAGCTTTTCTTAAAAAGTTTTCTTTCAAATAGTTCTGAAAAAATACTTTTTATCTGTAAAGGTTTGAATAATATTATATTCAGGCTTTTTCTGTTTTTTTTCTGAATGTACGGTATCATTGCCTCTAATGGCCTTGATAGAATCACCTGACGGTATGTGGTATATAAGGTATTTCTTTTATGCTTACGTGACTCACAAATCTTACATAAAATATTATGTATACACCACCATACCACCACAGTCATAATATTTATGTACTTAGGTAAAATATTAATTCACATTGTTACGTCAATATCATTGATGAAAATATACTTCATTATTCAGTATGAATAAATATAAAAAGTAATTGAAACATTTGTATCGTTTAAGCTACTAAACTATATATATATATGTCTTATTAATTATTGATTAATTTTGACTTAACAATGTGAGTGTTTGTAAGGTGAAAAATTAATATTATGAATAAAATCTTATCAAGAATCTAATATCATTCAAGAATAATATTACTTAGTTAAGTAACTTTAGGAAGAAATGAATAACAAATAAACATTTTAAAATGAGTATTACTGAAGTGTAAAGTTCGTGTGGGATTATATTTAGTATCTGTGTTCAACTGGCGACAAATCCCAGGGCTACGGCCGCCTGTTGCCGTTGATTACAATTATTAGGAAGCTTTGTGGCTTCTGCCGACTTAAATAAAATTTTCAGTGAGTTTCAAGTAACTGAGATACCATAACCTTTTTTATTTTTAAGAATTTATTAAAATTTTAAGAGATGTTTCCTACTATAGTATATAATATTATATACAGTGTTCGGAGTCTTATGATTATTAACAATGTATTGAGCATAGAGAGAGAAAGAGAGAGAGAGAGAGAGAGAGAGAGAGAGAGAGAGAGAGAGAGTAGGCTTAGAAAAAACTTTTTTCTTGATTATTCGAAACAATTTTTTCGTATATGGGATGATATTTTTGCCAACTCGTAGGCAATTTTGAAATTTTGTGGTTTATTATTTTGAGAAAGTCGTAGGCAAGTTTTCAGCAAAACGATAATATATACTTCGAAATGAATATAGGCAAAGGAAAGGAGGCAAATATAACTAATTATGAAATAAAAAATAACAACTGTGCATTTGAACAATAATAACCAATATGACATGGTAATCAAGCTGTAGGAAGAAATAACTTTTTATTGTTTCTTCAAGAAGCGATTCTCCAATTTAGTTTTATATTTTTATGATTTGATGACCATTATGACGCAGCGCTGTGTACCACACAGCCAGCAGCAGCCAATTTGAAATGAAAATCGAAGGTCGCGGTTGTGCTCAATATGCTTATAACTAAGTAAGTAAACGGTTGGTGGGTTAAGCAACTTTAGGCGTGGTCATCACTAGATGGGTGATCCTATAATGGTATTTCAACTGAGCATCTCCGTGCTTCGGAGGGCACGTAAAAAAGTCTCTCCCGATTGTGACCAATTAATATGGATAATAGGCGAAAAGTCATATCAGAAGGCTACACTGGACTACGACCAGAACAACTATGATACTAGTTTCGCCACTAACCACTCGATAAGAAGAAGAAGAAAAATAAAATCTATCTAATATAAAAATTGACTGCGTAGTTTATTTATCATAGATATGCTTTTAAAGAAACAATTCTACGACTAACGAACTCAAACTAAACTCAATCGAAAACACAAACTTCCTTCCAATACATAATTCAGTCAACCCTTTGTTTATTTGAACCCTAAACTTCGTAACTGATAACTAAAACCGACTGCCATTTATTTATATTGACGTGTCTGATAGCAAAATCCAACCATTAGAATTTCAGGGACTGGTATGCCGGTCTGTTATGAGATGAAAAAAATTGTCGGGCTTATTGAAAGCAACGTATAATATAGAACGCTTTTTTTATTTAATTGAAACTGGTGGTAGGTCTTATGTTGCAAGTCAAATAAAGTCTTGTCAAATACTCTACAGCAAAGCACTAGTGTCTTTGGCGTTACTGTGTTTCGGTTTGAAGAGCACTGCAGGCTAGTGAAATTCCTGAGCAAAGGAGATTGAAGAACTAATATTTGGAGGTTGGCAGTGCGTGATTGTTACCTACAATTGGTGTTGTAAGTGCCTATTGACGTAGCCTACGTCACCCGCATACCACCACGTAGGCCGTATGCTTGCTTGCCAACTTAGTAACATAAGAAAAGGTGTTAGCTTTCTCGCGTGAATA
This sequence comes from Hestina assimilis, assembly GCA_023373885.1. Lineage (NCBI taxonomy): Eukaryota > Metazoa > Arthropoda > Insecta > Lepidoptera > Nymphalidae > Hestina > Hestina assimilis. Next base: position 11,500,468 of record CM041751.1, on the reverse strand, counting down.
TAAACAGAAAGTAAATTTAGGTCAATCACTATGCTATTTAAGCTAATTAAGTTACCGAAAGAGAGCACAGAGCAAGTAAAGTAGAAATAAGCGTGCGCCCACAAATTTTATAAAGTTGAAAAGTTCGTTTCTTAGTTTGGTTGAACTCGCGAAGAAATATTGATATAATTTACATTTAATAGCTTCTGACAACAGTGAATTTAGATTATTTATTATTTGTCTCTTTTTATCTCTCTCTTCTTACCATTATTCCCGGTATTTTCCCAGGATCTTATTATTACTCTTGTTCTTAGAGTGTCATCTTCTTTTGAACGTCAGCGATCACTAGGCTAACTTGTATTTTTGATGCCTGAATAACGAACGAGTTGTTTTTCCAAACCATTGGCGTGAGTTCTTCATTCAAGATGTTGTTCTTCGAGCCACACTTCCCTTTTCTTGGATCTTGCCTTGTATGATAAATTGCAGTAGCTCATAATTTTTGTGTCTCATTATGTGGTCAAGATATTGTAGCTTTCTTTTTTCACTTTTGTTCGGATTATTATTTTTTTTTACGTAACAGTTCCTTCAAGGAAAGAGTAGGCTTTTATCTTGAAGGTTCCCAGGTCATTTTGATTCGGAAAGACCGCCAGCGGAAGTTACATTTGACAGGTTACTCGTTTTTACACAGAGCGATTTCCATTTTACCTCTGCAACCCTAAGAGCAAGCGACTACTCGTTGGATAAGAGCATATTATCTATCTAGAGCTAACGATTACTGGCAGAAGTTATGATAACAACTAGGCCCGACACCTTAACGGTTGCATTATAACTAGTAACTACTTATTGAGTAAGTTTTTTTTTTAATAAGTACCAAATTCAAATGAAATACAAAAGTAACTATTGAAAAGTATTATATTAAACATTTTATTTGCAAACCAAATAGGAATGTACTTGTAGTTTTATTAACGACGAAAAAACCCGGTCCAATGAAATGTCAGTTGCAGGAATCCCGAGTTATAGAGTACTATCATAAATATTTATACATGGGTTGTATATTTTATTTATATATGTCGCAATATCGGCAATAGAAGCCTGACATCCGTTCATGTAAGCTCTGCTAGCAATTGCGTTTTTTATGCTCCTGCCCAGTTTTTTGAATTAGACTTTTTGATACCGATATTTGGCGTTTTTTTGGCTATTTATGTTGAAAAGGCGAGTTTATTTAATCGAGAAATTTCATAGATATAATATTTTAAAATTGCCATAATTAAGTATTATAATTATTAATATATGAAAATAAAACTAACTCTTTACAGTAACAACAGTACAGTTTATATTCTGCCGCCAAATAGTAGTGCTTAGGCACTACTGTGTTCCGGTTTGAAGGGCATTGTACGCTAGTGAAATTACTGGGCGAACGAGATTTAAGAACTAATATCTCGAGGTTGGCAACATGCGAGTGGCACCTACTAATGGTGCTGCAAGCGCTTATAGGCTGCGGCAGCCACTTACCATCAGGTGGGCCGTATGCTTGTTTGCCAACTTCTAACATAAAAAAAAAAAAACCAATTCTTGTATACCTGATTTTTCGTATGATTTAATCAATTCTTTTTTATGTTCTAAAAAATTAATTACAAAAAAATAATTTGCTAAAATTGTACATAATTTTGCGAAAAAGCTAAAGAATTTACTAAAATCGATTGTACTCGCACTGAGCTTTCTTGAACGCGTGACTATAATATTATGAAAAAGCAAAGAATGGCTTTGATCCTACATGGCATTATCGGATGTAAAAATATATTGTAATTTTTAAATTTGTACGTGTCTTTATTATAAGAGCCATAAAAAGTGACACGTGTTTAAAGTGCATAATTATCAGCTCCAAAACAGTTTCCAGTTACCTCATTACGGCTAGACTAATGTTTTATTCACGACGTGACAAAGCTGGTTTACTGAAATCAGAACCTCTAAAGGCAACAGTCGAGTTCACGTAAAGCTGGCTAAATAAATTCAATTTGAATACGATTTTATAAAATCTTTTTTTCATCAATTAAATTTCTAAAATATTTTATAGCATTTTGCCTCTAGGAACCGTAGATATTTTGTTATGTTTATTCAAGACGATAATAGATTTTTATAAATTTATTTGCATTAATTAGTTACTTCTAAGTAATGAAAGACGAATATTAGTTGTAGAACATAGCATATTATAATAGTAATATAATATTTCGGGGGCTGCAAACAAACACAAGCACAACAATCCAGACCCAAACAGACATCTCTGAATTTACGCTTGCAGATTAGGCATCCCTTGATGTTTCTATGCCAAAAGTGTTGAGCAAAAAATAGTGATATATTCACTGCGCCGTATAACCTGTTACTGAATTCGAACCGAAATTCGTTTGTTTGATCAAGAATGCATCCTCGTATTACATCCGTCAAATTCTGTATTTTTTTTACCTAAGGACAAATATTGGTGAACAAAGGTTTTTCCATTCTATTTTCGAGGCTGGTTTTCAACTGGATTTTGGTCAATTTTCCTTTTGATAAATCATGCTTTGAAAGATTTTGTTTTTAATGAGAACGTTCTCATTTATCTAAGGTCGTTATATTTATTTTAATGATGTAATTGGAATATGATATTTATTGTGTTACAAAAGCGCAATATATATGAAATATAAAACTCAACTAATTTACGAAGTCGTCTGTTTTTGTGGTTTCACGCTAAGTATTAATTAAATTCGGCGTTTTTTCACCGAGTTTGATCATCATTTTTATTATATGTGTACTTGCGGAGTAATTTTTTTACTTTTATAATGGCCTTATTAAGGAATATATGTAGCAGGACTTCTTAATGTATCAGAGCTTATATTAAGTGCAATGTTTTTTTTTTTTTTTTTTTTTTTTTTTTTTTTTTTTTTTTTTTATGTTAGAAGTTGGCAAACAAGCATACGGCCCACCTGATGGTAAGTGGCTGCCGCAGCCTATGAGCGCTTGCAGCACCATTAGTAGGTGCCACTCACGCGTTGCCAACCTCGAGATATTAGTTCTTAAATCTCGTTCGCCCAGTAATTTCACTAGCGTACAATGCCCTTCAAACCGGAACACAGTAATGCCTAAACACTACTATTTGGCGGCAGAATATTGACACTGCGGTGGTACCTACCTAGCCGGCCTCTTGCAACAAAAAAGACCTACCACCAGTGTGACTGATTGCACTGGTGGAATAATCTCTGCTGTGACAGAGGTTATCCCAACAGCGGGCGATGGGGTCGTCACATCCCGACGCCTTTAAATTAATGTTCTAACATAATTTAATAATTGGAAATATTAAAGCTTTGTGTCTTAACTGTACATGCGTGATAGCACAATGTCTGTCTTAATTTATTATATTATCTCTTAAAAATCAGCAGAGTATGTTTATCAAACAGTATGACAGCGCAAATTTTTTAAATAGAGAAAGCAAACAATAATTAATCTATACTAAAATAGAAAAGGACTCAGTGAACCCTTGTGAAACAACCCTGAAAATTTGAAGTTATTAAATCCTTTGACAAAGAGAGGCACCAATTAATTCTATGTACGTCTAAGCTATTAATACCATAATAATTAAGTTTAATTAGAAGAGTGTCGTTTGTAACTAATAATAATAGAAGTCAAAGGCTTTGTATAAATCCAAATATATAATCTCAAACTCAAACTATTTCGGTTTCAATAAGCAATCCCAATCTATTTCTCAATCCAAAACAGGGTGAATACAAAAAAAAATATTTTATTTATTTTATTAGATTTTCTTATTTGACACATTTTTTTTCTTTTTAGGAGTAGTTATTTAGTCTTATCCAGAGTTTCCCTTTCATTTTATTTATATGCGTATTAAAAGCAGAAGGGAGGCATTCGCCCAGCAGTGGGAAGCAATAGGATAGATTAAATTAGAAGATATGTCTACGCTGGAATTTTGCAATGACAGTCGATTTTTTTATGTACCAATAGTAGAAGGGGCATTACCATATCTCTAATACAGCTGAGACAAGCTGAGGGTTCTTCATCAGATACTTCAGATCTTCGATTTTTGACATCAAATGAAGGGGCAAACAAAGTTGAATATTTTTTGTAAAGGCGGTATATGTTTAATAGTTTGGTTGGGCTCTTGTGTTGTCACCAGATCTTCGATTATCCTAGTTTTTATAGTTTTCCCTTTATGTGGCCATTAAACCCTAACTTTGTACCAAATTTCAGCTCTCTGAGTTTATGGGAATTACTTGTTCTATTTTGATGATCATGAGTGTCTGAGTGTCATAAATGTGAAACTTTGCTTTCGCATAACTTCGGAACTAAATGCCAGACTTAAATTTTTTTATTTTGAGTGTGATTTTATAGCTTACTGGATGACGAAAATTTCTGCGTTCTAGTCTTATCCAAAGGTTCTCAAATAGGGGCCTGAAAATGCGGCGAAATGGTTCCAGTAAAGTATGGTACGACAGTGTTTGCTTCGCGCTCGACTTGGCGAGGGCACTGCCGTGTCCCCGAACTGGCCCTTAGAACATTCGACTTGAAATGTGTTGTCTTCGTTTGAGTGACTAAGCGAGCTTATTTTGCAGAGTAGAACCGAAATAGACGATAAATTTCAAAGTAGAGATAGCTCATTGTTATCTTTCATCGCCGAAAGAACGAAGCCTAAATTGAAATCAGGGATATAAAGGGTAATTAAAGTAAAGGCTATAATGGGATTTTGATTAATTTACAAAAAATCAGAAAGAATCACCACTGTATATTTCATTGGTAAGTGAAAAAATAACATAGAACACATACATAGCATACAAGATTAGTCTAATGCAGAGACATCGCATTACCTTTTTTACGTGATGTTTCATCTCTTGGTCACGAACCGAGTGAATCGAGTCACGTACACTAATTTGGGAATAAGCCCAATAACCCGGCACAAGGGATACAGAATGTTGTTTTGATTAAATTTTTATTAATTAATTCTTTAGAAATTCAGAAACGTAAACGTTTGTCCGTTGTTGATGTCCCAGGAAGAGAGTAAGGTATGAAGGTCATGAGTGTATCTTATTACATTTATTTGGCAAGATCTGATAGTTTTAACACATTATATTTCATCAGACTTGTATGAACCGTAAATAAAATATAATATAATATAAATAGATAATTATATTAATTATTATAATTATTATAAATTTTGTGACAATAGGGTGTGTTAAATTTTTGTAACAAATTAACAGTTTTAACATTCGGGGCTGGGGTCGCAAAAGTGGGAATCGAATAGAGTAAGATAAGAAATGCAATGATGGTTCAAAATTATCCCGCCACACGTTTTAATTTTTTTTTATTTTATTTAACAGTTGATCGATGCAACCATTCTTTGATTAATATACATATCTATTTTAATTTATTAACATGGCTTAGTATTATTATACCTTATAATATTTAAATACAATATTAATTTCTTGCTTTAACTTTAGCTGAACTTCCTCGCCTATCGCCAGTAGACTCTCTAACTTTAGGCTTTGTCGTAGTAAGACTAAAATACTAGCCGTAATGAGGTAACTTTGCACTTGTTTTTGATCAAATTCAAAGGCGTCGGGATGTGACGACCCCATCGCCCTGTTGGGATAACCTCTGTCACAACAGAGATTATTCCACCAGTGCAATCAGTCACACTGGTGGTAGGTCTTTTGTTGCAAGAGGCCGGCTAGGTAGGTACCACCGCAGTGTCCAATATTCTGCCGCCAAATAGTAGTGCTTAGGCACTACTGTGTTCCGGTTTGAAGGGCATTGTACGCTAGTGAAATTACTGGGCGAACGAGATTTAAGAACTAATATCTCGAGGTTGGCAACGCGTGAATGGCACCTACTAATGGTGCTGCAAGCGCTCATAGGATGCGGCAGCCACTTACCATCAGGTGGGCCGTACGCTTGTTTGCCAACTTCTAACATAAAAAAATAAAAATTATATGCACATATAAGGGATGTAATAATAGTTTCAATGGGATAATATAATAGGATGGTTATATATTAATTCATTAAGAATTACATTATATATCTTAATGATATATTTAAGAAATTGCAGAAATTAGAAAACGTCGAATATTTTAGAAGTGATGTTTGATTTCTTAACAGAAAATCTAAATTAATTTCCACTGAAATTTAACAGCGAAAACCGAATATTCCTTTATGAGAAAATATTTATCCTGAGATAAAAGCAGAATCGGAGGGATCTAATACAGCGATGCAGCCTTGATCAAACAGCCTCTGGGTATTGTTTATATTTCAGATGGTTATACAACGCGGTGAATTCTATCTTATGTTTTTTTTTACAATACTGTATAAAACATTCATGTAGTGTTCAACGTACTATGAATTTTTTATTTCTTTAAAGAGCGGAATACTGTATTATCAAATTTTAAAACTGCTTACTGCTGCTTTTATATAAATATAAATTGCATATATGCTGTTTTATTTTTTTAATAGTATATATCTTTACATGATTGTAAGTGGAAGTAGAGTCGAAACGCGAAGGCGGCTAATACTGTTACAGAAGGCGAACTGCAGTACCCGTCCTTGCTCTGCCTACCCAGAATCTTCTGGGTTGCAGCAACTGGTTATACGCTAGATAACTTCAATGCAAATGCGTCTTGCAACTAGATACGCTGGCTAATCAAGAAATGCGTCTAACCAGCAGTCATTTCACCAACATATGGTGGTATCTAACCAGGCCGGCGCTTAAGTACGAACAGATTTATATATATTATATACGTGAATTGCTTAACTTATTAATCAAGTCGAGACGGTTGGTTCTCTATTCCGTCTGTTGAACTAGTTGCTGATAAATCACAATTTAGGAAATAAATTATATTAATAAATCCTAGGAAGATAATTTGAAATTAAGTCTCCCGGTTTTCAATTTAGTTTGAAATATTACATTGGATGATAATATTTAATGGGAATAGGATTAAATTTCCTCCCCAATCCTGAGAATCACTTTTGGGTCGGCAATTGGAATAGAAAATTGTACCATAATATATTTAGATTATCTTATAATCTCATCTTGATAATTTTGATATTGGTATAGTGGATTTAAAATAGAAACAATCGAGGGCTATTAGGTCACTTCTACAAGTAGAAGGTTTTGTTAATTTTGTCCTTCAGAAGACTCAATTGAAAAGTAAATAAATAACCCCTACACACTCAACGGCCCCCATTAGGATAGTTATACCCTGTGTCGCGGGTCCGGAAACATTTACAATGACAAGGACAAACGCACACAGACCGGAAAACATGCCTGTATGGTAAATACAAACATCTGCTCTGGTCAAGCCACAGCGGATCCCTAAACTGGTTGCGATGGAAGGGGCGGCGCGGTCTGCGAGCGCGACAGGAGCCACGAGTCGACCACTGTACATTCATTTTTACTACCAGCAATTAAAAAAACCGTATTCGAGTAGCGATCAATAAATTAGTTACTTTAAATACAGTCCGCTTTTCAATTATATTCATCCGACATAAGGATAGCGTATCAACACCGAGCGGGAATCGAACCCGCGAATTGTGGAGCTTAAGGCAGGTACGCTACCACTGCGCCACAACGTCGTCGTCGTAAAGGATTGTTTTTCTACTTTCAAAGGAATTTATATTTAACAGAGCTAAATATCCTATTACGGAAAATGTTATGTAATTCATAGTTGCTAGGAATTTTTTGAATGAAACCATTTTTGCATGGTGTAATTTATTCAGAAGAGCGCTGAATAATTACATCTCAGCCACGTCGCCATTTTATTTAATAAGGCTTTTGGCTAACACCATCTTAAGATTTTCCGTATCGATAGTGTCGGTTAAGTTAATAATTTATCCTGGATTAAAATCCCGTTGTATAAAATAATGTTATGTATTAAAAGAAGTATATCCATTTGTACTATATCTTTATAAAAAAAATTAACCAATATTTAAATTTATTTAGTGACCGTCTCGTCAGCTTTTTGAATTACTTTTTTCTGAGAGTTTGTACAAGTCTCATTAAAACTTTAACTATCCAATCCTATCAAGCGTTAAAGTTTTTTCAGTTGGCTTGGCTGATTTTAATAAGGATATTTTTGCAATATTTTTTGGTTTTTCTTTCTAATTTTTAAACTCTATTAATCAATATAAAAAAATGATAGTACTATTATATCAGTGCAAAAACATGATGGTCTAAATGGGTTAAAGACTTCTTATTACTTTTCATACCGTAAAATAGCAAATTTTATATTTTGTTTCGATTTCAATACCATGAGAATAATAGTAAGCTGTCACCATAAGCTATTGGAACCTTCAATTATAAGTAAACTTATAGTAATAAGATGATAAAGAATTTTACAGTAACATGACAATATACATGACATACATTTTTTTAATATTTTTTACGGATTAAGATCGTTTATTTTCCCGTAAAGTTCACTTGTATGAGGAAACATAATGTAACTTCAAATTATTAATAATAATTAGCTACATTAAACACCGTTGTGGCGTCGTGGGTAGCGAGTCTGCCTTTAGTCTCGACGGTTGCGGGTTCGATTCCCGCTCGGGCAGATGTTTGTTAAAATTTCTGTCTCGGTCTGGGCGTTTGTCCGTGTGGGTCTCCCCACCGTGCCTCGGAGAGCACGTTAAGCTGTCGGTCCCGGTTATTATCAATAACATCTGATAATAATCCCTCGTCCTCCCTCTTCCCCCCGGACCACCGTACGGTGTAGACTTGTAAACTGTGACCTGCTTTAAGTTTTTATTTAAAAATAAAAAAGTTAACACACAAATTAAATCAAGTTAAAATAATAGGAGCGCATAATTCATAAGGAGCATACGCAGTTTGCCTGAAGACGAAGAGCCGCTCACTTACATCTAGACATCACTCTCTCGCCCGTGATCGTCCTGCTCACTACCAAACCGCAATTCAAAACCGGCGTAAGTGCGATACCTACTAAACTAGACTTTAAGCGCATGATATTAATGTTCCTACTCCACGCCGTTTCTGCTAGCCTGGTACTACGTTGGAGGACACAGCTAAGAAAACCGGCGGGTTTATGATGTTTTGACTGATTGTATATTTTCTTGCTCTCATATAACGTCGAGTACAAGCAATATTTAAAAAAATATTGTATCTATGTGCACGACATAACAAGCATCGCCTCAGCGCTTCTGCTAGCCTGGTACAACGATTTTTGCGATTCGCGCGGCCGTGCGAATGATAGTGCTCTGTCGCTCATGTATGAGCTGTTTTACTCACCTACTGAAGAATAAATAAAAATAATTGACATACAAAATAAAATAAAGTCTAAAAATAAAAGTCCAATGCACACAGAATAAGCATTGCCACATCGCTTCTGCTAGCCTAGTGCGTGCATTTGACACGTTAACCCCGATTGATAATTTGCACCGTACTTACTGTCCTGTTGCATAGAGTATATTATTGTTTGTTCTTGACACCTGTAACCTGCCTTAGATTATTTATTATGAGTGAGAGCGCGATGAATAAGTCACCTTCGGAGAGTAACATAACCGATTTAAGTTCGCATACTACTCCTCCTTACTTTGCCTTTCAACGAGCGAAAAGAGCAAGAGAGACCGAATGGTGTGAAGATTTGTGCACTTTTAGAGAGGAGATGAAAGTCTTAATTAAAGAATTGATGGCCGAACAAGAAATGGAATTCAAGAAACTATTTACCCCTTCTCTAAAAGAAATTCAAAAATCAAACTGTAGCATTGAAGCCTCTGTTGCTCAAGTAATTACGCAAAACGAGGAATTGAGGAAAAAAATTGAGTATCTGGAACAACAGCATGTAAATGACAGAGAACGCATTACGTTATTAGAAGATAGAGTTGAGGAACTACAGAGGAGCAGTCGGAAAACTAACATAGAAATAAAAAATGTTCCAAAACACATATCTGAAGATAAAGAAGATCTAATAAACATGGCTCTGTGTCTGGGAAAATCTATTGACTGCAATATTTCAAAGTCGGATATAAAAGATATTTATAGAGTAAGACAGAAAAAGATGGTAAAAACACACCGATTGTAGTGGAATTCTGCTCTACTATCGTGAAGACAGATATCTTGAAAAAAACTAAAGTTTATAATACTAGAAATAAAAGCAAGCTCCGCGGTAAGAATCTAGGCCTTCGGAAGGACGAGGAGACGCCTATATTTGTGTCTGAGCAGCTGACGGTAAGGGGATCACGTCTCTTCTTTCTGGGCAGAGACCTCGTCAAATCAAAAGGGTATAAATTCTGCTGGACTTCCTATGGCCGCGTTTACGTTAGAATGGCTGAATCTACTCCAATAATACTGGTTAAATCCGAAAAGCAGGTGCAGAGTCTGTTTCAGGCTGCATGACTATTCCACTTTCATTTATGTATCTTAGCTAGTACTATTTTTAACTGTAAAGCATTTAAAAACATTTTTATTTTTAATATTTTTTTGTGTACAATATCTATAATTTTAATCTTAAGTTACACATTTCTACATAATACACAAACACAAAAAACACTATCATCATTTCACAGAAAACATTATAGCATTAACTCTGTTAGCATTATCTTAACATCTTCCAAGAATAAAAATAATATACTAAATATAATTAAACGTACACGAATATACGAATTTTTAAAAAAAATTAACACGCGATGGCTACTAGATATGCACACAGTGCCTATATGTTACACTCTATGACGGACAAGACTTTAGAAGTTAATGAATTGGACAACTTTGAAATTGCGAATTCTTATGAATGCACACCTAATGCACTTTCTCAAAAATTGAATATTAAATCTACAGATATAAGTATAATTTTGCAGAATATTAGGAGTATTTACAAAAATATAGACGATCTACAAGCTAATTTGTCTCTACTAAAATTTGAAACTGATGTTATTGTGCTAACAGAATGTAGATCTACTAAAAATAAGCCGATTCCACTCTTATCGAACTACAACTCTTTTGCAACTACACTTCACTTAAACCAAAACGATGGGGTCGTTGTGTACGTTAAAAATACGCACAAAACTATAGCTGCTAAGGAAATAAATCTGACACATGCATCTTGCCTACAAATAAATATATACAATACTATTATAGTATGTATTTACAGATCACCATCCAATGTAAATGCAGAACAATTTATAAATTCTTTAAATAGGTACTTAGAAAGTATAAAGAAATACGAAAAAATTACACTTGTAGGCGACATAAATATAAATACCATACCCAGATTAACAGAAAATAGCCAAGAACGGACCAATAGACTAAATTATTTAAATATGTTATCCATGCACTGCCTACTACCTGGACACAATCTTCCGACGAGAGTGGATAGCTGCTTAGACCACGTTATGTTAAAAATAAATAAGAATAATAACTCCGCTGTAGTAGTAGTATTAAAAACTTGTGTTACCGACCACCACACGGTTCTACTTTGTATTTCTAAAATTATAGATAAGAGTTATCGCAAGTCAAAAGTTATTGTTAATTATGAAAATGCACTGAAAAACTTAGCTGAACAAAATCTTTCAAACTTATTGGAACTAAATGACCCGAACACTCTATGTAAACTAATAACTACTATGATACAAAAATGCCTTATTAACAATACAATAACTATAAAAACCCCTAGGAGTAAACAAGCAATAAAGCCCTGGATTACACAAGGCATTTTACGATGCATTAAAAACAGAAATAATATGCAAAGAAAACTACGCGCTGACCCCCTTAATGAAATACTAAAGATAACCTATAGACGATATAGAAACTACTGTAATAACCTTATTAAAAAACTAAAAAGAAATTATAACAAGGAACAACTTAACAAATATTCGAAAAACACAAAAAAATTATGGAAAACTATTGATAACATAACTAACTATAAATCTACAAAGACACCGAACATACAATTACTTAACATTATGGCCTCACCTATGGAATCAGTTAATTTTGCCAATTCATTTTTTTCTAACATAGGAAAATCTTTGGCTGAAAATATTACCGCTCAAAATGTGACACACAATAATTTAACTTCTGCTCTGAATTTACCTTCTCGTCGTGTATCATCTTTTGCACTCTTGAAAACAGATCCCAAAGAACTGTATAACATCATAATGAGTCTCAAATCTGAAAGTGCCCCCGGATGGGATAACATCCCTACTAAATTTTTAAAACTATCCCAACATATTATATTACCAATTTTATGTCATCTGATTAATCAATGTTTTGCTACAGGAATTTTTCCTAGTACCCTTAAGCGATCGATTATTACACCAGTTTATAAAAATGGCGAGAGAGACCAGATTAATAATTACAGACCAATATCCGTGCTACCCTCTTTCTCTAAGATAATAGAAAAAGTAATTAACAACCGACTATTACTATATCTACAAAATTTCAATATTTTATCAGATTCGCAATATGGTTTTAGACAAGGCTTTTCGACCGAAGAAGCTGTTTCAGCAGTGAGTAGCCTAATTGTCAAAGAAATTGATAGCGGAAAGAAGTGCTTAGCGACGTTTCTCGACCTCAAGAAAGCTTTCGATACTATATCCGTAGAAATTCTTCTTAAAAAGCTTGAAACTATTGGGGTACGAGGAACGCCGCTGGCCCTTCTGACAGATTTTCTATATAACCGTAAGCAATGTGTTAAGATTGGTGATTACATTAGTGATGATGAAACTATTTGTTACGGCGTACCGCAGGGCAGCGTATTGGGTCCGACTCTTTTTTTTCTTTATATAAACGACCTGTGTAGCCTCAAAATAAAAAACGCGAATATCTTCTCTTATGCAGATGATACTGCTATTATTTTCACTGGTACATCCTGGAATGACGTTAAAAAACAGCCGAAGAAGGACTTTCTAAGATACTTAATTGGCTTAACCTAAATTTATTAACCCTAAATATTTCTAAAACTAATTTTATAACTTTTTCCAAATATAACAGTAGCCAACCACATCACGATTATGGTATAAAAATACATAAATGTAACTTGATTAACGCTTCTTGTGATTGCCCTAACATTAATAAAGTAACAAATACAAAATATCTCGGAATCATGATTGACCAACGTTTGTCCTGGCATGTCCACATAGAACTACTAATGAACAGGGTACGTAAGCTTATCTGGATATTTAAAATTCTACGTCATTCTGCTCCTAAAACTTTAATCAATCAAATTTATACATCTTTAGCACAATCAATACTAAACTACTGCATACCAGTTTGGGGTGGAGCTACCAAAACAAAGTTTTTGGAACTTGAAAGAGCACAGAGGTCTTTATTAAAGGTTATGTATTTTAAACCTTACCGATATTCCACAGACATTCTTTACCGTGATTCTGGACTACTATCAGTCAGGAAACTTTATATTCTAAGCGCCATTCTGAAGCTCCATAAATCTCTGGTATATGACCCTAAAAGACTTGATAAGCGAAGAAAAACTAAAGTAGCCACTATAATTACTACTCGGTCTAAATTTGCATCGCGACAGTATGCCACGCAATCTTCCAACCTATATAACACTATAAATAAAACGTTAAATATATATCCTATGAATAATTACAAATGTAAAAAGCACGTAAGTGAATGGTTATTGACGTTAAGCTACGAAGAAGCTGAAAAACTCTTGGAAAATGTCTCGTAACAAACACTAATCTCCACCTACAAGCACGACATACCTATCATACACTCACACCCACACATACACATACACGCACGCATACACAAACACACACGCACACCACATACTCAGCCATAAACACACGCACACGCACAAACATTGGTACCCCTGAAACATCCATGTCCTAGACTGGTAATCAGGAGCACTTATAAATACCACAACGTATTTGCAATTGTAAATCACTTAACTTATCACATCCATATCTTAGAAATATACAACAAATTAAGCATTAATTTTACTGATTTTTATTATAATAGTTAACTCTAGATCTGTAACTGTAAACTTTTCTTATATTAAATTTTATTTATACTTACTTGGTCATAATAAAATATATGTTACGGAAGAGCGAGATCCTCTAACACAGGTATCCTAATACTTAAAAGAGGTTCTCAAACCCATGAAATGTATCGTAGATTAAGTTTGAAGAAATAAAGATAATAAAAAAAAATAAAAAAAAAAAAAAAAAATAATCGTTAACTCTTGATAAGTAAATTGCTCTTATCCAATGAGTTACTGGTTCGCCCTTAGGGTTGCGGAGGTCAGATGGCAATCGCTCTGTGTAAAAACTAGTAACCTGTCAAATCCGGATAAGAGTAATAAGCAGACTCTGGGTACATAAAAATACCGGGAATAATGCTAGGATGAAGAAGAATTAGCTACATTAAGCATTTGCAAATTGATATTTTTTAACAAAATGATTTCTAGAACATTCCAACCTTATAATTAAGCTTTTTGAGCTCACCTGACCTTAAATTACCAAGACCATTTGATCAATCTGCCCCTTTCAAGATGGATTCCACGTTTTAGTTCAACTATCAAAGGATTAATAAAGGAACGTGGTTTTTCAACCGAAAGAGCAAAGAATTCCAGGTTCTCTTCACAAACTATTCAGTTTGTGAGAGCTTTCTGTTGCATTCACTCGATCTCAGGAGAAAATTGTACTTTGAATGACTGGTTTATCGAATGGTTGAATAAGATTCTCATCTCAGTAAAACTAAGAATATATTTTATTGGGGATGCATATATTTATGTGTGAGCCATTAAAATAAATTAAATATTCAAAATAAGGCATAATAAAACATATTCTATTATTAACGTTAATCTGGTGGTCATCGTTTAGTGGACAGATTTGTATTGTGTCAAAGTGTAGATTGTTCAAAATAAACGCTGCACACTCAATGGTCAACATTAGGATAGTGATATCCTATGTCGGGGGTCCGAAAACACATACAAGAACAAACACACCCAGACCGGAAAATACGCTTGCATGGTCAATACAAACATATGCTCCGAGCGGGAATTGAACCCGCGACCTGTGGCGTTTGAGACAGAGTCGATACCCGACACAGGATATCACTATCCTAATGGGGCCGTTGACTGTGCAGCGTTTATAATTATTATTTATTATTTGTAATATTAAAAAAATAACTATGTGTAAAATTTTTCACTTGCTTTCCTCCGTCTGTGTCTGTGGAACTGACAAAAGGATTTGGACATATACATTAGACATGCTGTAACTTCAGCTTGATATTCAGTGATGGTCAGTCGATTCATGCCATAAGCAGTACCACACAACTACTAAAATGGTAGATTGTTAGTTTTTATTTTACTTAGGATTTTTACTTATTTATTTATTTATTTATTTACCGCTATTATGTCTTAGGAAAAACAAAAAATAAATAAATTTAGTTTTAATCATAAACTATTATTCTTATATTATAATATGTAACTGGAAGCCATCTAAGCGTGGACCTGTGGAAATGAATATAATAAGAATCAAATATAGTCTGAGTCTCTCAAACCGAACAGTAAATATAACTAGATGTTCATCCAATAAGGCGGTCTATTCGATATCCGTCACATGCCAATCTTTAGTCATAAATCAAGCGTAGCAGTACATTGTGGTGTTATATTTTTAACTGAATTCAGTCGGCTGCAACTACAGTTTCCTGTCCCTTGACAAATGGAAGTTTCTGAATCAAACGAATCTGAATCGAGTTGATGAATACGTAAATAATAAAATCAATATTTCTTAAGGCCAACTTTAACACGTTCAATGCTATATCAGAGGAGGTTACACCTTAATTGTCCCGATAAGTGGCAAAAAATATTTTAATATGAAATAATATCGACTCTACTCGACTAAATATCGACTAGGTAGGTAGGCTTTTATTGCGAGAGGCTGGATAGCCTTATACCACAGCAACGTCAGATATTCTACCGTAAAGCAGTGATACGTTTTGCATTACTGTGTTTCCGTTTGAGTGATACTCTAGTTAGTAAAATGACTGGAAAAGAAAATATAAGAACAATATCTCGAGGTTGGCAACGCCTGAGTGATATTCACAAATTAAAGGCGTTGCAAGCGCTAATAGGCTAAGACAACCACTTACGATCAGGCGGGCCGTATCCCATCTTTTTCGCATAAATAAAAGCTTAAAGACGACGTTGTGGCGCAGCGGTAGCGAACCTGCCTTAAACGCCACAGGTCGCGGGTTCGATTCCCGCTCGGAGCATAATATGTTTGTATTGACCATGCAAGCATATTTTCCGGTCTGGGTGTATTTGTCCTTGTCATTGTGAATGTTTCCGGACCCCCGACACAGGATATTACTATCCTAATGGGGGCCGTTGAGTGTGTAGCGTTTATTTATTTATTTTAATATTACTGAAATAAATGTTTTCAAGAAGAAAACATTGCACTACTTAAGTACGTCATAATATCGCACTGCATTACCTTTTTCACGTGATGTTTCATTCTGTGGCCACGAACTGAGTAAATTAAGTCACGTACGCTGGTCTGAAACCGTCTTTTCTCTTGGTCTTAGTTTATTGAATGAAAAATGCAACAATGCATGGAGCATTATGGTTAGCTTTAGATGCACCTGTTTCTGATTGCATATAATATCTTGTATACTTTATTTATGATAGACAAAATACCTTCAAATATATCCTACTATAATTATTAATGTGAAAGTTCGTAATAATGGATGGATGGACGGACGCAAGACGCACGAAGAAACGATTGATAGATGGATAAATGGGTGGAAGGATGGATGGATATTAGCTACTCTTGCACACTAAAACGGCTGAACTGATTTGGGTGAAATTTCGTACATACATAGCATATTTGCCTTTATTATTATACCTGAATTAACATATATGACTTTTTAGCTGGGAAAAATGTTGAGTTCCCGTAGGATTATCAAAAAACTACATAACACGAGCGGAGCCTTGAGCACAGCTAGTTATTTTATAAAACCTTGTTTATACACAACGCCATAATTCTTATGAACCCTTTTATATTATCACGCTTCTTAATCCTTTGTCGCTCTTCCAAACCGGTTTTTGTTTAAACTATACATAAAGCACGTTTTCCAAAATTATAAACCTTTATAAAATATTCTCTAACTGAGATGAGGTTCATGAAAAGTTTTAATTAAAAATTTAGCTTTGATTATAACTAATCCTGTAGCGACATTTTTAAATGGGATGCTTGTTTGCGAAACGGATTTTTTCCATGGCTTAGTTGACACCGTTGTGGCGTTGTGGGTAGCGAGTCTGCCTTAAGCCTCGACGGTTGCGGGTTCGATTCCCGCTCGGAGCAGATGTTTGTATTATTCGTACAGGCATGTTTTCCGGTCTGGTTGTGTTTGTCCTTGTCATTGTGAATGTTTCCGGACCCCCGACACAGGATATAATTATCCTAATGGGGGCCGTTGAGTGTGTAGCGTTTATTTATTATTATTTATTTAATAAGTGCGAAATATATTTCAGCTACAACAAGTGCGTCATCTTCTCGAATAGTTAGTTATTGTGTATCTTACAGAAATTTAGAGTTTTCCGAGATAAAAAGTATCCTATGTTTTAATCCAGGTAACATTCTACCACCTGTACCAGTGCCTAATTCCATCCAAATCCGCTCAGCCGTTTTTGTGTGATTGAGTGACAAACATCCAAACATTCAAACTATCACATTTATTATACGAGTATAAGAAGTATTTTAATGTAGTTCGTGAACTATCGCGTTATGAAATAGCTTTTTCTGCAAGTTCTGTATAAGTCTCATTAAAACTTTAATTATCCACTTCTTTGAAGGGTTTTCAAAAACTACTCGCCTTGGCTAAGTTTTAAAGTATTCTAAGAAAGTGAACTATTACGTACTACTGGTGTTCGATATTTTAATTACAAGTACATGTTTCTGAATAATTTTGCACGTTTCAATGGATTTAATTTTTTTAAATATATTTAAATCAATGTGACATCTTTTTCAAGTGGGTTTATTTTTCTTATTTAATCAGGTTATCTCGTTACATTAGTGTTATTTCTTTTTATATTATAACTTAAAAAAGGTAACGTTGTTATTTTGAAATTATTCGTTAGGAAACTGATTAAACGAAAACTTAAAATATAATAAATAACAATGTCAAAAAGTCTTTTATTGCCGGTTAAGTATATATAAATACTACCAATAATAATATTCATAATTATATAAATAAAACCGTTCTTGATACTTCATAACAATAATATAAAAAATTAAAAGGCTGTTATTGTAATGAACTAATGAATGGAAATGAAGAAACTAATTTTATTGAGTATAATCAAATTTAAAATGTATTTTTTTCTTTTTTTATCAACAGTATGCACTAAAAACTGCGTGCCAATATTTTACGTATTTTATGTGTGCGTTTTGTCAAATTACCTATATATGTAATTGACAACTGTGTCTATATAATTGACAGTCTTGACCAGGTATAAAACATGTCATAATTGATATTTAAGAAATAAAAAATAAGTTGCCAAACCTTTATATATCTGTTTCTTTTACTCGTATTGGTGTTCTGAGAAACAGAGTAAGGTAACAATATCTCCTTTGAAATCAAGTTATGAGAGCGGCAACATGGTATGGCTCAGTCCATGAGATTCTTAGTCTAAGACTAATTGTAATATTGTGTGAAACATGACACAATTTTAGTTTCACCTCTTTACTGAAATAAGATATTTGACATAATATTCCTTGAACTAATCCACGCTTTGTTATTTCGCTGAATAAACAATGAGTGACAGTGACAACTATTGTTTAGATGAACAATTGTTATAATGGTTTGATAAAGGCTTTTGCCATATATCAGCCCTTTTGATAATGGATATTTTAATTATTAAATTCTTCTCATCTATAGAAATTAAAGTCTGTTTTTTTCAGGCACTCTTCAGATTTACCTTACGATACGAGCCCTGTGAAGTTTTGAAGTGATCGCATTAAACATTTTTTTTAAATTTTGTGTCATATTGTCAATACAAGTTATGTAACTAAACTAAACATATTATTCTGAAGAAGTGTCTGTGAAATGCTTTTCAGGCTTAGGTAATAGACTCAGGTAAATATTGGTCATAAAAAATATCGGCCTTGGTGGATTTTTGTTTGTATGTTTGGATATTTGTTACTCAATCACGAAAAAACAGTTAAACGGATTGGAATGAAATTTGGCATATATTTATAGTTTATTTCCTGTACGGACTTTTTGGGATTCTTTTTATTCCGCAAAATAGATAGGTTCATTTTGGATCATCGAAAAACGAACTACAGGTCCTATTTACTTGTGGATGTCTTATGAAATAGAAAATAAATTTTATAGACATAAAAACTACATTAAATCGAGTGACACATTTATATGGGAATATTTTGGAAGCTATTCAACAATTTTGTTATGTGACTAAGTTTGGAAGGAATCGTACAGTTCACCTATGGTAATGATGGTAAGCAGTTGTTGCAGCCTATGAGCGCTTGCAACACTTTTAATTTGTAGGTCACGCATTGCAAACTTCGGGATATTATCGTCGGTTGTTCGATCTTCTTTGCCCAGTAATTTCACTAGCTACAGGTTCCTTCAAGCCGAAACAAAGAAATGTATTACACATAAATGCTTTGCGGTGGAATATCTGTTACTGCTCTGATACTATTAAATAGATTTTTATTTGAATTGGCTGCAAAGTAATAGAAAACAAGAAAAACAAAGAATCTTTTACATTATTATTAACTAGATCTCCCTACGGGGCGGATCAATATACAACATAATGAAGTCTTGTGCGAATATAGTACGGTTCGTTATTCAAATATAACAGACGCTTACTTTGTATTATTATCCTAACTTTATTTAGGACACTTCTTCTCAATTTTTTTGCAAAAATTATTAACTTTTGTGGATCTTATCCAACTTCAGTATTGTTGAGAAAGAATTCGCTTAATAAACTTCTGCTATAAACATTACTGTCACCGCTTCTCCCGGAGATTTCGATGAATATCACTGTTGAGAGTTTTTTCAAAGTGAAACGGGAAACGATGAAAACGTATTTATATTTTCGCAAATGACAAAGTTCGCGAAATATGAAATTTTTAGGACGAAGAATTATATAATTATGTCTACTTTCTGAACTCGCTATTGAGTTATTTCTGGAGCTTTGCTCTTTTTACTAAATATAATTTCAAATATTTAATTGAATCCCAAAGTTTTTCATCAATTCAATAATAATCATTAATAATCAATAAACAACTATGATGAGTTAAGCTTCTACTTCTTAGTTCACGCTGAAGCTAGTATGTAATAAAAATATATTGAATAAACAAATAGACTTTAATTTGCTAGGTTTAGCTTAAAACAAACATTTGGCGTAAAGAGTGTGAGTGTTAAACAATATGAGATTACACTTTTTATAAAAGTCTTTTATAGAATTATGTACGTAACATTCTTCGTATAATTTTTAATGCAAATTTTGTTATGAACAACATTTAATTTTCTTACAACAAAGACAAAAAGGATTATACGTTCTCTGAAACATGATTTATGAAGTTTATATATTTGTATACTAAACTAATTTTAAAAACTGTTCTATAGGGAGGTTTTTAATCTTAGAATACACTGTACGAATAAAATTTAATAACAATGTAGATTTTATCTCGGATTTTTTTTTCAAGCGTTGAAAGTATGTTAAAATTTAAAATACTCAGATTTTGCTCTGATGTCTGTATTGACGATGTTTTCCTGTCTGAGTTGTTGTGTTTATGTCTGTGTCTCTTTCCGAACAACATAAAATATTAATATCCTAATTACCCCATTTACTGTATAGAGATATTTGGTGTACTATAATAATTAATGTTGTTAATACTGGTTGGGATATAATTTTTTGGTGAAAACGGAAAGGTTTCTGCGGATAAAGGATTAAAGTTATGTGTAATAATATTATAGAAATCAAGGAGTCACGTACGGAGCAGCAGCTAGCCGATAAATTTATATATATGGCAATTTTCCTCTTTTGAATATTGATATTAAATCATAATATTTGTATAAGAAATAGATAAACCAAACGTTTTCTAGAGAATGAATTTAAGCAACAATTATAATTTTTTTAATGTGTTTCAGAATATGAAAGTATTGGGTGCATAAAATGTTTATGTATATTTTTAATTACCTTGATATGTAATGTCCTTAGTTTAAGGTTTTCTAAAAACTGTTTCTCGGAAAGGCAGTTAGATAGAAACTAATTAAATATCAAAAATATTGAAACGAAGCAGGATGGTTTATTAGTACTGCTTGAAGGCTTATATTGGTACATTATAAAACTTTATTAGGATACCATTTTTCTAATAATATTATATAATTTATTGTAGTAATTTAGCAGAATTCGGTTTTTAGGAGACATATAAAGAGATTACATAAACAACCGTTAAAACAATGATATAAAATAAACTTACCTGTATGCAGACTTTTATCATCTTCGGGATTTTGTTTGCTAACGATATTAACTAAACAATGAACTAAGCACTCATGTTTATGAAGAATTATTTGAAGAAGTAGATACCGTTTTAAAACTACTACTTTCATGCTAAAGTTCTATGAGAATGATATTACACTATCCAAGACTATAAAACCAAATCTATATCAGTTACTAGAGAAAATACATCCTTAGTTGCAAGTGTCCAATAATAAAATCATTTGAAAATTTCTTAGAAGCCCCTCATATAGAATTTGAATTTTATTTTTTTACATCCCACATTCCCTTTATGATCTTACATACGCTGATTATAATACTTTTAATAATATCTCCATGCTGTCTAAAATTCATATAAAATTATATGAAACTTCTGTGGCTGGTATCTTAATAGTCAATCAGAAATTACATTTGTGCCAATGTAAGTTAAATACTTTAAATATTTACATACATTTCTTTATGAGAGACAAAAGAAGTGACTTGTTAAAAGTGACATTACTTTATGATATGAATTTATAAAATTGTTTTTCTTGTAAAATTAAAGAACAGTCGTTTCGTCAAAGTTAAATCCTCAAGAGAGGCATAAAAAAGTTTGCAAGGATGTCTAAAATATGGTAAATATTACAATGACAAATTACGAATTTTTCCCTTTTTATCTTTAATAAAAAAAATTAGCAATTATATGTTACATTTTGAGAAGTTTCTTTATTCAAAGTCGGTAAACTTATTCAAGTTTTCAAAGAATTAATACGACCCGGGAAAAAAGAACCATCTAAATATACAACCGTCTATGTTAAGGCGTAACATGTAGAAAAAACAAAAGAAAAACGACAATCTGCTCTGTTACATATTGAGCTAATAAATTTATGTTTTATACATTAAGATTGGATTTTCAAAGCTTAAAGAGTAATATTACTTACATTAGTAAAATTATAGAGGTTTTTAATACATATTCTTGCAACTAAGGATCGAAACAGACCATTTCAACGTATTTGGTCGGGTATAGAGTCAGGCATGGTAGGTTTGTGTATAGAACTAAGTGGATGCTATGTATAAAATATGTATGGATCTGAGTGAATCTAGCATGCTGTGTTGTTCTCTTACTTTCTGACTGCTCTGTGAGACCTGGGAAATACATAATGTGTTAGTAACAGGCTTCTACGAGTACCTAGAGACATATTAGAAAAGGAAATTAGTAAATGTTTTAATTAATAATCATGATTTTATTTAGTAATTATTTTTAGTAACGATTTTAATTAAAAATTAATTTGCATTCTCATATAACATTCAAAGATAATATCAAACTAACTTTTTAATACGGTTTTTATTAGTGAAACATAAAATATACATTCCAAATAATAAACGACTATTTTAAGAGGTTTTCATTCGTATACTTCTATAAATTACAATAACATTAAAATAAAGAGTAACAGGGTTGCTAAGTTGCACCTTTATAATTAATGTAATTTATTTATTTTAAAGGAAATTTTAGTTACGAGGAATTTTAATAATTAGAACTATTTATAAACTAAATTATCGTTTGGTTAGGTAAATGTCATACCATGTTATTC
This sequence comes from Hestina assimilis, assembly GCA_023373885.1. Taxonomy (NCBI): domain Eukaryota; kingdom Metazoa; phylum Arthropoda; class Insecta; order Lepidoptera; family Nymphalidae; genus Hestina; species Hestina assimilis. The sequence continues at coordinate 11,477,439 of CM041751.1, read as the reverse complement.
CATTCAATCCTTTGACTGTAGACTGAAGTCCAGGGTAATGTTGGATGCAATTTGCAAGTCCAATACATTGACAAGAGGATTGCAACTTACAAACTACTACATCTTGTTCCTTATAGTAGTTCCACTTCTAGTTCTCGATCTGCTTTTGAACTATACGAAAAATATTATATTATTTTGTTACGTACTTACATAAATTTCAATTTATTAGTCATTTTCACAGTCATGAGTAGTCAAATCATTTAAAGCTTAATGATGTAAATAAAGGAATCTTTTGAGAGTTAACTTCGTCATAAATAGTGGTTCTTAATATAAATATACTAAGTTCGCACGCGAATCCGCAAGCGTGGTCTGAATTATATTTTTTTAAGGCGTGGAGCCCTAATTCTTTTTCCATCGCATCTGCCAGTACAGATCCAGTTAAAATCGATATAGACATTCCACAGATACATATATAATAAATAAATAAACAGTAGACACTCAACGCTCTCATTAGTATAGTGATATCCTGTGTCGGGGGTCATGACACATACACAAGGACAACGAAAACTACACCCAAACCGGAACACATGCCTGCATGATCAACACATATGCACCGAGCGAGAATCTAACATACGAACAGTGGCGCTTAAGGCAGGTTCGCTACCGCTGCGCCATAACATCCTGATGTATATGCATAGATAACAATTCTTACTTATTATCTTCTTCTTCATCCTAGCATTACTCCCGGTATTTTATGTACCCAGGGTCTGCTTATTACTCTTATCCGGATTTGACAGGTTACTAGTTTATACATGGAGCGATTGCCATCTGACCTCCGCAACCCTAAGGGCGAACCAGTAACTCATTGGATAAGAGCAATTTACTTATCAAGAGTTAACGATTATTATCACATGTTATGTGATAACAACCGGGACCGTTAGCTTAACGTGCTCTCCGAGGCATGTTGTGGAGACCCACAAGGACAAACGCCCATACCGAGACAGAAATGTTAACAAACATCTGCCCGAGCGGGAATCGAACCCGCAACCGTCGTGACTAAAGGCAGACTCGCTACCAACAACGCCACAACGGTGTCAACAATTCTTATTTATTATGTTGGCGAATAAACCTTTACCCTCTACATTTACAATTTATTCCTGAAACGGCAAAATGTAAACATATTATACTTGAATCGTGAAGTGCTAATAGCATTTTCGCACAGGAAGGTTGAAGGCCAAGACTTCAATTTCCGCTTGTGGCTTGTAGTTCAATTGGGCTTACTTCCTTATTTTAATATGGAATATTGGAAAAAGCTTTTTATATCATTACTAATATTCTTATTTCCTTTATAATTTAGGAAGTTGCTTGTGCTCGGTCCAAGGGTAAGTAAATAGCTCAAGGGGTAAGAATTGAGCTAGCAACTCACTTTAACAGCTAAATTAGTAATATCGTGTTCTTTTTGGTATTTTTCACGCGTAGTAGCGATTTCTGGGCAGAATTTTTTAGAGCGTATACGGTTGTTTTGGCATATTATGCGCTTACACGCGCGTTTTATTCCGGGTTCCAAAAGCCGAACGCGCATACACGGCGTAATTCCGGAGTTAATGCTCCTCTGCCCGCCCTTGGACCTTTCTAAGAACTAAGAAATATATTAAGGATTTTTGAACGAACAACTAAATAATAAATAAATAAACGCTGCACACTCAACGGCCCCCATTAGTATAGTAATATCCTGTGTCGGGGGTCCGGAAACATTCACAATGACAAGGACAAATACACCCAGACCGGAAAATATGCTTGCATGGTCAATACAAACATATTATGCTCCGAGCGGGAATCGAACCCGCGACCTGTGGCGTTTAAGGCAGGTTTGCTACCGCTGCGCCACAACGTCGTCAATTGAAGAAACTATTGAAGAAAATTGTCATTTTGAGCCTATTAGCCCTCCATTAGACCCTAAATTAAGATTTGGCCCTCTCTTAGGCTAAATTTTGGCTATCAAATAAAAATCAATTCAATTCTTGTTTTGAGGTTAGATGGTATGGCACTCTGCGGATTTCAGCATACTATTTACTATTAACCTGTCAGCTCCAAGCAAGAATGATCAACAGGCCCTGGCGTACGCTTGGTATACCGAGATAATATTGTGAGTTGATTTAAGGTACCCTGCGGACCCGTTTACGATCATCAGTCAACATGACTCACATGTTGATTGTACATACAACGTAGTTTCATATTGAAGCGAGCTATTGAACGTATTGTTATACGAAGGAGCGACAGTGAGTCTTTGACATTTTTTTGGATGGATAGGCCATATATATATCAATATTAATAAAACTGTATTACTAAATATTTATTTACCATAAAGCAAATTATTGACGATGTCTAGCAACAATTATTGCTATAAATTTCACGTACGCCGTATTATTCTATTGAATTGCAGCTTCGATTGAAAATATTATTATATATTAACAGCAATGTTTTATAGTTAAAGTAAATGGTACGTTTTTAAAATTTTAAGAGCCCCAAATATTCACGCTTATCGAATAAAACCCCAATCATGTAATTTGAACGCAGCTTTAGAATATAATCATACACTTTTATCATAAAAAGAAGAAGAAGGGTTGGTTTGTGTTTTTTTAAATAAATGTATATGTATTTGCATGTCTATTTCATGTTTACCGGCGTCGGGATGTGACGACCCCATCGCCCGCTGTTGGGATAGCCTCTGTCACAGCAGGGATTATTCCACCAGTGCAATCAGTCACACTGGTGGTAGGTCTTTTGTTGCAAGAGGCCGGCTAGGTAGGTACCACCACAGTGTCAAATATTCTGCGGCCAAATAGTAGTGCTTAGGCATTACTGTGTTCCGGTTTGAAAGGCACGGTACGATAGTGAAATTACTGGGCAGAGGAGATTTAAGAACCAATATCTCGAGGTTGGCAACGCGTGAGTGGCACCTACTTATGGTGCTGCAAGCGCTCATAGGCTACGGCAACCACTTACCATCAGGTGGGTCGTATGCTTGTTTGCCAACTTGTAAGATAAAAAAAAAAAATTTACTAGCTTAAGCTTAGGAGGTAGCGTTAGTATAATTTTTGTGAGTGTACTCCTAAAAATCAACAACTAGAATACGAAAACTTGCAATTTTTAATAGGGTATACTAAGTTTTTGTAAAAATCACTTATAGAATAAAAATAATAATACAAATAAATAAATACAATACTAAGGATTTTTCTACTGAGAAATCTTTGGTTGTGGTATGAGCTCCATGTCCAGTTTTTCCTAACACGCTACAAGTTATCGGCAACATGCATGCGATACCTCTGGGGTTTCAGGCGTTCATAGGCTGCGGTTACCGTACGTACGCTGGTTTGCCTTCATCGTGATATAGAAAAAACGGGTAAATTATGTCAACAGAGAAAATAGAGATACTTTGATATTACCTCCATAAGTTTTTAATAGTAAAATGTTATATTTGTCCCTATATATCAAATATAAATAAATTTTTCATAACTTACAAAACATTGCTATAACACGGTAAGTTATACTTTATGGCCATTCATAAAATAAAAGTAACAGTAAAAACTTTGCAAATGGCCTTACTTATTATGGTTGCTATTATGAATAGCAGACGAAGTGTTATTTACTTTATCACGATATAATATAATCTATATGCTTTGTACGTTCAATGAATGCCTTTCATTTACGATAGACGATAACTTGTGTAATAGCCTATAAAAGTTGCTTAGCGTAAATATTTGTTCATAATGAAAGCTACTTACGTTACCTTCATCCCTCAGAGAATTAATTCCGTCTTTGTTTTCTTTATTTACACATAAAAGTATATTAGCGTATGTGGAATGTTATAGCTCCATTATGACGTTTAATTATATTGTGTATTGTATTTAAGTATCATTAATTTCTCAAGTTAATTTTGTGTTGGAAAAATTACTGAAATAAACATCCCTAAGTACGTTCGGAATATGCTACACACTCAACGGCCACCATTAGGAAAGTGATATCCTGTGTCGGGGGTCCGGAAACATTCACAAGGACAAGGACAAACACACCTAGGCGAAACATGTGCCTGTGTGGTGGTTACAAACATCTGCTACGAGCTGGAATCGAACCCGTGTTTAAGGTTCACTACCGTTACGCCACAATGTCTTCCAAGCTTGCGGAGGTGAATAGTTTGACCTTATAGCCAATTTCGTTTTATGCCACAAAGGTGGTAAACTAGTGTCCAACCCGCCTGGTAGTAAGCAATCACTTTGTCATAATAATGACGCCTACAACGCCAGAACTATCACGTCCTTGTTGTCGACTCAAGGGGAGGGAAGCTTGTGTCAGGCTTTTCTCTCCCTAAACGAAACATAACTATAAATAAACAACAGTGATATTTTGTGTGTGTGTATGTGTGATGGTTCAAAACTGCTACGTTTAGCTATATGATAAATATTTAGGAACAAATTCGCTGGTGAAATATTAAAAGCTTTACGTTGACCTCACATTTCCATGTATTCTCGTTCCGTTCACACATGAATTTATTAGGAACATCAGTCAGCACCCTTAGTACAATCGAAGTGAAATATTACCCAGCACAATGAAAGAAATATTGATGAATACAAGTGCAATCAATCACAGCTGAGGACCGTATCGTGTTCCACCAATACAGAGGGTATATATGCATCGTTAATCATTGCGTGACCACACGAGTCCTACTGATCTTTCGAGAGCCATTAAAAACATCTGTCCAAGCGTAACTGTAAACAATGGCTGTTATTTACTGAAAATATTTTTCATTTAAAATAAGAATGCATTGCTGTTTATTTTTTAATAATTGATAATAGTGCCCTCATAATCTATCCAATTTCGTTTAGCAGTGTGTTGTACATCTTTCTCATATCATACTGATTAGTGAATTAGTAATAGTAGAGCCAAGATAGATCAACAAAATTTTGAGATATATAAGTTGTTCCCATAACTTTGTTTTTCATATTACTTTTAATAATTACCATGAATTTACCAACTTATTTTGCGGTCGATTTTAATTCCTTATTATTTTTAATGTCCTTAAGATTCTTTATAACCCAGCTGCGGAACCCTTCAGTTTCAACTGTGCGTGGTGCACAACGCACTTGACGGTTAATTTTTTTTCAATTTATTTTAAGGAATTTTTATACATAGTCTAAATCAAACCCCAACAAAGAGAAACCTTAATGATGACTGAAAAGTGTAAACAGATTCTTTGATATTGCCGATGAAGGAGTTGACAAAAATCATGAAACATACTTACACTAAATTTGTTTATGTTAAGGGTTCTCATCGAGGTTTCTCGGTCAGATTTATAACGGAAACATTCCTTGTTTGTCCTTGTACCTTGTATGTTTCCGCACCCCCGCCGCAGGATATTAATATCATAATGAGGGCTGTTGTATTTATTTATAATATTGATAGTTCATTCTGTTCGATTCTTTCTTCTTCGATTCTGTATGATTTCCTGGTAGTTATTTTTCAAAGTAGTTTTACATAATTATAAGTAAACCGTAAACATGGTTTTTGTGTATTAATGCTCTAGAACTTAAATTTCACAAGCCCAGTCCAAAGGTTTTTAGGGTTCCGTAGCCAAATGGCTAAAACGGAACCCTTATAGTTTCGTCATGTCCGTCTGTCCGTCCGTCCGTCTGTCCGTCTGTCCGTCCGTATGTCACAGTCATTTTACTCGGAGACCATTGACTCTATCTATACGAAATTTACTAATTAGGTGTATTCCATGAACCGCACAAGAATTTTGTAATAAAATCTTAATATATATATGAATTAAGGGTAGCAGTCCATACATGTAACTGACGATTGAAAAAATAAATTTCAACGTATGGCAACGTGTGAGATATCTTTGGATAGTTCTTTTAAAATGATAAGGAGGTTTGATTTTGACTTTTTCATTAAGCCAGTAGTTGTTGAGATATTAGCTCCTAAAGTCGTAAAAATCGTCCCCCTCTAACTTTTGAACTATGGGATTTAAAATTCTGGAACAATTTGAGCTTGTAGAATACTACATGAACTTTCATCCACATTTAGTTTGAAGAAGATAGGTCTATAAATTTAAGAGATATATAAGCTTTTCCCATAACTTTGTTTTACATATTACTTTTAATAATTACTATGAAATTACCAACTTATTGTTGCGGTCGGTTTTAACTCGTTATTATTTTTAAAACCGTTAAGATTCTTCATAACCTTACCATCACCCATTTACGCCTGTTTTCTCGATTTATCCGAGGCATTTGACCTGGTTAATTACGATATCTTATAGCAGAAATTAAAACTCACTGGCACGCCTGAAGAGATCAACAGGATATTTAAGTTTTGGTATAAAAATCAGGTTACTGTTGTGCGATGGTCAGATGGTCTACTCAAGGTCTTACAGGTTGGAATGTGGGGTGAGGCAGGGTGGCCTGACCTCACCCAAGTTGTTTAATCTATATGTGAATGCCCTAATACAGACGCTCAGTAACACTCGTGTCGGATGTCATATTGACGGAGTCTGTCTTAATGACATTAGTTACGCAAACGACATGGTTCTGCTGAGTGCATCTGTCTGTGGGTTAGCAAAACTGCTAAGTCTTTGTGAGAACTATTTCAAACGTCATGGCTTAGTCTATAACATAATATAATATATAATGCATGGTGCATTCGCTTTTCTTACAGTTATCAGTTATCAGTTTCTAACAGCTTTCAGGCCAGGGGAAAATCGATTCCATCTATTGTACCTGCTATCAAGTTACACGGGGTTCCAATAAAGAGAGTTGAATGCTTTAAATATCTTGGCCATGTAGTATTCTATGACTTGAAAGACAATGCAGATATTGAGAGAGAACGCAGGGCTTTGTCTGTTAGGGCAAATATGGTTCGCAGGTTTGCTCGTTGCTCAGTGCCAGTCAAAATAACGCTTTTCAGAGCTTACTGCACCACATTTTACCCTAGCAGCCTGTGGGCAGACTATACGCGGAAACAGTACAACGCCCTGCGTGTACAATATAACAATGCTTTCAGGATGCTAATGGGAATGCCTCGTTTTTGTAGTGCATCGGAGATGTTTGCCGAGGCGTATGTGGACTGTTTTTATACCATTATGCGAAAGCGATGCACATCGTTGTTGCGCAGGATTCTTTCCAGTTCAAGTGGAGTCCTGAGAGCATTTGTTAATAGAAGTTGTTTGTATGTAAACCACTGCTATCGGATTCACGTGCTGACAAATTAATCCTGTCTTAGGTTAAATAAGTTTTAGAAATTACTAACAAATAGGCGTAAGATACTTGTATTACTAACAACATATGATCCATTGTTGGTCGAAATAAAGTTATTATTATATATATATTATTGTATAACCATGCTGCGGAACCCTTTAGATTCAACTGTGCGTGGTCCAGAACGCACTTGACTGGTAATTTTTATCATTCATTCAATCAAATTTTTTATTATTAATTCTTTTACTTATTCTAAAAATAAATAAAATGTATGTATACAGCTACTATCTACTTGTTCATTAAAATCTTTTTAGATTTCATGAATATATATTTTTTTTCTATTCAGCATTGCGATTCCCTGTACAAGAAATGCACGTAAAATAAATAGAATCTACTGAAAAGAGAAACATGTAAATAGCCACGATAGACATACATAGGTTTTACATAAATCGGTTACTTTATATTGGTACCTGTGAGTATACTAAGTTTATATAAAAGGTCCTTATGAAATATTTATGATGTGGGACTAGCGTTACCAAAATCCCTTTGACGGTTGGTTTTCTTTTAGATCTCTTATATTTCTTATTTCCGAAATAGTTTTTACATTGAAATACTTGTGAAGTAGGTAACGCATTTTTCGTTATATGGCGTCAAATTGAATGTTAGTAATGGCAAGGGCAAACCTTGGATTTAATCAATTACTAAAATACTATTCATCTTTCAATTAATAACATAATAGTAGTAAGAGTTATAATGAGTAAGCACTTATGCAGGCTTTTCATAAAGTTAAGAAAAATACTTTAAAGTTTTTATGTAACAAAAATAGCAAACATGATGGTAAGTGACCATTTTATTATTAAATACTAAAATTCTGTAGGTAAAACTCAAGTAGGTAAAACAACAACAAAACAAGAGAGAGGGAACAGGAGAGAAAGAAAATGAATGAAGAAGCCTCAATAGCTCGGTAGAAAGGCTGACTCTGCTCCGTTAACGCGAGAGTCGCGGGTCCGAACCTGATGCCCTTGGGCTATTGTCGTACCCACTCCTAGCGCAAGCATTGCTTTTAATAAAAAAACGAGACGCTCATAGCCGAGTGCACCCACTGTTCGGTAAACGATCGGTAGGTTAAGCAACTTTAGGCGCGGTCAGTCACTAGATGGGTGATCGCATAGTGGTATTTCAACCGAGCGTCTCCGTGCTTCGGAGGGCACGTAAAAGTCGGTCCCGGCTGTTGGCAATTAGACAACAGTCGATAAGTCAAGTCAGAGGCCTACGGGCGACCTGGACAACTCTGACACTAGGTTGACCACAATCGATAAGAAGAAAAAGAAGAATAAAAAAAAAAGAATTAGATATGAGTTGGGGCTACGGCGCTCACATGAATATAGGTAATATGTTATTTTGTTGCATATAACGTGATAAGTTCAAAAGAGCGAGCGTGAGGAAAATCACTGACCGAGCGAGCGTGAGGCGTGAGCGAATGGTCCTCGTTTCAACTTGGGCGAAAATATGCTTTCGTGTGACAACTGCGCGGATGTCCGACTGTTCATTTTTAAGGTCACATTTCTCAGATGTTACCGTGAAATATCTTGACCACTTTCGATAAATTTATAGACTTTTTGTTAACTTTTCAAAATGTTGGAGTTACGAGGGTTGAAAAGTTTAAAAAAATTATACTTTAGACATTTTTCATTTTGACACTTATACACACATAACATGCAATTTTATGTCGGAACAAATTTTTATTACAAAAAACTTCAAGTTAAGTTGAAGCTACGCAGAGGTAGACTAGCGAAGTCTATAGCTCACAGAGCTGTAGCTTATTTATTGTTCAAACTTTACAGAACACTTTTTATAATTCGTAATCAACCATGGGGAAAAACAATAATAATTTATTAATTAACAGAATAAATTTCCTTATTTATATTTCATATTAAAAAATTCAGGTTTTGATAATCATTTCCAGATTGAGTTAAGTTGACCTACTCTGTTCGTAGTAAATTGCCCTATAAAATCGTAATAATCATAAAGTATATATTATCCACTTGTTTACCACTCGAGCATAAGTAAGAAACAGTAAGTGTACTATTTATGTACGGTTTTATTGCCGGAAGGGAACTTTCCGACCGTCTAAATATTTCGAGACATTTGTGGGTTAGTAATAAAGCGAAATGCTAGGTTAGTGAAATGTATGAGTAGGCTTAACGAGACAATTTATTTGGTTGCTTGCTGACACAACACAATACCACAATACTCGCAAATTAAAAGGCGACCTTTTAGTATAGAAATCTTTACTTGTAAAAGAAGTACGACTTTTTTTGTTGACAGGGAGGATTCTGCTCACAGATACCTGGCCTCCTGGGGAGGAGAACCGGGTTATGTGGGGTTCCATGACAGGTTGTCGATAATGGGTACCCATTAAAACCTCCTCGGTAGCCGACCTCATCGAAAGAGAGTGGCTTCGGAATTTCTTAGAGAATTCAAAACCGGGACATCTCGAGCACTGTGCTGGCAGAGCTCGGTTCCAGGGGTCAAGATGGAAAAGACGTACGCTTTCATTTAACCTATAATTATAATAACAATCATTAAACATTGATTAAAATTGAATAATTTGTTGAAAAGGTCGTAGTGGAATCAATCTAAAAACCATCCAAGTGCGTATCGGAACATAAAAGGTTCTGTACCACCGCAGGGTAAAAATATCAAGTTTCTTGAAGTACATATATATTATAAAAATTTCAAATTCGACTCTTATGGTTTATGAGATACAGCCTGCTGACAGAGAGACGGACGTACAGCGGAGGTTTAGTAATAAGGTTCCTTTGGCAGCCTCCGGATATGAAGCCTAAAAATAACTTTTAAACTCTCATATTTTCAGCCTAAATAACAACGTACAAAATTAAATCTTAGTCCAAGATTTTAGCCCAGTCATTATAAAGTTATTTATGTTTACAACATAATTCTTAATGAGTAATTTTAAATAGAATCTTACCAAACCTTGCGTTGGATTTGTAGAACTTCTAATATTTGAAAAACTATGGTATATCTTCATCCTAGTATTAATACGTGTATTTTACCCAGGGTCTACTTATTACTGCTATGATTTGATAGGCTACTAGTTTTTACAGAGAGTGACTGCCACCTGACCTCCGCAACCCTAAGGGAGAACCAGTAACTCACTGTGTAAGAGCAAATTACCTATCAAGAATTAACGATTTTTATCAGATGTTATGATAACAACCAGATCCTACAGTCTCCCCAACGTGTTCTCCGAAGCACGGAAACCCACAAGAACAAACGCCCACACCGAGAATGATATTTATAACATCAATACATATATATGCCCCGAGCGGGAATTGAACCCACTGTCATTTGAAAAACTATGGTAAATAATGGAACTAAAATATAGCAGCTCTACTAACTTAATTAAATTTATCCAAATTTCACTCTGCACTTATAAACGTAAAAGTGAAAAAGTAAAAAAAGTAAAAAAGCTTTTCCATGTATTATTTGCTTGCGGTTATTCGAATAGCTTTTAGTCGACTGAATACATATAGCATAACTTCAAATATGAGAAAATCATAATTGAAAATATTATTGGTTTCAATAAAGAAATTTAGCTGTTTCAAAATATTTAGAGCATGAGATTTTTTATTTTTCAAATATCGTATTTAAATAAGTATGAATTTATAGCTTTCGTAAAAACCAATTTAATGATTTTCCTGCGAGTTTTGGAGACCTTATTTGGGAGAATCCCAATAGTTTTTTCTTCAGTTTGGCGAAATACATAATATTTGACTACATGTATATGTATAAATATGAATATATTTTTTGTATACTTTATATCTTGATAAGGCTTTCCGAGATATTTAATTTAGTCAAGTTAAAGAATATATATGGGATATTAACTTTTAGATATATTTTATTAAATTTTAAAGATTATTAGAATAATATACAATATGTTCCAGTAAAGTTTTTAAAAACTAGCTTCAATATCCGCTACAGTAATTACTTTGCATGCGTCAATCGCTTATATGGCGATTTAATATTTATGAAAACGTGAGCTATTTTCCTTTACGCTATTTTGACTTCAATTCTACTACGCAAATATAACCCACTTCAAAACAAACTGGAAAACTTTTGCCTTAACATTTAAGGATATTTGGTATGCGAGCTTAACATTAGGTATGAACAGACGTCAATGCTGCAAATTCTGAATGGATTTTCTGATTTGAAATTTTTAATACATACATTTTTTTAATTTTTTTAATTTTAGTTATTCTTTATAACAACAGCTATCTGCCAGTCCCGTTAAAAAAAAATAAAAAGTAAAATAAAAATTAAAATTAAAAAGCCTTTTCAGAGAACAAAAAGACAGACCGACGAAAAAATTGTGGTAATAAATATATACTTTGATATGCATTTAGTGAAAAGCTTTTAATTTGGAATTACAAACAGACACTTCAATTTTATTTATTTGTATAGATTTATTAGTGCATGTTATTCGATGCAATTTTGCTACGTGAAATATCGAATCAGAAAAATAGTCGAGTTTCCCATATTTTTTAGTTTCCATTTTCTGGCTTCTGAACAATTTCAGAATCAATTCTATACAGTGCATTTCTATTTTACCATTTAGATGCTTCGAAGTCAACGAAGGACTACAGTATGCAATCGGACGATTTGTTGGGTTTCCACAATTGTATACATTATATCGACTTTTAAATTGGAAAGAATTTACAATTTAATATTTAAAATATTCATGATCTCCAGGTAAGTCTTTTCTATATATAAAAATATGGCCACTAAGCATTTGTTTTTATTTCCTGACGGTTGGCAAAAAAGCGTATGGTGCTTCATGGTAAGCAGTCACCGCAACCTATGAACGCGTGCGATACTTGAAGTATCACATGTGGGATAGGATGACAAGAGAAAAGGGAACAAAGGGTGTGGGAGACTGGGTCTTCGACGCTCTCACTCATCGCACGAAACGCAACAGTACTCTGTTACTTTACGCCGATTTTCTGTGAGAGGGTAGTAATGCGTAATGCATTAGCCGTCCTTGTCCTGCCTATATTCAAGATACAAGTGGTTATACGCGTACTGATCTCGAAACGCGGCTGACAAACAGTCACTTCACGAATTTTTTACCAACTTACCATGGTGCCTCACTAGAATAAACCACTACTATGATATATATGTCTTAGAATTCCTTCTACGACATTCTACCATTACGCACGAAGTAATTTGCAAAAATTAAGCACTTGAAAACTCAGAGGTGTTTTCTATCCATTGGGCATTTCGTTTTCAAATTAGATAATAAATTTGAAGGTTTAAAACGTTAAGCATTAATATCTATAATATTGTACACTCCTTTACTTACAAAAACTAATAAAGATAATTACATACCGTCAGCTTGAAACATCAAACGCGAAACGCAATATCAGCACAATTTCTATGACTAGAAGGGAAATGTGCTTATTGGTGAAAATTTCCATTTAAAGGGGAGTGTAGGGTGCTCTAAAACTGATGACGTCGCTGGCCGATAGGGCCATTGGACCCCGTTTAAATGTCGCGGATCCTCTTAGATCCCTCTTAGCTTTGACACAGTGCTAAGCGCCGTGGTAATTTGCTGTTAGGATATGAATTATCTTAACGCTGTATCCCATAAATTATTAATTATTATGTCTAAATATTTGAGACATTAAAGGGTTTTCGGAAACTAAATTTTAATTAGCCCGACATTGGAACAATTGGTGTTATTCTATCTTTGTGATTGAGTAACAAATTACAAAAATAATTTCTATAGTTCTTAATTTAAAAGCTAATAAAAATTTATATAGGAGTTCATAATAAATTCATTTCAAAGGCACAACCGCATACTGAATACTTACTTCAACCAATCAGTGTATAAAATATTACCAATATGTTTTGTTTTCATAAAAATTCGCAGAATATATCTTGATTTAATTGTTCTTTGAAAAACTATGAAGATTCAGTTTGTAGCAAATAATATGTGGAAAATATATGGAACATCCCGATATTGTTATTTGCACAGCCATCGAACGAGTTCGGTACAAATATTGACTATTGAATGAAAACGTATAGTAGGTATCCCTTTGAGATAGTCTTTGTTATGCCTCAGTCAGTGACGCGAATATTTCAGTATATTTATTATTATTATTATTTTAATAGTAGCAATTATTTTTCAAGTCATTACTAATACGCCTATTGCCCCTTCAGTTAAGCTCGTAGCTTGCGCTAGGAGTGGGTACGACAATAGCCTAAGGGGGTCAGGATCGAACTCACAACACTCGCTTTCACGGAGCGGAGTCGGTCCTTATCAGTTGAGCTATTGAGGCTTTAGTTATAGAATAAACTTATCTATTATACCATCTAAATAATGATGAGTAGCAAAGATAAATCAATTTCCCATGTAAAAAGAAGACATAAGTATAGTATTTTTATTTCTAAGTGAGTTATGTAGGTCATACACGTGTACATCCGATTATTGAGTGTATGACACAGGTCGAGGAGCATTTATTGAATTTTGCGGCGTCGCATCGCTGAATGCAGTTCTCGTGAATTACTAGAATATCAGTCATAACTCTGAATGTACATGACATTTGCTATACGTTCGTACTATTTATGATAAATTTAACGTTTTCAAGGAGATTTACAAAATGCCTGCTAAGCATGCAAGCGCACTTATATTACAAGTCATATATTCTATACTTAAAAATTGATGCTTTTTTATAAAATGGTTATAAGCTATCTTAAAATAAGGACAGTATAAAGCTAAAAATGCATGTGACTTGGGTCTAAGTAGTTAAAATAAATCAGAGTTATAAAAACACGCACGATTTTTTTAAAAATTTTTTTATGTTAAAAGTTGGCAAACAAGCTTACGACTCACCTGATGGTAAGTGGTTGCCGTAGTCTATGAGCGCTTGTAGCACCATTAGAAGGCCAATGCCACTCACGCTTTGCCAACCTCGAGATATTGGTTCTTAAATCTCCTCTGCCCAGTAGCGTACAGTGCAAATTTTTTTTTAAATTTTTTGGTGAATGAATCATTAAATATTAAGTCAAACTTATTTCTTATATAAGTAAAAATAAAACATTCAAATTGATTTAAATTTTGTGGGGAATGGCGTAAACAACAGTGTATGCTAAAATTCTGCTCATGATTTTATTATATCTGAAGATATAATACAAGGGAAAAATTCGCCACATAGTACTGTACTTCAAAGCACTCCTTAACAATTGCTCAGATAAAATTCCAATTACTTTATTTAATTAAAACTGGGATGAGAGAACGAAATAATGAAGTCCAAGGACTTAACAATACTGCGAGGAAAAATAAAATAAAATGTATTTCTTGCTTATTGATTTCTTGTCAAATTGAGCGTCAATTAAGGAATTGACTTCCGAGCTCAGTGAAAAACGAATAAAAGGGACCAGATATTTTAAACATTTCATTCGGCCCTCGTTATAATTTAGGGGTCAGTAATGAAATCTGTGATTTTATCTACGATAATCTTGAACACTAATTACGTATTGTATTGTTTTAAAAAGAAAATAGAATAATATATAAATCAAGTGAATGAATACTTAATAATATAAATAAAAGAACTTAAACAAATGCAGTCCATCCATATAATTTTATGATTAGTGTAAACATATATGTACCGATAATTAGAAACGAAATATTTCTAAAGAGCATTTTATATAATTATTATTATATTTAACTACACATTAAAAAGAAGACGAATAAACAAACATATTATTAACTTCGCCTTTTATTATTAATAAAGATCTAAAGATCCGAATATAAGATACCTAGTTTATTATACTTTTATGTATACAACGGAAACATAAAGAATATTTATTAATAAAGATATCAATCTAAAGATAAAAGCACTTTTTTTAAAGTTAGAAACGCAGTATTTAGGTCGACGTCATCTACATAGCACAGCGTCTAGAATGCTTACAGAATACAAAATATGCTACCTCACAATGAGTTATCCATTTTGCGAAGTAGCTCTGCTTTTGAAATAGCAACGTTGGAAAAAGTTATTTCCTGTTTATCTACATTATTTTATTTTCTCGTTTTACGGTCTTTTTATCGAAATAACTCGAAGGGAACAGTATAAAGGCAATTGAATTAGAAGAATGTAATTCAATTAAGCTCTGAAGAATGGAAGAAATAAAGTTGTTAGTAACTTTACATAATAGCAAAGATTACCTATATACTAAAAGTTCATTTAGGTAAATTATTTGAAAACATATTTACCGAAATATTTTTTTTTGTTTTTTCGAAAAGGAGGTCGATTCGTCTTATTTTTTGTGGAGGGGCTTAGCGATAGCTTAAGTGTCTGTTTTAAATTTATAGTGTTTCCATCAGGGTTCGTATTTCATTTGTTTATGATCGATCTGACCAAGAAAATGAACCTGGAATGGTCTAAATTGATTAGTTGCAATAAAAAATAATTAAAACATGGTTGTTTTTGTAAAAGTTAGGCATGTACCATAAACGATACACACTCAATGGCCCCCATTATGTTAGTGATATCATGTGTCGGGGGCCGGAAACATACACAAGGACAAGGACGAATACATCCAGACCGGAATACATACCTGTATGGTCAATACAAACATGTGTTCCGAGCGGGAATCAAGCCTGTGACCGGTTCGCTACCGCTGCACCACAACGTCGTCGTTTAATATAACATTAATGATGATAGCTTCGTATATCAAATAACGAATAGCAAGCGAAATACATTTTCGGCTTTCATTTGGTATTGACTAATATTCGTTTCGTCCGGGTTTTAATTGACTACAGTTTGGTGAATCGAAAATATCGTGTATATCGTGTTCAATCGCTAACGATGCACGACTCTATAAAATAGCTTGTAATTTGTATGGGATTTCGTAATTTTAACACTCACTTTTATTACTTATTTCCCTACATTTTTATACTTCATAGCAAAGTCTGTCTGATAAATATGAAAGCTACAGCTAATAAAAAACAGTTCATATACATATAAATCAATCTTACTCATTATTGTATTGGTATAACGGAAAAAACAACATTTACACGTGCGATGAGACGGCGCTTTTATAAATTACTTTGTATATCTTCCTTGCTAGAAAATCTTTCTTAATTCAGTTCCCGCTACGGGGTGGATAAAATTACGGAAAGTCAAACAAACTTTTACAAGCAAGCATAAACTTGGGAAGTAAAGTTAAAACAAAATTTATAATTATTTTGACTCGACGCTGTATTAATTTAAAATGCGACCGGGCTTACTTAAGATTACCCTTCAATCTTAATGAAGATACAATTTAGGAGATTCGAATTGAAACAATAGCTTATTTATAAGCAGATAATTGAAACGTATTATACGTAGGATACTTTTGAAACCTTAATAGCTTAGGGAGGTTATAGACCAGCGTTTTATACAAGAGCATAAGCTCGTTTTTTAATAGGCGCGCCTTTTACTGCACGAGCGACTCGTACGCAATGACGCGCTTATAAGCTCGTATACGCGCCTAATAATTTTTGCATAATACGCTGCTGACCATCTCCACCATCTGTTCGAGCGTACAATCTGTAATAAGGCCGTGTACGCGAGTTCAGCTTTTTGAAGCCCGAAATGAAGTAAACGCGAGTGTGCGGAAACGACTGCATGTACTCGAAGAAAGATGATCTGAAACCGCCCTTAAAAGTATAGTGCCATACGACGAGTTTAACACTAATGTGGCAAACAGATGCACTGGATAAATATGCATAAAAGTAAATTCGAAATAGATTTCCGTTTCATAATCAAACCTTACCGCTTCACAACTCGCCTTACTCTCACACTACCGATCAGATATTATGTAGTTTAAAACCTTATTTAAAACAATTTCTGGTTTGAAAAGCTTAAATATAAAAAAAAAACGAATTCAATAGTTGTAAGCAAAATATAAATATTTATTTAGCAATATCATGATTTGTATCTTATATTCGAAATAGAGCCATAATTTACCACTCTAGAATTTAAGTTACATAATTTACGTGGAAATTTTGGTTAACCAACGTGTCAGTTTAGTTTTACGTGTGTGATTAGTTTGGTCGGTGCGTTGGAATTTGTGGTTACATGGTCTTTCCAGCGGAAGGCGTGTAGCGGTGTAGACAATTAAATATCTCGCGTGATCAAAATCCACATAAATATTGATTTATACTTATATATGTTACTCTATATGTTGCTATATATGTTTTGCCAACAAAAAAGTCTCCATTGAAATTTTTCGTTCTAAAAAATTTAATTGAACTGACAGTGACGAATTTAAATGAAGCTTTGTTTAGTTGAACGTTTATTTTTTGTCTAATCAGATAGCCAAACAAACATTCTAATTTTTACGTTCACCGACTTCTAATCGACGTCAAATATATCTTCAATTTACAGACTTTTTTCTAAAGAGATTAGCTTGTTAATCGATTAATCGCTCATAGCCGAGTGCACCCGCTGATCGGTTAACGATTGGTAGGTTAAGCAACTTTAGGCGCGGTCAGTCACTAGATGGGTGATCGCATAGTGGTATTTCAACTGAGCGTCTCCGTGCTTCGGAGGGCATGTAAAAAGTCGGTCCCGGCTGTTGACAATTAGACAACAGTCGATAAGTCAAGTCAGAGGCCTACGGGCGACCTGAACAACTCTGACACTAGGTTGACCACTAACCAATCGATAAGAAGAAGAAGCTTGTTAATTTTAATTTATGCAAAATTTTTCAATAGTATAAAATTCTACTGTTATCTATAATATAAAAAAATGTTATCTTTTTATATCATAAATAGTTCTAATTTTAAAATATTTTGAACATCAGAACCCAGTTCCATATTTGAAAAGTTATGTGTTGTGTTAATTTAATAGCTGGCGGGTTTTACCATCAATGTACGTTGAACAAAGTTTACGACTTCCCGAATCACTGCCAATGTTTGCATATTATAAATCTGTTCTCTTTTGTCACTTCTATTACAATATATCCACGTTTTATATATTTTTAAGATTAAACGTTTGTTTTAATATATGCTGCTTATAATAATATTAACACATATTTCATCTCATAATTAAGCATACTAAGAGAACTTTTATCGAGGACTTAAATAACATATAACCGTACAATAGAAAAATTCAACTAAAATATTTGTTATGTATAGTAAAATAAGTTTCAAATGTATAATTGCAAGTAAGAGTTTTTACGGCATAATTATAAAAAATATATTATACGAATATAAATTTGGGCTTGCAATTAATATAAAATGTTTAAAACAATTTCACTTGTATACTTTTCAAGATTTTTTTGATATCGAATGATGTATAGCACAACGACTACAAAAACAAAGACTTCATGGCATGGCTTGCGTACCTCGTCCTGAAATGAAACATAATAGTGAAAATGCTGTTAGAGCGGTTTCACAAACGTATAATCTATATATGTATAAGAGCGTCCTTTGCTACACCAATTCAACTGAAACGCAACTCGTACGACAGTTGACGCGCTTATAAACTCGTATAAGCGTGAGCGGCGGTAAACGCCTAAAATTGCTATTGACAGTAAAAGTAAGTAAACAGCGTATACGCCAGAATAAACGTACGCGCGATCGGGTTTTGAAGCGCGCAATGAAGCGCGCGTGTAAGCGCATATGGCAAAACCACCGTATACGCGCAGGAAAAAACGCTGGTCTGAAACCGCCATTACTTTATCTCGATATTGTGTTCATCGCCATTTCTAACGAAATTTCCAGGCTCTATTACTACAATATATTACTTTAATTAAACATCAGAAAATTCTGTTTAATTTCAAAATAGAATCGTATTAATACTTTAAAATCAGTACAAGACAGTTTCATGAGATTTAAAAGCTTTGCTCCATTAAGTACCGCTTTACATAATTTATGTACTGAAATTGGGTTAAAGGTGTAATATATTCACCGATCTCACAACCTCGGTATAACAATCTCTTGTAGTAGTAAAGACACGCGGCGTAGTTTCAAATAGCTTATTGAAATTCGTCGTTCGTTCTTACATTTGCCAAGCGTGACATACTTTAAATGGATTTTAATGTATCAATAAAGGCGCTTCAGCTATTTCTCCAAATCCTAGATAAATATAGATGTTTATTCTATGCAAACAATAGAGTAAGAATTTGCTTTAAATTCGTGCTATTATTTCTATTGCAATAGAAATTTATAGTGACTATAAGAAAGCTTTTAGATAGAAATAGTGAGTCTCGACTCTAGAGCATTGTTTTTAATGTTTATGTGATCACGATGGATGGCTGTTTAAAGAGGCATATAAACAATGTATTAAAATTTATCATTCATTTGCATGTGTAATGTTGTGGTAAATCTATTTCACTAAATATGATTTATTACACAGGTACAGTATACCGTCGGAGATCGCGAGAGGTAAAACGTGCATACTACATCATTTTCGTGCAACAATGAATCTCAGATGTATTACGTATGTTTATATATGGATGCAAATAAGCAATACCATGTCAACCCACAAAATTTAAATATACTGCGTTATATATGCAGAAGTGTTGGTAAATGGCTGAAGAACATTTTTCTTTAATATTTGTAGGGTTTTAAGCTGTAAAACTTCTAAAAAGCCATTTTTAATCATGCAATTTATGTATTATGTTAAACGTTTTGCGTTATATTATATACGAAATATGCAGTTTGTATACTTATTTTTTGTGAAAATAAGTAAAATAACTTACATAAATCTGAAATTGCCAAAAACTTGACCAATAAATAAAAAAATCATATAAAGCAAGTTGTTCAAAATTTTCAAACGCGTTGTTCTCGAAATGACATTCGTTTGGGTTGACATGGTATTGTTTATTTGCGTCCATATGTATATTATATTAGTTTATATATTATATTTAAATATTAAAGAAAACTTCGGACACATTTTAAGCATATTTCGCGTACGAAGGCCTCTGAGTTTTGGAACACTAAAAGTTTATAATGAGAAGGAGTACAAAAGGATAATAATTTGCCTATAATTATGTTATAGATAGATAAAATTAACTTAAACAAAGCATTGTCTTTTACATTTGAACTGCAAATGTCAAACAAATGACTGCCATTTGATTCAATGTAATACATCCTTTGGTGCCACAGCGTGGACGAGTCTAATAATAGTTAGTAGAGTCTAATAAAGACTAGTTTATTCATAAATAGAAAAGTAAACAGAACAAAAGAAACCATACAAACTTTGAAATGAATCATAATTAATTCCAACGATTTGTAACCAATGATCCGTTAAAATTTTTCGAATTATCAACCAAACAGCCAGAATAAAACCCACTAGAAGTCAAATTCGACTGTAATTGAAGTACGGTTGTAAAGAAAAAAATACTGAACGCGTAATAAGCGTTGGGTAGCTGAAAATCGCTCCCGAGTGACCAATACGAGTGCCCGATTTTAATTGCCCCAGCTTTAAGGCTTCGCATCTATTCAAGCCTTTTCTCTATTTCGGGTTGTGAATAACATACCAATATCATAAAGCTGAAGAGTTTGCTTGTTTGTTTGGTTGAACGCGCTAATCTGTGATAGATACTGATCGGATTTGTAAAAATCTTTTTGCATTTGATAGCAAGATTCTTGAGCAAGGCTTTAGGATATATAACATCATGATACGATACTAAGAAGCCAAGTAAAGAGAGAGAAATAGAATAACTATGAAGACCACGGGAGCCAAGCCGCGGGCACAATTAGTGTTTTATATAGTTGTAAAATTTTGCATTAACGCTAAACGAAACTTTGTTTGTATTGACCATACAAACATGAGTTCCAGTCTTCAGGTCCATACGTGTGTTTTTGTGTGTTCGTTTCCGGATCTCCGACATAACTTTGGCAGTTGAGTATTTATTTAATTATTTATTTATTACTAGCTTCTGCCAGCGGCTTCGCTCGCGTGACCACCTGTGTACCAAATTTCATTTAAATCGGTTCATTAGTCTTGGCATGAAAACGCGACAGACAGCAAGATAAAGTTAATTTCGGCATTTTATTAAATATACATGGAGCGTAAGTCTTAAAAAATGTTATTTTAGATAAACTTACTTAAAAAACAATGATCTCGGATTTAGTAAAAGGCAGAGTAAGATAATTTAGTTATTTGCCGACAAAGAAAATAGCGCCGCTGGAATATCGTTGAGAATTTTCTCTTAATGTTCCAGACGCGGTCTAAGCTCTGGTTTGAATGGCTTCTGGATAAAACGATCCCTAAAGTATATTTACTTTAGCTTTTTTCAGTACTTGATTCTGGCTCTTTTTGGCATGAATGTGCCTACGGATCTTGAAAGTGCTATAATATTGGAGAGATAAAGGTTTTGTATTGTCTTTCGTAAGATGAGTCACAACTCTGCAGGCACAAACTCCTACCTTACCTGTCCTTTTCTCACCCTCGTCTTTATCTCTCTTTTTCTCTCATTTTCTCTCTCTCGCTCTCTTTCCTAGCATTATTACCGACGGTGTGACGCAGTGGTAGTGAACATGCCTTAAGCGCTATAAGTCGCGGGTCTGAGTCCGGCTCGCAGCAGATGTTTGTATCGACCATACAGGCATGTGTTCTGGTCTGGGTATGTTTGTGTTTGTCATTGAGTGTATTTCTAAATCCTCGACACAAGATATACTACTCTAATCATGGCCGTTGAGTCATCATCATCATCATCATCATTTCAGCCAAAGGACGTCCACTGCTGGACATAGGCCTCCCCCAAAGAGTTCCACAATGACCGGTCCTGCGCCACCCGCATCCAGCGGACTCCCGCGACCTTTACCAGGTCATCAGTCCACCTTGTGGGGCCTGCCCACGCTGCGCCTTCCGGTACGTGGTCGCCACTCGAGAACCTTTCCGCCCCAACGGCCATCGGTTCTACGAGCAATGTGCCCTGCCCACTGCCACTTTAGTTTTACGATTCGGAGGGCTATATCGGTGACTTTGGTTCTACTGCGGATGGCATCATTTCTGATGCGATCACGCAGAGAGACTCCCAGCATAGCCCTTTCCATTGCCCTTTGAGTGGCTTTGAGCCTTCTTATGAGGCCCATGGTGAGCGGCAACGTTTCGGATCCGTATGTCATCACTGGCAACACACACTGGTCAAAGACTTTCGTCTTGAGACACTGCGGAATATTAGACGAAAAGATGTGCCGTAGCTTCCCGAACGCTGGCCGTTGAGTGTGTAGCGTTATTTATTTATTTCAGGGTCTGCTTATTACTCTTATCCGTATTTGATCGGTTACTAGTTTTTGCAGATAGCTCTTGCCATCGAACCTCCGCAATCTTAATAATTCATCATCGTTGCCTTAAATTTGTTACAAATTAACTATAAATTTGTAACAAATTTCATTAAAAAGTAACAAAGCAAAAATTACAACGTCACTCTGTCACTTTATAAGTTTGTAGCTTATGTCTACTTTAGAAATTCTTGTTTTAATCACCCCTCGCTTAGTTTTTCAATGTAATTATGGAAGAAACTAACTAACGAAGACATTTAAGTGGAGACGCAAAGTTTTTAAGCTATTTTAAGGAGGGTATTAACTTTAAGATTAAATTATTATAAAGAACGCTTCAAAATATTTAAGAGGTGAATAAATTAACAACCTTGCAGATAAGTGTGCGGTTGTAGAGCTTTGCTGTTTTCAGTATGAATGACCCACAGAAAATCGGCGTAATATAACAGTATCAGTACTTTTCCGTTTTGTGCGATGAGTAAGAACGCCGGAGATCTAATGTCCCACCCCCTCTTTTGCCTACTAATACTTCAAGTTATAAGCGGTTCCGGTGACTTACCAGGCGGACTGTATGCTGGCTTGCCAACCGTAATGACGTAAAAAAATTGGCCTACTCGACCAAGGAAGTATTACCTTCCCACAAAATATCAAGTTGAAAAAACAGTATTCATACTGCTTCGTTGCGTTCATGGAAGCTCCAGAGGCCTTAATCTTTTATTTTGAAAACAGACTGAAAACTATACCTAATAAAGTTAAATTTCCATATTCAACAAATAAAGATTTACAACAAAGTATACGTTGTAGCGTTACTGACAATTTGACTGTTTTAATAAATTCTCTCATGCAAAATAAGTAAAATAAATAACGAAAAGTTTATGCTTACATTGAAGATTGAATTTTTAATCTCAACGAAATAAAGGAAGCAAAACTACAATGTATAATGTATCCTTTTAGGAATAACTCCAGAATATAATTAAACATAGCTGATAGTCGTATTTGATAATGGAATGTTCAAATAGTTTATTTAGGTTGTTTACGTGAAAATTTAGGCATTTGTGTATTCAATTGTGTGTTGTGTAATTAGTTTTTGGGAGCTTCAAATTTTGTGGTTAGAACATCTGTGTGAGTGAAGTGGAAACTCTATTAAGGAATACAATATGTTAATTTGAAAGGGATGGTTATGATTGTAATAATGGATTTTAATAAAAAGTATTTAAATTTAAGCAGTGTTATATCGTTTTTGGAAAGTATAATAAATTATTTTTTTAAATGAATTTTTATTTTTAAATGAATTATTTTACGTGGCCTCCCATTCCATGGTAGTGAGTGCGGAAGGAGGAAGAAATTATATGCAGCAAATTTCAAAATGGCGTGCACGTTGCGGCCCCGTGCGTTTGACCGCGGAATTACAGAAAACATACTATTTTAAATGAATTTATTCAAACTATTTGCATGATATTAATGCTTTTATCAACAACTATATTAAAATGTTATGATATTTTAAACTTGCGAGGTTGTCACTCTAATGGTGGCAAGTAATTATGTTACCGTCAGACGGAGACGTCAGATGATGACAGAGCTTTTTAAGGTGGGGTGAGCACAATGGCTCTTCCAAGCCATCTGAATGATGCCTTCATTACAGTCGCTGACGTTTCACAAATGCTGTAGGATTTGTTCCGGCACTCACGTTTGGGATAAGGGTCTATCACATACACTTATATGGGAATAAATAAAATCTTATCGACTATGTATACTGCCTTGAGTTTTTTGGGTTATATCATGTTTACGGTATTTATTAAATAGATAAAAATATTTATGTATATATAACACAATTTTAACAATTGAGGGTATTAACAAAATGTAATGTTTTAAAAAAATGACAATCGACTTATTTCTTGAATAACTGTCATGAGTAATGTATTTGTACATACAACTAACTAACATGCTTTTAGATTTTTCTTCATAATTTTTACTATACATTCGTATACGTATTGTTACGGTGAACCTTATCACTGGCGTATAAAGTTCAAAATCGCTTGCTACCCTTTCCGTCTATTTGCTTCGTTCGAGTTGGTTCGAGAAAGTTGTGTTCTCGAAAAGTGCCGTATAATATTCCGCGGACGGAACTTTGTCGAACCCGTGTCCCGCACTAAACAAGCGGCCCGCCGCGTCGTCTGAGTCATTCAGTTCTGAGCAACAAGCGAAGAAACTACAAGCGATACGACTAAGCGAAGCGATTAAGTGCGAGAACCAGTGACCTCGGCTATTCTTTTGGACGACGACCTGTGATTTGGACCTGTGATTTGTGTAGTTCTGTTGTGTGATCTAGAAGATCCCCAAAAAGTCTTACTTAGAGCCATCAGGTTTTTATTTACAAATCCGCGAATCCCAGCCCGTAACAGTACGTACAGATACGATCAGCCTTACTTTTAGTCCACATTAAAATTAGTAAAAAAGGAAAAATAAATATTTTTGTTTGTTAACTTTTGATGACTTCATTGGTCATTTAGTATTGAAAGTGCTATGGATTATATATTTATAAATCAATGCCTAATTTCAATTAGCACTAAATATAAAAAAAACAGTTAATTTTGCTACTGAGACTTACCCTATTATGAACTTTACCACTTATACAAATAAATGAACGGCTTTTCGCTTAAGGCATATAAAAATATATACAACACTTATAATTATCTATTTAGAATTTTGAAAAGTTTGCCATGACAGTTTGGTGCGGTTAGCCAGCAATACAGACAGAGCGATTTTAATGGGAATTTCACTGGCCATTAACTAATGATATGAGAAGTAAATTAAACTTTAGAAAAAGAATTAGCTTGCCATGCAATAAATAAAAATAAACAAGAATTTTGTACAATACGCGAGCGTTGCCGAGGGTTTTTCGGAATGTGTATTGCTTTTGGCCCTTCTGGCCTTGACAGCGTCACCGGACGGGGCGGGCCGAGTACAGAGACTCGGCCGTGATAAAGCGCAGCCCTCACGGGGCTCAAATTTGATTCCGTCCTCAGGGTGCCTCCTGCGAAGCCGAACCACGGCTAAGGTCATCGGAGATGGAGGCAGCGCTCAGAGCGCATTCTATACATTAAACTCACCCGACGGTGTGAGCGCGACGCGACGTGCGATGCCGAGGGTACAACCGCTACTTTACTTTTTACTTTAATATAATTTTCATCAGTATCTTTTAATTTAACACGACATAATTTACACAAATTTATTGTTTGCTGGTAAGCGTACATGTCCACACTTGAACTAATGGAGTAAACTATTATTGCGTTTGAAGCAAATGTGTTGCTTTTGATATTACATCTAAATTTAAGTCTGAAACCATAATATATAGTTGAAATTAATCAGTGTAGAGGCGGACGTGAAACATGGGAGTTTGAGTGTTTATCGAATCTCTATCTTCCGAGTTTTTTTAATGAGTTTGAGTACTTTATTTGACTTTTAAATAATGTTATTTACCTCAAGCTAAAACGACCGTTGTGGCGTTTGGTAATAAACCTGCCTTTAGCCTCGACGATCGCGGGTTCAATTTCCACTCGGGGCAGATATTTTATATTGATTTTGCTAATATCTGTTTCAGTCTGAGCGTTATTCTTGTCTTCCCACGAGTGGTCCTCACCGTGCCTCAGAGCCTAGGATTTTATGACAAAACATCTGATAATAATCGTTAACTCTTGATAGGTATAATTTCCTCTTATCCAACGAATTACTGGTTCGCTCTTGCAGAGGGCAAGGGAGGGGAGGAGGATAGGCTGGGTTGAAGAGGTCAAAAGGCAGTCGCTCTGTGTAAAAACTAATAACCTGTCACATCCGTATAAGATTAATAAGTAATAATAGATTAGTAATTTCATCAGAGTTTTATGTCAACAATAACTTGTATTCCTAAATTAGGATTCCCTGTATTATAGGCACCAGCGGGCCAGTATTATAAATTACATTTATTTGATACAATATATAGCATTATGCGCTTAAAGATTATGTATAATGTGTAGCAAGTGTGTGTATGTGTGTTATATGTTAGAGTCATGTTGTTTATATTTTAAATAAATGGTATCGTTACTTTTATAATCCATTCATTGAATAAATAGAAAAAGAAGTGTAAGTTCTATTGTCTGTGTGACGACGTTGTGGCGCATCGGCAGCGAACCTGCCTTAAACGCCACAGGTCGCGGGTTCTATTCCCGCTCGAAGCGTATATGTTTGTATTGACCATGCAAAAATATTTTTCGGTCTGGGTGTATTTGTCCTTGTCCTTGTATGTGTTTCCAGACCCCCGACACAGGATATCACTATCGTAATGGGGGTCGATGAGTGTGCAGCGTTTATTTATTATTGTAACGTACTATACAAGTAAGAATTAAAATTGTCAATAAATAAATAAATAAACGCTACACACTCAACTCAATATATGTATATTACAAGGCGCGTCAGTTTATGGATGGCTGGTGAGCGTTCATCTCTACGCGTTGCAACATATAACCGACTGTTATTGCTCGTGAAACTTCGTACGTTATAGCTGAGCGCGTTGTTGCTTTGAACTCCTTTCGAAGCATTTACGAAGTTTTGTTATAGGGGTGAAGATTGATATAATACATATTGAGTAGTCGGTAATATTGCAGTCATTGTTACAATATGATCGAAAACATAAGACTGTTATCATTAGTCATTATACACTTTTATTTTTAATTTCAAGTATAATTTATGTTTAATGTAAAATTTAAACGTCTAACACTCACGTTCAATCGGTTTAAGTACCGACTAGTTTCGGACTCATCGGAGGTCCTTCATCAGGGTGAGTGGGTTACGTTCGCGGTCGCGACCCGTCTCGCACTGGAGACGGTCAGTTTAAATTTTACATTAAGTTAATTATGTCTCACGATAGTTTTAATAATCTATGATTTATGCTATTTTCATGCAAGAACAAGCATTAAACCTTTATTAAAAAGGGAGGGGATTGTGAAAATTGAAGGCAAACTATTGTTTTAACTATTTATCCTTTAAAATATCGTCTAAAAGATTTATATGGCAGCTTTTTTATTAAGAGTAAAATTATTTTACAGTGACCCAATTGTCAGTTTATTTTGACCCAATTTTTATTATTTGTGAATCATCTTAAGAGCAATTTGCAAATTGCATTTATGAATAAATCATGTTAATCGATGACTTGACAGATTTATTTGTTAAATAATAAAATCTTCAATATAATATTAGGAATTTAGATGGCGCCTACTTGAGTCTTTAAGCTTTTATGCCTCTTTCATGTCGCTATACATACTTGCCTATAGTTTGGTAATTCATAATTGACTGATTTATGTGTACTACTCCTCATCCAGTGACCGTAGAGTGATGTTATATAGTTAAAAACTATCCACGCTAAAAAAGGCAAGATTTTTTATTATTAAATAATCTTGAGTTTAGGGCGTTTAAACAATCTTTCAGTTTTATAATATTAGATTTGATTTACAACCAAAATTTGGGACAAATTTAATTTTTTTTTTTTTTTTTATGTTAGAAGTTGGCAAACAAGCATACGGCCCACCTGATGGTAAGTGGCTGCCGCAGCCTATGAGCGCTTGCAGCACCATTAGTAGGTGCCACTCGCGCGTTGCCAACCTTGAGATATTAGTTCTTAAATCTCGTTCGCCCAGTAATTTCACTAGCGTACAATGCCCTTCAAACCGGAACAAAGTAGTGCCTAAGCACTACTATTTGGCGGCAGAATATTGGACACTGCGGTGGTACCTACCTAGCCGGCCTCTTGCAACAAAAGACCTACCACCAGTGTGACTGATTGCACTGGTGGAATAATCTCTGTTGTGACAGAGGTTATCCCTATTGTCATAAAAACACAAAGAGAAAACAATAGATATAGAATGCATATTTTTTCTTTTCATTTATCAATATAATAATAATAAATAGTCTATTATAATATGTAAACAGTTATGAAATCCTATAAATATTGTTAATTTGAAAACAACAACTTCTTCATCCTAGCATTATTCCCGGTATTTTTATGTACCCAGGGTCTGCATATTACTCTTATCCGGATTTGACAGGTTACTAGTTTTTACACAGAGCGATTGCCATCTGACCTCCGCAACCCTAAGGGCGAACCAGTAACTCATTGGATAAGAGCAATTTACTTATCAAGAGTTAACGATTATTATCAGATGTTATTGATAATAACCGGGACCGACAGCTTAACGTGCTCTCCGAGGCACGGTGGGGAGACCCACACGGACAAACGCCCAGACCGAGACAGAAATTTTAACAAACATCTGCCCGAGCGGGAATCGAACCCGCAACCGTCGAGACTAAAGGCAGACTCGCTACCCACGACGCCACAACGGTGTCTTGTGAATTGAGTGATTTGAAAACAACAACAATAAAATATTTATTTAATCGATTATAAAATTCTTGAGATTAGCGCGTTTAAACAAACAAACTTTTAGTTTTATAATATTGGATTTATTTTCAATCAAAATTTGGGACAAATTAATTAATTTGTACAATCAAAATCATACAGTAATTAAGAAATTTTAAAATAAAAATTTTATCATTAAACCAGAAAAAAATAATATATAATATTTTTTTATCTCTCTCTTATATGAATAGAAGAAATGTAATAGCGCAATAAAATGATAATAAAGTTTTATGATCTGAGGTTTGAACTTTCTTAGTATTTTTATAAAAGAAATTCTAGCAGACGTCGTTTGAGTATAACTTTATAACTAAGAAAGAATTAATTAAAAATTTCCTACATTAATAGCTTTCACAAATATTGTTTCTGAACACAGCGTTTTAAACATTATAATAGTACAAGTCTAATGTATTTTCCGCAGAAGTTCAAAACTAAACAAACAAGGATAAAAGCCTAATAGTGTTTCACGTAAAGTTGAAAGCGTTTCCGATTTACCGAAACAAACAAACGCAACTTGTGGCAGGAGTCAATTTAAAAGCACTTACTTGCGATTTGCCTGAGCGCCGTCACAGCCGACCGTATTGTGTTGAGGGTACGACGCCTTAGATTCTTCTTGAAAGAGAAGTTTTCCATGTCGATATTAACCGACATTTTAACGTAAATGCTGTACGACCTGAATACCTTTTGAACGCGGAGCTGCGGATACACTGGTAAAGTGTAATACTATCAGCCCGTCCACATACGAAAATTACAAGTAATCAAATCAAACAGGGAAATGCGTAGAGATGACTTCTTTGATATATTTTTTTTAACAACCAACTAATTGTCTTGATCTTATATTGTAACTGAACGGCAGATCGTTTCCTGATTATCAATTATTAATATGTATAATCCTATCTTAATAATTGAAGATCGCTTTGCTGTAAAGCAAATACAATCTATCCAATATTGATATTATGAGAGGCCTCTGTATAAATCAGCTTGGAGGCGTTTTAGCATTTGTGGTAGTAGTGTAATACATACACTGATTTAAAACGGAAAAAGCGCACTTTAATATCAATCACTTATAAGTGGCCATTTTGTTTAATAATATGCAAAATGGTCTCCAATTGTATTTGACTAGAAATTTTTAAGCGTAGTGTATAAAGCTACAATTTATTCACTTTTATAAGCGTGTTTTATTCTAATTAATTTATACGATTGCACAAAACAATTAGGAAAATAATTGAACAAAATATTAAAAAAAAATATCTTCTCTTAAAAATTTAATTCTCATAACATATTAGCGCTTGATAAATTTAAGGCCTATTTACATCGGGTCGTGAGATGAGCATTGTATACACTAGCGAGCGTACAGTAAACAACTCGGCTATTCTTGTACAGCTACTGAATTCAGGTTCATTAACAGAACGACCTCAACTTAAAATATAACAATGGCATATCTAAATGGTTTTTACGATTATTTACGCGTTTCATTTATGATTACTAAGGAAATTATGTGTTTTGATCATCTTCATTATCATAATAAGCTGTATCGGTGCATAGAATATTTGACGAGAAATACTAGCGGTACAGTTCTTCTTTCGTTTGTTCTTTTCTAAATTTATATACTTTGCTTATAAACAATCGAATTAATCTTACGATGACAAAGTAATGAATACTAATTTCACACTTCTTTCTTCATACTAGCATTATTCCCGGTATTTTAATGTACCCAGGGTCTGCTTATTACTCTTATCCGGATTTGACAGGCTACTAGTTTTTACACAGAGCGATTGCCATCTGACCTCCGCAACCCTAAGGGCGAACCAGTAACTCATTGGATAAGAGCAATTTACTTATTAAGAGTTAATGATTATTATCAGATGTTATTGATAATATCCGGGACCGACAGCTTAACGTGCTCTCCGAGGCACGGTGGGGAGACCCACACGGACAAACGCCCAGACCGAGACAGAAATATTAACAAACATCTGCCCGAGCGGGAATCGAACCCACAACCGTCGAGACTAAAGGCAGACTCGCTACCCACAACGCCACAACGGTGTCGTTTACAATTTCACACTTCTTTCTAGCATGTAATTCATCATCATCATAATCTTCTGCTTTTTGATTCATCTTCTTTTTCTTCCTTCATTAATCTCGGTATTATACCCAGAGTCTGCTTACTACTCTTACACGGATGTGAAAGGTTACTAGCTTTTACTTTGAGCGATTGCCACCTGATCTCCGCAACCCTAAGGGCGAAACAGCAACTCATAAGATATAAGCAAATTACTTATCAAGAGCGGGAATCGAACCCCTGATCTTCAAGGAAGGCCTGCTACCAATACTCGACCACGGTCATATCATAGCATATATATCATATTTTTGAATATAAAATGTCCATTAAAATATTAAACAGATAAAAAAGTATTGCAAAAAATGTTTTACGTATTTCCAAAGAAGAAGAGTCTTCCTACTTTTATGAAATTCTACCGGAATAATTAATTATTGGGAATCAGAGTTCCACCTGTGACCGCCTTTAGCAAACGGCGTTATAATTAATTGTTATTGTGATATTAACAAGCTATTTTAAATATTGCTTTTATTATGTAGAGAAATTATTACCTAAATTTTTTTTGGATACAGTCATACAAATAAAAATGTATGTTTTTAATGTGAATATAAATATTTTGTAATAAATGCATAATATGAAGGTAATATACGATATAGTTACAACGAAAACCAATTTTAAAAGCTTTATCTGCCTATGTACCTGTCCTTCTGTCTAATCTCCGGAATTTGGGTTGGGTTGCAACAATTTTAACAGGGCGTTCACTGGCAGATTGGTAATTTTATAAGGAGGAGCTTGGCTGCTTTAATTTTAGCAAAAAAAATGTGAGAGTTTCCGAGCAAAAATAAAATAACAATAAGTCTTTAGACCACGCGGGCGAGTGGTTTTACATAATTATGTAGATATATATTTTTTAAATAAAACAATTAATTATGTAGATTTATATTTTTTTAATAAGATCAGAATTCAAGGGCTTCATAAATTATTCTGATAAGAGTAGTGTAATGCAATAGCATAACATTTAATGTAATTGAGATAGAGATACCATAAAAAAGGTCAAAAGTATCAACATTAACAATATCTGTTGTTGTAGCGACAACAGAAATACACATAATGTTAAAATTTCAACTTTCTACATCCCCCTGACTGATGCACCGACGGGCAGGCAAAGGAGGAGTAGTAATAGGTTTCCGTTGACATCTTTTAGGTACGGAACCCTAATAAAATCAGAAGAGCTTACACTAAGGAGTTTACTCAATATGTCAGCAAGTTTGTTGTAATACATGTGCTAAAGAGAATTCATAACTCCCTATGATGAGTAATTAGTGCTGAATATATAATTGATGAACACGGTTATAATATACTGCATATCTAAACATATATCATAGGTAATTAGAATATTATAAAGGCGCGGTCCCATCGCTACGCACAGAGAGGCTACGTCTAGCTTTGCATTGCAGAAAACTGTATGTGATAATGTCCACTGAAATGACGAACACGCTACACAAGAATTGATGTCATTGCTACAGGCATTGCTTGCGCGTGCTGCAGTGACAAACAAACGAACTCATGCAGCTAACCACATCGCACGGATATGCACAGTGTGCGCAGTGGTGGGGCAGCGTCATTATATATAATATCGTAATCTTCTTAGATTATTTAACATCTTAGATTATTTTTGAATTGAATTATTGATCGAAGAAAAAGTTTTTATTTTGAATTTATATAAAATAAATATACATAAATCTATAATATACACTATACCTTATTATTCTTTGAAATTATTATAAAATAAAAAATAAAGGTCGTTAGATTTATCTCAACTCCCATTTATAAGCTATATATATATATATAATATATTGAAATGTTAAGAAGTTTTGACAACTTCATTATTAATAACGATAGTTGGTAGCAGATTTTATTAATTCGTCAAAGTTATTAACAGTCGCTCTTGCAAACAACAAGACTTTTTATTCTTGTACCTATGTTTATTTATTTTTAACTTTTAACTTCACGAAGATATAACATTATCTTATATAGTAGCAATGACATCTGTAGGCAATATATATTTTATGTTTTGGTCCTTAGTGGAAGGAGAAAGTTTACGGCTTAGGACTGGGTCAGACGACGTGACCTCAACCATCCTCTTTTATAGGAGCATTCGAGTTTGGCTAAACTCAACTTTATTGTTATAACACTTTTACGTCAATTGTTCGAATCAGAATTTTATTAATTATAAGTACGCTTTAAAGATAATTTTATTTTCGGTTATTAGTATACAAAATTATATTTGAAATATTAAAAAAATATATATTTTAAGCCTGAGTATATGATGCTACAATATGAGAAACTTATGGCATAATAAAATAATCTTCATGACAGTTAACTACACAATCCTATTGTACTCGTAACTATGTATGAGATAAATTTAGCGTATTATGCACCAACAGGTGTCACGGAGTTGATTTTAATCCAAGTCTATAGTTATTGAAAACTATCGAAGTGTGATTGGCAACTGTTCGTTCGCGAAACTTTGTCGTAATCGATATCTCACAGAAATTTCATTAATTCCGCAAAGTGTGGAGTTTCGGGAAAGTTGGATGGCACGTTCCGTTTGAACTCGACCTGTTCGAAATTGTTCATTAAAAGCTTCGTTGAATACGGAATTTTAAGGATACATACAATGAACACTAGATCGATTTTGTGTAGTTTCAACAGTTTCAAGATAAACCGATTTGCGTCCGCTCGGTATCGTCAACATGTTACCCAACATAGTCTATTCAGTATGTATAGTTATATTTTCAGCGAAATAAATAAGTAAATATATTTTCCTAAAATTTTACTAAACATTTTTATTTTATATATTTTAATAAAGGTTTTCATTTGTATCGGCTGAAAGAAAACTTGAATAAAGTATTACGCCCTTTATAATTAAAGGTTTCACACTATTTTAAGTATGTATATTCATATTTTAAAATTAGGAATAGAATCGTTAATGTTTCTTGTGAATATTAAAATAAGCATAAACAAACGCATCAGACCAGAGGCAATTCAATTACCGTATCGCAAATAACTGGAAGTACGGTCAGATTTTAGAACTATAACAACCGGCGAATCGTAGAAAAGCTTTATAACTTACTTAACACAGTTTTAACTGTCGTCCTTGTGAATTTCCAAATGTGATGAAAGAATCGAACAATACGTTCTCGGAATGTAATCTTTTGAGGGTCCGAATCCGCATCTTCAAATCTAACACTTTTCCTAACAGTCTTTCCTTTTTTCCCTTTATCAAAGTCCTTTTTATTCACTAAACTCGATTTTTGTATTTTCACTTCGTTTAATATTTCAAAGGTTGGTCGATAAGCATTATCACTCACTATATTCAATCTTGTGACACTATCTAACTTATGATTGGTATCAACTACATTTTTGACCATTTGTTTGCCATCGACATGTAACGGCCTTGCTTGAAAACTTTGTGTTTGTTTATAGGTTTCAAACGCCGTGTTTATATTAGGTACGATATGACGGTTTTATAACTAACGTAAACGGTAAATGTGTCTTCGTTTGTACACAACACAATGCGGTACTGAGTGGTTCTCTGCTATGACGCCAATAATTTGCAACTCGACGACGCGTCTAGACGGCTCTTGGCTTTGTTTCAAATCTTGACTTTTAGGGCGCACTTAAATATGAAACTAATGTAAATATGTATATGTTTATAACAAATTAATTTAGCATATGTTGTAATGATTGTGATCTTAAATTAATTGTATGATGAAAAAGATAATTAGACTGTATAAAGGAAAAACAGCTGACTTCTGTCGCCTAAGACAAAAGTACATGAAGATAATTTCCATAACATGATCACCGGTAATTAGTTTTTCTACATTGAAGAGTTCCGTTTTGTATCTTCGGAGATCTTGCAACGATGATCAAACGATTGATATGTGACCACGGTGAACGCATAACTTATTAAACAAAAATCAAAAACGAATTGGCTGAGTTGATTTCTTTGTACTATTTTTATTGCAGCAATGAAAGTTTTTTGTTGGATTTGTAATGACAAATAATTACAGTCTAGAATCGTCGCGGGTTCGATTCCCGCTTAGAGCAGATGTTTGTATTGATCATACAGGCATGTTTTCCGGTCTGGATGTGTTTGTCCTTGTCATTGTGTATGTTTCCGGACGAATATTTATATCCTGTGTCGGGGACACAGGATATAAATATTCTAATGAGGTTCGTTGGGTGTGTAGCGTTAATTTATATTCATATATACAATGCCACTGTAAGTGTGTATGTCACTAAACTCCTCCTGACGGTTGGACCAATTTTGATGATTTTTTGTGTGTATTGCGGTGGATTCGAAAATGGTTCAGATTTACAATTGGATCCTCGGGGCAGGACAACGTCCGTCGTGTCCGATAGTTTATTTATAATTTCCTATATTTTGTTTGTGTATATTTTGTTGTTGCATCTTCATATTAATAGCCTTTTTATATTCAGAAATGTGTACGCTATTTCATGCGTAGAGCAGTTTGGTAAACAGGATGTAACGGTAGCACTTTGTTTATTATCATCATCAAAGGGTACCTTGTTTGCAGATATTTGCATGAAACAACATTTTCGTAACAGTTTGCGGGAATAATAATTATTTTACGTAAAATGTAGTGGTTTTAATTTTAAAATATTTATTATATTAATGTGGTTTTTATAACAAAATTATTACTTTTTCTGTATATCCACTTCCATTATTATTATTTTTATTATTCCACCAGTGCAATCAGTCACACTGGTGGTAGGTCTTTTGTTGCAAGAGGCCGGCTAGGTAGGTACCACCGCAGTGTCCAATATTCTGCCGCCAAATAGTAGTGTTTAGGCACTACTGTGTTCCGGTTTTAAGGGTATACGCTAGTGAAATTACTGGGCGAACGAGATTTAAGAACTAATATCTCGAAGTTGGCAACGCGTGAGTGGCACCTACTAATGGTGCTGCAAGCGCTCATAGGCTGCGGCAGCCACCTACCATCAGGTGGGCCGTATGCTTGTTTGCTAACTTCTAACATAAAAAAAAAAATATCGTGATGGTTGGTAAACGAGCATACGGTCCGCCTGATGGTAAGCAGTCACCGCAACCTATGAACCCTTGCGATACTTAAAGTCACATGCGCGTTGCCAACCCGTGGGATAGGATGGAAGGAATGAGAAGGAGAAAAAAGGGAAGGAAACAGAGGAATGGGAGATTGGGCTTCTGGCACTCACTCATCGCAAGAAATGCAACAGTACCTACTGATACTGTTACTTTACGACGATTTTCTGTGAGAGGATAGGACTTCCCCGGTCGAGCCGGCCCTTTTATGCTGGCTCTGAAAAAATGAGTTCAGAAACCAAACTTAAACCTCACCCAACCATTTGTATAATAATTAAGACTTGCAACCTAAGATCCTTAATAAAATAGCCATAAAATACAAAATTATGAGGCCATATAAAGGGATCTGGGCGGGACTTGAGCTCACCGTATAAAATATATTATTTTTACGCACGTTAACGTTAATGGAGGTATAATTTAGAAGTGGGTGCTAAATATAGGCATAACTTTTTATAGTTGGGCGAAACCCATTTCAAATAAGTAGTTCGTGTGGCTTCACGCGTGAGGTTTTTGGATTTATTTTCAAGCTATCATCAAATACTTTTCTTAGGTGTGTTTCTAAAAAACATAATAACTATATAATATATACAGATAAACTGTCTTAAGTGTGTTTCTCAAGAAAATTCATTCAAATATTTTTTTATCTTTCTAGGGTTTTTTCGTATATCGAAAAATACAGACAATTTTAAATACATGATTGCATTAAAAAGTAATAACTCCCTGAGTTTCTTTTACAGTTTCTTCTCAGGTAGAGGTTAATTTTTTGGGGTGCATTAGTAGATTTTGACTTTAAAAAATAAATGTAATGAGTTCATTTCATTTCATAAATAATATATTTCATAAATTTACTATGCACAGTGTAAGCGTTAGAATTACAATAATATTATTCTTCGTTTTCCTAGCATTGTTTCCGGCACTACCCAGGGTCTGCTTATACTCTTATCCTGATTTGACAGGTTACTAGTTTTTACACAGAGCGATTGCCATCTGACCTCCGCAGCCAGGTGAAACAGTAACTCATTCGATAAGAGCAAATTACGTATCAAAAATTAACGATTAATATCAGATGTTATGATAATAACCGTGACCGACAGCTTAACTTGCTCATTGAGGCGTTTTGAGATGGGGAAGGACAAATACTAAGATCGAAACAGATATTTATTTCAAACTTCTGCTCCGAGCGTGAATCAAATCCGAGACCGTCGATGCTCAAAGCAGGCTCGCTAGCAACACGCCACAACAGTTACAATCATATTATACGTTACGGTCGTCACAGTTACAATAATATTATAATGAATACCTTGAAATGATCCAGTATGTTCAACTTTATTTTACGAAAAATAATATATTAGTTCGTATAACTATATGCAGTGAAACTCTTTATATTAAGATCTATATACTATGTTGTAAATATTTTTCGTGCCTCGGAGAGCACGTTAAGCTGTCGGTCCCGGTTGTTATCACATAACATCTGATAATAATCTTTAACTCTTGATTAGTAAATTGCTTATCCAATGAGTTACTGGTTCGCCCTTAGGGTTGCGGAGTGATGCAGATGGCAATCGGTCTGTGTAAAAACTAGTAATCTGTCAAATCTGGATAAGAGTAATAAGCAGACCCTAGGTAAAATAAAATACCGGGAATAATGCTAGGATAAAGAAGATACTACGTTTTAATTTCTACTTGCATTTTAATGCAGTTTTCCATTATGAAAGATGTTATTTGGTCTCCTTTAATTTTATTTAAATGAATCTAAATGCTTTTGATTTCTTAAAAAAAAAATGAAGGTTTTCTTAAAAAAAAATCGGTCCGATTACTACATTCCGAATAATAAAACCTTTAAATAAAAGAAAAATGCTGTTTTATTTCATTAAATAAGTTAAAGGAAGCCTATAAAATAAGTACACAATGATGGTCTTAATTAATTAACTGAAATGTCATGTTAAGAGTATTTTAATGATGTGATTTTTTACAGAACCGATATGAGTTTTGTAATATTCTTTTTAAAGCATCGGCTTTAATCAGGGTAATTGTAATTCATTATTTGTTATGACTCTTCTCTCGAATGGTTTGCTAAAATAAAAACGTTGTTAATGTATTTCAATAGCCATGATAGATGCTTCAATTTGAACAAATATAACATTTGAAATTCCCAAACTTTCATAGCCAGCTCTCGTAACTCCAGTGAGAGGTGCTCCAAAAAGTTTTGCAGACCGAACATTTTTGTCACTTGTATACAATAATAATTTCAAAAGTAGAAATGAAAAAGTAAATATATTTTTGATACCTATCAATCAGTGTTCATGAAGACATAATATGCCATTTTTATGAGTGACATAAAAAAGTTTGTATAAGCTTGGAGTGATCAAATTTGTATAAAAAAGGTGTGGTAAAGGGAACAGGGAAAGTGGTCAGGAACGAAGTTCCTTACGTTTTTTCTTGAACTCCGAATATAATTCGAAATGAAATCTGTATATTTCAATAGGTAATATAATAAAACGAGACAGGGACAAAGTGAGAGAGAGAGTTGCGCACCCGGCTGGTCCATTACTTGTTCATGTGCTCATTTGCCTGTAGTAGGCTCTATACTCACGCACACAAACACACAGCATACGGCATTTTTTACATGACGATTTCTACTAAATTCCACTACCCGTAAGCCGCGTCAAGGAACTTCGTTCCAAAATGAAATTGAATCATTACCTAGAGAACCAATAAACAATAAGTATGTAAATATACCGATGTAATATTTTGTATGTCTTACCTCTCGTATGTGATAATAGTGTAAGTAATAAGCAATTTTACCTAGAGCAAACTTGACACCTGTCCACGCGGATCGTACATAGTGGAACAGGCGGCGGTAGAGCGGACGGTGTCGGCGGCGACGCGCGGGCGCCTCTGCATCGGGCGCGGGCGGCGCATCCGCCTCGCCCGCACCCTCTCGGCCGTCCACCGACGACGCCGTGTTGCGAACCCAGCTTCGCAACGTTCCGTCCCGCTAATGCGACCGCACCATTATAACCACAATCTACCAGGGTACATTGTTCGCGAGTCGAAACTTTTCATTGGTTTTAACACTGTTTTAATTAATCACTATTGTTACACTTTCACTGTTCACATTTATATGCAAACGAATGTTTATAGGCTTACGTTCAATTGTTTCAATGTTATTGATACATTAATGTATTACCCGTCACAATCACTTATATTTCATATTACTGATGACTACATAATTTAAAAAATGTTATTCTTTTGTTAGTTTAAAAATGTTAACAATATTTTTTAATTCAACATGCAGCAAGCGACAGAGAAGTATGCAGCCGTGAATCTGTGAACAAAGAAAATTTTTTTGTTAGTTTTTTGTAAGCGACACACCAGAGTTAATAAAACAAACATTTTAACTTAGAAATATAATTAATTACTGTTAATATTTTATTATTTACGCAAAATAAATTAGGAGAAGAGTTTTATGTGTGCATTTGCACGATAATCTCTGTAGCAGCAGGAACTATTACAGTAATTTATTAAATATATATATATAGTCAACACCCTAGATAAATGGAAAAACCTCTGGGACAGGACCTTCAATTGTGAGCTCCAGTATGTGTAACATAATAATGTATATTCATATGATAGATAAGCTATGAAGGTTTATATGTTATTTTCAAGAAGTGATAGAGCCATGCTCCTTTGAGAACAAATGGACTGGCTAGACCGGATAACCTACCCTCTCACAAAAAATCGGCGTAAAGTATCAGTACTATTGCGTTTCGTGCAATGATTGAAAGTGGCCAAATCTCCGACTCCCTATGTTCCCTTCTTTTTGCCTTTTCTCCCTTTTTTCCCCTCGTATTTTTTGGGTTGGCAACAAGCATATGATACCTTAAGTATCGCAAACGTTCATATGCTGTGGTGACCTTACCATAAGGCGGACAGTATGTCTTTTCATTTAGTCCATTCACTGAATGTGATATTAAGATGAATATATTAGCTATAAATTCTGATGCAATTGGTTCTGACTGTATCAGCCGTAAAATGATTGTTCCTATCCTGGATTTCCTGACCTCTGTCATTACCTGTATATTTAATAATTCTATAAATTCCTGTACTTTTCCCCCTTCCTGGAAAGACGCTCAAATTATTCCTTTACCCAAGAAAGTAGCTCCTTCATCCTTAAGTGACTATCGCCCTATTTCTATTCTTCCCTTCCTTTCTAAAGTCCTTGAGCGCCTTGTATACCATCAACTAAACTCTTTCCTATGTAAAAATAATCTTTTAAATCCTTTCCAATCTGGGTTTCGATCCGGCCACAGTACGGCTACTGCACTTGTTAAAATTACAGACGATATCAGATTAGCAATGGATAGCCAGGAAGTCACAGTTTTAACCTTGCTGGATTTCAGCAATGCTTTTAACACTGTGGATTTCGACATACTACTGGCTTGCCTAAATTCTCTTAATATATCTCCATCAGTTAAGGACTGGTTTCAGAGTTATTTATATGGCCGCCGCCAACGGATTCGAGTGGAGGACTCTTATTCCGATTGAAGGATATTAAATGTCGGTGTACCTCAAGGTGGTGTTTTATCGCCACTCCTTTATACAATTTTTATTAATTCCATCACTCAAAACCTTTCTTCTCTTTACCACTTGTATGTTGACGATCTTCAAATATACGCACAAGTTAAACTTTGTGATCTACAATGCGCAATCAGTAATTCTGATCTAAACAATATCTTGACTTGGAGTAATTCATTTGGCATTAAAGTTAACCCAAGTAAAAGTCCAATCTATTATTATCGGTAGCCCTAAATTAATCACGCGAATCGATTTCTCACTATTATCCCCTATTATTTTTAACAACACGAGAATTCCTTATAGTGATAAAGTGAGAAATTTAGGCGTAATCTTTGACCAAGCGTTTTCCTGGACTCCTCAGCTTAGTGAGGTGAGCAGGAAAATGTTTGCTTCCATTGGATCCATCCGGCGTCTGCGTAATGTTCTTCCAATTCTTACCAAAATTGCGTTAGCACAATCTATCCTACTACCGATTCTTGATTATGCTGATACATGTTACCTGGATCTCAGAGAAGACCAGTTAGACAAACTCGAGTGTATTCAAAATCTTTGCATTAGGTTTATATTTGGACTTCGCAAATATGACCACGTTTCCGATTTTCGCAAAAAGCTTGAGTGGCTTCCAATCCGACTTCGCAGGAATACTCACATTCTCTCTCTTCTGTACTGTACTCTATTTCATACTAATACTCCTTTTTATCTTAAAGAACGTTTTGAATTTCTCAAAGATACTCACAATCGTAGTCTTCGGTTTCAAAAACTCCTGACCCTTAAAATACCTTCCCATTCCTCTTCTTTTTATTCAAAATCTTTTACAGTACAATCCATACGACTGTGGAACTCTCTTCCAGAAAACATAAAAAGTGCCAAAACTGTGTCTATTTTTAAAAAAATACAAGTCACTACTTGTCTTTGTAAATTTATTTGTCCTATCTGTCGTTTTTATGTCTATTTATGTATGTATAAAAGTATATATGTATTTGTTATTTATATAATATATATATATTTGTATTTGTATTTATCTATACTTATGTCATTTATTATTTATTTATTTAATATAAGTATTTGGTTATATAACTTATATATTTCTATGTACACCGTCCTACCACCCTATCTCCTAGCAGTTATGACTTTTTCACAACAATAAAGGTTGTCTGGAAGAGATTGCTTGTAAGCAATAAGACCGCCTTTTGTGCATAATTTTTGCTTCCTATATTTTCATGTCTATATGTTTTTGTATGTACATCACATATTAGCAATAAAGTATTATTATTATTATTATTATTATGACTGTTTGCCAACCGTCATGACATAAAAAAGTTTTATGAGCCGTTTATGCTTTGCTTTTATATCAAAAATGCTTTATGTTGCGTAGCTACTTTAGCTTATAATACTTTAAAACTTATTGTGGTGTGAACAAAGAGCAATTTTCCTTTAACACAAAGGCAAGATCTTCTTACCGAGCGCATAATTGCCTAGTGGACCGCTGGCCAGCAGTTGGTGTAGTTATACTTGAATATATATAGAGTTATCACCACAAAGACCTTTGATAGGACGTTGTAAACAAAATTAAAATCTACATATTAAACAGTTTATGACTTATTCAAACCAAAACTTCTGAACGTATACTTTGACGTAGTTATGAATAAATGGGGTTAAAGACTTCTGTTGTTTGCTTCAGATTTACATTTGAATTGGATTTCGAAAAGCGTATGAAAATGAAAGATCACGTACGATATACACTTACAGAAAAAAATGTCCCACGTGTCCGTTCTCACGACCGTAATTATTGGCGTGTTTGCTTCCGAGCTGAGCACGTACGGAATAAGCGTATTTGACTTTCATGTGGTTAAATATTGCGGACTAATATCTTGCGGATATGAGAGGTATAATAAATATCAAAGGTTGGTTGTGCCAATATGGAATCGGATTTCAGTAACACGATATATATTTGACATGAAGGTTATTGATTGTATTGAATGTGCTGTCTATATATACATTATATGTTACAGATTGAATAACTCCTGCCAGTGGCTTCGCCAGCGTGAATAACGATTTTAATACAAACCTTTAACCCCATTGGGTTCCTTTATCAGCCCTTCAGAGGAGGAATTTCAGAAAATGTTTAAACAGGTTTTTCTTTTTCTTTTATTGTTTTCCAAAAACCAAAGTTTCAAGCTTCTAGTAGTTAACTATATTTTCATACAATTCAACTTTAGCTAGTATATACCATTTTATCGCTCAAATCTTCAATGTGGTTGTTTA
Source organism: Hestina assimilis (assembly GCA_023373885.1). NCBI lineage: Eukaryota > Metazoa > Arthropoda > Insecta > Lepidoptera > Nymphalidae > Hestina > Hestina assimilis. The sequence goes on along the minus strand of CM041751.1, from coordinate 11,434,413 downwards.
AGTTGATATAACTATTTTTATTTATGTACCGATTTAAATAAAACTAAATCAATGTTACAATAAATGTTAAGTGAGGCTAACTACAATATTAGTGAAAGCATCAAAATCGGTTAAGCCGTTTCTGATATTAGCGCACACAAACGCACAGTCAAAAATTTTAACAATAGTTTTGGGTTCTTTTGCGTTGATAAATCCCTAATAATAGTTTTTCTCAAATATCATCCATGTACAGACAACAACCAGTTACATTTATTTATTACAGTTACATTTAGTTATTATTTTATGTATAGATATGGAGTATAATAAGGTGTTCTTGATATTTATTCAAAGTGAATTCATACTGAAAAACTCGGTCTGCCAGTCTGTCTGTTACGGTTTTTATTTTGGTAATGGAATAGATGGAACCTTGGGGAACGATATAATCTGCTTTTTGTTTAAAAAACAATGTTTGAAAGGGGCAAAATACAGGATGTAAGTTTGTATGGGGAACTTATAATTTCTATTGCAATAAAATTGCCTTTTTAGGAACAGCTATCCTCGTGGGCGAAGTTGCTCGCAAAAACTAGTACAAAATAAAATTACAGAGTACTAACTTAACGGTTTTAGTTAGATTTATGAAAACACTGATATGTATGATAATAACAGTAGATTTTACTAAGCGACAATGGGTTAATCGAGTACCTACACCACACAATCTTATACAACTTCATAAACTAAGCTGCAAGGGATAATAAGTCTAAAAGGCAATAGAGAAACATTATATCGAAAGCACAAAATGGTTTGCAGGTTCATAAATTAAACCATGCATCACTGTCACCGTGGCGTAGCAGAAATGAAAGGATGCTTCGTAATAACCTGTGAAATGAACGTTTGATGACCACTTGCTTTGGAAAATATATAGGATTTCTGGAGTTTGTTGGCAGGGAATAATGACGTGCTTGAATCGGATTGGACCGATTAAACTTCTTGATGGATTCCGAGGAAACTTTCTTTAAATTTATAGATCGTTATCAAAGTGTAATTACCTTTCACAATGACCTGTTATCTTCTATCGTAATAGAGGTTGTTTAGTGTGTTGAGTTTTTTTTTTGTTATAGTTATTATTTCATTCATTTTTTTTACTTAAGCTTAATTTTGTACCTAAGCATTCACACATCGTGCTGGCAGCATTTGTACAGGATTTGACTGAAAAGTAGCTGTAAGCTGAGTCGATGGCCTTTTCACAAGCAGTACTTAATGGTTAATGTTAGTTCGAATCAATGTAACACTTTATAATTATGCTTGTTTGGTTTTTAAATATTATTATTATTATTTATTTGCTATATAGCTGAAGAGTTTGTTTGTTTGCTTGGTTGAACGTGCTAACCTCTAGAACTACTGATCGGTTTGAAAAATTTCTTTTCACACATAGACAGCACATTTTATGAGGAATGCTATAGGGTATAAAATAGCAGGATACGATATTTAGAAACCGAGGAATAAGAAAAAAAATGTGGGCGGGCGATAAGATGTGGTTAGTTTGTGGAATGGGGCGGTTTCACCCAACACGAGCGAAGCCGCGCTTTTAACCATTAGCAAGTATAAAAACAAAAGCAAAAATATCTAAAATAATTACCGGCATCAAATTAAAATTATTAGTTCGTACAAATTAATGGAAAAATAAAATAAGTACTAATTAAGTTTAACAATTTTTATATTAAAATAAAACATACGAGTTGTATACGAGTATTATTACACAGATAGATTATAACCTATGTAGCGACATCTACACGCAACATGACGTAACGCAATAGAAAGACAAGATTGTCACAATGTCGCATCAAGCTACAACGACACCTACAGGGCATACTACGCAACGATATGGACGATCAACGAACGTCACGATCCTAAATCGCGCTATCAAAGTTTCCTACGCTCTTGAGATATATATACAACTTTCCAACGTAAGTCGTTGGGCTTCGGTCCGCCAGGCAATATCACCCGCCTGGTCGGAGGATCCTCCCTTAGTGTTGGAGGGCATTTATAATGACGTACCCTCCACAGTGGTGACCCCGACGTGATCTGAACACGCAACCTTCTGATGTAGCGACATCTACACGCAACAACCTAGATCAACGTATAGGATATACCTTTTACCCTGGGAAAATGTAATAATATTCTTGTTGAATTGTCAATTATTCACTTAAAATTTGGTACATCTAAACCATTTGGTATATGTTTTATGGAGTAGAAATTACAACTTTTTGAGTCTCGTTCGGCTCAAAAATTATATTAACACGAGCGGAGCTGCTGGCGATACGAGTTGTATTTTGAATGCAAATAAGACTCTCTTCGCTATGTCCAGCTTGAGCGAGAATACTAAAAATAGCTGTTCAATTAACGATTCGTAATAACCTAACAAAATAAGTTTATATTGATTGATTTCATTTCCCATTAATTAATTTTGCTTTAAAGAATATTTAGCTTAACATTATTAATGACGAAAAATAAGCGATGAAATGACGAAAAAATATGATGCTTTTGTATAAAAAACTCATTAAATCATTCGCAGAACAAAACGCCGAAAGCTGAACGTGACGTGTGTCATCGTGAATCTAGGGGAAATTTTTGAGAAATTGACTCAATTTGTTTTACAAAGCGTACGTCTGTTGCAATTCCGTTCCGCCTATATCAATTCTGTCATGACAGTAATAAAAAAAATTGTGTTAATGCAACGTTAGGGTATATGAATTTTAAGTATGACAAAGGTAGTGCAATATTCTAATGTTCTTGTGTAAAAAATGAAATCTTTTCCGCTATCTGTTCGCTTAGATCTTTTAAACTATTCAACGGACTTTAATGCGGTTTGCAGTTTTCATAGACAGAGTGATGCAAGAGGAGAGTTTATATGTATAATACATTCATGTTATAATAAAGAAAAGCCGAAAAAATCAAAGATTTTTTAATGTGATGTCGTAATAAACATATTGTTATCTTTTAAATATTACAAAAAATATGTGTTAACCAAGCTATTTTATACAATATAGTATTATGCCTTATCCAATTAAATATATTACATACGTTGTCCATTTCATATAGATCAAAACTGCTCGTATGAGGATTTCATTAAAATGGAAATCTTGGAAGATATCAGAGATTTAAAAAGCTAAGGCACAGCAGCTGGCGGGCCATACTTTTCGTCCTGATTGGCAGCAATCGGCAGGCGCGGGGTGTGCCGTGAGCGATAAATAGCGCATTTATGGCCGCGCCTCGCCTTATAACAATGTGTAGTTCGTAGCGAAATTAGTATCTACATTGAAACTGTGCGAATCCGGGCTGGGTCACTAGTTTCTAATAAATATTACAAAACTTATATATTTTATAAAAAAACATCATTATAATTATAATAATCGCTGTTCCTCGCTGATAAGGGGTTCGCGAAATCGTTGACTTTACACGGGTAGCAAACTTTTATACGGGTACGCCGTCACGTAAATAATGTTTAATGATCCATGTCGAAATAATGTCTTTTGTTCTTTGACTCTTTTCCGTGAATGATTTGATAATAATAAAATAAAGATAACTTAAATAGAATACATTTTCAGTAAATTTATACATACTTATACTGATGTACCAAAGATGTACTTACAGGCATCGTCAACAAAGGTATTCATTTTGAAGCGAAGTGTTTTAAATGAAGTCTACTAAAACAAATAAAAGGAGACTAATAATAATTATCCCTCTATTATTCTCAAATTCAAATGTATTAAAAGGAAATACACCATCTAAAGGTTATAAGCTTCTGTATTTCGATTGCTTTATATGTATATTTTGTGAATAATGGAGTAATCGTCAGGTAAATCATTAATCAGAATATACGTTAACATTTTGACGGTTTATTTCCTTTAATATTTATCGGAGTAAATTATTAAATCACCAATATAAAAATGTAGAGCATTATTTTTTTCGGCATGGATGGGCCGAAATAGTCAAGTGATTACTACTGATTTTTCTTCTTATCGTCATAGAGCCGGAACCGGCTTTTTACGTGCCCTCCGAAGAACGTAGATGCAAATGAAATACCACGCGGTCACGCATTTACAAGCTAATTGCGGCCAAAGTCGTCTAATCGAATATATAAAATTCTCGTGTCACAATGTTCGTTCCCATACTCCTCCGAAACGGTTTGACCGATTGTTATGAAATTTTTATGGATATTCAGTAAGTCTGAGAATCGGCTACTATCTATTTTTCAAACCCCTAAGGGATAAGGAGTGTCCGCCCCAAATTTTTTTATTGTTTTTTGAATAAATTTTTTAAAATATTTTTTTATTATGTCGCATCGAAAAATACATAAGACCCTAAATTTTTACCTTTCTACCATTAACCCCTATTTTTTTAATAGCCATATTAGTAAATCAACAACTTTCACCGGTGTCACTTCTAGACTCGGGTAGAGGGCGCTGCTATCGGGTGCCAGATTTTTTTCGGGGCAGGACAACGTTTGCCGGGCCAGCTAGTAGTTTATAGATTATATCTTCCGCCCGGTGACGCTGTCAAGGCCAGTAGGGCCAACAGCAATACACATTCCGGAAAAAAAAAAAAAATTATAGATTATAGATCAGTAAGCGCTTCTAGCTATGAACGTCTCGATTAATTATTAAGCAACCGATTCATCTCTTAGAATATCGATATGAAGTAGCGATATCGATTTATTTTTTGATAAGCGTAAGCGCTGGACTCTTAAACTCCACAAGCCCTCTTCTTTTTTCGTCTCTGTACTCTGAAATTACAAAGTTTGTTTAAGAAAATACTCATATTTAAGAAAAAATGATTTTTGCATATATATTTTTATTTCTTCCGTATTTTCTATACTTTGTGAAAGAAAAAAAAACCACACATTTTAGATTTTCTTTTAAAACAATAGAGATAAGTACTCGCGTCGCGTCGTAAGGATGTGTGTCAAGGGACTTTAGAAATAACCGAGGCGCCGGGCTAGTGTCGAGTCGTCAATATTCTTCGCACTCACCATATTTTCTTTTCACGCTATAAAATTTAAAATTTAAAAAATAGATAAATAAATAAAAAACGCTACACACTCAACATCCTATACTTATATCCTGTGTCGGGGTTCCGGAAACATACACATGCTTGTATGGTCAATACAAACATCTGCTCCGAGCGGGAATCGAACCGCGACTTGTGGCGCTTAAAGAAGGTTCACTACCGCTTCGCCACCACATCGTCCATTAAGGAGTGTACATGTCGCAATCCATCCATCCGTTTTGACTGAGTGTCTCTCATAAATGTTTCATTCAAATTGTCATCCAAATCAATCCAGCTATATGGAAATTAGCGAACCCACGTACAAAAACCTTCTGGCAGTTTCTATTATAAGTATAGATTATCTTATTCTAGAAATGATAACGAAAGTGATGTTAATCTTAACACGTACTTGTAATACTCGTTGATTTTACACAAAGTCATAAATTTTCATAAAAAGCTCCGCATATTCATAATATTTTTATCTGATGTAATATTTTCTGTCTTAGCGCTTGGATATTTTAAAGGATCATTATTTTCATGACAGACCAAGAATTTTATTATTTATTTTGTATGTGTTTTGTAAGTTTACAATTATCGTGTAGATGAATGTGTGCTTTTAGCTATGTTGATTCTGATACGAATGAAGCGCTATGCGACTTCTATCAGTAGGGTATTTTCTTGATCTGTGATTTTACTGAAGGTTATACGGGTAACTTTAATGAAATTACATTACATTACATTTTGTAGTGTAATATTATTATTTTACTATGCAGACGTAAGTTAGAATATCATAGATACATAGGTAATGTTACAATCAGGAAGTGCATAGGAGTATTTTATAAATTTTTAATGACTTGCATATTTTAAACAAATAGCTAAAATATTATACCGATTTACAGGATTATTGAATTTATTTTTCAACAAAGAATTTATTTTATATTTATATATAGGTTCTATCTCTGGCGTCAAAATTAAACCTGTAAAAAAATTATATAAATTGAAACCACTTATTTTAATAAATAAGTCTGTTTTGTTAGGATTTGATAGACTAATAATCTATCTGATTATATAAATTGTGGTAAGGCTCCAGCTTCTGCACACTGCAGCACGAATGCTGCCATTTTACTTTGATATTCTGTGAGAAGGCTTCTTGGTCTACCCCACCTATTCATATTCAACTTTTTTTTAGGAGGAAAACGGCTGGGACATTTAAATGCCGCCGTTAACACCCGTGAACATCTACAACGCCGAACTTAGACGCAACTACTTATTCTCCAACTGACCTCAAAACGCGAATGACGAGCAATCACTTCTAGAGTTTTTCAACAACGTACGGTAGAGTACGGTAGCTAATCATATTCAAAAAACAGGGTTGAAGAAACAGAGGTGATTGTATTATAATACCTCGCATGAACGCATATTACGACATACGCCTGTTGCGGCTCGGAGATAAAATCTGGGCGAAGCATCAGATCGTGTTGAGTGTATTACACTTTTAGGGTAATGGTAACATTTTTTATATTATGTGCTTACGTTTGAATGTATTTTGGGGTTTGATATTATTATACATCAAATTTGGGATGGACGTGATATAAAAAAATATCTTCAAAAAATGTACTTTTAAAATTATACAAAGTGAAGAAGGTTAGTTTAGAAAACCAAAAATAGAGGTGTGCAATTTTATTGCTAATAAAAGTTTATGTCTATAAAATTTAAATATTTATAGGGCACTAAAGGTAATAAGGCTTCGTTCTGTTTCATTTCGATACTAAATACTCTTTTATTTTATTGCGTTTAAACGCTGATACTAAAGATCTGTATTGAAATTTATGTATCTACATAGTATTTAAAAGTAGAAATTAATTTTAACTATTTTTTTTTAAAAGACTTTATTAAATCATTGGAGAAACAAAAACCGGAAATTGAAAACATTTTATTATAACGGATACAAACGGGGCCCTGTTCTTTTTTCTTATTGTGTATTGCTGCTGGACCTGCTGGCCTTGATAACGTCACCCGGCGCGGGTGGCTGAATACTGAGACGCAGCCGAGAAAAAGGGACAGTCTTCACGGAGGCTCAAAGTTAATTTCGTCAATAGGTTGCCTCCTGCGAGGCCTAACCATGGCTATGAACGTCATCGGGGGCTGTATCGTATGATGATCAAGGTTGCAAGAAGAATTTGCAGAAAGCAGCAAGAAGAAGAAGGACGAAAAGAGACTGCAAGAAGAAGTGTCTGTCACCTTACGTGCTTATCAAAGATAACACAACAGTAGTCAGTAAGGGTTACACTGTTTTTTTCATTATTATTTATATTTCACTGTGGAGCCGACCCTTTCCCGCAGAAAACAGAGAACTGTCGTAAAACCTTGGGAGTTTTAAAAATTCGACGTAATGTTTCGCAGCCCTTACTATGTTGGTTGCAATTTCCTTGCAACGTTTCAAAGTTACTGTGACATTATTATGACGTAATAAAGCACGATGATGTGTCAAATTTATTCAGAAATAAATAATGTATGACTATATGAATATTGAGCGTTATGTAAAAATGTTGTGCGCGCGAATTTCTGAGAGATCGGCATTTTGAATTGGTGTAGAAAATTTCCACTTTGTAAGTATGACGTTACTAAGCTTTGACCAAACTTGGTCTGATTTAGAAATAATATGTTGATAAAGAAGAACACGTAACCTTTTTTTAAACCTTTTTTTGTTTGAAAGGGGATACTCTCGAGGTGGCTCCATTGTCAGCTGGTCAGGATTAGATGATGGATTCCTGGAAAAATTGAGGGAAATCTTCAAATTGTATAGGCTTACTTATTACGATTTGGGTATCTTTTACAGTAGCTGGTAATTTGATTTGAAAAAGTTCTATTTGATGAAGTGAAACTATCTATGATGGTCACATATGGCCACCAGAACTACTCAAAACTAATAAATATTTCAGGGGTTGCGATAAAAATAGTTTAATATGGTTGACGAACTATTTTTTCTAACTTAAAAGTATAAAATATTAAAAATAAAAAACAAATACCAACACCCCCCTCCGCTGTTTTAAATAAACTCACAGCTTGCGCTGGGAATGGGTACGACAACCCAAAGGGATCAGATCCTGTCGGCCCTTATACCGTTTAGCTATTGAGGTTAGGTTGAGGTTTGAAGTCAGTATTATTTTTTCAAAAAAAAACTATAATATATATTTTAATTTATATATCAATAAACGAATGGTTAGACATTTCATTTCTGAGAAACATGGATAATTAGTTTCTAAATAATTTACGTTTATCAGCAATTTATTCTGAAACATAAAATCGGGTTGTCATGAAATTTTAATGTGTCTAATCGCAGCTTAAGAATAATTAAGTTAATAAAACGTGTCTGAAGATAAATACTTATAATCGTAAGTATGGTAGTACTTATATCGAAAATTAAGCGGTCCAGATTGCTTCCTCTATAAGAGATTAAAAACATTCTCAGTAGACGAGATTTTTTTAATGATAAAATATTTTTAGTGTTGGAAAAACGCTCTCAAAGCACAGGTTTTTAAAAAGACTAGGTAGATTTGGTAACTTGTTATCTCGCAAAAATACTTTTTTGTTCAGCATAAGCGAAAGTCTTGTCTCATGGGAGTAACATAGCAGTGGTTTTTCATATTTTCTTTTTTATTATGAAATAAGGCCACGCTGCTATACTTACTTCAATTTCTAAGACTTACGAATTGAGACTTACCTCTGTCACAGCAGAGATTATTCCACCAGTGCAATCAGTCACACTGGTGGTAGGTCTTTGTTGCAAGAGGCCGGCTAGGTAGGTACCACCGCAGTGTCCAATATTCTGCCGCCAAATAGTAGTGCTTAGGCACTACTGTGTTCCGGTTTGAAGGGCATTGTACGCTAGTGAAATTACTGGGCGAACGAGATTTAAGAACTAATATCTCGAGGTTGGCAACGCGCGAGTGGCACCTACTAATGGTGCTGCAAGCGCTCATAGGCTGCGGCAGCCACTTACCATCAGGTGGGCCGTATGCTTGTTTGCCAACTTCTAACATAAAAAAAAAAAAAAAAAAAAACGAATTGAGAAATAATACACAAAAAGCTTTTCGCTGATAAATTCTCTAAATAAAAAATACTTCGTTATCATTTGATTTTCAACTCAAGCATCGAACGCTCAAGCACGCTAAAGTGTGAATAATACTTCACGACGATATTCTTTGGGACAATACTTCTTCACTTGTGCTGGTTCATTAGAAGAATGTCCAAGTAGAAAACAGAATGGCTCTGTTACGAAAATATCAGGTCTGGAAAAAAAATATTGCAGTGTACATGCATATTTATACGGATTCTTATATCCATTTATATATCTCTTTCGTATTTATTTAATTAATATCATTAATAATGTATCATATCGCAAAGTGAAAGAAATAAATAAAACTGTTTAGTTAATAAGTACGAAGTACTTTGGTAATTTTTTTTTTAGTTATTTGGTTCAACGTAGTCTTTCTCTAAGAAACTTATTAATCAAGTCTAACTTCTATACACTGTGACACTAGGTTGGCTACTGACAGCACGACAAGCAAAGAAGTACGAAGATCTTAGGGCGGTTATAGACCAGCGTTTTTTTCGAAAGTTTACGGTCGTTTCGGCATGTACGCTTACACAAATAAACATCCGATAAAAACCGAAGACGCGTACACACACTGCTCATTTCGGCGTAAACGCTAAATCGGTTGTGATGAATGTCAGTAGCATATTATTCGAAAATATTACGTGCTTATAAGGCCGTCAACGGCCGTCCTAGTTTTGTATGTAATAATAGGCGCTCTTATACGCGTTTCGAAAAACGAGCAGACACGCATGTATAAAAGGATGTTCTGTAACCGCCCTTAAGAGGAAAAAAATCCACATTCTTGCTAGGTACTATAAGAACATGTGGCGTATAAGAGTCTATTTAGATTTCTATTTAAATTAGCTTAACAAATTAAAATATATTGAGGTAAAAACTAATTTAACATAAAAAAAAAAAAAAAAAAAATAATAATTATACTCATAAGGACCATATTTCATGTCGCTATCGTTATAATTAGTATGTTTACCTCCAAGCTAAACGTATGCAAAACAAATTGAAATTTTATATAACATACATTGTGATGAAACACGTGACAATTCATAGCAGTTATAAAAATAAACATTCGTGCAATTGTTATTAAATTATTATTAATAAATTTAGGTAGTCATTTCTCCCTATCACTTTGTTTGCACGTGTTCCGTTCCCACGGATACTTTGAGATGAAAACAAAGATTTTATTAAAGGTATCCTATGTTATAATATAATAATCCGGGATAGGATCAATCTGTAAAGCTGTTTTGTACAAGCAGAGTCGTGCTTTTCACATTACAAATGGGCCGGATCAATCAGTGAAGTACTCTCACAGAAAATCGACGTAATTTAATAGTATCAGTAGGTACTGTTGCGTTTCGTGTGATGAGTGAGACCACCGGAGGCCCAATTTCCCACCCGTTCTGTACCCTTTCTTTTTGTCTTCCCATCCCTTCCGTTTTGTCCCTTAGGTTGGCCTTGCGAATGTGATATTTCAAATATCGCGAGCGTTCATAAGTTGTGGTGACTGCTTTGCCATCATGGAATAAAAAAATAATGTAAATCAAAATTTAGCATAATTTAATTTAAGAAAAAAAGATACTTTTTCACAAAATTACCAGCGGTAATTTCGAAAACTCTACGTAATAAGCGAGTCTCCCAGCATCAATTTCAAGGGACGAAGACCCCGTCTAGTGCACCTTAGTGTACAATATCGTAAGTGCTCATGCATCAAAAGTTTTAGACTGATACTTGAAGTTAGTGGTATATAAATGGATCAAGTAGGTTGTAGTTTACGTGTAGATAGTTTTATAAACTTAAAATTAAATCGAGTAAATTAAAATATTAATTTAAATACACTCGAATAAATAATTATATAATTATTCAATAACTTAAAAAAAAAAACTAATTTGTATACCATTTTTACAGCTTGTGGATTTTTAAATATAAGAAATATAAATATAAGAAAACACTATAAATAAATCGTCTTGTGTAAATAAATAGGTTTAAAATGCCCTAAATAAAAACGTGGATATTCTTCTTTCCAATGAAATGTAAATGCATGTTAAATAAAGCAATCGCTGTGTTTAAAGAACCGAGAAAGCACTTAAAAGATTAGGTGCAAATCCGAGTTTTCAATAAAAGAAAATAAAAGGTAAAACCTTGTTAATGTCTTATAGCAAATTTGCGACATCATGGAGCTTGCATAACCCCACATAACATTAGGCTTAATATTTTTTTAAATTTTAATAGCAATGCTTTTTCAAGACGCTACTGAAATTTATTTTTCGCCCCTGAATACTTTTACCGGTTGTAGGTTTTTTATGAAACCCATTTTTATCTTATTCGGTTTTTATTATAGAAATAGATAGCTTTTTAATTGTAAGTATTAGAGCAAAGCACACGATTATAGATTCTACAAAATTGATATAAAAAACAACCAAATAAATAATATAGAAGTTATTCAGATTTCTTTAAAAATATTTTATTTCAATAAATAAAATAATTCAGGCGTCGGGACGTGACGACCCCATCGCTCGCTGTTGGGATAATCACAGCAGAGATTAAAAATAGGTCTTATGTTATAAAATGCCGGCTAGGTAGGTAGCACTATATCAGGTGTCAAAAAACATTTATTACAACATGCAATTAAAAAACCTCACTTAAGTTTATAAAAATGACTGCAGTATTCTGAAAACACACTCTTCAAAGGCCTTATTTCAAAGGGACAATGTGCCCATAGAGACCAACATACAAATTTACACAATTTGGCAAGGCCGCAGTTGCAATGGATTTTAAACTTTAAAGTTAAACGAGTGTATTTGAAAATACCAAATATTTTGCTGATTCAGAAAATATACCATGCATCACTGTCGGGGCGTAGTCGGAACAAAATGATACTTCGTAATAACCTGTGAAATGAACTTTTGATAGCCACTTGCTTCGGAAAATAAATAGCAGTTTTAGAGTTGGGTAGCGCAGAATAATGACGGGCTTGTACTAGCCTGTTCCGAATGAACTTCGTGATGGGACGACAGAAAACTTTCCTAATTTTATAGGTCATAATAAAAGTAATGCTTTTAATAATGAGATTTTTGAATAAGTTGTATAAGACTTCTGTTAAAATTATTTAGATTTGATGCAACTTTTATCTGTCTTTTTTTCGTTTCTATTATTATTTATAACTAGCTTCTGCCAGCGGCTTCGCCCGCGTGAATACATTTAAACACTATTTCACAGAATTTAAAAAATGTTATAACACGTGCTTATTTATCTTTAATTGTTTATAAAAATAAAAAAGTTCAAAGTTTCATAAATCACGAACATCCATAAAAATATTCAACCCTTTTTCGCCCCTTAAGTAATTGAATTTCAATTTTGTGCTCGTTCACGTTTTAAAAACGGCACCTGTGAAAAAAATTAGCTTTCTACATCCCAGGGCTTAGATTGAACGTTGATATTATGTCAGCGGGTCTTTTCAACATTTTAAACTAAAAATGTCAAATTTAAGAAACAGCTTACTCACAAACTATAATTTATAATATCTAAAATAGATGTTTATATACTTTTGTTACAATACAAGTGATGAGCTCAATAGCTTAAATTTTAAAGAAAGTCTTGCCGACTTCTTAGCATGTTTTCGTAATCTTTTCTTACCGTCCACTAACTGCCTAGATGGTAAAATTCAATTATAGTAGGCATAGTAGTAGAGCATGAAGGAAGTGGCTCGATCGGAGAAAATCAACTATTAGAAGGAAAAAATCAAAATATCAAGATCAGGTAACAGTATTTTTGTTGCATTTCGTTTGATAGTATAAGCGCTGAAGGCCCAATCCCACCTTATTCTTTCAAGCATGCTGTATACTTGCTTATTACGCTTAGTTGTATTAAAAATTGAGACAATATCAAAGAAAGACTTATTGAATTTAGCATAAACAAATGTCAGCTAAGAGAAAAACTCAGAGTCGAAACGTGAAATACGAACTTATAAAGAATAATGGCCAACTTGTCACAAAGTTTCGTTTTTGTTTAGCAAACTTGTGATAAACGGAGCCCAAGTCCTATCGTCCAACGGTAAGCCGAAAAACAAAAAGCATTAGATTTGTTATAAGATGTAAGCGACTACCTGGAAATGTTTTTGAGTTGTTTCGGCTTTGTACGTTTCGGGACTTTTTGTACAAAGTTTATATAAACAATAAACATAAGCGGACTTTTTTCATTTCCTTCGTATTTCTAACATTTGCAAGCATTTTATCATGATATTGCTACTCTTGATTTGACAGTACACTGCTTTTAATCTGCTTGTCCCAAATACGGGAGAACTAATAATTCATAGGATTTTATTAAGCTATCTAATAAGACGTAAGGAATATTATCAGGGGGGCTACCAGGAACTTTTAGTATTTTATTGCGATGCATGCGTCAAGTCAGGTCAGATAATAAATTGGGCTTCGGCCCAGGGCTTTGAGGCACGTCTCACGTCGTACCTCCACAAACTTTTCCCAACCGCAGAGGTCAAACTCTGCGGTACCCTGGGCTTGTCGTGCCGGGGGCTCAGTAGCCGGGAGTCGATTGTGCAGGTGGCACCTTCGACTGCCCGGTGAAGCTAACAGGGTCAGACGGTTCGGGCGTGGGGCGTTTTACGTCAGACCGGAGGGTGGTGTCGTATGGGTCGCTCCGGTACTTTTCTGATTATCAGAATGGACTGCGAGCGGCTCCTGCGACACCGGTGGTGTTTTAACCGGGGCCTTCAGCCTCGGTCAGGCGGTGGAGGAAGAAAACCTCTTTAAAAAAATAACGACGGAGGGAAACAACCTCATTAAAAAGTTAGTCTCGGCGGGGGAGCCCTAGGACCCAGGGCTCCCTTGGTTGGGTTTGCCGGGGCCTTTCGGTCCCGGTCGGAGGGGCGCGAAAGCGCCGTGGAGTGTTTTATATATGTATAGTATGTATTAGTATGTATGTATGGCGGCAGTATGGTGCCGCCCAAGGTGGAGGCCGAAAGGCCTGGCGCGTTCGCGCGCGGAGTTATGTATTTTTATGTAAGTACTAGTATGTATTATTATGTATGTATGGCGGCAGTAGGTTGCCGCCACCGATGGGCCCTTCGGGGCAAGCGCCGGGGCGTCGCGGTGGTATGCTTCGGCGATCCCGCGACGTCCCACTATGGCGCTAGATGGGACCTTGGAGTTTTAGTGGGTAGGGGCTCGGCTCCGAGTCCACACACCTCCTGCGCCATTGCACCCGTCCCGGCGCTCGAGTGCGTAACTGCATTTCTCCAAGTAAAAAAAAAAAAAAAAAAAGGTCAGATAATAAATCCGTCATGTTTTAAAATAAATTCAACTTAATCGTCTGCAACTCCCTATTTACTTAATATATTGATTAATATTGAATCGCCAGTAGGAGTTATGATACAAACTACGAAATTGTGATGCAGCTGAGTTTACGTCATTTGAATCGCAATAAGAGTTCATGGTAGACCAGCTGATGTTGAGATTGCTGTTATGATATAATTATGTTATTAATATCGATTGCTCGCATTGATATGTGACGTAATTGTAGAGATATCACGCGTGCTGTCAGGCAGGGGCTTTATTTAATTTTTGTCGTGATGTGTCGTAATGCGACAGCGAGTCAATTCAAACATTTGCTCCGAACGGAAATCGAAAAATCAAGTTTGTTTTACAAATTATTGCACCTTATTTGAGCGTAAGCTTTGGGCTATTGTCATACCCACTCCTAGCGCAAGCTTCGAGCTTATTTGGAGAGGCAGTAGGAATTTTAGTAATACCTTGAAAAAGCATTAATGTTCTTCATAAAAAAAAAAGTGTGCAATAAATATTGTCTTTGGGATTGCCACGCAAAGCCCTCGTTAGAAAATGTCTTTCGAATAAATAAAACAACTCATTTAAAATTTCGCAAGCAAATAATAGAAATCTTCAACAACATAAATTAAAAAATCATAAGACTAAATATCATACATCAAGATCTGAGAGAGACAGTGACTGTTCGCAGGAAACCGTTAACTAACACCCTTTTGATAATTTCCTCATTAAAAAAAAAACAGCGAAGAGCGGGCGTTGGAAAGGATACGTGTCAAGGAACTTTAGAAGCTCTTGAGGCGCCGAGGCAGTGTCGAGTTGCCAATTATTCCTCCCAGTTATTCACCTCTTTAATTTGTATTTTATTTTTTTATGTAAGTGGGCAGAAAGTTTACCTGATAGAAACAACTGAAATTTTAGGATTATACGCTGATTATACGCTGGCTAACCTCAAAAAGCAGCTGACGAACAGCCACTTCACGAGTTTTTTCACTTCATGTACTATGGAACTAACCAGGCGGGCCTTTTAAGCTTTTAATACACCAGCAACAATCTTAAAATTTTGAATCACAAAATTCATTTTTTGTATTAATAAACAGACAATAAAGCTACATCTAATGATGTTGTGTTTGTTACGTTAAACTTATGTACCTATTTATTAAAATTTCATTAGAAACCTCAAAAATTAAATTTTTTTTCCACTATTTTATACATATAAACCTTCCTCTTCAATCACTTTATCTATTAAAAAACCGCATCAAAATCCGTTGCGTAGTTTTAAAGATTTAAGCATACATAGGGACAGAGAAAGCGACTTTGTTTAATAATATGTAGTGATATAAATGGGAATAATTTGACGTTGAACTAAGCCCACTCACCGCACCCACTCCTAGCCCAAGCTACGATCGTATTTGGAGGGCCAATATGGATATTATTAAAGACATGCTCTTTGCATTACTAATTTTTTTTAAAAAAAAGATAACAACAACATTTTAAAGGTCGGCAACGCATCTGCATGCTCTCTGGTGTTGCAGATGTTCATGGCCGGCGGTGATCGCTTAACATCAGGTGAGCCTCGCCCGTTTGTTCCCTCTGACATAAAAAAAAACAACTATGAATATTATCCACCTCTTACAGTGTTATCATTATTTCTTGTAACTCTAGCAATGGTGTCTTAGTAATCACTAACCAAGTATATAAGTTTGACTACATTAAAAACTAACTGAAAACCTCCAAAGTTTTCAGTTTTCAGATTACATAGTCAATAACTCTTAAGCTTAGGAAAAGAAATATAACTGGTATGGCCTATGGATATGAATTGAGAAAGCAGTTTCATTAGACTCTTAGTCCATTGTTTTCTTATTTTATTATCTAGCATAAATTACTTTCTTTTTTATATCATTTGCTAACAGCAAACAAGCATACGGTCTGTTTAATGGTAAGCAGTCATCGCAAACTATGAACGTTATTATGAAAGCGTACATTCTGCTCATTCAAATTTAAGATAACGTTCCAAAATTACTTTCAGAGACAAACATAATACGCTTTTCATTATAATAATGATATGAAGGTACGTTAAACATTAAACTTACAATGAAGTTGAAGATATTTCACTGAAAATGACAGAAGAAAATTTATATTATGTTAATTTAGAAGTCATTTACGATGACATCTTTATATATGTAACATACACCTATATACATATTACATTAAGTAGTAGTCATGTTCTTCCCAGTATAAATGGAACGGCTCGCCCAGGGACGCACTACGGTCTCACAGTACATCAGCATAAAGTAACGCGCGTGCGTTTTGTGCGATGAGTGAGAAGGTCGGCGGCCCAATCTCCCTTCTCATCGATGACAATTCCTTGGGCTGTCAATGCGCATGTGATACTTCAAGTATCGTGGCGGTGACTGCTTATCATAACACAGACCGTATGCTTGTTTGCCACCTTTATGACATTAGAAAGACTATAAGAAAGCGAAAGGTAAAAAAAAAATTTCAATAAGTAATTACCTTGTATGTTATAGAAAATTACGGGTTGTGTAAATGTAAAAGTAAATTACTCGTTTTACAAACACATGGAGTTATTAAAAGTTATGATTATTATCATTCTAGCCACATTTAATAGATAGCTGGCTGCTTATTTATTAAGGACTGATGCCGTTATGCAAATATTATGTTCTGTTGTATGGCTAAGCGCGCTAGTACTTGTATGTAGTTTGAAATTAATTGTTCAACATTTTAATAATAATATTCTTAATATATTATGTAAATATAATATAATAAATTTTAACTTATTCACCGCACTATTTCTACATTAAAAACATTTAAATAATTCAAGTTTTCGATAAAAGAAAGTAAGGATTAATTTAATTTTTTACAAAAGAGCTGAAATTTTATAAGCCTAACTCCACTATTTTCAGCTCTAAATCAATTGACCCCTGGGACCCAATTGACGGTCAAATGCTATGAACGAAAAAAGATATGACAAAATATCAATAATTTTATTTTATGGTTATCATAACCAAAAGATAGAAGTAGCGGCTGAAAAATTAAGAAAAAGGAATAAAAAAATACACAAAATTCACAGAACAAAAAGCCGGAAGCTGAATGCGACGTGTGATGGCAAAAATTAAAAATCGACGCAATATGTTTTACAAAGCGTACGTTGTTGGTTGCAATTCCGCCCCACTGCGTCTCAAAGCTGTCGTAATAATATACGATGAAACAACTCAGCGACGCGTCACTTTTATACGGAAATAAATTATATATGGATATGACGTAAATATTGAGCGCTTTATGAGACCGTTCTTGTAAATTGAAAGAGATGGATAAACGTACATTTCGCAGGCAGTTGCAGGATCTTGATAAAACCAGTATTGTATATAAATATTTGCTCTCAACGCTCGTTGTATCCTGACACATAAACGTAGTGCCAGTTTGATACAGCCTCAAAAGACGCTTTAAATATGACCTGTAACGAAGTTCTCAAATTTTTCACGTAGAAGAGCAACTGCTGCGTTTCCATCTCTATCGCGGAGAAGAACAAGAAGCTTAAGATTTGATTAAGTCTTAGATTTATGTCTCCGATTTTTTTCCAAGACTTTTTCAAACCACGAGATATTATATTATAAATAACTATTTCGGAACTCCAAGGAAAGATTCCTTGGAAGATCCGGATTTTTAATCCACGGACTTCGGTTATACTATACTTTTCTATGGTCTACTAATTTGATCTCTGTTTTTTACTGATAAATGAAGTACTGTTACTTCGCGCCTATTGTCTCTACTATTAAAAGATCTATATTCTTTAGTCGAATTGTAAATATCCTACTAATGCTTAAACCAGTAAGGATCTACTAATTCTGCCAGCGGCTTAACCCCCCTGAATAACGATTTGAATACAAACTCTGAACCGCCTAAAAAATTGGTTTTAAGCTTCTAGCTCTAAAACTGACTTGTCCTTTTTCAGGCTATACTATCTGTGTACCAAATTTAAGTTAAATCGGTTTAGTACTTTTTTCGTGAAAGCGCGACAATCAGGCAGACAGACGGAGAGAGAGAGAGAGAGAGACAGAGTTACTTTCGCATTTATAATATTTACTAATATTATAAATGCGAAAGTAAATGGATTAAAAAAGGATTAATAAAGTTAAACGAATTGTGATTTATAATCTATAATCATTATTATAGATTGCTATTGCGATAAGCGCATCAAATTCAAATTAAGCTTTGAAGGGGAGAAGGTAAGTTTGTAACGTCGATTATCGAGCAATCGTTTTTTATGTTACGTTAGGTTTTTTCGTTTATTATTGCTTGGCAAAATAAAAACAGCTTGTTTGAATTTTTATTATTTTATTTTTCTCACCATAAAAAGAAACATAAAAAAATAAATAAACGCCACACAGCCAACGGCTCCCATTAAGATAGTTATATGCTGTGTCGGAGATCTGGAAACATTCATAATGACAAGGACAAACACAACCAGACTGGAAAACATGCCTGTATGGTCAATACAAAAATCTGCTCCGAGCGGGAATCGAACCCCAGGTTTACTACCGCTGCGTCACAAGGTCTTCATAAATAATAAAGTTAAGTAGGTCATTATAAAAGTTACTCTGTATTCGCAGTATTCACTCGAATAAATAAGAGCCTCGGCTTAGTTTCTAAGGGACAATGGCTCTGTTGGGCCTACCATACGGCGTATACTTCAGGCGTCGGGATGTGACGACCCCATCGCCCGCTGTTGGGATAACCTCTGTCACAACAGAGATTATTCCACCAGTGCAATCAGTCACACTGGTGGTAGGTCTTTTGTCGCAAGAGGCCGGCTAGGTAGGTACCACCGCAGTGTCCAATATTCTGCCGCCAAATAGTAGTGCTAGGCACTACTGTGTTCCGGTTTGATGGGCATTGTACGGTAGTGAAATTACTGGGCGAACGAGATTTAAGAACTAATATCTCGAGGTTGGCAACGCGCGAGTGGCACCTACTAATGGTGCTGCAAGCGCTCATAGGCTGCGGCAGCCACTTACCATCAGGTGGGCCGTATGCTTGTTTGCCAACTTCTAACATAAAAAAAAAAAAAAAAAAATACAAATTTCTGTAATTTCGAAACCTTACATAAGAAAGGGGCGTAGGCTAATAATGAAGCAAAGTAATCAAATCGGGAAGTATAAATCGCCTTCATATTTATAAATTAGAAGAAACATCACTATCATCGTGACGTAGCCGTAGTAGAACAGAAAGGACGCTTTTTAGCGTTTTTGCTCAACGTTTCTGATACGAACCGCAAGGTTATGGAACGCTCTCCCGGTTTTCGAGTTCTCTACCAGCGATAAGATAAATATCTTCAAGTCTAGAGTGAATAGGCATCTTCTAGGTTAGCGCGCTCCAACTTAGACCGCATCACGTCTCACCACGAGGCATGATTGTGGTCAAGCGTAATCCTATCATTATATAAAAAAAAATTTAAAAGACTATTATATCAGCACTTACTTTGGTAAATACATGTATCCTTTGTACACATATATCTAAAACTCTCTTTCCTTTGTTTTCTGCCTTCTCATTCTACCCCTTACGTCAGAAGAGCACGCACAGTGATAGGTTATGACTTTTACTAATAAACACGGTGAAAATTTATCACTAGGAGAATTAATGGCAGGGATTCATTCAAGAGTATTAGATAACCAGGTGCACTCACTGTTCGAAAAACAATCAGTATGTTACGCTGCTTAAGGCGCGGTCATTATATAGATGGGTGATCGCATAGTGTTTTTTTCAATTCATTGTCAATATCCTTTGGAAGGCACGTAAAAATTACTCGTTCAGAAAAGATTAGTCCAATATTTATTTGTAATGGGCTCAGGAAAACTCTCCTAATTTTATAGGTCGCTATAAAAGTGTAATACCTTTTCAATGAGCAGTTATCATTACATAGTATAAAACAAAGTCGCTTTCTCTGTCCCTATATCCCTATGTATGCTTAAATCTTTAAAACTACGCAACGGATTTTAATGCGGTTTTTTTAAATAGATAGAGTAATTGAAGAGGAAGGTTTATATGTATAATAACATCCATTAAATAGTGGAGAAATACTGTTATTTTTGAGGTTTCTAATGGGATGTCGTAAATAAACGTGCGGGCCACGGGCAGTAATGAATAAATCAAAACTACTGCATCGATTTTAATCATTTTTTCAGTGAATGACATAGGCTGTATATTTTATACCCGTGCGAAGCCGGAGCGGGCTGCTAGTATTTAACAAAGCCTAATAAGATTTCTCTTTTAAATTATGAACGAAATTCGTAATTTACTATGAATTTGATTGTTATCTTTTGTAAAGCAATAATGAAGTTGTATTTATAAACTCTGGCTCTGAAATTAAGATAGTTATCAATTTTGATTCCTTTCGATAGAGATAATTATGTTATCCTAAATAAAAGTAATATAAACTTAAATATGAATCATCAGCTCTTTATACAAACAAAATTATTAATTGCTTATTTTTTTTATTTTGTTTAAATTACTGGAACTGAGTTGTTATTAGTAATGGTGTTTTTATTGTTTTTTTACGAACCCCCGACACAGTATATTCTTATCCTAATAGAGGCCGTTGAACTTTTCGTGTTAATTTTTTTATCATTCATTTATTCCGTGTAGATTTTCTTCTTTTTTATTTTTAGGTACACATTCTAAGCCACGTGCAGGCATGTATTTATTTTATGTATTTTGTTGATTTAAGGATGAACGTAAGCTACTTTTTGCCGCATAATGAAAAATTTCCTAGGGGAAATCTTTCGTGGGCGACTTGTGTGTGTCGTGAATTTGGTATATTTATTATTTTCACCCTATCGAATATAATGTAATGATTTATAAACAAAAGTTGAATGTTTTTCGTAATTTTTTACCTTTGGAGGTGAAATGTTTTGGAGGTCCTAAAATATTGTAGCATTTCTTATAAATTATTATATAGCTTCTAATATATTATATAAGTATGTAGCCAGTTTCTTTTAATATAAAAATAACTATATAATTTTTTTGTGAATATGGTAATAAAATTAACTGAATCTCTTTTTATATATTTTTAAATATATATTTAATTAAAAACCTGTCAAAATGTATAAAGATAGAAAAATCTAAAGTTTACAAAGCAGGATCTAAGTCTACTTAATTTCAGTGAAACTTAGACACTTTATAATCATAATTTTTGAAGAAAACAAAAGTAAATGCAATTACCGTAAATAATTTTTCATCTGAAGAAAACAACGAGCCTTAGCGGTAGAGTAGAAAGTAATTTGTTTCGAAATAAAGAGTAATTGCTAACTTGTCACGAACTTAGGTTTTTGTTTAGCAAACTTGTGACAAATCGGTATAGATCCCTATCGTCCGATGGTAAACAATACGAATAACGGAAAATATTTAAGATATTCTCCAGATAACTTTTTTATTTATCCCGGGGAAGATGACTCCTTCCCTTGATGATAAGTAGACGTAGTGTTCAAACATATTGTTAAAGTTGGCTAATACCGTTGCATAAAATGAAACTGGTTAGCGTATAGCCTCTGCCAGATGGGAAGCGTAGGTGGGCGTTCCATCTCGCTCACTAGGACCAAGCTCTGCCAGGAAAGAGATGCTCCGGTATTGAGTTCTCCAAGAGAGCCTGCCTCTTTCACTGAGGTCGAACACGGACGATGTTTTAGTGGATCCCCATGACCGGCCACCTGTCATGGAGCCCAGGTATCTGTAAGCAAATTTCTTCCCCGACAAAAAAAAATAATCCTGCTGTTGAGATAAATGTGTTTTATTAAATTATTCTTTTCTCGCATCACGGCAACGATGACTTTTCAAGTTAAGTTTTATAGAAGAAAAGTTTAAGCGAAATTATTTATAAATACACCATAAATGGACACGTCAAAGTTTTATAATTGTTTATATAGAAGTAATAGTAGTAGGTATAGGAGGCTTTGTATGACAAAGGTCACAACGTTGAGCTGACTATGACTAATGGTGATAAGACCTCTAGTATACATTTTATACACCACGCAAGTGTCTGGAACTGATATATTCTCCCTAGAGACACCTTGAGAGGACATATTAATCATAACGTAAGCCTTCTTAGATTGAATAACTCTTCATCCAACCGAATTAAGTTGATAATAAAATATAACACAAAAATCTACCTAACTATAAAGCATGCTAAAAAAATATTTTAAAACAAATTGCTTTAAAAAAAATCGACTTACATTCTAAATAACTGTAGCTCATTTCATTTGATGTCTAGACCTGAAAAAAAAGAATGAAATATGTTTGTATAGTCTTATGTT
Organism: Hestina assimilis; assembly: GCA_023373885.1. Lineage (NCBI taxonomy): Eukaryota > Metazoa > Arthropoda > Insecta > Lepidoptera > Nymphalidae > Hestina > Hestina assimilis. Next base: position 11,411,650 of record CM041751.1, on the reverse strand, counting down.
TGTTAGAAAGTATACAGGCATGTCAAATTATATGATATAAAAAAAACCTGTTTAAAAAAAAAAAAAAAAATTAAATATTTTCTAAAACAGGTGTCAATGTGTCGTTATTTTACTTAGTACTATAGGTCACGGGTTTTGTTTCGCGCTCGGAGCAGATGTTTGTTATACGGGCATGACTGGTCCGGGTACTCGTTTGTGGGTGTTTGTTGGTGTTTGTATGTGTTTTAGCACTCCCACGCAATACGCAGATAGAAAAACTTGACTATCCATTATTCTCATCACGCAAACAACGATCTGTCTAACCACCCCAACAAATTTCGGAGTAGGATAATGGCGAATTGGCCATTATCGGTAATAACATTGGCTTATTTAACCAATTTCAGTTACATATTTGTATAATTATAGATAAAGTGTTCACATAAATATTACATGCTACTAATGCATAGTTATAGAGCAGCTATTAGAACAATTAGGTCGCCTGCCTGTGCTAATCCATAAGTTGAAGTCCATTTATGAAAGACTAATTGGTTTAAGAAATGCAAACGAGATTTTGTTCCCAATTTGCACAAGCACTGGTTTAAATTAAGGATTTGGGCTTGGTTTCACCATTTATCAGGTTGCTTATAATTAAGCCAAATGATAAAAATGGAAACCTTATTTATTTTATTTTTTTTATTTATTTATTTAAAATCAGGCGACAGGGCCCATACATATATACCTTACAGACTAACATACATATTAAATATTATAACACACAAATATATAGTTATATAAATATATAGTTAACTTATAGTTTCGGCAAGTCCGTCTGTCCGTATGTCACAGTTATTTTACTCAGAGTCAGAGTTTATTATCAAGTTGCGGAACCTTTTAGCTTCTTCTGATCCTGGTTTCCTAATTATGGTTGAGATATCTTCTTTCCAACAAAAAAGAATCATCAAAATCGGTTCATAAACGACGAAGCTATCTGCGTACATACACAAAAATGAAGAACCTCCTCCTTTCTCTTGAAGTCGGTTAAAAAGGAGAGGTTTAGCTTTAAAATTATTTGTATGTTTATCAAGTGCCTTCAAAAGCCTTTTAAAAGCCTTTTAAAAAAGTAGCAGTGCATCGTTTTGGTAACAATCTAGCAATTGAAAGTTTTATCCACAGACCACATCTCCAGATACTCCATCGCTATAACCAAGATAAACGACCGACTGGACCGAAGAGAATACAGTAATATTTCATTTTAATAGAAAAACCGAGTAGATGGGTGAAGTATTTTTCAATGTCAGATAGCACCTACATACTGTCGGAAAAATAACGGGTTGTGCCATGTTTACGTTCCTGTAACATACGAATAGAGTATTTATCGATAGATTTTTATTACGATAAACCCCTTTGCTTTGAAATGGCGTACAATTTATATAGTCTAATCTTGATTACGAAATAAGAAATGTTTATAGCCGAATTATGACTACATGGTGGTACGTTCTCGTAACATAATTATTCTGTTTATAATTAAGTTGTAAATTGCAAATTTTTTCTGCTATTACTTTTTTGAGAGATTGCCTGGAAATAATCGGTTTAAGCGATAAGGCTGCCTGTGTCTGCTTCAATTTGTATTTTATTTTTTGTCTTTTGTAAATTGTCCTTGTTATAAAATTTTTGTAAGAAGTAAATAAAGAGCACTAGTCATATATATAATATATATTGACTATAATGTATATATTGACTAGTGCTCTTTAACAACAGTAAACAGTGGGAAAAACGGAAAACATTTCGGGTAATATCTTGTTTGCATCATGGTACTGCGAGCAATAGTTTAGCAATAGTATTTTTTATGTGATTGTACGTCTGCTTTCTTCTATTTATTCTATCTATTATATCTATAAATGCTTACAATATTAATGGTGAGAAGAAGCATAAGAATAATTGCTATCTCTTGACTCTCTCTGTTCGACGACGTTGTGGCGCAGCGGTAGCGAACCTGCCTTAAACGCCATAGGTCTCGGTTTCGATTCCCGCTCGGAGCATCATATGTTGGTATTGACCATGTAAGCATATTTTTCGGTCTAGGTGTATTTGTCTTTGTTCCTTGTATGTGTTTCCGGACCCCCGACACAGGATATCGCTATCCTAATAGGGGCTGTTGAGTGTGCAGCGTTTATTTATTTATTTATGATAAATAAATTGTTGTTGATGTTTTGGTATATTCGATCTTCTGTAAGATTATAGTACTGCTCTGGTCGAGCAGTCCATTAATGACAAAGACAGAGCTTTATCGCACTCAAACAAAATTTAATCTAAAATTTAACTAAAAAATTTTATAGCAGTACAAAGTTAATTTTATGGAAACACTTTGTTATTTGTGGAGGTCTTTTGGCTGCAGAATAATAATAAGAGTAACTTGTAGGTAACATTTATTTATTTTCTAAGGATTTCAGGCTATTAAAACCTCGCTGTCCTGGTGGATCCGATATCCCAGGACAGCGAGGTTTATTATTTTATTAAACTAATTATATAGCATAGCTATCAAAATTAATAATATTTTTTAATATTATGACAACCGCAAACGATAAAAACAACGGTGGACAGTGGATAAGTCGAAAGTAGACTGGCCCCATTATTACAAAAATATAATTATTTATATTCTACATATTATACGAAATATATCGGTGGCAATTTTGCCAACAATTTCAAAACCTTGTTCACTTCATTTCACTACAAGTTATTGAACATAAAGCTATTACATCTGTAGATGGGCAAACGGAGTAGATAATTTTAGGCATGAATATTCAAAAGCCTTGATTATTCCTAGTGGTATGTTTATTCCAACAGCAAATTCGTTTTGTAAATAGTTCGCAGGCAATAGTATACTTTAATACATGTTTGAACATTATATCTACTATTGCCTTTAAAAACATTATATATAAAACATGAGTTTTAATTGTTCCAAATTATACTAATATTATTTTTGTATTGTTCAGTATAGAAACAATTATTCCCTTAATATGTTATGTTGTAGTTTTATTTAATAATATATTTAAGTTAATTTCACATTTACCGAACAAAATATATATGTATGTAACAAGAGCGAAAGGGTATTTTTCAAAGGCCAACCCGAATTTTTAATTTTTCCTTTTAGGTTACTAGTTCCCATAAACTATATTGTTTTATTATTTTAACACCAACTACAAACATAGTCGTAGTAAGTTTGCATTGTTGATTTTGTTAAAGGCTTAAAGCTATTTATTTTGTTATCTCACCGCTAAGCCTGAGTTTTCAACTGCACTAAATTTGAATAAGGATGAAATTAATAAAACAATTAAAGAAAACTGACTTCTAAACTAAACATTTTGACAACAGAAGTCAATGCGTAATGTGCGGGTGGTTTACTTAGTACTTAGTGTTTTGTTTTAAAAAATAAATATTTTACATTTTCAAATTTGAAATAGTTCGTCAAACATATTAAACTACCTCATTATATCGCAACCAGTGAAATATTTATTATTTTTGAGTACTTCTGGTGGTAATTTGTGGTCATGACCATCATCAAGCACAATAAAATTTGAACGATTCCCTCGATTTTTCCAGGATGCCATCATCAGATCTTGACGAAAATGCAATGGGTACAACTTCGGAAGTATAACCTTCAAACCAAAAAAAAAAATCAATCGGTTCAGCCGTCTTCGAGCAAAACAAACATACATTAAGAAAAACATTTATTCGAGTTGTTAACGTTCTTCTTTTTGAAGTCGATGGAAAACACCTTTATCTTCCGCTATATAAAGCCCTAAAACTATATTATAATCTAACTAACCCTAAGTCATGGAACAGGCAATTAAGGTAATGTCGGTTCACTTCACTAATTCCAGTCAGGTATTAAAATAATTACAGAGAAGTCACACCCGTGTCATACTGCATACTAATGCTGCATAGTTATCGAGCTCCCTGCACACAATTAGATCGTCGGGCAGTATTAATTCACAACTAGGAGTCCATTTATTAACGAATAATTGGTTTCAGAAATGCAGATGAACCTCGTTTTGCTTGTTTTTGAATTTATTTAAAAACTGTATTCTAAATCTTTATGGGAAATATTTGTACAAATAACCTGTTTAAGCCCTCGACCAAAAACAGGGTGTTAAAGGTTTAACGTGTACTGCATGCATGCGTGTGTCTTTTTTATATGTAAGGCAAAGGGGCAGGAACCTCATCTGGTGCTAAGCGATCACTGCCGCCCATGTACATCTGCAACACCAGAGGCCATGCAGTTGAGTTGCCGACCTTTAAGGAAAGAATACGCTCTTACGTATCGGTTCGGAAAGACCGCCAGTGGAAGGAAATTCCACAAAGTGGTTGTGCGAGGAAGAAAATGTCTTCTAAATCGCGCTGTTGTGGATTTCAAGACATGGAGGTCTGATTTTTCTTTGGACTTTGTTTTTGTGTATCTGTTTCTAGTATTATAATTCTTTTACATCTTCTTAAGCTTAAATGCGTAACTTTCACATCATACATAAAGTGGTTTGTAGTTAATCTTTTATCCAACATTTATCGTAAATTTGTGAAACATAATTAATTTAAAAAAGTATTCCCTGAATAAATATTAGTTTACATCGTCACATTTAAGTTTTATTTGGGCTCCGAAGACCAAAATTATAATAACTTAGCTTATTTACAGATTTTCCCGTTAATTAAATAAAACAAGAAACCATTACGGTCATATTGTGTAAGCTGTATTTATTTTTTTTAATAATGCAACTCAAATCAATTTGTCTCTTGTCCGCCTATGAGTCTGTTCATCCGTATGTCACAGCCATTCCGGTGTATTCTATGAACCGTTACAGAATTTTGTTGTAAATGGATAAAATTAAGTTACCAATTCTGGAAAAATTTGAGGTAATAGAATATCAAATTTTCTACCACAATTATTTTGAAGAGGACAAATTTTAGAGATATATAAGTTTCTCCCATAACTTTGTTATTTTTGATTATTATTTTATTTTAACAAAAGTATTAAATTATCAACTTATTTTTGCGGTCGATATTTTTTTAAAAAGAATGTTGGCAATGCTATTCTCAAGGTATTACTAATATTTCTATTGCTCCTCCAAACAAGCTCGACACTTGTGCTAGGAGTGGGTACGACAATAGGGGGTCAGAATCGAACCCGCAGCTTTTGCGTTAACGGAGCGAAGTTGGCCCTTCTACCGTTGAGCTATTGAAGCTTCAAATTCAATATTAATTCCTTAATATTTAAAGTTTTAAAAATTCTTAAAAATAATAAACTTGACGACGTTGTGGCGCAGCGGTAGCGAACCTGCCTTAAACGCCACAGGTCGCGGGTTCGATTCCCGCTCGGAGCATAATATGTTTGTATTGACCATGCAAGCATATTTTCCGGTCTGGGTGTATTTGTCCTTGTCATTGTGAATGTTTCCGGACCCCCGACACAGGATATTACTATCCTAATGGGGGCCGTTGAGTGTGCAGCGTTTATTTATAAAAAATAAAATAAAATAAAGATATTAAAGTGAAACAATGATAACCTAAAATTTCTGAATTTTTGTTTTAATGACCAAAAAAGAGATCAGTCAAAGAGTCATTCAAAACGCAATCTAAATTTCACGTGAAATCACATCAGGGTAAATGAGATAGAGGTCATTGTGTTATCATACATTTACCTCGTATGAGCGAGCATAATATATGCCTGTTGCGGCTCGGATACAAAATCTGTTAGAAGCAGCATATTATGTTAAATATATTACACTTTTAGAGTAATGGAAACATTTTTCATATTGTGCGTTTACTTTTTTTGTGGTTTCTTACACGTTAACATAAATTCTATTATTTTACCTCTATCTGTTATATCCACCATCAAACAGATTTGTTCACATGGCTGTACTATCGTTTGATAATGGCACTGTAATTCCAACAAATCTTCTTGATAATTAGTTGTGCCGTGACTTTTCAGTGATAAACAAACATTAGTAAATACCATTAAATTTATCATCACCTATTGATTTGTCATCTTTAACAAGTTTTCGACTATTTTATAATAAAAACTATTGTATGATCTTTCCCAAGGTTCAACCCTTGAAATCAGTATAGCCTAAACAAAGTTACATCTTGACTATCGATAACAAAATTAGACAATTCCGAAATGTATGGAATCGACAAAGCAATTGACATAAGCTTTCTAAAATACCACGTGACCTATCGTTTTCGATTGGCATCGCACAAGCGTAATTGATTTTCAAAATGGAATCGACATGAGCGATTGCCACTTGTCTAGGCTCGTGTTGTTTTGTCGTTAAAAGTATTACACAGAGCTACTTTTGCATTTTTGATAATAATGTAGATTATAGAAAAATATTGAGAAGATCTAGTAAGTAATTAGTTTAAAGGCGTCGGGATGTGACGACCCCATCGCCCGCTGTTGGGATAACCTCTGTCACAACAGAGATTATTCCACCAGGGCAATCAGTCACACTGGTGGGAGGTCTTTTGTTGCAAGAGGCCGGCTAGGTAGGTACCACCGCAGTGTCCAATATTCTGCCGCCAAATAGTAGTGCTTAGGCACTACTGTGTTCCGGTTTGAAGGGCATTGTACGCTAGTGAAATTACTGGGCGAACGAGATTTAAGAACTAATATCTCGAGGTTGGCAACGCGTGAGTGGCACCTACTAATGGTGCTGCAAGCGCTCATAGGCTACGGCAACCACTTACCATCAGGTGGGCCGTATGCTTGTTTGCCAACTTCTAACATAAAAAAAAAAAAAAAAAAAAATAGAAGTCGTTAGTTCATCGCTGAAAGTTAAAGAATTATATAAAGAAACATAGTTCAAGAGTTCAGATTTCGGGTGATGAATTTAAACCGAGCTAAGCACGACAATTGACGAAGTGTGGTGATGGCAGGCGAAACAAGACGCTGAGAGTGGTAGCCGAGAACTAGGAAGCAAAGGTTCGAAAGTCCAGCGGTGAGATGGTCCAGCGTTCATGGCTAGATGGGCACAGGACGACGTAGAATGAGGACTTTACCTAAAGCATACACCTTTTTTTAAGTCGATCAAAAACTTATTCTCTTAGATCTTATTTTATTGACATTTAATATAATTGAATGTCAATAAAAATAGATTTTTATTGTTAAATTTTATAGCAGTCAATTAACTTTTATTTCAATAATAAAGTTTCTTTTAGGGCCCTAGCTGACTTGCAAGTAGCAAGTTAGTAGCAGCGATCGGCGATAGCTGCTTGTCGGCAGCTAGATGCTACGGTTAAACACTCCACATCGTAGACATTGAAATACCGGTAGCAGCTACTTTGCATACTTGATGCAGCTAACGCTATGCTTTCGCACGTATAGTATCGACAGAATAGCTACGACAGAATAGCACATCGCCAGCCACAATGTCGTCAAGTACTGGTAGTAGGTCTTTTGTTGCAAGAGGCCGGCTAGGTAGGTACCACCGCAGTGTCCAATATTCTGCCGCCAAATAGTAGTGCTTAGGCATTACTGTGTTCCGGTTTGAAGGGCACTGTACGCTAGTGAAATTACTGGGCAGAGGAGATTTAAGAACTAATATCTCGAGGTTGGCAACGCGTGAGTGGCGCCTACTAATGGTGGTCCAAGCGCTCATAGGCTACGGCAACCGCTTACTATCGGCCGTATGCTTGTACGCCAACTTATAACATAAAAAAATATATATATCAAATAAAACATAATAATTAGATTTAAAAAACTTTTATATGAACACACTAAAGTAATACGCTATACTCACTATATCTGAGGAAAATCCAAAAAAAACCTTAACAGAAATGAGCCGCATTTCCATAACATTTTAGTAATTCAAATGTGGTTGTAAACCACAGAATACATTACATCTCTCCACCATGGCAGTATAGCCACTTTAGCGTATATATTCTTTGCGATAGCCGAGATAAACGATGCGTTGCCTAAGAGAATACAGTAACATTTCATTCTAATAGAAAAACCGTGCAGATGTGTGAAGTATTTTTCAACGGGAGTGGGCAGATAACGCCTAGATAGTGTCGAGCAAATAGAAATGTAGATTATCTCGTTTTTACGTCGTGAAATATGAATAGGGTTTAACGAATCGGATTTATCGATAAATGTCTATTATGGTTAATGACTCGAATTCAAATTCAGCTATGAAAATTACCAACGTAAGCAAATGCAAGTGTAAAATGTTTTTCAGCGCTATTTGACATAGCGAAGGTTTGCTTTTTGTTGACGTTATAAAATAAAACATTAATTTATTTTGAAGGCTCCGCCAAATGATAAAAACGGAATCCTTATAAGTGCATCATGTCCGTCTGCCTATCTGTACGTCGCAGTCATTTTATTTGGAGACTGTTTGGTCTATCTATACGAAATTCAGTAAAGAGGCGTATTCTATAAACCGGTAAACAATTTTGTTGTGAAATAATAAAACTTATGAGTTATTTGTTCCTAAAGTATAAAAATGGTGTCTCCATCCCCATTTTGAACTATAATATTTAAACTATTTTCGACGAAGATATTACCTTTAATAGTTTTAGAGATACAGAAGTTTTCCCCACTTCGTTTTTTCATAATATTTTGAATAGTATTTAAAGGTAAAAGGTTTTATTGTTTTTATATGTATTTCGTTATGGGTATTTATATGGATTTTGGTCAAATAGTGAGCGTGAATTTGTGAGCGTTTCGAAGCAGTCTTCAACTTTTTCATTTTTATAAATGTACCAAGAAATTGCCGCTTTGAAGTTTGTTTGGGAATTTTAATTATTATAGTTTTTAATATTGTCGTCAAGCACGACATTGGAAATCTTTTCGCAAGTGGCAGACAGGCAGGTGATTCAGTGGTTCTGCGTGTAAGCGTAACAGACATACATTCTGTATACTTTCGTATTTATAATGATACTTATTATTATTAATAAGGTACTAGGGATTTCATTATAACAGGTGGCAATAGTGCTTTAATATAAATTGCTTTAAATAAGCGTGATTAAATTTGAGTTGACAGAAAATGATAAATTGTATATTTTATGGAATTGATAAAATTAGTCATTATTTTATACTAATATAAATATTGCAAATTTCGGAAGAACGCAAAATTATTCTAACCAAATAAACTATGAGTAATTAGTGTTTTATAAAGTAAAGAAAAATAAAAGTTTCATAAACTTCCTAACTCATTTTAACTCAAACTGTTATACGAGATGAGAAAGTTTGTAGATTGAACGTGCCATCCAATGTTTGTCGGGTGATTCACATTTTAAAAAATCAGAATAACTAAAAAATTCTATACCTACCAGAATTATAAAGCGGAAGAGTGTGTTTGTTTGTTATATTGAACGCACTAATCTCTTAAATTACTAATGGGATTAGAAATTTTTATTTTTATTTTTATGACTTTAGGAGCTAATATCAATAACTATAACTACTGACATAATCGAAAGAGCCAAAATGATTCCTCGTTATTATTTTTAAAGCGCTATAAAAAGATATGTCACACGTTGCCACTAGTGCATTCATTTTTATTATATAATATATTTTATTATATTATTATAATTTTATTAACCCTTCATTTTTACATTTTTTAGGTTTCCACCACAAAATTTTATTTCTGTCATATAATACACGTATTTACCTAATTTCGTATAGATAGAACCAATAATATCCGAGTAAAATGACTGTGTTCATTACTGTAACATGGACGAACAGACGGACATGGTGAAATAATAAAGGTTCCGTTCTTGCCATTTGGCTATTCCGTAGTCCCTAATTAGTAACTGATATTTAATTGTAATATTAACTTTAATTAATAAAATATGCAAAATTGGTCAAAACTCGTTTATTCTTCAGTACAGACCGTTACAAAGAGAGTAGACAGCAGAAGGTGGTTACAGATAAAACAAAAAACATAGATATTAAACATCAAATCGATTTCAGTGTTGCAATTAATTAATTTTAACATTTGCCTTCATTTTTTGATTAAAAAAAGTTGTTATTTAGAGAGTTTAAAATTACCTATTACACGATATCCTATTAAATTACACAGTTGCAAATGCATTCAAAGCGTCATTTAGCTTGGTGTAACGACATTAAACTACCTACAATAGTTTAATTTCGCTTTAATACTAAGCAACTAAGTTGGCTTAACAAGCAATTGTGTACTTTAACACAAAGGTAATAAAATTTAAATTACCATAGTTTCCGTTGAAATATTTACACTTAGCGTATTTGAAAAGCTCTCAGAGATAACTGCCTTGAAACGTTTCCTTTGTAGCATTATTCATTGTTTTGCCTTAGAACCAGTAAATAAATCCATTATTTTTTGTTTCGTAAATAATGAAGAAAAACTCTTTTTATCTCAAGTTACAATACATACAAGTATCAAAGAATGTTAAAATTTAACAACTTAATCAATAATTACATTTCAAAATATGGAGAATACATGATTAACGTTGAAAGCAAAGTAAAGTAAAAAGTATAATATGTTTACGTCTACCTCTTTTCGGACTTCCTTATCACTACTTGGTTAACTATTCGAGTAAAACCTTTTTATACATATAGATGGCAAATCTGCGTGGTGGTTAGCGGACTGACTGAGCCTATAACCTGTAACACCACTAGTGTTACATGCAGATAGCTGATCCAAGGCGGAGGTGTAGAAAGACAATCTACAATCTAATCTGCTAAACACAGACATCGGGAGAGCAAACCACTTCCTAACCGTGACCATTATAAGCTAAGAACGAAAGCGCATAGCGTGAAAGTTGGGTATGTCAACCAGATATGAGTGGTAGTCCAGATATGGTCTGGTATTGCGATAGTAGAACGGAGATAGTGGTGTGAGGTTGTGGAGATTATCAGCACACTCCGTAAAATGTATAAAAAGTCATGGTATTATGCTGAACCACCTCATTGGTGGCTACAGTACTCGTGCAGGACCGGACTTGAGCTTCATCTAAATATATCGAGCCGGCCCATTTATGCCGAAAATAATGAAGCTATAATGAAAACATCAAATCGGCAGTGAAATGAACGAATGAATGAAGATTTTCTCCTTATCATGACAATTTTCATTCAACTGTTTGTCTAAGTAAAGCAAATAAAAGGGATTATTTAGCTAATGAATATTCATCACGTTCCGCTCTTTGCAAGATGTTTATTCCAATCGCGTATTGTTTTAATAAATAACCCTTAAATACGTTTAGAAATGGTTACTGCTTATTGTTAAAATTCAATTTAGTTTCTGAATAAGTTTCTTGAATTAGAAGTGATTTTAAAATTTAGTATTATTTTCAAATTTAATATGGTCTTCGCTTACTTCGTGAAAGTAACATTTTTGTTTGTCTATTGCTGTATATAATATATTTTATTATTAATTTATTTTCAAAACGTTTCAAAAAGCAGTTTATGTTATCTCCTGAATTTACTTTGCTAATTAAAAATCTCGCTTAGATTGTTATTTGCAGTAAGCATTTACAATGTATTGTACAACCTATGTTCTCTTTTATTTCGTTTTCTTTTAACAAAATCTTTATAACATTTACGTTGTTATGAAGATGGATTTTCACAGCTTATGCACAGAACTAATGAACTTATAATAAAAATTGCTTACCGTAGCAAAGAAGCTGTGGAGAAGATTTCAAACCAACTTTGACTATCTCTTAAATAAATCTTTGCAAGATATTGCAAACATTGTTTGTTATCATTTCAAAGTTTTCATTGAAACCAAGTTTTCAGTTAACTTGAAAGCTATTATCGTTTCGAATATCGGCATCTTTGAATAAATCAAACCAAATAATCTAATGACCTAAAGAATGAATGAGGTGTCAAACGGACTTTATCAGGCAAACAATAAATTGCTAACCGAAACCCGGTCAGGAATATCGGCCATTGTGCTTAGCGTTCATGCGATTACCATTCCATTCATTCTTCTATTCAGCCAAGTTATTCAGTGTGATGTACTAAAGCGTGGCTTAGCCACGACAGGTAGCAATTTTGGGCACTATGCCCGGTCTTAAATTATAGAACAGTGTGCCTGACGTATGGAAGTCGAAAGTGGGTTAGACTTCAATTAATTGTAATTGCTGAGAATATGTTTAATTATTTAAATGAAACAGTAACTACAATAGCAAACTTTTCTAGTAAATATAATTTACACAGTAAACTGAAATTATATTTGTATAGATAATATATCGGAACTCTAATTGGAAATAGAAACTTTACATTACTCAGCGAGCAAGTAACGTGATCTGTACTTGCATAAAAATAAACTTATAATAGCAATTGTACAAAAAAATTGAGACGCTTATTTAACCAGAGCTCACTAAACAGATAGGTAAGCAGCTTTATGTACCGTCAGTATATGGATAGATAACCACAGTAATGTTAAAATTAAGTAGAAACGAATTTTTGTTTTGGCGACTGGAACAATTCCTAAGTCTTGGCTTAACATACACTGCAAGAAGAAGAAGGAATCGTATCAAATGAATATAAACATAATTTGAATATTCAGGAGCATAGATACTGTTCGAATAAAATATAGTAATAAAAAATCAAAGAAAAGTTAGTGAACAAATGAAATTTCAAACGAATTTCTTTTTATTATGCATTCAATGGACACAGTACGTGTAATCAAAGTAGCAAAAGGCCAACACAAACAATACCAGCATTTACCGCTGCAACGAGAAACAATGTTGCAAATTATTGGCCGGCGCTGTCGTGTACAAGTTTCATTTTGCTGAGTATACCTGTTGGAAAATTTTAGAATAAAGGAAGTTAAGGAAAGGATAGTTAAGGAAAAGCGTACATTCTATTTGGTGTTTGTTATTCAGGTTTTATAATAAGTAACGAAAATCTATTTTGTATATACATAAGAGTATCTTTTTGCTGACTTTTATATGCTTTTTTATTTTTTATAAGGCAGTGTGAAGCAAAACATCGCTACATAGCGGATATTTTTAGTGAACACGAACACTAATTTACAGGAAATCAAAATACATCGTTGCCTTCGATGATATATTTTCCAATTATTTGGTACAAGTACGTCAAAATATTTCAGTAAAAATTAAATATAATAATTATAATCTTATATATTCTAAAAAAATTAGAAGAATAAGCAAATTTATACACAAATATATCATGGGCTATAATGTATAGTCGGATGTTTATTGCGTATGGCGTAATATATATATAATGCCAAAAAATTGATTTTTTACTATTTTTTCTAATTTCTATTAAATCTTTTATCTAACTACCTCTATGTCTATGATTTTTTTCAGGATGAATGGGAAAAACTTTTATTATACAAAATCATGCCTTTATAAATAACAATACGCTATGTATAATGCAGAGGGTAAATCAAATAATACCTTCCTGCTAATGCTTTATAATCATCGCACAATGACGTGACGAGGGCAAAGGTAGCGTCATCTCGACCGGTCAAGCACAATGAGGGTCGCTATCTAATCGAATTGAGTTATCGCATAGATGAGTGAAGCATTCCAGCCTTTGTTATTCCTCCTTTGTTCCACGATGACAGGAAATAAGTCGCATATTGAAAGCATATTGTGGCAAAGAAAATTAACTCAAAATGATTATATTTGACAACGTTCGTCGACGTCACGGTTTCGCTTCCCGCTCGGAGCATAATATGTTTGTATTTACCATGCAAGAATCCTTGTATGTGTTTCCGGACCCCTGACACAGGATACCACTATCCTAATGGGGCCGTTGAGTGTGCAGCGTTTATTATTATTATGTATTATTATATGGATATGGAATAAACATAGGCCTTATAGGTTGTATCACCACTGTGTCAGTTATTCTACCGTAAGGCGGTATACATTTTTTCGGTTTGAAGGACACTGTAGCTAGTGAAATTACTGAGGAAAGGGGGTTTAAGAAGTAATATCTCGAGATTGGCAACGCGTAATACCCACAAATGAAAACATAAATAAAACCGGAAGTGGTGGTCACGATGTATTGCTGTTTTTTTTTCGACTACGAAGCAATAATTATTCTATCCCGTTTTGTAATTTTTATCTCTGATCGATAGTTGTTACTATTGTGTTTGCCTTACGTGTCAGGAAAATATGACTCCCATTATTGCAAGCGTCTGTGCAACATCTGACTGCAGCCTTGAATTTGTGGAGGCAACGATGTGAGAAGTGCCTCCAACACATGGGGATTGCCTGGCGGGTCGAAGCCCTGGGCCGAAGTCCAACGACTTACGTTGGAAAGTTGTATATATAGTCGTTTCGCGTAGGAAACTTTGATAGCGCGATTTAGGATCGTGACGTTCGTTGGTCGTCCATATCGTTGCGTAGTATGCCCTGTAGGTGTCGTTGTAGCTTGATGCGACATTGTGATAATCTTGTCTTTCTATCACGTTACGTCATGTTGCGTGTAGATGTCGCTACAAATTCATTGAAAAATAAAATGCTAAAAGCATAACGTTCAACACAGACTGTTCAGTATACGTGACGCAATCACATTGTGCACTTACGTTGTTCTATTAATTGATTAAATTATGAAAGGAAATTTCATTTACGGATTTCAAACAGGAATATGTTTTTAATTTCATAATGGATTAATTTGTTTAAAATCATGAGCACACTTCAATCGTCATTAAGTCTACATTAAAATCTTTTATCAATACTCAAAATATTTATGTGACTACAGTTATTTGGCGTGGTTGTCATACATATGATTTGTTTAAATGGTGGTAATCTTTATTACTTATTACTAGCTGTGCCCACGGCTTCACTCTCGCTATGCAGTTTTTTGATGATGCCACGGGAACCCATCATTTTCCCAGGACAAAAAGTACCCTATATATTAATCCAGGTAATAAGCTATGTGTGTACGAAATTTTATCCAAATCTGTTCAGAAGTTTTTGCGTGAAAGAGTAACAAACATCCATCCATACATAACAGAATAAAATTATACATCGTATATCATATCATATCATATTTTGAGAGGACGGCCATAAATATGGCGTATTAAGGCGGATAAATAATTAAACAAACACGTATTCACAAAGAAATTTTTTGATTATACACGATTCCTCTATCGAAAAATTATTTTAAAAAAATAAAACACTTTTCTATGACAGACATGAGATCCGTTCTCTGCACACAAAGATAGTATTTAAAAAATTAGGTTACACAAACAGTACAACAATACTTGACATACCATTAGTGAAATTTCGACCACAGGAGATAGTAGTATATAATTAATTTTCGAGCTTACAATTGGCAGACGTCAGTCATTTGTCTTTTTAGAGACGTAGGCAGTTATTTAGGCAGTGACAGTCTGACGCACCGAGCTAGGCTGGGCATGAAATTGCTTCAGTTAGACCTTCACTGAATTTTAATTAATTTCTCGGGCTTATACATAAATGAATATTTAATAAATTTTGCTCTTAGTGTATTTCGTAAATTGCGATGTTTGAATGTTAAATATAAAATTAATTAATTAATTTATAAGATTTGTTCAAAAAATAAAAGATTGATTTTTTGTTTAGAAAAAAAAAAAATAATAATGAACGCTTCATTCTTAACGGCCCCGGTATTCGGGCCCCGGAAACACACAATCACAAGCACAACCACCCAGACTATAAAACACATGCTTTTATGGTCAATACAAAATTTTGTTTTGTGTTTTTCTTGTTTAGCTCGGGAATTTTAATTTTTTTATTAAAGAATATTATTAGCAATACTTTTTCAAGTCATTACTAATACTCCTATTGATCCTCCAAATAAGCTCGTAGCTTGCGCTAAGTGTGGGTAGGACAATAGTCCAAGAGGTCAGAATCAAACTCACAACTCTCACGTTAACGGAGCGGAGTTGGCCGTTCGACTTTTGAGCTATTGAGTCAGCCGGTTTCTTAAATTATACTTTACTAGCGGGCCCGGCAGACATTGTCCTGCCACGAAAATGAAAAAAAAAGTGAGACCCGATAGCAGCGCTCCCTACTGAATTCAATTGTTAATCTAAACCATTCTCGAACCAACCGGAATACACACAAAAAAATCATCAAAATCGGTCCACCCGTTTAGGAGGAGTTCAGACACATACACACGTACAGTAGAATCACTACATAGTATAAAACAAAGTCGCTTTCTCTGTCCCTATATATGCTTAAATCTTTAAAACTACGCAACGGATTTTGATGCGGTTTTTTAATAGATAGAGTGATTGAAGAGGAAGGCTTATATGTATAATAACATCTATTAAATAATGCAGAAAAAATTTTTTTTTTGTAGTTTCTTGTGTGATGTCGTAGATAATTACATTTAACGCATGCGGGCCACGGGCAGTAATGAATAAATCAAAACTACTGGATCGATTTTAATCATTTTTTCAGTGAATGACGTAGGCTATATATTTTATACATGTGCGAAGCCGGAGCGGGCCGCTAGTTATATATATATATATATATATAAAGATGTAATGAAATTAGTAGGAAGTAAATTCGTTTTAAAAAAGAACTATGACATGGCAATTTTATTTAAATTGTTGGATAGATGTTATAATTTTTAATAGTAAATTAATGGAAATAAATTTTATTATATTTGTTTTTGTATTTGTTCTAAAGATAATTTAGATAACTAGAGTTTATAAAATATTTCAGTAACTATTAAATCATATAAAACGTGCGAATATCCGTGATTGCATTGTAGAAAAGTATTAAAATCGAAGATTGGAATTGAGATTACTTCATCCATAGTCTACAATCGAGGTCAAGATAATTTAGTCGGAGCAAGTTACTTTTAGTTTACCCAGTCAACACTAAGAAAATCTCATTTACTGTGGCCCCATAATTTCAAGGAACATCTACGCAGTCAAGCAATATTATGAAAGAGAATTTTCCTTCTTAGCGTGGAAAACAGAGGATGAAACTTGAATGTTTGCAAGAGCGTCTGCTTCTTTTACATATTTCGTTTTAATTTCAAATTCAAACAAGAGTGAAAAAATAAGTTTTGAATTATGGATGATATAAATTTATTGGAACGAAGTTCCTTATCGCGCGTTGTGAAAGGGGCTAGACGGAAAAAATTCTTACGAAAAGTTGTCACGACACTTTTTGCTATTGTTGTAAGCCGTGCGGCGTGCGCGTGTTTCTCTGTCTGTCTCTCTCTCTCTCATAGAAAGCAAGCCAGTTATTTTCGTTTCGTCTTTCTATTTGTTTTGAACAGTGTGGTGTCGCGACGATTATTTTTGTTGATTTGTTTTTGTACATAATAAATAATAAATTAAAAAATATTGTTATAACTTTAAAAAAATATTACAATTCCTTTACTAATTAATCGAAAGGAACTTCGTTCCATCCGGGTGTCCCTAGACACCTCTCAAGTTATTATTTTATTTTCAACAATTTCGTGATTTCAAAATCTAAAAAGAGTGAATGCTTCTCCAATATCATAGTAAATCTTCGAGACCAATTTTTAAAGTTTTCTCAAAGAGCGAAAAATGTTTATTCGGCTTTTTGGAGATTTCATAATAGATGAATAGGGATTCCATAGTAAAGGCAATAAATTATCTTATTATTGAAATATTGGTATTTTTCTTATAAAATTCTTCCATTGTGCGTAATAGGTCAAGGTCAAAACTACCAAGATCAGATCAAGATTTCAGCTCCATCTTTCATAACAAACTTAAAACTTTGTAATTTGCCTTTGATTAGAAAGTTATGTTCGGAACAAAATTTCATCTTTGTCTTAATATATTTTATTCACATTTCATTTCAATTACATACATTTAAAAAGCTGTCAAGATAGTTTGACATGTGGCTGCACTGATACCATTTCGAAATATGGATTCTACTAAGAAGATCAGGGAGCATACGATGAACTCATTTTGTGATTCAAATGACGACCTTAACTGAGCTGTATTGCTATTTCGTACCATGACATATATAATATACATATATGTACGTCATGGTACTATTTCAAATCAGAATCGATTTACTACCTGAATTAAATTGCTTCGCCTAATAAGAACTCAGCAGTTATGCAGTAAAATCTACTTAACTCAGTACAGATGACACTTCCCATATGTCCAAATTAAAAACATTTAAAAACTACTAGTGTTGGGTCGGGTTGAGTAATTAGTATTCTATATGCTTCTTGCGTATGAGTTATTAAAAATCGATGAAGTGTTTGGTTTCATTACAGGCTTCATTCACTGCCATAAATAATACACTCTATTATTAAATCATTGTTTACTTTTTCTATACATTTAATGTATTCAAAATAACAATAGGAATTAACAGCTCAGTGACTTTGTGAAAAACTTTAATTTATAGTAAAAAATATCTTAGCAATGTTGCAATAATTTTTAATTTATTTGTAGATTGAATACGCCAATGTGAAAGCCTTCAGCATTTTTAGTGAGTTAATCTCTTTTTAAATCTGTTGTAAAAGTTCCAA
This sequence comes from Hestina assimilis, assembly GCA_023373885.1. Taxonomy (NCBI): domain Eukaryota; kingdom Metazoa; phylum Arthropoda; class Insecta; order Lepidoptera; family Nymphalidae; genus Hestina; species Hestina assimilis. The sequence goes on along the minus strand of CM041751.1, from coordinate 11,393,214 downwards.
ATTATTTAAGCGCTATTTTCTTAATCGATATATTTATATTAAAGGCATAACCTTGACTGACTTATAAACGCCCAGCCTAAACCTTTAGACCTAAAAAGCTGAATATTTTCACAGTTATTGTTTTTAAAATGTTAACGCGCATTAACAAAGGGTTTTTCAAAATTCAATTCTTAGTGGGGTAAAAAGGGGTGGAAAATTTGTATGGAAGTCCGTCATTTTTTAAACGAGAATCATAAAATTTGGTTTTAAGGTTAAAAATTAGAAATGAAGACTCTGGAGGGGTGAAGAATTGTTTGAAAGTTTCTGAGGGAAGTCCGTCATTTACTTTAATTTAAGTTAAACTAGAATAATTAAACTTGGCCACTCGGTAAACTTTTAAAAATAAAGAAACACGTATTTTATTTTCTAAAATATCCATCACCGAAGGCTTAAAATGGGGTTTCAAAGTTTGTATAAAATAGTTATTTACGCGGGCGGAGCCGCTGGCAGAGGCTTGTCATTAAAATTGATCACAAGCTAAGCAGCCCGTTGAATTGTTAACACTCGATTTGTTTCTGTCTAGAAGCCTTCAAGGTGGACGTTATCTCTAAAGTAAAAGAAAAATAATATTTTGAACCAAATCTAGAACCATTATTCAATCCGACTTTTAGAAATGTCTACTAAAAGGTTTTAGCTTGGCTTTGGCGACAAATATATAAATTTCAGTCCTTTAGTTTTGTGACCGATTTAATTTTTTTTTCTAAAAATTCTATTTTTATAACTGTGGTAAAACCATCAGTTATTTTGTTAAGGACATCTCCTTTTTTATACTTAACTGATCAGGTGAAAAATAATTTCTTTCTAGCTTGAAACAACAAAAATGGAATATAGTAAAGATTTACCAATGGGTTGTTACTTTTCCACGAATCTTTGAGTTATCTCTCATATTTTTAAAGACTTGATTTAATATTTAGACACTCATAGCCGGGTGCGCTCACTGATCGGAAAACCATCGGTGGGTAAAGCCATTTCAGGCGTGGTTAATCACTAGATGGGTTATCGCATAGTGGTATTTCAACTGAGCGTCTCCGTGCTTCGGAGGACACGTAAAGAGTTGGTCCCGGTTGATAAATTTGATGAGTCGATAAGCCAAGTCAGAGGCCTATACGGGCGACCATAACAACTCTGACACTAGGTTGACCACTAAGAAGAATATTTAGAAATGATCTATAAGTGCCTGATTTAAATGAATTTTGATCTAATGTGTTCTTATTAATTTACAATTTCCAGTCTCCCTTTTTCTTAAAATTTTTCTCTGTATTAAATTGGAAGGCGGCCTAACCGATTAAAAATTATATTAAGTTAAAATATATCATACAGGTCAAGTTGCGATTCATGACAAACTAAAAAGACCATTGAATATTATGGAGAATGGTCGTCAAAATGTAATAGTTAATAAATTGTGATAACCTTTATCTTTGTGCTAGTCGATTATTAATTTTATATGAAACTAGCTTATTACCGTAGTTTTACTATCGTTAAATTATAATGATGCATAAATGACGACAATAAACTCAACTCTGTTTTATACCCCAGAGTTGACACTCAGTCACATCGCACCCTATCCTAGACTTTTGCGTATTCGTCTACAGTTTTCCTGATAAACCCTTATTCTTAAGTTTTATGGTAACCGTTCATTTAAATTATTAAAACCGATTGAACGTGAGTGTTAACCGTTTAAATTTTACATTAAGTAACCGTTCATCATTTTTCTCCTCTAGGCTGTCGATCGATGTGATTCGTAAATGTAAATGTATATTAATACTTAATGATTAGATAAAAACCCAGTCTAACATTCATAATAATGACCCCAGTTTATATAATAGCAATTTTTTATATATTCTCCTATTTTTCTCTTAGAAAGTTATATAAAAAATCTACCAAATAGTGGCTCGGATTCCCCCTAAATACGGTCGAGTAATTTTTAAACGTACAAAAATAGCTTTGTTTAGTTGTACGAAGGTAATGTAGGTCGGCACCGGGACCACGGGCTACGGTTGATTGATGAAATGTGTCTCACAAAATAACAAACAAATCTTTTCGAATATATTACGGATGTTTTTCTCGTTTCAGATTAAAAGACGAAAAAAAGAAATTCAAATTTAGTTCTTTGAAAAAGAACGTAGTAATTAACGACAGTGAAAAGTCTTTATCATTTGTTTTTAGCAGAGTAATTTGTCTTCAAAATTGGTAATACAATATTTGTTAATAATTTGAGGAGTCTTACATCAGAATACAATGACATTACTACATTCTAGCGTGGGATATCTATTACGTTGTTGATATGGTGGAGGAGCATCAAAAAATTTCTTTCCTTTATCACAAGACAATAATAAATATAAAATAGACTAAATTTTATATGGATACGTCCTGTTCGTTTTCTTTTGTTAATGTTAAAGGGACCTATTTGTTGATTCTTATAACGTAAGCATACATATACTGCTACGTCATGTCAATGTTCTGTAAGATAGCACTTCCTTTCTTCTTCTTTCTACCATTTGTATCGGTATTTTGCCCAGGGTTTTCTTATTATTTTCAACCAGATTTGACAAGTTACTAGTTTTTAAACAGATCGATTGCCATCTGACCTCCACAAATCAGTCAAAAAACCAAAGGTTGAACCAGGAATTCATTGAATAAGAGCCTACCTATCAAGAGTTAACGATTATTATTAGATATTATGTTAACAATCGGGACCAACGCTTAACGTGCTCTCTGAGGCATGTTGGGAAAACTCATAAGAACAAACGCCCAGACCGAGATGGATGTTTGTAAGATAAATACATATGACTGCCCCGAGCGGGATCGAACCCGCCACCGTTGAGACCAGAGGCGAGCTCACTACCACGGTCACTCTACAACGGTCGTCATGATAGTACTTCCATTATCTCTATAAAATATAAATCCATATTCATATAAAAATATAAGACTATTTGCCAATGAATAAACAAAAATATATACCTTAAGTCTAGTAGTTATTTGTTGAAAAAGATAGAGTAATGTTTACTTTTGTTAATACATCACCTTGTAATAAATGGAACAACATGTTATTGATCCATAACAACACGTGATCATAAATTATCCTTAGCACTTTATCAGACATTTCTACGAAAAACGAAGTGTATTACTTTTAAGTTCACTAAAATGTCTGTCATAAAGAGGGTAAAATGTGAGCTTTCGTTCGCATTATTATATTCTACTTATTTAATAAATGAAAATGGACGCAAAATTTCAACTATTTTTATTTTAGTTAGTGGTACGAGTTATTTTTATTATCTGTCAGCTACACATACAACAGACACAACTAATTTTCAACTGTATTTGGACGGCAGGCCATCTTTCGGAATGTGATGTGAAAATAATTAAAAAAAAAAAAAAATTATTGATCTTTTTATCCTTGAGCATATGATTCTGTGTCAGAAACGTAGGTAAGAACGAAAGTACCCTAAGTGGAATTAGAATCCAAACCCGAAAGCTGCTAATACCATCTCAGAAAGCAAACTGCACTTGCCCTTGCCCTGCCTATCTGCAAAATGCTACTGGATATGCGATGGCTGACGTTGAAATACGGCTGGCAAGCATTCACTTCACGAGTTTTTCACTAACATACAGTTATAGCTACATAGTGGGGTTTAAAAAACCGACGTTTACATCCAGGCAAGAGTTTTCAAGGTAGGTTCAGTTTTCAATTTAAGCAGAAATTGTATTTTAAATTTATCTCGTTGCTTATCGGTGAAGGAAAATATCGTTAAAAACCCGGATGTCGTGGAAAAAATACTAAGCTAATGTATATGCTGGACCGCACGGCCCGCGTAGTTGACTACCACCGTGCGTTGGTACAAATCTCGTGAAGTGACTGACTGCTCGTCAGTCGCGTTTCGAGATCGTCCAGCTTTTAACCAGCTGTATCCGACACGGGCGGTTATGTACCTGCATGCCCTGGTGTTGCAGATGTTTATCGGTGGCGGTAATCGCTTAACATTAGGTGAGAAATGCCCGTTTACTCGTTCTGACATATAAAATAGCACCACAATAGGACCAAAAAGCTAATTGAATAGGTGCACATTGAGGTTCGTTCTAGAATATACTTTCTTTTGTTATTCAACTTCTTCTCTTTTAGTAAAACAGTAATTTGTGTATTAATTTATTTGATTACGGATAATAAAAGACATTCAAGAACCAAAATCTCGAGTTCGGCAACGCGTGAGTGGCACCTACTAAAAGTGTTGCGCGTGCTCATAGGCTACGGCAACCGCATACCATCAGGTGGGCTTTGTGCTTGCTTGCCAACTTGTAACATAAAAAAAAACTAACAAAAAATCGTACCAAAAAGAGAATTAATTTTTCATTTATGCCGAAGTTATTCTCGAGTGTAAACGAAGTGGTAGTAAAAATTATGAAAACAAATTTTAATTATATACGTACCGGTGCCTGCAAAAATATTCCAAATATGGAAGTCGTTGAACTCCAATTATAATACGGCGATACAAAATTCGTTGACCCGAATTCAATCCAATCCCCGGATCAATATATACCGTACTGACGAATGTCCAACTTACTGGACGAATCGAAATAAAAATCACGGTGTATCGTTTTAAATTCGATGTTTATTACGTTTGGCACAACCAGTTTTATAAACAGTCACGTGTAGAGCGGTCGGTCGTGAATTATTTGCTAATGAAATTTAATTACCAGTATCGAAAATATCTTCAAAATGTCTATTTAACAGTATACTTAGATTATAATTATATAAGATATTCCAAAGAATAGTGTATTATAGATTTCAAAAATTGTTATCAAGGTATAAATAATAAACTGCTACTTTTAGTTCATCCATTATATCATATTACCATTTAGACGACGTTGTGCCGCAGCGGTAGCGAACTTGCCTTAGGCGCTAGAAACAGAACAGATGTTTGTATTACCCATACAGGCATATGTTCCGTACCTTGTATGTATTTCCAGACCCCGACACAGTGTTGAGTGTGTGTCGCTTATTATTTGTTTATTTAAGTACTATTCCTATTTTTGTTTCATTTATTGATTTGAGACGCTCATAGCCGAGTGCACCCGCTGATCGGTAAGCGATCGGTAGGTTAAGCAACTTTAAGCGCGGTCAGTCACTAGATGGGTGATCGCATAGTGGTACTTCAACCGAGCGTCTCCGTGCTTCGGAGGGCACGTAAAAAGTCGGTCCCGGCTGTTGACAATTAGACATCAGTCGATAAGTCAAGTCAGAGGCCTACAGGCGACCTGAACAACTCTGACACTAGGTTGACCACTAACCAATCGATAAGAAGAAGATTTATTGATTTATGGTTAAGGCCAAGTCCTAAAGAGTTTTAATTATTTTACGGAAAGAGTTATAACTGTGGATCAGTTATGTCATGTAAGTCTTGAATTTGGTCATGGTAAGTTCTCTAGCTCTCAATTCTTTTCTTATTTCAGTAACCAATAGCTGTTATTGTTCCAATTGACCGCATCCAACGTAGAACTTGAGATCTTTCCGATCGATCGGCTTGATCCTTTGGTATTGCGTAGAGATGTTGGATCACTCTGCATCTTCTATCGCATATATCACGGGGAATGTTCTGAGGAATTGTTTGGATTGATCCCGCCGGTAGAATTTCACCATCGGACATCGCGACAAAACTCTAAATTCTATCCATACCACCTCGATGTCTGGAAATCCACAACAGCGCGATTTAGAAGACATTTTCTTCCTCGCACAACCACTCTGTGGAATCAACTTCCGCCGGCGGTCTTTCCGAACCGATACAACTTGGAAACCTTCAAGAGAAGAGCGTATTCTTTCCTTAAAGGTCGGCAGCCCGCCTGCTTGCCTTCTGTTGTTGCAAATGTTCATGGGCGGCGGTGATCGCTTAACATCAGGTGAGCCTCCTCCCCGTTTGTCCCCTCTCACATAAAAAAAATATATTGCTTACAATAATTGCTGGTAGAATAAAAGTTTCACGGATCAATAAAACAATTAGAATTACTTAAGTTCTATTATTATAAATAAATAATGATTATTTTGAAATTTATTCACAAAACCTTGTACAACTTCCGTCACAAAACAATATTACCTGGAGGTTTGTGGCTCTATAAATCGTAAACTTTAAAGTATGTCAGTGTCGTCTATAAATTTCGTACAGATAGAAAACTTATTCAGTAAATCGAAAAAGAATAGTCTAATCCGGATTTATTGGTCTCAAACGTCCTCGGCAAAAGCAATCGGAAGAATTAAAGGATTTAGCCAAGTTTCACGATTGATGTCGGACTAGCGTCGCTCGAGATTGGTGAAAACTATCAAAACAGTTATTGGAATTCTATACCATTTTTATATTCACCTTCTGTCAAACTAAAAAGTTTCTTCAATAACAATAGAAAGGCAGATTCCGGACCTTTAATACGTGAGTTGCGGTTCTGACCTGGGCTATTGTTGTAGCCACTCATATTTGGAGGCTTATTTGGGGAGGCAATAAGAATATTAGTAAGGCCTAATAAAAGTCGTGTCGTGACGTGTTTTATCTGTTCGTGAAGTCAAAACTAAACTCAAAACTACTAAACGGATTTTCATGCGGTTTTTATCGATAGACACAGTGCTTCAAGAGAAAGTTTAAGGTATCGTTTGTTAGGGTTTTGTGTTAATTGGCTTAAATATAAGGATAAATTTTGAAAATTTCCAAAAACCAACAATCAAACCGTGGCTGGGTTTGCTATTAGGAAAATAATTTATAAAATAATGATAATTCAAATGATGCTATATTTTAATCATAACTATGTTTCATGTTGAGTGTAACACTATAACTTAATGATTTTTAATTATAATTGCCTCCACAGGTGACAGAAGGGTTGGCTTAACGCCCAAAGAATCGGGATTGCGATTCAACGGGGAAATGTAGCTAGCATTCTTGCCACCATTCCCCGTGGACATGATTTGTACAGCTTTAATTATTTGTAAATATAGTTAGAATTATTGTGAATTTGAAAAGAAATCACTATAGTAATTTATTGCTGTTAAATATATTAATTTTGACAATATGCTTAATAATTCAACTTATTACTAAAACTTAATGTAATTTATAATTTAAATACGACAATTGGTCAACGGATTATTCTGTAACAGCTTGCAGACAAAGGCTTGCTCTAAAGACTTCCATTTACTTATGTCTTTTGCTATATGGGTCCACAATGCCATTGCTCTTTTTTATTTCACCCTCCCATCTCTTGAGCTACTTCTTTTCCTACCTTTTGGATACTATTCTGTTACTATTCTGATTTAGTCCACTTTTATTTTTTCTCCTGTCCATCGCCATTTTAGTTCTTTATGTAATGTATGTCCATCTTCTTTTGTTTTAGTTTTTATTTCTTATGTGCTTTCAGAAATATACTTTCTAGTATATAAAGTTAAAATTATAAAAGGATGCTGAGCTATGAAATTCAAGACATTATTAATCCTTACCTGGTATGAGCGAATCTTATTTTACGACTAGCTTTAACACTTTTTTATTACCCATTTCAAGAAAATATGGTAAAAAGTTTAACGCACATTTAATAAAAGTTTTTATCTCACGTCACCACAACTTTAATAATGATGTTCACCGATTATTATAAAAAATAGCGTCTTGTGATGATGATGACTTTCACGGAAGGTTGCCGACTTCACAAAACAGAAGAAAAACTATTGTTCTGATGATTCTCGAGCTATAGAATGAATAATTTTTAAATCAACAATCTTATCGCATGAAAAAAACACATCAAACATCTTTTGCATTTTTATGACGTAAATTATTATTGGAAGATAAATTACTATTGTAAACCTTTAATACAATTAGTTTACAGTATTATTTTATCGTTCCTAAATCAGACGTTCGTTAACTCATAAACTATCACCTATCTTCATTTTCCGTTCATTTATCTACAGATTCACTCTCATCTTTGGTAATAGGTGACAATGCAATGCGACGGTTAAGATAGACTTTGCTTACTTATTGCCCGTAAATATATGCACTTCGCTAACTTGTTTCCATTAAGCAGAGCGTATGTATTGCAACTAGTAGAAGGACAAAAAATATATGTGTAAACTTTGTTCATAGGATAGCAACCAATTCCTAGCAATGAGCTTTAATTTTACGAAGCGAATGTTAACTTATATAACTCACATAGCCTTGTTGATAAACAGACCGCCGGTAACACATTGCCACCAAGTATTATGTAGACAAACAGAAATTTTAATGCGACATTATTCACCGGGCTCAACTGCAGTTGGGTTCATGAAAAATGAAAAATTTTGATGGCGTTTCATACCTCCCACGGTTTATTCTCGTAGGATATATATGTCGGCGCGAATACAACAGTTCGGCTTAAAATTAGTTCATTAATCATAAAATGGAGATTGTTATTGTAAAATTAATGTTAATCAGCGTGTAATTGTTAACTTTATTGTAATTTCAATTTTTAACCTAAAAGCTTGTGAACATTTGCACGTTTATCGAGACCTATAAATATGGCTGCTTTGTCATTGTCAATTAATTCATATTCGAGCCGTCGTACAGTACGGATCTATCTAGGCCGTTGTTACGCTGCCCGTTGAAATAAACAAAGTCTACCACATACTGAAGTTTTCTTTGGAGGATCCGAGTACGAGTCATAACCATTCAGTAACCGACCGTTACGTCAGCGAATGCTGATGTCACGCATTTTAAAAAGATGACGGGATCACTTCCTTCGTCATATATATTATCAATTATTACAAAAACAATTAAATGACTTAACCCTTTCTCAAGAGATTTAATAGCAAAGATGTATGTTTTAATTTTTTTTATGTTAATAAGTTTCCAAGTAAACATACAACCCAGCTGATGGTAAGCGGCAATCGTAGACTATGAGCGCTTGCAATACCATTCATTGGTGTCACTCAAGTGTTGCCAACCTTGAGGTATTGGTTCTTAAATTTCCTTTGGCCAGTAATTTCACTACTTGTGTAGGTAGGTAGGGCACTGTTGCAAGTATGCAAAATACACTACTGTTCCCGGTAGAATATGCTATGTATAGAGACACTGCGGTGATTGCTGGCTATTTACTGCTATTTTGTTTTAAGCAATGAAAGGCTATACCTTCTTGCCTGTCTTACAAGGTTATGAATGCTTGTAAATTATTTGAAATTCACGTCTCGGGTAGTAAACAAACTGAGTAAAATTAATTATATTCATGGACAATGATTAAGTCTTCAAAGATAAAACGAAAAACGGGCGATTTTGCTTAATCTTGAAATGCTACCAATTAATTCTCTTTTATCAAATCGAGTAATTACTTATTCAGCCTTCAGTTTTTTCTTTCAGTCAGGCTGAAAAAATACCCAAATTTATTAAGTCTTATCATTTGCGTCTTAGAAAGGGTTGAAAAAAGATTAAATACAAGACTTTCAATACTTAAAAATCCTATCGGGATGAACATTGTTTTACAAGAATTATTTTTTGTTTTTATTTTTTTATCAGTTTACATTCAATTATCTAATTAAGTCTACTTATACTAGCCGCAGGTTTCATATTAAAGAGAGATTTTAGGAGCTTAATCCACCATGGTGCTTCACTGTGGATTAGCGGACATTCAATTATACACTTCTCTGTATTTCTCCTAAGGAATGTAGGTTTTTAATTTTGCCTAATGTGGTATATATCTTATATTTTTGATGACGTTGTGGCGCAGTGGCAACGAACCTGTCTTAAGCGCCACACGTCGTGGGTTCGATTTCCGCTGGATTGACCATACAGCCATGTTCTCGGTCTGGGTGTGTTTGTCCTTGTCATTGTGTATGTTTCCGGACGCCCGGCACAAGATATAACCATCCTAATAGGGGCCGTTTAGTGTGTAGCGTTTATTTAATTATTATTTTTATACTTCTTAAATCGAGATAGGCAACTGTTTTACTAATATGTACTATTATAAAACTGTATCAAATTGTTTTCGTTCATTAATCACAGTTACCGACTATTTATAGTATTTAATAAACCTTACTAACGAAGATATGCTATTACCAATAAAAAAGTTATTCAGTCAATTTATATTTTTGTTTATCAAATCAAATATTCTCCATCGTAGTAAATTTGTTTTCGATGTGACCAGAATAACTTAATACTTACGTAAATTTTACTCAATGCATTCGTTAGCCTTACTTATTACTTATTATTGGTTCGAAAATTTATTTATAACCACCCTATATAAAAAGAACTGAGTAATATATTACTTATACTATTACTCTTTTTTATTACAGGTGGCGCAGGACCAGTCATTGTGGCTTATCCTTCACCAGTGGATATCCTTCGGCTGATATGATGATGATGATGAATGTATTACTAGCGGCCTTCGCTCTTCTTTCGTTTCGATTTTAGAGGAAATTTATTACTGAACATTATTATTTTCATTCAGCCTTAATTACTGGCATCGCACGTTGTGTCAGCTTTCAAGAGGTACCAGTTTTAATTAGTTCAGTTGTGTTAAAAATTATCACGTCTTTGATAATTCTTATCTAAATATATAACCTATTTGTATATGAATATATGTAATAAATTGTTAAAATAGATTAAATGGTTTCAGACCTTACACTTCAAAATCACAAATCAATAAATCCATTATTTTAAACATCGATATAAAGTCTACAGTATTGTAGTTTGCTGCCCAGTGACAAGGATTTACCGCAGTTTATGTTCACAGTAACACAAGCATGCATTGCTACCATAGACACTGATACACTAGATGGCACGTCTATATGGCTTATTATGACAGAAATTGTTTGAAAAGTTTTTTTAATTAAAGTGCCATCTAAAAAGATTCTGGAAACTAAATAAAATCATTTCAATTTTGACCAATTTAAATATTTGAGGTACACTATCTATTGTCCTTTATATCTATGATTGTTATCTACGACAAGCTGTAGAAAGGGATGGGAGACGAGGTGAAAGAAAAGAAAGTATAAAAGTATCGAATCAGTAGGAATAATTCTACGTTTCATACAAAATATATTCAATATTTTGTGAAGGTCGGACTTCCCCGGTCGAGTAGTCTCATCCACAAAAGAGCAAGGTTCGAATATCATAAAAAGGTTCCATTAAGAAGGGATTCTCGGCGACTCGAAATAGGGAAAAACTTGAGTATCAAAGTTTATATCGAAAAACAATACAACGTATTATATTTTGAAAAGGGTCAATAAGAAATCCGAAACTGTTGGACAGAGAAAGTTCAAACAAATCGTGGCTAACGTTCTAGCTTGATTGATAACCACTTACAGACCTATCGATAGGTATGCGAGATTACAAAAAGTATCTGTACTAGATATATTATTCGTCTATTTTTATATTAGAGCGTAGCAAACTTTTTTATTAAATAGAAAACTTGTTTTATTCGAATAGTAGTTTATGATTACGGCCTTCAAATACTGACGTGAAAGTAGAATTTAATACTTTGCTTACCTACTATATTGAACACTAGCATCGGTCTGCGACTTTGTCCCTCGTGTCTTTAAAATTCTCCAGAAAGAAGAAAGAACCATTTGTAATTTAGTGTATATATGGTAAATATCTATAACTTAAAATAATTATTTATTAGTTTATTTATTAGAATATATATTATAACTATTTGTATATTTAACTGTCGTCTCGAGTGATACACACCGCTGACAGCGCGGTGACAGTGACAGTGGGTGGGTGACAGTAGTAAAGCGGTCGGCGCGGAGTAAAGACGGTACTGCGAGCCGATATAACTTATACTGTGGAAATATATTATAAAATACACATATTATGTGTTTTGTGTAATTGATTAGGGGCACATTACACGTAAGTTAATAATGTTCTATGAGAAACATCTAGATCGAATTTCCATTAAATAGGTTCTGTAGCATATTTTTCGATAATCCCAAAGGAACATAATATTGTTACCAGGATAAAAAAGTAGCCTATGTACTATTCTGGACTATAATTTATCTGTGTGCCAAATTTCATCCAGATCCGTTTAGCCGTTCTGCCGTGGTTTTTTTTTTTATGTTAGAAGTTGGCAAACAAGCATACGGCCCACCTGATGGTAAGTGGCTGCCGCAGCCTATGAGCGCTTGCAGCACCATTAGTAGGTGCCACTCACGCGTTGCCAACCTCGAGATATTAGTTCTTAAATCTCGTTCGCCCAGTAATTTCACTAGCGTACAATGCCCTTCAAACCGGAACACAGTAGTGCCTAAACACTACTATTTGGCATCAGAATATTGGACATTGCGGTGGTACCTACCTAGCCGGCCTCTTGCAACAAAAGAACTACCACCAGTGTGACTGATTGCACTGGTGGAATAATCTCTGTTGTGACAGAGGTTATCCCAACAGTGGTTGAGTAACAAACATCCATACGTCTATCCATCCATCCAAACCTTCACATTTATAATATTAGTGGGAAAGTAGGATTAATGCGATATCTCTAGGCATTGTAACAAGATAAAATAAACACCAACCACCAATCACAGCAAATAATGTACGCAAAAAAAACATCTAGGTAAGTCGAGTAATTATGATTTACACTCGAGCACTCGAGCGAAGCTACGAGATACGTTTCTTGCAATTTAATCAATTTCAAATAATCCAATCCAAATTGCAACTTCCTGATAACTTTGAATGCTCTTCAAAATATTTAAAAATTTCCCTAAAGGCATATTAGAAATTTATTGTGAACGAAAATGCGAGAGTCCATTTACGGTGTATTAAATAATGCCACTCCCAGGCGTGCCCGAAACGTAAGGTCGTTTTAAGTATGACACAGGACCGGAGAACCGAATAAATTAAAACAGACGCTATCTAAAAAACCGTTTTTATTTATTATCACGAAATATTAGCTTTTATATTCTATAATTATAAGCAAGCTACATGAGGTAATAATGTTTGGAAAGTTTAAACGTACTTAGAGCAAATTATATATCTATAATATTATCTCTGCGTCAGTATTATTTATCGAGAGATTTCATAGGTTGGCAAACGAAACGTGTATTAAGCAGCTTTACGGAATAGAGCGACTGAACCAACTCGGTGTTTTGATTAATCGTCTTGGTACTTTGGAGGGCACGTAAAAAGTTGGCCTCACACGGTTGATAGCATCTTGAAACACTCTAATATTAGGTTGGCCACTGAAAGGACAAGAAAATGTGCCATTTAAACAGCTTATAATAATTTCTGAGCTGTGTTTCGAATATAACGAATATGTGAAAAATGCTCATTCTGCAATAAAGCTTTAAGCAGCGGAGATTGAACTTAAAGTTCTGAATAACTAACTTTACCAACGAAACTGTTACTAGCATGCAAACGATGTTTGCCTTACCTAAACGTAAATCCAACAGGCCAAGTTAAGTAGTTAAGTTAAATAAGTGTCGATGATATTATAAAATTTTAAAGGCGTCGGGATGTGACGACCCCATCGCCCGCTGTTAAGATAACCTCTGTCACAACAGAGATTATTCCACCAGTGCAGTCAGTCACACTGGTGGTAGGTCTTTTGTTGCAAGAGGCCGGCTAGGTAGGTACCACCGCAGTGTCAATATTCTGCCGCCAAATAGTAGTGCTTAGGCACTACTGTGTTCCAGTTTGAAGGGCATTGTACGCTAGTGAAATTACTGGGCGAACGAGATTTAAGAACTAATATCTCGAGGTTGGCAACGCGTGAGTGGCACCTACTAATGGTGCTGCAAGCGCTCATAGGCTGCGGCAGCCACTTACCATCAGGTGGGCCGTATGCTTGTTTGCCAACTTCTAACATAAAAAAAAAAAAAAATCGTATTTTCGAAAAACAAGTAATAATCAGCTATCTATCTAAAACCTTCAAACTACCAATTCTTGTATTTATATATAATCTTAATCTTGGAAACGGCTGTAACTATTTTCATGAAATTTTGTATACAGGAGGTTTTGAGGGCGATAAATTGATCTAGCTAAGATTCCTTTTTAGAAAATGTCGTTTTATCCGTGTTTTTAGGTAATGAAAATCCCAGTTCGTGATTCTACAAAAACAAAATCTGAGCAAAGCTCACTCATCCAGGTATTTGTATAAATAATTGTTTATCTTTTTGACATTATGGTGTGATACCATGGTGTGACACCTACTAAATATGTTATTATGTAGTTTTAAATTAAATTAAAGTAACGTTGCACACTCAACGGCCCCCCCATTAGGATAGTAATATCCTTTGTCGGAGGTCCGGAAACATTCACAATGACAAGGACAAATACACCCAGACCGGAAAATATGCTTGCATGGTCAATACAAACATATTATGCTCCGGGCGGGAATCGAACCCGCGACCTGTGGTGTTTAAGGCAGGTTCGCTAGTTCGTCAAGTTTTCACTATTTTATAGTTTCAGGCTCATCTTAAAATCCTATGTTACCTTTAATTCAAATTCGTTTTGCGTAACTTGAATTATAATTATTATCGTTTAATTTCTTTTTAGTGCTCGCGTACGCAATTCGACGCGGACGGAGTCGCATGTAAAATACTAGTCTTGCATAAAAGTAAATTTACATTTCTTTTATATTCTAACTTCTATTCCGTTTTGCCATGTAACTGACATAAATGTTAGTTCATTTCATTCTGTGAGCTGTACAATACACATTTACGAGTCGAAATTCCTGGAAACAAGGTTTATAGTTTTGTTGTGTCGATTTTAAGGGAAAATAGTCTAAGTCAAACGCTATGTTACTAACAATGTATTCCAATGTCAAGTGCAAAAAGAGGCTCTATTGTCTTTATCTAGTATATTATAGAAGGTCAATTATCTGTCCACTTAGTTTATTTTGTTACGGGCTGCTGTTCGGAGATTATGATTAAAACAACTGATGTCTCTAATTGGATAGCTAGTCGACTCGGCGGCCCGCTTATCTATCGCGACACACGGGCTCGAAAAAGATCCATCCACGGAACGTTATACGGCATTGATAGAGAGTTGAGAGCGATCCCCCGACTGCTTTTTTTTTTGAACATCAAATAAATGTTTGTAACATTTTCTCAATTTAGCCTCAAATATGCATAATATTTCAAATATTAAAACACTTTGTAAAACATCAGCTACATAATTATGTTTATTTATTTTTTGATTCATTCTGTCGTCCCTAAATGTTTTTAAAATCAAAATAAGCATATGGCATCTTTTAATTAGATGGAGTAAAAGCTGGGTTATTTGGTGTAATTAATTACTGCAAATAGCTCTTTTCATTTTCTAAAACATTTGCTTCATATTAGTATTAATGTAGTAGAAAAAACAAGGCGCGTCGCTTCATCAACTTCACCGCGATGACGTAAGGCGAAATGAACGAAAGAAATATAAACGTAAGGCTTAGCTCATACATATAACTCTTACATCGACTAGTTACGATTTACTTTAGTCGAGCAGTGATGTCTGCCTCGACTCATACAACGCGCCTGCATGCCTTCTGGTGTTGCAGATGTTCATGGGCGGCGGTGATCGTTTAACATCAGGTGAGCCTCCTGCCCGTTGTCCCCCTCTTACATAAAAAAAAAAATAATTGATAAATATGGTACATACATTTAAGTTGTTCTGTTTTATTTTGTTACTTTCAACAATGTCATTTCTCTGTAATGTCCACCATTGAAGGATGAACCATGACGCCCCTTTGTACTAATAAAACGCTAAATTGCTGTATTTATTTTGACGAGCAACTATCGATTCGACAGTATGCGCATGATTTTAGACACATATAAGTAGTTGTATAACAGAATGTATTGTGTATGCAAGAATATGCACTGTATTATGAAAAATTAAGCCAATTTCCTTACTGAATGTTATTTTGTTTTTTATGTCATGGTTACGGTAAACAAGTCGTACGGTAAATACGGTCAGTCTGATGGCAAACAATCATCGTAATCTATGAGCGTTTGCGATACTTGGAGTATCACATGCGCATTGCCTAACCGGGATAGGAGGGAAGAGATTAGAATGGAAAAAAGGAAGGGAACAGAGGGTATAGGGGATTGGGACTCCGGCGTAACACTCATCCCACAAAACGCAACAGTAATGATACTGTTACTTTAAGCAGATTTTTTGGGAGAGGGTTATACTTCCTCGGTCGAGCCGGCCCATTTGGGCTGGGAAAAGTATGGCTCTGCTTTTAGTTTATTTCTATTGTGGTGTGGTGGGCAGGGAAATATAGGTTGTATGAAAACGATTTAATTATTCATTAATTTTATAAGTATCCATTTCGCTCTTCACTTTAATAAACGATGTCTGCTTTATAAGTTCCTTTGTTAACAGTTTTAAGACTGTTGTGTTTCCTTTATAACAACATCACTAATTGGTTTTATTTTATTGGTAAAAGTTTGAATATGAATTCGTTGTTGACCTACAACCGTTTTATGAGTTTTGTTAAGTTCTATTGGGGCAACTCAAATTGAAATTGCTGTAAATATAACGCGTATAAAAATTAAAAATGTAAAAGGCGTTCATGTTATATTTTTTAAATTTGATAAACCTAATTATAAATTTATGTAAGTGGTTATTATTTTAACAATTATTTAATGTTTATTTATGAATATTACTTACAACTATAATTTATAATACATTCATTAATAATATTATGTCAGTTATCTCTGTAAATCATGTAAAAATTATCTCCGTATAACGGTACAAAATGTACTCTTTGAAGATAGAGCAGATAGTATTGTAGGATGCAAGTTGCTAATGAACACTTACATGCCTTTGAAAGAACAGCTGTTGTCAATTCAGTCCACTATTTTCTCAATGTATAATACTGTTGATCCTACTGATTTCGACCGTTTCAACATGAAATGATAACCTGTGCTTATGGGGCCTCAAAATTCATTCCGTACATACAATGAATTCTAAAAGCTTGGACGAAAAGTCAGTAACATCTACCTCCTATTGTCACGTTTTACAGCTATCTCAATTTTATGGTGTTCTTTGTGGGCGGCCAGCGTTAAATTTTATTGGAAAAACCTGTCTGAGACATTAGTGGCTGAGTCCTTAAGTTTATTAAAACTTTATCTGACCAATATAGAATACGAAGAATATTTAAACATTCGTTTTCCTTTTTTCCGTTGGTTAGATTTTTTTTCCTATGGCGACATAGCTCTACTATCAGCATGTATCATAAGAATTAAATGCTTATTATATTCAAATAGGTCGATTTTCACAGAATAATAATATTCAGAATAACTAACCCAAGTTTATTTAATCCTTCTTCTTTTTTGACCTAGTAGAATTTTGACTGTTAAACTATATTATGCTACTTTTATTATTGGCTTAAGCAATTATAATATAATCATTGCATTTCGCGACTTTATATCCCAAACTCGCGAATATGTCGTGATAAAAAGTGTGTATGTATTTTTACTGCTTCTACTTATAACATTGTATTCGTACTTGGCACGGTTAGAGTCTTTATTCAATGTTACAATTTCACGTACAAAGTATCATTTAAGTCGTAAAATAGTTGTAGTCGAAATAAAACGACGCCGTTCACTAACCTTGTTACGTCAGGTGTTTGCATTTCAATCTGAAAAGACAAAAGATATGTTAAGCTTAGTAAAAGACCTGAATGCAAGTTTTGTAAACAAACTACTTTCTGCCCTCGGCTTCGCTCTCGTCAATGACGATTTCTAATGCGGCTCCTTTAATGCAATATATGTAGTAATTATCTATATCTTATATATCAAGATATTTATAGTGTAAAGTCTATCTCTGTACCAAACTTAATCACAATCGTCTTATTGGCGGTGGGTTAGACGTGAAATAATATCAGGCAGGCAAAGAGACAGAGCTATTTTCGCATTTATAATATTAGTAAGTTTTTTTTTTTTTTTTTTTTTTTATGTTAGAAGTTGGCAAACAAGCATACGGCCCACCTGATGGTAAGTGGCTGCCGCAGCCTATGAGCGCTTGCAGCACCATTAGTAGGTGCCACTCACGCGTTGCCAACCTCGAGATATTAGTTCTTAAATCTCATCGCCCAGTAATTTCACTAGCGTACAATGCCCTTCAAACCGGAACACAATAGTGCCTAAACACTACTATTTGGCGGCAGAATATTGGACACTGCGGTGGTACCTACCTAGCCGGCCTCTTGCAATAAAAGACCTACCACCAGTGTGACTGATTGCACTGGTGGAATAATCTCTGTTGTGACAGAGGTTATCCCAACAAAAAATAATAGACAATTAAAGCTATTATCGAAATCAAAAGTATAATTTGTTTTATTACTATACTAATTACTTTATAAATTTGTTTTTGATTGTTTTGTGAAAAGGAAATATGTTGTCTTCAGAAATTATAATGGAAATTTATTTAAATGAGTCGTTTCCTTCGAGAATATTTATTTTCATGCATAAATAAATAATAATTATTTTTTTAATATGGCAGTAAAAAACTTATTACTCCTTATAATTACAAATTGGTCAGTTATGACTAAATGGTATGGCATAAAATGTAATATATGTAATAGTAAAGTTTAAACTGAAATAAGATCAATAAATTTAAAATGAAAAGATCAAAAACAATTTACGCTCTTAAACGAAATTCGGTATTAATATTATAAATAAATACACTTTCTAGAACTTTATCTCAGCGTTTATTTACTAAATGGTTTCTTTATTTTCTGTACATACACATACATATACATAGACATAAAGAAATTGTATTTTTTTAACGGACTTACACCATTTAAGCTTTAAACTGTAAGTATAAAAAGCCAATTTGAATCTTCGTTTACAGGTTTGAATACCTCAAAGAGTCTGGTCTGTTCTGTACTTCTAAAGCATTATAATTTATAATATCGTAACAATAATTATACCGCCCACATTATAGAACCAAAAATAATCATTAAAATCCCTTTATGAAAGTCACGGGTATGGCGCCACTATAAATAATTAGATGAATTAATATACTCCATTTTTTGGAATCGTTTGATAAACTTAAAGCAGTGTAAAGATTTTCTTTATTAAATTAAAGAATTCATTTACATTGCAATGGCTCAAATCTTCATCTCGGCTTAACCATTACTTGCACTGTCTGTACTAAAGTCGTGACTTTTCATCAGAGGGTTTTAATTCCTTTCAGAGATAAAATCTCTAAAATCCCGTTTATCTTTCACCCTTACCCTAATTAACCTAATTTATAGTTTTAAATATATATCTCGAGAAAAAATGTCAAGCTATTAATAACCTTATCTGTTTGACGCTTGCGTCAGAAAATGATTGATCGTGCTTAATGCGATGGGTAAAATTTCTATTCAAATTTGTGTTAAGTTCGCTTATTTATATCCTATGTTTACGACGAAGAGATTCTTATAGAAACCACATTTTCGAAATATTTTTGAATTAGGTAGGTTTTGGTTAGGTATTCGGTAATAATAATAATAATAATAATAATAATAAGCCTCTCAAAGCCCAACCCCACGTCCGTGCATAAAATCATAGCCACGTGAGAGGCGGACACCTGCAACGAAGTAACATAGCAGGTGACTAACGGGGCACTGGCGAACCCAATAAAATGGAGACTAGGAATAGAAATAAACGTATAATGTCGCTTCCCGGGGGTGATCGCCGGGGCACGCCTGGAGCCGGTGCTGGGCGTTACAGCATGCAAGCCACCGGTGGTGAGAGGACTAGCGGACGTACTCTCGCCGGGATACCCGAAGAAGCCACGTCCAGCCACTCCGATGGTAACACAATAGCGGAGTCTATTACTCCACCAGCTATGGATGCTTCGCAGGCAGCTTCGGCATTGCGTCCTGCGACCACCAAAGCTGGAAAACCACGTGTGCGCATGAAATGGGATCAGTATATAAACATTTTCATAATGCGCACATACCTTCAAATTACCAAACTAGAGACTGACCTCACAGAATATCGACAAAAACTTTATCAAGAATTTTCAAAACAATATCCGCACGCAAATGTTACAGAACAACGACTATCAGATCAAAGAAGGGCCATTATTAGAAATAAATTACTTTCAGATGAACAATTAAAACAAATAAGACATGAAGTAGAGCTTAAAATACAAAAAAAAACCCAATATACACAGACGTTAGATTCAAGAGTGGAAACAGCAGAGAATAATGTAGATAGACAAGAAAATACAACTCAATCACACACCAATTCAACTGATTCTTCCGAAGTAATTACTACGCTAACAACTCTTGACATATGTAATTCATTGTCATTAGAAAACTATACGCAATACAGTTCTACTCATTCATAAAATAATAACCAATCAAGTTTTTCATCAGACAACGAACATTTAATAGAAACTCTAAGTGAAAACTTAGAAACTAATATTATTAAATATACAGGTACTGACCCTGAAAATAGGCCAACTTTGCCCAAAATAAGAACATCGCATGCACTTACAAATATAATCCACATATTCAATAATAAAATATTGCCAACCAAACTGACAGGTTTACAAAATTTAACAGATACCCATACCCTTATTTATTGTACAGCTCTAACAATAATTGTCTTTTTTAAATATAAATTAAATGATAACTCTTATAGGAAAATAATACAAAAGCCATCATGGCAAATCAGACTGGAGAAGGATATAGAACAGCTTAGAAAAGATATAGGTAGATTAACACAACATAAAAATGGTAACACATCAAGAAAGCTCCAGAAGAAAATCAAACAAATACTAGAAAGATCTAAAATACACAGTTCCCATGAAGATCCTAATAGAAAGATAGAAGAACATATCGATACTCTTAAACAAAAGCTGGCAATAAAAAGTCATAGATTAGCAAGATATTTAAAGGCAGAAAAAAGAAAAATAAACAATAGACTATTCACAAACAACCAAAAATCTTTTTATCGAAAACTAAAAGAAAATAGCACACAAATAAAAACGCCCACCATACCACCATCCCAGGAGTCCATGCAGTCGTTTTGGAAAAAGATATGGTCTGAAAATAAAGAACACAATAAGGAAGCTGCGTGGATAAATAAAGAAGTTAACAGGACTAGTACAATAGATGAGATGCCTTTTAAAGAAATAGAGGAAGAAGAATTAAAAACGATAATTAGCAAAACTCTTAGCTGGAAATCAACCGGAATCGATAAAATACATAATTACTGGATAAAAAAATTACACGCACTTCATGGAACTTTAGCCGTACAGATTAACAAAATATTAAAAGGAGAAGAAATTATACCACATTTCCTAACAAAAGGCATTACATATATGATACCAAAAAATTCTCAAAACCAGGATCCCTCTCAGTATCGACCTATTACTTGCTTACCAACACTATACAAAATATTTACATCCTGCATATCTAACAGAATCACTAACCACATAGAACAAAACAACATATTAGCAGAAGAGCAGAAAGGTTGTAGGAGATTCCATATGGGGTGTAATAATAATAATATTTATTTAAATCAGACAGTGTCCATAAGGTGTTAGTAACCTCTCAGACATATGTTTCGGTCTAGGTTGTACTAGTATTTTAGATATTATGTCCTGCATTATAGACATAAAGTTTTATTAAAATCTGTTACCAACTTTGGAGATTTTCGACTCTCTCCATCATTTTGCGTTAATTGCAAGTTTGAAATAATAATAAATAAATAAATGCTACACACTCAACGGCCCCCATTAGGATAGCTATATCCTGCGTCGGGGGTCCGGAAGCATACACATCGACAAGGACAAACACACCCAGACCGAAAAGAAGCTTGCATGGTCTATACAAACATATAAACCATATTTAAAGCAAGTTCGCTAGCGCTGCGCCACAACGTCGTCGAGATTTCAGTTTTTTGTCAGTTTTATGTTATTGATTTTATATTTGGCTTATAAAGATTTGCAATAACATTAAATTGCAATGAATTTTCTTTTCCGTTTGGATAAAGAATGAAATCCATCACTTAAACCTTTCACAGTACGCCCGTTAACAAGAATAATTTAAAACATTTAAAACATTGAAAAACCTACGCTCAGTTTTTCCGACTGAGCACTATTTGTTTTAATTTGATTAATTCGTAGTCGTTTCCTTTTATAAAAATAATTATGCTTGTAGTGCAATTCATACATATTTTTTATGATGTATTTTTATTACAATAATTATGTTAAGTTACTTACTTACTTACTTACTCCGCTGGCTCAGCGACCCGAAGTGTGTCATGGCCTCCGAAATCAGAGATTTCCAGCTTTGTCTGTCCTGCGCTACTTCTTGCCAATTATGGACTTGAAGGTCACGCAGGTCAGCTTCGACTGTATCCCTCCAGCGATACCTCGGACGACCCACTGGACGTTTACCAGTAGCTCGCTCTAGGTATGCTCCTTTAGTTGACCGATCATTGTCCATCCTTTCAAGATGACCCAACCAGCGAAGTCTGTTAGCCTTTATTATGCCTATAATGTTAGGCTGTTCCATCAAATTTTCAATTTCGGCATTTGTACGGATTCGGAATGTGCCGTCTTCTCTTCTTGTGGGTCCCAGGATTTTTCGAAGAACTTTTCGCTCCGCTACCAAAAGCTTGTTCTCCTCTTTTAATGTTAGTGTCCAAGCCTCACAGCCATACATCAGAATGGGTCGTATTACTGTATTGTATATACGGATTTTTGCACGTTTGCTGAGAAGCTTGGACACCAGCAAGTTGTGTAAGGCTGCACTACACCGTAAAAAACCTTGTATTCGACAGTCGATTTCTTCCTGTCTCGTGTTTGTATCAGTAATAGTGCAACCTAAATATTTAAATTTGTCTACTCCTTTGTAGGCTGTTTCTCCGACATGTAGGTTGTCTCTACACAAGTGCGTATTTCTGTAGCGTTTCATGTGGAGATACTCTGTTTTTTCACAGCTTATCCTGAGGCCCACTTTCTTCGTCTCCTCCTCCAGTACTTTAGCAGCTACCTGAACTTCTTCGCGCTTCTCTCCGAGTAAAGCTAAGTCATCAGCGTACCCTATCACCTTATAACTTCTATCTAGTTTTACTCCTATGTCTAGTGCAAGCACTTTTCTCAATGAGTATTCGAGAACCAGATTGAAAAGCACGGGTGATAAAGCGTCTCCTTGTTTCAGCCCTGTAATGACTTCGAAGTCATCCGATAGTTCATTACCTACTCTTACACGCATTTTGCTGGTAGATGTAGCTACTTTAATCATGGAGATTAGTTTTTCTGGGATGTTAAATGATCTGAGTATATTAAATAGGGCGCCTCTATCGATGCTGTCATAAGCTTTTGTAAAATCTACAAATAGACAATGAAGGCTCTGAGCATATTCCCACTTTTTCTCCATAAGCTGTCTGAGGAGAAATATTTGATCAATTGTGCTTCGATTACGGCGGAATCCGCATTGGTAATCACTTACGATTCTTTCCGCGAATGGTTCTAGCCGACTTAGCAGCACATATGACAGCACTTTATAAGCTGTTGGCAGCAGGGCAATGCCTCGATAATTTGAGCACTTCTTTTTGCATCCTTTCTTGTGTACAGGGCAAATTACACCTATATTCCATTCTCTAGGTTGATATTCCACCTCCCAGATCTTCAGAAGCAGTTCGTGAAGCCTCTTCTGTACAACTATTCCTGCGACTTGTACTAATACAAACGTAGAAATTGAACCACCTACGTTTCTAGAGGTACAGAAAGCTATTATGAGACTTAAAAATAACAAGGCCCCAGGCATTGATGGATTACCATCGGAACTCTGGAAGTATGTTAAGTTACACTGAACGAATTTCTTAATATTTCAATTATATTATGAATTTGTTAAATCTTAAAACAATATAATGTTATCTTACTTCTAACTATATCTTTATATATATATAATTCTACTGTACGTGTGTATGTCACTGAACTCACTCTCACTGTCCTCCTAAGCGGCTGGACGGATTTTGATGAAATTTCTCTGTGTGTGTGTTCCAGTTGATTCGAGAATTTACAATTGGACCCAGTAAAGGTCGTTACTATTGGGTCTCAGTTTTTTTAATTATCGAGGCAGAACAACGTCTGTCGAGTTCGCTAGAAGTTTTATAAGTGTGAAAATATTAAATATATATAAAAGTTTGGATAGATGGATGGATGGATGTTTGTTACTCTTTCAAGTAAAAACTACAGATCAGATTTGATCAGATACCTGGATTAGTATACAGGATACTTTTTAACCCGGCAAAATGTTGGGTTCCTCTGAGATCATATAAAAACCACATAACGCGACCGGAACTGCGGAGACAGCTAGTAATGAATATAAAATGAAAATAGAAACAAAAAAATATTATATGTTAGAATCGTTTATTATGTACGCATGAATAATATATTATTTATTCAATGTCTCATAAATATGTTGATTTCGGTTTTATTTTTAATTATATTCTAACCTCTAAAATAGTTACATGAGGATATTTTCGGCACGTATAAACACATGTAGATTCGTCTGATACGAGCGTTCCATTATAGCCTCACGCATATTACTAATTCCACATTGCACGCGTGCTCTAATCAGATAATCAGTAGGAATATGACAAGTTATATAACTGGTTACGCTTAGAAACGAGTACGCGCTACGAGATAGAAATATGTTTCATCCAAACGAAAACACAGAGACATGCATTTCTCAGCGCAAATGGGACGGCTCAATCAGGGAAGTACTACCCTGTCAAAGAAAATCGGCGTAAAGTAACAGAGTACTGTTGCGTTTCTTGCGATGAGTAAGAGCACCGGAGGCCCAATCTCGCAACCCTGATTTACCAAGGGTAGGTTTCTTCTATTCTCACCCCTTCCTACCTATCACTTGGGTTGACAACCCGCATGTAATATTCAAGTATCGCAGGTTTCGGGGTCTTACCATCAGGCGGACCGTATGGTTGTTCGCCAACCGTCATGATATAAAAAAAGTATATTAAATAAAAATATTAAAGTATTTATGTGAAAGTTGGAATATCACGGCAGTTACTGTAGTGTTCAGAATTAATTGCTATTAAGGCACTTAATCATTCTTACATTGACTTAATCCCAATGGATTATTTGTGATACACTACGAAGGTCGCATACTGCCTGCCTGATATAAAATAGTAACAGTAGCTTATATTTACCACCAATAATAGAGACATTATCGTGTATGTTTAGTGATGAAATGTGGTAGAAGACAGAAAAAGGGTTATATGTTATGACTGCCCAAGTCATGCTGAAGACAGTAAGCCTCAATTTTTTTGCAAAGCGGAAATTGTCAGAAGATTCCCGACTATGGGGAAAAGGGTTAGGATGTGTTTTATTCTTACCTACTAGACTAAGACTTGACCATGTCGGAGTGTCTTCTATATCGCTTTTAGGAGTCTCCGCCATCTCCGGAGAATGCACCATAGAAACACTGCTCTAAGCCACTTTGCAGGCCCATCAGAAAGCCTTACTTACTTTATATTTGCAACAGTTAGTGACTGCATCCAGCTGGTGTCATTCAGGGTACGCAAATATGTTCAAGACCAAGGCTCCCTTACCGTACGCGAAATTTAAAATCTCTTATTTGCCTTTTATAAAAAGGCAGGGCAAACTCCTGAGCCCTTCTTTACTGGTTTTCTGGGTAAGACTCTTGTAGCAATCATACTAGTACAATTAGAAAAAATATCTTATATTTAAAGTTTAAAGTGTGGTTAATAACGCTATATTTAAATAAGTAAATAAAATAAATAAACGCTACACACTCAACGGCCCCCATTAGGATATTGATATCCTGTGTCGGGGTCCGGAAACATACACAATGATAAGGACAAATACACCCAAACCGGAAAATATGCTTGCATGGTCAATACAAACATATTATGCTCCGAGCGGGAATCGAACCCGCTGTGGCGTTTAAGGCAGGTTTGCTACCGCTGCGCCACAACGTTGTCAAATTTATACTAAATCTAATTAAAACCAAATGTGAGGGTGTACCTTTGTAACTCTAGAGTATTTGAAAATTTCCCTAAAGGCATATAACAAATTTATTGTAAATGAAAATGAGAGAGTATTTACGGTTTATTAAATAACGCCACGCCCAAGAGTGCTCGAAATGAAGGTCGTTTAAAGTAAGAGAGGACCCGAGGTTCGAAGATATTAGAACTGGTAACGTTGAAAATCTCTTAGGTAAATAATTTTACAAACAATTCTATCAATAATCGTGTGTGGAAAGTACTAAAGTTTATGATGTTCAGACTGATTTTAACATTTATTATTTTGGTAAAGAATGATTATTATCAGTATAATAATATCGCACAGAAAATTGGCTTGAACTAACAATACCTACTTTTGTATGTCGTGCGATGAGTGAGAACGCCGGAGGCCCAATCTCCCACCCTCTCTGTTCCCTTTCTTTTATACCTTCTCATCCCTTCCGTCCCATCCCACTTCAAGTATTCCAAACGTCCAAAGGTTGCGGTGACTGCTTACCATCAGGCGGATCACATGCCTGTTTGCTGTCATGAAAAAAAACCCGAATTTTTTTTTTTTTTTATGTTAGAAGTTGGCAAACAAGCATACTGCTGTGGCTGCCGCAGCCTATGAGCGCTTGCAGCACCATTAGTAGGTGCCACTCACGCGTTGCCAACCTCGAGATATTAGTTCTTAAATCTCGTTCGCCCAGTAATTTCACTCAGCGTACAGTGCCCTTCAAACCGGAACACAGTAGTGCCTAAACACTACTATTTGGCGGCAGAATATTGGGCACTGCGGTGGTACCTACCTAGCCGGCCTCTTGCAACAAAGACCTACCACCAGTGTGACTGATTGCACTGGTGGAATAATCTCTGTTGTGACAGACGTTATCCCAACAGTTAATCAGTTTATTGTAAAATACAAGGACCGCTGCCACGTAATACAGTCACCGCTTTACGAAGTCCTCACCAGCTAACATTGCCCTCAAAACTTTTGTAATATTTGAATGAATAATTTTGGAAATAGCATTTGAGTTCGAGTAAATTTATGTTATTTTCTACCTGACTTATTTCATATTCCGATTCATATTTGAGTTTCGTGTTGAGGTAGGTGAGGTAAAAGATGAACAAATAAAAAAATCAGATGCTATGATAACAACCGGGCTGACAGCTTAACGTGCTGTCCGAGGCACAGTGACAAACGTCAAGACCAAAACAGATATTTATAACAAACATCCGGTCCGAGCGAGATTCGAACTCGCGATGGTCGAGGCTCAAAGCAGGCTCTCTACCGACATCGTTAGTCTCAAAAATGATAATTGGATCATGAATTAAAATTTAGATTTGGTTAAATATTGAGCGAGCATAGTGAAGATTAACGAACAGCGAAATTCGGAACGAACGAAATAATGTCTGGTTGGCTGCTCCCACTGGCTAAAATAGGCCACTAAACGGTGCTTCATAAAAATACCTTTTAGAATAAAAAGCAATTTATCAAAGTGCACGCAAGCGTCAATGAAAATTTATATTCGTGAAAGTATTTTTAATTTTTTTCCTACCATACAATGTTCGCGATTTTCAACTATAAAGCCTTTTACAGAATGGTCGAATACACAATTTTTCAGCGTGTAAATATATTTCGCTTTGTAAGATGAGGACGCTATAAATGTCTATAAAATAAATACATTGTAGGCAATTGTATATAAAAGAGACTTAGCTGTTTTATAGTGGTGCTTTTACTCCATACTATGGTAAACCACTACAATGCATTTTGTTATTTTCTTCCACATTAAATGATTGAAGTTATTGAAGTGTTTTAGTATATAGTATTGAAGTGTTATAGTCACCGGGTTAGTTTTTTATTGAATTGATTTTAAAAGAAGCCAAGTTACACCCTTTAACACCAGCTATCTGCCAGTGAACAACAGGCACTTCAATTTTACTTATTTGTAATATAAGAGCGCTAAATTTAACGCCTCTTCTTGCTGAATCAAAAAATAACCAATTGAAACATTCTTTTGACACTATTAATGTTGCGAAATAGTACTTATTAGCATCGTTAACATACATTTTTTCCTTATTATGACATCTTTAAGAGCATCATTTTTATCTTATAACTTAATTAAAATGTGGATTATTTATATTCTATTTTTGTTGTATGACTGTGAGCGTCAATGTGGCGCCTTCTTTTACTCTCTCGTTTAAGCAATGATCATTTGTTTGCAATCTTTATATACAAAAATAATTAACAATCCCAACGAAATATAATAATCATCAGCATTACATTTTAAACAAATAAATAAACGCTACACACTCAACGGCCCCTATTAGGATAATTATGTCCTGTGTCGGGGGGTCCGAAATCATAACAATAACAAGGAAAAACACATGTTTTCCTGTCTGGGTAACATTAGGTATGATAAATACAAACATCTGCTCCGAGCAGGAATCGAATCGGCGACCTGTGGCGCGTAAGGCAGGTTCGCTACCGTTGCGCCACAACATCGGCGTTTTAATGACTAACTATTATCATTAATACAAATAATAATCAAATTTCCTGGCAATGTTATCTTTACCGGTATTAAAATGTCATGACAATATTGGAATAACCTATTCACTAAACAAATGATGTTAATAAATCTTAATACCTTACAAAGTTCATTGTGTTAATGTTATCAAAGATTAAAGGGATTCTAATGCAAATGAAGTAAAGACGGTTCTAATGAAATGCATATTGATTTTCATTAAACCTTAATTCAATGTAGAATAGTCTCATTGTGCGTAATATTTAGAAGCTATTAACGGTATTCTGGTTATGACAGCGACATGAAGCCAGGTTGTGATTAGATAATGAATTAAAATATGACGTCATAGTAGAGTTATACAGTAGTGTATGATCCAATTGTTAAATGACTATATCGAGGCGTTCCAGCGGTTAAGGCCAGAGTGAACAGACACCTTCTAGGCATACGTGCCCCATCTTAGACCTCATCTTCGCCTTCCACCAAGCGAGATTGAGGTCAAACGTATGCCTATTTTGCATTAAAAAAAAGACTGGCTAGGTAGGTACCACCGCAGTGTCAAATATTTTCGGTTTAAGGGTAGTGCCCTAGGCTAGTGAAATTACTGGGCAAAGGAGATTTAAGAACTAATGTCTCGAGTTTGGTAAAGCGTGAGTGACACCTCGAAATGGTCTTGAAAGCGCTCATAGGCTACGGCAATCGCTTAGCACCAACAGGTGGGCCGTATGTTTGCGAGCCAACTTAGTAACATAAATAAAAACTTTTACATTAAATATATATATGTTATTTTACATTTACATTAAATTTATATATGTACGTTAAATATATATATGTTGATTTTCATTTTCATTAATAATTTTACTGATATTTGTTTATTTAAAAATTATATATAATTTGATTTGTTATCACCCTTTAATTTGTATAAGTTTTTATTAAGTTGATATAATACTGGCCATATCGAGTAGCGAGAAGCCTCTAGTGGGGTCGAGACACCATCTTGACGTTGTCAATGGGAATGAGAAAAATAATGAAAAGTTATGTTGAATTTACTGGAATAAGATATATTGTAAAATTGTGATTGGATCGTTTTTTTTTTTTATGTTAGAAGTTGGCAAACAAGCCCACCTGGTGGTAAGTGGCTGACGCAGCCTATGAGCGCTTGCAGCACCATTAGTAGGTGCCACTCACGCGTTGCCAACCTCGAGATATTAGTTCTTAAATCTCGTTCGCCCAGTAATTTCACTAGCGTACAATGCCCTTCAAACCGGAAAACAGTAGTTCCTAAGCACTACTATTTGGCGGCAGAATATTGGACACTGCGGTGGTACCTACCTAGCCGGCCTCTTGCAAC
Organism: Hestina assimilis; assembly: GCA_023373885.1. Lineage (NCBI taxonomy): Eukaryota > Metazoa > Arthropoda > Insecta > Lepidoptera > Nymphalidae > Hestina > Hestina assimilis. The sequence goes on along the minus strand of CM041751.1, from coordinate 11,363,387 downwards.
AAAAGACCTACCACCAGTGTGACTGATTGCACTGGTGGAATAATCTCTGTTGTGACAGAGGTTATCCCAACAGCGGGCGATGGGGTCGTCACATCCCGACGCCTTATCGACGACGACGACGATCGTGTTGGATCACTCTCATATTGTTGGGAGATGGAGTCAGATCGATGCGCCGAACCCACTGGTCGAATATATCTGATACTTTGAAGAGGAAGAAGTTTAATTTTAGAGCCGGTAGAATCTTGACTTAAATATCAAGAAATATGTATAAAAGTTTATTATGTTGAATAATTATTTCATCTTTTATACGATAAGTAATTCTAATCTAAATTAAACTAATATACGTTTATTGTTATACTAGCTTCTGGCAGCGGTTTCGCCCGCGTAAATAACGATTTAATAATATCTTTAAACAGAAATAATCCAATTACAATAAATTAAGCAAAGATGTGTTTCACGAAAATAATTTTATTTCGAATACTATTCAGCCTTAGGTCACAGAATTTTCTAGAATGCACTTATCTTTACCATTCTTTCTCGGGTTTTAAAGCAAACGATAAAAATTTATAACCTTATATGAGTGTAAATTTTCTCTCAAGTGCACACAAGAGAAAAATATACTTTAAAGCAGTGTAAACGCACATGACGATCGATTTTATATCTCTTTGGGGAGAGAAACTAGTCTTTCCTTTATCGTTTTCTTGGAACAGGATTTCTCATTCTTAAGTGGGAAAAGGTTATCTACTGCGAGAAATAAAGTACTTGCAGATGGTATTAGGACTACAACCGTTTTTACGATAAATCGCATTTATCATTGTGGTGTTATACTGACTTGAGTAATGTTAGTAAACTGAGTCTACAAGTCAAGTCGACACCTTTGTGGAGTTGTGGGTAGCGAGTCTACTTTTATCCTCAACGGTTCGATTCCCGCTCGGAGCAGATGTTTGTTATAATTCTTTTTTTTTTTGTCTGGGCATTTGTCCTTGTGGGACCCCCCACCGTGCCTCGGACGTTAAACTGTCGGTCCCGGTTGTTATCATGTGATAATATTCGTTAGCTCTTAATTAGTAAATTGCTCTTATCCAATGAGATACTGATTCGCCCTTAGGGTAGCGGAGGACAGATGGCAATCACTCTGTGTAAGAACTAGTAATCTGTCAAATGAGTAATAAGCAGACCCTGGGTAAATCCTCGTATATTACCGGGAATAATGCTAGGAAGAAGAAGTAAGTAAGTCAGTTTAATATTTAGTAATCCTAACTGAATATATTAAATGCGAAAGTGTGTTTGTTTGTGACGCTTTCACATTTAAGTTGAGTGGGAACATGGAGACTGCTATAGGGTATTTTTGGTCACGAAAACAAGGCTTGAAGGGTGTGAAACAAAAGGTATATATTTATAAAAAAATATTAAGTTCCTGTGTTACTACCAAATAACTATAACTGGAGGCTTACCATGAACTGTAATTGCCATTCAAATGACGACCAAATCAATCCAATTCATATCTGAGATACAGATTTTATAAATATATAGATATAGAGATACAGATTTTATAAATATATTCATGATTTTATAAATATATATGTCACTCTCAGTTTAGAGAGTTAATGGTAAGCCCGTATCTTATGTACAAATACATAAACACGAGCGAAGCCGCGAGCAAACGTAGAAGTACTACCCAAAAAAGATTACCGCCTACTGGGACAGTCGGGTTGAAAAAGTATTTCATAAAATAATTTAAATTTGAAGCCTCACTAACTTAACGGTAGAAGAGCCGACTCCGTTAGCGCGAGAGTTGCGTGTTCGATCCTGACCGACTGGTGTGCCGCTATGGACTAAAAAAGGTTTGGCAAACTTCTTTGTTCAAGAGGTAATCGATGCCACAGTTAGTCGGTGACGTGGATATCATAAGCGTATTATGAACCGAAGGGATAGGGGGAGGAAGGAGGAGATGGAAAGATAGGAAAAAAAAGGAGACAGAGGGGATGGGAGTTAATGGAAGCTTAGGCTCCCCGGCACTCAGGTTCTTCGTACGATACCTAACTAAACGATAAGTATACTATTTGTATAAATTTATTTTGTATTAATTTTACTCTATTATTTTAAAATAGCCACTGTTTTATTAATTAATTAAAGTGCTGTTACGTATCCTAACACGTTCAGTTATTTTAATTAAAGGCGATAGGAGTATTCTATTTTCGTATTTCGCGTTTTCGCAGACCCCGAGTATTTTCTTTATATCTATGAGTATCAGGTTGGTAGGATATTAATGTAGCCGGCAGAAAAGTGACCTTAATATGAAAGAATGTTCTGGAACGTCTCAACGTATATTAACGATATTATGAGGTAAGCCGGGTATATGAAGAGTGATTATAATAAACCTACATTTTCTCGTGAACTGTTTTCCTGTTAAGTTATTCTTCCATGTAGAAACTATATTGTGCTATCGCTGTATAGATTGTTTATTTCTTAATTAATGTTTATATTTTAATACTGATAAAATAGATAATTTTCAGTATGTTTTGCAATTCTATTAATATTATAAATATGAAGGTTTATATGTTTGTGTTTGTTGTTCAATCAAGCAAAAACAGCTGAATGGATTTGGATGAAATTTAGAACACAGATAGCTCATTATCTTTTTTCTGTTTTCATTGTAAAGTCCATTTACGTCCGTGTACGTACGTTTGGTCGTAGTGTACTCGTCAAGTCCACTTGGCAGTGGTAGTGTGGAACTCTTCCGCCTGTTAATCAAGTGGCAATATCCACTAAAACTCAGGGAGACCCTTAGCACCATAATGGGACGTCATGGAGACGCTTGCGCAAGCAACCTTAACGTCCCAGAAGTTGCTTATTATCTAGATTAAAACATAAAATACTTTTATCCCGGCTATATAAAATATCAGGTTTTTCTCAGGATTACCAAAACACATACTACAGCAGAAACATTAGTTGGTACATTTGATGCTACAAATGTATTTTTTTCTCTTTCGAGATAATTCTAAGATCATTGAGCATGAGTCGAGGGAAGATGCTAGCATGAAAATATTAATCAAGAAGCGATGCAAATTGAGAAGCTAGTATCAGATTCTCATAATATTCTCGGCGTATGCCGCTCGGGACTTGCAGCTCGACTTAAAACTTTTAATGATTCTCCTCGAAACCCAATGTCTATTCTCAACTCGTATCTTATTACAGTTTCTTATTGTTGCCACTTATACATATCATACAATGTATTTAAATGAAGATCTATTATTACTTATACTATACGATGAATAAATGTATTTATGTAAGGATAGTATTTATTTATATGTATTTTATTTAAGTCTTTATTGTAACTCATCAAGACCCATAGATAAATATACATATCCAATATACATAAAAATAAGTAACGGACTAACATACCTGCATAGTATTATTTATAAATATAAAATAAATAAATGTACTAAGAAATTAAAACGCATTCACTTTTGTTCGGCGAATGTTAGTCTTTGCTTCCAAAACGGCAAAATATCTCTTTAAAAAAATATTCTTACACCTGCACTTTAATAATTAGTAAAAATACTCATTGATATAGTATCATTATAATATGAAGGAGCAAAAAAAATAAAGAAAATTCTCCATAATTAATTTTACTAGAGCAATTCTCAAAAAATCTTTAAACTCCATTCATCTCCAAAACTGAATGCGGATAATTTGCATAATTTAATCTAAAATGCCGTTAAAGCAAAGATTAGTTAGTGAGTAAAGCATTTGCAACATCTTGTTACAGAGTCTCGTACTAATGCTTTACATATGTCTCTAATAACAGGGGAATGTAATGGTCTAACATATATTTGTACGTTTTAGTAGTGGATTAGCATTTCAAGTCTGTGTAGCTGACATTACTAATATGTACATAGAATTCTATAGTAGAACTTTAGGTTTTTTTATATAATGTCAAACGGGCACGAGGTTCAACTGATGTTAAGCGATCACCGCCACCCATGAACATCCGCAACACCAGAGGTTATGCAGGTGCGTTGCCGACCTTTAAGGAAAGAATGGGCTCTTCTCTTGAAAGTTCCGAGGCCGTATCGGTTTGGAAAGACTGCTGGCGCAATTTGGTTACACAGATTGGTTGTGTGAGGAAGAAAATGTCTCCTAAATCACGCTGTTGTGACTTTCCAACTCTATGTCAACTACCATAATTATGTGGGAATTAAGTTGCTATTTTAACCCACGTTTTATTTTTACCGTGAGTTTGCACTGATATACATAGAAACATGTTGAAAACTCTGTTTTCAGTCAAAGTATCGAGCAGGGGCTCGATAACTTGTGTGACAATCACACAAGTTATTGAACCGAAACTTCTTTGACATTTTACAAATCTTGAAATCTGTGAAACATTTTAACCAGTTTTCTTGAGTACGAACGTAATCTCAACAAAACAAGATGTACGATTTGATTCAAAACATTGCATGTTCCATGTTTCTTGATGCAAACTCACCGTAATGGGCAGTTTGGTAAAAGGTTTCGATAGTTTAATATTGCATATTTGTTATGCCAAGCAAGAAAATGGCCTACCTGTTTCTAAGCAGTTATTGAAGCCTATGTTCTAGTATCAACGGTGTCATATGTGGGAGATAAGGGTTAAGAGAAGAGAAAGGAGAAAGAAATGGAGGGAAAGAAAGAGCACAGAAGGCCTGTACTACCAAATATAGGCCTCCGGCTTTCCCAATCATCGTGCTGAACGCAACAATATGGACAGCTTACTTCGACATGTAATGGTAGGGTCTGATCCCATTGAACTGGAATTTATTTCGAAAGCTAGGCTAGCTAGTAACATTAAGCTTCATACGTATAGAACAAAAATTGAAGTTATATTATAACATAATATGTTGGCGCATGACGAAGTATAGAACCTATTTAATAAGTTGGATTAGAAAGACAATATTTGAAAAGGATGTCATTCTAGCGAAGCGTCACAGTGATGGTTACTTCAATATTGTATGATACAGAAAATTATTGTCGTACTGCATATAAAGGGACGAATCGTTGAAATCCGACGTAGTAGTTACAGTGCTGTGCAATTTAAGAGATTAAAAGCATTGTTGGTTACAATAAGTTGTTCATAATATTAATCTACTTGGACGAAATTGATAAAGGTTTATGGCTATCCTTAACTTAGTTTGATTCAAAATGAATACTGATAAAACCACAGGCACGGATTTACATATATATATAACTAAAAGTATAGTAACAAAAACGATTGAGCAAGAGAATTCTGAAATAAAATAGAAAAACCTGCTAATTACTCAGCTAATGTAAACGGTGCTCACGTCGAGAAAAGCCTTTATGCTACATCAGTGGTTACTTTAAAAAGGTTGCTATTTACTAACATAGTAACGATTCCTTTCAAAGCATTGCTTTACCTTTTTAGTAGCATATGTTTCGACTGTGAAAAGTTACATTTCTTTACTAGTTTAATATTATTTATCTTCTTTTTCCTATCATTAATTCCGGTATTTAATTTGCTGATTACTCTTATCAAAGCGATTCACCACATGAACTCCGCAACTCTAGGGACTAACCAGTAACTCATTGGATTAAATTGAATTAAAGGAAATTATATATTAATATATTATCAGATGTTTACCGGCGTAGGGATGTGACGACCCAATTGCCCGCTGTTGGGATAGCTTCTGTCAGAGCAGAGATTATTCCACCAGTGCAATCAGTCACACTGGTGGTAGGTCTTTTGTTGCAAGAGGCCGGCTAGGTAAGTACCACCACAGTGTCAAATATTCTACCGCCAAATAGTAGTGCTTAGATTACTGTCTTCCGGTTTGAAGGGCACTGTACGCTGTATCAGGTGGGCTGTATGCTTGTTTGCCAAATTTTAACA